>CM076579.1:658369544-659859953 GCA_034641835.2 Pinus albicaulis | reverse complement strand
CTCTACACGCAGGGCAACCACGAGCAGGTAAAACCCTAGCGAACCCGAAACGCAGAAAGGCACCACCCAACCAGTGTTACAAAGGAAACGTTATTTTTACTCTAAGAAAAGAAATTGATTTACAAATTACTCTTAATGAAATGAATGAAATATAAAATCTAAAAGAAGGAAGAAAAAGAAATGTTATTTAACTAATCTATTTTGCATAAAAATAAATCAATCTTTGGATGGTTAAAATCTAAGCTATGTTATAGGCTGGCAAAACATCCATGGAAAACATCTAATTAAACTGATTCTTCATTTAAACAAAGCATTGTTATAAATCTGATTGAATTCTATTGATTTCAAAATGATGTTCTAGCTATGAAGATAATAAAACCATATTCTACCTTATCAATTGAAACATTAATTCTATGAACACAGAGCATTTGATCTACTTAAAAAACAATCAAAGTACAATTACAATCTAACTCTGTCCTAGTTTTAAATCTATTTAAAAATGATCAAAATATAACTCTTAATCTAATTCTATTCTACATTCCATGGAACGAAAGAATGAAATCTATTACTAAGAAATTGAAATGACTGTGCTAATTCAAATCAAATTTAACAAAGGCAAGCAAGGAATGACAGAGTATCTATTGCACAAAACACAATTTTTAATCTTAAATCCTATGGTTTTTGTGTAATAAAATGGACGAATCTATTCATTTGGAAGATGAAAGAGTCACATTCATGAAATAATTCAGGCGAGCATAAGGTCTAACAGTCAACTATAAATATAAACAACTGATTCAGAAAACATTTAAAAACTAATTGACATGAAATTAAACTATGAAATAATGAGCAATTAAACTACAATTCGATGAGAATCTAACTATGAAATGAAGAGAATCTAATTATGAATTGACGATAAATTAACTACGAATCAACAGGAAATTAAGCTATGAAATTGACAGTAAATTAAACTACGAAATAACTATAAAAACCTCATTTCCGTGCAGGGTTCCTCTGCAACAGAACGAGTATGAAATCTATTTAGACTATCCATGCATCATTGATCTGGAATGGGTCTTCTTTATTATAAAAACAGGGTATAAATGCGTATGACAATATTATCACAAAAATTAAAATTATTCCTAGTTTCGACAGACCAGTATTTATACAATTTTTTGAATTAACTATCTGAGACAATTTCGCTTATGGAAAGCAAAATAAAAATAAGGCTAGAAGCATATTCAAAAGCAAAGTGTTCATGGTTTTCTCTCGATTTTCTACATAAGAGAAAATCGGGAGTCTTCGTCCATTGATCTCGTTCCTTGACTGATCTTTGACCGTGAGCGTAGGCATGATTCCTTCTCGAATTCCGAAATCAGGCACCCCCTTGGACCCACGTACAGCCCAGGAGGGGTGAACTGCCTCATTAGCTGTTGTGTTATGTTAAGGTGATTTTATCTTGTTGTGTATTTCAGATTTAAGTTGTTAAACAGTAAAAATAATTAACTCTCCCTCACACATAAGACTCAGAAACTTATCAAAAACACTTTGTTTAAATTGCAAGACATGAAGAATATGTTGCACATGTAATTTAATGGAAATGGATACCTTGCACACATTTTCAAGTAGTTCCATTTTCAGAGAAGGAGGCTGTGCCATGAACCCCTAGAGGTTTACAATTTGTAATGAAGTTTACTAGTAATTACATGTCAAGCGGGTTCATGGGTTCCTTTAGGATACAACAAAAAAAAACTTATAAACACAAAATATTAAATAAATCACTTATTTTTTTTTTAAATCATTAATTGAAAATCAATATAAATAAATAATTCTTATTTTCAACATTACTATATATATTAATAATAACATGAATGAAAAATAAATTAACATAATTTTTTATTTTTATATACATATATTTTAATTTACAAGCTAATTTAAATCTCTAAAAATATATTTAATTTCTTGATATTCAATATACGAAAAATTAAAACAAGTGTAGTAGCTAGTACCTGTAGCTTAGTTTTAATATAGCTGTAAATTGGAGTTCTAGATTGTTGAGAGGTTGTGAGTTGATTTGTTAAATTCTTCACTAAAAAAAGGATATCAAAGTGAAAATGTTGTGCTAAAGTGGTGGTTTATTTCGTTTGGCAATTTTTTGTCCAAATTGATATGGAAAAACTTAGTTTCAGCTGAATGAGATGTCAACTCCAAGAAATATTTTCAAAGGCACACAAGTAATGAAAGGAAAGTGGATCAATATACTAAAATTTAAGACATGTAATATTTAATTTAGTTTAAATATAACTAAATTAAAAGACATCACTTAAGGCAACCTTAACGACAAAATTGAGTTAAAATTTAATCAAACTTATAATAATATCAAAGTAGCTCAACAACCATAATTCATAGCACCTATGCTTGAAAATTCTGAAAGTTATTTGATTGATTGTAAGGTGGCAGATAACACTTAAATTCAAAATCCAACTAAAACTGGATATTGAGAGGGACAAATGAGTATTGACTTTGACCTGAAAAGGAATCTAACTTCATGTACTGGATAGATCAACTAAGAATTTTTTTTGACTCTCAAGCAATGTTGGATAAAAAACCATACCCAACTATGTGTGTCCCAAGTGAATCCTTTGCGTTTCTATTGATCCTTTTGGTCCATTTCCTCATAAATTTATTTTCCTTGATGAATAAGTTGTGTTTCATGAAGAGAATATCAATTATCTAATAGCCAACAAGAAAAGACAAACAACACTACTAGTTTTGCCATATTTAAACTGTATTTTGCTCTCACCATAGAAATTCTGATAAATATATGTACAAAACATCCACAAAACATCGTAACATGAAGTTCCAGGTAATAAACGTTCAAGGTAATAAAATTCCACCATAGCCATTAAATTTTCCCTAATATTTGTTCATTCACCTAGCCACAAATTTTTTTGAATCTGACCTCTAAAGGAATATAAATTCATTTACTTGATAATCTAAGAATTTTTTGTTGAATCTCAAGTAAAGTTGGATAAAAAGGCACTTATGTTTGTTCTTCCACAAGCAACTCTATGTGTTGAAAGGATCCCTTATATTTATATTATTGTTTTGTTCATTTATATAATTGTTTCCCTTGATGAATAAGTTTTGTGTCATGACAAGGAGATCAATTATGTGATAACTAACAACACAATGAATGATATTACCATATTTTCCATATTTATACCATATTTTTATTTTACCATAGCATTTATGATAAATGTATGTAAAAAGCATCATAACACAGTTCGAGGTAATAAACTTTCATTAAAATTGTTAAAGTTTCTATAGTAATAGGTTATTCACATAAGCATAAAAGTATAATTGTTGTAGAGGATAGATCGCATGGAAACCAAGAATGAAGAATAAAAATGAAGTTTCTTGCTAGAAAATATGAACAAATTCAAATTCTTACCGATTAAAAAACTCAAATATGGATGAAAATATAAACTCAAGCCAGAAAAGTTCAAACCATACCTTTGAGAAAAAGGAACAACTTAACTCAAGAGCTAGATACCTTTGTGTAGCAACATAACCTTGTAAACCATATAGTTGTAATTTCAAACACAGCTATCACATTGCCTCAAGTCAAGCATTAAATTCAAACAAGTCTGATCTAAACTAAAATTCTAAACAAAAAATTATTCAATTATGAATTATCAATAAATGTACAAGGCCATACAATCCAAAATATTGTTGTACGAGTTTCATTGAAGGTAACACTTAATAAGCTAAAGTCACCAATTTTGAGCCTACAATCCACATTGACAAGGACATCGTTTGGCTTGAGATCCAAATGAAACACATTTGCTACAATACACTATTACTCCAAAAATTATAATATAAGTGCTCAATATGCAACATCATCTTCAACATCAAACATGCATGAACATGTGATCAAATCTTATGTGAACCCCACACACTATAGAATATATATTTTGGGACAATAAATAAATGTTAAGACCGTGTAAGAAAATATTCAATGGTAAAAGGGCATGGGTTTATCCATTATGAAAAAATGGAAATTCTACAACAGAGTCAAACTGAACTTGTATACAAAATCCACAACACATGCAAAAGTTCATGACTTATTAAACTGTAAACACATGCAAAAGTTGATGACTATGGATACTGGAAAAGTGTGCCATTATAGTCAACCTTGTACCATAAGAGGAACTTTAGAAGCTCACAAAAGCGGTCATGTCTCATACTGGAAACCAAAAGAGCAACAACAACATTATTATCTAAGAGGAATACCTGTGTGTGTGTGTGTGTGTGTGTATATGTGCTTGAAGAAGTTTGTATCAGGATAATTGATGATGTTATGGTGTCAAATCATCATTATCATTTATAATCTATTGTAGGTTTGACTCTATAAATTCAAATAAAACATAAATGTCTTTGAATTCTCTTTGTGATGGAGGTAGCATTCTCTCGGTGAGGGAGGTAGCATGATATATTTGATTTCTACAATGTTAGGATGTGGTAGCATGATATGCTTGATTTCTACAACAATATGATATTACAAATAGTTGATTGTTGTGGATACAACACAATAGTTTCCTTTGCCAATCATATCTTGAATCTTGTAGCAACTAGCCCCTCCATCTCTTGAATCTTGTAGCGACTAACCCCTTCATACTCTGAAGAAATATATCTAGGAAGAGTTCTGCAATCAAATTCAACAACATGCACATTAGATTCCTTATTGTTACAATGTGAGGTGCCAATAAACAATGAGAATGTAATGAATGTTATAAAGTTTAAACTCTATTACAATATAGTTTTCCAATATTGAATTACAGAATATATTAGTAATATGAAATGTTTCTAGGATATTAGCAACATGTTAACCAGGCTCGCGATCATGGCCACCTTAACTAGGTCATTCACCCTTAGCTCAAGAGATCTAGTATATGTAGAAAGCATGAAACATAGAGTTGTGGATACCGAGTCACGTTGCTCGAAGATTCGATAAATTCTGCCTGCTCTTCTTTACCTATTCCTATGGAGAGTTTAGAATAGAAACAATTTGTTTGGTAGATGGAACAAAGGTCTGATTTTCCAAATTATGAACTTAGATGTTCTAAAATCACTAACCCTACAAATGGAAATGGAAAAGGAAAAGGCAATTACATGTTAAAACAGAGAAATTTTTTTTCTCTATTATATAATAATAATAACTCAATTAATCAAGTTTTAAATAAATAAATATAAATAATAATAATAAATAGAAAAATTTAATTTACATTGTTAAACTATTAATGAGTTAGAAATTTTTAGTCAAAAGTAAAGTAAACTAATTGAGATCTAAAAGTAAGAACTCAACTAATCAATTTTAGATAAATAAATTTAAATAATAATAATAAATAACAAATTTAATTCATATTATAAAACTATTAATAAATTACAAAAATTTTAATCAAAATCAAACTAATAACCAGTCAAAGGCTAATTAATAGAAATGAAATTGAAAATACTGAATTAAAATATCATAGAAAAAGGCACTAAAAAAAATTATTGAATTTTTTTTTTAATTATTTTTTCTCTTCAAAAGTTTTCATATTAAAAGTGTTGCAAGACATTGCTAAGGTCTATGAATCGGGAAATTTGGCTCAAATTAAGACAAAAATTCATGGTTGGGAAATACAAACAGACAGTGAGGATGAAGATATGGAATATCATATTTCCAAAATGGATTTTATAACAGATCCAAGGAGCACTCGGGGTTAGGTGTCCCTCTTTCAACAATCGGTGAAGACCTATTCGAAGATGAAATGCCTTCTTGCAAAAGCACTGGCATGTAAAGAGGAAAAGAGCATCAATTCTTCAATTATGTTTGAATTGCAACAAATGAAGCTGGACATGCATGCAATGTTCAAAGCTCAGATTCAGCTAAATGACAGGGTTGGTAAGATAGAAAACTAGCTGCAAATAACACAATGTAGTGAGCAGGTGCTGGGTACTACTGCTAACGCTCCAACACCTGTAGTTTCGTCTGTGGATCTTTCTGGTTAAATGTTTATATTTCTATATAATTTTGGAGTTCATCAGTTTAACTACTTGTTTTATTTATAAATATTATGGACATACTGTAGTTATTAAAGCTGTAAGTAGAAGGATAAGACAATTTCATTTTTGGTCTGCCTTTAACTCGATATGGTGGCCAACAGACCTGGTTTCCTCCAAGCAGGTTGAGGTCACTGTATTTGTTTTATTTTGTATGGCAATTTGCCCTATATAAATTTGAAAATAGAAAGGTACTACAAAGCTTACAAAAAAAAAAAACTATAATTCATGAAAATAGAAATAATAGAAAAATGAAAAAAAAAACAAAATATTAAATAAAAAGGAAATAAAACTACAAACAAAAAATGAGTAACTAACATAAATGGAAGTTACTAAACAGCTCATAATAAGATCTCAACCAATCACCTTCTAAATTAATAAATTTAAATAATAATAATAATAAAAATGATTTCTCAATGTTAAACTATGGATACACCACTTAAAGTTTTGGTTAAACACAAACTAATTCACAGTCAAAGGAAAAATTGAATGCTTGATACCATGCATACTACATGTATAATAACTATATGTTTGTTACATTGACCAATAAGATCTGTGTATTTTCGTCCTCCTAGCTCCAAATAAAAATTGACAGGTGGCTCTGCAACTGTCATGGAATTATCTAGGGAGAGGACGGAAATACACAGATCTCATTGATCAAATTTTCCCAACCAGACCCATCATAGGAACACCTTTGGTGTAATTATTAAGTTTTATTAGGTTTTAAAAAATAAATCTTTAAACATATTAGAATAATAATTTATTTATTTTTATATTTAAATATTTTAAAGTCAATTTATATTAAAAACTTTAATATTTATTATACAAAGTTTTAATAGATATCATTAATATGTAAGTATTTTTTATTCTTTTATTATGATTATATATTATTATGATATCGTAAAAGATACAATTAGAAATATTTAGCAACAATGAAGAACGACACAAAGATGTGATGGAGCTTCATCTAGAGTGGAAGGAAATATCTAATTCTTGTAAATTAATCATGGAGTAATGTCGCTTTTGTGTCGCCTTCTTTCGTCTTCTTTTAATCAATCTAATGGATTGGACATGTCTATAATCTATCAAATTTTTTGCCAAAATCAATGCCATTGGTGTTGCTTAGCCCAAAATGGAAAATTATGGGGACTTGGATGGTGCTTTGAAGCATTCAAGGATTGATAGTTTTATTCACAATCCTAAGCTTGAGATCACAGACAATGTGTTTGGGATTTCACAGGCACAACTGAGGAATTGGTTGGTGAATTCAAGATTGTCTACTTTAGAAGATAACTCCTATTTTTTTTTTTCTTTTTTTCTTTTTTAATATGTAATTGCAGTCATTGGTGAGATGTGATACCGATTTTGCTTAAATTTCTTTTTTTTTCTTCTAAAAGAACATTTATATTATTATGGTTCCCATATTTACAAAACTTAGAACCTATAAGTTCAAAAATAGCATAGAAATGAACTTAACGAGAAAAGTATTGATGAAATTAGATTTTTTTCCTTGTAAGAGTGTCTCTCTTTCCACCTCTGGAAGAGGGTCACTCTAGTCCAGTTCCACCTCCTCTGTTGTCATTCCCATTCCTCTTTCTCCGACACTGGATTGTACCAAAGGAATTGACAATGACGTTTTTCTGAATACTGAAAGTGCCTTCTTCAATCCTAATAGTAGCCTAATTCTGCTCATTAGTCGTTAAAATATAAAAGGTGGAGTCCTCTTCAAATATTTGTATGCCCCTTTCTACCTTCTCTAAGTGGCTTTAGATATCTATCATCTACATATTCTTATCTGAAAATAATTTTGCTGCACTCATAAAAACAATACAATACTTGAATTAGAGTAAGTGGCAAGACAATCTTCCCAAATATTTTATTCCTTCGCTATACTTTATACTTTTAAAGAAAATTACTAATTTCAATTTTAACAAAAATATTTAAAAAAAAATGAATAAAATATAATAGTAACTTTTAAACCATTTAATTCTAAAACAACTCTATTTCACATTACTGAAATTACCGAAATACAGTTTACAAAAGTTCTGCGAAATCTTTGGTAGCCTCATCTTTCTTAATAAATAATAAATTGTTATCATCAAACCATACGGAATCAAAAGGTTTTCAAAATAAATAATGCTTTATCAAATCATTATCATATTAGTTTAATTAAATAATATTAAATTAAAGCAATTTCTATTATTATTAAACAAAGTAATGATTGATGGGAGATGGCATAATAGTTTTTGGTTTACAGATTGGTAAGACACCGACTTGTTGCTTATTTTTAATGTAAAAAAAAAATTATAATTTGTCGATAAAAGGAGGTGGGAAATCAAGTTGAATGGTAAACCATTCACACAAAGCTTTATGCGTTTCAACGAAAACAACGAATATTCGGAAACCAATTTTTAAAGGGGTGGAAGACTTTTTGTGGATGAGCATTAATATGTTTGATGACGTGGGCCAATTTCTCATGAGTTCGAACACTTTTTTTTTTTTTGTAAATTTGGTGGTACCTTCTATTTTCTATTTATATGTAAAGACAGGTTACAGTATAATAAACATTCTTGGCCTCAACCTGCCCGCAGTAAACCAGGTCTGTTGGCCATCTAATTCCGTTAAAAGCTTGCCAAAATTGAAATTGTCTCATTCTTCTATACATCGCATGAGCTAATTGTCCTACTGTTTCAACATGTTCAAGCTTATCATATAAACTAAGTTCATAAACTTTCCAAAAAACCATAAAACAGAAAACTAGGAGTAACTAGCCATCTGAAGAGGACACCGGGGCTGGGTCATTGGCACGAGACCCAGGCATATCAGTCTGTTGCATGTGCTGGAGCAGTTTCTCCAATCGTCCCATCCTGTCATCCAATCTCTGAATTGCTTGATGTTGGGTAAATTTAATATGCTGCAGGTTGGTGTCAATATTCTCCAACAGGTCTTTAAGGAACAGCTCTGTCTTTGGCTGAACTTTATACTCTGGAGGGTGTGCACTCTGAATTGCTTTTGCCAGAAGACATTTCATTACCCAATATGTGTGAATGGTTTGGTTAAATAAAGTGAAACGTCCACGAGTATTGGCCAGGATCCTGAATGAAGTCAAGGATATCAGCAGCAGCTTCGTTGTCTTCAGGGTTTATCTGCAGTTCTCTTTCCCAACCACGAATTTGATTTCGGGTGGGAGATGCATTGCCTACTATGTAGTTCAGCACCAGATTCTCCAAATGTTCTTTGTTAGTTTTTCTTCCTCTTTTCACTGGCACCTGTTCATTCTGAATCTTTTGCTTTCCCTTAGCTATATCAGAACGGAGACAGCGTTTCCCCATAATGGCTTTGGTCCTATTCAGTAGAACAGACAGAGAAGTAATAACAGGAATAATAACCAGAGTACTGATAAAACCTCTGCTTTCATTACCATGCATTTCGAAAATCCAATCCGAAACATGAAAATTGCAGACCTCAGAGACAAGGCAATTGATTTGCAACTGAGCATTATGATTAGGAGCGTGAGTACCAGGTTGCGGTCGTCTACAGCATATTTTGGATGCAAGAGCGTATACCATGCCGGCCGCCAATAAACTGAGCATGCAACTACAGGGGTTTTGCAAACCCCTTGTATCATTGGGCTTCAAAGTTATAACAGACTCCAGACCACTAGTAATTAAACCCAAAGCATCAGTTTGCGAACCCACCTTACTAAGGAGGATCAAAGGTATCACACGACCGATACTAACTCGGAAATTTAACCAAGGGACCAAAGGCCAGGGTTGTGGGAGGGGCTTTTTATCAATAGGGTACCACAGAGCTAAAACTTCCCGCATATTATGGTTATTCATGGTAATGGTCTTACTTCTACAGACATTAAGAATTAGACAAGGATCCCTAAAACAGGGGCGGACAGGGTTTTTCGGTGGTGCTAAAGACCAAAGAAACCGATTTAAAATCCAAGCAAGGCGGGTAATGTCTAACCAGTTCCGATTATGCAAGAGCGGATTCATTGAAGTGGGGACAGGAACAGATACATACCTATCCTCTGATGTGTTCTCCCTCCTCAGCTCCCAAGCTTTTGCCCGCCGTAAACTCTGTAAGATTTGCATGAGTTTTTTGGGCGAGGGGGGTATATACATTACCTGAATCTTTCCTTCCTTCCGGAGCGCTGACAAGCCAGCAATGCAAGTTGTATTCATCATGACGCTAACACATGCCACCACCCACACTGCTAATCGAATTTGGCAGTGCATCATTATAATTCTTAATTGTCCGTAGGGCGGTGTGCCATGAGATTGCCACCGGTTGTCCTATTTCCTTGATTCTCACCCCGATCGGGACACTTTTTTACTAATGACCAATGTAACATTAACTTTGTTATTAAATACATATATTCTTTTAATAGAACGGACGGAGAATTGATTCTTTAATTTGATTTATCTTTTTGGGAAAGCTAAAGCTTGATTAGATAATTTACTATAACCAAGACTCCATTGATTTTATAAATTTTTTCTCAATGGATAATACACTTTATTGATTTTATAAATTCTTTCTCTAATGGATAATGTTGGTAGGTGTTTATTTTTTAAGTTGAGTTAGAGGTTTTTCTTAATAGGTATTTTGGCACATATTTTTAAGAGTGGTGGTTCATAAAGAGGTTGAGGATGAACCATATTAGTTGGTTTAAAATGTCTACCCAATATTTTAGATGTAATTAATCGGAAAAATATCTCTCACAACAAATATTATATTTATAGTCACAGAGTGATTAATAATATAAGCTCACTCCATTTGAGTATCATGAAAAATGACAGTTAAATTACTGACTCAAAATTGACTAGCAACTTTTGAAAAGAAATGTTTCACCAAGTAGGAACCTCATTAACCATAAATATCTCATTCCATCCAATGAACAATGGAAAAAGTGGTAAACAAATGCCTTGAAGGATATTTGAAGAACTTTGTGAATGATTGTGAATAAAGTATCTCATGCCATCCAATGAAAAATGAAAAAAGTGGTAAACAAATGCTTGAAGGATATTTGAAGAACTTTGTGAATGATTGTGAATTGTGGCAACACAAATGGTTAGACCTAGCATAATGGTGAGACAACTCTACCTATCACACTTCAACAAAAGGGACTAATTTTAACACTTTATATAAATAGCTAACATTGTTAATTAAAAATATGTTGTTGTCAATTTCAAACTTCCTAATCCAAAAAATTATTTAATCACGTGAGGTGAGATCCTTGGAATCTTAACCAATCATCTTGAATAAGCAAGTAATGAGATTCATAAAAATTATCTACAGTAATTAAAAACACTTTAACTTCGAATGCTTTGCTTATGCTCATGCTAGGTCTCAATAACACAATATTACAATATTTCTAATAGCATTGATTTTCATAATTATGCCATAAGGCATTCTTATTTGAGAACAACTCCCCTACCTGTCACTATGTTCATGTTTGAGCCATTGGATTAAATGCTAGATTATTGAAATGTTTTGGGCCATTAGATCCACAAGTAAATAGTTTTTATATGTTTTTTCTAGTGTTACTTTTTTTTCTTTTTAATAAGTTAGATTGAATTTAAATGACTTTTAAGTTAAAATGTTGTTATTAAAAATTTGTTAGATTTTAACCTCAATTTAACATTTTGATTATGTCAAATTGAACAAAAATAAAAATAAAAGTAAATTAAATAAAAAGATTGACACAATATAATGAACATTTTAACTAGGTCCAAATACGATAAAAAATAAAAATAATAAGATATAATAATAATAAACTATAAAAACATTTATGGTGATGACCCATGATTATAGCGTGGAATGTAGTTTATTTAAAATTAAGATGGCCCAAATCAATCTTAACTCTGGATCTACCAAGAGCCAAGAGGGATCATATGTCTTGATATGCAAACCTCTTTTAGAGTAAAAATCACATTTTAACTAGGGAAAAACACAATAAAAAATAAAATTATAATAAACTACAAAAACATACCATGGTATTGACCCATGGTATTCATGTGGAATGTAGTTTATTTAAAGAGGGAAATTAAGATGGCCGAGGTCAATCTTAACTCTGCATCTATCAAGAGCCAAGAGGGATCATATGTCTTGATATGCAAACCTCTTTTAGAGTAAAACGAGAATTGCTATAATATAGATCTAAACTAATTATTAAATAAAACTATTTTTAAATGTTTATAACCATTATTATTTTAAAATTTTACTTAATAAAATGTATCTAAATTTTCATACATCCAAATATACATAGTTTTTCTTGTTCTATATTATTTTTGTTACAACTATTTTATTATTCCAAAATACATGGTTTTTTTTTGGTTATATTACTCCATGTTACAACTATTTTATTATTCATCATTAGTATTTCTTAGTATATAGAAAAATAAATTAGAGAATGAATTTTTTAAATATGTGATCTTTTTAAATTTCCAAATTGTTAAATAACACTAAATTTACCTTTAATTACTTAATTTTAATAGTTTCTAACTACATAACAATTTGTAACTACATACATACGGACTTTTTTTTGTTAATGAATATCAAATTTCTTCCATTCAAAAAAACTATATACATATCTTTAATTATCTAATTGTAGCTAAAAAATCTTAGATGTTTTTTACTTTATAATCATAAACAATTTACTTTTTATTTTGAAATTTTAAACAAAGTTTTTAACTACATAATTTTAGCTTTATGATTTTTTTTTCAATTCCAAACAAAACTTACAAAAGAAAAAACTCTCTCAATCCTTACTGTAGATTATAGTTTTACAAAACTGACACTATGTAATTAACAATAGAGTAAGTTGAGACAACCCTAAGGGGTATTTTTGTACAAGTTTTATCATAACCTTTCCCTCCATCCAATATATATTGTAGAGTCTTATGAAGAGAGAGTATATTCTAGTTTATAACCTATTCCACAATCAAAGAAAATCGCTAGGGATTTCATAAGTTATTAGTTTATAACTTGATCCACAATCAAAGAAAATGGCTAGAGATGTCACAAGCTATCATTCACACAATTATTTATTGACGTTCTCAGTTGGAATGGATCCTATTAGATGCATGGTGGCCAGAGACACTAAAAAATTCAAAATAGATATCTCTTATGACATCCATATTGTCTACAAACCATTCAAATTTTCCATCTTATACAACAATTTCTAACAATAACCACGCAATTTACTCTCCAATTTTTGAAACCCCCACCCATGCTGGGGAGATCACAATGTAAAATAAAATGTTCTTGTGGTTTTTTAAAATGGTTTAAAAAAAAAAAAAAACAACAACAACAAGAAAGTCAATACTCTGGTATAATAACTAATTTTTGAATCATTGTGACAAACAAAACATCACATTAGCTCACTAAATATATCTAATGCTATAAGGATCTGAGATGATAACAAAGTTTTGAAACATGATAACTAGGTGACAACCAAAACTAAGTTGTAGCCATAAGCAAAAAATCACAACAACTCACATAATATATCCAAGGTTGCAATGAACCCCATACATAGTGATGGACCTCATCGGAATTTTAGTGCACATAGAACACCACCCTAAAAATTCTATTCTCTTGATCAATTTAGAATAACCTAAGATGTCTAGATTGGATGTCGAGGTGGGTGGTACAATAATTGAGGATGCTTCTTAAAGGGTACGGGAATTTAGATACTCTACCCTTCCATGAGTTTTGTTTTGTTAATCTTTACTCTAGATGTGCATAGAATGAGTCTATCTCAAGTCCCAAACAAGATTCTTCTTTCTCTTCATATTATAGCTTGCACCTTGACACTCCTCCTTTCCTCCTCCTTGCACAAATTTAAACTATGAGGCACAAGGTAGTTGTTGCATATAGGAACATTTAGATATGATAAGAAAAATGTGATACTCTATTGTAATTTTCTCTACAAATGTGATAGAAAATGTGCCCTAAATGTTGAAAATTTCATGGTTAATGTAGTATCAGCTACGTGCAAATTTACAGTATTGTATACAATATCGAGAAATCTATGCCCAATATCCAACACCATAGAGCAAGACATGTTCACCAATTGAATAGTTGCTTCCAAATCTCTCTCAATGCTAGAGTTGTTTTCTCAATAAACTTGTTTTTGCTGCTCTTGAACCGATGAAAGCCATCGTTTTTGCATATAGGAGCATTTAGATATGATAAATAAAGTGTGATACTGTGTTATAATTTTCTCTACAAATTTGTTGGAGTTGTTTTCTCAATAAACTTGTTTTTACTGCTCTTAAGTGATGAAATCGATCATTGTTGCATATAGGATCATTTATCTCTGATAAGAAAAGTGTGATACTGTGTTATAATTTTCTCTAAAAATGTGTTGGAGTTGTTTTCTCAATAAACTTGTTTTTATTGCTCTTAAGTAATGAAATTCATCATTGTTGCATATAGGAGCATTTAGCTCTGTTAAGAAAAGTGTGATACTCTGTTATAAATTTCTCTACAAATGTGATGGAAAGTGTGCCATGAATGTTGGCAATTTCATGGTTAATGTAATATAATATAAATAATAATTCATTTCTTCTACACAAGATCAAGAAAGCTAGGCTGAGTAGCCAACACCACATAACAAGACATGTTCACCAACTCCATAAATTCTACCAAATCTCTCTCGGTGTTGGAGCGATTTTCTCAATCGCCTTATTTTTACTGTTCTTGAAGTGATGAGAGCCACATATCCATACATTTTTTATTGTCTGCACAAAGAACAAAAAAACCAACTTCATATCAGCGATACTGAAAAAACAAGAACATGGCAGACACGAGGGACATGAGTGGTAAAGAACAATGTGATATTTTGAATATTTTCAAAGATCATGAAGGAAATAATACATAGGTAACTCAATAGGAATTGATCAAGGTTAAATATGGAGGAACTACATCAAAACAACCTTTGATTTTGAAGGTAGAAAATCACGATCTATTTCTTTATTCATGAGGCATTCATGTTTGCATGATCAGACAAGGTATTTAACTTAACTTCAACATAGGCCTCGTGATTTGTAAGGCTCAAGGAAGCAGTATTGCATTAAGATTTCACTACCTGCTTCCATGGAAGAAAATTTTGATTTTCATTCTTACACAATGGCTCCTTCTCTGCAACATCTTATTTCTTCTAGGCTACTCTTTCCTCTGCTATTTCCTTCCTTACGACGTTTCTTTTGCAACATGTGGTGCCATTGCTAGTTTATTAATCTTTGAAAACTAAAAAGATATACAAAAAATTCTCTCTAAACTTGTTAATCACAAACACAAAATGTTGTCTCTACCATAACTCAATTGTTGTGAAATATGTGAAAATTGAGAAATCCAAGATTACTAATAATTATCTGTGAACAAATTTCTTTTAAATACAAATAAAATAAAATAAAAATAAATACAAAATATTAAAATAAATCACTTGCTATTTTTTTTTAATTGAAGAATTCAAAATCAATATAAATAAACAATTGTTATTTACATTATTATTATATATATTAATACTAACATAAATAAAAAATAAATTAACCTAATTTTTTTTTAATTTACAATCTATGAAATATAAAAATAATTTAAATCTCTAAAAATATATTTAATTTATTAATATTTAATATATTAAAAATTAAAACAATTCTATGATTATTAAACTTTAATGAGAATCTATAAAAAGTAAATTGAGTGGAATATAATGACAACTTTTAAACCATTTAATTCTAAAACAGCTCTATTTCACATTACCCAAATAAACGAAATGCAGTTTACAAAAGTTATGCGAAATATGTGGTATCCTAATCTTTTTTAATAAATAATAAATCATTATCATTCAACAATGTTTTCAAAATAAATAACACTTTATCAAATCATTATTATATTAGTTTATTAATCATATATTATTAAGAGCAATAATGTTTTTTTGATTAAATTAATTCATGTGGTTTTTAACAGTTTAAAATGTTGATTAAATTTTAATAATATGATTAATCAAAGAAACATTATTACTCACAATATGAATAAAAAAAAAACTACAATTTAATCAATATTATTAAATTAAAATAACTATTATTATTAAATAAAATAATTGCTAAATTAAAACAACTTCTATTATTAAATAAAGTAAGTTACGGATGGGAGATTACATCACAGTTTTTTTGGTTTTTACAGATTGGTGAGACACCGATTTCTTGCTTATTTTTAATATCAAGAAAATTATAATTTGTGGTAAAAACCATTCCTTTGAGCATGTGTTTCAACGAAAACATCGGAAACCAATTTTCTCTCAGAGTGGGAAATCAAGTTGAATGGTAAACCATTCACACGAAACTTTATAATTATATTGTTTCAACGAAAACATCGGTAACCAATTTTCTCAGCACAGTGGAAAACTTTTTGACCGACTGGGAAACCAATGGTACCATTCACACGAAACTTTATAATTATATTGTTTCAACGAAAACATCGGAAACCAATTTTCTCAGCACAGTGGAAGACTTTTGGACGTATGAGCCAATTTTCTCGGCGGAGGTGGAAGACTTTTTGACGGATGAGCCAATTTTCTCCGCACAGTGGAAGAAGACTTTTGGACGGATGAGCATTAATACGCACCCACAATTTTTCTCGGCGGAGGTGGAAGACTTTTTGACTAATGACCGATGTAACATTAACTTTGTTATTTTGATGATTCATTCCTTTGTCCCCTTTGTCTCTACGTTTACAACCACCGCAACTTGAGGTGTTCACGACTCGACGTCTTCTTCACGACGCGGTTTCTCTCCTTATAAATACTTCTCCACCCATACACATTCCCACCACAATTCTCCCCTCTGCCCAACACTCTCCGTCTCTTTCCCTTTAAAATGGCTGCGAATTCAACCGCCATGCCCTCTTTTCACAATGACCGCCAATCTCTGCTAACATTCAAGAGGCTCATTACCACTGATCCAAATCAATCCATGGCAGATTGGAATCCCGCCAACCCCTTTTGCAACTGGACCGGTGTTACCTGCAACCGCCGTCATCCAAATAGAGTGGCCTCCCTCAACCTCACTGAGCTGGATCTAAGCGGTTCCATTTCTCCATCGCTCGGAAATTTGTCGTTTCTCCGCACGCTCGATCTGTCAGAGAATGCGCTCACTGGTCATATCCCGCCTCAATTGGGACGCCTCTTTCGTTTGAGGGAGCTCGATTTGTCCCAGAATGACTTGGAAGGAAATATCCCAAGTCAACTCAGCAGTTGCAGAAATCTGACTCTTCTGGCGCTCTCCTTCAACCATCTGATCGGAAATATCCCGAGGGAGTTGAGTTCCCTCCCACATTTGGAAAAGCTTTACTTGGGAGAGAACGAGCTGACAGGTAACATTCCCTCTTCCTTGGGAAACCTTTCATTGTTGATTCATTTGACTTTGGAATCAAACAGTCTCATCGGTCCCATTCCTAGTCAACTCATCAGCTGCAGAAATTTGACTCTCCTGGTGCTCTCCTTCAACAATCTGACCGGAAATATCCCGAGGGAGTTGGGTTCCCTCCCACATTTGCAAAAACTTTACTTGGGAGAGAACGAGCTGACAGGTACCATTCCCTCTTCCTTGGGAAATCTTTCATCGTTGATTGAGTTGGTTTTGGAATCCAACAGTCTCACCGGTCCTATTCCCTCTTCCTTGGGAAACCTTTCATCGTTGACTATTTTGCATTTGGCCTTCAACAGTCTCACTGGTCCTATTCCGCAAGAATTGGGTCGGCTCACCCGTATGCAAGAACTTGTTCTTAACCAAAATGATTTGTCCGGTAATATTCCTTCATCTTTCTCAAATATGGTTGACCTGAGCATACTTATTTTATGGGGAAATCAACTTAGTGGAGAAATCCCAAAGTTTATTGGAAATTGTTCTAACCTAATAGACCTTAGTTTAAACTCTAACAAGTTGAGTGGGAGTGTACCTATAGAATTGGGTAGATTATCTCTTCTTTAAAATCTATATTTACATACCAATCAACTCGATAGTGGCAATGTTATAAACATGCCTTTTCTTACTGCTCTTACTAATTGTTCTCACTTAAAGATAATAGAGTTGCACAACAATAAATTAAGTGGTGTTTTGCCCCTTGTTATAGGTAGGCTTTCTACTAATTTATCCATGTTAGAATTATCAAATAATAATATACAAGGGAATATCCCTCCACATATAGGTAATCTTAGTAGCCTAACCTTATTAAATTTAAGTGAAAATTTTCTAAATGGTAATGTTCCACCATTAGGAAAACTTGAAAAAATAGAAAGATTGTATTTAAGTAACAATAAATTAGAAGGAAGCATCCCTGATGATTTTGAAAACCTACACCACCTTGGTCTCTTGGATCTTAGTGGAAATAATCTTGTTGGAAATATTCCAAATTCCCTCGCACCTCTTAAGCAACTAAGAAGGCTCCATCTTCATCACAACAAGTTATCAGGAGCCATACCTTCCAATTTAGGAGATTGCATAAATTTGGAATTGCTAGACTTGTCTCACAATAGGCTCACTGGAAATATACCACATGAAATTGCAAAGCTTTCTCATATACAATTCTATTTGAATCTATCATCGAATTTATTAGAAGGTTCCTTGCCCATGGAGATTGGTAAAATAGCAATGGCTCAAGATATAGACATTTCTGTCAATCAATTGACTGGGCCAATTCCCCCCGCACTTGGAAGTTGCAATGAGCTGCAATTATTGAACTTATCTCACAATTCCTTCCAAGGGTCTTTTCCAGATTCACTTGGAAATTTAAAAAGCCTTGCAAGCCTAGACCTCTCTTCCAACAACTTATCAGGTGGAATACTAGTGGTCACACTGAATAATTTGAAAATGCTTCAATGGTTGAATTTGTCTTTCAACAATTTCATAGGGGAAATTCCAAAAGGAGGGTTTTTTGCGAATAGAACAATTATCATGTCCTTAATTGGAAATCCTAGCCTTTGTGGACCACAAGTATTTCAATTGCCTGCATGTCAATCACCAAGACATCATTTTGCACTTGTGAAAAGACTGATACTGCCAGTGGCTGGAGCTACTGCTTTTATATTATGTTGTTTACTTTTGGGATTCCTTTGGAAAAGGAAGGGATTCATTTGCAAAAGGAATATGCCTATGCAAAATTTTGATTCCATACAAGCCATTTTGCGAAAGTTGGAGCACAAAAGGATCTCATATCAAGAGCTTCATATAGCAACTAATGGATTTGCCGAGGCCAACTTGTTGGGAACAGGGAATTTTGGTTCAGTTTATAAAGGAATTTTGAGTGATGGAACACTTGTTGCTGTAAAAGTTTTCCAATTGCTAAAGGACAAGGCTGAGAAGAGTTTTAAAGCAGAATGTAGCATCTTGCAAAAGGTTCGACATCGAAATCTGGTGAAAATCATAACCTCATGTTGCAACATTGATTTCAAAGGATTAGTGTTCGAATTTATGTCTAATGGAAGCCTAGAGAAGCATTTGTATCCTAATACAAATGACAACAATGGTGGAGATGCATGTGAAATGGGACTAGAAACACGACTGGGCATTGCAATAGATGTGGCCCATGCCATTGAATATCTCCACCATGATTCTTTTGTGCAGGTAGTGCATTGTGATTTAAAACCCAATAATGTGCTTATTGATGAAGACATGTCAGGGCATGTAACCGATTTCGGTATTGCAAGATTAATTGATGAAACCTCTACTGAGTCACTTACTTCATCACTTGCTTTGAAAGGATCTATGGGCTATATTGCACCAGGTATGACATTTAGAATGTTAAATGTTTACTTGTCATTTCTAAATGTCTCATCAACATTTTTGTATGGTCTAGTACAGTAAAATTTGACGAATTTTGTCATGAATGCAGAGTATGGATTCGGTGAGCCAGTGTCTACCAAAGGAGATATCTACAGCTTTGGCATTTTGTTATTGGAAATTCTTACCAGGAAACGACCAACTAATGATATGTTTTCTGGAGACCTGAACTTGCAGAAGTGGGTAAATTTGGCCTTTCCAAGTAGAGTAAAGGAGGTAATTGACCACAACCTTCTTAGGGAGCTGGATGGAGATGAATTTGAAGAAAATAATGTATTCAATTGCATTTTTTCTTTGATACGGGTTGCTTTGCTTTGTTCGAAAGATTCACCCAATGAACGACCAACTATGAGGGACGCAGTATTGGTATTGGAGAGGCTCAGAAATGATTTGGGGGAAAATGAAATTGCTTCGAGGAGATTAAGACATATCTAATTTGCTTAGCAATACACATGCAACAAGGAGTAATGCACATGCATCAAATGCCCATAGTTCTTCTTCATTTTAGTTTGTGAAAATTGCAATACCAGAGGATTTCAATATTGCTATTATTCATACAATGAAACTTATTTTTTTAACTTATAATTGTTGAAGTAAATCTCTATTAGGATTTATATTTATATGTCATTATTGTCAAAAGAAAAAACACATGCTTTTGCACCACAATGTTATAAGAATTGCAATTGGTTTATTTTATTATCCATTCACAATGCCAATATTTTTAATTATCTCAAAAATAATTCCACTCTTTATTTTTTATAATTGAAAGGCTACAATTATTTAAAAAATACATCTATGACTTCTAAACACACATTTTAGCTTAATGAATTGATTTTATGAATTATGTTGGAATTTGATTATTCTTTACTATTATTTTTAATTGTTCAACTAATTTTTAAGCCTTAAGACGTTATTATTTGAAAACAACATTCCTGTGTGCACAGTGTCATAACCTGAAATCGTTAAATTATATGTTAAAGGATCAAAACATATTCAGCGATTGCATGAAAAAACAAAGCTACTTGCAAATATTTAGTTTGCATTGCAATTATGATAGCTCATTAATTACCAAAGGGTTTCTAGAGCTTCTTTCTTGTTAGTTTACAGTCGCTGGGCCATTCAGCTTATGTTGTCTACCTTCTTGATATCGACATTCACCGATGGAATTTATTCATGGCTTCAGAATTCATCGTTCTGGGCTGTTCAACAATTTGTCCATAACCCAAGATTAGCAACAAGATTCAGGAGTTTCTTGGGGAAAATCTGAGAGCACTGGCCCAGCGGAATACATTGCCAAGAACGTTACAGAAACTATGCCGCATCAAGACGTCAGTGGGTCTAATCTGGGGACAGGCAACAAGAGTGCTAATGACGCGCCCATGGGAGGCAGGGGCGGCAAAATTTCCATGGCAGAACCTTTGTCTCCTTCAACAGGAATGCAACGCCACTGTGATCTGTTCAAGGGGAGATGGATATATGATGAATCTTATGTTTTATATCCTCATGGGTCATGCCCTTATGCTAGCATTGATTTCGACTGCAGAGGAAATGGTAGAATGGATACGAGAGATGGAGATGGCAGCCTCAGGACTGCGACCTTTCCAGGTGATTTATTTGTTCATGGTGGTTCTAGCTTGCTGTTGCTATCGTTGAATCAATAACCTGTTGCTTATTTGCAGATATTTTTGGACTTTCCATATTGGCATGTTATGTGCAGGTTCAATGCCTCTCTGATGCTTGAGAGGTTGAGAGACAAACAATTGTTGTATGTGAGAGACTCAACATGCAGATATCCTCGTTTTTAATACTGGGCACTGGTGGACTCACGAGGAGCCCTACAATGGGTAAGGTAGGTGATCCTAATTTTTCTAGCATTTCCTTTTTCAACTACTCTGCTAAACCTTACGGAAATTTTATATTAAGCTTGGTTTCTTTTTAAACTGAATCCTGTGTGTATTTAACATGGTTGATTATTTTGAGGAAAAAGGACCTGTTATTCCTTACATGGAAGAGCTTGTTGCTTTCGAGAATGCATTGACGGCCTGGGCGTGATGGGTAGACGCCAACATCGATCCTAACCACACCCAAATTTTCTTCAGAGGCTACTCCCCTGTGCATTTCCATGGACAAGCTTGGGGAAGAAAGTTGGGGGAGGATGCTTCAAGGAAACTGAACCCATTAAAGTGAAAAGAGAGGAGCAGATTGAGAGGATCTATGGTGAAAGGAAGAGAATGCAGGTAGTCGAGAGAGTGGTGGCAGATACGAAGAATGTGAAAGTGCAATTATTGAATGTGACACAGTTATCCATGTACAGAAATGATGCGCATGCATCAATGTATACCAGCAAGCTCAAGTATATGAAAAAAGATAATGATTACAGCCTTGTAGATTGCAGCCACTGGTGCTTCCCTCATCTTCCATATGTGCTTCCCTCGTCTTCCAGATGTCTGGAACAATAAATGTGTATTTATCCAAACAAACTTATTTAACCAATAAATGTTTTATAATCTGTAAATTTAACACTTATATTTACTTGGTGGAAATTCACTTACTGCCGCAGATCCCATAACCCAAATGTGAGTAATTAGTAAGCATGGAGTTTCGTTTGAAACCCCAGCTTTGCTAGGTTAAAATTAAATTTACTGTGGTTCATCTTCAGCCCCATAAAGGCTCAAAACAATAGTTCCTACAATTGACTTCAGCGTCTCTACATCCAATTCACCATTGTCATTGTCACTAGAAGGAGGTGACGAAGTCGTTTGTTCTGATTTTCCACTTGCTTTAAAATGTTCCATCAGTTCAGGACTACCAAGTAAATCATCCAGCTTTAGTGGCACCATCCCACTGTTTTTATTGCCACCAAGAAATTCTGAGGTAATCAGCATTTTGAAGTGGGCATCACCTATCAGCTTCATAAGATACTCTGTCTCTGTATCTGTTGTTGTCAATGGGAATGACAACCTCACCAGCTTAGGACTTTGTTATATTTGTGCTTATGATGGTATGATGGCTTCCTTACATATTAGGTGTTCAGTTCTGGTTTGGATTTTGGTCATATAGTTATTGTTAGCCTTTACTGGGCTATTAGAGTATAGAAATTTAAAATTGAGGAGCTCAGTCGGAGTTTATACTAAGATCATTGTGATCGTTTTGGAAAATCTGAATTGTTCTTTTGTTTTATTACAATTGTGGGTTGTTTTTTATTTAATGAACTTATCGTCTTCTTCTTTCGTTCTTTTTTAATGAACTTATACGTTCATTCCATATGTCTCAAATACTGTGAAGTGAACTGCACAACTGCATCTTTTTGGATTTGTTTACTAAACTAGATGAACTCATGTCATAAGTTTCAGCTGTCAGGAGATTTCTGTTTGAATATATGTTCACAGGATTTGGCTCAAGGCAATTGATTTAAATGATTTAACTCGTTCTAATCTCTTACTATTACTCTAACTATATTATTATCCATTATACAATACTCCCATTCTCAAATAAAATAAGGACCTTTCAAATTGGGGTTGGGGGACTTATTGCTTTTGTGATATCTCCAGTTTGGATTGTTTGCAGTGTGTAATTGGGAATGAGTTGAGCCACAATTCTCTTTCAGCTGAGGAGGACCAAGACCATATCAAAACTCTCCACTTAATACCTGCATTAAAATATGGGCCTTTTGAAAATGTCATTACAACTTAGTGAAATATATGCATATCAAGGCCAAATTCCTTTTGAAGATAAAACATGTTAATAATTTGTTGAGCATGAAGAATGCAGACTGCATATTGAAGGACGGTTCTTTGAAGAAAGTGATCACAGGAAAAATGTGTAAATGTGGTTGGTATCATCTAAACCGTTTTATGTGTGTATTTCGATATTTAATATTGTGTAATTAAAAACATAAAGAAATCGCTTTATTTTATCAGATAATTTGGTCCAGTGTTGTATGCATAGTGGCACTGATATGGACCGTACCAATAATTGTGGATGACTACAGTTTTGCTAGGTTAAAATTAAATTTACTGTGGTTCATATTCTGCCCCATCAAGGATCATCAAGGATCAAAACAATAGTTCCTACAATTGACCTCAGCGTCTCTACATCCAATTCACCATTGTCATTGTCACTAGAAGGAGGTGACGAAGTCGTTTGTTCTGATTTTCCACTTGCTTTAAAATGTTCCATCAGTTTAGGACTGCCACGTAAATCATCCAACTTTAGTGGCATCATCCCACTGTTTTTATTGCCACCAACAAATTCTGAGGTAATCAACATTTTGAAGTGGGCATCACCTATCATCTTCAGAAGATACTTTGTCTTTGTATCTGTTGTTGCCAATGGAAATGAAAACCTCGCCAGCTTCTTTTTCATACTCTCGGATGCAGATTCTTCCATATTGGCTACTGCTTGTTTAAACGAAAACAAGCTCGTTTCCCATCCTTTTAGACAATCCAGTGAAAATAATCCAGCTGATTTCATTGGCTTAGCTGGTCTCAAGATTCTTTTCCTGTCCCCAAAGCTACATCCATAGAATCCTCTAGGTGGTTCTGATGGAGACAAGATTTCATTCACTTTAGGAAAAATAGATGATAGGAAATAAATAAATGTTTATAATCTGTAAATTTAACACTTACATTTACTTGGTGGAAATTCACTTACTGGTGCAGATCCCACAACCCAAATGTGAGTAATTAGTAAGCATGGAGTTTCGTTTGAAACCCCAGCTTTGCTAGGTTAAAATTAAATTTACTGTGGTTCATCTTCAACCCCATAAAAGCTCAAAAAAATCCTACAATTGACTTCAGCGTCTCTACATCGAATTCACCATTGTTATTGTCACTAGAAGGAGGTGACGAAGTCGTTGTTCTGATTTTCCACTTGCTTTAAAATGTTCCATCAGTTCAGGACTACCAAGTAAATTATCCAGCTTTAGTGGCACCATCCCACTATTTTTATTCCCACCAAGAAATTCTGCGGTAATCAACATTTTGAAGTGGGCATCACCTATCAGCTTCAGAAGATACTCTGTCTCTGTATCGGTTGTTGCCAATGGAAATGACAACCTCACCAGCTTAGGACTTTGTTATTTTTGTGCTTATGATGGTATGACTTCTTCCTTACATATTAGGTGTTCAGTTCCAGTTTGGATTTTGGTCAGATAGTTATTGTTAGTCTTTACTAGGCTATTAGAGTACATAAATTTACAATTGAGGAGCTCAGTCAGAGTTTATACTAAGATCATTGTGATCGTTTTGGAAAATCTGAATTGTTCTTTTGTTTTATTACAATTATGGGTTGTTAATTTGATTTAATGAACTTTTCGTCGTCTTCTTTCCTTCTTTTTTAATGAACTTGTACGTTCATTCCATATGTCTCAAATACTGTGAAGTGAACTGCACAACTGCATCTTTTTGGATTTGTTTACTAAACTAGATGAACTCCTGTCATAAGTTTCAGCTGCCAGGAGATTTCTGTTTTAATATATGTTCACAGGATTTGGCTCAGGGAAATTGATTTAAATAATTTAACTCATTCTAATATTTTACTATTGCTCTATCTATATTATTATCCATTATACAATACTCCCATTGTCAAATAAAATAAGGACCTTTCAAATTGGGGTTGGGGGACTTACTGCTTTTGTGATATCTCCAGTTTGGATTGTTTTCAGAGTGTGTAATTGGGAATAACTTGAGCCACAATTCTGTTTCAGCTTAGGAGGACCAAGACCATATCAAAACTCTCCACCTAATACCTCCATTACAATATGGGCCATTTGAAAATGTCATTACAGCTTAGTGAATATATATATAAATGCATATCAACGCCAATTTCCTTTTGAAGATAAAACATGTTAAGAATTTTTTGAGCATGAAGAATGCAGACTGCATATTGAAGGGCAGTTCTTTGAAGAAAGTGATCAAAGGAAAAATGTGTAAATGTTGTTGGTATCATCTAAACTGTTTAATGTGTGTATTTCGATATTTAGTATTGAGTAATTAAAAATATAAAGACATCGCTTTATTTTATCAGATAATCTGGTCTAGTGTGCCATATGCACAGTGGCACTGATATGGACCGTACCAATAATTATGGATGACTGCAGCTTTGCTAGATTAAAATAAAATTTATTGTGGTTCATCTTCTGCCCCATAAAGGCTCAAAACAATAGTTCCTACAATTGACTTCAACGTCTCTACATCCAATTCACCATTGCCATTGTCACTAGAAGGAGGTGACGAAGTCGTTTGTTTTGATTTTCCACTTCCTTTAAAATGTTCTATCAGTTCAGGACTACCAAGTAAATCATCCAGCTTTAGTGGCACCATCCCACTATTTTTATTGCCACCAAGAAATTATGAGGTAATCAGCATTTTGAAGTGGGCATCACCTATCAGCTTCAGAAGATACTTTGTCTATGTATCTGTTGTTGCCAATGGAAATGACAACTTCACCAACTTCTTTTTCATACTCTTGGATGCAGATTCTTCCATATTGGCTATTGCTTGTTTAAACAAAAACAAGCTCGCTTCCCATCCTTTTAGAAAATCTAGTGAAAATAATCCAGTTGATTTCATTGGCTTAGCTGGTCTCAAGGTTCTTTTCCTGTCCCCACAGCTACATCCATAGAATCCTTTGGGTGGTTCTGATGGAGACAAGTTTTCATTCACTTTAGGAAAAATAGATGATAGGAAATGTTCATCCTCTACTAACAGTTGCAAGTTTTTGGACTGGAGCATGTAATTCATTGCATCATCATCAAAACTTAAAATACAACCTAACTTAACCACCTCACATAAACCTGCAACAAGATCAGGATGGTCGGGAAACAAGCCAGCTGAAATTGCCTCTGCAAAATAAGTAGCTAAGGACATAGTTTCCTTTGGATTGTGCGGATCGGAGTTTTTGATCAAAATTCGCTTCTTACACTTTTCCCATCTCACTAGTTTGGTTGTTTTTTCTTTAAACTTATCTTCCACACCATTTTCTGTTGGTACTGAAAGCAAGTACTCAATTGTAAATGGCTCAGTAGCTTCATAATAGTAGACTCAACAAGAGTACTCATACTTTGATTCCTTATATCAGGTGGCAATTTGGAGAAAGGGTGTGCAAGATATGCTAAAATAATTCTATAGAGTCCCATTCCGACCATCCCCTTTTCTGCAGGAATATTTTGCAAAGAGATGTTATTTGGAACAGAGATATCAACCTTTTGTGTTTCTTGGGATATGTTCTGAGCTCCAAGATGGATATAAATTGAGTCCAATGGTATCTTGGGATCATAAGGGTTAGGATGCCATGCAAATTTTGGGCTTGCAGAATATCCCATGAACAACTCTTTCAACTTCAAGTCATCAGGAATGAAGGTTTCATTTGGGGCACCTAGCTGGATATCTCCAGAGCTTGTGTAAGCTGGAAATTTCAAAGGTCCTCTTTCAAGACATCGCTTTATTTTATCAGATAATTTGGTCCAGTGTGTCGTATGCACAGTGGCACTGATATGGACCATACCAATAATTGTGGATGACTGAGAGTGGTTGAGATGAATGCATCAAATATCTCAAAATCCTTACGATGTGTTAAAGCCACTTCAAAGAATGATTACAGCCTTGTAGATTGCAGCCACTGGTGCCTCCCTGTTCTTCCAGATGTCTGGAACAAATTTTTTTACGGCCTTATTATTTGAGTCCATTCACTATGTGATTAATGGTACTGACTATCCTAGATCTTGTGTTAGGGTTTACATAGATTTAGGGTTTTATTTGCAGATTTCAAAATGTGAAATCCCCAATCTATAAATAATTTATAATATGTAATAAAAATCCTTAAATATAAAAAATATAATAACAAATTTATTATCAATATCATTTTAACCTCAATCTCAATCTCAATTTCAACATATATCATTCTTTCTTCTTCCCTCTCACTAAGAGGCATCAATCTGCGCTTTCTATCAACCTCTAGAGTGTCAAGATCCAATATATTTTAAACCTCGAGTGTCACTCGCACTTCTTTTCTAATATGTTGATTGTGCATCTCAAGCTACGTGGTATCTCAGTGCCAGTTTTCTGTATGCAAAAGATCATGGTAATCATGTTTTCTCCTGAAAGCAATATCGCTTCTATTGCACAACTGACAATGAAGCAACGTCTCGTCTCGGGGCAGGAATATCTCTTGTTGGGTAGACATCGAATTGCGAATCTGACAAAGTTGATTGGGATTGATATGGTGTAAATTTGTATAGAAATTTACGCACAGAATAAGATAGACATCGATTCCAGTACACATATCTTGCTTAGAAACTATTGGATCTCTTTAAGAATCTTAAGGCGTTTCCTTTGCAACATCTGCTGATGGTGCAATTGCTAGTTTATTAATGTTTATTATCTCTTTGTAATTAATATTAATGTGAAAATTAAATGCTTTAGTAACACTTTATTAAATAGATGAAAAATTTACATCTTGATGTGATTTATTATTATCATCCATGATGGCAATATCATATCCACAAAGTAAAAGGCCCTAGCAAAAAAATCATAGGAAATTAATTGAATGTTCCTTGTAGTGAATGGATTATTATTATTTTAAGTTTAACTATGACTAATATTTTTATGTTGTTAACAATAGTTTAAATATTGAAAATTCATTTAAATGCGATTGTTTTTTTAATATTTATTTTCATATAAATCAAATTAATGATACATTAATAATAAGTCTTTTCTTTTAAATATATAATTTGGTCAATTTAAATTTTATATAATTTGTTTAAATTTTCAACTAAATTTTAAAAGTTGAATTTTCATTTTAAATATGATATTTGAATTTTCTTATAAATGAGATTAATGAACTACTAATTGAACTTGATGTTGTACTATATATAATGTATTCTTTAAGCATACAAAGCATGAAAAATTAATATTATGAAATTATGACTAATTATACTTTTTAATAATTTTGATTTTTTTAGTTATATTATAACTATATTATCTATAAATTTTCTATCTTCATACATTTTTACAAACATGTTTAAGAGACGTCTTTACGCTTTCAACCCTCGTTGTTTTTAAAGGACTCTTATTGAACATGTAGATATTTGGCTTCTTGTAGGAAAGGTTTTTATATCATAATCAACACTTAAGTTTGATAGTTAATCTTATTGATAAAACAATGAGATACATAGATTGGAGTTTTTTTTCTATGCTACTATTGATAAAGTACTGAGTGATGAAATCTAATGTTTTATTTTTAAGTTGGCATCTCTAGCTTCAAGTGGATAGAGATTTGTTAAATATCGTATAAATATGTTATTATTTCAAAATGAAAAATCACATAGACTTAATTTCTCAGATTTCTATGTAGCATGTTCATCGATATGTCATTGAATTTATCTTAAAATACATTGTTAGGCTCTATTCCAAATTGAATTAGAAATTTATAGTCTTATGAGCTTAGATCTCTCTGCCAACTCCCTATTAAGGACAATTCCAATTACTCAGATAATTTGGAAATTCTTCAGTATTTGAATTTTTCTTTCAATAATATCATGGAGAAAATTCCAAAAGGTTTTTTTTTTTCCAAATAGAACAACTCTCATGTCCTTCATTGGAAATCCTAGCCATTTCAGGCCACAAGCTTTCCAATTACCTATCTCTCAGACAACAAGAGATCATTTTGAATGTGTAAAGGAGTATTATTGCTAATGAGTGGACCACTATTTTTATATTGTGTTGTTTAATTTTGTGATTCATTTTGAAAGGAAATAAGTGTATACAAAATGCTGATTCTTGCAACATATTGTCCAAAGGTTGGAGTATAAAAGGATCGTATATCAAGGGATTCACATAGAAACTAATGGATTTACCAAGGCCAACTTGTTTGCAATGAGGAATTTTGTAATTGATAAGGGAACTTTGATTGATGACACACTTGTTTCAATGAAAGTTTTGCAGTTGCAAAAGACAAGGTTGAAAACAATTTTAGAGCAAAATGTAATGTTCTACTAAAGGTTCAACATTGGAATTTGGTGAGAATAATAACTTCATGTTCTAGCTCTATTTTAAAGGATTATTGTTCTAATTTATGTCTAACAAAATCTTGGAGAAGCATGTATATCCTGACAGAGGTGACAAAAATGGTGAAGATGTATGTGAATTGGCATTGAAAACAGAAGTAGACATTGCTATAGATGTGACCCATGACATGGAATATTATCATCATGATTCTTTTGTTCAAGTAGTGCATTTTTATTTAATGCTCAATAGCATGCTTTTGGATGAAGACATGATAGGAAATATAATGGATTTTGGTATTGTAAAATTAATTGATACAACCCCTACTAACTCACTTTAACACTTGCTTTGAAAGGATCCATGGGATAAATTACCCAAGTATGACATTTTAGAACATTAATTTTACTTTTTGTTTTGGATCAAACATTATTGTACACATTGGTGAGGCCCAAAATTTGATAAAGGTTGATTTCACTGCAGAGTATGGATTAAGTGAGACAATGGCTACCAAAGTAGATATTTATAGCTATGAAATTTTTTATTGGAAATTATTACTAGAAAACAACCAACTATTGAAATTTATTTTGGTGACCTAACCTTGCTCAAGTGAGTGGAGCGAGTGTTTCCAAACAAAGTGAATGAAGTATTTCACTCTAGTATTTTTAGCGAGGTGGATGAAGATGAAATTGGAGAAAACAATGTACATAATTACTTTCTTTTTTACAAGTTAGTTTTCTTTGCTAAAAATATTCACACAATGAATGAATAAGAATGAAAGTTGTGGTAATGGTATTGGAGAGCCTTATAAATGGTTTGGAGGAAAAAAATCATCTAGGACTTATACACATATTTTAGCTTTATGAATTAAATTGGAGTTTGATTACTTTTTTTAATATTATTTTAAATTGTTCATCTAAACTTTTATTAGTGTTTTTATATATTTATAATTAATATTATTGTGAAAATTAAATGCTTTAGGGACATTTTATTAACTAGATGAAAACTTTACATCTTGATGTGAATTTTTTTTTTGTAAATTTGGTAGTACCTTCCATTTTTTCTCTTACCCTGATCGGGGAAGGGAATTGAACATGTGATGAGTGTTATAACAACCCACCTCATCACCGTTTAACCAAGACCCCACGGACACATCTTGATGTGATTTATTATTATCATTCATGATGTGAATATTGATATCCATAAAGTAAGAGCTCCTCAGGAAAAAATAATACGAAACTAATTGTATTATATTTAGAGTACAACCAAATAGATTATTATTTTAACTATAATTAATTTTTTTATGTTGTTAACAATAGTTTAAATGTTGAAATCCCATTTAAATGCAATTTTTTAAATTTTCATATAAATTAAATGGATGAGACATCAACAACAATTCTAGTATTTTTAGGTCGATAGGCCTTTCTTTTGAATCAGTTCACCTCAGGTTTTTGTCAACCTTTTTATTCTACAAGTGACATGTGTACACTACTATATTTATGGCCATATTTGTCCCACCTTAACTACCTGGTATGGAATCGATTAGCTGGTGTAGCATGCTTATTAAATGTGAAAGGTCTCCTCCTCTATTTCCATTTTCCACAGTTTAAGAGAAGTTGTTAATATGTGCGAGGTCTCCTCCTTTGTGTCCACATTTCCTCAGTTTAAGAGAAGTTGTTAATTGTTGTTTCCATTCACCGTTGGAATTTGGTCTACAAAATATCAGGAGAAGGGCATGCGTAGAACCTCCTCCTCCTCTTTCTTCTCGCCGAGGAGCTCCTCTGTGGTCTTCTTCTTCTTCACAATAAGCAAAGCCCCATCATCTTCATCTTTGCTCTCACCGGCCTCCATGAATGCCTGCTTCAACTCACCCTAATCCTCTACATAAATATTGGGGGCATTTCTCTCCCTCTTCCAAAGTCAAGAAGAAACGTTGAAAACATGCAATACTTTTATTGGAAGTTTTTCTCACCTTCAATGAAATCTCCTAGAAATAACCATTAAATTGTTTGATTGACCTTATCATGCCCTTCGTTGGAACCACCTCTCTTATCATTTAGCTTTTATTGCATATGCAATTTTATTATGTTTGTGAATTTCAGGTAGTAAGGGTTATGTCTAAGAGTTCTATCAAGTTCTATTCTTCGTGGTTGGTGTATGGAATATCAGGAGAAGGGCATGCATAGAGATTCCTCCTCCTCCTCTTTCTTCTTGCAGAGGAGCTCCTCTGCGGTCTTCTTCTTCTTCACAGTACGAAAAACCCCATCATCTTCATCATCGCTCTCACCGGCCTCCATGAACGTCCGCCTTAGGTCATCTTGCTCCTCTACATAACTCTTGGGGGAATTTCTCACCCTCTTCCAAAGTCAAGACGAAACATTGAAAAATTGAAATACTTTTATTGGAAATTTTGATCGCCTTATATGAAATCTCCTGGAAATAACCATTAAATTATTTGATTGGCCTTCTTATGCCCTCCGTTAGAACCACCTCTCTTATAATTTAGCTTTTAATGCATATGCATGTTTATTATGTTTTCCCAGGTAGTAAGGGTTATGGCTCAGAGTTCTACTGAGTTTGATTCTTCATGGGTATCTGCGTCTCTTCCTTCGTATGAGCAATCTATGCAATTCATTCATAAAAATTGCACACTTGTTGGTTGCTCAACCAAAGTCGAAGTTTCGGTCAATCCATATCTCAGCTGTTCGGTTTCCCGTAAAGACTTCCCCAACCCTCCTCCTTTGGTCGGTCCGGATTATTACTGCTGCCATTTGTAGAACATATTTTCTGTAACTCATTTGTGCCACAAGTATAAGGGTTACAACTGTGTGCCAAAATGAACCACGAACACATGGAATAGGATTTTCCAAGAAGGATACAAAGTTGATGTGAAAATTTTCACATATGATGGTCGCGTCATAGTGACTCACAACAATGTGCTTGTAAATCTTTATTTGGCTGAGTTTTTTTTTTTGTGAATTGATTTCGAATCTTGCAATATTCAAGGGCTTTGTTCATGAAATGCAATCATACGCTTCTGAAAATTATGTGAAATGATGTGCCCACTATCGCCAAAATTAACAAATCCATGGATTATTTAGGAAGTAATTATTCCAGGGTTTCACATCATTACCTTTATCTAGACCATTTATTTTATAAAATCGCGATTAGAAACAAAAATTTTTATAGCTTTGTGTATTACCTCATTTACACTGGATAAGCAGTGCACAAATTTATTTTGCACTTATGTATTTTAGTTCCCATTTCTTTTCTCCTACCTTTTAGGATAATCCCGATGAATGTTTCTGATATAATAAAACCTTTTGTTTTTTTCATATTTCTTAGCTTTACATAGGGAATTTCTTCTCAAGTGCCGAAGAACCTTTTGAAACAACAAATGGTGAAATCTGTGAAATATCACCTCCGTAGCTTCACGATTACAGGGATTCCTTAAGATGCAGTTCGAGCTTTCATATGCTTCTTTTATTCATCAAGGTAATCTTTACTTTACTAGAAGAGAAAATCCATGACTTTAGTTCAAGTTATGAAGTTCGTTTTATTTGAATTATATCAGAATGAATGACTATGCAATTTTATTAAAATAAAAATACCAAGAAGCATTTGGTAAAGTGTGAATTCCCTCCGTCTAGGGAGATTTTTACTAGTTGTGTTATTCATTCCCTTCTAGGATTTTATTTTAAGAATCAAGTGGATATCCCTCAACAGATAAGGAAATGGATAAAGTAGACTGTTTTACTTACATAGATATATTGTGTTTTACGTTCTCATTCCTTAGCAAGAAATTTAATTTAAGTAACTTTTTAAAAAAGATTCATTTGAATGTTTCAGATTTGTAAATTCCGACGTGCAAATATTTGTTACAGTGCCTTTATTTGAAAATTAGAAATTGAAATTTGAGTGAACTCGAATGTCATATAAGGGAATCTATTCCAATTAGAAATCATGATATCACTTTTCAGTGACACACCTAGTGAAGAAACCCATGGCTCTACAGTTGAGATATGTAGTTACAAATATCTTTTGTGTTAAAGTGTTATAAATCTAGAAAAAATGTTATAAATATATTTCACTTGCAGGCTAAAAACTAATATCCAGTAATATGTACTAAAAAAAAACTAATTTATTTTTATTTCAGTCGCATAGTTAGAAATATTTTAGAATTTTTAGAATTTGACCAATAAAAATAATAACATCAAATTATTAAGATGTTAGGTATTAATGTTATTTAGTAAAAATTGGATTTTTTTTTTTTTTTGTTCAATAGATGGGAATCTATTCCAAATAAAAATCCTCATATCACATATCACTAGAAACCCATGGTTCTATAGTTGAGATCTGTAGTTATAAATATCACTTGTGTTAAAATGTTATAAATCTAGAAAAAATGTTATAAATGTATTTCACTTGCACGTTAAAAACCAATCTCCACTAATATATACTCTATTAAAAAGAACTAATTTATTTTTATTTCGGTCACATAGTTTAGAAATATTTTAAATTTTTTAGAATTTGATCGATTAGAATAATAACATCAAATTGATGTTATGTATTAGTGTTATCTAGTTAGAATTGGATTTTTTTTCAGGGTGTTGTATTAGTTACTTTTATTAAAATTTTAAATTCTAATATGTAATATGAGATATTTTTATAATTAAATAGGATATTTTTATGGACTTGATAGTATAATTGTGAATAAATTGAATTATTCATTTTCTTGGCATGTATATATATTCTTAAAGATTTTTGGCAAGATTACAATATTAGATTTTTGGCAAGATTATGATATTAAGATTTTAAAACTTATTTTATTTTTAAATTATATTTTCAAATTTATTTGATTTTAAAAATAAAAATTAAATTAATAATTTAAATGTTACAATTTAAAAATTATAATAAAACTAGTGCAAGGTTAATAAAATATTATTAATCCATAATAAACATAAAAAAATCTCCATATATCTCAATTTGTTAAAATTAAATAAATCATAAATTAACTGAATTTTATTTTTATTTATAATAATAATAATAATTAATATTGATAAAAAGAATTTGTATAGAAGTTTTATTTCTTTAAAAAAAATATGTAACAAGATTCCCAAAAAAATGTAACAAAAATTTACGCTTAAAACTAGGCAACTGTAATCTTCTTCATAATGGTTTTAAATTATTCGTTGGTAAAATAAGTAGTAAATCTCAATATTTCAATTATTATTTTAATTGTGTGTTACAAACTTATGCAAACATGCTTTAAGCAACCTAAATCTAATACAAAAATTATTATTTCAAATCAATTACATCTTTTTCCAATTCAACAATTCCAATTTAACAATCCTATCGGCCTCTCTTTGCACCTTTTGGAGCAATTGCTAATAAATATATAATTTGATCAATTTAAATTTAAGTTATATATAATTTGTTTAAATTATCAACAAAATTTTAAAAGTTGAATTTTAATCTTAAATATGATATTTTATTTTTTATAAATAAGATTAATGAACCATTAATTGAACTCAATGTATTTTTTAAGCATATAATTTTGATTTACAAATCTTGCTAAATGGATGAAAATTAATATTATGAAACTACGAGTTATTATCATTTTTAGTATTTTTTTTTTTTTTTTTAAAAGTGTAACTATAACATCTATACAATTTCTATCTACATATATCGTTGCAAACAAGTTTCAGAGATGTCCTTACCATTTTCAATGAAGTCTTGTTGACCATGTAGATATTTGGCTTCTTGTAGTAAGGTTCGTATATCCTAGTCAACACTTCAATTTGATAGTTAATCTTATTGATAAAACAATGAGATATTGAAATCGAGTTTTTTTTCTTTCTATGCCCTATTTATAAAGTAGCTAGTGATGAAATCAAGTTTTTATGTAAAATTTATCTCTCTAGCTTCAAGTGGATAGAGGTTTGTTGAATATTGTATAAATATGTTATTATTTGAAAATGGAAAATCACATAGATTTCATTTCTAAAATTTCTAAGTAGCATGTTCACTGATATGTTCATTGAATTTATATTAAAATACATTATTAGGCTTTATTCGAAATTCAATTGGAAATTTATAGAGTCTTAGGAACTTAGATCTCTCTTCCAAATCCTTATTAAGGATAATTCCAATTAATCTCATGAATTTGGAAATGATTCTATATTTGAATTTTTTTTTCAATAATCTCATGGAAGAAATTCCAAAAGGGGAGTTTTTTTTCCAAATAGAATAGTTTTCATGTCCTTCATTGGAAATCTTGGCCTTTTTAGACCACAATTATTCCAATTATATGTCTCTCAAACAACAAGAGGTCATTTTGCATATATGAAAGAATATCATTGCCGATGAGTGGATCTATTGCTTTTGTACTATGTTGTCTACTTTTGATATTCATTTGGAAAGGAAATAAGTGTATACAAAATGTTGATTCTTGCAACAAATTATCCAAAGGTTAGAGCAAAAAAGTATCCCATATCAAGAGATTCACATAGCAACTAATGGATTTTTGAAGGCCAACTTGTTAGGAAAAAAGATTTTTGTAATTTATAAGGGAACTTTGAGTTTTGGTTGAAAAGAGTTTTAGAGCAAAATGTAATGTTCTAGTAAAGTTTCAACATTGAAATCTAGTGAAAATCATAACTTCATGTTCCCACCTCCATTTTAAATAATTAGTGTTACAAGTTATATCTAACACAAGATTGGAGAAGAATTTGTATCCTAGTAGAATTGATAACGATGATGAAGATGCATGTGAAATGGAATTGAAAACACAATTGGAAATTTCCATAGATCTAGCCCATTCCATGGAATACTTTCATCATGATTCTTTTGTTCAAGTAGTTCATTGTTATTAAAACCCAATAACATGCTTTTGGATGAAGACATGATGGGAAATATAATGTATTTTGGAATTGAAATATTAATTGATGCAACCCCTACTAACTCACTTTAACACTTTCTTTGAAAGGATCTATGGGATAAATTTTGCCAACTATGAAATTTTAAAACATTAATTTTACTTGTTATTTTGCATCAAAAAATTTTGTGCACATTGGTCAAGTAAAATTTAATGAAGGTTCACTTCAATGGAGAGTATGGATTAAGTGAGGCAATGTATACTAAAGTAGATATTTGTAGCCATGGAATTTTGTTATTGGAAATACTTATTAGGAAGCAACCAACCAGTGAAATATATTTTGGAGAACTAAACTTGCACAAGTGAGTGAAGCGACTATTTCCAAACGTAGTGAATGTTGGAATTTTGGGTAGCTCGGAAGGTATTTTTGAAAATGATACACATTGTTGGCCTTTGTAGACAGTTATAGGCTAAGGAACTATGTCAAAGCATCTAAAATGTTGTTTAATTTTGGTTTGGATGACCAATGCTTTAAAATATTAAACAAAAGAAAATCCTAATTATTTCTGATATAACAGAAGGGTTGATTCTTCAACTTTAACATGATTTAACCTTTAAAATGTTTTTGAAAGGTAGAATTCAAGAAGATATATAATTCTTTAAATATTCAGACATAATATTTAATTCATTATATATAACAGATGCATGTAGAAGTCTTCTACATACAAACAAAACCATTATATATATATATATATATATTTTTTTTTCTCTGAATTAGTTTAATCTATTAAAAAAGAAAAATATTGTATAGTGTGGCCGTAGCCCTGTCTTTGCTCATGAGATTGGTATAATCAACATATACATCACAAAAACGACTGCCCGCAAGGGGAAACCAGTCCAGACCAAACGAAGTTCTACCATACTGCCCGCTCAGGGGTGTCAAAAATGATGTCCACTGTGATGCTCTAGGTTGATAAAATGTTAGTCTAAGACTGCTATATATTATAATAGGAAAAACAAGAACAATCCCATCCCTGTGGGTGACGTGAAACAAAAAATAGACACGAATGGAGTTACTATGCATCATGCTGAGGGGAGGGTTCCTCCAGGATAAAGCACCTGTAAGCCTCCATTTCATCTTCTTCCTGTTGCGTTTCCGCGCCTAGGGCTTCAATTTGCTTGGAGCGCTCATCGCGGTCCTTCTCCTCGCCTTCATGCGCTTTGCCTTTGTCCTTGGTCACCTGCAACTGTTGTTTGTCGATATCCTGAGCTAAGACTGAAGGAGCTCCTGTCTGTGGCACTCTGGGAACAATTTGCTGGGGTTCTTCCTTGAAGACCACCGATATAGAAGCAATAATACGGGGTCTGGTCAGAGAACTGTTGAAGAAGAATTGGGCTGTCTGAGGAGTGTTGGAGGCCAGATTGATAGGGGGGTTTTGAACAGGATTGCCATGGAGATGTCTGCCTCGCCCACTGTGAGTGTTCGGATAACGACCAAAGAAGTAATCCGAGGAAGGTGAAGAGGAATCCGAATTGGAAGTGGAAGGAGTGCGTAGAGAGCGTCCTCTAGAACTGCCTCTTCGACATCGCATGCGATGTCTCAAACGAGGCATGGTGGAGGGCAAGGACGAAGGCGAGGAGGGAGGCAGAGAGACAAAATTAGGCAGGAGCGGGGAGAGAAGAAATTCCAGAGTGACAGTAAAACGATGGCAGAGTCCAATGCGGGATATATGGAGCCCTTCCCCAAAATCAATATAGCATCCGAGATGGCTGTGTTTTCCAGTGGCAGTGCGCAATCTGGGATGCACAGCTAAGGGCGAGCAAAACCGTTGCAGAGGAGGAGGGGGAATGTCTGAGCCCAGACTAGCAGCGTCCATCTTTAAGCACTGAATAACTCCGTCTCAAAGCTTTCCCGTCTTTAATAACTCATAAATGTGCGCAACTTGAATGTGCAGAGCATGCCTTACGGAGGATCGAGCAACCATTATGGAGTGATCTCGCTTGCGGATCTGAATTAATGCAGAATGGTTAAGTGCGCTGGCTTGTTTGCTTCTTTGATGGATGATCCAGTTAAAATTGATGTCGTTATCTTGGGTGGCCAAGTGGCTCCACCACTTGCCATACCCACGTCCCATCACAACCTTAACCATGATTTGCACCCGCATCCGGGACAAACAAAACATATTTAAAGATAATAGAAAGAAACAATTAAATTATGTAGAGGAATTAACTAAAACAAATAGTTCCATTTAATTAATCTATTTAATTGATTATAACTTTGCAAGGGATTTTAGAAAGATTGATATTCAATCTTATATTACCTTGATTTTTATTAACTTTAAAAATGTGGAGAAATGAATAAATATGGAAACATAATCAATAACTGGAAAAACTCATAGGAATACACAAGTTGCTTCAAAATGATTCCAGAATCCTTCTATTAATCTCATAAATAATTCAACAAATTACAACCATGTTCAATGACTTATCACAAGGGTTCATCTTTTTGTCTTTTGAATTACAAAGTACTTATATAGTTTTTGTTCAAAATACATGGACTTTGAGCCAAAATTTATTACAAAATACCTTATCCAAACTGATTTGGATTTTTACAAAAATATAACTAGGAAAGAGGAAATCTGAACTAATTTAACATCTTGCACAAAAATTGAGGGTTGTTGCTCGTGACTGGAGTTTTAAAGCTATTTTTATGTGTATTGTTCCTGGAATTATGTTCTTTGCTCCCATAAACTCGTATTCTGCTGCTGAAAATATGTTGTCTCTCATTCGATGAGCTAACACAATTTTTCCCATCTTTTCTCATCATGAATATAAATTTTCAATAATTTTATGTATGCTTCATCCCCTTTAGTGTATTTCTCAAAAGTAGGTTTAGTTATGAACAAATGCTTGATCTCATGCTGAATTAATAAATCATAACTTAGACCTTCCATGAAAACCTTCCCAGTGATAGTTCCTTTGATTTTGGAAAATGTGGCTTTGTTTATTTCTATATCATGTAATCTAGGTTGATATTATTCTAGTGGAATTAGTTTATCAACTATACCTTGCAAACCTGGAAGTAATTTTTGATGTAAAGTATTAAATTTCTATGAAATTTTTAATTTGAACTTCTAGATTATGACATTTATTCTCCAATTGTAGCATTAAATTCCTTTTAGTAAGCACCTTTCTCAATTCTCACCTCCAAGACAACTATCGTTCTATCTTAAATTCTATATTCTTTGAGCTTGTCTTTTGTCTTAGAATTTAGAACTGTGATTATTCTTGTAGCATCTCTTGGTTTGTGGTCGAGGTCCTTCTTTAATTCTAACACTACTTCCTTTGATCTCTGTAACAATTCTTCCCGTTAAAAAATAATCTCAATTGAAGGTCATAATTCAGTCATTGATTAACTAATATTAAGCCAAATATTTTATTTGTGTTGAGTTAAAATTATTCTTAATTTCAGCTAAATAAGCATTGACAATTTTCAGTTTTTTCTCTTGTAGCTTCTGCAATTGTATGTTGAGTTTTTCAATCTCCTGACCTTTCAGTGTCAAGTCTCCCATGGCCTTTGATAAGTCTGTTGCTACGTCACTGGACTATGTATCTAGTGTAAAAATTGTTGTCATAGATTTCCCTATGGGAATGACAGTTGAAAACACTGAGTTGTTGTTATTTTTCCTTTAATAGTGTGTCTATATCAACTTATATATTTTGAATCTAATTTTTTTTCTTTTCAATTATTAGTTTGAGCATATCCTCTTTTTCCTTTTCCAATTGACCAACTTATTTTTCCTGTGGATATTCTGTAGTAAGAAATTTGTGTTGTTTCCTTAATGATTGAATATCAACATTTTGTTTTTGATCATTTCTTCAGCTATTTTAACATCACTAGGATCATATCCTAATTTTATTACCAGATCTTCCAATGATTTGATTATGGTATCTTTGGCCAAAGATTAAATTTTATCCATCTTTAATTGTGAATGAATGTTATTGAGTGAAGCTTGTAGTTTGGAGGCTACCATAATTGAACTGGTTAAAGTAGAATAGATCATTTCTCAAACCTTCTTGTGCAGGTCAATCTAATCAATTGCATGAATCTGTTTAGTATCAAAAGAGAAAATGGATGTTTTATCATCTTTTGCACTTTTAGGGACTAGAAATTTAGGTTCCAAGAAGGCTAACTGGAACTATCCCTTTTGGGTGTCAAGTGCAGAAAGAAGTTTGTGTTGGGTAGCAGAAGTCTATTTCCAGAATTCATAACATATGGTCGGCTTCAGTGCCTCATTCTTTGTTAATTTCTTTGCACCTAGAAAAAATATTTTTTTGTTCTACACCCTCAGTAACATGGGTGAATATGTGAAGTTGGGAAACACTTTTTGCCCTTTTTTGATGTTGAAAATTGTAATTTTCTATGATTTTCAACTTCAACTCCACTAAACTCATATTTTTATTGCAAACTATGCTTTGACATAAAAACAAGAATTGTAGAGAATTGTCTTACCTCCATACCCATATTTAAAAAAAATAAAAATATTGACATATAGAGGGGTAAATTTCTTGTTTACTAACTGCATATACTTGAAATTTTCAGGCAAACATAAATAGTCACTTTATCATCCTTTACTTTTTTTAGGGAAGGTTATTCATTTTTTGGAAAAACACCATAGCATCATAATCTGCATATATTGCGCTAGTGCATAGACTATTTTTTGGTAATTTTCGGATTAAATCACTATTTTTTATTATTTTTTGAAATGGACGAATACAAAAAAACAGTGATGTTTTAGTACATTTTTATCATCCTTTGATATTATTTTCAATGTGATCGTCAATAAGAAAAATGAGAGTACCCTTTTGAAGTAGACAGGGAGAGGAAGTGCAGTATGATTTTTTTGAATTTTTTGGTGTCCTCATTTGAAAGTTATTGAATTTTCATTCAGTGCAATTTTTCGAACAATGAAATTCCACAGTGACACAATTTAGTAAAAAATTAATAAAAAAATGAATTTTTTAATGAAACTCCACAAATCTCATATCATCAGAAACTAGATTCAGAGATGAATCTAATGGTACTTTGTCCGACATATAATTTTTTTTTTTTGTAGGTGTTCTGCCCCTCCAAAGTTGCAGGTTCCTGAAAACTGCAGAATTCTCTGTGTTTTTCGTTGACCAGAAACTCTCGGACGAGAAATTTCTCAAACTCTTGACCGAGAAATTTAAAACTAGTTAAACCCGCCTAGAGTTAGATTTACCGCGCGGGCAAACTCTCGACTGAAAGTTTAAAAACTCTCGGACGAGAGTTTGCACCCCGAGAGTTTGCCGAGAGTTTTATTTTGACGGTTGACTTCATATACATGTATTTGTGTGTTCAAATTCATATACATGCATTTGTGTGTATTGCAAGTTAGAAATTGAGCATCAAATTTATTTAGTACATATATAATTTATTTTGGAAATAATATATATTTAACATTAAAATAAAAATGCATAATATGTATATTAATGTATTTTATTTATGCACTACATTTTAGATATTAAAATGCTTTTGTGTTATTTTTTTCGCATTAAAATATTTTTTAAATATTTGTTAATATTATTTAATCCTAAATATTAAAAGATTTTATGGATGTGTGAACACCCTTTTTAGTTGCTCCCCTCATCTAAATATTTTCATAGGTAATTTCAATTGAATGTGATAAAATGAAATGACTAGATTGTGAGAAAGGACCAGATTTACAGCTCTAGGAGGAGGCTCCTTGCAGAATGGCTTAGGGCAAGTAGGGAAAGTATAGAATGGCTTGGGGAAGTAGGAAAGTATTGAGATGTTGCAATTATTCCCACCCAAGTCCTTTTCACGTTATCTCATAATTGATGATGATGTATGGGAAATAGAGAAATAAAGGAAAAGTCGGTCACCCACATCATTTCCACATTGTAATAAGAATTGACGATGTTGTATGGGAATAGAGAAATAAAGGAAAATTCGGTCATGTGGAATGGTAGACGCTAGTCAACACGGTTTGGGAGATGAGAGCACACACTCTCTCAAGGGGAGTCATTCAATGATTGATGCATTCAAGCATTGATTCGTAGAAAAAGGGAAGTCAATGACATAATAATCACATCGTAGTGATGACAACTATGCATTAAGAGTGTGTGGAAGCATTGTTAGTGCACACTCGCAACTAGTTTGGAAACATTGCAAAAAAGTAAAAACAACCACGTTAATAAGGTAGGGTGATTTGTTGATTCCTACACAAGTGGAGATGTTGGTTACTCTGGAACTTCTCTTGGTTTTCAAAGGTGGAGATCCTTTGGGTGGACTTTTGGATTCCCATGAAATTTATTAGGTGGAAGTGTAGTGCACTATGGATTCCTACGATTTCATGTGGAGGCATTATGGACTTTGGATTCTTATGGTGTAATCGGGTGGAGATTCCAAGCTTCCCAAGGAATCTTGGGATCATGCGAATGTCTTCCCAAAGGTTTTTGTTTCCATGAAGTAGGGCGCGAAACATTTGGGGGTTTCAAGTTAAGCATAGCTAAAATCCTATCCTCATGCCCCATTAGCTTTCTAGTCATCTTCATGCCATTTTCGGTGAGACGAGTTTCTCACGATATTCTCGAGAACACTTTATATCTCTTCAATTTGTCGATACTCATCTCTGAATGTTCTCCAATTTCTTTTCTTTCTCTAGGCGACCCATATGAGAAATCCCATAAAGAGTCCCCACACTATGTTAAGAACAAGGCTTTTATACCCTCCTTTTCTCCGAGACTTCAATTGTATGCACGAGGCTCTTGTTGTCCCTATCGTTTATTGAAAGAGGGACGAAAGTTTTTTCCACAAGTTCTCAACGACAAAGAAGTTATTCAATAGGTGTTCCAATGTTTCTACATTCTTCCTTACACATAGTATATATCGATCGGCCATGCATTCCTTTCTTACTGAGTGATCCTAAGTAAGAATCTTTCCATGACTAAGTAGCCACAAAAAGTATTCAATTTTCGGCCATTGTTTTTCCGACCATATTTTTTTTCCAAAGTGGTACAACTACATTATGAATGTTATTTGATTTTATGTAATGGCCTTCTTGTATTGTGAACATGCCTTTCGTGCAATACCCCCATATGAGTATATCCTCTCGTGTTGCTATTGCTAGTTTTCTAGATTTAAGTTCTTTCACATAGTTTTCCCATTGACAAGTTTCGGAGCATTCTTCCACTGGTCTTTTAGCTTCCATTTTCACCATTGAAGCTCATGTCCCTTCATCCAAAAAATTGTGCTATTGTCTTTAAGTATTAAGCCCTATTAGTGAATAGGAAAATCTCCCCTAAATTAATTTCACTTGAATATTTTCTCTCTGTTGTTGTCATGATTCCTCCCAAAAGCTCGGGCAATGTCGCTCTCCTCTAATTTCCCAAAAATTGTGTTCTCGGATGAGATATCTATTTAGTGCTATCAAGTTTCAAATAATGGATCCTTTAGGGGTCATTTGAACTTTTAATTTCCTTACAATAGTTAAGGAAATTTCATTCTTCGTTTGAGAGTTATTTTCCACAAATCTCTACCCCATTGTATCCATATTTACGAGCTTTAGCTCCCATAACTTGATTTAGCAAATATGGATCTCTTAACCCCAAAACCTCACGGTCCTTTTTATTTTCGTAAGCTTATCCCATGAAAGGAGAGCCCATTTATAGGCTTGTTGATATCCTTGCCATAAGATGTTTTTAAACGTCTTAGCCATATCATTACAACGATTTTTAGGGGTTTCCAATCCCGAGAGAGTTGATAGATGGGAATGGATTGTAAGACATTTCTTAACATAACAACTCGACTCGAGCATTAAGCACGAAATGCCCAATTTTGAAGTCGAGCTTATATGCGATTAATGGGATATTTCCACCCAGAGACCCAGAAGAGAATTTAGATTGAGAGGGATTCTAAATATTTCATAGGGAAGGATCCGATGTTGAATCCCAAGGTAGGCAATAGGAATATTTGGGAGAGAGTATTAGTATTAAATATAAACACATTTTATTTGTCATTATTCCTAAGAGTTCAGAGAGGCTTCCATGAAATATTTAAGAATGGATAGAATTTCCTTAGATTCTTTTAGAGTGGCTTGACGAAAGAGCATAATGTCATCTGCAAAGCTCGTTGGTGCGAAAGTTTTAAACTGCCCCCAAAGATTAAGGCCTTTAAGTTGAGCTCCCCTGGATCTTACTTTTAATATGTCAACCAAGGCCTTCTCGCTGCAATAATGAAAAGGAAGGGGGAAAGTGGATCCCCTTGTCTTAAACCTAGGTAGCATTAAAGGGAGTTGAAGGAACTCCGTTAAGAAGAATAAAGTAATTAGGAGAAGAAATAAAAGGCATTATCCAATAGATCCATCTTAAATCAAATCCAAACACCTCAAGAATAGCTTTAAGATAATTCCACGACCTCCAGTGACAGGGCTCCTCCGCATGACAACAACAAATGGATAAGGTTGTGGAGGAGTGCGAGGACATCTTCACCTCACCCACGGGGGTTCCTCCTGCCCCGTCAAAGGTCAAGCATCAGATTGATCCGACTCTGAGTCTTATGCTACCCAATGGACCGATCTTTCGGCGCTTTGTTACGGAGAATGATGAAATCAAGAGGCGCAGTTCGAGAAGCTGCGTAGAAGGTCACATCGGACCAAGTTCATCACCCTATGACAAAGAAATGTATTCCATTGTGCAAGACATCACGACACTGGTCTTTCACCTCCATCTCAAGAAAGAACAAAAGGGAGAAAGGCAAAAGCCTCAGAAACCCCTCCACCAATACAACCCCCACCAATGCTGCCTCGACCCGACAAAACAACTTTGAAGTTACGAGCAATATTGACTCATTTGGAGCACCCTATGGTCTCCCGGGGCCCCCATGATCAAGATCAGTCATTATTAGAGTCAATCTTTGATTACAACCAACGCCCCAAGCACAACCTCGGATTCAATCCATGCCCGGGCACCTGCAACACAAACCGGGAATCCTCTCCCATTCAGCATTAATACCACCCACACCTCACCGCAAACCCCTCAATGCACGGAAATGCACACAGAGAGCGACCATCCTCAACCACTTCAAACAATCCTCCGGGAGGAGATCCTAGGCGATCTAGATCTCCAAAGGTCAATGAGCAATGGTCCAAAGCCCGAGGGAGTCGATTCCATTCCCCAAGAACACTTGGAGAAGATAGAAATGGCATACCTGCAAATTTGGAATACATCAATGCAAAATGCACCCTAAAAGGCAATGGGGAAATAGTGGCCAAACGGGCATTCAAGCCAACTCGGATTTGGATCAATACAAGCCACAAGGACCCGGGAAGAAAAAGAGGGCGCAAATCCACAAGACACCAAATACAAGAACCGAGGCGGAGCCTTCTAATCAATGAAGGAAAAATCGGGGCCTTGGTCCTATCTCTGCTCCAAAGGTAGCTCAATGAAAATCACAACCCTGGAACATCGGGGAGCTCATGACACCACAAAGAAGGATCTTGAAAAAGCGCTTATTCTCGCTACACCCCAAACATCATACTTCTTCAAGAATCAAAATGTCTCCCAAAGGCACGGAGACACTCAAAAAACTTGTTTCCAACGATCATCACACGCATAAACATAGATGCTATGACAACAGGGAGGGTTACTCATGTCTGAGAACAAAAGAAAATTCTTCTTGCGGGAATGCTCTGTCCACCAAGCACTCGTTATCGATCATTTTCAACATGCCGGACTCAGGGCAATCGATCCGCATCACCAACGTGTATGGACCCCAATGAATCCAGGAGAAAAGCCCGAAGATGCTTTGCTAGACCCCGGGCGAAGTGGAACAACACCATGGGGCAAACCACCTGGATTTTAGGTGGAGACTACAACATGATCACCAATCTTGCGGGGAAAAAAGGGAGACTTACGAAGATTGGATAAGGACTCGAAGCATTCAACACCTGTATTGTTGAATCCAAACTCATTGACATCTCCACGGTCAGTAGTGCACTACACAGGAATAATAAGCAAGGAGGAAACAGGGAAAATAGCATCAAGGCTCGATAGGTTCCTCACGTCGAATCCATTATGCTGCAAAATATCGACATGGAGGCACGACAGATGCCCATCGGAGGATCCGATCAGCCCGCGATGCTGGGATTCACTTCACCAATTTGGATAAGCCCTAACAGACAATTCAGATTTGAAGCCTTACAGACTGAAGCACCCATCATTCATGCAAAACATACAACTGTTCGGTGGACTCAAGCCACCATAAGGAGCAACAATATCATGTACATATTCTAGCGAAAGCTCAAAACAATAAAAAATCAACCTCAAACGGCGGAACAAAAACACCTTTGGCGACATATTTCAAGCCAAAAAAGAACTCGAGGAAAAAATGGCGAACCTCTAGCAATCTTTGATCAAAGAAGGGCCCAATGATGAAAGAATAGCTCAAGAATCAAATCTGCAAAGGCAATGGGAAGAATGGTTAAAACAAGAAGAGCTGCTATGGAGGCAGAAGTCGAGGGTGCAATGGTTAAAACAGGGAGAACGCAACACTAGTTTCTTCCATAAGTCAACCATCCAGCATAGAGCACATAATCGCATCCTCTCCCTCAAAAAAGCTGATGGCGATCAAGTTTATAAAAGGAAGCATACAGGATCTGAACTCAACTCTTTTTTCACTTCTCTTCTCAGCGATCCCATTCAAGATAGAACTCGAGCCATCAATGAAATTATCGCTCCCATTCCAAACTTAGTTACAGAGGAGCAAAACTCCCTCGTTCTAAGAGAATTCACTGAGCAGGAGATTGAAGAAACAATCTTCAACATGGCCTCGAACAAGGCTCCCAGACCAGACAGCTTTACAATCGAATTCTTTAAAGCTTGCTGGCCCATTATTAAGGCTGACCTTCTCAACCTAGTAAGGAACTTTCACAGAACCAAGAAAGTTTTGCCTGCCATCAATGCCACATTCCTCACCTTAATTCCCAAATCAGACCAGGCTGACTCCCCCGACAAGTTTCGTCCCATAGCCCTTTGTAATATCCTTTACAAAATCCTTTCCAAAATGATGGCTAGCAGACTTAAATCTGTCCTCCCCTCAATCATTTCTCAGGAACAAACTGGTTATGTTGAAGGTAGGCAGATCACTGACAGCATAATCCTCATTTAGGAAGTGTTGCATTCTCTCAAAACAAAAAGGACTCCAGGTATGCTTATCCAGCTTGACCTTTCAAAGGCCTTTGATAAAATCAGCTGGCACTATATGAGAGCAATCCTCCAAGCTTTTGGATTTAGTCATCAATGGAAAAATTGGAGAATGGAACTAGTCTCAGGTGCTTTCTTTTCAATGCTACTGAATGGAGGACCCCTTCAACCCTTCATTCCGTCCAGAGGTATAAGGCAAGGAGATCCCCTGTCTCCGTTTCTCTTTGTCATTATGGCAGAAGGGCTAGGAAGATCCTTAGCCAAGGCAAAACAACAGAATCAACTCAAAGGCATCAAACCGGTACACCAAGGACCCACAGTAACGCATCAACAATTCGTAGATGATACAATGCTCATGGGCGCCCCCACAGTGCAGGAAGTTCGAAGCAAAGTGCTAAAGACGCTCTCGGATGGATGATTAATGTGGGGTAATTAGGTGTTTAAAAGATACCTTTTTACAACTCAACATTTTGGCGCCGTTGCCAGGGAGAGTGTATGCCATTTTACAGGAGTAATGCATAGCTGATTTCCTTCTGCCCGTGGAGAGTTGGGTATTAAAGACGGAAGGTAAGAACCTGCGCACTGGGCAAGAAACATACTTTCTCGCAGCTCGCTTCACAGTAGAGGTAAATAAGCTTTTATTTTGGGTAGGAATGAATAATTGTTTCTTTTGAATGAATAAACCAATTAAGCGAAACAAGAACCCTCCCAAAGCCGAAAAACCTAAGGGGCCGGTGACCCTTGGGCGCACGACCTTTATTGATGAAATCTTGAAGAAAATTGAGTCTCAGCCAACTGTAGGATTTAAAAGAACTACTTCTAGACAGCCTACTAGTTCCCTTCAGGCTACAGAATCATCATCTGAGGCCTTCGCTGAGATATACAGTCCAACTGAGGGAATTAAGTAAGATTCCCAAGAAATTGAGAATCCTTGCATAAGTTTCCTGCAAGAAGGGAACGACAGCAACCTCCAGGAAGGAGAAGGGGAAACAGGAGAAAACACAAAATCACCTATTAAAATTACTCAGACAATAAACATCCCAAATAGGGGAAGTGCTGTTCAACCTATTCAAAACCAAGGATTTGAGTCACCTCAAACAGTAGGACAACAGGGAATACCCATTCCGGATAGAGGAAGTGCTGTAAAAATCATTTCCACCCCTGTTCGCCAACCTAGAAATTCCCTGGAGATCCCAGAAGGGTATTGGCATATTTTTTATCAAATGGCCCAGAACCAAAACCCGAACTAGCAGCAAACCTCTACGCTGCAATACCCTATAGTAGACACTGCAGTTAACGCACCCATGAAAGCTATCCCTCTCCAACATATTCCTACCTTTCATGGTCTAACATCAGAAGATCCAGATGTGTTTCTGTTTGAATTTGATGTGCTGTGTAGAGGATATGATTATACCACCGACCCCCAAAAACTAAAGTTGTTCCCTTCTACGTTAAAAGGAGCAGCACTAAGATTGTTTATGGGATTAGGTGGAGGTGTCATAACAGATTGGGACCTTATGAAGACTGTGTTTTTAAAGAAATATCAAGACTATTGCAGGTCACGAGAATTAAAAGATGAGATATTTCAGATGACAGCCAAACCCAGTGAGACCTTGGAAGAATATGTGGAACGATTTCAGTACAATCTTCAAAGATCACCCTATGCGTCTTCACCCTTACCTGATAACATTTTGAAAACTGCATTAATTAGGGGAATGAAAGATCAGTGGGTTGAGACATTAAATCTTATGGGAAAGGGTGATATATATCAAGAAAGCTATTCTAACATTGTTGATTTGTGCATCAGGTGCTCGAGGGGTAATACAAGATTGAAATCAGCTGAACGTGACATAGTTACAAGGGAGAATAAGCCCTCTAATGAAGGTGTGACTCGTGCAGAGATCAGAAATCTGTTAGAAAATTTTAAGACAGACATACTGGGGACGTTAACAACATAGTTTGATATCATGCAAGCCAAGCAGAAGCAGGCAGAAGCAGAGAAGAATCTTGCAATATTCTGTCCCAAGTGTAGAAAGAAACATAGCCACAAAGAATGCCCATTTGATGTGGTTAAAGTCTGTGCCATTTGTACAAGAGATCACCCTACAGAAGGATGCCCGTCGCTTCCTGGCTTAAAAGCAGTTTATAAAGAGGCAGAAGAGGAATCGGAAGTGGTGTGTCTGCTTAACCAGCGCCGACAATGGCAGCCACGACCATCAGGTATGTCAAATGATCCATTTTCTTTTCAACCTCAATATAATGCTCAACAATATATAGCGGTATGTGGCAGAATCAATCACCATTTCCTAATTGGTCACAACAACCATTCCCTCCTACATGTTGGCCCAATCAAACAAATCAGAATAACTGGCCTAGCTTTCCTTTTTGGCCACCATTTTGGCCTACACAATGGTCCCCTTCTACTTCTCAGAATCAGGCCTGGCAGTCAAACTAGAAAAAACCTTCAAATCAGCCAGCAGGAGCTATCCCTCCCTCTCAACCTACAGTGCCAGCGCCTTACCCAAACCCCCAGACTAATTTAAGATCTCAACTCCCAACCCAACCCAACCCGAACCCAAACAATAGACCAGTTCAGTCTGTTCAAATAACAGAACCTCCTGAAGTAGAAACTGAACTAACGGAGTGTAACGATCTTCAATTAAGGTCTGGGCGTATAGTTGAAACAAGGAGAAATAATGATGAGAATATTGAAAATCCGTTACTGGTAGAACAAACAGAATACAATGGGAGTGAAGTTCAACAACAGAATCAACATCAAGATCAACAACAGAATCAACAACAACAAGGAATAACTTCCTCTCCACCATTCCCAAAACGATTGATCATCCCCCGCCCATTAGAACAACCTAATTTTGATATTCTGGGAGAGTTAAAAAATTTATGTATCATAATCCCTCTCCTCCAAGCCATTCAAGATATTCCTATATACGCAAAAACCATTAAGGAATTATGCATAAAAAAACCAAAGAGGAGAGTAACAACCAATCCCACTGTTCAAATAATCTGTACCTTATCTGATTTATTAGATCAGGAATGGAAACACCTATCAAGTATGAAGATCCAGGAAACCCTATAGTAACAGTTCAGATCAATGGCCAATCATTTCCTAATGCTTTAGTTGATCTAGGAGAAGCAATCAACATTTTAACAACCACTACCTGTTAGAAACTTGGCATTACATCACTTGAACCAACAACAACCTTGTTGGAATTGGCTGATCGATCAGTAGTTAAACCAGAAGGCACCTTACAAGATGTCATGGTATCTGTAGATTCCTGGGAATACCCTGCTGATTTCCTAGTTATTAATCCAAAGAACCGGCTAGATGGACACCCTTTAATTTTAGGAAGACCTTGGTTGGCAATTGTCGATGCCTACATTGGATGCCGACAAGGCAACATGACCATAAATAAATAAATAAATAAATAATAAATAATAATAATAATAATATTAATTATTTAATTAATTAATTAATAAAATATTTTTATTTATTTTTATTATTTATTAATTTATATTTTTGTTTTTATTTATTTATTATTTATTATTTTTATTATTTTTATTTATTTATTTATTTTGACTCTTTGTTTAACTATTTGATAGATGGTTTGTTATAATTAAATCATATGAATAAGAATTAATTATATTTATTAATTAATAATAATAATTAATTATTATATAATTTAATCAAAAATTTACAAAAATTTACATATATACACCACGATTTGTTAAATTGCTTACCATTATATTAATATATTAAAGGTTTTATAAATAAATAAAATAATAATAATAAATAAAATTAATAAAATTAAATAAATAAATAAATAATGGAATATTTACTTTTTCAAAGTCAAACTAGCCGTTATCCTAACGGCTAGTTGAGTCATCTCTACATCTATTTATACTTAATGTCTAGATCTGATCTCTCACATAGTCCTGATGATGAACCACACTGGTTGGTTCGAAACACGTCGACCTCGTTCTTTTGCATGTGATTATTACCGAAAGAATTTCTACTAATTTATATTATGGATCACAGAAGCTTAGATTCCAAAAAAACTCTCACACTAGTCACCATTGACGGATCTGGGCATTCCTTTAAGGTTAATGGCCATCGAGTTCGATTATATCGTAAGCTGCTTACCCGTGAATCCGTTTGCCAGCAGTTAAGGGAAGACTCCACCATTGAAATTCCTGCTGAAGGGGAGAATCCATCTCCCGCGCCAGTTTGATAAATTGGTTTTTTTAATTTTTGTACATAATGCATTCTTTTTTTTCTGTTTTTGGTTTCTGTTTTTGAAATTCGTTTCCTTGTTAATACTTCTTTATTTCGTTTGAATTTAGTTTCTTTATAAACGAAAAATAATAAAAATTCTGTGTTTTTTTCGCGTTGCTGTTCCTTTCTAACGAAACAACACTTATGCTATTCCTTTTGAAAGGAACAACAGTTTCGCAGAGTGTTTTTGCTGTTCCTTTCAAAAGGAACAACACCTTCGTATGATATTTTCTGCCGTTCCTTTTGAATGGAACAGCAGTTTCGCGCAGTGTTATTGCTGTTCCTTTCAAACGGAACAACATGTCCGCAGAGCATTTCCTTGCTGTTCCTTTTGAAAGGAACAACAGTTTCGCAGATTATCTTTGCTGTGAATATCAAACGAAATGCATAAAATTCCTTAAGTTCTATCCCCGAACCATCACACATGAAAAAGATTATAAATCGGTCATATTACTTTAATGTGGTAAATAGCGCAATTACATTAATCTTTTGCTGTCCCTTCACCTCATACTTGAATTATCACAACGCGATTCCCTCATTATTTTGTACGCATCGATTTCAGTAATTACTTAATTTGATTGACTTTATCATGATTGCGCTTGTTTTTTCACTGCCGTCCTATTGTTGTTCCACACATTCCACCTTAATCGACGGTCGAGGTCGACCTTTCATTCGTTTGGGGGGCGGAAATATCTGCATGCAGATCAGATACCCAAAATTTCTTCACCTGTATCTCTGCAATAGATTTTTATGAATTAAAACCCTTGCATTTTCAGAAAATAACGAATTTTAGCGAATTGTGCACTGTGTTGTTCCATTAAGATTACTGTGTGTTGAGAACAATTAACGAAGAACAGAAATGGGCGGACGTCCAATTCACAGCGAACCTCAGACGTTGGTTGTCTCTGATGTTGCACGGGCAATATTAGACAAACTAGGATGGATTACATACTTTATGAGAATGCAGCAACCCAATGAAGCAGTGGCTACTGAATTCTTGTTAAATCTGCAGGAAGGTTCCTCCACAGTCAGAGGAAGGCAGATAGCGGTGACCGATGAGATAATTGCAGAAGTATCCGGCATCCCCACACAGGGAACTGTCTGGACTCAGAAGAAAATCAGAATTCGGGAGGCCATGCAAATATTTCAAGATGAAGGACAGAGGCTAATAGTCAAAGGGAGAGGAGTACACCCGGCGTCGCTAGGTGAACCATGGACAGAATTAGCCAGGATCGTGCAGGCTTACATAACATGCGACGGTAGAAAAGACGTGGTAAGACCTTGCCATCTTAAGCTGTTAGCTGTGCTAAAACAAAAATGCACTATCAATTTACCTGCATTCTTAAACTCTTTATTGCATGATATTTCTCATGGAATTAGAAAAGCACAACATGCAGACATGGTGGTCAGCCACCATTGCTTGATTCAGCTAATAGTAAGTTACAGCCTCGCCCAGCAGCAAACCAGCTGGGAAGAGCTAATTTTTTCTATTGAAGGAGGGATGGCTTTACCCACTCCGAGACGGAAAAGGATGGCCGGCTCAATAGCCGGGCCCTCCACTTACAGACAATCCTCCCGATTAAAACAAAGCAAGAAAGTAATAGAGGAACTCCCGAGCAACAGTACTGAACCCCTGCAATTAAACAGCTCAGATGAAGAGGAACAACCTCCACAATTGGAGGGAGCAAGTCCTCGTTCTGAGGAAGTAGAGGAATTGGAGGGACAAATTCGGTACTCAGATGAGGAGGAAGTGAGTCACCATACCAGTAGTGAAAAACAACCCGGTACAGAGGAAGAAGTTCGTTATTCGGATGAGGAAGAGGCAAGTTACCATACTGATGGCGAAAAGAAATCAGAGGAGGAAGAAATACGTTATTCGGATGAAGAAGAGATCGAAGGAGATTCAGAGGAAGAAGAAGTCGAAGGTGAAATACGGTATTCGGATGAGGAAGGTAGTTATCACACCTGTGATGCGAATAGCAGAAAAGAGGATGAAACAGAGCCTGTCGAAAATGTCAACACGAGCCCTCTGCAGGAAGACCAATTGGCCCAGATTTTGGCCAACATGAGAAATTACGCACGGTCTCTGGACCCCAACAGTGACATTAATCAAATGCCAGAATGCTCTGCCTTTGATAGGGGTGTAACTGATGAAACAAAAAACCCTAGCGAAGCTAGGGTTGCTTCTACTGAGATGCACGAACAGGAGAATGCGCATGCTGAGCCAACATTTCGATCTGGAAACCCCCAGGAAACCGCAGAGTTAACTGAGCAAATGATTCCTGAGGAATCTAATCAAGAGCATGAGACTATGGAGCAAGAACCCCAAGAAGAGGTGCAAGAAGATTTCACTGAGGGCACGGCTCAAAGCCCTGCTGAGCAATTAGGGTCAGATGAGCAAACTGCTGTCCCCTTAAGAAAGAAGAAGAGAACAACGGAAGTAGAGAAGCTTCGCAGAGAAAGGAAAAAGCTTCATAATGTGATTGAGCAGCTTAGGCAAACCATTAGGATTTTAAAAATGAAGCAGACACCTAAGCGAACTCCTAAAAGACGAAACTTTGTCATCAAGCGAAGATCGAAAAAGAGAAGGGTCACTACTAATAGAAACCCTCAGGTAGAAGACGAAACGGTACCAGAGCCTACTTATGAGGACTGGGAGCAGCAAACAACCGTCCCAACATCAGCTGTTCCAGAAGAAGAAACGGTACGAGAGCCTACTTATGATTTCTGGGAGCAGCAAACAACCGTCCCAACATCAGCTGTTCCAGAAGAACCAGTTTTGAATGAAAACAACCAATCGAGCAGTCAACAAACCTTTAGTGATTCAGAATTAGTTAGACTGCAAGAAGAACTGGCACAGGTTCGAATGGAGAGACAAAAACTGGAAGAAGATACTGTCCCAAAGAGGAAATACCAAGAATTACAGCAGCAGATGAAAATTGTTCATGAGGCAGAAGCTGAAGCCCATGAAAAACGTCGAGAAGCAGAGATAAGAGCTGATAAGGTAAGCAACCAATTAAAATTAACACGAAAACAAATGGACATTCTCTGCTCATTATATACTGATGTCTTAGCTTGTAGGTGCCCTACCAAAAATTATGCTTTGTTTCTGTTAGAAAGGTATTTGCAATTAAAAATCAAGGCAGTTAGGGCTGGAAAATCAATAGAGTTAAGAACTATAGACAACCTGATATCTTGCTGCAAGATTTACGGGGACAAAGTACAGCGCCTGTTGTGTGAGTTTTATTTGCATAATTTAATTCTTGAAAATGACTGTGAATCAAATCCTAGCCCTTTTATTGGAGATGTACAGTTTCAGGCCTTTATTTCTTTTGCCGTAAATCAATTAAAGTGGCTTAAAGCCTATAATGCCTTTGCAAGGTAGGAGAATGCATTGGATCTATGGGTCAGAAGTGAACCTCAGGACCCACGTCAATTATGGGCTAGGCAGAAAAGTCTAATGACAAGGAAAGGTGTTACCCAAGCTCTGGGGCCTGTTCATAAGTCGATCATTTTGAAAGGAACGGACTATTTTTCATCTATTAGGGACCAGGCCTATGTAGCAGCCAAGATCCGGTGGAGAACCTCAAGTCAAAACGTACAAAGTAGGGAGCCATTCAATTATAGGAACTTTGGGCTAGCTGCAGATCGTTTCATTGCCTATGGCCATCTTGTCTTAAAAGAAGGGCCATTTTGGTTAGGGTGTAGGTTCCGCAGCCCCATTGTTTGGTACCCTTCTTTGGATTACAAAGCTATCTATGAGCTTCCCGAGGGACAGGCAGGACATATTCTCGAAGAGTTAGCTGCACATCATGGTTTTAGACCCTTCAATGACAAACCTTCTCTAGCTTACTCTTTGACGGCTCTCCATGTAAATTATAGTTTTCATGAGGACATGAAAAAGGAAGAGCAGGGGGGTATGTTGGCCATTGAAAGAGGTATGAAATTCTTATGTATTTGTTCATTCTTTCACCATAAACATACTTTAGTTTGTCTTGAAAAGGTAATCTATCATGATAATTGTAATTAATTTGGAAAGGTTTACATTGAGACTAAAAAGGATAACTAAAGATTGTTTTTATTGTCAAATCAGGAATTCGAAGAGGTGAGGAGCTGTATCAAAGGCGTGGCTAAAAATAGTCTGACTCCTACTCCATTTGCGATGAACCATAGTCAGCTGAAGCCAGGAAGATCTGAACGGATTGCCCGAAAAGGGCAAGAGACAGCTCGGCTCTAAACAAAGAAAACAGAACTGTGATAAAACAAAGGAGGTGCGAATCCCTCAGGATCGGAAGATCCTGAGGGATCGCTGCATAAACTGATCATCTTTCTTGATTTGTCTGTCCAAGGATCGAATATAAAGGCGTCGATCTTTAGTGATAGACGATGGTGAACTGTTTTTGTAAAAGACTTATATATTTCCTTTGCAATTAAATTCTCGACTCTCTGTCGTGAGAGAACGCTGTCTGTAATGTTCTTTTGATTAATATAAAATCACCAGTTTCATCTATCCTTTAGAATTCTGAGGTAGACCCAGCGGTACTTCACTATGTTGCTGTATTATTAATCTTGGTTTGTTAATGCGCAATGTGTGTTTAAGATTTATTTGCATTACAGAGTTGTTTCATTAATTGATTGAAGTAAACGTTGATCCATTGCTATTTCATTTATCAAACTTATTATTATTTATCAGCGGTGCTATTCTGTAATTACAGTGAGTTGTTGTTCCATTCATTTATGGATTGCTATTAGATTACAATAGGACTGTCGACAGGTTTAGAATATCCAGTTGTTCGAATTGCGATTGAATCGTAGTTGCTGTTTCTTTTGAAGAATTGTAATTGTTGTTTCTTTTATGCTGCTGTTCCTTTTGGATTTCATTTCCTTTGAGTTGTTTCCACTTGCTTAGAGATCTCTAAACTGTAAAGGGCAGAGCTAATCGTTCCAGGAGCTTCATCAAACCTTTGACATGTATGGTTATTGAAATGTGTATAAGAGGATAAATTAACTTATAATGAAATATGATGAATCATTAGAGGATTTTATGGATAATTTTCTTCACCTTTGCTACGAATTTTCCAAGGAAGATGTGGATTGGGATTTATGAATGAAAATTTTCAATATTTAGTTCAAATTTCCTTAGAACCATATGAAAATGAATCTTATATGAGTCTCCCAAATTTTCTTAGTCGTGGGGCAATTAAAATTTCAAAGGATGAACCTACTCTCCTTTTTGTTCCTTCTCTTCCTCCTTTTCCATCACCATATAAAGTAGTCTCATGCACTGGTAGTGAAGTTGGAAAACTTGAGAATCGAACCATTGATCCACTTATCCTATCTTTATTTCCTCCCCATGGACAAGATCGTATCTAGGGAAAATTTAAATGTTCTAATAAATCCATGGAGCCTTAGCTGAAGATTGATGTGCATAATTCAAAACTTGAATATGATCTAATAGAAAGTATTGCTTATATAAGGGTTACCTTTCATCCTCTACAATTTACACCACATGACCCTATGTACCTTGATTCGATCAACCTACTCCAATTGTAGTTTCTCTAGATACTTTTAACTCCCAATTAGTTGGTTTACATGGAAATCGGGTACAAGATGGTTACATTTCACAGGTAGAGGAACAAAAGGATGAAGACACTTTTAATCTCTCTTCTTTTTTCAAATTCCTCTATGTCAAAATGATGTTTCTACATTATTTTCTGGTAAAGAATCTCAACATCTTGATATTAGTCAAGTGGGATTCAATTCATTAATCGAGATGAAGGCTTGGAAAACCATCACCCTAACACCAATGATTCCACTAATATGCATGGTGATGAGTTCCCAAGTACATTATATGATCTCTTATTTCCATAATAAGACTTGGATTTTCAAAGCTTTGACCTTGAATTTGATTTGGTTAGAATGGTGGTATCTATCTCTAAACATAGAGAGATGGCAGTTATGTGCATTCACAATTGATATTAAAAGAGGCTAAAGGAATGTCATTTTAACATAAATAAATAACCTTATAGGTCTAAAACCCTAATCCCAAAAGATCAAACAACAAAAGGTTTGTGGATATTGAGGTGGTTAGTTGGTACATCAACTTCCTGAGGGTACAAATTTTGCATACAATATTTGTTTAGGGTGCATAGTAGCTCGGTAGAAAGAACTATTAAAGGAATACAAATTTTGAACAGGAATAGGGCATGTTATGGCAACTCTTGGCCTCTCAAATTGCCAAAAAACATCATTTAGGACCTCGAAAAGGCCCTGTGATTTTGGGACCCATAAATTATAGAAAAACTGCTAAGAAAATATATAACCATTGAGACAATGGAAGAGGTGGGTGGCAACTGATATCCACCTAGATCACCATTGTCTATAATGAGATTTTACTTTGTTACCTATGTTAAAGTTTAATGGAAATTTTCATTTTAAGTTTGCACTAGACATGTAGAAAATGTATTTGAAGCATTATATAAATTTAAAACTCTATCCTTATAATGTTCACAAGCATACTCTTTGCCTGTTCCTTAGGTTTAATGCTTCACTTTGGCTTCTTCCTTCAAATTTATTATAACTTAATATATTTAATTCATATTGCATTGAGAGATGCATTTTATAGTTTATATATGAGAGAGATGTAATGTGATGATGGTTTAAAATTAACAAGTCCGCCGTTCAGCTGCGCCCGACCCGACCTGCGGTGCGGCGTGCACGACTACGACCCGACTCGACCAACGCTCGGTTCGTCTTCGTTTCTGTGCCCAACGAGTTGTTGGCAACTCGTGTGCTACCCTTGACTTCTTGCTTGTTCGTCCTTGTTGCTTTTTCGAACTTGGTTTCTTCACTCTCCACTCAGATCATCACACATGCATAAATAAAACAAGCGATAACACATCAATTCATCATACACATTAACACAGTATGTATGGGGAAAGCTTATTGCTGAAAACCCCGCAGCTATTGTGTATATTATAATGGAGAAAACATGTAACAACTCAGTACAATACTCCTCACAAGTACTCAGTACTATCTCAGTATGATGGTACCTAATGTCGATGTGTTTGGATCTATCATGAAATACTAGATTAGCCGAGAGTTTAATGCAACTCTGGTTATCACAGTAAATCACTGTAGGCTCCAAATGCAACCCGAACAATCCAACAAGGATCTTCCTCATCCAAATAGCCTCGCATGCAGCCAATCTTGCTGCCATGTACTCGGCCTCTGCTGAACTGAGTGCCACGGATCTCTGCTTCCTGCTGTACCAGGAAACTGTTGTCGACCCAATGCTGAAAACTCCTCTAGATGTGCTCTTTCGGTCCGTTGGGCTCCCTGCCCAATCTGCATCAGTGAAGCCAGAAAGCTTCGCTCCATCCTCCTGTCTGTACCATAGACCATATCCCGATGTGCCTCTAATATAGCGCAATACATGCTTTCCCGCCTTCCAAAAGAGCTTGGTAGGCTTAACCATAGCTTGTGAAAGTTGGTTAACTGCATAGCATATATCGGGTCGTGTATTGACCGGATACATAAGCGACCCCACCAACTGTCGATAGATAGTGGCATCCACTACCTTCGCTGAAGTAGCATCCTCCTTCCTCCAACCACCAGGAAGAGGAGTGTCAACAGGCTTGCAGCCTTGCATGTTGAACCTCTCCAGAATCTCCCGGGCATACTTGCCCTGAGAAACAAACAGTCCTCCGCTGCGCTGCCAAATCTCCAATCCCAGGAAATAATGAAGGATGCCCAAGTCCTTCATCTCAAACTCTTGTGCAAGATCCTCCTTGCATGAAAGTATAAACTGCTCATCGCCAGTCAAAATCAGATCATCTACATACAGTACGATGATCAACAGCTTCCCCTCCACCACAATCTGGTACAGGTTTGGATCCGCCTCACTCTTGGAGAATCCAAGCCCGGTGAAGTAGCTGTCTATCCGAGTGTACCAAGAACGAGGTGCTTGCTTCAGCCCGTACAGTGCTCTCTTGAGTCGGCACACATGCGACTCACTGCTGAAGATCTCAAAACCTTCAGGCTGCTCTATGTACACCTCCTCCTCAATAACTTCGTTGAGGAACGCAGTCTTCACATCCATCTGATGAATGTGCCACCCCATCTGCGCTGAGAGAGCAAGGATTGTCCGTATGGAAGAGTACCTTGCGACAGGTGCAAAGGTCTCCTCATAGTCAATCCCCTCGATCTGTGAAAAGCCACGGGCGACAAATCTCGCCTTATACTTCTCCACACTCCCGTCAGCCGCCTGCTTCACCTTGTAGATCCATCACGAACCCACCACTGATTTCCCAACCGGTCTTGGGACAATCTCCCATGCACTGTTCCTGACGATCGAATCATATTCTTCGATCATGGCATCAACCCATGCGGGTTCCTCCACAGCTTCCTCAAAAGAGGATGGCTCCATCACGACACATTAACTCACAAGAGCCATGTATACAGTGTACTGATCCGGTGACTGTCTCTGTCTGCGCTGTGCTGTAGGTGGTCCTACAACCTTCTCTGCATCCCGAGCCAGTCGCTCAGCTTCTGTAGTGCGCATGCGCCCTCTGATGGTTGGCGCTGCATGGGTGGTTTCTTCCACCTCCTGAACCTCCTCTTGTGGCTGATCCACATCCGGAAGCTCCTCCTTGGGAACTAACAGCTCCTCATCTGCATGCAAGTGTAGCTCCCTCTCAAGCGAACACTGCATGGCTTTCTCCTCCTAAAATTTTATATCCCGTCGCACAACAGTCTTGCGACTGTCTGGCACATACACCCGATAGTTGTGAGGTGTATCAGTGTACCCCACAAATATTCCAACTTCAGCAGTTGGATCCAGCTTCCTTCTCGCATCCTTCGTCACATGCATGTAGACAGGAGAACCAAAGATCCACAAATGGGAAATATCGGGCCTCTTGCCAGAATAAGCCTCCTCCGGTGTACTCATGCCAAGAACCTTGTGAGGACAACGGTTCTGCACATACACTGCTGTATTGCATGCCTCGGCCCACAAGTGAAGGGGTAGGCCCTGATCATGCAACATCGCCCGTGCAGCACCCACGATCGTTCTGTTCTTCCGCTCAGCCACCCCGTTCTGCTGTGGGTTATGGGGTGCGACGAGCTCTCTCCGAATCCCTTCTGCGTTGTAGAACTCCTTGAATTCAGCCGAGATGAATTCACCACCGTTATCACTCCTTAGAGCAATCACCTTCTTCCCCGACTCCTTCTCGACCAATGCTTTAAACTCACAGAACTTCGCGAATGTATCGCTCTTCTTCTGCATGAAGAAGATCCAGCACTTTCGAGAGAAATCATCAACAAAGATCACATAATACCTATGCTTTGTTGTCGAAGCAACTAAGAAAGGACCACACACGTCTGTGTGAACTCTCTCAAGGATCGTCGTGGCGCGACTATCCTTCTCGTGAAAGGTGGCTTTCACATACTTCCCTAAAGTACACCCCTTGCACTGATCTGACTGCGCAAGAGTGCCCTTAGGAAGCCCAGTAGAAATCTGCTGCAGGATCTTCAAAGCTCCATGGTTGTAATGCCCCAAGACTTCATGGGCGCGTTCGGTGGAACGGGCGCGCCGGTTGGGCGTTTGAGTGAGCTCGGGCGCCGTGCGACGTAATGGGCGCGCGTCGCACCGTTGGAGAGTCACGGGCACGCGGGTGTGCGAGGCGAGTCACAGGCGCGTTGGTGGAGAGGCGAGTCAACACAACATTGGCGATATGAGTTTATACCACGACGGGCGCCCTTGGACGAGCGACCAACAGGCGAGTCGGTGGGCGAGCGACCGAACGAGGGGGTCGGCTCGGGTCGGGCGAGCGCCCCACACCCCACGGATGCGGCGTTTCGTGGGCGGACGAACAATGAGCAGGTCGGCTCGGCTCGGGCGAGCGACCACAAATCCACGACGCATTTGTATATATATGGCGAGCGTGTTGAGAGTGGAGGCAGTGAACAAGCACGAGCAACATCAAGGCGAGTCAAGTCGCACCACGAGTTGCCAACAACTCGTTGGTGGAGAAACGACAAAGTAACGACAGTTGCACGGAGTCGGGTCGAGTCGGGTCGTAGGCAGGGCGAGCACACCGCAGACCACCACAGCCGCACTGCAGGTTGGGTCGGGTCGGGTCAGGGCGGGCGCCTCTGAACGGCGGGTCGAGTCGAGTCGTGTCTGGGCGCCGAGTAACGGCAGCGGCCCAACACTAAAATTGCGATTCCGGGAGCATCATTTATCAGATTGAGGTGTCGTAAATTGCAGTAGGTGCGTCTTGGAAAGAGGCATCCAAACATATAGGTTTGGGACGGATTGGACACACGGTTAGCTCAGAAAACGCTCTGCACTAGATTGGAGCAACGACTGAGTGACCCGAGTGACCAGCACTTGGGCAGTTTTGGGGCAGCACTTCCGAAGGTGAACTTGATGATTGTAAATGGTTGTAAAATTCTGTTTTAGGCTGGTTTTATGATTGGTAAGCCTTAGATCTTGGCTAAAAGGCAAATAGCCTTGCCAAGGAGTAGAAGTGGCTTCTGCTGGATTGGACATTGTAACTTCATTTTTATGAAACATAATATCTTGGGAAAACTCATTTTAGCAGGGAGTTGCCCCTCCCTTGTATGTATGGGCGTACTTGTGGATTGATATTGATGTTTATGTTTATTTCCTCACATTGAAAGAACATTTGTAATAATAACTAACGAATGTTGCTTAAGGTGTAGTCTGGGTACTCGAGTATTTAGAAAAAGAAAAAGTACGGCAGTGCCGCACCTGCCTACATAGAGCGGTTGGAAGACACCCATGGTGTAGGGGCGTGACAATGGTGAAGGTGGCCCAATCTCCTGTGCCACAGTTCGCCCTCATCATCCCGGCTCACCACTTCTCCCGCCTTGCATGCCATTGCTGTGCAGCCATCTACTTGCAACTGATAAAGGTTCTTGGTTCGAACCCCTATCTTTCGGGTCTCTCCAGTAGTCTTACTGCGCAGGAAGGCTTTTCCTTCGCTGAAGACCACATCATACCCCTTATCCTCCAACATCACCACAGAGATCAAGTTCTTCTTCAATCCAGGTACATGCATGACATCCTTCAACACAAAGGGTTTACCAGACTCCCTCTGAAAGGATATGGTACCGATACCAGTCGCACTGTATCTACCATCATCGCCCATCTCGATGTGCACACCCAAATCTTTGTCCTCCAGATCTGAGAACAACTCCCGATCTCCTGTCATATGAAATGACGCACCGCTATCCAAGAACCACACCGATCCCATCACACTTGAAACCAAGCATGCAATCAGTGAAAATTCAAGCTCGAACTGTGAAGCCAAAGCTTCTCCATCTGCAGATCTTCCCACTTGCTTGTTCTTCTTCTTCTTTGGACAATTGGTAGCATAATGTACGTGATCATGGCAGTGAAAACACTTCACTTTCGCCATATCCTGCTTCTTGCCCTTTGCACCAGAATGAGAAGTTTTCTTACCCTTCCCCTTCTTTGCTTTAGCAACCAAAGCGCAATTTTCTTCATCAACTCCCTTTGATGAAGATCCATCTCAAGTAGTCCTCCTTATCTCCTCCTGCATGAGATCCGCCCAAAGGCGCTCCCATCCCGGCAGCTTCTCCCGACCATTGACACTATCTTGATATGAGTGCCAAGCCTTCGGAAGACCAAGGAGAGCCAGGTCGACCATGCCCTCATCTTCGACAATCACCCCCACACTTCCCAGCTCATCTCTGCATTGAGTGAACTTCGTGAGGTATTTGGCGATACTGTCGCCTTTCTCCATCTTGATGTTCCTGAGCTTATCTTTGAGCGCCAGCTTCCTTTGGTCGCTCTTACTCTGGAATAGATCCATCAAATCTTTCCACATTAAATATGGAGAAGCCTTTCCATGCAGGCTGGATACAATATGATCCTTGACGCCCTCCAACAGGATCCTTCGACATTTTGCCATCTTCTTTTGCCATGCTTTGACTTCAGCAGGATCAGTGGGCTTTTGGACATCCGTATCCATGAACTCCTTTAGTCCATTATCTTCTAATACTTCCTCCATGCGATCCTTCCATGCAACATAATTCGAACTGCCTTTAAGAGCATATTCGAGTCGCAAACCGTTGAAAGACATTTTCAACTCCGGCACCAAGAAAACAAAACTGCTGCAAAATTCGAATTCCAACTCAAAGCTCAATCACTCTGGATCTGTGAGAACAAATTATTTCTAGCACAGAGATCGACTGCAGGGGTATTTACTGGATATATCACCTTTCAAAGAAAGGATGGATCCAAAGGCTACCTGGCCCGCATGCAGACTCTGTCTACCGAAATAAGTTTGTAATCACTGTGATGATCAATCTCTGCTTCAATAGCTTCGATACGATGTAGAAAATTGCTGAATAATGATTAATTATCCACCGAGACTATCCTGATCACATATCAATTCGAATTCATATGCAACACATAATATCTTCCACTCAGATCATCACACATGCGGAAATAAAACAAGCGATAACACATCAATTCATCATACACATTAACATAGTATGTATGGGGAAAGCTTATTGTTGAAAACCCCACAGCTATTGTGTATATTATAATGGAGAAAACATGTAACAACTTAGTACAATACTCCTCACAAGTACTCAGTACTATCTCATGAAGTTACACGCAAACTAGCTTGGTTTTGAACAAGTCACGGGTTCAAAACTCAACCACTAATTGCTTGCCTCTATTGCGCAATCATGGCCTGTCTAAATAGAGATCCAAGGTTTGAATCGCCTTGGCTTGACAGCGCAATCATCATGGGAAATTTCCTCCAAGTGTGGTGCAAATCTCATGCACAACTGATGTCACAACTGATAGCTGTACTCACCCTTTCATCTACCTCTTCCACTGGTCTCCACTGAACTGTCCATGCACTGTAGTGAATTGATGTGTTCTTGAGTTGAATAATGAGTTACTAATTAATGAATTAAATAATATTTAATTCACTCCACTCATTACTAGTTGATTAGCTAGTTAAACTAATCTCAACTAGTTCAACTAAGTTAAACCGAACACAACTCCACCAACTGTCTCATTAACTCCACCAAACTTCTGCCACTGAAGTCCTAACTGAAGTCAACCATGCATGAGCTCACCGAACCCTTAGGAATAGCGTAATTCCTCTGTTAGATGCATGGGCCACTTCCAAGGCTCGAACTGAAGTGCTCCAAGAGAGTAAACTAAAGTTTATAGTCAAAATATTATTAAGGGTAAATAATATTTGACTTTGGTGACGGATAATTACGCCGTTACTCGGCGTCCATAACCGACTTGACTCGACCCGTCCGCCGTTCAGCTGCGTCCGACCCGACCTGCGGTGCGACGTGCACGTCTACGACCCGACTCGACCAAAGCTCGGTTCGTCTTTGTTTCTGCGCCCAACGAGTTGTTGGCAACTCGTGTGCTACCCTTGACTTCTTGCTTGTTCGTCCTTGTTGCTTCTTCGAACATGGCTGCTTCACTCTCCAACGCCATCATATATATATGGACGCCAAGTGAAGTGAGGGTCGCTCGTTTGCCACGAGCCGACCCACCCGTTTATTCATCCGCCCACGAAGTGCTGTGTCGTGGGGTGTGGGGCGCTCGGCCGACCCGAGCCGACCCCCACGTTTGGTGTTCGCCCATGAAGTGTCGCGACGGCCCACGCCCAATATGTTGGCCGACCCACCAACTCATCCGTCGGTCTAGCTCACCCAAGGTGCGCCCGTGGTGGTATAAACGCGTCTCGCCAATGCCGTGTTGACTCGCCTCTCCTCCAACTCGCCCTCGTGACTCGCCTCGCTACACCCGCGCGCCCGTGACTCTCCGGTGCGTCGTTACGCCCATTACGTCGCATGGCGCCCGAACTCGCCCAAACGCCCAACCGACGCACCCATGAAGTCTTGGGGCCTTGTCTTGGGGCCTTACACATGAGGATTTAGAAATGTCAAATGCAGCATAAGAAATAATAATTTAATTTAATTTGTTATTCTTTCCTTTGAAACCAAAAACTGTGACTTTTCATCCTCAAACCCTTAATTTAATAGTTTAATTGTGACACACTGAAAATATTCCAGGCTTCTCAAATGAAGACCATCCAAAAAAAAAATTATTTATGAAAATTTGAACTTCCCCAAGCCCACTTCCAATACATACCACACCTATCGTCGTAATAATTAGAATTCATAATTATGTTCAAATTATAGAATAAAATTATACTATAAAATTAAAAGAACAAGAAAAAACATTAAATACTTTGCAATGTAAGTAAAATTTAAAACATAGTGAGCTGAGAGCTTGAGATAATGTCACATTGCATTGTAATAAAATTTTAAAATACATCTCGTTGTGGAAACACAAAAAACATATGCACATCTATTTTTATAGCGCCAATGGTATACGACCCACGAAAAGGTAAGAAAACATAGACCAACAAACACAACGCAATAAGTGCAATGTTGTAGTTGTTTTTTGAATTTTAAACTCTCGTCCGAGAGTTTTTTTCTTATAAACCGAAAATTCTCCATTAGCGCGGCATTCTGCCTGTCTTTTTCGCAATTTTTGCACTGTATCTGTCGAATTACCCAAAATTCTCCATTCGCGCGGCATTTTTCCTGTCGTTTTCGGGAATTTTTGCACTGTAGCTATCGAATTCTTGGACTGTAGCTATCCTTTTCGCGAATTCTTGGACTGTAGCTGTCGTTTTCGCGAATTATTGGACTGTAGCTATCGTTTTGAAGAGCTATTTTCTTTGTCGTTGGGATCCAGGTAAATTTGGTGCTACTCTTTCAATAGTCATATGTCCACGAAAACCAATTAGTGTACAATTGTGACTCAAAACTATACTTGCAAATTTTCATGGTTCAAACAACATCAAAATATTGGCTACACCCGACTAAAAATAGAATGCACTAGTCCCAAACTGACAAATTCATTGTTGGTAGCAAGGAGAAACAAATCAAAAAAGGAAATTCCTCGTAACATATTTGCTTATGGTATTTTTGTTGCAGGGCACCTTCATATTTTCGACCTAATGTAAACAATAGATGATTTCACCCTTCATATGAAAAGTGTTCTTGAACTAGGCCAAATGATTTTGACTTCAAGGCTGCTCTTTCACCATAATCTAGCTCGGATACCAAGTAATCTCAGGACATTGAACAAGTCGGTTTTATTTTCTTTTGTCTTTGTTACAACTTTTGAGTTGAAGTAGTGAAGCCCCAGTCATGGTATATCTTTTTGATACAGTGGGGATTCTGAGAGAGATTTGCTAGCTGTTGTTCCTGTTACCTTGGAGACCTTATTGCATGAAATCTATCACTTTAATCATTAGGAAAGGCATTGTACTCAAAAGTAGAATCTAATCTAATGTCATGTGTCCAAAGATAAGTCACAGAATTGAAGTATAATCACACTGCAATGATGAATATAAGGTTTGGAAAAATAAATCAGCTATAAATCTGAAGCTTGGTGCTTGAAGTATGAGTCATCTTCTTGCAACCCTCATGAAGTTCAATAAAATGGTGCCATGTGGTGCCATGTACTCATAAGCATATTCCTTGTACTTATTCAAATGGTTTCAATGGTGTGCTCCTTGTAGATAGTGAGGGCATTTGTATGGTTTGTTACAAAGTTGCGGATATGTCGTGCATCCTCAATAGTGGCTCCAATCCAAAGCACATCAGAAGCAATAGATTTCAGTGCCAAGTTCAATGAATGGACAATGCGAGGTGTCCAAAATACTTGTGGATATTTTGCTTCCACAATCATGCCAGCAGCCTTGCAAACAGGTGCATTATCTGTAATGATTTGCACACAACAATCCACACCTACACTTTCAATAACTTTGAGAAATAACTCACCCATATATTGTGCATATTGTGCATCCTTGTACTCTCCAAGTGCATCCACTGCTTTCAAGAAAACTAAACCATTCGTGGATGACACCATGAAGTTAATCAGTGGGTGGCGTGCTGGATCTGTCCATCCATCAGAAACAATGCTAACCCCAGATGTTGGCCATGCTGATTTAATAGGCTCAAGCATTTTGTCCACCTCTTTCTTTGCCTTTGTCAACAATGTGGTTCTGAGCTTCTCTGACCCAGGAGGCACATACCTTGATGGAGCCCCATGACAAAGAGCTCGACACATCTCAATAAATAGAGGTGACTGTGCAACATTAAAGGATATGAAGTTCTGATAGAAAAAAAATGCAATGGTGAGGTCAAGCTCTTCCCTTTTCTCTTTTTGGAAAATCTTGTCCATTGGACCAACTGCAGTTGCCTTTCTCTTTGCTAATTCTCCCCTGTTAGAAGTCTCAAAAGGGAACTCGCTGCTGCTTTTCCTCAAGAATGGAAGGGGGTCATCAGTCTTGGATTTTTTTGATTTTGCTGCCACATTTGCCTCACCAATACTCGCCTCTTTCTCCAATTTCTTCCTATCTGGCGATTCAATTGTTGTACAACATTTAACGCCACAACCTGGAATACCCAAGTCACAATCTGGTCCAAGTGACATTTAACCTTACTTTCTTCAAGGACTGTGACTATTCTTCTCATGCAAGGAATCTTGGTAACCCAACCAGCTTATAGATCTCCCTGCCAAAACAAAGTAATTTAAAAAAAATTTGATTATAGAATGAAAATATTTAATTGATAAGTGAAGATAAAGTCTTCATCTTGATTTCTTCGATGGTGGAGAAAATATGTGTTGGTGATTTCTCTTTGAATGATCTTCTTCAAGGGTAAGGATTAGATCTTGGTTGTAATGATGATAAAGCCTTCTTTTTTGCACTCTTCTATACCAGTCCTAGGAAAGCTTGGTTCCTAGTCTTTAGATAATATTACTTTGACTTCTTCTTTACATAAGAATATAATTACATAGTCAACATGAAGACCGATCTAGCTATACTTTTCAACATGCCTATGCGTTCACACATAGTACCTATATAGTACTTGTTATCCATTGGTTGATGACATTCAACTGTAGATTGATAATTTGTTTTTTAATTTGTTTATGAGGGGCAGGCGAACCCTATAGAGACCCATCCATGGCATCAGGGGAGCCCTACAGAGACGTCTCCATGAGAGGAGTATTTTCAGGTACATTGGTTGTTTAGTTATGTCATGTTTTCAATTAGGTTATATTTATTGTTCGTTGTGAAAAATTGATTAATGTGAATTTTTTTTGTCTTGCACAGGTGGACGCACTCATCCGACTCGTTCACCCAGTCAGGGAATCAAACAAGAGGTGCCCCAAGGACATGTTCCCATTCGCCCTGTTGCTGGTGAGGGGAAAAGGAGAACAATGTCTGAGCCTGTGGTATTCATCCCACAATTGGATACTTCTCTAGGTAAAATCTAAATACAAATTTATTGTTTGATGTATGTTTAATTTCAAACTTATTGTGGTACTCATGTACCCAAATTCCTAACAATTTAATGTTTTTTATAGTGGGTCATAGACACATTCATTACTCGCCAGGGGACCATGGTATGAACGAGGGTCTTATACATGGCATAGGTACACATTAGATCAATTCCTAGTTAAAATGTTCAATTTTACGTTATATTCAATGTTGAACAAGTGAATTTTTTTTCCAAATGACTTGTTTAATGTGAAAACATTATGCTCCATAGGTGCAAATGTTGGAGTTGGGCTTGGCTTTATTGCTGGTGAGGGGCAAAGGAGAACAATGTCTGAGCCTGTGGTATTCATCCCACAATTGGGTACTTCTCCAGGTAAAATCTAAATGAAAATTTATTGTTTGATGTATGTTTAATTTCAAATTTATTGTGGTACTCATGTGCCAAAATTCTAACAATTTAATGTTTTGTACAGTGGGTCATAGACACATTCGTTCCTCGTCAGGGGAGCATAGTATGAACGAAGAGGAAGAGATAGTTTTTCCAACGGGTATTTTCAAATTACCAAACAAGTTTTTTAAATACAAATTTTTCTTATAAATTATTTAATTTTTAATACGTGCAATAATTTAACATGTTACAGGTGGTGGTGGTCGCCCTCCTAGGGGTAGAGGTCGTAGGGTTCATGAGTTTGCTTGAAATCCGAGCTATGATCCCCTTTACACCCATCCCGGTGATATTCCTGAGCAGATGCCTTGGGAAGATACAATATCCTTACTTAATATTGATGGGATGAGGGAGCATTCCACGAGATTGCGCAATGAATTGCAAAGTTGCAATCTCTCTGCCCCTAGTCGAAATTGTCTCCAAATTGTTTTGCACAATTTGGAGAGTTTGATAGAGACTTATCGTGGGGTTGGACCATAAACCCAAGTTTTTTTTGACATGATGCGTAGGAGGAGAGCATCAGTGATTGGTATCCACTCCTACAATGAAGTCAAAAGGAAGGTCACTAAAGAAGCAGCCTTGTCACTATTTGACTTGCGGCCTGAAGACAAAAAACGTCTGAAGATTGCAAGATTCAATGATCCTAATATTGCACCCCATATTTATGAGAAGTTTCTGTATGCATACGGGAAGTTCCCAAATAATGATGAGGTGCCGCAATATTTTGTTAGAATGTTGGTTGCTCAGTTCCGAGAGCACATGGACCCTAACTATACAGATACTGGGTCCAAATTCTATGGAGCTGGAAAAGGTCGTACATATGAACGACTTGATGCTATGCGAGATGTTGGGTTTAGGCCTCCAGCACCTCGTTTAGTAGCTCGACCACCTAGGGTAGTTACACTTCCAGAGGAGTTAGCCCTTATCTCCAGTGCTGCATAAAAAATGAGGGATAAGATACAAGAACATATTGCAGCTGCTTTAGGAGGGGTGGAAGTCGGCTTAGGGACGAGCCAACCTTCATCTAGTGCAGGAGAGGGTTCATTTGTGAGTGTCCCAGATGATGTGTTGAGGGAGATGGAGCGAGATGAGCTTATTAAGTATGCGGCCTCATGTAGAGACCACTATGAGCAATCCAGGACAATACAAATGCACACCATGGGCGAGGTATGTACATACAGGTTTTGATCTAACATGTTTTTTTGGTGTATATATACATTTAGTCTCAAAAAACTGACGCCAATATATTTATTTAACTTATGCAGTTTACAACATTCCTAGAACAACATTGCCTTTCCCCTCATGCTTATTCTGTAGATTGTGGACACGATCATGTACAGGTGCCACAGCCATTACTCATTACTATCTATCTATATTTTTGTATGTCAAATTGAAATTGAATTTATGTCACAAATTTATTGGTACGAGTCTTAACATTATGGAATTTTCAGGTTAGTGCTACACATGAAGGGTTGCTTGAAGAGATTATTCCTTCTGAGGTTCCAGTCGTGACACAGGTATTGATACTTTTCGTTAAGCATATTTATAGTGTTTATTATATTTCTTTTCGTAAACTTGACTGTTAACTTTGGTTTCTACTTTTCAGGGTACAAAGGATATTGACATGATGCAGACTGAGCCTCAAGGAGATCCTGTAGTCTCTGGGTCCGAGATTCTACATTAAACCATGGTAACCTCTTACCCTTTCTTCGTTGCTATGGTATTTAAAAAATATCTGAGAGTGTACGAGGAGATTCACCTGCCTTTTTTGTAGAATTTGTATCCTAGTTTTTGTATCTTTTCTTTTTCAATCAAAATTTTTTTCCCAATTGTCTATGAAGTTATGGATAACTTTATTCAGTTGCCTATAATGTCATATGACATATGCTTTAGTATGATTTTTTGCATTATGACATTTTGTCTTGCTTTAGTCATATATGTGTTTCTCATATTACTCTACATTGGTAGAGTTTCCCATATTGGCAATAATGGGTATAACCCATTCCTATATACTCTCAAATTTGTGTATGGATTTCACTGTGCAACAGCTACAATATGGTATTTCTATTACAATAGTATAAGCTTGACCTCAATTTCATCATTTGTATATGAATTATGGTATAGTACATGAATATATGGAAGTGCATCCATCAGTTTAGATATGGCTTCTCTGCTCTATTCATATTTTCTATATTCATTCAGTTTTGCATTGTATACAAAACAATAATATTCCCCTATATATGGTGTCAGGAATCCTATTCGAGAATGGTGTTGCAGTGGGGTAGCTGCAATATCCTCCATCTAAAATATCAATGATCTTGATCATTTTGGGTCGTATTTATTTTCTTCACAATCACATTCCTTCAATAGTGTCAGCATTCATATATACAGTCACAATTTGATCTTCTTAGCATCGTGCTTATCGATCCTTGTTCAGTTTCTAGAAGAATCAATTTTTTACTTTGAATAGCAAGTGGTGAGCATCATTAAAGGAAGAAATTTTGTAGGTATCTGAAGACCAGACCTCCCTTGTGACAATAATCACTACAAGAAGTCAGGTTGACCATTGGACCTTTCATTAGCATAACTCAAGGATGCAGCAAAGAAAATGGTTTAAACGTGAGGTACATGACTATTCAACATTAACTTGACCGATGCATGTTGAATTTGACACAACTCTTATTTAAATTTGCATGCTGAATTTGACACAACTCACTTTGTCAATGGTGACTTGTTCCTCCCCTGTGCAGGATGTTGCTAAAGGAGAAACTGTAATTAAGGAGAAAGAAGAAGAGATGTATGCCTTACAAGAAAAACTTGTCAGTATGGAGAATGTGAGTTTCTTGTAAAAATGATTTGTGGATGATTTATTAAATTGGAACATTTATTTTAAGCATTGTAGCATCATGCATTTATTGTATTCTAATGTGAAATAAGATTAATAGGAGAATACTTTACCTTGCTTACTGTTAATCAACGCAAGCACTTTGTCCAGGATCCAGCAGCTCCAGTTCCTTATTCTTACTTTAGTATCATGCTCTTTATTGTAATTATCTCCTGATTTCAGATACTGTTTTATTTTTTTTTAATTTTTGATGGGATTCCATAATAATCTTGCTGTTATTGTAGGAGGAGATCCAAAAGCTCATTGATGATCACAAGGCCACACTAGAAGCAAGGAAAACTGAGCTTGAAGCTGAGATTGAACAACGACAATCCTTATGCAAAGAAAGAGAGGAAGCTTTAAGATTGTTTGAGTAGCTTAAGAAATTGAAAACAGAGTTAAATGTGATCAGGCTTGGCAGCTGACAATATGATACAGCTGGAAAGATTTATTGAAGGTTCCCAAATTTCTACAAATGAAGGTTTAGTGAATAGATTAGTGAGATTTAAAATTGGCTATAAGCCTAATGAGATCAAATAAGAGGAATCTGTTCGTAGCCTTGCTATTTCTGTAATTAGTGAGATTTAAAATTGGCTATAAGCCTAATAAATAGTTCATAGCCTTGCTATCTCTGTAATCTGTACTGCTAGAAAATTGGCAGAAACCAAGACTGAAAATATTTGATATATTTTGGAAATCGAGTTTCGGCAATACAATATGGATTTCTTTTATTCAGATTGAAAAATCTGTGTAGTGATGAACCTCATATTAATATTTATTATTATCCATTTTAATTTATGACAACTGTTGAGTATCGCAAATAAGGTGACTAAAATATATGTTTTTTTTTCTTGTTTATTATACATTTTCTATTGTGTTGAAATCGAGTATAATTCTTTTACAAATCTGTGCCAATATTTGAAGGCAATGTGCTTTCTTGTAGTGGTGCTAATGCATGGATGTTCACCGAAAATCTAAAGCAGGAGTTGATATGTGGATGAAAGAGATTGTTAACACATGTCCTAAGTCGGCTAGAAGAAGGCAATAAAACGGGGTTGATTGGCCCGAGAATGCACAATAAAGACAGGAGGTTTATGATAGACAAATAAGCTAGTGACAGATGGGTACACAAGGGAAAAAGCTCACTTTGAAAGTGGACAAGTTCTCTAGGAAAAATTTTCCCTCCTATACCCATCTATCACTACAACTTATTTGTATGTCATAAAACTCTTGTAGCTTGCTTATCTGATGGTGGTGAGTATTCTTTAATATGCCTCCACTGCTCATCTAATTTCACCTTGAATTAGCATTTGCATTACCCAAGTTGGGTCCACCCAATAAAATCCAAAGAAAATTATGAAGTGCATGATAAGCGTATTGAAAAACACTATCATAACATGGCATTTCATCTCACATTTCCAAAATAAGAAACAACTTTCCAAATTAGGGAACATGTTTCCAGGCCATATCATATGTGTTTCCACATTTCACTGTGTTTTTGGTGATGGTACCAACCATGTACTTGTGTTTCCCACAACATAACCAAATATTTATATTGGTGCAAAGTTCAAGCAGACATCACTCTCAATTTATTGAAGCAACATGAGCCAGAATCTTCACATTTTGAGGATATTCTGTTACAGCCTTGGAAGCTAACCTATGCAAAAAAGAAGATCATGACTTTCAATATGTCCAATAAATCTTTTCCAGATGGTCACTCTTATAAAGGTGACAATAGTATAAGGGGTATCTTCCTATACCTAACTAGGTGTTCATTTTATGTCTCTAGCTTTGGAGATGAGATTGTCTAAGGCTTACATTGTCCTTCATATACTAGAAAGGTGTTACCCACCATGTGCATTTCAAACACTTTAATCAATCATCATTAATTCCATCATCAATTAGTTCCATCCACTCGGGATTGCAAATCATATTTGACAAAATGGAACCAAAATCCACCTTGCGGTCAATTTAAGAAAAGACTTCAGCCATAGCAGTATTGTTGTTGATCCTACATGATTTACAAATGGACCAACAGGTCATAAAATAAGGCATCATGGCAACAATAAGGAATGGAAGCAACTAGAAATGTATAGAAGCCCGGAATAGTAGTAGCCAAATTCAAGATGGAGAAAAGTCCAATTTCCTTAGTCCTCGACATTAAATTATATTCAAGATGAGCACTAGATGATGAGATGAGACTTTTACGCTCGTAGAGCGAAATCCCACACCAAATCGAGTAGAACATGTAGTTGTTATAGGTTATCTTACTCATGTCAAATTTGTGATCAATGTACTGTGGTACAGGTGGGAAGTTCTTTGCTTGTTTGATTTTAATAATAGAGTTCTGGTACACGACACAATTATAGTGAATGTGTTTGCACATTCACAAATTTATGCCACATTCACTGTAATTACACAAAGTTTCTCATTTTTTTAACAACAGTTGTGGTTACAATATAGTTCAAGCGGTTGAAAAATGTTAATTCAATTGACATCTAGCACACAAGATTGAATGAAACATTCTCCTAAGTAGAACATTTTAAAAGTGGGTGTTTCCCATCTGATGTAACATTTTAGTTGTAAAATTTTACATGGCCATTGTTTCAAAAGCTTTCTTAAATATCCCCATCATTTTTTTTAGTGTAAAGAATCAAAGATTAATTGAGATAGATTTTATATTAATAATATCTTTGTTTTCTGGCTGTTGACAAAGTCCGAAGGAATTTTATTGTTCTAGTCTTGGTTGAGAGATATTCTTGCAAAAGAAAACTTTCATCTTTGATTGCTTTAAATTCCCTAAGCATCTATGGTCTTATCTTGTATGTATTTCTTGCTTCTAATTTTCTTGTGAGAGACTAAACTCCCACACTCTACATTGCCATAGTAGTACTAGCATGATGAAGATGTAAATGATTTTTTCCATGACTATTACATTGTTATCCTTTCCAAAACAACTGTCTAGTCTCATCTTGTATTTTTTCTTTGGTATTGTTGCACTTGCAAACTTATTGGGGAATAAATTCAGTGATACATAACTGTAGTGTTCTATTATAGCAAAACTTTCAAGATATTGAAATCGATTTGGCTAAAAGAGAGGACTCTTTTAGATCTAGTTTCACATTTATTTTAAATTCAAATCTGAACCAGTAAAGAAGCTAAGAATTGGCAGTTTTTTGGTCACCATCATGACATTGACACTTCAAGCAACATTATATTGACTAGATAGAGTAGAAGGATTATAGTTATGGATCCATAGATTATTCTTTGGCAATCAACCTCCAAATATTATCAAACTTTTTAATATATTATTTACATGATATAATTGCACTCTTAATGCTTTGGGATATATAATCTCCAAAAGTTACACACTGGGTGTTGTCACTGGCAGCGACTGTCACCTTTTCACTAAAAAATGGGTGTTGTTTATAGGGTTGCAGTTTCAGGGCTAGGTTTGCAAGGTGGCCTTCGAATCCCTCATCTCTCTATCAATGGCTTTGAAAGGCTAAGAGAGCAGTGGAGCCCAGGGTGTTATAGTTCTGTTCCATGTCATTGTCATGTTCTAGAATCCAGAGACTTCTTCCTGGAGTAGCCTCTGTTTATGCTTTTCAGAGGAATATTTATGCAGGGATAAGAAATTATTCAACCAATGATGTAGAGTTCTTATTTTCGCATGGTTAAGGAATGTTTTAGATTGTGACATTCATGAAGTTGTTTTGGCAGATCCTCAACATCCCTTCAGCTATGGTGAACTTCATTTATCATTTGATCGGCCTCATTATAATTTTCAAGGACAACCTGGATGATATTCATGTGAGAAGTCCCCATTTTCTTGCTCGTACAAAAATTAAAATGGTGCGATGCCAAGCTTTATGGTTATCTATGTCTAGAAACTGCCTTCAATCAGTTTTGCCCCCTTACCTTAGCTTTTGCTGAAGGGAAAGGAATTCCAACATGAGTCCTTTTGTATTTTCCAAATAGTAATTCCAAGTTAAATTTATTTTGGGTACATGTGTTATGATATGGAAAATAATGAGACATTTTTTTCTCCATTAAAATACTTTAATTTGATATTTCAAAGGTTGAAATCAGAATATACATAGTACTGTATTTTCAGATCTTGCTGAGCCTTAAGGACTAGATACAATATCACAAATTCCAGTTTTTCATCTATTCCCATTAGTTACACTCTTCCTGTATCAATTAAGACCCCGGAATGTGCATTAAAACACCAAAAAGGGTACATACGTGAGGATTTTATGCCTTTCCATACTCATAACTTGCCATTTTAGTATTACAAAGCAAAACAAAACTCCTCTGAAGAAGTTAATACTGGAGAAGAAACAATTTCGTGCTAGAGTTCTCCATACTTGAAATCCTTCACAGAAAAGGGTCCAGCCATATTTTTCAATATATATGGTGGGTCCAGAACCAAGCCATTCTTCACAAGTTTATTACGCTCGAAGATACAAGTGGCCTCATTGAAAAGTAAGTCAAGGACGTTAAAACATAGACTATGAAAAATTCGGGTTCGAATAATGCCGGATCTGAACAAAGACATTCCAAGGGTTTCTTTGATAGCACCAAACAAGGAGATCCCCCGCATTGTGGTGTTGGAGCAGTATTGTTAATCAAAATAACCATTGCCTCCTCAAATATTTATAAATTTTATTTATACTTGCTTTACCATGTATATCAGATACCTATCAATCACAAACATGAAAAATTGTGGAATTCATGCTATGGAAACACAACCAACCTTTATTATTACCAACATTAACTTTTATATAGTAGCAGATATGTAGATAAAATTTCCAGCTTCCAAAGAGACAAACCTGCTTCTCCAACATGATGGCACATTCTTAACTACTAACATTTCACTTGGAATTGCTCCCTATCATCGCACTGGGAATTGGAAGCAAGGAATTTACAAGTGCAATAGCTTCATCCAAAAAGGACTTTGAAAGCCATCGCTTTAACTAAATCTGATGACATATAATGTGGCCCTTTTTCCATGCGGCATAGCTAACGGGTGCTTCTAGGTCCTTGAGAAATGAATACACTTCCTTTGAAATGGGAAACCCTCTTGCATCTTTTTTTCTGTGCAGATTCACCTTGTCTGAAATGAATATACATAGGATGTAGGAAAATCTAATTTAGTTAAAAGATGGCAGGCATCCTAACGAAAATAAAAAGAAAAGACGGAATTTTACTAGAAAGAAAGAAAGTGAGCTCCAAACCATAGCTTAATTAAATAAATTAGCTAAGCAAACCATACACAGTGACTATGCTGGCAAGCTGAGGAATATCTTCTTCATCAAGAACCAATCTTTGTATATCAATAAGCCAGACTGAGAGGGATGTCAATGCAGCACCAACAGACAAATGGAAGGAATTATTTCATCAAACGAACCTGAATGAGAGCACCACCTTTCAACTTACATCATTATGGACTTTAAAATAATAATTAGAGTCAAAATATGATAATAAATTACTCAAGAATCAAAAAAATAGTCGAACGAGGTATAAGATGGTTGAAATCCCATGTCTGTGCTGACCTCTTGCTCTGTTACACAATCTTGTAAACATGTGAGATGCTTAATTTATTCTGTATAAGATGGTTGAAATCCCACCATGGCTATTAATTATCTTTAGAAGAAATCAAGGTAAAACAACATGTATTCATTCAAATAGATTGCAATCTACTAAGGTGTCTTCACATGAATGGCATGCACAGAAACATTTCTGGATGGATTTTGTTAAAGGATTCCTGATCTGTATGCTGAGAGAGGCTGTATGCTGTGATGGTTGAAATCCCACCATGGCTATTAATTATCTCTAGAAGAAAGCAAGGTAAAACAGCATGTATTCATTCAAATAGATTGGAATCTACTAAGGTGTCTTCACATGAATGGCATGCACAACAACATTTTCGGATGGATTTTGTTAAAGGCTTCCTGATCTGTATGCTGAGAGAGGCTGCATGCTGTGAGTTTCCCAATGCAAACAACACAAATTGAATGTCTTTTGAAGCATGTGAAATATATAACAAGCAACACTAAGGTGTCTTCACATTAATGGCATGCACATCAACATTTCCGGATGGATTTTGTTAAAGGCTTCCTGATCTATATGCTGAGAGAGGCTGTATGCTGTGATGGTTGAAATCCCACCATGGCTATTAATTATCTCTAGAAGAAAGCAAGGTAAAACAACATGTAGTCATTCAAATAGATTTCAATATGCTAAGGTGTCTTCACATGAATGGCATGCACAACAACATTTCTAGATGGATTTTGTTAAAGGCTTCCTGATCTGTATGCTGAGAGAGGCTGTATGCTGTGATGGTTGAAATCCCACCATGGCTATTAATTATTTCTAAAAGAAAGAAAGGTAAAACAACATGTATTCATTCAAATATATTGCAATCTACTAAGGTGTCTTCACATGAATGGCATGCACAGCAACATTTCCGGATGGATTTTGTTAAAGGCTTCCTGATCTGTATGCTGAGAGAGGCTGTATGCTGTGAGTTTCCCAATGCAAACAACACAAATTGAATGTCTTTTGAAGCATGTGAAATATATAACAAGCAGCACTAAGGTGTCTTCACATGAATGGCATGCACAACAACATTTCCGGATGGATTTTGTTAAAGGCTTCCTGATCTGTATGCTGAGAGAGGCTGTATGTTGTGATGGTTGAAATCCCACCATGGCTATTAATTATCTCTAGAAGAAAGCAAGGTAAAACAACATGTATTCATTCAAATAGATTGCAATCTACTAAGGTGTCTTCAGATGAATGGCATGCACAACAACATTTCCGGATGGATTTTTTTAAAGGCTTCCTGATCTGTATGCTGAGAGAGGATGTATGCTGTGAGTTTCCTAATGCAAACAACACAAATTGAATGTCTTTTGAAGCATGTGAAATATATAACAAGCATCACTAAGGTGTCTTCACATGAATGGCATGCACAACAACATTTCCGGATGGATTTTGTTAAAGGCTTCACGATACGTATCTTTGAGAGGAAATTTTGTATCTTGCTTGTGATGGTTGAAATCCCACCATGGCTATTAATTATCTCTCTAGAAGAAAGCAAGGTAAAAACGGCATGTATTCATTCGAATAGATTGCAATATCTTGGGTGTTTTCACATGAATGGCATGCACAACAACATTTACGGATGGATTTTGTTAAAGGCTTCATTTTGATACATGTTATCTTGAGGAGAAATTTGTATCTTTGTGATGGTTGAAATCCCACCATGGCTATTAATTATTTCTAGAAGAAAGCAAGGTAAAAAAACATGTATTCATTCAAATAGATTGTAATATACTAAGGTGTCTTCACATGAATGGCATGCACAACAACATTTCCGGATGGATTTTGTTAAAGGCTTCCTGATCTGTATGCTAAGAGAGGCTGCATGCTGTGAGTTTCCCAATGCAAACAATACAAATTGAATGTCTTTTGAAGCATGTGAAATATATAACAAGCAACACTAAGGTGTCTTCACATGAATGGCATGCACAACAACATTTCCGGATGGATTTTGTTAAAGGCTTCCTGATCTGTATCCTGAGAGACACTGTATGCTATGATGGTTGAAATCCCACCATGGCTATTAATTATCTCTAGAAGAAAGCAAGGTAAAATAGTATGTATTCAATCAAATAGATTGCAATCTACTAAGATTTCTTCACATGAATGGCATACACAACAACATTTTTGGATGGATTTTGTTAAAGGCTTCCTGATCTGTATGCTGTGAGCTTCCCAATGCAAACAACAAAAATTGAATGTCCATTGAAGCATGTGAAATATATAACAAGAAGCATACGTATATGTTTGTGGGGAAAGAAACTTTTTTGATACTTGGAATAGACTCGAACAAATAACGACAGATTGAAGCACATAACACAAATGAACAAAACAAGATTGAAGAAACAAATAACAGATGTCTGTGCTGACCTCTTGCTTTGTTACAACATGTATTCATTCAAATAGATTGCAATCTACTAAGGTGTCTTCACATGAATGGCATGCACAACAACATTTCCGGATGGATTTTGTTAAAGGCTTCCTGATCTTGAATCAAAACCTTGATGAATATGCATCATAAATTATGTACCAACACACATCTAAGCATCCACATGTCAATTTATTTGTTCAAGCAATCCACAATATAGTCTTAAACTATATAAAGTCCAATGCATTGTAGCAATTATATGTTCTAACCTTAGAATCAAAGTTCATTGTTCATCTTGAACAATGTGTTCCACTCATATGAAATGTGCTAGTGGAAAATTTTCCAAAATGGCATCATGATCATCTATCGATAACCTCCATTGTCGCTGTTTTTTTCTACTCTTCACTTGCTTCAACTGCAGCCGAGTTGCTATGACCAAGTGACTATATTGGGCATAAATAACCTCTGGCTGGTAATCTTGAAAAATAATATGATCTTTACATTTCTTTACTTCTTCAAAGAAATGTCCCATTAACACCATTGAACCGATTAGGTATGTATAATTTGATGGATCATTATACTCTTGCAACAACGTGGATTTAGACATAGTGCATCGTAATAAATAATAATGCACTTTTTCTTGATTATTTTCTGGTGCAATGACAGCAAAGACATCACCTTCTCTAACCATATCAAAGACACGATCATTATCATTGTCAATCATAGCCACTTCATTGTCCATTTCCTTATCACTCACGTTTCCAAATGGGGGCAATGGTGTCAATTGTTCGAGTTTCCATGGTTGAACAAATTTCTTAATTTGGTTTTCACATTCATCGATGGACTCTGTCTGATCAATACATGCATAACAAAAGCAAGAGCACTTTCGTTTCTCAATGCAATGTATATTTGTCATGTCCTTACTCCTAATTGAGTGTAAAATTCTTGTTTTAGGGATTACACTGGCATTATATGGCAATGATCTATCAACATCACCCATTGCAATATTCCAAAAGTACCTGCTTGAGAAAAACACACACATATGTATGAGTCAAATTTTGAAAAATATTATATATTTTTTTGATAACAAAATACGTGCACATATATGTATACACATATATATATCTACACATGTATAATATATTCTTAGTTAAATGTGTATGCTTACCTGTGCACATGATCCATCCTTGGGTTTGATACATGAATTAAATTGCCCTTGCACCAATTAACAACATCTAAAGAATTTGCAAGTCGGAAAGCAGAGTGATTCAATTGATACCTCCTAAGTGCACGTTTTACGCATGCCCCAACACCATCATGCTCTCCTTTTCCATACCCTGTCTCAAAGAAATTCCATGTATGTCGAATGTTGATTTTCCTATGAAGACGAGACAACCAATAGAACGATCTTGCTGATTTAATTTGACCATCACAACCATCTAACCATACCCAATGTTATTTAAAAGTGACTCTTCGTTTCAACAAATCATTATAAATAACATTAAAACAATGTTGAACAAAACACGTGTCATGTGTTCGATCATCACTGATGTAGAAATGGTACTCCTTAATCACCTCACGATTATTTTCATCGCTATCAAAACCATCGACAACAAGCTCTGCGTGTCTATAAAAAATATGCACAAATATCGATACTTGGTCTGAATGATAATACTCACTTTGTATCTCCTTTTGTGGACTAAACGTGTAATTCTCAGCGAAATCAACCACTGATAATATTGTTCCTTTTGGGAACACCTCACGTGATTTCTTGAACTGTAAATCCTGCCATCGTGCTATATGACAATGCTTAATATATTTGTATATTTGCACCCTGAACTTCTCCATAAAATATGTCACTGGAATCTCGTCATCAAGTAAAGTGATATTTTTTGATGTTGTGCTTGAATCTGCAATAGGAGTGTAAGTAACATATTCATATCTCTTCCAATTCAGTCTAAGATTTGACAGTCTGAGATCATTAGGATCAATGGGATACTTTTCATCATAGAGTGCCAAATGAGAACATTTGTCACATTTTCTTCCACCAACACATTCCTTTTTATAAAATAATTCATTATTCTCTCGTGGACATAATATCTTTGATAAAAATTCACGAACACTTGAAGGAGGAGGGTCATTTGACCAATATTTTATGCCAAAATTTACAAATGTCTCATACAATAATTCAAATTCTACATGGTATCGACAACAACATGTGTCTCGAACAATGATAGGCCTGACATACCATGGTTTAAGCTTCACAAATGTGCTAAGGGAAATATTCACATCAATATTACTCTCCATAAAGCTCTCGAATAATTCTACTTGACTGACCTGTGTTATATGTTTGGAATGAGATTCATAAACTCCCTTAGATATACGGCGTCGCAGTTGATCCTTTTCATTTGGTGACACACGAGATTTCGAATCCCAAAACGCTTTTACCCTATCCCTCACACCATCAAGAAGTCTATCATGATATGGACACCTGCAGATATTAGCCCAACATGCTCCTTCATCATTCTCATCTATTTGAGTTCTAAATTTTGAATGCCTCCATAAACTTTTTCTTGATGTTTTAATCAATTTTGAAGTTGTTGACATCAACCTACTTGATGAAGTTCCTTTCGCAACTGCACCTGTTAAAAGTGCTCTACGAGCATTCTTTGCAACATTAGATCGCCCTTTGGCTAGTATGCCAAGTGCCGATGTCACATTCTTTGTTACCATTTCATTTGCTAAAACCTCTTTTTCACTTTTAATGCCCAATAATTCCACAACATTTGTGAGAGATTTGTGCTTTATAAGTCCACGTAATAGTTGAGCTTGTGCTATGATAGATAAACCTTCAAAAGTATGTTTCAATACGGATTTTACTTTATCTCGAACTGTCCTTTTAGCCAATGGTGGTCCCAATTCTTCAATTTTAGTTGCATCCATATTTTCTAGAAACTTGTAGTTGTATACAACATTATTGGAACTTCCAATTAATTGCAGTGAAATTGGATGTGTGGTTGCTTCTTCTTGTGGATCTGATGTTGTCCTTGCATAAAAAAACAATATTAAAACTTCTAATTTGAAATTGACATGTATACAAAATACAAAATTCAAATTGAAGAAACTAAATTGACTCACCAGTGACATCGATATCAATTATATTCTCGTTGACAAGTTCCTCAACATTTCTCATTTCCTCGTCATTGTCATGTACCTCTACATCTATTTCACGATGCTCTACCTCCACATTTCTTTCATGCCTTAATCTTTCCCTTTCCTCTCACCATTTTTTTTGTGATTTCTCATTTTTTTCCTTTAAATCTTTTCTTTTTCGATCGTACTTTGATATGCAATTCCTTTGGTTTCCCATGTTCACACAATTGGAAACCTAAAATCCAATTCTATTTGGACCAAATACCTAACAAAACATAAAGAGTTCAAACTAAGTACTTCATGCTTTCATAGATTGCAAGATTGAAAAAATACTCCATGTCTTCATAGAGACATTATGCAAAAATATTTCATGCATGCACCCAAAAACATTTCAAAAAAAAAATTTGCACCCACAAAAACTTTCAAAAATTATTTCCCACCCAAAAAACTTGAATTTTTTTTTTTTTTCCAAAAAAAATTTTGTGCACAGAAAATAGATTGGAGCACCCTCACTAGATTGACAGTCACCCCTAAAAGCCAGGCTCAAGAGGGAGAGCTAATTAGAAGAAGGTTGGTAAGATAGATCAACCTTTGGTCATTTCCCCTGGCCATCGGCTAGCACCTATAGCCTAGAAGTAACATAGCCAAAATTTTATATGTGGAAAATTCAATGAAAAATATAAGTAACATAGCCAAAATTTTATATGTGGAAAATTTACAAGCTACATATGTGCAAATTTCCAAACTACAGGAAAATAATTCGGACCTCCGCAGTTTTCGTCGGAGTTGTGTGCAAACTTTCGCGCGAGAAAACTGTCGACCGAAAAATTGCGTCAATTTTTTATTGAAACATTTCATAAAACTCTTATATATATAACATTCAATAAAACTCTCGGCCGAGAGTTTTTATAACTCTTGTACGAGAGTTTTATTTTAATAATATAACCAAAATTCTTCATTCGCGCGGCATTCTGCACTGGTTGTTTTCGCGAATCCCATTTCCCATCTCTGCTTCCCTCAGATTCTGGGCGTTTGAAGGAGTTCTCAAGGAATGAGGAGGCTCCCTGAAGGAAGGAGATTTTCAATTTGGAGAGTGGAGTCGCGGACGTCATATTTGTTGAGGAGAGGCAAGAATTGTGGGAGTGGTCGTGCTATTGGTTGGAATCTGGCTATTGTTTGATTATATGGATGTAATAGATTTAGATGGTTAGGAATGAATTATATGGATGGTTTTGAGATTGTTATGATAGTTTTTCTCTTAGTCATTGCCATCTATATTCTTATTGCCATATAGAACCAACACAAGTCGAAAGATTAGCCAGGAGGTGTATATGTTACACCAACCCTCTTCATCACAGGAGTCATCAGAGGATTCAAACAATCTGGAATCTACGTGGTGTTTTGCAAGATGGAGTACTCTATGGAGAAAGTGGGTAGATACTCTAATCATATCTAGGCCCTGTAAAAATTTTGGTTTCCGATTATGTGAAAGGTGGTGGGCTGTTCCTGGGTGTTATTGTTGATGTTGTTGTCATTTTTAATGGCATACTATTTCTGCCTGGTTTTTCCCATTGCTCCTTTCCATCTTTGTATTTTCGGTGATACATTTCAGGTTAATTTCAAATTTTTTTCGGGATGACAGTCTGGAGTTATACTTCTAGGGGATGCAATTCGGATGTTGATAATTGAATGCAGCCCGATTGGTTGGTAAGGAGGTGTCAAATATTAATAACTTATGGCCGTTTGAACATGGAAGGGATTAGGCTCTGTACTTGGCATCTTTGAGTTTTTCGTAATCACATAGCTTTTCTTTCTCTCGAGGTTGTATGCAAACTACCTTTTTTATGTACACTGAAAGTTACTAAATATGGGCTGCCAGACTATATTAGATTGAGTTCTCAGATGATCCGCTGGAATATTTCCCCTATGGGACTGTCATGCCTCATTATGTGAACGGTTTTTTCCTGAATATTTTATTGTAGTGGCGGCTTTTTGATTTCATCAGTCTATTAAGTCACTGACAAATTTTTTTTAAGTGACTGACAAATCTGTCTCTGGGTGGTCATTGGGATTTTGTCCACTCAGAAGATTAGGGGGAGGGTCCCCTTGGGATTAGACTTTCCTCTTTCGGATTCTTCCTATCCTCTTCATTTAGTCCTCTTTTAAGTACTCACCCACGACATGAGGTGTGGTGGCACCTGATATCTGACACCTGATTGTGGGGTTATTTCGGTCTGTGTCGCTACCTTCTTTATTCCTCTTTTCCTTTTAGATGTACTTTGCCTATCTTGGATGAGAGCGTGTTTTCTTCGCCCATATTAATCTTTGCCTTATCCTTCCTAAGTCACGGAAAAATACCATTTGTTTTGGCTATTTCTCCATCTTTTTGGCCGAACTCCTGAGGAGTGTCCCCTGATGTAGCTGGCTTACAGAATCAATGTAATATTTTTTTACAGTGACGGCACTGATATATCACTGTACTTATGATGGATTATAACATCAGGCAAGGTTATTAACAGGCTTGGAAGCCTTCACCTGGCAGTGAAGTTATGGATGTATTAAAATCAACACCGACTCAGGAGGAGCAGTCAATTGAACATGAGATTGATGATTTAATCATCCAAAGTGCTTTTGGTAACAAGAAGCCAGAAACCACGAGCTCCGAAGAAGAAGACGACGCAAGAACAAGAAGAACTATTACAAACATAGGATGGAGATAAATGAAATTTATTTGGACTATGAAGACTTGCATAGGAGGGTGGCAAGCTTGCAGAAACGTGCTGTAATTGGACGGTGGATGTTTCCTGACAATAGCGATTTAGATAATCTTGTTTGAATTTGGCACAATTTATTTTTCTTATGTTGGTTTTTGTACACGAGCTGGCTTTCGTTTTGGTTGGATCCACAGTCATCATCAATACTGTGCACCTTTTGGAGCAGTCATGGGTTCACACTTGGTTTTCACAAGCGAGCCTGATCTAAAGACTGACATCTGAATGTCATAATTGTGCATCAGGAGAGCCGGTTTCTTCTAGCTGTTTCTTTCATAACATCATAGTTTTTATTCTCATAAGATGCAATGGCTTATAGCTTTCTATAGGGCCAACATTAGACACATCAAGCGAGCCTATTTTTGTCTATGATTATTATGTTTTTTCTTCAATCCTTATGAGTTCAGAAACAGATGGCAACATTTCCCCTTATTAAGGGCTGATCTGTTGATTTTTCTTTATCTGGACTCGCAATCTGTTTGGGATGTTATGCATCCATATTTGTATGATCCCCACATATTGTTCTCACTTCAAGACTCCTCCTTTCTTAGAAGTTGTCACTTTGGAAACTGTTTCGGATCCGGTTTTCTTATCACCACATGATGGGAATGTAATGTTTTGTTAAATGCACTGTTAAATAAATGAATTTTCATTCCATGCTAAACAAGATACAAACATTATGGAAGGATTGACATTTCTTCCAGTGAAGTAGAATAACTTGATAAATTGTGTGATGGTTATCACTGTTGATCAGATGTTAAAGAAGAGAATTTCTAGCATATGCTTTATAAGACCACTTGGGTAAATAGTGATTAACCCTCAAACCAACTATTAGATTCGTTTATTTCCAATTTCTTGTTGCTGTGTTCTTGCTAGTTATGATAGGTGCTGAGTTTATTTAAATTAATTGTGAATCATCGGCCTTGATGACAAGCTAAAAATTTAAATTTATGTAATTATTCAGTTTTCTTATTATTGAATCTTGCTCACTTCCAAAAACCTTGTTTGTAAACTTATTGGTCCTTTATATTTTAACCAAGACCTTTCTCACAAGTAGGAAGCCATTGTGAAGGGAAATTATTATAATTGTTTCATGTATCCATTCTCTCTGATTACTGTACTCCATTGTCTTTAGATAATAATTCGAAGCAAATTATAAGTGAAAATTTTGTCAACTTACTCACAAGTAGGAAGCCATTGTGAAGGGAAATTATTATAATTGTTTCATGTATCCATTCTCTCTGATTATTGTACTCCACTGTCTTTAGATAATAATTCGAAGCAAATTATAAGTACTTACTGGAGGCTTGTAAATCTACATTTCATTGGTATTTTAGTGATTGTTTGAAGGATCCCTTTTCTTTGATTATTGTACTGATTGGCTATGGAATATGAGAAAGCTAGAGAAGTAACACAATCTCAAAACTATGGAATATCACTTTTGGTGTCATCGACACTTTCTTGTATGTCTTATGGAAGAAAATTCCACACAAATCACCTTGTTACACATGCAAAATATTCGGGCATGAAGAATTTGATGATAATACCTGTAAGCTCAGTTAATTTGGTGTCATCAATGATCCAATGTTGGGTGGAATGGTTCAAAACTCTTTTCCATCCTATGTCTGCAAGTAATCTCTGTATGAAAGAAAAGGGAAAGAACACAATGATGCTCTTTTGCAAAATGCACTACAAGCCTGGCTTTACCTCCCTTCACCTTTACATCCCAACCTACAAACTCTAGTTTCCGAAATTGAGATTCTTAACTTTTACAAATCCCCATTGTTATAACTGCCTGTGTTGCAATCTTCAGTTATATCTCAAAGGAAGAAAGAGAAAGCACTGAAGATATATTCAATGAATAACTGTACCAAAAACCTGAAGTAAAGACCAAACATCATGACTCATTTGAACCACATTAGGCCTCCAAAAACCTGAAGTAAAGACCAAACATCATGACTCATTTGAACCACATTTGATGGGACATTCTTGAAGCCAGATTCATAATGTCCTAAAAATCCTTTCCTCTCTTATGCTCACGAAGATCCTTTAACATTATTACAACTTGGTATTGTTTCTACTGCCCCTTATACCACAAAAGTAAATGTTGAGGTAGTATTTTGCTATATTTAATGTCACATAAGGCAAATATTTTCCCTTCCCAGCACAACCATTTGACCTATAAGATGGATTTGGCCTAATGATTAATAAATCTAATATCAAGAATTGTTTTTTCCATAAAGGTTTCCGGGTTAATTTAGGGCATCCATGTGTCCTATTTTAGTGTTGCTATTATCCTCTAATTCCTCTCTTTCATTTTATAATATAAAAAGGACATTTTTCTTTTAATATGACGTCATTCAAAAAATAAGTTAAAAAATAATTTATGGTTTAAGGTGGTCTATCTTCTTTAAATTCAAGTAATTTTACAATCCATGTGGTAAAAACCAATCCTTTTGTAAAATTCTATTGTTAGAGCACTCATTATTAAAAGTTGATCGCTAAAATTCTAATTTACTCATTTATGTAGTAATGGTAGTAATCGACAAATAATAAGACAAACACTAGTGGTCAAAATCAACTTCTTATCACAAAGATAAAAATCTAATCAATTTGAAGAAAACCACTTAAAATAATTTTAGAAATTAAAATAAATAAAAAATATTATATACATTAATAAGCTATAATTTATCAATGCACACCAGGGAACGTGGCACCCTGTGCACTTCCCGATGGGGTTCACTTGGGCAGCCCATGTGGCTCCCGGTACTCGCATTTATTTGGCTCTTAACTCACCACCCTGCGTGAACGTTGATTCTCTCGGTTGGCTCGCCAAGCGCCTGGTTATGGCGGTTCTATGTGAGACAGATTACATTTGCAATGGCTCAACTGGTGTGGCGGACGTTTATGGATCTCCTCCTCCCCTGCACGCGATTTTCTCTCCAGGCTGCGCTGATGCAAGTGTTAAAATGAACACTGGGAGGCGTTGTTCATTAGCCGCTTGCTTTGAACTGGTTCCGGATTATCATTTTTCTCACAGTCCATGGTGCAGTGTCAATCCTCCCTCTGTTCGTGGTCTCAGTGGTCTGGTTCCTGCTCCCTCAGCTCAGCCCAGTGGTGTCCCAGATTTTCATTTCTCCCCTGCCAATTCAGTTTGTTTCGTTGAGCCTGGTCCTGCATCTGTCACCATGCCACGTCTCCACGAACACATGAGATGCAGACGTGGACCCAGTCGTGGGCAATCCAACCAGCGACGCCCTCCTCCTAGCCACGGCTATGTCCCTACCTTGCCAGAAGAAGATGGAGCCCCTGTACCTGCGTTTTGCGTTGATTCCATCGTTGCTCCCATCGCCCCCGCTCCTCCACCCCCTGCTTGTGAGTCTCCCTGTGTCTCTCTCCCTCCGGTCCCTTCTGTCGCTCCTCGGCCCCTTCGACCCTCCATCAGACAAACCTCTCAGCGTGCTGAGCTCCGGTTTGATTGCACCTCCTGCAACGCTACCCTCACTGCTTTTATCACTGTAAGACTTCGTGAAGAAGTTCCCAATTTGGCTCCGCCTTGCTCTGCTACTCCTCTCTCCCCTCCTAGCTCCAGCTCCCCATGTGCAGCTCCAACCACTTCTGTTCCTCCTTCTCAGCACGAGTACAGCATGGCGATGGGGTGCACCGGTAGAGGGAGAGCTCTCAACGAAGGACAAGAGGACAAAAGCGATGCTTATGCCTACAGAGTCATCGAGGAACCTCCCTCTCCTACTCATGGATAGCAGCTGCAAAGTCACTCAGGTTTTTTTGTTCTGTTTCTGTCGGAATCATATGCTTCCAAGCTTTACTTCTCTGCTGCATAAGCACCGTACTATTTTTAGTATTTACTTTCATGTTAGCTTGTTTTGTGTAAACTTAAAACCGGTTTCCCTTTCATGGGCGGTTCAGAATTTGTGGTTTAAAGGACTGGTTTCCCATCCTGGGCAGTCCAGACACTCTTTGACTTGCTTGATTATCAAGCCTAGTGCTCAGGCTCACCAAGCTGACGCTGTGGCAGTTTTGTACCAGTAATTTTATACTTAATAGAATTAGTCATACTTAGAAAAAAAAAAAGCTATAATTTATTAAAATCCAATGTTAAACATTTTTAAACGTTTTGGCCAAATATTTTATTCAATATGCAATAGATTTAATGGATGTTTTCACACATAATTATTTTTTGCATTATATAGGTTATAAAATATCCATTACAAGCCATCTAATATTAAATAATTTGTATTTATACTTCATAGCATCATTTCAAAGCTATATGACTAGCTCTATGCATTCAACATAATATACAACGAAAAAATCTTGAACCCTCCTCTTGAGTTGACATAAAAAAAACTCTACTCCTCCTTTGACATGATTTTGTGATGTATCTATATAACTTCACATTATATCCATTCCAGTTCTCTAATATAAATTAGTTGGATATTAGTTTGAATTTTGATTAGTTTAATTATATAAATTTAATTATTGATAAAATTAGATAACATTAATTTATCAAAAAAAAAATTATTATGTTATTTTTAAAGTTGTTGAAATTAAAAAAAATTATAAAATTATATAATTAAATTATAATTTCATCTTTAATTATTAAATTTTTACTTTGATTTTTTTTGTAAGTTTAGCAGAGCCTTTCTATTTTCCATTAATCAAAAAAGAGAAAAGTAGGTTATAATGAATAATGCTGGAAACCAGGTCTATTGGCCACCTTAAAGAGTTATAGTCCAACCAAAATTCATAAAGTTTGACCCTAATACTGTTTTCTATATCCAATTTACTGTCCATTACATACAAGAACTTCAGAAATTAAATGCTACCTATAATATGCATGTCAAAATGACAAAAAAGAAAAGGATTTCATAAAACTCAATCATCAGATCGATCGATATGTGTCGAGTCCTTAAAATTGGAGCTAGACGTATCCACTTGATTCATACTTTTCAATTGGCACTTCCTGCGGCCTAGGAAGAAGTTATGGTGGTGTTGCGGAAGGTGGATTTCTTGGATATCCCTTCTCATTTAAGCTAAAATAGAGGCAGCTTTTGCGTCCCCTCCAATTTTCTGAACATTGACTATGGCATTTGCCAGTCTATATTTCAATGTCCAATAAGTATGGATAGACTATTGAAATAATGACAGTCTACTTCTAGTATTACGTGGATCCCTCAGAAACTCCATTTCCTCCTCTTGTATTTCACCCTCCTCTTGTTGAAAATGCAGCAAGATGATGGAGCTTGGTGAAATGAAGTCGCCTTCACCAAGTGGGCCCGCAAGCTATTTTTGGAAAGTGAAAGGTCTAGTAAATGCCCATGCAGTCAAGGGGTATGATGTGGTCTTCAGCGAAGGAAAGGCTTTCCTACGCAGGAAGACCACTGGAGAGACCTGGAAGATAGGGGTTCGAACCAAGAACCTTTATCAGTTGCAAGTAGATGGCTGCGCAGCAATGGCATGCAAAGCAGGAGAAGTGGTGAGCCGGGATGATGAGGGCAAACTGTGGCATCAGAGATTGGGCCACCTTCACCATGGAGCTTTGAAGATCTTGCAGCAGATTTCTACTGGGCTTCCTAAGGGCACCCTTGCGCAGTCAGATCAGTGCAAGGGGTGTACTTTAGGAAAGTTTGTGAAAGCCACCTTTCACGAGAAGGATAGTCGCGCCATGACGATCCTTGAGAGAGTTCACACAGACGTGTGTGGTCCTTTCTCAGTAGCTTCGACAGAAAAGCACAAGTACTACGTGATATTTGTTGATGATTTCTCTCGAAAGTGCTAGATCTTCTACATGTAGAAGAAGAGTGATACATTCGCTAAGTTCTGTGAGTTTAAAGCACTGGTCGAGAAGGAATCGGGGAAGAAGGTGAAGGCTCTCAGGAGTGACAATGGTGGTGAATTCATCTCGGCTGAATTCAAGGACTTCTGCAGCGCAGAAGGGATTCGGAGAGAGCTCATCGCACCCCATAACCCACAGCAGAACGGGGTGGCTGAGCGGAAGAACAGAACTATTGTGGGTGTTGCATGGGCGATGTTGCATGATCAGGGCCTACCCCTTCACTTCTGGGCTGAGGCATGCAACGCAGCAGTATATGTGCAGAACCGTTGTCCTCACAAGATTCTTGGCATGAGTACACCAGAGGAGGCTTATTCTGGCAAGAGCCCTGACATTTCCCATTTGCGGATTTTTGGCTCTCCTGTCTACATGCATGTGACGAAGGATGCAAGGAAGAAGCTGGATCCAACCGTCGAGGTTGGAATATTTGTGGGGTACACTGATACACCACACAACTATCGGGTGTATGTGTCAGACAGTCGAAAGACTGTTGTGCGACGGGATTTTAAATTTCAGGAGGAGAAAGCCATGCAGTGTTTGCTTGAGAGGGAGCCACACTTGCATGCAGAGGAGGAGCTGTTAGCTCCCAAGGATGAGTCTCTGGATGTGGATCAGCCAGTATTTCATGATAGATCCAAACACATCGACATCAGGTACCATCATATCAGAGACTGTGTTCAGCGGAGGATCATGATGCTTTCATATATTCCCACGGAGGATGAGGATGCAGACATCTTGACGAAGGCACTCACCAGGAGCAAATTCGAGTTTCACAGAGGCAGGATAGGGGTTGCAGATAATCCATATCTTGCTGAGAGGGAGTGTTAAAAATGCAGCAAGATGATGGAGCTTGGTGAAATGAAGGCGCCTTCACCAAGTGGGCCCGCAGGCTATTTTTGGCGCAAAGTCTATTTTTAGACTATGTCTATTTTTAGACATATGGATCATGGACCGGGAGCTACAGTATGCTATTCTTGGATGATTGGTCGAGTTGGTAAAAATATATGGACCTCTATTTTTAGCATTTAGGTCGAAGTCTATTTTTAGACTGGTGGGCTAAAAATAGAATAGTGAAATATTATTTACCCTTAATAATATTTGGACTCTAAACTTCAGTTTACTCTCTTGGAGCACTTCAGTTTGACCCCCGGATGTGGGGCATGCAGCTGCCAGAAGGATTTACGCTTTTCCTATGGGTTAGTTGAGCTAATGCATGGTTGAATTCAGTTAGAGCTCAAGTGGCGGAGTTCGGTGGAGTTGATGCGACAGTTAATGGAGATGGTGTTCTGGTTAACTAGTTGAACTAGTTGTATTTAGTTTAACTGGCTAATACACTAGAGATGAGTTGTATGAATTAAATATTATTTAATTCACTAATTATTAACTCATTATTCAACTAAAGAACACATCAATTTAACTCAGTGCATGGACAGTTCAGTGGCGACAAGTGAAAGAGGTAGATGAAAGGGTTGAGATAGCTATCAGTTGTGACATTAGTTTTGCATGAGATTTGCACCACACTTGGAGGAAATTACCAGTGAGAATTGCGCAGTTGGAGCTAGTAATATTTGAACTTGGATCTCTCATTAGACCAGCCTTGATTGCACAATAGAGGTAGGAAATTAGTGGATGAGTTTTGAACCTTTGACTTGTTCAAAACCAATCTAGTTTGTGTGTAGCTTTGTGAGATAGCACTGAGTACTTGTGAGGAGTATTGTGCTATGTATTTTCTGCATGTTCTCTCCATATAATATACAAAATAGCTGAGGGGTTTTCAGCTATAATCTTTCCCCATACATACTATGTTAATGTGTGTGATGAATTGATGTGGAATCACTTCTATTCTTTCCGCATGTGACGATTAATTGTAGAAGAGATTATGTGTTATGCATGCAATTCGAAATTGATGTGTGATCAGGTTAATCTCCATTGAATAAGTGATTTATTTATCAAATTTCTACACCTCTTTGGTTTCAAAGTCACGCTCCCAACCTAAAATGAGTTATTTTACTTGAGAAGGAGTACCTGACATGTAGATATCAAAAATATTTTCAATAATTTCTTCCCCTCCTGTTCGGGCCCTCTTTGGACTTACTCTTGTTCTTATTTCCTTTTTCCTATGAAAAATTTTACACTGCTTGACCTTTCACCATTCTATCTTACAGGTGGAGTACCAATCGTTGGATTCACTGACACTGTCGAGGCGAGTACGAAACCATGGCTAGACGAACACCTATATATGATTTAAAAAAACCTGTGAAGTGTAACATAATTTCAATAATTTATTTAGTTAAATAATAGAGGAAAAGATCCTGATTACCAAGAGTAGCATCCTCATTTTTAGCAGTGTAATGCATGTCATCATTCCTTATTTCAATCATCCGTAGAGCTATGAAGGTTGCAATAGGAAGGCTAGGAGAGGCTATCATTTTCCAAAGAAACAGAAATTTCCTTAACTATTGCGAAAAATCATGCATGGATAGAGTGTTTCCATTCTCCTGCATCGTGTGTACTAACACATGGAAGAGACCCCACTTAATAGGACTAAAACCCCACAGAATAGGACAAGAACCCCACCGACCAGACTCAAATCCCATAAAGTTGGACAAGAACCCCTAGAAATTGGACCGAAACCCAACAAAGCAAATGGATTGACAACAATCCAACCCTTTCGAGACCAGACTTTAGTAGTTCCACCATTACAATTAGGGCCCAAACCCCTCCTCTTTGTAACATTGTAAAAAAGCTGAATAGGCAAAACCTTGGATGGGGTATCTAACAAAGTGCTACCCGTGAAAATGTCATTGGAGGCCATACACTGAACTTCATAGGATTGGCAAGCCAAGCTGTGAAGGTTACAGACAGGGCAGAAGGCCAGTCTAGTAATGGAGATGGGGAAATGAGTAATAGGATAAGAGATGAGGAAATTCAAGATGGGGAAAAAGCAACCAGAGCCGATAAGAGGCCATGTAGAGCCAATTGAAAGACATTCAGATTTAAATTGGGTAAAATAAGGGTCGAGGAAATGAGCGACCTTCGTAGAAACTGGGACGTTAACACCAAGCTCCTTAACAATAACTAGAATATACTAGAAAATAGAAAAATAAAAACCCTCATCCCCCATACAGAAGAGGTAAGTAGGTTTAGAATAAAAAACACAGAAGAGGACAACAAGAAAATTTTCATATACTCCCCAATCCTTAATACAACAATAGTTTAAAGGCTTAACGACTGTAAAATTCCGCATTAATTTCAGTAAGTTGTCCCAAAATCCATGTACATCAAATAAAACCCCCATAATTTTTCATATCTTTCATACGCAGAAAATAGAAATGAGGTGAAGACATGAATTATGTTTCCTATCGCAGCAACAGACATGATACAAAGGCTATGAACATACCCAAATTTAAGCACCACAAAACCATCGCCCAGCCCTTCAACTGCTCGCTGACTTCCTTTTCTAATCTCAACTTCACGTTTAACTACCAGACCATATTACCACCTTCAACATTACCACCTTTAGCCTTCGTAACATTCCTTACATGCCAGCCCTGTTTCCAACACCCTTCTGACACCGTGAGTTTTCTACCACCCGCATTTAATTCCGTCATTATTTGGCGTGGGTGGTAGTACCCACCATCATCTCCTCATGTCCACATCAACTATCCATGTGGTACGCATGGGCTCGTGCCACCTCGTCATTCGAATTACCCAGTTGGCACCCCGATCAGGGATACCGAGTATCCTCGTTATCTCTATCAACAATTTCCTATAGAGATTGTAGCTTCTCCACCTATACCATTTTGGCTTGGTTGATGTCCAGTTGTCACACCCCCGTGAGTACAACTCTAGTTCTCCAAGTAGTCAGTTGCTTCATTCCCTGATTTGCGAATATGTGATGAGATAAGGTAACCAATGCTTGGAAGAATATCATTTATTTCCTGAATTAGACGAGTTGTTCACCAGCTTCGACTAATTTTCTCCCAACATGTCCCCTACTGCAACTTCTACAGAACACTTGTTACCATGGTTGAATCCCCCTCTACTATAGTCCTCTGATATTGTTCTCTTACAACTATCAAAATGCCTTGTTTTACCGCTGTGATTTTGGCTTCGTTATTTGTAGCGAATCCAAAATCGGTCACATAAATTCTACTTACTAAACCCTTTGAATCACGAAATATACCTATTTCTCCTGCTTGACCCAAATTACCTTTAGAGGCCCCATCATAATTAAGATTAATAACCTCCTATTGTAGAGCATTGAATTAATCGTGTGGATGTCTTCCCAAAGGTTTTTGTTTCCATGAGGCTGGGGCGAGCATTTGGGGTTTCAAGTGAAGCATAGCTAAAATCCTATCCTCATGCCCATTAGCTTTCTAGCCAACTTCATGCCATTTCTTGGTGAGGACAGTTTCTCTGATATTCTCGAGAACCACTTTCCATATCTCTTCAATTTGTCGATACTCATCTCTGAATGTTCTCCAATTTCTTTCTTTCCAGGCGACCCATATGAGAAATCCCATAAAGAGTCCCCATGCTATGTTAAGAACAAGGCTTTTATACCCTCCTTTTCTCCAGACTTCAATTGTATGCCTGAGGCTCTTGTTGTCCCTATCTGTTTATTGAAAGAGGGAGGAAAGGTTTTTCCACAAGGTCTCAACGACAAAGAAGTTATTCAATAGGTGTTCCAATGTTTCTACATTCTTCTTACACATAGTATATGTCAGTCGGCCAAGAACTTTTAATTTCCTTACAATAGTTAAGGAAATTTCATTCTTCTGCTCTGAGATTATTTTCCACATATCTCTACCCCATTGTATCCATATTTACCAGAGATTAGCTCCCATAACTTGATTTAGCAAATATGGATCTCTTAACCCCAAGCCTCCGGTCCTTTTTATTTTCGTAATCTTATCCCATGAAAGGAGAACCCATTTATAGGCTTGTTGAGATCCTTGCCATAGGATGTTTTTAAACGTCTTAGCCATATCATTACAACAGATTTTAGGCGTTTCCAATCTAGAGAGTTGATAGATGGGAATGGATTGTAAGACTGTTCTTAACATAACAACTCGACTCAGAGCATTAAGCACCTGAAATGCCCAATTTTGAAGTCGAGCTTATATGCGATTAATGAGATATTTCCACCCAGAGACCCGAAGAGAATTTATATTGAGAGGGATTCCTAAATATTTCATAGGGAAGGATCCGATGTTGAATCCCAAGGTAGGCAATAGGAATCTTTGGGAGAGAATATTAGTATTAAATATAAACACATTTTATTTGTCATTATTGATAAGAGTTCCAGAGGCTTCCATGAAATCTTTAAGAATGGATAGAATTTCCTTAGATTCTTTTAGAGTGGCTTGACAGAAGAGCATAATGTCATCTGCAAACTGTTGGTGCGAAAGTTTTAAACCTTCCCCCCAAAGATTAAGGCCTTTAAGTTGACCTCCCTGGATCTTACTTTTAATATGTCAACCAAGGCCTTCTGCTGCAATAATGAAAAGGAAGGAGGAAAGTGGATCCCCTTGTCTTAAACCCCAGGTATCATTAAAGGGAGTTGAAGGAACTCCGTTAAGAAGAATAGAGTAATTAGGAGAAGAAATAAAAGGCATTATCCAATAGATCCATATTAAATCAAATCCAAACACCTCAAGAATAGCTTTAAGATAATTCCACGACCTCCAGACAGGGCTCCTCTGCACGACAACAACAAATGGATAAGGTTGTGGAGGAGTACAGGGACATCTTCACCTCACCCACAGGGGTTCCTCTGCACTGTCAGGTGAAGCACCCGATTGATCTAACCCCAGGTGCGCTGCTACCCAATGGACCGATCTATTGGCGCTCTGTTCTAGAGAATGATGAAATCAAGAGGCAGATTCAGGAGCTATTGCAGAAAGGTCACATCAGAACAAGTTCATCACCCTATGACAAAGAAATGTATTCCATTGTGCAAGCCTGTCGACACCTGGTTTCACCTCCATCTCAAGAAAGAAAAAAGGGGAGAAAGGCACAAAGCCTCCGAAACCCTCCACCAATACAACCCCCACCAACACTGCCTCGACCCAGCAAAACAACTTTGAAGTTCTGAGCAATATTGACTCATTGGAGCACCCTATAGTCTCCCAGGCCCCCACTGATCAAGATCCATCATTATTAAGTCAATCTTTGATTACAACCAACGCCCCAAGCACAACCTCGGATTCAATCCACGCCCAGGCACCGCAACACAAACCATAATCCTCTCCCATTCAGATTAATACCAGCCACACCTCACTGCAAACTCCTCAATGCACAGAAATGCAAACAAAGCAGCCATCCTCAACCACTTCAAACAATCCTCTGGAGGAGATCCTAGGCGATCTAGATCTCCAAAAGGTCAATGAGCAATGGTCCAAATTGGGAGTCGATGCCATTCCCCAAGAACACTTGGAGAAGATAGAAATGGCATACCTGCAGCTGGAATACATCAACCAAAATGCAGCCAAAAGGCAATGGGGAAATAGAAACCAAACGGGCATTCAAGCCAACCTGGATTTGGATCAATACAAGCTACAAGGACCAGGAAGAAAAAGAGGGCGCAAATCCACAAGACACCAAATACAAGAACCAGGCAGACGCCTAATCAATGAAGGAAAAATCAGGGCCTTGGTCCTATCTGCTCCAAAGGTAGCTCAATGAAAATCACAACCTAGAACATCAGGGGGCTCAACGGCACCACCAAAAGAAGGATCTTGAAAAACTTCTTATTCTCGCTACACCCAGACATCATACTTCTTCAAGACATCCTTTACATAAGAATAGATGCTATCGGCCAAGCAGGAGGGTTACTCACGTTGTGGAACAAAAGAAAATTCTTCTTGCAGAATTCTCTGTCCACCAAGCACTCGTTATCGAACATTTTCAACATGCCAGACTCAGGGCAATCGATCTGCATCACCAACGTGTATGGACCCCAACGAATCCAGGAAAAGCTGAAGATGCTGCTAGACCTGGACGAAGTCAGACAACACCATGGGGAAAACCACTGGATTTTAGGCGGAGACTACAACATGATCACCAATCTAGCAGAAAAAAAGGGAGGCTTACGAAGATTGGATAAGGACTAGGAAGCATTCAACACCTTTATTGTTGAATCCAAACTCATTGACATCTCCACAGTCAATGGTCTGCATACCTGGAATAATAAGCAAGGAGGAAACAGTCAGATAGCATCAAGGCTCGATAGGTTCCTCATGTCGGAATCCATTCTGCTGCAAAATATCGACATGGAGGCCAGCATTCTGCCTATCAGAGGATATGATCACTGGCTAGTGCAGATTCACTTCACCAATTTGGATAAGCCCCACAACAGACAATTCAGATTTGAAGCCTTCTGGATAGAGCACCCATCATTCATGCAAAACATACAATGCTGGTGGACTCAAGCCACCATAAGGAGCGAAAATATCATGTACATATTCTAGCAAAAGCTCAAAACAATAAAAATCAACCTCAAACGCTGGAACAAAAACACCTTTGGCGACATATTTCAAGCCAAAAAAGAACTCGAGGAAAAAATGGCGAACCTCTAGCAATCTTTGATCAAAGAAGGGCCCAATGATGAAAGAATAGCTCAAGAATCAAATCTTCAAAGGCAATGGGAAGAACGGTTAAAACAAGAAGAGCTGCTATGGAGGCAGAAGTCGAGGGTGCAATGGTTAAAACAGGGAGAACGCAACACTAGTTTCTTCCATGAGTCAACCATCCAGCATAGAGCACATAATCGCATCCTCTCCCTCAAAAAAGCTGATGGCGATCAAGTTTATAAAAGGGAGCATATAGGATCTGAACTCAACTCTTTTTTCACTTCTCTTCTCAACGATTCCATTCAAGATAGAACCCAAGCCATCAATGAAATTATCGCTGCCATTCCCAACTTAGTTACAGAGGAGAAAAACTCCCTCCTTCTAAGAGAATTCACTGAGCAGGAGATTGAAGAAACAATCTTCAACATGGCCTCGAACAAGGCTCCCAGACCAGACAACTTTACAATCGAATTCTTTAAAGCTTGTTGGCCCATTATTAAGGCTGACCTTCTCAACCTAGTAAGGAACTTTCACAGAACCAAGAAAGTTTTGCCTGCCATCAATGCCACATTCCTCACCTTAATTCCCAAATCAGACTAGGCTGACTCCCCCGACAAGTTTCGTCCCATAGCCCTTTGTAATGTCCTTTACAAAATCCTTTCCAAACTAATGGCTAGCAGACTTAAATCTGTCCTCCCCTCAATCATTTCTCAAGAACAAACTGGCTACGTTGAAGGTAGGCAGATCACTGACAGCATAATCCTCACTCAGGAAGTGTTGCATTCTCTCAAAACAAAAAGGACTCCATGTATGCTTATCCAGCTTGACCTTTCAAAGGCCTTTGATAAAATCAACTGGCACTATATGAGAGCAATCCTCTAGGCTTATGGATTTAGTCAGCAATGGAAAAATTGGATAATGGAACTGGTCTCAGGTGCTTTCTTTTCAATGCTACTGAATGGAGGACCCCTTCAACCCTTCATTCCGTCCAGAGGTATAAGGCAAGGAGATCCCCTGTCTCCGTTTCTCTTTGTCATTATGGCAGAAGGGCTAGGAAGATCCTTAGCCAAGGAAAAACAGCAGAATCAACTCAAAGGCATCAAACCGGTACACCAAGGACCCACAGTGACACATCAGCAATTCGTAGATGATACAATGCTCATGGGCGCCCCCATAGTGCAGGAAGTTCGAACCATCATATTTTGTGGAAAACATGAGGTCACCTCTAACGATAGAAGAACCTTTGGATTTTAAAGATCAAATAGAGGATGACGTCATTAGTAATTTCATTAATAAATCACAAACTGCATCTCACTTGCAATGTCACATGATTGATGCAGCATTTGACAATAAAGAAGAAGAAGATCCTTTTAAAGACATCCATGATCAAGCAATACCTACTACCTCTGTGAATAATACTAAGGTTGTAGAAATTGAACCAGGAAAAACCTTGAACATTAACAAGAATCTCACTGCTGAACAAGAAGAGAAATTGGTCCAATTATTACGAAAATACAAAGCAGCCTTTGCATGGGATTACCCCGATATGAAAGGAATTGACCCACAATTATGTACTCACCACATTTACATTGAAAAAGACGCAAGACCCATTTGTCAACCTCAAAGGAGACTGAATCCTCACCTTAAGGATGCTATGAAAGATGAATTACAAAAATTATTGGATGTCAATTTTATCTATCCAATATCTGATAGCAAGTGGGTCTCCCCATTAGTGGTGGTACCTAAAAATAATGGAAAGTGGAGGATATATGTAGATTACCGTGAACTCAATAAAGCAACACAAAAAGACCACTTTCCTCTTCCTTTCATTGACCGGGTATTAGACACATTGGCGGGAAAGAAGTTCTTTTCATTTCTGGATGGCTTCAGTGGATACAACCAAATTCAAATTGCCCCTGAAGACCAGGACAAGACTACTTTCACCTGCCCATGGGGTACATTTGCCTACCGAGTCTTACCTTTTGGCCTATGCAACGCTCCTGCTACATTTCAAAGGGCAATTCTCAGCATCTTTGCAGACTTAATAAATGAAGGTCTCGAAGTATATATGGATGATTTCACTCCTTATGGGGATGATTTTGAACTTGCATTGCAAAATCTAGAAAAAGTATTGCAAAGATGTATAGACACTAGGCTTTGTTTAAGCAATGAAAAATGTCTTATGATGATGACTGAAGGAGTTATCTTAGGCCATTATATTTCAGCAGAAGGAATTCAAGTAGATCCAGCTAAAATTCAAATACTCTTGTTAATTCCTACACCTACTACACAGACAAAGGTACGTAGCTTTCTTGGATTTTCTGGTTATTATAGAAAATTTATAGAGCATTATTCTCGAATAGCTGCACCTTTATATGCGCTGACTGGAAATACTGATTTTGTTTGGACAAACAAATGTGACAATGCTTTTAATGATTTGAAGAAGCTCGTTGCAACAGCCCCTGTGCTGAGGGGCCCAAATTGGAATTTACCATTCCAAATTTCATCTGACGCCTCAGACACAGCAATTGGAGCAGTACTTGGGAAGGAGGAAGACAAAAAGCCATATGAAATTTACTACATTAGCAAAAATCTGACCCCTGCCGAATTAAACTATACTGTGACTGAGAAAGAATTTTTGGCTGTAGTTCACGCTATAAATAAATTTAGGCATTACATAACTGGGTATCCTGTAGTGCTTTACACAGATCACTTTGCCATTAAGTTTTTAGCAAATAAACCTGTTACGAATGGGAGAGTAACTAGATGGCTGATTTTACTGCAGGAATTTGATATCACGATCAAGGATCGACCGGGCAAAGAGAACCTTGTAGCTGACTTTCTGTCCAGGATGCCAAAGCCAACAGATGTAGAACCAGTTGAAGATCACTTCCCGGACGAGCATCTCTTCACTGTTACCACCAGAACACCATGGTATGCTGATATAGCGAACTATTTGGCAATAGGTATATTACCCAAACATCTATCCCTTAATGAACGAAAGCAAATAATACATCGTAGCACCCGTTTTTCATGGATAGGAGGTTACTTATTTCATACAGGTGCAGATATGCAAATAAGAAGATGTGTTAGGGACGATGAGGTATATGATATTTTGAAAGCGTACCATGACGGAAAGTGTGGCGGACACTTTGCAGATCGTAGAACAGCACATAAAGTCCTACGGACTGGCTATTATTGGTCTAATATCTTTAGAGACGCAAAAAAATTTGTGCAGGCCTGTGATAGCTGTCAAAGGGCTGGTCGACCTGGGCAGTCTGATGAAATGCCCTTGAACCCTCAACTAGTGATTGAACCCTTCGAACGTTGGGCCCTTGACTTCGTTGGTCCTATTAGCCCTCCATCGAACTAGAAAACATATATCCTAGTTGCTACTGAATACGTTACTAAATGGGTTGAAGCAGAGCCTCTTTCAAAAGCTACAGAGGATTCCGTGATACATTTTCTTTTCCAAATTTTTGTGCGGTATGGCCTCCCACGAGACATAATCACAGATGGGGGACCACAGTTTATAGGTAACAAATTGGCTGAAACATTACAGAATTACCATATTCAGCGTAAAATTACAACTCCCTACCACCCACAGGCCAACGGCCAAGTCGAAAGCACGAATAAGGTAATCGAATCTATACTGACAAAAACGGTTGCTTCACATAGGCGAGATTGGGCCTACAGACTACCAGAGGCATTGTGGGCGTACCGAACGACATGGAGACCTACCACAGGACATTCGCCATACCAGTTGGTATTTGGAAAAGAACCCATATTTCCTATCGAATTTGAAATTCAGACATTACGAACAGCTCAAACGATAGGTCTAAATTTAGATGAAGCCCAGGCAAAAAGACTGCAGCAACTGAATGAATTGGATGAAATCAGACTCTCTCCTCTTCAGCGCACCGCATTAATCCAGCAACAGAGAGCAAAATGGCATGACGCCCACATTAAACAAAGGATCTTCCACGAAGGAGATTGGGCACTTCTATACGATTCTCAGTTTCAGGATTTCCCTGGAAAACTCCAGACTAGGTGGCTTGGACCCTACGAAATTTAGAAAGTGCATGATAACGGCACTCTCACACTAGTCACCATTGACGGATATGGGCATTCCTTTAAGGTTAATGGCCATCGAGTTCGATTATATCGTAAGCCGCTTACCCGTGAATCCTTTTGCCAGCAGTTAAGGGAAGACTCCACCATTGAAATTCTTGCTGAAGGGGAGAATCCCTCTCCCGCGCCAGTTTGATAAATTGGTTCTTTTAATTTTTGTACATAATGCATTCTTTTTTTTCTGTTTTTGAAATTCGTTTCCTTTTTAATACTTCTTTATTTCGTTTGAATTTAGTTTCTTTAAAAACGAAAAATAATAAAAATTCTGTGTTTTTTTCGTGTTGCTGTTCCTTTCTAACGGAACAACACTTTTGCTGTTCCTTTTGAAAGGAACAACAGTTTCGCAGAGTGTTTTTGCTATTCCTTTTCAAAGGAACAACACCTTCGTAGGATATTTTTCTGTCGTTCCTTTTGAATGGAACAGTAGTTTCGCGCAGTGTTTTTGCTATTCCTTTCAAACGGAACAGCATGTCCGCAGAGCATTTCCTTGCTGTTCCTTTTGAAAGGAACAACAGTTTCGCAGATTATCTTTGTTGTTCCAAAAACTCTCGAACGAGATTTTTTCCAACACTCGTCTGAGAGTTTCTCCAACTCCCGTCCGAGAGTTTGTCCGAGAGTTTTGTGACCACAACTCTCGGACGAGAAAATGCGAAAATCTCGTCCGAGAGAATTTTAACTCATGTTAAACCCGACCAAACTCTCGTCCGAAATATTTAAAATTTCTCGGACGAGAATTTTGAAAACTCTCGGCCGAGAAATTTAGTTGACTTTTTTCTCAGCCGAGAAATTAAAAATTTCTCCCGAATTCTAACCATCCGCCAAAATTTGTTTCCCAACTTCGCGATTTGACCCATATGCAACACATTGAGTTGCTTTATGACCAAAATTGTGACATAAGAAACATTGTCCATTGAAGAAGAAATTTCTGCGATCATGAAATCTTCTACTTGGATTTACCTGTTGATTGGTGTTTCTTTGAGAGATATTCCTGTTAGTGTTCTTTGAATTGAGATGATCATGCTTTACCTGCAACGATTCTTTATTCCCTTGCTGAGTGGTAGAATTTTGTAAACCAGCTATAGCTTCTTTTAGATAATTTGGTGCTAAAGCTTGAGAGGATTCTCCGGTATATCTAAGACCTGTTTTTATAAGAGGAGAACGTTGTACCTTGATAATCTCATCTAAGGTTTTAGATCCTTTAGCAAATCTAAGATTCAGAGTCTTTAATTTCTCAAAATCTTTTCTTAGACTTACCACTTCACATTCTAATTTCTCAATGTGTTTCTTTGCTTCTTCAACCTGCTTTCTCAGAGTCTCTATGGTTATTTTCCTTTCTTCTAAGAGAATTTTACTTTCTTTTAAGCGCATTTTGAGTTGATTGTTTTCTTCAAGAAAGTCATTGTCCTCTAGAGCATCCAAAAAAGTATCCTTTTCTTCACTAGATTCAAATGCCATGAGAATTCTAAGATCTTGTTCACATTCTTCCTCACTATCAGATAACCCATCACTGTCTTCATGAATATAGTAACTTTTTCTAGTGTTAAACCGATTCTTATTCCTTCTTGCTACTTCCTTCCCTTTTGCAGGAGTTTCTTTATGAGGACACTTAGCAGCATAATGACCAATTCTTCCACACTCAAAACATTTGAAAGGAAGCTTACCTCTGAATCGTCTTGTGCCAAGTTGGAGTTTGTTTACAAAATTTGCCTCATCTTCTTCTGAGATATATCCTGATCCTTCTGCTTCTAGTACTTCTTTCCCTTTTGTAGAAGCTCTGAAGACAGCCTCTTTGACTTCATATGGTCCTCCTCTTCTCATTTCATATGCGGTTAGTATGGCATGAAGTTGTACCACAGTAAGATTTTGAAGATCCTGTTTTTCTTCAAGAGCAGAAACTTTTGACTCAAATTTTGCTGTTAGCGATCTTAAAATTTTCTCAACCAAAGTGGATTCGGTTATTGTTTCTCCCAGATTTCTCATACGATTTACAACATCATCAACACGTAAAAAGAAACTGGCAATACTCTCATCACTATGCATCTTTAAATTTTCATATTCAATTCTAAGAGTTTGGAGTTTTGCACTTTTTACCTTTGCATCACCTTCATAACTTAGAATTATTTTGTCCCACATTTCCTTTGCTGTATTTAGCTGCATAACTTTGACAAACTCAGATTCAGTCAGAATTCCTGTTATAGCATTGACCGCCTTTGCATTTGATTCATAATTCTTCTTTTCAGTCGGATCTATTGGTATTGTAGCTAGATATTGATATCCTTGTTGAACAATGGCCCATACATCTGTTCCTATAGACTGAAGATAGGATCTCATCCTTGTTTTCCAGAAGATTAAATTTCTTCCATTAAAGAGCGGAGGCTTGATAGAGGATGTTCCATCTTGATTGCTCATCTTGCTTGATCTTCCTTCTAGCAGCTAAGCTTTTTCAGAAGGACCTGCTCTGATACCAATTGTTGGGAAAAATACTGAGAGGGGGGGGGTTGAATCAGTATTTAATGCAGACTGAAAACTTTTTAACTTTTTCTTTCTCTACAACCCATACACTACTTTACTGAATAAAAATCGCGTATACACGTGAATATCCTCCATACAACTCGCGTATGTCCAGAGATATAATTATTGCATTTAATTCTTAACTTGGATCATTGCATTATTCATTCATTAGGTGTATAGTAAGCAGTAAACAGATGTAGTAAGAACATAATAAATCATCATACATAAGCAACACACATGAACACCAGGATTTAAGGTGGAAACCCAATTTGGGAGAAAACCACCGCTGTCGTCGTCTCAGTCTTCAATATTTATTATGTAAAGAAAAATTCTTACAACCATGTACTGGCGCAGACTCATACCAGCACGCAGGCACCCACCTGCAGAAGGCCACAACCTTCTCTCGTTTACCAGCCTCTCCTGGAAGGGAGCTACAACCCCCTGCTCTCGTTTACCAGCCTCTCCTGGAAGGGAGCTACTACCCCCTGCTCTTGTTTACCAGCTACTACTGGAAGGGAGCCACTACCCCCTCACTGAAGGCTTGACCCTCAGTACCACTGCAAACCACGTTTCATCAATTTTCAAACTGGATCAAACAGCTTCAACACAACCCTTCACTTATCAATAGATATACTTCACCCAGTGCTTAAAACAGAACAGTTAAATCACTGTAACCAGAATATCAGAGATAACCTAGACATTAGAATAGATATGTAGAAACACATTCAACCTTGAGCAATCATAGGATCAAATTCCATGTGCGCTTTTCTTTAATCAGACCCGTGTATACACGCTCTTTTCATTAAACGAACCCGCGTATACATCTGTGCATTTTTTTTTTTCAATAAACTCTAACTTCCCACACACGCTTTTAGTATATCAGATCCGCGTATACACGCGCTTTTTCCACAACAAACTCCCGTATAGATCTGTAAATGAAGGCTTTGCAGAGCAGACCAGATCTATAAACTTACCCAGATTTCTTCATTATCTTCAGCAGACTTTGCACCAGATTTTCTCCAGTTCTTCTTCTACAGATCATCTTAGAGATTCATCATCATCAGATCTAAGGATTTTGAGACATCCATGGGTGCATCATAGATTCATATTTGTCAATCAAGAACAAAGTTCATTCATGCAGATATACTTCAAGGTGAAGTATTCATTCAATACCCAGACACATGCACACCCTTGCACAATGATCTTCTTCTCCTTATATAGGTTTAGCCTTTATCAATACCATGAGCCAAAACCATACCCCTTCCAATGGTATTCCTGGACGGGATCAAATAGATAATCCAGCGCTCAATACAATGGGTCAATACCATGGTAAGAACCCCTGGTTTTATCAATTTAGAGCGCAATTAGGCATACGCGACTTGGTACGTACTTTTCCACATGCATACGCTACTTCTCCTTAACAAACCCGCATATGCTTTGTAGCATAACTTATTTATCATTATTCTGGCACTTTCTGGATTCCTTTCTTCTGCTACTTCTGAACTGATCTGTAGATACATCAGATTTACATTATTAACAACTCATCAAGTCATTTTCCATCACGAACAACTTCATTAAGAAGGTTCCATCAAAGTCAACACATTGTATCACATTGCCAACAATCTTATTTCATCAAGTAGGTTGCCATCAAGGAAAACATATGCCAACAAAGGGCTTTGGGAGAGAGGAAGTATAATGGAGTGATAGAAAACTCCGATGTGATTAAGTCATAAGGGTAATCGGAATCGAAATTGGGAGTTTTGGGAGTGGAGTATAACATAATGCATGCTTCCGATGTGATAGGTTAATGGCCTTTGTAATAAACAAATTAAAAAAAAATTAAACTTAACAAAGGCAAAGAGCCAATGTATTATGAATGGGCGGAGGATTAGAATGGTGGGACCCGAGTCAATCGGCGTCAGGAGATCGGGGAGAGGGTGGAGAGAGATGTTATATATGGAATTGCTGATTGCTGATGGCCCGATTGGCTGTGGGCCATTAGATCGGAGGGGGAAAATAAACGGCTGAGGGATAATCGAGAGCAGGCCATCGGCGGGAGTGAATTGGGGGGGAACGATCGGAGGTTTATAATCGGGATCCATTCGATGTAATCGCATCAGAGTTTCTTGCGATGGGCTAGTTGGGGTGCGCTTATAAAAGTTGCGATGCGACGGGATAGGGACTTAAGGCAGCAGAATTTTATAATATAAATTTGATACAAAGTTTTATTATAAGGTTTGCAAAGTATGGTGGGGAAGTGGTTTGGAACAGAACTTTATAATACGATGTTTCAATGTTATTATAAAGTTTTGATGGGATGCGGAGGGGAAGTGGTTAAATTAAAATCGCATTTGTGTTTTAAATAATTTCATAATGCGATTGTATAATCAGAGGAAGGAAAAAGGGATTTTATAAGGAAAATATAAACTTTAAACATAATGTTTAAGGGAAAAATGGGAAATAGGGGAAGTTTGAGGATATAGGGGACCTTTACTTCACTTAATCATAAATTTCAATCCAGAAGTCAGTTTTAAGAGTGTAATATATCGTTGGAAAGCTCTTTCCGGGCTCTTTCTGATGGATCTTCTTGGAAGATGATTTGATGCTGAACGTGCTATGGAAAACTTCTAAGGCATGACGATGATGTTGTGGAGATGGAAGCTTCTGAATTGTGACTTATTACATATGATGACATAAAATTACATAATGAATGATAATAAAGGCAAAATATCATGTTTCCACCTCAAAACATGGTTTTGAAGTGAAAATTACATCGAGCTGAATAAAATATCTCTTTGATATTCCAAGTGTTGTGAATTTGAGTTTATTGACTTCCTCATGACCTTGCTAATATTTATTGACATTTGACTCATTAATTTGACCATGGTGAGACCCTAGAAACTAATGAGACCCATTCTATGACCTAATGACATGATTTTTGAAAGTGAAAGTGACTCATGACCAAAGACCATAGAGAGGAGAATCAGCAAGTACCTCATGAGGGAAAACTGATGAAAAATTACTATCATCAATGAATCCATGACCTAGCGGAATGGTGAAATTTATTCGGTATGAGACTCCTAATATGCAAATGCAAAAGAGCAGTTTTGATCACTGATGGCAGTATGACTAGACTGACACTAACATTGGCTCCAATGGGGATGGTAGCTCCTTAGAGGTGCCAAGAACACCATAGAACAAGTAGCCTTATCCATGGGGCATGGAGTCAAAAAATGCTAAAAACCAATACAAATGCAAACTGACTCTGACTCAAGACTAAGACTAAAAACTAAAATAAAACCAAACCATACGCATATCATCCAAGTTTTATAGCCTTCACCTTGGGACCCAAACTTGAATGATTGTGTATTTGAACTTTGATCAAAATAATGTGGTATATACAATGATGATGATATAGATCCTGATCCATTGTCTTCAACAATGGTAGTGCTTCAACAGCCTACCATTTACTTCTCCTCCAGGGAAATCCTGGCCATCCATTTCTGAAAGCAAGAAGGAATTATGTCCCCTATATGATGAAATTCTGTATGGCCCTTTCCAAAGGTTGTCAAACTTACCTTGCTTCCCTTTGTCTTCATTCCTTGCATCCCATTTCAACACTACATCATCTAGCTGAAACTTTTCTGCTTTAGTCTTTCGGTCATAGATCTTTTTAATCTTCTCCTGCAACTGAATCGCATTATGTGACACTTCTTCTCTTGTTTGCTGAAGGTGGATCATCTGGTTGATCCTTCGTTGGTTGTCATCATCTTCGTTGCCAACTTCTTGTAATAATTTCATAACTGGGACTGTAAGAGATGTGGGAAAGACAACATCAGTTCCATAAACTAATTCAAAAGGCAACATACCTATTGATTTCTTACTGCTAACTTTTTCTGCCCACAGTTCATTGATGAGCTTTCGGTGCCAATTTCTTTTGTTTGCCTCTAGAATTTTCTTAATTATATTTATCAGTGATTTTTTCGATGACTCTGCCAGGCCGTTGCCTTGTGGATAATACGTTGTGGAATGGCCCAATGCAATATTATATTTGTCACAAAAATCGACCATTTTCTTGGATCGGAACGCTACTGCGTTATCTGTTACAATTTTACATGGGCAGCCAAAACGAGATAAAATACTCGTTTCAAGGAATTGAATAATTACCATGTCAGTTGCTTGCCTCGCTGGGATGGCCTCGATCCATTTCGTAAAGTAATCTATCCCTGTCAATATCCATCAGTGCTGTGCTGAGGACATGGGATGTATTTCTCCTATGAAATCGAGCCCCAAATGCTGAAAGGGCGCGTTCACTGAAACTGGTTTCAAAGGAAGTGGAAGCAATTTCTTCTTTCCTTGGAAAATTTGGCATTCATGACAATTCATTACTGTTTTGTATAAATCAAAAAATAATGTGGGCCAATAATACCTGGCTCTCAATACCTTGTTAGTTGTAGTATTCCAAAACAAGTGACTGCCACAATCACCTTTGTGGAAATCATGCATTACTTTCTAAGCTTCTTCTTCCACCAAACAATTGAGAAAAATACCTCCTAGATCTTTCCAATACAGAGCACTATTTAAAATGCAGTATTTAGCAGATTTAAGTTTGAGAGATCTACCTTTACCCTTAGACATGCCTGTACGAAGTGACATATGCTGAAGGACATAAAAAATATCTGAATACCAAGGAGACTGCAGAAAAATATCTAAAATTGGAACCAGCAAACCGTCATCTTCATCTTCTAACATTTTTGTGATGAGGTTTATATCCAGGGCATGCAGGTTTGATTGGGCCATCAATTTCTCCAAACCTTGGCCTTTAATCAACTTCATGGGCTTGATCTCCAAATCGTACTAAAAAATAGCTGCTATCCATTTACCTCTTTAACCTTCTGGATCAGTTTGCATCAAGACGTCCTTCACTGTTGTGTTAGGGACATATGCTATAGTATGTGAATGTAAAATATAGACCCTATAATCCTTCAATGCCTTGATTAGGGCCAATGCTTGTTTTTCAATAATATTATACCTTAAAGAAGCATCTCTAATAGTCCTAATGAAAAAGGCAATTAGATTTTCTACCTCATCTCTCTTTTGCATTAAAACAACAGCCATAGTATGCTCAGATGCAAACGAAAAGATAATAAAATCTTGAGTATAGTCAGGACTGATCAAAACTAGGGCATTGGACAAAGCAAAATTTACCAGATTGAATGACTTGATAGCATCCTCACTCCATTTAACAGTGTTGTCCTTCTTCAACATATTGGTCATTTCTCTCAAATGTTCAGCCAAGTTAGGTATAAATCTGCGCAAGAAATTCATCTTACCATTAAAGGCCTGAATCTCCTTCTTGTTTCATGGAAGATCTATGTGCTGAATTTCCTCCACTCTAGCTGGATCGATGCGAATATCATCTTTAGAGATGATATGCCCCAACAGCTTGCCTTCATCCATGGAAAAGAGACTCTTTTTGGGATTGAAAGAAATCCCAAACTTTCTGCAACGCTGAAAAAAAACTCTCAAATGGTGCAAATGCTCATCATATGATCCTGAAAACACTGTCAAATCATCCAAATAAACAACAAGAAAACATATTTTTCATTTTCAAAAGCAATTTCCATTGCACGCTGGAAAGTAGCTCCAGCGTTCTTCAGTCCGAATGGCATTTTAGCATACTGAAAGGTTCCCCAGGGTGTTGTGAAGGAAGTTTTATCTTGGTCCTTCTCATGCACCAAGATTTGGTTGTAGCCTGAGTAGACATCAAGTAGTGACATCCTAGATGCTCCAAATACTCTCTACAAAATATGGTCCATTTTCGGAAGTGGATAATTATCCTTTAAGGATTCCTTATTCAAATTCTGAAAATCTATACACAATCTTATGTCTCCAGTCTTCTTACGCACCGGGACCAAATTTGAAATCCAGTCAGAAAATCTAATGGGAACTATGATACCTGCTTTGTACAACCTGTTTACCTCTTTTTCGATGGATGGTAGTAGCTTCAGATTGATTCTTCTCGGCTTCTTTCTGAAAGGCTTTTGATCTGGCTTGATAGGAATAGTATGTTGGATTATGTTCTTATCATACACTTTCAAATCTGAATAATCCCATGCAAACACATCAGAAAATTCAGAAAGAAACTTAATATACTTCTCCTTTACCTCAGGGGATAATTCCTTTGATAGCTTCAAAAACTTGGGCTTGTCAGGTGTTCCAAGATTCACATCTTCAACTCCTTTCTCAGTGGGCACCAAGCTTGGCTTCTTTGCAATGTCATCTTAGTCAAAAAGCTCCGCTAGAGGTATGAGACCTCTAGGAATTAAATTATCCTTTAGCTGCAATATATCCATCTGGTTTTCTTCCAACTCCTGATCATCAACCTCATACTCACCTTCTATTGGAGTGCCTTTGAATTTTACATCACCCTGCAAAATGCATTAATCTCATTATCATCCCAAAACACTTGCCAATACCTTTAATAGTCTGGAACAACAGGCCTATGCTTGACATAGATCTCAAAATTATTGCTGGAGTTGATCCGAATCTTCAAGTTTCTTGCAGTAGTGGCAAGAGAATCAGCAATAAGATTCTGCATCATGGGCACTACTGTCAAAGTGTACTCTGGGAATGTCTTCAAAATGTCTAAGACTGCATTTCTGTATGCCCTCAATCTCAGATGTTTAGCTTGGTATTATCCTTTCACCTGTTTGACTATCAACTTATAGTCGCCATACACAGAAATCCTCTTTGCATTCAGCTTCTTCCAAATTTTGAGACATGAAATCAAAGCCTCATATTCTACTTCATTGTTAGAGCAGTCAAAAGACAACTTATAAGCACAAACTCTAACATTGTTGGGAACCTTTTTAGGCTAGAAAATATGGCTCCTAATCCATATTCCAATACCAGCTCCATCCTTACCAACAACTCCATCAAAATCCATGCTCCACAGGCCTTCTTCCTCTTCTTGTAGATGCTGGAATTCTGTTTCTTTCTCCTCTTTACCTTGGCTGATTTTTGGTTGTTCACTTTACTTTTGCTGCTGGCAGGCAGGAGACTCGGAACCGCTTGCTATTTTGTATTTTTCCTGTTTTAGGACTTCTCTGAAATTCTCTGAAATCTTCGGTAATTCATCTACTTGTACCAACTAAACATTCTCATCATTTAAACCACCATCAGAATACAAGACAAAGGACTCTAAATATGTGTGGAAAACATTAATGGGATGGTTTACTGGCTTCTCTTTGCTAGTAATCATATATTTCATTTTATTTTCCCTATATTACTTTCTCAACTAGCCAAATACAGGGATAGTGGCATAAGAGAATTCAAGTTGCATAGTTCCCTTGATTTTTTCACCCCAAGACCTAGATAGAAGCATTCCAAACCTTGGTGGGACATCAGAAACAACTACATCCATCAAGACATTATTTGTTGGAATTTGATCTAAAGACACTACCAGGTCTTCGATAAAACCAATAAAATGGACCCTACTTGAGTCAAAAGAATATAAATCATGGTATTTTCGAGTAATATCAAGGCCTAGCTTCTCCATGACAGATTTGGGCATCAAATTATGTGAGGCTCCAGAGTCCAACATAGCATTATGCAAGATGAACTCATGTACTCTAAGACTCAGGTAAAAGGGAGGGACTTCATTTTCTTCAAATTCTTCTGTGGTTAGACCAAAAATAAGTTCAGGGTAGTCATCTTCTACATTAACCATATTATAAATAGAGTCTATTTGCAAGACTTTAGACACGTGAATTTTATATGCACTATTCTTCACCAACTCTGTGAGGGGCATAGACACTTTCAGCTTAGAAATTTAATTTTTTAAATTAAAAGAAGGATATTTTTCTACCTCTTTAATGGGAGGGTCTCTTTTCTCTGTTTGCTCCTTTACTGTACTTTGTTTTTTCTTCTCATTTGCTGTATTAGTAGCTGCAGGTGCTTTGTTGGAAGGAGGATCGGCCAACTCTTTTCCTTTCTTCTGTGCATCGTTCTTCATTTGGAGCTCTTTTATTTTCTGAATGGGACTAATTGTATCGTCTCTGTTCCTTAAAGAGTACTTCCTTTGTTGAGCCGACAGAGCGTTCATATACCCTCTCTGGTAGTCATCAAACTCTTCTCCCAACACCGTGTCATTGGAAAAAATGAAATTTTCGTCCCTTCAAACATCTGGAGTCGCCACTGTGTATTCTTCGTCTTCTATGAGGAAAATTGGTGCACCATCAGCTGTGAAAAAGTGATTGGCCTCAATCAGAGGATCATCGTCATCTGAGTCTATCCCTTGCACGTAGTTCTGCTACAATGGTGTTTTAATCTGCTGCTATGTGTAGGTTTTAACCCTGAACATAAATTATCTACACACAAATCTTATAATAGAAAATAAACAATAGCGAGAGCATAAAACATAAAACAGATAAACACAAAGATTTTCCCCTGGATCCAAAATCGGGACGACGAGCTTGATTTTTCATTATATTCCTTTTAGTGTTACAACACACATATATACATGTCGAAGCATACATAAACCCCAATCCATTAACCCTGGATCAGAACATAACTGTAGTTCCCTTGACTGGATCTACAAAATACCAGGGGCCGAAAACCATCGTACCCCAAAACCATGTGCAAACTCATGCACAAAACATGGGTGGGTCTGCACACCAAAAAAATTTTCGCTGGGGCGCTGCCCCAGACCCCAACAGTGGGGGCTGCCTCCCCCTTTGTGACCCCCCTGCTGTGCCCGGTGCAACGTACAATGCATGGGGCTAGTCGTGGAAAGAATATAATACATACCCAACACTATGGTGGCGCTGCTTGGTCTTGCACTCTTTGCTCTCTCTACTTGATTCTAAATTGGGGCTGCTGCCCTCTAAAATTTGGATTTCTTATTTGAGGCTTAGGTCAATCTATAATGGTTAATCTATCAACCATTTTTTCCACTGTCCTGATCAGAATGTCATTTTGATGTCTGAAGGAGAGGCCTCCTCTTTCACTGTGACTCTTTTCTCAGCTCTGGCTCGTGCTCTTTTAGCCAGCAGATTAGCTTCAATGCTTACTATGATCTTCTACATGTCTTCAAGTGAAGACGGATCTATTTCACGCAGCTGATATGCCATATCAGCATCGAAACCGTCCGGAAATTTCAGTAATGCTAATCCCACAGGAGGTTTCAGGTTAGCTGGATAGTGTTATATACAACATTGAATCTTAAACAATAGTCCTACATAGTTTCACCACATTTCTTTTAATATTCTCATATTCAGACATAATTTGGAGTGGGTTCTTTTTTACCTCCCACCGATCTAAAAACTGAGTGTGAAACTATTGCAAAGTGAAAATTGAGCCTACTGGTAAGGCTCTGAACCACTTTCTAACTTCACCTCCGAAGCTTTGAACAAACAATCTAGTAGTTACATTCTCTGCCTCTACCTCGTGTAGATCAAAAAAGTCATTCATTTTATCGACATGCTGCTAGGCCGTAATGCTCTGGGTGGCATCAAAAATGGAAATTTTTCTTTGATAGTCAGTGGGCATGTCATTGAGAACCTGAGGCAAGACCAGAGGTGCATACTAGGCAGCCATGACTCTAGGTAGATTTACAACAATATTTATATTATTGGGATTTAAGGGAGGTGTTGATGGAGGAGATGACAACTGAGAGCTGACTGATGGGAATGATGATTAATTGGGAGGAGGAAATGTTGTTCCTGATGATTCTGAAGGCTTAGGAATATTAGTTGTAGTGATGGAATGAGGAGAATTCAAAATGTAATCGTCAATGGAGGAATTTTATCTTTGGACTTCAATATCTACAAGGAAGTCAGGATCTAAAACTGTATCATCAATGTCAGTTTCAAACTTATTTCCAAATAAAGAAAGCTAAAATTTTTTGTCAAAGGAAAGATCTTCTACAAAAAACCACTCAGTGGGCCAAGTATAGGATCTGAAGACAGGTCTGGGACTTAATGATACTTCTTGTCTTCTAACAGTTCTTGGGATAAGATTCGGATTTTCAAACACAAGGGGAGGATTTGAATCTGGATTAGCCTTGGTGTATCTCCTTGAATCCAGTGTGTGTAAATTTATAGTGTACAAACATTCTGTTTCAGCTTAACAGACTCTGAAAATCATTTTCTAGAACCGAGGAATTTACAAGAGAATTTTTACTGGGGTAATCTGACCTTTATGCTCTGATAGCAGAAATGTATTATGACTGAATAATAGTGGCTATAGTCATGTTCTTTTCCAATAGCGCTTGAATAATGTTTCGTAGTGAAATAATATCCCGACCTTTGAACAAATCTTTATAATTTAAAGCGATATTTTGGAACACATTAAAAACACTAAGCAAACCTTATTACTCCGGTCAAAATATTAAAACTTTATAACAATAGCGTGATCCTTTAAATAAAACACCAACCTTTAAACTTTATATCATATAACACATCTATGCTAGCAACGCGACATTCATTTTATTCAGCAGGTGCTCACATGTCCAATTTTTTCCTTTTATGAATAAAATAACTTTAAATGATATCAAACCGCTGGATCAACCTTGAGTTATCACTTGTGAATTTCACTGCGTTATTGTCATCAGATCTAATGCTCTTCAAATCGGACGATCCTCATTGATTTCGCGTTTTTTCAGAGGTCGAAGTTTAACAGCTGAGAGCCGCACGAAATGGGCAGTATTGGAGTGTTGACGTGCCGAATATAACTGGATTGCATTTTTCTGAAGTGATTTTTCTCCTGGGCAAAAGCAGTGCGATATGGGTGGTTTTGGTTTGAAAAACCCACTAGCGGTAAATCAAACCAAGGTTTGATTGTGGTTAAGCGTTTTAACTCCACACGTTAACTCAATGACCGGGTCCCACTTAATATTACTCTGCCGGTAAAGAATAAAGCCCTTTACTTAGATAACAAAGAAGAACTGTCGCGTATAATATAACCAAGGTTTTTAACCTTATGCAGGGTTTCTTAATACTCTTCTTTACACAGAGCCTAACTACGATTTTCTCTTCTACAGGCCTCTGTTCAAAATTTCTTCAAAGCAGAATAAACACATTTCGGTGCCGAGAATAAAAGTTCACAGATAGTCAGATCGAAACAACTTCCCTAGTGGAGTCTCCAGAGAGGTTAGCACCCAAATTGGACCCCAGGCTGAAAAGGGAAAAATGGGGTAACAACTAAACCATGCTCAGCATTGTAGCTAGCCCTACAAGGACAGGAGAGGGCTCTCTCCATGAAATGGATATTCAATAAAACACAATAGTGGACTGATATTAGGCTAGATAAAATGATAGAAAAAGGTTTAATAAAATGAATGAATTTCAGGGATGTGTGGGATAAAATGGGACAATTTGAAACTGGGGATTAAATAAAGACACATGGTATTTCATGGGGCAAGATAGGCAGGATATTTAGCAATTAAAGTTTAATAAGCATGGGATGGAAAGATTGGCGAGGAGCTAAAAAGGGCACAATAAATGGATCCTTTTTAAAACATAAGAAAGACACAGAGTATGAATGATTTCCCAAGGCAGAGCATATAAAAATGGATTCTACCTTTCTATCTTGAAAGCATTCAACAAGAAATGTTTATGGATGAGAGGTGAAACATAACAATTCACATATGAAACAAAGGAGAAAAATAAATGCTAAATCTCATACCACATGGATCCCAGAAATCAGAGCTGCATCTCTTATTAATCCCTATCAAGCTATACAATGGAGCACAAATATTTTCTTCCACACTATTCCCCTACTGGTGAATTACAGACTTCAGACTCCTTTACAAATGATTTACAATTACAATAAATAAGCTGAAATGTGGGGAACATAGATCCATGAAAAGAGGGAGTTGTTTAACAAATCGGAACTAAAATCTGAATATGGCAAAGAGGACCAACGTTTTGCCTCTGAAAACAAGGAACAACAATACATATTGACCCTTTGAAATTTTTTTGTCATACTGAATGAAGGAAAAATAGGCAATTCGGAAAACAAATTTCCTATTTTTCTGCTGCTGTAACAATCTTTGTTTTTAATATAAGCTTCTCGACCTTTTGACTGTCGCTTTTATTTCCGTTATTTGTTTGAAAAACTGACATTTTAATAAAATGCCGTCGAAATAAAATTGAAATGAAATTATGCTTTCGGTGAAGGGAAAAAAAATTAATTGGGGACTTTATGATAATCAAAATCGGAACGGATAGGATCGGGAAAAAGGTGATTTTGTATTGAAGGAGAGGAGGGTTGGAAAAATGAGACCAGGGGTAAGTGAATCGCAATCGAAATCAGAAGGGCTTTGAGAGAGAGGAAATATAATGGAGTGACAGAAAACTCCAATGTGATTAAGTCATAAGGGTAATCGGAATCGGAATTGGGAGTTTTGGGAGCGGAGTATAACATAATGCATGCTCCCGATGTGATAGGGTAATGGCCTTTGTAATAAAAAAAATTAAACAAAATTTAAACTTAACAAAGGCAAAGAGCCAATGTATTATGAATGGACGGAGGATTAGAATGGTGGGACTCGGGTCAATCGGCATCGGGAGATCAGGGAGAGGGCGGAGAGAGATGTTGTATATGGAATCACCGATTGCCGATGGCTCGATTAGCTATGGGCTGTCAGATCGGAGGGGGAAAATAAATGACTAAGGGATAATCGGGAGCGGGCCATCGACGGGAGTGAATCGGAGGGGAAGGATTGGAGGTTTATAATCAGGAGCCATTCAATGTAATCGCATCAGAGTTTCTTGCGATGGGCTAATTGGGGCGCGCTTATAAAAGTTGCGATGCGACGGGATAGGGACTTGAGGCGGCGGAATTTTATAATATAACTTTAATACAAAATTTTATTATAATGTTTTCAAAGTATGGTGGGGAAGTGGTTTGGAACAGAACTTTATAATACGATGTTTCAATGTTATTATAAAGTTTTAATGGGATGTGGAGGGGAAGTGGTTAAATTAAAATCACATTTGTGTTTTAAATAATTTCATAATGCAATTTTATAATCGAAGGGAGGAAAAAGGGATTTTATAAGGAAAATATAAAATTTAAACACAAATTTTAAGGGAAAAATGGGAAATAGGGGAAGTTTGAGGATATAGGGGACCTTTACTTCAGTTAAACATAAATTTCAATCCAGAAGTCAATTTTAAGAGTGTAATATACCGTTGGAAAGCTCTTTCCGGGCTCTTTCTGATGGATCTACTTGGAAGATGATTTGATGATGAACATGATGTGGAAAAATTATCTGAAGGTAGGGCGATGATCTTGTGGAGATGGCAGCTTCTGAATTGTGACTTATTACATATGATGACATAAAATTACATAATGAATGATAATAAAGGAAAAATATCATGTTTCCACCTCAAAACATGGTTTTGAGGTGAAAATTACATCGAGCTGAATAAAATATCTCTTTGATCTTCCAGGTATTGTGACTTTGAGTTTATTGACTTCCTCATGACCTTGCTGATATTAATTGACATTTGACTCATTAATTTGACCATGGTGAGACCCTAGAAACTAATGAGACCCATCCTATGACCTAATGACATGATTTTTGAAAGTGACAGTGACTCATGACCAAAGACCATAGAGAGGAGAATCAACAAGTACCTCATGAGGGAAAACTGATGAAAAATTACTACCATCAATGAATCCATGACCTAGCGGAATGGTGAAATTTATTCGGTATGAGACTCCTAATATGCAAATGCAAAAGAGCAGTTTTGATCACTGATGGCAGTATGACTAGACTGACACTAATAGGATCAAAACAAGAAGATAGGATTTCGAAATAAGAATCTCTACAAGCTGGAGGTAGATGGCTACGCTGCAATGGTGGGAAAAGTAGAAGAAGTGGTGAGCCAGGATGCAGGTGAGTTATGGCATAAGAGATTGGGCCATCTTCACCATGGTGCTTTGAAGATTTTGCAGCATATTTCTACTAGACTTCCCAAGGGTACTCTTGTGCAGACATATCAGTGCAAGGGATGTACTATGGGTAAGTTTGTGAAGACCACCTTTCATGAGAAGGAGAACCATGCTTCGGTGATCCTGGAGAGAATTCACTCAGAAGTGTGTGGACCTTTCTCGGTTGCTTCAAAAAAAAAACACAGGTATTATGTTATATTTGTTGATGACCATTCTTGTAGATGCTTGATCTTCTTCATGTAGAAGAAGAGTGAAACATTCTCAAATTTTTGTGAGTTCAAAGCATTGGTGGAGAAGGAGTCGGGGAAGCAAGTGAAAGCTCTACAGAGCGATAATGGTGGTGAATACATCTCGAGTGAATTCAAATAATTCTGTAGAAAATAAGGAATTCAAAGAGAACTCATAGTGCCTCATAACCCACAGCAGAATGGGGTCACGGAGAGGAAGAACAGAATGATCGTGGGTGTTGCACAAGCTATGCTTGAGAGGGAGCTAGACTTGCATGCAGTGAAGGAACTGCTTGTTCCAAAAGATGAGCCTCTGGATGTGGATCAGCCACAAGAGGAGATTCATGGACTGGAGGAGTCCACTCATGCAGAACCAAGCATCAGACAAGGCAGAAAGCATACCACATAAGATGAGAGACTGAAACTTGATGCAGCACAGAATGTAGGAGTCCCTACATCACAGCGCAGACAGAGACAGTCACCAGACCGATTTACTGGATACATGACTCTTATGAGCGAGTGTATCATGATAGAGCCATATTATTTTGAAGAAGCAGTGCAGGAGCCCACATGGGTAGATGCCATGGTGGAGGAGTATGACTCCATTGTCAGAAAAAATGCTTGGGAGTTTGTTCCAAGGCTGGTGGGAAAATCAGTTGTAGGATCAAGATGGATCTACAAGGTAAATCAAGCTGCTGATGGGAGCGTCGAGAAGTATAAGGCAGAATTTTTTGCCCAGGGATTCTCACAGATCAAGGGGATTGAATATGAAGAAACCTTTGCACCTGTCGCACGGTATTCTTCCATACGGACCATCCTTGCTCTCTCAGTGCAGATGGGTTGGCACATTCATTAGATGGATGTGAAGATTGTGTTCCTTAATGGGATCATTGAGGAAGAAGTGTACATTGAGCAGCCTAAAGGATTTGAGATCTTCAACAGAAAATCACATGTGTGTAAGCTCAAAAGAGTGTTGTATGGGCTGAAACAAGCACCACGTGCTTGGTACACTCGGATCGACAACTATTTCATTGGACTTGGCTTCACCAAGAGTGAGGCGGATGCAAACCTGTACCAGATTGTGGTGGAGGGTAATATTTTAATCATTATTCTTTACGTTGATGATTTAATACTAATGGGTGATGAGCAGTTGATACACTCATGCAAGGCAGATCTTGCAAAGGAGTTTGAGATGAAGGATTTAGGCCTCCTTCATTATTTCCTTGGATTGGAAATATGGTAGAGAGAACATGAACTGTTTGTGTCTCAAGGTAAGTATGCCAGGGAGATACTGGAGAAGTTTCACATGCAAGGCTGAAAGCCTATTGATACTCCTCTTCCAGGAAATTGGAAGAAAGAGGATGCTACATCGGCAGAGGTAGTGGATGCCACTGTTTATCGACAGTTGGTGGGTTCGCTCATGTATTTATTCAATACAAGACCGGGCATATGCTATGCAGTGAACCATATTTCACAAGCGATGGTTAAGCCTACCAAGCTCTTTTGGAAGGTAGGCAAGCATGTCCTAAGATATCTCAGGGGCACATCTGAGTATGGTTTATGGTACAGACAGACGGATAAGGTGAAGTTGCATGGCTTCACAGATGTAGATTGGGTAGGCAGCGCAACAGATAGAAAGAGCACATCAGGAGGGATTTTCAGTATCAAATCTACGGCAGTTTCTTGGTACAACAGGAAACAAAGATCCGTGGCACTCAGTTCAATGGAAGGAGAATACATGGCAGCAAGTCAAGCTGCATGTGAGGCTATCTGGATGAGGAAGATCCTAGTCGGCTTGTTCGGTTCGCATTTAAATCCCACAGTAATACATTGTGATAGTCAGAGTTGCATTAAACTCTCGATTAATCTTGTGTTTCATGATAGATCTAAACATATTGATATCCGGTATCATCATATTAGAGATTGTGTGTAGTGGAAGATCATGTTGCTTTAGTACATTCCTACGGAGGATAAGGATGCAAATATTCTGACAAAGGCGCTCACCAGGAGAAAATTTGAATACCATAGAGGCAGGATCAGGGTGAAAGATAATCCCTATCTTGTTGAGAGGGAGTGTTGAGATTCAAAAAAATGATGAGCTTAGTAAAAAGAGTCACCTTCACTAAGTGGTCCCACAGGCTATTTTTTGCGCAAGTCTATTTTTAGAATATGTCTATTTTTAGACATGATGATCATATTTCAGAAGTTGCATGATGCTATTTGTGGATGGTTGGTCAAGTTGGAAAAATAGATGAAATTCTATTTTTAGAATATTGGGCAAAGTCTATTTATATATTGTCAATCTAAAAATAGATGCACGTCGATTATGATTAGCTCTTAATAATAATCAGACAATAAACAACAACTTATTCTCTTGGAGCACTTTGTTTCAGTGCACAGATGTGGCAGATCAGTGGACTGAGGGAATTACACAATTCCCAAGGTTTTACTGGATTTCATGCATGGAGGACTTAGTTAGAACTCAAGTGGCAAAGTTATGATAGAGTTGGAAGAGTAGTTTATGGAGTGGAGGCAGGCTAGCAGGGGGAAAAGATCGGTGCATGGATTTACATATTTTTCCTGATTAGTGTGTGACAATTGTATTGTACTGAGAGCTTGATGTACTAATATTTATATGAGGATTGTTACATGATCTCCATGATACATAATATATGATAGTTGGGGTTTTCAGCTTCAGGCTTTCGTGTTAAACAAGTGTGTTAGGTGCGATTGTTTTTATTTATGCTTCACATGTTTGTGCAATTAATTTTCCACAAAAGATTAACAATGGAATGATTATGTATCTTGCAAGAAGTTAAATATTGTGAGATCAGGAGAATCTAGGACATATACATGCTTAATGTATATAATTTCTACATGGTATCAGAGCATTGTTAATTCTTGAATATTGCAATTGTGAAGTGAGTTTGTTCTGGTGGACAATTCAAATTTGCTACAAAAGATTCTTGATGCAGAAATTGAGTATACATTGAAATGGCTTTCAATGGGTTGCGATTGGACTATTCCCTTGATGGGAGCTCTAATTACATAGCCTGGAAGGACAGGATGGAGGCAATGCTGGAGGATAATGGACTGAAGGAGTTCATCGATATCGATGTTCCTAAGATGGGATCTAGCGATGATGCATTACTTGACGCATGGAAAAATAAGACAAAAAAGATGAGAAGAATTATGTTGGAAGGTGTGAAGGACCATATTGTGTCCAGGCTTCATGGGAAAGCCCCTCCATTCTTAATTTGGAAGGCTTTGATATATTTTTTCCAAAGCAGAATTGACCAGAGGAAGTTGGCACTTAAAGACGAGCTCAGAAAAATAAAAATGGAGAAAGGCGACAGTATTCCAAAATACCTCACGAAATTTTTCCATTGCAAGGATGAACTGGGAAGTGTGGGGGTTACTGTTGATGATGAAGACTTGGTGAGCTTGGCTCTCCTTGGGCTTCCGAAGAGTTGGCATAGCTACGAAGACTCTGTCAATGGACGGGAGAAACTGTCGGGATGGGAGTCACTTTGGTCGGATCTTGTGCAGGAGGAGATAAGGCGGGGTACCAGGGATGGCTCTTCATCGAAGAATGAAGATGAAGAGAATTGCAATTTGGCTTCCAAATCAAGAAAAGGGAAAAGGAAGAATTTTCCTTCAAAATCCGAAGCTAAAGGAAAGAAGCAGGATTTGTCCAAAGTGAAGTGTTTTCACTGTCACGAACATGGGAATTTCACCACTAACTGTCCACAAAAGAAGAATAAAAAGAAGGTTGTTGGAGCTATAGCTGGAGAGGCCTTAGCCTCAAAATTTGAACTTGATTTCTCTTTGATTGCATGCTTGGTTTCAAGCTGTATGGGATCGTTGTGGTATCTTGATAGTGGTGCATCTTTCCACATGACGGGAGACAAGGAGTTGTTTAGTGACTTGGAGGAGAAGGACCTTCAGATGCACATAGAGATGGGATATGATGGTAGGTACAGTGCGACTGGCATTGGGACCATTACCTTTGAGAGGGATTCCGGTAATCCATTCTTGTTGAAGGATGTTATGCATGTTCTAGGTATAAACAAGAGCTTGGTATCGGTCTCAATTCTGGAAGACAAAGGTTATGATGTTGTTTTCAGTGAGGGAAAAGCCTTCCTTCAACATAAAAAAATGGGTCAAACCAAGAAGATAGGGTTTCTAATTAAAAATATATACAAGCTGGAGGTAGATGGCTGCGATGCAATGGTGGGCAAAGCAGAAGAAGTGGTGAGCCGGGATGAGGGCGAATTATGGCACAGGAGATTGGGCCATCTTCACCATGACGCTTTGAAGATTTTGCAGTAGATTTATAATGGAATTCCCAAGGGTACTCTTTCGCAGTCAGATTAGTGCAAGGGATGTACTATGGGTAAGTTTTTGAAGACCACCTTTCATGAGAAGGAGAATCGTGCTTTGGTGATCCTGGAGAGAATTCACACAGATGTGTGTGGACCTTTCTCAATGCTTCAAAAAAAAAACACATGTATTATGTTATATTTGTTGATGACTATTCTAGTAGATGCTGGATCTTCTTCATGCAGAAGAAGAGTGAAATGTTCTCAAAGTTCTGTGAGTTCAAAGCATTGGTGGAGAAGGAGTCGGGGAAGCAAGTGAAAGCTATATGGAGCGATAATGGTGGTTAATACATCTCGGGCAAATTGAAAAACTTCTGTAGAAAATAAGGAATTAGAAGAGAACTCATAGCGCCTCATAACCCACAACAGAATGGGGTCACAGAGAGGAAGAACATAACGATCGTGGGTGCTGCACAAGCTATGCTTGAGAGGGAACTAGACTTGCATGTAGTGAAGGAACCGCTTGTTCCGAAATATAAGCCTTCGGATGTGGATCAGCCACAAGAGGAGATTCATGGAGTGGAGGAGTCCACTCATGCAGAACCAAGCATCAGACAAGGCAGAAAGCATACCACAGAAGCTGAGAGACTGAAACTTGATGTGGCACAAAATGTAGGAGTCCTTACATCACAACGCATACAGAGACAATCACTTAACCGATTTACTAGATACATGGCTCTTATGAGCAAGTGTATCGTGACAGAGCCATATTCTTTTGAAGAAGCAGTGCAGGAGCCCACATGGGTAGATGCCATGGTGGAGGAGTATGACTCCATTGTTAGAAACAATGCCTGGGAGATTGTTCCAAGGCTAGTGGGAAAATCAGTTGTAGGATCAAGATGGATCTACAAGGTAAAGCAAGCTGCTGATGGGAGCGTCGAGAAGTATAAGGCAATATTTGTTGCCCGAGGCTTCTCACAGATCGAGGGGATTGACTATGAAGAAACCTTTTCACCTGTCGCATGGTATTGTTCCATACGGACCATCCTTGCTCTCTCAGCGCAGATGGGTTGGCACATTCATCAGATGGATGTGAAGACTGCGTTCCTTAATGGGATCATTGAGGAAGAGGTGTACATTGAGCAGCCTGAAGGATTTGAGATCTTCAACAGTGAGTCGCATGTGTGCAGGCTCAAAAGAGCGTTGTATGGGCTGAAACAAGCACCACGTGCTTGGTACACTCGGATCGATAGCTATTTCATTGGACTTGGCTTCACCAAGAGTGAGGTAGATGCAAACTTGTACTAGATTGTGGTGGAGGGTAATATTTTATTCATTGTTCTTTATGTTGATGATTCAATACTAACGGGTGATGAGCAGTTGATACACTCATGCACGACAGATCTTGCAAAGGAGTTTGAGATGAAGGATTTGGGCCTCCTTCATTATTTCCTTGGATTGGAAATATGGCAGCGGGAAGGTGAACTATTTTTGTCTCAAGGAAAGTATGCCCGGGAGATACTAGAGAAGTTTCACATGCAAAGTTACAAGCCTATTGATACTCCTCTTCCAAGAAATTGGAAGAAAGAGGATGCTACATCGGCAGAGGTATTGGATGCCACTGTCTATCGATAGTTGGTGGGTTCACTCATGTATTTAGTCAATACACGACCATACATATGCTATGCGGTGAACCAAATTTCACAAGCAATGGTTAAGCCTACCAAGCTCTTTTGGAAGGAAGGTAAGCATGTCCTGAGATATCTCAGGGCACATCTGAGTATGGTTTATGGTACAGACAGACGGATGAGGTGAAGTTGCATGGCTTCACGGATGCAGATTGGGCAGGTAGCCCAACATATAGAAAGAGCACATTAGGAGGGATTTTCAGTATCGGATATACGGTAGTTTCTTGGTACAACAGGAAACAAATATCTGTGGCACTCAGTTCAGCGGACGCAGAATACATGGCAGCAAGTCAAGCTGCATGTGACGCTATCTGGATGAGGAAGATCCTGGTCGGTTTGTTCGGTTCACATTTAGATCCCACAGTGATACATTGTGATAATTAGAGTTGCATTAAACTCTCATTTAATCCTATGTTTCAGAATATATCTAAACATATTTATATCCGGTATCATCGTATCAGAGATTTTGTGCAGTGGAAGATCATGTTGCTTCAGTACATTCCTACGGAGGATTAGGATGCAGATATTCTGATGAAGGCGCTCACCAGGAGAAAATTTGAATACCATAGAGGCAGGATCGAGGTGAAAGATAATACCTATCTTGTTGATAGGGAGTGTTGAGATTCAACAAGATGATGAGCTTAGTGAAAAGAGTCGCCTTCACTAAGTGGTCCCGCAGACTATTTTTGGTGCAAGTCTATTTTTAGAGATGATGATCATATTTCAGAAGTTGCAGGATACTATTTTTGGATGGTTAGTCAAGTTGGAAAAGTATATGAAATTATATTTTTATAATATTGGGCGAAGTCTATTTATATATCATCGATCTAAAAATAGATGCATGTCGATTATTATTAGCTCTTAATAATAATCAGATAATAAATAACAACTTATTCTCTTGGAGCACTTTGTTTCAGTGCATAAATATGGCAGATCAGTGGACTGATGGAATTATGCAATTCCCAAGGGTTTACTGGAGTTCATGCATGGAGGACTCAGTTAGAACTCAAGTGGAAAAGTTATGACAAAGTTGGAAGAGTAGTTTATGGAGTTGTATTTAGTTTAACTTAGTTAGACACAGTTGAGCTAGTTGTATCTAGTCTAACTGAATGATACACTAGTGAGAGTGGAGTGAATTAATTAGTCAATTAATTCACAAATAATAACTCATAAATCAACTAAACAATATAGCAGTTAACTACAATGCATGGCAGTTCCAGTGGAGACCCAGTGGAGAGATAGGTGGAAGGGCAAGATAGACTATCTGTTGTGACTATAGTGATGCATTGATTACATCACACACACATTGGAGTTGCCAATGAGGATTTTTCAGTAAAGGAAAGGGTAATTTGAATTCATTTAGAGCTATTCTTTAGCAGGGATTACGCAGTGGAGGCAGGCTAGCAGGGGGAAAAGATCAGTGCATGGATTTGCAGATTTTTCCTGATTAGTGTGCGACGATTGTGTTGTACTGAGAGCTTGATGTACTAAGCTTTGTATGAGGATTGTTACATGATCTCCATGATACATAATATATGATGGTTGGGGTTTTTAGCTTTATGCTTTCCCATTAAACAAGTGTGTTATGTGCGATTGTTTTTATTTATGCTTCACATGTGTGTGCAATTAATTTTCCGCAAAAGATTAACAGTGGAATGATTTTGTATCTTGCAAGAAGTTAATTATTGTGAGATCAGGATAATATAGGACATATTCATGCTTAATTTATATAATTTCTACAAGCCACTCCTGTTTTGATCCGTTGAAGCCCGAAAACACCATTCCCGCCTGACTTGACCTGCATTAAATGTTGGCGCTGTTAAACCCTAAATATGCCTAATAAACATACAAAAATGTGTTCATTTCCATTCCTACTGGGCATAAACTCTATATAAGCCCCTAACTGTTAAAACAAACCTTTTTACATCGTTTTCGAGCCAAAACGACCTCAAATTTCAAACTTGTAGCCATTGAAGACTACTTAGGAGCTCTGCGTTGCTGCAAAGATCAGATAGAAGCTGTTCGACTTGTTCAAAGACCCCATAAACCATTTCAAACCTGTACCTACGAATAACAGGTTTTTCTTCTAAATTAAACGTGTTTCAAATTGAAGAAGCCTTATTAAAAGGCAGATTTCATTTATAAACTTGAAAATCATCCATAAGAAACCTGTCAAAAAGCCCAAAAAATAGGCCAAACCCTATCAAGTTTTCTATAGAAACCCTGTTTTATTGAATATACTATTTTAAAGGGAATTCACGAGTTTTTAATAGTTTCTATAAATTGTTTAAACTCCAAATTTAGCTAGAAATCCTCTAAAGGTATCCCAAAACCTCTATACCTAAATTCAAAAGATTTTTTAGCACAAATTCTCAGTGAAAAAGCCTAAGAAACCCATGTTTCTTGTGTCTAAACCAGTAAAACCCTATAAATCCTTTTGAAGAATCCAAATTTACAAGAAAAACCAAGAGAATCCCATATTTTTCCCATTTTTATCCATGAAACCTCTGCTAAAGTAAAAATACTTCTGCAAACTATCTAAACTTGTAGAAGTAGCCAAAATGCCTAAAAAGCAGAGCTCTAGCAATCCTAAAGGTTCCAAAGTGCTTAAATCAACTCTATCCATGAATTCTAAGACTGATATTGTTGTAAATCCTTTACAACCCCCACTCAGAGATATTGAGCATATTCCACTAGCTGATACTGATTACAAGATAGAAAACCCAATTGTTGAGTTTAATCTACTAGATATTCATAACTGGAGCTATGAGAAGTCTTTAGATAATCAAGAAGAAGTCCATATTTGGGAATCCCATTTGCCCAAATATGTTGTTCCATTAACTCATCCATGCCAAGAAGTTATTAGGTTATGTCAACAGTACTATGTACCTGAACAGAGAGCCATAATAAATGCCAACAAAGAAGTGCTTCTTACCATTACTGCTGAATCCATTAACCAAATGCTACAACTACACCCTAACCCTCAAGTAGTCCCCTTATCTATAGAGGCCCTCACCAATTTGTATATTGGCCTAGATTTTCCCAAGGGATTCATGATTTTTCATACATTTATGCCTTTGCATGTGGAAATTCCTCAAATAAATCCCCCATATTCCACTTCCAGATTCCCATAATTTTCAAGACATGTGATTTCCATGCTTTCCTTCATCCTAGGGTATTTCAATGATGAATACATAGATGAGTCCATCTTGGGTTTCTTATCTACATTTACCCCAGGACAACCCCCATCTACAATATTTGATTATGCTGGTTACATTGCAGACAATATTCATCATCAATTGACCAATTTGCCAATTGAAGGAGTGTTCGGATACACATCCTTCCTCCTCCATATGTTTCTATATTTTCAATCAGATAATTTTCCAGTTACTCTTCAAAAGCTTGACATAGAGGCAAATCCTCTCTCTATCATTTTTTGGACTACTTTGCTTAGGAAAGAATGTGAAAATTTCACTTATGCAGAATTTTCAGAATTGTTCATACATCCAGTGATCAGAAGGTTAACAAAAACAGAGTAGCCAAGGATAAATGAAGAAATGAAGAAAATATTACAGTTATTAGAGCAGAATAAAGTTGGTGATTGGTACCTATATGAAAAACATACTGAGATTAGAGTTTTTGGGTCAAATTTGTTACCTTACAAGTTACCCAAACATGTTTCAATGAGGATCTTTTCCTTGGAGTATATCAGGAAAATCCTAAACTCTAATTCCATAAAATTCATGGCAGAAAAAAAAGAAAACTCAATTCAAATTAAAGAATCAGATAGGGCCATTCATCTGCAATCATAGGGATGCAGAGAAAGAAGCAGCAAAGCAGTTATTTGAATTCAGATTTGAAGAAATTTTTCCTTGGAATTATGATCCACAAGGGATCCTAAGTAAACTAAGGTTTAAGTGAAAATTAACACCATTCATTCATGAAACAAAACCAAAGATAGAAAAGTATGCAAATCAGGCTGAGTGGACAGAGAATACCTTAACAGATGCAGTAAAGAAAAGTAATACTAGTCACACTTTAGAGACTACAGATCAGCCAAAAAAATCCACCAAGAGAGTAAGGGAAGAAGGAGCCTATGTTGTTGAAACTACAACTGAAACTAAATTCAAGTTAATATACAACAAAAGGCCTAAGTTAAATTCAACAAATAAAGAGAAGGTAACAATTGATGTGGAAGAAACAGATCTTATAAATACCAACACTGATTTTCCAGAAACAAGTGTTTCCACTATGATCATCAATGATCCAGTTACTGAGAATAAAAATGAAGAACAAGTTAACAATGAATATGCACAGTTTATATAAAGACAACGGAGCATGGAAGCCTCTTCCTCACAGGCAGCTGAGGAGAAAGATCTAGACATCAAAGAAAAATACAAACAGATCAAACTAAAGAATGAGGAGATCAAAAACAATATTTATTCTCAATATCTAAAAAAGACACCATGTGTGCAAAACATACTTTTGTCTGCATTTTATTATTCAAATCAAAAGCTAATTATGTCAGTATTGCAGCCCACAGTCAAAACCCGAAAGACAGTGGTAGATTATAAGAAATTTGAATTGGAAATTCAAACAGAAAAGATTCATGCTTTGGATCAGATTGAATTCCATAGAAAAACTTTAGAAATGTTGTACTCTACCGTTACAACTAAAGCCATGAGTGCTCAGAGACTCCAAAACACCATCTCTAACATGAAAGATCATATGAAAATGGATAAGGCATCCTTTTATGCCAAGGATTTAAGGATAAAATCCTTAAAAGAACTAGTTTTGCAGGTGGGATATGACCCTGCTAATATCAAAGCAGCAGAGTTATTAGTGAAGAAGAAGAATGAAGATATTGCAGCTTTGAGGAAACAACTTAAACTTCCTCAAAGTGAACATCCTAAAAAAAAAGAAATAATAGAAGGAAAGAAAGAAAAAGATGACATGATGAGTTTGATTTTTCAGCTTACAACACAGATAAAGGAAATGGAGATTCAGATGGACAAGATTTTCCAGGAGAAATAAATACCAGAAGTACCAGAAATTCCTATAGTTATTCCTATAATCACTACAACAGTGCCTTCAACTTTAGCTGAAAATTTGGCACCCAAATAATCATTGGTTACTGCAGTGCTAGTAACTTCATCCACAACCTCAGCTATAGAATCATCTACAACAGCACTTCACCATACAGATGAGGCCAACAAACTGGTAAAGGCCATGGAAGAAATGTCTCTTAAGACAAATGAAATCAACAAATTAAAATAGATGGTAGAAAATCTTGAGAACTCAAACAAATTGGCTCAGATAAATGCAAAAACACATGAGCAAAAGGCCATCAGATTAAATGAAGAATTGAAGAAATTGTAGAAGGAATTGACATTGAAGGAACATATTTCCTATGTGAAAAATCATCCGTGGAACAAAATCATAGGAGCCATCAATGATGTATGGCCTTCCATCCAAGTGATTTTTGAACAAAGAGACTTATTGAAAGCAGCATTAGAAGAGATCCAAAAGACTAAAGAGGAATTGGATAACAAACTAGAACAAGCTCTAGAATTGATAAAGTTCCTCAACAGCAAGAAAAGGCAAGAGTTGGAAGAACTTGAAATAACTGATAGAAATGAAACTATCATTGAGATAAAGAAGGTTATAACCAAAATGAACCTGATGAAGTAGTTGGGGGAAAATTGTGAAAACATGAACATTTCTATAATCAGGTTTATGGTTAAATTTTAGAACTTGAGGTAAAGGAGTTTGCCTAATATCTTGGTCATAAATGACAAGTTGATGCCTCGTGAATAGTATAACAAAAATATCAGAGAATATGCCAAGGAATAAGTTGAAAAATCAGGTGGTGGACAAGGCATTCCAATAGGCAAAGTCCTACTTAGAAATTTTGAAGACTTATTCTATTTTACAATATGAAATTAAACACTTGCTTATCATCAAGCCAACTTTCTCCAAGTACACAGAAGCAGATGAAAATTTCAGAAAACTAAAGAAAATACAAGTTCCAAGTAATGAAGATTGGGATTCATTGACAAATTTACTGTAAAAAGTAAAAAGGCAGAAAGGTAACAGTGAAAACAGTTTGTTAAAATTTGCAGTCAAACAAATTTTTACAGCAGTAAAGATCTTTTACAAAGTTTAAAGAGTATCAGAGGTTAAATAATATCAGTTAAAGTGTATCAGATAAGCATATCAGACTTCACAGCAAACTCGAAATATCTAAAGCCAGCAAGGAAGACAACAAGGCAACCAGTTGCTTCTTATCCTAAGTCAGTTTCTATTTCTTTTGGATAGATAGGACAACTTGCTGATTTATTAAGAAGTTGTCTCTATTATTGTTCTAAAGATATTTTATTTTCCTTATATAATTCCTAGAAGCATTCTAGGATATTTTGTAAACATTTATGTATAAATACTTCATCTTTAGAAGTATTAGTGTGGAATAAATTGCTGAAGATTTCTATAGACATTTTTGTGGACTTGAAGTATTTTTGTGTTCAAATTTCGAGTGGCAGACTGAATCAGATCAACTAGCATCATATTTTAGGATTCATGTGATGAGTTATTTGGAGTGAATTATTTTCTAAATTTTTCATTTTTATCTTTCTTTGTTACATGCAATCCATTATGTGTTATAAATTTGAATGAATGAATAGGAGGATTACTTCAGGATTTGTTAAAAGCACCTTGTCTTAACTATTTGTCATTTCTATGTTTTCATATGATTTCCAGTGTAGGGAACCTTTAATTCTCCCTCTCTTGTTTGACCTCTGCCTACTACTTCCCTTTTCTGGATCAAAGAACCCTTTATTGCTCTTTATCCTGATCATACCATCTCACAAAACAACTTTCCAAGATCTACAAGGGTTATCTATCTTGCCCTGAAAAAATTTGACTTTTTGACCTTGATCCCATCTCTGTATGCTTTATTTTTGACTCCTTAGCCCAATGGACAAATAGATTTCCCACTATCCATCTCCTTTAGTGATTTTTCCCACCAAACCAATCAAAACAAAACCAATTGCACAATCATAACTAGCCTAAAATTTTATAAAACAAACAAAGTTAAATCTTATAGAGAGAGCCCTCTCTGAACCCTAGGAAGGCTAGATCCTAGAGTTTAAAGGTTGGTATGTGGTTACCTCTAGTTTTCTCAACTAAAAACCAAAAATCTCACAACTAGAGAATTACTGGAGTGATAACAGGAGGTACCCATTCGACCCCCTTTTGGAAGTTATATATATGAGACCTCACCTCCTCATTTGGGAAAATTCTGAATCATATTAATCATCATGTTTTTTCTAGCAAAGGAAGAAGGATTTGGAGGTTGAAAATCAAAAGCTCTTGAAGACAAAAAGGAGCTCAGATTTTATAAGCATTCTTCTATGGCTAAAGTGAAGGATTTTTGGTAATCTTCTCTATGGTATGTGAGTTTTTTTGAGGTAGTTCTCTTTGTGACATGTGAGATTCTTTGTGGCAGTCTCTGTTGTGGTATGCGAGCCTCTCTCTAGCTCATTATTTTATCGTTGTGAGCCTCTCTATGACACATTCTTTCGTGGTTGCGAACCTCTCTGTGGTACATTCTTATGTAGTATGTGGGCCTCTTTGTAGCACATTCTTCTATGGTATGTGAGCTTCTCTGTGGCCCATTATTTTTTGGTTCTAAGCTTTTCTATGGTTTCTTATCTCTGTGGTAAAACAAATTTTTATGGCTACTTATCTATGTGACTGAGGAATACGAAAATTTTTTGTTCATATGATCTTATCAAATAGATGACTTTGATTGATGTACAATTTATGAATCGAACTCTCTTTCATAAGGAAAGATTATTGGTTTTCCCCTTGTGGGTTTTTCCCTAGTTGCTAGCCTAATTTCTGGTGTCTCAATGTCTCTTGTCTTATTTTTTATTATGATATTTATTACTCTATGGTAGAAGTGAATGGTTGAATTTTTTCATGTATACACTTGTCTTATTGTTTATTGTGATCTTTATTACTCTATGGTAGAAGTGAATGGTTGAATTTTTTCATGTATAACTACTTGATGATTGGGATGGTCTAAATAAGTAATGTTGTATCATTGGAAGTAGTTATCAATTTGAAAAAATGTTCTAGTCTTGACTTCACTTGAAAATAAACACATGACACCTCAATATAGCACAATGAAAGATATATTTGCATAAATTTCCTCCGCATCTCTGTATATCGCATAATTAAAGGCATCTTTTCATAGCTTCATTTAGACTTCCACACTCCACAATGAAAGTTTGATCCTTGTTTTTTCATTTCAAATGATTGCATTTACGACAATAGAAAAATGAAAACTTTGCAGAAGACATAGGAAATCACTTTGGAAAAAACCATTCGTAATAAGCCCCCTCGAGAACTAATCGAGTATGTGTTAGAAACAATAAACACCTGGCCAATGCAGCTATAGACACATTACTTGTTAAAAAATTGTTAGGTTCTTTAAGCTAATTTAGATTTATGTTCATGAAAGCTTCATAAAACTTAGATTTCTTTGAGTACTTGTGAATTGAACTCTTATTGTCGAACATTAAATGAAATTTCTTTATAATTTGTGATTTGTGCACAAGAATAAGTGTGTGCAATAACAAACACAGTCTTTTTTCTGCAATGTTTTTCACTTCCACATGCATTCTCCCTCTGCACAACTCTCCCACACACCTTCCTTTCACAAAATACTAGTTTTTAGATGATCGAAGCCACTGAAACCACATGTTAGATCAAAACACATTAGCACATCTCTCAAATTGAATATTTTTGAGACAAAGAAATCTATTATTTTGTGTAGCTTACACTGAAAACTTCCATTGTGTGAAAGAATCTTCCTCCACACTCTGCATTTAGTATGAGGCTCTTCACACTATCAAATGCACTAAACACTAAATACCACCCTCCCGCACAATGTGTTATTAAGGCTATGTATCTTCATTAATCAAATAATTAATGCAATTGATTATCCGATTAACACATATCACTATTATAATGACAAAACACAAGCATGTTGTCCATATTATTTTTACACATCAAAATATAAATCAAGTACATGTAGCATGAAAATTGTTGAAAGAATTTAGTACCAAAGCATGAGAGAAAGGACAAGTGTGTAGGGAAACCATATATGGAAAAACAATGTTGAGACAAAAAGGTTTATGAAGATGTAGGAACCTATAGTGATAGATATTGACTATGGTGCAGACGACTCTACACTTAGCATTAAATAATTAATTAAGGCTTAGCAGTACTATTAATATCCATTTATCAAATCAATGTGCAATCATGTCATCACTCAAGTGCTTAACAACATTTACTCTGATGCATTGTGTAATCATTATTGACTGCAAACATATCAATTAAACCATATCTATCGATATTATAAAATACTCTTTTTGACATTTATTAAATGAATCAACGCATAATCAACACATCATTTGAGTGCTTGATAACATGTATTGTTTGTAAAAAATCCAAGAGTATGCACAAGTCTTCATAGCTAGTATTTGTCATAGTGAATTGAAATGATGTGTGTATCTCCTTCACACACTTCTATTCGCATATTTCTTCTGCACAATGGAAGCTTCCTCCCCACATTCATACTCCACACATGTGTAATGATTATATGTTGTAATCATATCAAGAATATTGTATATATCAATATTATAAAATAGTATTTTCAACATTTATTCGGCGAATTGATGTGTAATGAACACACTTTTTAACAAGTCAAGAGGAAGCACAAGGCTCTGTAGCAAGTATACATTTTAGTAGATTGAAATTATATGCTTTACAAACTTCTTGCACACATTTCCTCATTTTCCGACAACATTTTGGTGATTACCAGATATAAAATAATAATCGATACATACTTAGGAAACAATAAGTACTATTGAAAGCATAAGCATTTGTAGTAGAGTAATGATAAAATCATTATATATTTAGAGCTTAAGCGAATTCAAGCCAATTGAATTTTTCTAATGGTTCTTGTTTCTTGATTATTGTTTATTTGTGCTACAGATTTGTCATATTTTTATGTTTTTTAGAGTAAGAAGAAATTGTAGTGGGTTCCTATGGTCTAAAGGTTTTGAGGTCAGAATGAATAGGGGAGTACAAACAAATGAAATACAAACAATTCTCAAGAATCTATAAATGAAATGGAGGATGAAGTTTAAGTATTCTTTTTTTAGCATTGCAGAAAGAAGCATGGCACAACATAAATCACTTACTAAACCCATATATCTACGATATCAAGGGGAAAAGTTCAATATATAAAAAGGAATGAAGAAAAAATTTTAATTGGAATTTCTGAGAAACTCATAGCTTAAAAGATAATTTATAACAATGTTTGTCTTCTATGCTTAGTTATTTTTTTGTTATGAACAAGGATGATGAAGAAGCCGAGAGACCTATATAACGCAATACAAAAAGAGGAAATTGTTTCTAATTTTGTTTTTTTTCAATTCTCATAGATAATAGTCATTAAAGATAAGAAATTAGAGAATGGGGTGATAATATCTCCATGATTTTTTATGAAAAATATGTGTAAAGGACTCAGTATGAGCTTTTTGTTTAGTTAGGCCATTTACATATGAAATGGGCTTTCTGTAAAACTGTAACCATGGGTAGATCTCTATTTACTACACTGATTACTTAGACAAAACCACATTGAATATAATAAAACATCAACTGTGATTTGTCCAAATTGCATGAATTATGGGCTTTCTTTTTATTGCATGTAATATATTTATTTCTTACTATTATTTCTATTAATGACAAAACACAAACACCACATTGTTTTAATCAATTAATCCCACATCTTCGCGCTTCCAAAATTGCAATGTGAGGCATGATAATTTCATTTTTAGCCTTAATTGAGTTTTTAATATTCGATAATTTGCACTCCATAAAGTTGATATGTGTGGAGGATTAATGCATACGAAGGTGTAAAAAAAAGGGAATGAAAGTTCTACCGCTTCCAGTCTACTAGAATATATATTAGTTATGGAGCCACGCTTATTCATTCATTTGTTGAATAAATGCCAAAATGACTATTTTAAAATATTGATCAATGTGTTAAAAAACAATAATCATTATAAAATGTGTTAGGGTAAGTTCTAGCAAGAATTGAAATGATCTCTTGATTACATGTAGATTCACCAAATAAATGCTTACATTAACTGGAAAGGGAATTAGAAAAATACGTAAATTAAGTTAGGGAAATATTTAAAATTAGGGAAATAATTTTTGGTTTGCAGAAAGATGGGGAAAATAATATTTTACACACACAGTAGAGAAATGGATAAATCATAGGTGATCTAAATTGAGGCAGGAAATAACCAATGAATTAAAGAGAGGCATATAAATACATGTTATCCATGGGAATTAAATAGTTACTTATTCAAAAATATGATTATATGATATTATATTATTTCCTAATTCAATAAAAAAGTAAGGTGGAACACTTCTATTCTTTGGTTTCAGTATTTTGTCTTATTATGAGCTAGTATTCTATAACTTTTTTTTGTAGTATGTGACTAGTCATTTAGACAATTTCTTTTTGGGAGTAGGTCCTAGTTCATTACAGTGCAAGTTTAAGTGGGTTGCTATTGTTATTAGTTGAGTTCTTATTCTATTTAATGTAAAATATTTCCTTATTCTATCTCGTCCATAGAATTATTATATTTGAGTCTTTTTAGTTTTATGGTGAAATACAAGATTCCAGGTGAACAAGGCAGAGTGAGGTGTGGAGTTGGTGAATGAGCAAATCCTATTCAATGACATCTAGAGAGAATTAATCTGGGGAGGCTATAGATCTCATCCTTGTCAACATGCATAATTTTAACGATTGTGTTTCATCAACTTACCTTTGGTAATGAGCTTGCATATTTCAAGATGCTTCTAGAACAACTCGTAAAAAATAGACATGATGACTTTAATACTATCATCTCATTTGTGAATGATCTCCAACGCAACCAGTGGTGGATGTAGGAAATATTAGCGAATCTATAGAGGGGTTAGGAGTACTTACAGGAAAAACTAAGTCACTTTGAAGGAAAGTTGGCTCACATGGAGAAATATGTAGACTCTGAGTTTCATCTTCCGTTGTCAACAAGCCCAAGACCAGAGAATCCTATTCCATAACTTCCTCTCGCAGTTAATAGTTTTTAGGTGTGTAATGATCCTGAAATTTTTCTGGACTATGTTTATTTTCCTTTTTTGGTACTGAAGAAATTTTTTGTCAAGTTGTTATTGACACAGTAATATTTTTTTGTTTGCATAAATTGATACTTAGTTTCATTTTAAAACACTTATAACATTTTCAATCATTCGAGCTTTCCCTTTTCCCGTTATCACATCCACATATTAATTTTTCTTTATTTTCATTTATTTTTATTTAAAAATTGATGAGATGATTGTTTTGTTTCTTTGGGATGAGGTATCTAATCCCCATGTCCTAGAATTAATTTTTAGTCTTCAATGTCTTATGCTTTACACTTTTTTTATTTAGCATACTACACAAAACCATAGTCAAATGTAGAGTGTTGCCCTAGGGTTCAATGAAAAATTTCCACCTTCCCACTCATCCACATTCCAAAAATTGTAATGTGAAGCATAACCATTTCATTATTAAAATAATGTAAGTACAATTACAAAAGGGATACGTGAAGATAAAGTAATTGATAGATTTTTTTTTTACCAATAAAAATGTTGTTGTCGAATGAGAAAACATGTATATCAAATAACATAAAATTTTACGATTTACAGTTTGTAGAAAGAAATGTGTGGATGGGGAATTTGATTTTAAATATTTTTATTCAGTTTTTTGCAGTGTTTTATCTATTGTGTGGAGTTGAGTGGCCTAATATCTATTATGGATAGCTTTTCTAGTTGTGTGATCCGTACCTATGCAATTATTTTGTATCAAGTCTCACGTTTGAATATTGGCACCAAACATTCTATAATAATACCTGGTCGAATTAGCATTTATGTAATCGAAAATTTTTATGCACCAAAATTTAATTAGCCCAAAATGCTAATTAATTTATTAATATGTAACATACAAAAATGTATGTGAAGATACTAGACATAAGTGTTATCAAGCATTGGAATGATCTCTTGATTATGTGTTGATTCACCAAATAAATTCTTACGTTAATTGGAAAGGGAAATATACAAATACACAAATTAAGTAAGGGAAATATTTTTTTGTTTGCCTGAATACTGGGAAAATAATATTTTACACCCAGAGTAGAGCAACGACTAAATTAACGAAGATCTACATTGATGGAGGTTATAACCAAATAATTAAAGAGAGGCATATAGATAAATGTTATCGATTGGAGTTAAATGTTACTTATTCAGAAAATATGATTATATGCTATTCTTGAAGGGAGCTCTACTTGAATGGTTCATGAGGCATAATACTTGCTAAGGTTTTGAAAATGGGGTAGAAAGATAAGTGGGCTTGATTGTGGGAAAAAATCCATAGTTAAGCGCGCTTGAGCCAAAGGCGATCTCGGATGGGTGACCTCCCAGGAAGTCTTGGTTACTGGGTGAAAGCCCCATAAGTGATGATTGATGCTATGTGATTCATTTCACTTGTTTTAATCCCACTTCTTCACCCATGTGAGCATCACTCGATGCAATGAGTGCTAAGTGGACTATTCAAAAATAATGAGAAACTTGTCAATTACGACTACCTCTCATGGAAATGGTCATAGATGAATGACTTACTTAACACAGTTGAATCCAAAAAATGATATCTAATATATTTCACTATGAAAACCCCTCAATACTTAAATACAAAGAGTGAAGGGAGATCTACTTGAATGGTTCATGAGGCACAATACTTGCTAAGGTTTTGCAAATAGGGTAGCAAGCTAAGTGGGCTTGATTGTGGGGAAAACTCCATAGTTAAACGTGCTTGAGCCAGAGGCAATATGAGATGGGTGACCTCCTAGAATGTCCTAGTTACCAGGTGCAAGCCCCGAAATTAATGATTAACACTATGTGATTCATTTCAATTGTTTCAATCTCACTTCTTCACCCCTGTGAGCATCACTCTATGTAATGAGTGCTAAGTGGACTATTCAAAAACCATGATAAATTAGTCAGTTATGACTACCTCTCATGGAAATGGTCATAGATGAATGAATTACTTAACAAAATTGAATCCAAAAAAAAAAAATATCTAATATATGCACTACGAAAACCCCTCAATACTTAAAATTATGTTATTCAATTTTTTTAATTCGAAAGAAACATTTTATTGAAGAGGATAACAATCTTATAGGGAATTTCGCATGAGAGTTGATTAATTCATTTCCTAGGAAATATTTCAAACTCAAACACTTCATTTTAATGCTCAATGCATTTTTCTCAAGGTAGATTCAATGCATTCCTATTTATGAAAGGATTACGTTGATGGCTCAATTTTTTAATTATCCATTTCTGTGCACTAATACAACAACCCTCCTTAACTAGAATTTGTGTACATTCAAAAGGTAAAATATATGCATTAATTGATAAAATGGAGTCTGTAAGCACACCCAAACCAATATTTTTACTTCCCATAATAGTATATATCAGTTATGTAGTTGACCTCTTGTTAAAAATCCCTAGATCCAAATGCAATATATTTCCCTACACAGGTTGAGCCATGAGGATAATAAGCTTCGTTTCCATATACAAAGAATTTTTTTCAGGGATTGCAATAGAAATCATGTGTGGGGAGTGTACCAAACCAAAAAGTGTGAACGAAGAATGTGTGTGCGGAGAAAGGAACACAAATAGCTCTACACATGCTACCTTCACACACCCTTTCTCCACATAGAAAAATATCTGGTATTTATGTGCGAAGAGGGGAAGGTTTTTGTTACTTTCTTCGAACACTAAAAATATAAAAACTTTAAACCTAGATATTTGAAAATATTTACATTTATATGTGTAGATTAAACTTTTAAGTTATATATATATAATTATTTAGGTATAATAAATGGTTAGATATTGTAATTAATTTGTTTGAGTGTGTAAATAGCTAAATTCTTAAATTAATAGAGTTTAAATGTATAAATATTTAATTTTATATGGTTTATATTTGTAAAATGATATAAATCCAATGGAAATTGATATCTCATACACACCCTTTAGATGATTGGGCATGATTAACACCATTATTGCACTTACAATGTAAATTATAGTTGCAATGTTCAATTTTAGAAACTGCTAATATCAATCCATTTAGAATAGTAAACTTTGGCAATTTGATTTCCATATTACCCTATATATCTTATGTTCCTCCAAGAAAACACACATCAGTTACAATGTTCAATTTTAGAAACTGTTAATATCAATCCATTTAGAATAGTAAACTTTAGCAATTTGATTTCCAAATTTGTGTTTTTATGATAGTGCTTATTATTTTTGTGTGGAACACGAAGGTGCAGAGAAAACTTCATACAAGAATCATTGTATATTAGAGAGCAGAAAAACTCATGTTGTAAAGATAATAGTTTTGAAATGCTAGTTTTTAGCTTAACGTGAATAGGTAGAAACCATATCAAGTCAAGATAAAAAATTTCCTCACAAATATAGTTAATCATCTATACGTATTCTGCATCTGATATACACATAAACCAAAATTTTCATGCCACAAAATTTAACAAGACAGAATTATTACTTAATTGATTTATGTGTAGCATCCCACATAACACGTCTTCATCACACGACTTAAAAACACAATTCATTTAATATTGGATAATAGGTGTTCAATTAAAAAATGTGAAATCACTAATTCACTTAGTATTCAACACATATAAATACCAACATTCTTTCATTCTATTTTGATAACAAAAAATTGGTTGATAGGAAAACAAGCTAAAAAAGTAAATGTCGTGAATATGCATTGGTTCACTGAAAAAATGTCAAAAGAATTATATCTATTAGAAGGAGAGTTTTAGTTAATCAAAATAGAATGAGATTTAGGATATTAATAAAATAGTATGTTGATATCGATTTCTAAAGCGTGGAAAATAGAGCAATAATGAAACACAATTCTATGAATTGACCTATCTTGAATTGGAATTTAAGAAAAACAGATATGGTTTAAAGTAATTGATTTCAGAACAGTCTTTTCTAATTTTATATCAGGAAAACCAGTACTAGCCAGATTGATGATGATCACTGGCTAATGAATATCATTAAAATTAGCAGTAGTTAAATGTCCTTTCAGAACTTTGATATCAATTCATGCTTTATATGAATTATTGCCTTTGATGCATTATATGTAGGCCTGTTGGCTCTGAACTAGTTTCTAATAGCTTTGGGAAATTGATTTTCCAATGTTCATTTTTTTGTATACTCGTTAGGACTGAACTCGCCTCTAAAAGTTCAAGGAAACTGACTTGCTTCATTTCTTTTGAAAATGATAAGTGTTATCAGGATTTTATTTATCATTTTTCCATTTTTTTTTTTAATTTTGTAAGTCTTGTTGGTATCATCGTCATTGAAGGAGATGGGGGACGAGTGAAGGGAGTGGGGAGGGGTGAGGAGGGAGGAGAATGATTTTCCACTCATAATATTGTGGTTTAGTTGTTACTATTGCAATGTTAATGATGAGACAAATGGTTGAAAGAAGAAATGGTAGAAGCATATAGGAAGAGGTATATGCAGATAGCCAATATATCTTAATGCTAAGCCAAGATATCTTAAATCTTAGCCAATATATTTTAATGTTAATGGATAACATATTGGAACTTCAACAAATTCTTAGGTAGTTGGAAGATGAATTGGGCGTCATAAGAAAGTTATTAGAAGAGCTCTTGCAAAACATGAATGGAAAAATCAAACTTCCATTCTCAGAGCATAATTAGTAAAAGTGTCAACCTCTAGGAACTATGGTTGATTAATAAATAAATCGTTACTAAATTTTGCTACTTTCTCAACCAATTTTGAAATTCAGTATATGCTAAAGGCTATGTATTGTAATTTTCTTGGCACAGTGAAAAGAACATATTGGAATATTGTGGAATATACAGATATGTATACATGCAAAATATTTTGTAATTTATTTCGTACTCTTCCATACGTTGTTACTTCAAATTAGAATTTGGTTTACAATTTTTTTCGAGTTCTGCATGATAATGATTGGCTTAAAAATTTGTTTTGATTCTTCATGACATAACCTTTTTGATAGAAATTAGTTATAATAAATTATTAGAAATATGCCAATGTATTATAAATAAATGAAAACATGCGTGTCAAGAAACATATAGTAGAATAGTCTAATAACATTGCATAACCTATACTATGATCATGTTCATGGAACATAAATTTAGTAAATTATTCCAAATTGGGTCATTAGAATAATGAAAATGTTATGTGTGAAAGTGTTTTCTTTTGTTTTCTAATCAAATCAAATTGTACAATTGAAAATATGTGTAAATTCATTTTCTAATATTGTTTGACTAATTATAGGACTTACAAATTTGATAAATCAATAAAACAATGTAAGAAATCAAGTTGCAAAAAAGTAGACATGGCATAACACAATGAACTAGTTACACATTATAATAAAAACATAGTAAATAATGTTAGTAAATAACATAGTACAAAACATAGAACTTAAACAAATAAAATCATTGAAATATGTTTTTTCCACAACATTAATAGCTACATATCACTTAACTACAAGATGAAATTGGATCACAACTATCAAACAAGCCGAAAAATGTGGAAGAAATTTCTGAGTAGGTGGGGGAACAAATCTTCCTCTGCACCTCCGCACGATGTATCAATGTTAACAGTTTCGTAGACTATGCAAGGGTCTTGAAATGAGAAAGAATATTTTTTAACTTGACCTTGATGAAGCTTGGAAATTATTTTATTCTTCCTTGGAAATGTAAAACCTAAGTTTCAAACACAATTAATTGCAACATATTGTATACTTGATTTACATGTCTTTGTTTTTAAATTTCAGGAAACTAAAAATGAAATAATAATGTAACATTTGTAGCTTTTATTTTGTCGTGGAAATTTCACACACTTTGAGTTAAATTGAAATGTATGACCATTGTTGTCAAATATTATTAAACACAAATTTTGTCTTCTAAATATGTTAAACAAGTATTAAGGATCCATATAATCTTTAAATCTTCAAATATAGAGACTCCTCACATAGATTTTTTCTAACATAAACTATGTGCGAAGGAAATACGTTTTTTAATATTTTTTGAATAATTATAGAATTTTCAAATTTGATAAGTCGATAAAACAATGTAAGAAAGCACATTTAAAAAAAGTATACATGACATAGTACAATGAACAAACTATACATCACAACCAAAACATAGTAAATAATATTTGTAAATAACATAATAAAAGACATAGAACTTGAACAAAAAACTCATTGAAATATGTTTTTGTACAATATTAATAACTACAGATTACAGAACCACAAGATGAAACATATGCCAACTATCCAACGAACCAAAAAAAATCTTTGACAATGCTCAAATACTTGAACTAGAAAGTAGAAGACAATGCTAAGATTGGAAGTGCATATATGTGAAAGCACAGAAATTTGGACGCCCCCCACCCCTCGACAATAGTCAATGGGAATTTAGTCTTACTAGTTACCAGTAAGAGAGATATTTGAAATTTTGGTAGAACATATTTTGATTTTGACAATTTACCAATAATACTATCTCTAGAATACCAATATTATTTTTCTTGACAATGCAAGAAAAGAGAATAATAAATAAACTAACTATAACATGAAATCATATCCCAATAATCCAACAAATCAGTAAAGCCTTATGACAATAGTCATATTCTTCAATCAGAAAGTATAAGGTCATGTTAAGCACTGGGACCGTGGATATGTGAATGTGCAAAAATGCAGACACTTCCCATACTCCTTTCCAACCACAGATCAAGTAACCAGAAGATGAAATCAAATGCAAATCATCCAAAAAACTATAAAATATCCCTGGAAATGCTCAAATTCTTCAAGAAATAAGTAAAAAGTGGTGTAAAATTGAAAGTGCGTATATGCAAAGGTGTGGAAGTGTGGACTCCCCCTACTCCTTACTAATAGTCTTACAAAATACCATCAATAGATTGCTTGAAAATGCAAGTGAAGAGAAATAGAATACCATAAGTAGTTTTTTTGGAAATGCAAACAAAGAGAACAAGAATACCATCAATAGATTTCTTGACAATGCAAGCAACGAGAATCGTACCTTCACTAGATTCCTTGATAATGTAAACAAATGGAATCATCATTGTATATGTAAAATCACATTTTGATGGTTTATTGTAAATGTGCCATGTATCCCAAAAATTGACAACAAATCAATAAAATCTTATTCATCCACACATTATTCCTGATAGGAATTTTTTCATAGATTAGAGGACACTTTCTCTAATTCCACAGCTCTTATAACACAATATATTGTAGTCCTATAATTTTCACGTATCATACAGTTTAATTTATGGAAATAAATGAAGCAACTATTTTCGTTGCAAATGGTACAATAGATCATAGTTTCAATCATATTTCTAACAATTTTAATTTCATTTTAGTCCAATTAAAATTGTTAGAAATATGAATGAAACTATGGTATATTGTAACATTTGCAACGAAAATAGTTGCTTCATTTATTTCCATCAATTAAACTGTATGATACGTGAAAATGATAGGACTACAATATATTGTCTTATAAGAGCTGTGGAATTAGAGAAAGTACCCCCTAATCTATGAAAAATTTCCTATTAGGAATAATGTGCGGACAAATGAGATTTTATTGATTTGTTGTCCAGTTTCAGGATACATGGCACATTTACAATAAACCATCAAAATGTGATTTTACATACACAATGATGATTCCATTTGTTTAAATTATCGAGGAATCTAGTGAAGGTACCATTCTCGTTGCTTGAATTGTCAAGAAATATACTGATGGTATTCTTGTTCTCTTTGTTTGCATTGTCAAACAAACTACTTATGGTATTCTATTTCTCTTCACTTGCATTTTCAAGAAATCTATTGATGGTATTTTGTAAGAATATTAGCAAGGAGTAGGGGGGAGTCCACACTTCCACACCTTTGCATATATGCACTTTCAATTTTACACCACTTTTTACTTATTGCATGAACAATTTGAGCATTTCTAGAGAGATTTTATAGTTTGTTGGATGATTTGCATTTGATTTCATCTTCTGATTACCTGATCTGTGGTTGGAAAGGAGTATGGGAAGTGTCTGCATTTCTTCACATTCACATATCCACGGTCCCAATGCTTAACATGACCTTATACTTTCTGATTGAAGAATATGACTATTGTCATAAGGATTTATTGATTTGTTGGATTATTGGGATATGATTTCATGTTATAGTTAGTTTATTTATTATTCTCTTTTCTTTCATTATCAGGAAAACTAATCTTGGTATTCTAGAAATAATATTATTTGTAAATTGTCAAAATCAAAATATGTTCTACCAAAATTTCAGACATCTCTCTTACTGGTAACTAGTAAGACTAAATTCCCATTGACTATTGTCGAGGGGTGGGGGGCGTCCACATTTCTGTGCTTTCACATATATGCACTTCCAATCTTAGCATTGTCTTCTACTTTCTAGTTCAAGGATTTGAGCATTGTCAAAGATTTTTTTTGGTTCGTTGGATAGTTGGCATATGTTTCATCTTGTGGTTCTGTAATCTGTAGTTATTAACATTGTACAAAAACATATTTCAGTAAATTTATTTGTTCAAGTTCTATGTATTTTATTATGTTATTTACAAATATTATATACTATGTTTTGGTTTTAATGTGTATTTTGTTCATTGTGCTATGTCATGTCTACTTTTTTGAAATGTTCTTTCTTACATTGTTTTATCGATTTATCAAATTTGCAAATTCTATAATTATTCAAAAAATATTAAAAAACGTATTTCCTTCACACATAGTTTATGTGAGAAAAAAACTAAATGAGGAGTCTCTATATTTGAAGATTTAAAGATTATATGGATCCTTAATCCTTGTTTAACATATTTAGAAGACAAAAGTTGTGTTTAATAATATTTGACAACAATGGTTATACGTTTCAGTTTAACTCAAAGTGTCTGAAATTTCCACAATAAAAATAAAGCTACCAATGTTATATTATTATTTCATTTTTAGTTTCCTGAAATTTAAAAACAAAGACATGTAAATCAAGTATACAATATGTTGCAAATAATTGTGTTTTGAAACTATATTTTACCGTGCATATGCCACTCGCTGAAAAAAACATTTTTCATAGATTTTCAGCTTTATTTTCTGCTTTCAATAAAAATATGAATATGTATTGTGAAGTACAAAAAACTCTTTCTTGTTTTCTAACTATATTTTTTTAGCAAGATGAGTGGAAAAATGTTTTCTTGCAATTATCTTTGAATTGAAAGATATGCTTAAAAAAGTTTGTTGTGTTCTTGAACCTATCACATATGTAGTATTTATAAAACAATACATGTAAACTCTATAAGAAATGGACAATAACTTGATAGCATCATAAAATTAAAATAAATCAAAGCTTACTATCGCCCTACTTATTTTGTATTCATGTATTTGACTTCTAATACACATTACATTCCTATCTGTATTGCAAAAATTGCAATGACACCGATTGTTTTGGAAATGGATCTTTACTACAATCATCATCATATTTGGAAATAATTGGTACTTTGTGGAAACATGATAATTTTTTCTATAGTGGTAAAGCTATTTAGACAAAAAAATTTCTCATAGTCACCATTATCGTATTTGTGCTTTGGAATTATTTCAAAATTTCTAATAGAAACACTGATATTTGCAATAATTTTTGCCTGGTGTTGTTCAATAATTTTGTTAGCACAAGCAATGTTATTGTCATTTCAACATTTTTATCTGTAAATTTTGCATGGAGTATTGGTTTTGTCTTTTTTTTATTTTTCCAAAAAATTTCAATATGAAAATAAGACAACACCATAGAAAATTCTTCATGTTATGTTGTTACTAATATATTTGATCAATAATGGCATAAAATCAATCTTTTTTTTCTAGTCATGAGCATTGAATTGAAATTAATTTAAGAAAACAAAAAATAAATCTCATATAGAAATAACTAAACCTATACAAAACCTCATATACTTTTGTTTCTTCCATGTTTTCTTTTCCTTTCTCTTTGTCTCCTATGATATCTACTTTTGTAATAGTGCTCATCACCATTTCTACTTCTTCGTCCATGTCTATTGTAGCATCATCTGAATCCCATATTTTGTCATGATCACAAATAATGCATTCAACCCACTTCTTAAAAGGACATTATAATTTATACTAAGTAAAAATTGTCTTATAAAGATAGAACCATATAGTGCAAAGTCATTGATAATGTATATTCCAATATAACGTTCATAGTTACTAGATATAATCTAATTTCTATGAAGATAGGTAAATTACTAAATATATTTTAGTTTCAACAAATTCTAATTTACAGTTCATTTTTACGCATATTAAACTGAAAAATAACAAATGTAAAAATACATAAATGTTTTATAGAAATATTAAAAGTACCTTTTCCTTGTAATTGTAGTCCTAGAGCCAAATCTCTAAGTATTACATGTTTCCTGAAAATTTGAAAAAACCTTGGTTTTAGTTAGAGTACACAAAAAATATAGCAAAAAAACACAGAGGTGTGTAATGTAATAAGAATAAAATGACAATAAATAGAACAAAAACATATGTCTTAGCAAAATTATCATTGTCTTTAACTTTATTTGTTCTACTTGCGTTTATTTTCCCTGCTTCAATGATATGAATTAGATCAAATACATAGAAATACGAGGAAAAAAATGTTATAATTTCATAGCAGAAAAATAATTTAGACGTAAAAACTACACAAAAAGTAACATATATTGTATAAACGTTTTTAGCGCTCTCATATTAACCACTTTTTGAAATCCACACCTCATTGCTATAGGATTGTAATTTATATTGTATAAACATTATAAGTACTCACATATAGAAGAACACATGCACTATATACCTGAAAAAAATAAAAAATAAAAAATAAAAAATAAAAAATAAAATAAAATAAAATAAATAAAAATAAAAAATGCTACATGTTTTGCACCTTCATTCAAAATGAGCTCGTAGAGAAAATCCCTCATGCCATGCAACTACTAGAATGACCACCATATATTCCTAAGAATAAATCTATTTATAACCACCTCCCCTAAAAATTAATCGAACATGTGTTCGCAATGTGTAAGCTAAAAAATGCATTGTAAACACTTGCCCTATGCTCTTGTGGATAAGATAAGTAGAATTAGTGGTTACAATTGTCACCTTATATTTTAAATTTTCAACATATATAGAAAGTAAAGATAAAGATGATATATATATATATATATATATATATATATATATTGAACATCTTACAAATGCACTGCAAATAGAAAAATTGTAATAAAAAAACTTGGAAAAATAATGAAGAGTCAAAACACTTTGACCACGAAGTGAGTTTTGTAGTCTATGGTGAGACAAAGACTAATAATAATAATGATAAATAGAAAAATTAGTAATTAGAATCGCCATATTGGGTTTCAAAATTTCATGATATTTTTTATATACCAAGTAGTAGTAATAATAATAATAATAATAATAACAATTAATTATCATTAATTATTTTCCAAACTCACACTTTATTTTTTGTTGTTTAACTTAATGTAAGAAATTGTTTTCTTAGTTAAAATGCACAAAATATTTTATTTTGAAATAATAAAAAACAACATATAAACCAGATTCATTTTATTTGATATTGGAATGCAAAAGAGCTCTAACAAAATTTCTTTGTGGGTAGTCTGATGTGTCGTTCTCAAAACTATGTTTGGTGGCTATGAATGCATAGGTGTCCTTATAATATGTAATCTTGTATGGAGGAAGGTATGCAGAAATGTATGCAGACATACGAAACATTACATAACAATTTTTTTGTTCCCAACTCCTCACAACCATTCTTCAACACAAAAAATACACTTTGATATCACTCGAATTGAACCTCGGGCTAAAGAAGGCAATTTCGAGGTAACCTCAAACCACGCTTAGACAAGTAGCTAGCCCTACTAGGCCAGGAGAGGGCTCTCTATGTATAATTCACATTAAAAATGACTGCGGAAAGAAGATATTAGGCTAGGTATAGTATCTCAGAGTTTTGATTTTGTTTATGAGGGTTTTGCTGAATCAGGAGGAGTCAAACATCTAGGACAAGGAAATTAGGTCAAAATTTGCAGGTTGTTCTATGGGGCAAGGTAGGTATAATGTTTATCACTTTAGGTTTCTTATGGGTGGGATGATCAAGATAGGTGAGGAGCTAGAAAGAGCATGGTGAACTCATGATTTCTTTCTAAACTGAAGAAATTACAAACAATGAATATTAACCCAAAACAAAGCATAAAAATTATGGATTATGTTCATCTAACTTGAAAACATTCAATTATTAGCAATGAAATGATGGATGAAGTAACAAAAATTAAAACATATGAGCACAGAAGAAGAAACTGAAACTAAACACAATACCACATGGATCCCATAAAAATAGCTGCAAATTTGATTAATGTCCAAGCTAGAACTGATACAAAATGTGTCTCTTGAGATGTCAAAGCTCCAAGTGAATCAAACCCTTACAAATGAGAAAGAAGAAGAATATATAGACCTCAAAACCACTCTCCCTAGACTCAAGGATTCGAATCCATGAGATGAGGATCAGTTTCCACCAAATGTTGAACAAGAAAATGAAGACTAGGAAGACCAAACAACTTGCCTCTAAAAGAGAGGAAACTAATTCATTTGACCTCTAGAGGACTCAAGCTAATGAATTTACCCATAGTAAACTAATCCTCATAATAATTTAATTCATATTTACCAATTACATCAGTGAAAAATCCAAATAACGAGATCAAATTCAAAAATTCTGTGAAAAACAAAGAAAACTTTAAAATAGAGAAAATTTGTCCTAAGCGCAGCGCCAAGGAGGAAAAAATAGGTCTTTTTGCAGGTCACTTTTGAATAACTTCCCAGTGTCAAAATTGAGCTCATGATAGCTCATTGGAAAGCCTACCCTATATAATTTCTATATTTTCTTTTGGTTTCTAATTTGGAGTTGATTTGACCACTCAAAACTGCATTCTCCCAGGACTTCCTCTAAGCGCAGCGCCATCCTGAAAAAGAGGCAGAAACATGATTTTTTGGGTGTTTTTAACCCTTTTTCCTAATCATTTTTGCTCCAAATGCTTAGAAAAAGTACAGGGGTATTTCATCATAATTATGAAACCAATGGTGTCTTCCTTTTTCTCATTGGATTCCCCAAGAAAAAGCGCAGCACCAAGGCGCTACGCTTAGAGCAGAATTTCCTGTGTTTTTTCCAAAATTTCCAAAAAACTAAAAAATCTTCAAAATCTTCAAAATTTCTCAAAATATGTGGGATGGGCCCACAACCACCTATCAAATTTGAGATAAGGAAGCTTCAGTAAGCGTATTTAGTTTATCCCCTCCTTTCTTGCCCTTCTGGATCTTCCTCAATTTATCCTTCATCTATTTGACCTTGATATTGCAAATTTTGTTTTGGGTTTGATAGTGATGGGCCATGTGCCTAAGCATCTGATTATCTTTGTTGGCTTTCACTAGCAGCTTCTCCAAGTGAATGTTCACTCTCTCAAGCCACACTTCTCTATTGCCAGCTGCTGGTACATAGTCAAATTTTGAGTTTCTTGCTCTTCTTGCTCTAAGGCTCTTTTGAGGCCTCTTGTCTTTGGCCTTTTCCAGATGTTTTCAGCCTCCTCAAGATGTTCTATGGAATCTTGGTTGATCATGTTTTTCCTCCTCTCCTATATAAATTTCATCTTCAAAAGAGTTTGTTTGTCTATCAACTATTTGTTCTCTTGCTCTAGGGAAAAGATGATGATTTTTTTCTCTCTCAATATTGTTTTGCAACTCTCTGATGTGTGCCCTCATTTTCTTTTATGCCAATGTTTGATGTAGTAGTATCATCAAACTCTTCAAGGTCTACTAGCTCAAAATCAACTTCTTCTTTGTGGGCACCTTCATGCTCTTGATCTGTTTCTTCATGACTAACCTCTATGATTTTCTCCTTTCCTTTTTGTGCTTGTTGTACCTACTTTGTTGATGAAGAAGGCAAAGCTCCTTCCACACCATGTGGAGAAAACACTTGCCTCTCTACTGCAAATAGTTTTCTAAGCCCTCTCTGATATGTTAGACTGCATTATCTGACTGGCCCTGCTGATTTGACTTGATACTTCCTTGTTTTTACAGCTGTAGGGCTAGTGGATGTCTCTCTTCTCTCTTGTGGCACTAGTGGAGGAATTTGGGAATTTGTGAATACGTCATTTGAAATAAAGGTATCCCAAGAGATGTTCAATAGATCTAGATGATGAAGAAAAATGAGTTTGATGAGGGAGTGATGATAGAGGTTTTTCATTTGTTGATTATATTCTTTCTTTGACACCAAGTATTCCATCTTTTCAATGTCTTGGAACAAGAAATATGGAATGTTCAGCATCCTCACCCTAGTGAAATGCATGAGTAGCCTGATATGGTATGTGTACAATCTGGAAAATCTGCCCTCATAATTAAAATATCTCATGATAATATTCATCACTGGTGCATACTTGTTGAGGAGGAAACTGAAGGGGAAAACTTTTCTTCCTTCATTCTTGTACTTGGTTTTGAGATAAGGCTCAAAATAATGATTTTCCAAGTCATGTGCTTTGTACCATTTTTCCCCAACATTTGGAATCCCTGTGGCATCAGCAATGATGGTAGCGGACAAGGAAAAAGTTACACCTACAAGAGTTACCCTATTATCATGGATGTTCAGTATGAAGAGCCTAGTCAATTCAAGATGATGCTGAACTCTTTCCACCTTTTCAAAAAAATCATAACACCCTGTTGGGAAAAATACTGAGAGGGGGGGGTGAATCAGTATTTAGAGCTTACTCAAAACTTTTAATTTTTCCTTACTAAATTCCATACGTGACTTTAATGAACCCAACTCGCATATACACATATATATCCTTCAGAAAACTTGCGTATTACTGGAGATCTTACTATGCATATAATTCTTTACTTATATCAGTGCATCATTCATTCATCAGATGTTTAGTAAGCAGTAAGCATGTGGAGTAAGAACAAAATAAATCATCACACATAAGAAACACACATGAACACCAGGATTTAAGGTGGAAACCCAATTTGGGAGAAAACCATTGCTATTGTTGTCTCTGTCTTCAATATTTATTATAAAGATAATTGCTTGCAATCATGTACTGGCGCAGACTTATACCAGCATGCAGGAACCCACCTGCAGAAGGCTACAACCTTCTCTCATTCTCTAGCTACTACTAGAAGGGAGCTTCAACCCCCTGATCTTGTTTTCTAGCCACTCCTGGAAGGGAGCTACTACCCCCTGATCTCATTTACCAACTACTTCTGGAAGGGAGCTACTATCCCCTCACTGAAGGCTTCAACCCTCAGCTCCACCATGGACCACGTTTCATCAATTTTCATATTGGATCCAATAGATTCCACACAACACACCTTTTAGGCCTCTTTTCATCATATTTTCAAACTGGACCCACTCCACACATTTAAGGTCAAAGAACATACATAAAACTGAAACTTATAACCCATTCAATTCATTCATTGAATCATCAACCAATCAACCAACAACTGATATTTAATAATAATCAACTAGCAGCATAATCAGTATTCAAACAACCCAGATCTGTATGAAGACATCATTGACAAACAACAGTAATACAACAAAACATATCAGAGATTTCCTTTTGCACACTTCAGCAAAAACCTAGATTCCATACACGCTTCTAGAAATTATATGCACTAAGCATGAATATGTCCTAGATCCACCTGATCTCACACTATTTAACTTTATGCAAGATACTGAATCTATTCCACTTGTTAATCTTTTGCGGAAAAATTAATTGCACACACATGTGAAGCATAAACAAAAATAATCAATCGCACATAACACAATTTTTAACCGGGAAAGTATGAAGCTGAAAAACCCAACTATATATTATATAACATGAAGATCATATTAAAATCTCATACAAAGCTTATCACAAGCTCCTAGTATAGTACAATCGTCATACACTAATCAAGACCAATCTTGCAAATCCATGCACTGATCTTTGCCTCCTGCTAGCCTACCTCCACTGCGCAATCCCTGCTAAAGAATATCTCTGAATGAATTAGAATTACTCTTGGATTGACTGTGAAAAATTCATTGGAAACTCCAATGTGTGTGTGATGCAATCAATGCATCACTATAGTCACAATAGATAGTCTATCTTGCCCTTTCACATACCTCTCCACTGGGTCTCCACTGAAACCGCCATGCACTGTAGTTAACTGATTTATTGTTCAGTTTATTAATGAGTTATTGATCTAGGTGGATATTGGTGGCCACCCACCTATTCCACTTGGGCCCCCACCATTTTCTCTTTCAATTTTTCAGTTTCGGCATAACTTACAATTTTTAGCATTTTTTCAAGTCTTGAACTTCCGGAGCCATTTTGAGGCCCTAAACGATGTTTTTTGGGCATCGCACCTCTAGCGAATATCATTCCATTCTAGAATGATATTCATGGTGAAAGTTTTAGTCCTTGGATAGAGCTTTCTAATAATGTATCATGTGCGTCAAACGAAGATAGTATGCCAAATTTATGTCCCTGGGAAGTTGAAACACCAATTTACCCAAACGGGGCCCATAGTTTTGGTGCTTCATCTCCTAGGGTTAGGTTTTTGGATGTTTAGGGTTATCCATTATTTCTCAATAATAAATAGGCCCTCGAGCCTCATTTTAACTCAATTCAGAGGCCTGTAGCCGCCACATCTCTTCTCAAAGATAGCTACCAGCGCCCTAGCTAGTTTTATTTTCATTCTGTCTGTAAGCAAATTTCAGTTCTTTGATATTAATGAAATGAAGTGTTATTTCCGATGCATCTCTGTATTTATGGTTATATGTTTATTCTGTTGCATTCTTGCATAAATCTGGATCAGTTATTATTTGTGAATTAATTAACTAGTTAATTCACTCCACTCTCACTAGTGTATCAATCAGTTAGAATATATACAACTAGCTCAACTGAGTCTAACTGAGTTAAACTAAATACAACTCCATAACTAATTCTTCCAACTGTGTCATAACTCTTCCACTTGAGTTCTAGCTAAGTCCTCCATGCATTAGCTCTAGTAAACCCTTGGGAATTGCATAATTCCCTCAGTCCACTGATGTGCCGCATCTGTGCATTAGACTGAAGTGCTCCAAGAGAATAAGTTTATGTTTAGAGTATGATTATTATTAAGAGCCAATAATAATCAACATGCATCTATTTTTAGATCAGCGATCTATAAATAGACTTTGCCCAATATTCTAAAAATATAATTTCATCTTTTTGTCCAACTTGACCAACCATCCACAAATAGCATCCTGCAACTTCTGAAATATGATCATCATGTCTAAAATTAGACATAGTCTAAAAATAGACTTGCGCCAAAAATGGCCTGCGGGCCCACTTAGTGAAGGTGACTCTTTTTACTAAGCTCATCATCTTGTTGAATCTCAACACTCCCTCTCAATAATATAGGGATTATCTTTCACCCCGATCCTGCCTCTATGGTATTCGAATTTTCTCCTGCTGAGTGCCTTCATCAGAATATCTACATCCTAATCCTCCGTAGGAATGTACTGGAGCAACATGATCTTTCACTGCACACAATCTCTGATATGATGATACCAGATATCAATATGTTTAGATCTATCATGAAACACAGGATTAACCGAGAATTTAATGCAACTCTTATTATCATAATGTATCACTGTGGGAGCTAAATGTGAACCAAAAAAACCAACCAAGATCTTCCTCATCCAGATAGCCTCACATGCAGCTTGACTTGCTACCATGTATTCTACTTCCGCTGAACTGAGTGCCACGGATCTTTGTTTCCTGCTGTACCAAGAAACTGCAGTAGATCTGATACTGAAAATCCCTCTTGATGTGATCTTTCTGTCTATTGGGCTTCCTGCCTAATCTGCATCCATGAAGCCATGCAACTTCACCTCATCCGTTTTTCTGTACCATAAACCATACTCATATGTGCCCCTAAGATATCTCAAAACATGCTTGTCTTCCTTCCAAAAGAGCTTGGTAGGCTTAACCATCGCTTGTGAAAGCTGCTTCACCGCATAGCATATGTCCAGTCTTGTATTAACTAAATACATGAGCGAACCCACCAACTGTCGATAAACAATGGCATCCACTACCTCTACCGATGTAGCATCCTCTTTCTTCCAATTTCCTGGAAGAGGAGTGTCGATATGCTTGCAGCCTTGCATGTGAAACTTCTCCAGTATCTCCCAGGCATACTTTCCTTGAGACAAAAATAGTTCACCTTCCCGCTGCCATATTTCCAATCCGAGGAAATAATGAAGGAGGCCCAAATCCTTCATCTCAAACTCCTTTGCAAGCTCTGCCTTGCATGAGTGTATCAACTGCTCATCACCTGTTAGTATTAAATCATCAACATAAAGTACAATGATTAAAATCTTACCCTCAACCACAATCTAGTACAGGTTTGCATCCACCTCACTCTTGGTGAAGCCAAGTCCAGTGAAATAGCTATCGATCCGAGTGTACCAAGAATGGGGTGCTTGTTTCAGCCCATACAACGGTCTTTTGAGTCTGCACACATGTGACTCACTGTTGAAGATCTCAAATCCTTCAGGCTTATCAATTTACACCTCTTCCTCAATGATCCCATTAAGGAACGCAGTCTTCACATCCATTTGATGAATGTGCCAACCCATCTGTGCTGAGAGAGCAAGGATGGTCCATATGGAAGAATACCGTGCGACAGGTGCAAAGGTTTCTTCATAGTCAATCCCCTCGATCTGTGAGAAGCCCCGGGAAACAAATCTTGCTTTATACTTCTCGACGCTCCCATCAGCAGCTTGCTTTACCTTGTAGATCCATCTTAATCCTTCAACTGATTTTCCCACCGGCCTTGGAAAAATCTCCCAAGCATTGTTTCTGACAATGGAGTCATACTCCTCCACCATGGCATCTACCCATGTGGGCTCCTGCACTGTTTCTTCGAAAGAAGATGGCTCTGTCATGATACATTAGCTCATAAGAGCCATGTATCCATTAAATCGGTTAGGTGACTGTCTCTGTATGCACTGTGATGTAGGAACTCTTACATTCTGTGGCGCATCAAAATTCAGTCTCTCAGCTTCTGTGGTATGATTTCTGCCTTTTCTAATGTTTGGCTCTGCATGAGTGGACTCCTCCACTCCATGAATCTCCTCCTGTGGCTGATCCACATCCGGAGGCTCATCTTTTGGAACAAGCAGTTCCTTCACTGCGTGCAAGTATATCTCCCTCTCAAGCATAGCTTGTGCAGCACCCACGATCATTCTGTTATTCCTCTCCGCGACCCCATTCTTCTATGGGTTATGAGGCGCTATGAGTTCTCTTTGAATTCCTTCTTTGACACAGAATTCTTTGAATTTTCCTAAGATGTATTCACCACCATTATCGCTCTGTAGAGATTTCACTTGCTTCCCCGACTCCTTCTCCACCAATGCCTTGAACTCATAGAACTTTGAGAACATTTCACTCTTCATCTTCATGAAGAACATCCAAAAAATATGAGAATAGTAATCAAAAAATATCACATAATACTTTTTTTTTTTTTGTTGAAACAACCAAGAAAGGTCCACACACGTCTGTGTGAATTCTCTCTAGGATCACCGAAGCACGGTTCTCCTTCTCATGAAAGGTGGTCTTCACAAACTTACCCATAGTACACCCCTTGCACTGATCTGACTGCGAAAGAGTACCCTTGGGAAGTCCAATAGAAATTTTATGCAAAATCTTCAAAGCACCATGGTGAAGATGGCTCAATCTCCTATGCCATAATTTTCCCTCATCACGGCTCACCACTTCTTCTAATTTTCCCACCATTGCAACGCATCCATCTACCTCCAGCTTGTAGAGATTCTTAATTCGAACCCCTATCTTCTTGGTTTGACCCATTTTTTAATGTCAAAGGAAATATTTTACCTCACTGAAAACAACATCATAACCTTTGTCTTCCAGCATTGTGACTGAGACCAATTTCTTCTTCATACCTGGAACATGCATGACATTCTTCAACAAGAATGGATTACCAGACTCCCTCTCAAAGGTAATGGTCCCAATTCCAGTCGCGCTGTACCGACCATCTTCGCCCATCTCTATATGCATTTGGATGTCCTTCTCCGCCAAGTCACTAAACAACTCTTTGTCTCCCGTCATATGGAAAGACACACCACTATCAAGATACCACACAAATCCCATGCATATTGAAACCAAGCAAGAGATCAAGGAGAAATCAACCTCAAATTATGAGGCTAAGGCCTCTCTAGCTGTAGATCCAGCAACCTGCTTGTTCTTCTTCTTCTTTGGATAGTTAGTGGCAAAATATACATGTTCGTGACAGTGAAAACACTTCACTTTGGACAAATCCTGCTTCTTTCCTTTAGCACTAGATTTTGAAGAAGATTTCTTCCCGTTCCCTTTCCTTGCTTTGGCAGCCAAAGTGAAATTATCTTAATCTTCATTCTTCGATGAAGATCCATCCCTAGTACCCCGCCTTATCTCCGCCTACACAAGATCTGACCAAAGTCGCTCCCATCCTGGCAGTTTCTCCTGTCCATTGACAGAGTCTTCGTAGCTATGCCAACTCTTCGGAAGCCCAAGGAGATACAATCTCACCAAGTCCTCTTCATCAATAGTAACCCCCACACTTCCCAGTTCATCCTTACATTGGACAAACTTTGTGAGGTATTTTGAAATACTATTTCCCTTCTCCATTTTTATTTTTCTGAACTTTTCTTTAAGCGCCAACTTCCTCTGGTCACTTCTGCTTTGGAATAATTCTATCAAAGCCTTCCACATTAAGAATGGAGTGGCTTTCTGATGAAGGCTAGACAAAATATGGTCCTTCACACCTTCCAACAAAATCCTTCTCGTCTTTTCTGTCTTCTTTTTCCATGCATCAAGTAATGCAACATCGCTAGATCCCGGCTTAGGAACATCGCTATCGATGAACTCCTTCAGCCCATTATCCTCTAGCACCACCTCCATCCTGTCTTTCCAGGCTATGTAATTCGATCTCCCATCAAGGGCATACTCCAATCTCAACTCGTTGAAAGACATTTCAATGTATACTCGATTTTTGCACCAAGAATCTTCTGTAGCAAATTCGAATTGTCCACCAACACAAACTCACTTCACAATTGCAATCTTCAATCAAAAATTCTCTAATACCATGTAGAAATTATATGCACTAAGAATGCATATGTCATAGATCCACCTGATCTCACACTATTTAAATTTATGCAAGATACTGAACCTATTCCACTTGTTAATCTTTTGCGGAAAAATTAATTGCACACACATGTGAAGCATAAAAAAAATAATCAATCGCACATAACACAATTTTTAACTGGGAAGCCTGAAGCTGAAAACCCCAAATATATATTATGTAACATGGAGATCATATTACAATCTCATACAAAGCTTATCACAAGCTCTCAGTATAGTATAATTGTCATACACTAATCAGGACCAATCTTGCAAATCCATGCACTGATCTTAGCCTCTTGCTAGCCTGCCTCCACTGCGTAATCCCTGCTAAAGAATAGCTCTAAATTAATTCAAATTACTCTTAGATTGACTACACAGTCCTTATTGGAAACTCCAATGTGTGTGTGATGCAATCAATGCATTACTATAGTCACAACAGATAGTCTATATTTCCCTTTCACCTACCTCTCCACTGAAATTGCCATGCACTATAGTTAATTGATGTATTCAGTTGATTAATGAGTTATTATTTGTGAATTAATTAAATAATTAATTCACTCCACTCTCACTAGTGTATCAATTAGTTAGACTAGATACAACTAGCTCAACTGAGTCTAACTGAGTTAAACTAAATACAACTCCATAACTACTTCTTCCAACTGTATCATAACTCTACCACTTGAGTTCTAACTGAGTCCTCCATGCATTAGCTCCAGTAAACCCTTGGGAATTGTGTAATTCCCTCAGTCCATTGATGTGCCACATCTGTGCACTGAAGTGAAGTGCTCTAAGAGAATAAGTTGTTGTTTAGAGTCTGATTATTATTAAGAGATAATAATAATAGACATGCATCTATTTTTAGATCAACGATCTATAAATAGAATTCGCCTAATATTGTAAAAATAGAATTTCATCTATTTTAACAACTTGACCAACCATCCACAAATAGAGTCATGCAACTTCTGAAATATGATCATCATGTCTAAAAATATACATAGTCTAAAAATAGACTTGTGCCAAAAATAGCCTGTGGGCCCACTTAGTGAAGGCGACTCTTTTCATGAAGCTCATCATCTTGTTGAATCTCAAAAATTCTTTCACAGAGACAAACCTGCGTATATATCTACAACTATTTCAGGACTGACCTTAGATTCCATACGCGCTTTTGTTGAAACTAACCCACGTATATACGCACTTTCGCTGTGACGAACCTGCATATAGATCTGCAAACATTGCAGGGCTGCACAACATTTCAGAACAGATAAACAGCTCAAATCTTACCCTTCACTTCAGAAAACATTCGCCACATCTCAGATATAAACATTCCATAAACAGATCTAGAATATATATAGTCATTTCAGGTCTAGAGATCCTGATGCATCATTTTATTCATATGTGCATTATTAATTCAGATCTATCAATAAAATGTAACCCGTTCCATGTAGATATACTTTAGAGTGAAGTATTCATTCAATACCCCGACATCAGAATAGATATGTAGATAAAAACTCAACCCTGAACAATCATTAATTCAAATATCATAGGCTACTTTACTTCACTGAAGCTACATACATACATGCTTTTCTGCACACCAACTTGCGTATGCCTCAGTGCATATTGCTCTCATAACTTGGAGAAAACCCTAACTTCCATACGTGATTTTCATGAAGCGAGCCCACGTATATACGCGCTTTTACTTAAACCAACTTGCATATAGATCTGTAATGTAAATTTTGCAGAACAGACCAGATCTATAAAAATTACCCAGATTTCTTCATTTTCTTCAGTAGACTTGCGCCCGTTCTTCATCATTTCATTAGTAGATCATACTAGAGATTCATCATCTTCAGATCTAGAGATCTTGAACCATCATTATATTCATGGGTGCATCATAGATTCAGATCTATCAATTAAAAGTGGAGTTCATCCATACAGATATTCCTTAGAGAATTTTATTCAATAATAACCCTTACACATGCACACCTTGCACTATGATCTTCTTCTCCTTAAATAGATTTGGCTTTTACCAATACCATGAGTCAAAACCACTCAACTGCTGATGGTATTCTTAGACGAAATCAAATAGACAATGCAACGCTCAATATTGTGGGCTCATACCATGGATGCCCCTTGGTATCATAATTTTAGAGTGCAAGAGGCATATGCGACTTGGAGCGTTCTTTTCCACATGTATACGTAACTTCTCTTCATAAAAACCGTGTATATGCTAACCCTGACTATATACATGGGTTTCCTTCACAAAATTAGCATATACATTTCATCCATACGCGGGTTTCCTTTACAAAATTAGCGTATACATTGTGACATATTATATTTATATTTTCTCTGGAACTTACTGGAATTATTTTCTCTGTCACATATGAACTAATCTGTAGCTACATAATTCTTACATAGGTTTCTTATCATAGGCAACACATCAAGTACGTTTCCATCAAGGAAAACTTCATTATGTAGGTCCATCAAGTAGGTTGCCATTAAGGACAACACATTACATCATATTTCCAACAATATCCCCCTTTGGACTTGATGGAAACCATGATGGTGTTTGATCATAACCATTATTAAAACACCATGATACTCTCCCCCTTTGACATCAAGGGAAAAGTGCAGATCAAAACCAAAACAAGGTTTCTCTTCTCTTGTAGAAATATGAGCTCTATGGATCTGAGGTGCACTGAATTTACCATGCTCCCCTTGAGTTCATGTTGAATCTTTAGACAAATTTTTCAATGAAGTACATGACTCTATAACTCAACCAAGTATGACCATTCCTATCACCAAGGACTCATACTTACATCAATGATCTAACCAAGTGGAATTACATATTTGACTGAACTACCCAACCAAGTGGGTTTACAAATTTTGACTCAACTACCCAACCAAGTGGGTTTACAAATTTGACTAAGTCCTTACATGACTGAATATAACAATTTTACATCATAAGTCTCAACATGACCTTTTCATCAAATGAATTTTTATAAATAAGACCAATGAATCTCAATCATGAGATCAGACCATAGCAAACACTTAGAATGCCAATAATGCATCCTTTCCCATAGGAAAAGTGCTCCCCCTTAGCTTGTGCACCTTGAACACTTTCAACAGCAAATCATCAAGGCATATTCATCAAAAATATATTAAAGGAAACAGAAATATAATAACTGGAACATCACGAGAGATACCCAACAACACTGCAACTGTTTTGAAAACGCTGACCCAAAAAATTATGCCAGCAAAAACCCATATGCAGTTTTCTGTATATAAACTTGCGTATATATGCAACTATCCTTTATGAAATACGCATATCCAATTTAATCTTCTGAATTTAAGCAGATATGATATTCTGAGAGGCAAAGACAACTCCCAGCTTTATTATGAGATATTCAAATGCTTCCCTGGTAAGAGGTTTAGTAAATATATTAGAAACTTGTTCTTTGGAGGGAACATACTCCAATTTCACCTTTTCTTCAATCACTTGTTCACGTAAGAAGTTATACTTGATAGGAATGTGCTTGGTCTTGGAATGCATAACAGGATTCGTTGAGATACTGATGGCACTTGTATTATCACACATAATGGATATGGGAGGTGAACATTTGATTTGAATCATTAAATTACAAATATGACTTTTTAAGACCAAAAGACCTCAAGAGAGAGATCATATTTTAGAACCATCATAATTCGAACAATGCATTATTCACAACAAGGCTAAATTCTCGCCTAAGCCTGAGCATCCTGAACATCTTTACCAACCAAAAGCATCTTCATCAAGTAGATAATAAAAACTTAAAATCAGATCAGTGGATATAACCATTAACATCAGATCAAGAAATTTATTACTGTCAGCACCATATCAGAAACTGTTTTTGTGTATTCCTCACTATTTTTCTTATCAGAAAAACATACGAAACTATCTCCAGTGGAACTCGTGTGTATACACGGCTTTAGTTCATGAAATCGACGTATAGGAAGTGAAATACATAAAAATTTCACAACTCCATCTACCCTGAATTTGTATCACCTGTACCTGTCTTCTCTTGTCACATCAGATGCACTGTTAGAAATAAAGACAACCAGAATTACCAAACCAACCATGAGAATCACCATATATTTCTCCCCTTGTGATGATACATTACTGATTCCTATAATGTATTTCACATCACTCCTGCAGTCATTATGAGAAGTAATCTTTACAAGAGGATGACTACAGTAGGGTCAGCATTCCCTACGTTTTTGACTGAAGCTTCTTCTTTTTCCAACTTTGCTAGAAATTCTCCAATTTCTCAGATCAGTTCAGCATACTTAATCTGCATTATTTTTCTGCGTGCCCATACTTGTTACAAGCATAAAATCTTATGTGACTAGAAAAGGGGGCATAAGGATCATAATATTTTTTTCTAATCTTTCTTCTATTGTAATCAATTGCTTTATGACCAAAATTGCTGCATGAAAAACAATATCCCTTAAAGAAACCTAAGTACCTAGGAGCTTACTGTCTTTCTGTGTAGTGTCTATCTGTCTTTGACTGAAACAATTTTCTTCTACACTTGGCTGCAATATGTCCATAATTATGACATATAAAGCATTCAACATTATTGATCAAATGAGAGAATCAATTGATACTTCTATATTTAGGAGAGAATGATTTCCTTTGAGAATTCATGATTGTTGGTTGCCTTTTTGTCTCTTTAAACACTTTAGGTTTTGCATTGATATCCTTTGAATCTTTAGCTTTGTCTTGTGAACTAGATTCTCCTTTCACAGTTTCTTGAAAAACAAGACCAAATTTAATAGAGGGAGACCTTTGAATACTAAGAATATTATCCAGAATCTTAGTACTATCTTGAAACCTCAAGAATTTATCCTTTTCTTCTAATTTATCTTTTAAAATGTTTACCTCAACCTACAATTTTTGGCATTGCTTCTTCATACTTTCTTCGACCCTTCTCCCTTCCTCTACTTGTTCATTCAATTTTAGAATCTCTTCTTTCAACCCATTTTACTTTTCTTCGAATGATTGCAGAAGTTATTCATTCTTCTTATTTGATGTTTCCAGATCTGCTTTGAGAGAGATGATTTCTGCTTCAAGTCCTTCACTGTGATTGGTTACTTCATCTTGTAGCCTTTGATACTTGTTTATATGTCTATTCATTCTAGAGATCATATCTTTGTAGATAGATTCCCTCTCATTAAATAATCTTTGTTGATCTTCAACTTTAATCTTGAGATTTGCAATTACTGCTTCTAGATCCATAACATTACTTTCACTTTGGTTTTCACTACTTCAACATTGCATGCACAAGAAAGTGAATCACAAGAACAACAATCAATACCTGTTTCATCTTCTTCATTTTCTGTTGTACATGTTTTCTGAGATATATTCTTTCTTTGAGTAGCCTTCTTCTTTTTCTTCCTTCCCATTGTGATGGATCTCCTTCAAGCAATCAAGCTCCCTCAGAAGGACTTGCTTCGATACCAGTTGTTGGGAAAAATAATGAGAGGGGGGGTGAATTAGTATTTAGAGCTTACTCAAAACTTTTACTTTTTCCTTACTAAATTCCATACGTGACTTTAATGAACCCAACTCGCGTATACACGCAGATATCCTTAAAAAAACTTGCGTATTACCATAGATCTTACTATGCATATAATTCTTTACTTAGATCAGTGCATCATTCATTCATCAGATGTTTAGTAAGTAGTAAGCATGCACAGTAAGAACAAAATAAATCATCACACAAAAGCAACACACATGAACACCAGGATTTAAGGTGGAAACAAAATTCGGGAGAAAACCACCGCTATTGTTGTCTCTGTCTTCAATATTTATTATAAATAAAACTTCTTATAATCATGTATTGGCGCAGAATTATACCAGCATGCAGGCACCCACCTGCAGAAAGTTGCAACCTTCTCTCATTCTCTAGCTACTACTGGAAGGGAGCATCAACCCCCTGATCTTGTTTACCAGCCACTCTTGGAAGGGAGCTACTAACCCCTGATCTCGTTTACCATCTACTTTTAGAAGGGAGCTACTACCCCCTCACTGAAGGCTTCAACCCTCAGCTCCACCATGGACCACGTTTCATCAATTTTCATAATGGATCCAACAACTTCCACACAACGCACTTTGTAGGCCTCTTTTCATCAGATTTTCAGACTGGACCCACTCCACACATTTAAGCTCAAAGAACATACATCAAACTGAAACTTATAGCCCATTCAATTCATTCATTGAATCATCAACCAATCAACCAACGACTGATCTTTAATCTTAATCAATTAGCAGCATAATCAGTATTCAAACAACCCAGATCTGTATGAAGACATTATTGACAAACAACAGTAATACAACAAAACAGACCAGATATTTCCTTCTGCATACTTCAGAAAAACCCTAGATTCCATACGTGCTTTTACTTCACTGAACCCGTATATATACATGCTTTCATAGAGACAAACCTACATATATATCTGCAACTATTCCAGGACTGGCCTTAGATTCCATACACGCTTTCGCTGAAACTAACCCGCGTATATACGTGCTTTCACTGCGACGAACCTGCGTATAGATCTAAAAACATTGTAGGGCTGCGAAACTCTTCAGAAAAAATAAACAACTCAGATCTTACCCTTCACTTCAGAAAACATTCACCACATCTCAGATCTCAACATTCCATAAACAGATCTAGAAGATATATAGTCATTTCAGGTCTAGAGATCCTGATGCATCAGTTTATTCATAGGTGCATTATTAATTCAATATATCAATAAACTGTAACCCATTCCATGTAGATATACTTCAGAGTGAAGTATTCATTCAATACCCAGACATCATAATAGATATGCAAATACAAACTCAACCCTGAACAATCATTAATTCAAATATGATATGCTACTTTGCTTCACTGAAGTCGCGTACATACGGGCTTTTCTGCACACCAACCTACGTATGCCTCAGTGCATATTGTTTTCATAACTTGGAGAAAACCCTAACTGCCATACGCGCTTTTCATGAAGCGAACCTGTGTATATACTCAATTTTACTTAAACCAACTTGCGTATAGATCTGTAAATGTGAATTTTGCAGAAGAGACTAGATCTATAAAACTTACCTAGATTTCTTAATTGTCTTTAGCAGGCTTGCGCCAGTTCTTCATCATTTCATCAGTATATCATAATAGAGATTCATCATCTTCAGACCTAGAGATCTTGAACCATCATTATATCCATGGGTGTATCATAGATTCAGATCTATCAATTAAAAGCAGAGTTCATCCATACAGATATTCCTTAGAGAATTTTATTCAATAATAACCCTTACACATGCACACCTTGCACTATGATCTTCTTCTCCTTAAATAGATTTAGATTTTACCAACAACATGAGTCAAAACCACTCAAATGCTGATGGTATTCTTAGATGGAATTAAATAGACAATGCAACGCTCAATATTGTGGGCTATTACCATGGTAATGCCCCTTGTTATCATAATTTTAGAGCGCAAAATGCATACACGACTTGGAGCGTTCGTTTCCACGTGTATACACAACTTCTCTTCATAAAATTTGTGTATATACTAACCCTGAATGTATACGCGGGTTGCCTTCATAAAAGTAGCGTCTACATTGCATCCATACGTGGGTTTCCTTTACAAAAGTAGCATATACATTGTGACATATTATATCTATATTTTCTCTGGCACTTACTGGAATTCTTTTCTCTGTCACATCTGAACTAATCTGTAGCTACATCTTTTTACATAGGTTTCTTATCATAGGCAACTCATCAAGTAGGTTTCCATCAAGGACAACTTCATCTGGTAGGTTCATCAAGTAGGTTTCCATCAAGGACAACTTCATCAAGTAGGTTGCCATCAAGGACAACACATTACATCATATTTCCAACAATCTCCCCCTTTGGACTTCATGGCAACCACGATGGTGTTTTATCATAACCATTATTCAAACACCATGATACTCTCCCCTTTTGAAATCAAGGGCAAAGGGCAGATCAAAACCAAAACAAGGTTTCTCTTCCCTTGTAGAAAGATGAGCTCTGTAGATCTGAGGTGCACTGAATTTACCATGCTCCCCCTGAGTTCATTCTGAATATTTAGACAAATTTTTCATTGAAGTACATGAATCTATAACTCAACCAAGTATGACCATTCCTATCACCAAGGACTCATACTTACATCAATGATACAACCAAGTGGAATTACATATTTGACTGAACTATCCAACCAAGTGGGTTTACAAATTTTGACTCAACTACCCAACCAAGAGGGTTTAAGTCCTTACATGACTAAATATAAAAAATTTACATCATAGGTCTCAACATGACCTTTTCATCAAATGACCTTTTATAAATAATACCAATGAATCTCAATCATGAGATCAGACCACATCAAACACTTAGAATTCCAATAATGCATCCTTTCCCATAAGACAAGTGCTCCCCCTTAGCTTGTGCACCCTGAACACTTTCAACAACAAATCATCAAGGCATCTTCATCAAAAATATATTAGAGAAAACAAAAATGTAAGAATTGGAACATCACGAGAGATACCCAACAACACCGCAACTGTTTTGGAAATTCTGACCCAGCAAATTGTGCCAGCAAAAACCCATACGCGATTTTCTGTATATAAACTCGCATATATACACGACTTTCCTTTATGAAATACGCATATCCAATTTAATCTTCTGAATTTAAGCAGATCTGATCTTCTGAGCGGCAGAGACAACTCCCACCTTTTGTCTGAGATATTCGAATGCTTCCCTAGGAAGAGGTTTAGTAAATATATCGGAAACTTGTTCTTTGGAGGGAACATACTCCAATTTCACCTTTTGTTCAAGCACTTGTTCACGTAAGAAGTGATACTTGGTAGGAATGTGATTGGTCTTGGAATGCATAACAAGATTCGTTGAGATACTGATGGCACTTGTATTATCACACATAATGGATATGGGAGGTGAACATTTGATTTGAATCATTAAATTACAGAAATGAATTTTTAAGACCAAAATACCTCAAGAGAGAGATCATATTTCAGAACCATCATAATGCCAACAATGCATTATTCATAGCAAGGCTAAATTCTCCCCCTAAGCCTGAGCATATTGAACATCTTTACCAACCAAAAGCATATTCATCAAGTAGATAATAAAAACTTAAAATCATATTAGCAGATATAACCATCAACATCAGATCAATAAATTTATTAGTGTCAGCAGCATATCAAAAACTGGTTTTGTGTCTTCCTCACTGTTTTCTTATCAGAAAGACATACACAACTATCTCCAATGGAACTTGCATGTATACACAGCTTTAGTTCATGCAACCCACGTATAGAAAGTGAAATACAGAAAAATTTCACAATTCCATCTCCCCTGAATTTGTATCACCTGTACCTGTCTTCTCTTGTCACATCAAATGAACTGTTAGAAATAAACACAACCAGAATTACTAAACCAACCATGAGAATAACCATATATTTCTCCCCCTGTGATGATACATTACTGATTCCTATAATGTATCTCACATCACTCCTACAATCATTATGAGAAGTAATATTTACAAGCGAATGACTATAGTATGGTCAACATTCCCTTCATTTTTTACTGAAGCTTCTTCTTTTTCCAGCTTTGCTGGAAATTCTTCAATTTCCCAGATCTGTTCATCATAATTAATCTGCATTCTTTTTCTACATGCCCATACTTATTACAAGCATAACATCTTATGTGACTAGAAAAGGGAGCATAGGGATCATAATATTTTTTTCTAATATTTCTTCTATTGCAATCAACTGCTTTATGAACAAAATTACTGCAAGAAAAACAATATCCCTTAAAGAAACCTAAGTACCTAGGAGCTGACTGTATTTTTGTGTAGTGTCTATCTGTCTTTGACTGAAATAATTTTCTTCTACACTTGGCTGCAATATGTCCATAGTTATGGCATATAAAGCATTCAGCATTATTGATCAAAGGAGAGAATCGATTGATACTTCTATATTTATGAGCGAATGATTTCCTTTGAGAATTCATGACTGTTGGTTGCCTTTTTGTCTCTTTAAACACTTCATGTTTTGCATTGATATCCTTTGAATCTTTAGCTTTGTCTTGTGAACTAGATTCTCCTTTCACAGTTTCATGAAAACCAAGACCAAATTTAATAGAGGGAGACCTTTGACTACTAAGAATATTATCCAAAATCTTAGTACTATCTTGAAACCTCAAGAATTTATCCTTTTCTTCTAATTTACCTTTTAAAATGTTTACCTCAACCTCCAATTTTTGGCATTGCTTCTTCATACTTTCTTTGACCCTTCTCCCTTCCTCTACTTGTTCATTAAATTTTAGAATCTCTTCTTTCAACCCATTTTATTGTTCCTCAAATGATTGTAGAACTTCTTCATTCTTCTTATTTGATGTTTCCAGATTTTCTTCAAGAGAGATGATTTCTGCTTCAAGTCCTTCGCTGTGATTGGTTACTTCATCCTGCAGCCTTTGATACTTGTTTATCTGTCCATTCATTCTAGAGATAATATCTTTGTAGATAGATTCCCTCTCATTAAATAATCTTTGTTGATCTTCAACTCTAATCTTGAGATTTTCAATTACTGCTTTTAGACCCATAACATTACTTTCACTTTGGTTTTCACTATGTTCACCATTGCATGCACAAGAAAGTGAATCACAAGAACAATAATCAATACCTGTTTCATCTTCTTCATTTTCTGTTGTACATGTTTTCTAAGATATCTTCTTTCTTTGAGTAGCCTTCTTCTTTTGCTTCCTTGCCATTGTACCAGATCTCCTTCAAGCGATCAAGCTCCTTCAGAAGGACCTTCTTCGATACCAATTGTTGGGAAAAATACTGAGAAGGGGGGGGGGTGATTCAATATTTAGAGCTTACTCAAATCTTTTACTTTTTCCTTACTAAATTCCATATGCGACTTTAATGAACCCAACTCGCATATACATGTGGATATCCTTAAGAAAACTTGCGTATTACCAAAGATCTTACTATGCATATAATTCTTTACTTATATCAATGCATCATTCATTCATCAGATGTTTAGTCTGCAGTAAGCATGTGCAGTAAGAATAGAATAAATCATCACACATAAGAAACACACATGAACACCATGATTTAAGGTGGAAACCAATTTGGGAGAAAACCACAGCTTCTGTTGTCTCTGTCTTCAATATCTATTATAAATAAAACTTCTTACAATCATCTACTGGCACAGACTTATACCAGCATGCAAGCACCCACCTGCAGAAGACTGCAACCTTCTCTCATTTGCCAGCTACTACTGGAAGGGAGCTTCAACCCCCTGATCTCATTTACCAGCCTCTCCTGGAAGGGAGCTACTACCCCCTGATCTCATTTACCAGCTACTTCTAGATGGGAGCTACTACCCCCTCACTGAAGGCTTTGACCCTCAGCTCCACCATGGACCACGTTTCATCAATTTTCATACTGGATCCAACAGCTTCCACACAACACACCTTGTAGACCTTTTTTCATCGGATTTTCAAACTGGACCCACTCCACACATTTAAGCTCAAAGAAAATACATCAAACTGAAACTTATAACCCATTAAATTCATTCATTGAATCATCAACCAATCAACCAACAAATGATCTTTAATCATAATCAACTAGCAGCATAATCAGTATTCAAACAACCCAGATCTGTATGAAGACATCATTGACAAACAATAGTAATACAACAAAACATATCAAAGATTTCCTTTTGCACACTTCAGCAAAACCCTATATTCCATACACACTTTTACTTCATTGAACCCATGTATATACGTGCTTTCACAGAGACAAACCTACGTATATATCTGCAACTATTTCAAGACAGACCTTAGATTCCATACGTGATTTTATTGAAACTAACCCGCGTATATATGTGCTTTCGCTGTGATGAACCTGCATATAGATCTAAAAACATTGCAGGGCTGCGCAACTCTTCAAAACAGATAAACAACTCAGATCTTACCCTTCACTTCAGAAAACATTTGCCACATCGCAGATCTAAACATTCCATAAACAGATCTAAAAGATATATAGTCATTTCAGGTCTAGAGATCCTGATGCATCATTTTATTCATAGGTGCATTATTAATTCATATCTATCAATAAACTGTAACCCATTCCATGTAGATATACTTCAAAGTGAAGTATTCATTCAATACCTAGACATCAGAATAGATATGCAGATACAAACTCAACCCTGAACAATCATTAATTCAAATATCATACACTACTTTGCTTCACTGAAGCCACGTACATATGCGTTTTTCTACGCACCAACCTACATATGCCTCAGTGCATATTGTTTTCATAACTTGGAGAAAACCCTAACTGCCATACGTGCTTTTCATGAAGCAAACCCGCGTATATATGCGCTTTTACTTAAACCAACTTGCATATAAATGTATAAATGTAAATTTTGCAGAACAGACCAGATCTATAAAACTTACCCAGATTTCTTCATTTTCTTCAGTAGAATTTCCCTAGTTCTTCATCAGTAGATCATACTAGAGATTCATCATCTTCAGATCTACAGATATTGAACCATCATTATATCCATGGGTGTATCATAGATTTAGATCTATCAATTAAAATTAGATTTCATCCATACAGATATTCCTTAGAGAATTTTATTCAATAATAACCCTTACACATGCACACCTTGCACTATGATCTTCTTCTCCTTAAATAGATTTAGCTTTTACCAATACCATGAGTCAAAACCACTCAAATGCTGATGGTATTCTTAGATGGAATCAAATAGACAATGCAACACTCAATACTATGGGCTATTACCATGGTAATGCCCCTTGGTATCATAATTTTAGAGCGCAAAAGGCATACCCGACTTGGAGAGTTCGTTTCCACGTGTATACACAACTTCTCTTCATAAAAATTGTGTATATGCTAACCCTGAATGTATACGCGGGTTTCCTTCACAAAAGTAGTGTATACATTGCATCCATACGCAGGTTGCCTTTACAAAAGTAGCGTATACATTGTGACATATTATATTTATATTTTCTTTGGCACTTACTGAAATTCTTTTCTCTGTCACATCTGAACTAATATGTAGCTACATCATTCTTACATAGGTTGCTTATCATAGGCAATTCATCAAGTAGGTTTCCATCAAGGACAACTTCATCAAGTAGGTTTCCATCCAAGAAAACTTCATCAAGTAGGTTGCCATCAAGGACAACACATTACATCATATTGCCAACAATACCCCCCTTTGGACTTGATGGCAACCACGATGGAATTTGATCATAACCATTATTCAAACACCATGATACTCTCCCCCTTTTACATCAAGGGAAAAGGGCGGATCAAAACCAAAACAAGGATTATCTTCCCTTGTAGAAAGATAAGCTCTATAGATCTGAGGTGCGTTGAATTTACCATGCTCCCCCTGAGTTCATGTTGAATCTTTAGAAAGATTTTTCAATGAAGTACATGACTCTATAACTCAACCAAGTATGACCATTCCTATCACCAAGGACTCATACTTACATCAATGATCCAACCAAGTGGAATTACATATTTGACTGAACTACCCAACCAAGTGGGTTTAAAATTTTTGACTCAACTACCCAACCAAGTGGGTTTAAAAATTTGACCAAGTCCCTACATGAAAGAATATAAAAATTTTACATCATAGGTCTCAACATGACCTTTTCATCAAATTAATTTTTATAAATAATACCAATGAATCTCAATCATGATATCAGACCACATCAAACACTTAGAATGCCAATAATGCATCCTTTCCCACAAGACAAGTGCTCCCCCTTAGCTTGTGCACCCTGAACACTTTCAACAGAAAATCATCAAGGCATATTCATCAAAAATATATTAGAGAAAACAAAAATGTAAGAACTGGAACATCACGAGAGATACCCAACAACACTGCAACTGTTTTTAAAATGCTGACCCAGAAAATTATGCCAACAAAAACCCATATGCGGTTTTCTGCATATAAACTCGCGTATATACGTGACTGTCCTTTATGAAATCCGCATATCCAATTTAATCTTCTGAATTTAAGCAGATTTGATCTTCTAAGCGGTAGAGACAACTCCCAACTTTTGTCTGAGATATTTGAATGCTTCCCTTGGAAGAGGTTTAGTAAATATATTAGAAACTTGTTCTTTGGAGGGAACATACTCCAATTTCACCTTTTGTTCAAGCACTTGTTCATGTAAGAAGTGATACTTGGTAGGAATGTTCTTGGTCTTGGAATGCATAACAGCATTCATTGAGATACTGATGGCACTTGTATTATCACACATAATGGATATGGAAGGTGAACATTTGATTTTAATCATTAAATTACAGAAATGAATTTTTAAGACCAAAATACCTCAAGAGAGAGATCATATTTCAGAACCATCATAATGCCAACAATGCATTATTCACAGCAAGGCTAAATTATTCCCCTAAGCCTAAGCATCTTGAACATCTTTACCAACCAAAAGCATCTTCATCAAGTAGATAATCAAAACTTAAAATCATATCAGCATATATAACCATCAACATCAGATCAATAAATTTATTACTGTCAGCAGAATATCAGAAACTATTTTTGTGTCTTCCTCACTGTTTTTCTTATCATAAAAACATACGCAACTATATCCAATGGAACTCGCGTGTATATGCAGCTTTAGTTCATGAAACCCACGTATAGAAAGTGAAATACAGAAAAATTTCACAACTCCATCTCCCTTGAATTTGTGTAATGTTCCAAATGGGAAAAATAGGCTTAGTAGGGAATATATTAAGATATTCCACTATGGAATCACAAAAATATGGAATTTCACAAATAAATCTAAACCAGAGATAGAATGGTAGGGCATTTACCGAATGCATCACCATCACAAGGAAGGGTGAAATCCAGAGGCTTCCTGGCCCGTTCCAGACTCTGTCTATAGAAGATCGGTGAAACACAAAAAGTGTGAGAATGAAACACTCCTCTTAGATTTTTCTACTCTTATGAACCTTATATCTTTATATCTAAACAATGGATGCAAAAGAGAAGCAAAAACCAAACAAGGAAGAAGCAGGAAATTCCACTCTTAGGGAAATCTGTAATAGGCTCAGGGAGGACGCTGTATAAGAAAGCCAGTGTTAAAATAATGTAGAACAGAGATGGTTTCCCTTATTTTAGGATATGTGGGGCCTCCATGCAAATTTTTAGCAAAAATAAATGAGTTTAGGGGGCTTAAACAAATCTCCCACAATCAACACTAGCTGAAAATCAGCTAAAGGAGAGAGTTGGTTAATAGAGAAACCCTCCTTCTGGAATTGCGAAGTTTCTACTGGAAGACACTGGAAAATAGCCATTGGAATCATGTTACAGTATGGCAGCAAGAAATCAGATCTATAATGAATTTCCTTTGTAGAAGCATTGAATTTACTTGAAGCAAGAGCAAGAATCCTTTAGATATTATAGCAGATACACATGGGAAAAGCTGTAGAAAGACTTGACAACGTTTTATATGAGGAGCTTCAGCTGTTGTAGGTTAATATTCAGATCTACAACTGATATATGGCTGAGACATTATATCCATACCAGATCTGGAAACTACTCAGCCTTCTTAACAAGATGCCCTTGGGGTTTTATCAAAATAATGCATAACAAAGTGTAGATCTATCTTTTAATACACTGAACTATAGAAAAATTCAAAGATTTCTGAATATGGCTTTCATTACATTACATATCAGATCTGAACATGAATAGATCAAAAAGCTACTTTACAAATCTCAAATGGAGAGGCAAGCCTCAATCACCAGAGAGCAGGTACAATGAGAGATACAAGCAGTAGTAAAAAATGTACATGAAAATAACGCAGTTTATGGAAGAGATTGCGCAGTAGCTGGAATGAAATGATACAAAAAATAATAATTACAGATCTTAAAGTGAAATGAGAGTAAGATCCTCTTCCGAGTGGTCACAAGACACCCTCCCTGAGAGAAATATCGTCTAAACAACTAGATCTTGCAGATCTAGTTCCCCCACTTGCTGCAACTCACAAGCAGCTGCAAAACCCTCAACAGTACCAGTGCTGCTATAGAGATGAACTTGGCCTCAATGCCAAATAGTGGAGAGATGCATCACACTCCCTTCCAAATATCTACTCCATGGAAGGAGAGAGGATTCCTAAATAGGAAATCCTCTTCCCTTAGGCTAAACAACCAAGAGACTTGAGTTGCTGTAACAACTTCTCAAAATTGTTCAACAACCTTTACTTGTTTCCTCTCCTTCTTTTTATAACATGAGGGCTTTCCAAAACCCTAAACCACCTTCTTCAAATTATCCTCTTTCACACATGAGATCCTCTTCTAGAAATACGTTGTGCTTGATGGATAAGCTTCCCTCCAAACTGCGCTGTAGGTGGGGCCAAGTTTGACCCATTCAAATGAATTTCCCCTTTTCACACTTAGGGGTGTTTAATATAATAGCCCAGATTTGTCCTCTTTCACATTGGGCATGTGTTTATTTTCAACTTAGGAGTTTAATAAACCTCCTTTACATAATTTTATTCATGAATAAAGCAAACTGAAATTAAAATGCAAAGTTCCCATTAGTTGCAAAAATTGGAAACATTACAATTTGTATCACCTGTACCTGTCTTCTCTTGTCACATCAGATGCACTGTTAGAAATAAACACAACCAGAATTGCCAAACCAACCATGAGAATCACCATATATTGCTCCCCCTATGATGATACATTATTGATTCCTATAATGTATCTCACATCACTCCTGCAATCATTATGAGAAGTAATATTTACATGTGGATGACTACAGTAGGGTCAAAATTCCCTAATTTTTTTACTGAAGCTTCTTCTTTTTCCAGCTTTGCTAGAAATTATCCAATTTCTCAGATCTATTCATCATACTTAATCTACATTTTTTTTCTACATGCCCATACTTTTTACAAGAATAACATCTTATGTGACCAGAAAAGGGAGCGTAGGGATCATAATATGTTGTTCTAATCTTTCTTCTATTGCAATCAACTACTTTATGAGCAAAACTACTGCATGAAAAACAATATCCCTTAAAGAAACCTGAGTACCTAGGAGCTGACTGTTTTTCTATGTAGTGTCTATCTGTCTTGGACTGAAACAATTTTCTTCTGCACTTGGATGCAATATGTCCATAATTATGACATATAAATCATTCAACATTATTGATCAAAGGAGAGAATCGATTGATACTTCTATATTCAGGAGCGACTGATTTCCTTTGAGAATTCATGATTGTTGGTTGCCTTTTTTTCTCTTTAAACACTTTAGGTTTTGCATTGATATCCTTTGAATCTTTAGCTTTGTCTTGTGAACTAGATTCTCCTTTCACAGTTTCATGAAAACCAAGACCAAATTTAATAGAGGGAGACTTTTGACTACTAAGAATATTATCCAGAATCTTAGTACTATCTTGAAACCTCAAGAATTTATCCTTTTCTTCTAATTTACCTTTTAAAATATTACCTCAATCTCCAATTTTTTCCATTGCTTCTTCATACTTTCTTTGACCCTTGTCCCTTCCTCTACTTGTTGATTTAGTTTTAGAATCTCTTCTTTCAACCCATTTTATTTTTCTTCAAATGATTGTAGAAGTTCTTCATTCTTCTTATTTGATGTTTCTAGATCTACATTGAGAGAGATGATTTCTGCTTCAAGTCCTTCACAGTGTTTGGTTTCTTCATCCTGCAACCTTTGATACTTGTTTATCTGTCCATTCATTCTAGATATCATATCTTTGTAGATAGATTCCCTCTCATTAAATAATCTTTGTTGATCTTCAACTTTAATCTTGAGATTTGCAATTACTGCTTCTAGATCCATAACATTACTTTCACTTTGGTTTTCACTATGTTCACCATTGCATGCACAAGAAAGTGAATCACAAGAACAATAATCAATACCTGTTTCATCTTCTTCATTTTCTGTTGTACATGTTTTCTAAGATATCTTCTTTCTTTGAGTAGCCTTCTTCTTTTGCTTCCTTGCCATTGTACCAGATCTCCTTCAAGCGATCAAGCTCCTTCAGAAGGACCTTCTTCGATACCAATTGTTGGGAAAAATACTGAGAAGGGGGGGGGGTGATTCAATATTTAGAGCTTACTCAAATCTTTTACTTTTTCCTTACTAAATTCCATATGCGACTTTAATGAACCCAACTCGCATATACATGTGGATATCCTTAAGAAAACTTGCGTATTACCAAAGATCTTACTATGCATATAATTCTTTACTTATATCAATGCATCATTCATTCATCAGATGTTTAGTCTGCAGTAAGCATGTGCAGTAAGAATAGAATAAATCATCACACATAAGAAACACACATGAACACCATGATTTAAGGTGGAAACCAATTTGGGAGAAAACCACAGCTTCTGTTGTCTCTGTCTTCAATATCTATTATAAATAAAACTTCTTACAATCATCTACTGGCACAGACTTATACCAGCATGCAAGCACCCACCTGCAGAAGACTGCAACCTTCTCTCATTTGCCAGCTACTACTGGAAGGGAGCTTCAACCCCCTGATCTCATTTACCAGCCTCTCCTGGAAGGGAGCTACTACCCCCTGATCTCATTTACCAGCTACTTCTAGATGGGAGCTACTACCCCCTCACTGAAGGCTTTGACCCTCAGCTCCACCATGGACCACGTTTCATCAATTTTCATACTGGATCCAACAGCTTCCACACAACACACCTTGTAGACCTTTTTTCATCGGATTTTCAAACTGGACCCACTCCACACATTTAAGCTCAAAGAAAATACATCAAACTGAAACTTATAACCCATTAAATTCATTCATTGAATCATCAACCAATCAACCAACAAATGATCTTTAATCATAATCAACTAGCAGCATAATCAGTATTCAAACAACCCAGATCTGTATGAAGACATCATTGACAAACAATAGTAATACAACAAAACATATCAAAGATTTCCTTTTGCACACTTCAGCAAAACCCTATATTCCATACACACTTTTACTTCATTGAACCCATGTATATACGTGCTTTCACAGAGACAAACCTACGTATATATCTGCAACTATTTCAAGACAGACCTTAGATTCCATACGTGATTTTATTGAAACTAACCCGCGTATATATGTGCTTTCGCTGTGATGAACCTGCATATAGATCTAAAAACATTGCAGGGCTGCGCAACTCTTCAAAACAGATAAACAACTCAGATCTTACCCTTCACTTCAGAAAACATTTGCCACATCGCAGATCTAAACATTCCATAAACAGATCTAAAAGATATATAGTCATTTCAGGTCTAGAGATCCTGATGCATCATTTTATTCATAGGTGCATTATTAATTCATATCTATCAATAAACTGTAACCCATTCCATGTAGATATACTTCAAAGTGAAGTATTCATTCAATACCTAGACATCAGAATAGATATGCAGATACAAACTCAACCCTGAACAATCATTAATTCAAATATCATACACTACTTTGCTTCACTGAAGCCACGTACATATGCGTTTTTCTACGCACCAACCTACATATGCCTCAGTGCATATTGTTTTCATAACTTGGAGAAAACCCTAACTGCCATACGTGCTTTTCATGAAGCAAACCCGCGTATATATGCGCTTTTACTTAAACCAACTTGCATATAAATGTATAAATGTAAATTTTGCAGAACAGACCAGATCTATAAAACTTACCCAGATTTCTTCATTTTCTTCAGTAGAATTTCCCTAGTTCTTCATCAGTAGATCATACTAGAGATTCATCATCTTCAGATCTAGAGATCTTGAACCATCATTATATCCATGGGTGCATCATAGATTCAGATCTATCAATTAAAAGCGGAGTTCATCCATACAAATATTCCTTAGAGAATTTTATTCAATAATAACCCTTACACATGCACACCTTGCACTATGATCTTCTTCTCCTTAAATAGATTTAGCTTTTACCAATACCATGAGTCAAAACCACTCAACTGCTAATGGTATTATTAGATGGAATCAAATAGACAATGCAATGCTCAATACTGTGGGCTAATACCATGGTAATGCCTCTTGGTATCATAATTTTAGAGTGCAAAAGGCATACATGACTTGGAGTGTTCGTTTCTGCTTGTATACACAACTTCTCTTCATAAAAACTGCATATATGCTAACCCTGAATGTATACGCGGGTTGCCTTCACAAAATTAGTGTATACATTGCATCCATACGCATATTTATTTACAAAAGTAGCATATACATTGTGACATATTATATTTATCTTTTCTCTGGCACTTACTGGAATTATTTTCTCTGTCACATCTGAACTAATTTGTAGCTACATCATTCGTACATAGGTTTCTTATCATAGGCAACTCATCAAGTAGGTTTCCACCAAGGACAACTTCATCAAGTAGGTTTCCATCAAGGACAACTTCATCAAATAGGTTTCCATCAAGGACAACACATTACATCATATTTCCAACACACCCAACATATCTGAAACAAGACTATCTAAGGTTTTTTGGCTCTATTCTGATGATTTTGCCTCCTTTATGTGGCCTTCTCTATTGTACAACCTCATTTTCCTCAAAATAGTAATCACCATTTTCCTCCTCCATGTAATCTTTTTCTTCTCTCTCCATTCTTGTTTCTTTGGCACTTGAAAACCCTAGGGAAAATGAAAGAAAAGGGAGTGAGGGAGTGAAGGGAATGGGAACAAGCAAAGAAATGACGAAATGAAGGCTTTAGGGAATAGGGATAGAGCCACAAAAATTAATGGAGATGGGGAAAAGGATTAAAAAAAATTTTGAGGTGATGGGAAGTGAAAATATGAAGAGGGACGAAAATGAAAATTTAATTACAAGTCAAAGATATGGGGAAATCTAGGCAAAAGAGTGAAAATCCTAGAAATTGGGTTTTGTTGGAAAAGGGTAAAGGGACTTAGGAAATGGTAGTTTTAGTGTTTTTGGGAATATGGGATAAATAAATAGGGTGTAGGGATAAAAATTTTGGGACAAAGGGGTTTTTTGGAAATTTTATAATGGGGAGGAGAATTTTGGGAAAACTAGGGTTTTGTGATTATAATTTTACCTACAAGCATAAAATGAAAGAAGAAGAGTAAAAAGGGATTTTACTTACTTGATTTTAGGGAAGAAAGAAAAATTTGAAGAATTTGGAAGATTTCATAGGGTTTCTGGTCTAAGTGTAGCGCCTCACCCAAGAGCGCGGCGCCCTTCTCCTAAGCGCATCACCGTTCAATTTTACACTACCAGAACTGCCCTAAGCGCAACGCTATTTTACCCCCAACTTGCAGGCTATTTTTGACTGCCTTCCCAATGTCCAAATTGGGCTCAAGATATCTCGTTGGAAATCCCTTCAAGTCTACTTTCCAAATCTACATCTTTTTTTCTAATTGGAGTTGACTAGCCATGCCAAAAGTCACTTTTCCCAAGTATGTTCAAAAAGCACAGAATGAGGGTGCAGAAATGTAGAGCGTTGGTGCAGGAAAATTTTGGAGGCCTTCTTCAACTCCAAATTGAGCTCATGATAGCTCATTGGAAATCTATCTCTGTCTAGTTATCATTTGACTCATCAAGCAAGTAATATTGACACTCCAACTAGGAGGAACATTGTTTTTCCCAAGGTCACTCCAGAAATGAAGCAAACCTCTTGTAGCACATGTATTTTTGACATTTCTAAAAAACCATGATACTTTCGTAAAAAAGGAAGGAGGTTTTTATTCCTTGGCCTATTATGGACAAAAACCTCTCTCACGTTTTTCAAATTCATCTCTGTTTTTTCGGAAACATAGTTTGAAGCAAAACCGGCCCAATGAGTGGCAAATGGCTTGACTCTTGGAATGATTTCCTGGAAAATGATGGATACATGATGTTTATGAGTTTGGAATGACCTCATACTTACTAACATGACCTACCTTATGCCTCCTCGGCTCATATTTCTTTGATTCCATAGCAAACCCTAGCTCAGTGGGAGAGGAAATTAGGGTTTAGTGCTTATGGAAAATGATGACATAGGAACCCTTGGAAAAAGAAAAATCCATTTGACATTTGATCAATTTCTGAAGTAGACACTTTTGTGTTTGAAATTTGATGTGTTGGCATGTGGAACTCTAAGTTGGAAACCTTGGGAGACTGAGTACTTATTAAATTTGAACTGACATAAAATTACATGAATAAAAATAAAATTACATCTTGGAATGAAACTCACACTTGAAATCAAATTACAACTTTGGCAACCATCTTGGAGATCATCTTTACATGGTAATGAGAAATTATTGGGATCACTCTCACACCTTTTTCTTCTCTTTATTGAAAATGAGACAATGCAATGATTTGACCTAATAAAACCCTAGTGACCTATTGAGAAATGAAAGAAGCTGACTTAATGAGTGATTTTGACTAAAAGTGAAATGGAAGCAGACTTGTTTTCAGCATGATGAAGACATCAAAGAGGGTCAGAAAACATATACTTGTGAAGGAAAATGGGACACTTGACAAGGAAAAACACCAGTGGAAAATTTTTATATCGTGACCTAATGGAATGATTGAAAATTTCTTTAGAGTGGGACACCTAAGATGCACATGCAAAATGTGTTTTGATCCCTGGTGGAAGTATGCAAATATTGACACTAACATTGGCTCCATCTAAGGATGGTAGCTCCTTGGAGGTGCCAAGAATAATGTAGACCAAGTGCCTATTCGTTGGGCAATGGAGTCCAATCTGTAAATTGAAACTAAAACTGAAATTGAAAACATACTGCAAACTTCAACCCACACTAACATATCATCAAAGCCTTAGGGCCTTCACCTCGGGCTTAAAACCTTGATGAATTCTGTCAACACTTGTTGAAAATAAAATAAAATCAAACTGAAATTATATCAACCTACTCTAATCTCCTGTATAATTCCCAATTAGGTGAAATGATCCTTCCAGTGTAACCAATCCAGGAGATGGCTAATTACTAAATTTCTACTCTTACTTTCCTTGAGCAAGCAGAATGATGTACATGCAGGCAAATCACAATAAAAATTGAAACCAAGGCTTATGCTGACAAACAAAATAACATTCATCTTCTCCAATGCTTGCGAAAGACTACTGAAGGGATTTTGAAAATCCTGAAGCATTACCTTGTCTTGAGATCCAGCAGTAAAAATACAAGTACTCCCTTCATTCTGATCTAAAAGAACACTTGTTTGTTGATCCATAGATGGGCATAGGGTAGTATAACCTTCTGTTATCTGAGTGTTGGTTGAAAATTCCTCAAGCATGGGTAACTCTGATTCTATCTCTGGCATACTGTCTCCCTTTGTTCACATTCCTCAAATTCATAGTCTAAGTCATCCTTAAACAAGAAACATTCTTCAGGATTATCAAAAATGTCAACCCTATCATATTCATGAAAGAAAATAGTATCTACTAGTTGATCTCCTTGTAGGGAATCATCATCATAAATTGTTTTACTCACAAAAATATCCTGTATAATTTCATCAAACTCCTCATCGAAATTATCTCCATATTTATCGTACTTAGAAAAATAAGGTTCAGAAGAAACTTAATCAAATATGAACATTGAAAAAGGAGATTGTTTTTCTTCATGATGATCTATAAATCTAGTTTCAGGATTGTCCTAATTTAAACTAATATTTTCATTTTCAAAAATGGAAGAAGTTTTACCAACACTTTCTTGACTATGTGAACACTGCAAACCTGAACTACTTATATCAGCCTAAAATACACACATATTTAAACCTATACACTAGGAGACTGAAACTAATGCTGAAAACTAAAATGTTGCCTTAGGTAGCTTATTTATGTACAAATATACCCTAATTTTCTGCAAAATTACTAATTCAAGTGATGTTGTAATGCTAGATTAGCTAATCAAGCAACTGTAACAATAATGATGTTTGGAAGTTCTTGAACCAAAACAAAATTGGGAATTATGACTGCCATACATGCACCCAATTTCTCTGGTTTTGTAAAAGACAATCCAGTCTATCATTTAAACTAAAAAAATATTCCATATATGTTGTAATGGGATCATCGAAACCAAACTATATTTGTTGCCCCAACTCCTCAATACATGCCTTCAGCTGCAAACTGTCAATGCAAACATCCAATGGAAGCCTTACCTTTCTTTCCTTCTGCTAGAAAAGGTTCCCAAAGAATGGGAATTGACAGTCCAGATCCTGGGACTTTATTGGGTCTCCAATTCAGCAAGATATTTTTCGATTTTGATGGAAAACTCTTGCAAAAAATTGAGCTTAATTTCATGGCTACATCGATAGGACTTCAGATAAGAAGAAAGAGATGAAGAAAAGTTCTCATCTACCTCATCATATGTGCACATATCTTGCCATTATCTAAATCCTTAAATAGAGGCTGCCTCTATTTCGAATTCTTCCTTCTCCATCCATGTTTCCAGAAAGATACGCCACAACTCTACAAATGACTTAATAGATCTAACAGACAAATTTTCAATCCATTGTCTACATTTCCCTTGAAATGAATCATAGAAAAATATTATGAAGACATCTTCTTGTTTGACTCTAAGAAGTTCAATTTTTTTTTGAAAAATTTCTACACGTTTAAGAGTCAAAGTCAGATCCTATCTGTTAAATATAGGGTCGTTGCTCAAAAAATATGCATCTTTCAGTAATTGATTAGGAAAACCAAGAACATTAGAAAATTTGATATATGAATACCTTGAAAAAGTAGAAATGAATTTTGAGTCCTTCATTTAGCCAATGGAGCCACCATCAAATTGGAGTCGCTAGGTGAAGAGTTCAACCTTCATATGCATATGATTGTTGTCCACAATCAACAATAAAATATAAACTTTTTTGTTCTTTCCTAGGGAAGATATGATCTTTTTCCCCAGTGGAGTTGCCAAAATGTTATCACTCGGATTGAACCTCGAGCTGAAGAAGGTAATTCTGAGGTAACCTCAAACCACACTTAGCCAAGTAGCTAGCCCTACTAGGCCAGGAGAGGGCTCTCTATGTATAATTCACAGTCAAAATGATTGCGGAAAGAAGATATTAGGCTAGTTATAGTAGCTCAGAGTTTTGATTTTGATTATGAGGGTTTTGCTGAATCAGGAGAAGTCAAACATCTAGGGCAAGGAAATTAGGTCAAAATTGGCAGGGTGTTCTACAGGGCAAGGTAGGTATAATGTTTAGCACTTTAGGTTTTTGATGGGTGGGTTAATCAAGACAGGTGAGGAGCTAGAAAGAGCATGGTGAACTCATGATTTCTTTCTAAACTGAAGAAATTACAGACAGTGAATATTAACCCAAAACAGAGCATAACAATTATGGATTTTGTTCATATAACTTGAAAATATTCAATTATTAACAATGAAATGATGGATGAAGTAACAAAACATTCAAACATATGAGAACAGAAGAAGAAATTGAAACTAAACACAATACCACATGGATCCCATAAAAATAACTACAAATTTGATTAATGTCCAAACTAGAACTGATACAAAATGTGTCTCTTGAGATGCCAAAGGTCCAAGAGAATCCAAGCCTTAAAAATGAGAAAGAAGAAGAAGATATAGACCTCAAAAACACTCTCCCTAGTCTCAAGGAGTCGAATCCATGAGATGAGGATCAGTTTCCACCAAATGCTGAACAAGATTCTGAAGACTAAGAAGACCAAACAACTTGCCTCTAAAAGAGAGTAAACTGATTCATTTGACATCTAGAGGACTCAAGCTAATGAATTTACCCATATTAAACTAATCCTCATCATATTTACATTCATATTTACCAATTACATCAGTTAAAAACCAACCTAATGAGATGAAACTCAAAAATTCCATGAAAAATAGAGAAAATTTATCCTAAGCACAACGCCAAGGAGGAAACAATAAGTCTTTTTGCAGATCACTTTTGACTAACTTCCCAGTGTCCAAATTGAGCTCATGATAGCTCATTAGAACTTAGCTTGTCCTATATACTTTCCAAATGTTCTTTTGGTTTCTATTTTGGAGTTTATTTTACCCCTCAAAACTGAATTCCCCCAAGACTGCCTCTAGGCACAACGCCATCCTGAAAAAGAGGTAGAAACATGATTTTTTGGGTGTTTTTGGCCCTTTTGCCTGACCAGTTTTTCTCCAAATCCTTAGAAAAATTACAGGGGGTATGTCCTCATCATTATGAACCCAATTATTTATTCCTTTTTCTCATTGGATGCCCCAAGAAAAAGCGCAGTGCCAAAGCGCTACGCTTAGAGCAGATTTTCCTGTGTTTTTTCCAAAATTGCTCAAAAACTCAAAAATATTTAAAATATTCAAAATTTATCAAAATTTTTGGGATGGGACCACAAACACCTGCCAAATTTGAGCTAAGGAAGCTTCAATAAGCATATTTATTTTATCCCCTCCTTTCTTGCCCTTTCAGATCTTCCTCAATTTACCCTTCATCTATTTGACCTTGATATTGTGAATTTTGTTCCGAGTCTGATAGTGATGGGCCATGTTCTTGAGCATCTGATTATATTTTTTGGATTTTACTAGCAGCTTCTCCAAGTGAATTTTGACTCTCTCAAGCCACACTTCTTTGTTTTCTTCAATTTCCTTTGGCAACTACTAGTCAATATTCAAATTTTGAGTTTCTTGCTCTTCTTGCTCTAAGGCTCTTTTGAGGCCTCTTGTCTTTGGCCATTTCCAGATGTTTTCAACCTCCTCAAGATCTTTTATGGCAGCTTGGTTGATCATGTTTTTCCTCCTCTCTTGTAGAAATTTCATCTCCAAAAGAGTTTGTTTTTCTGTCAACTATTTATTCTCTTGCTCTAGTGAAAAGATGATGAATTTTTCCCTCTCAAGATTGTTTTGCAACTCTCTGATGTGTGCCTCCTTTTCTTTGATGCCAATTTTTGATGTAGTAGTATCATCAAACTATTCAAGGTTTACTAGCTCAAAATCATCTTCTTCTTCATGGGCATCTTCATACTCTTGATCTGTTTCTTGATGACTATCCTCTATGATTTTCTCCTTTCCTTTCTGTGCTTGTTGTACCTTCTTTGTTGATAAAGAAGGAAAAGCCCCTTCACACCATGCGGAGAAAACACTTGCCTCTCTGCTGCAAGTAGTTTTCTAAGCCCTCTCTGATATGTTAGACTGCATTCTTTGACTGGCCCTAGTGATTTGACTTGATGCTTCCTTGTTTTTACAGTTGTAGGGCTAGTAGATGTCTCCCTTCTCTCGTGTGGTACTGATGGAGGAATTTGGGAATTTTTGAATATATCATTTGAAATAAAGGTATCCCAAGAGATGTTTAGTAGATCTAGATGATGAAGCATAATGATTTTGATGAGGGAGTGATGATAGAGGTTTTTCATTTGCTGATGATATTCTTTCTTTGACACCAAGTATGCCATCTTTTCAATGTCCTGGAACAAGAAATATGGAATGTTCAGCATCCTCACCCTAGTGAAATGCATGAGTAGCCTGATATGGTATTTGTACAATCTGGAAAATCTGCCCTCACAAGTAAAATATCTTATGATAATCTTCATCACTGGTCCATACTTGTTGAGGAGCAAAATGAAGGGGAAAAATTTTCTTCCTTCATTCTCGTACCTAGTTTTGAGATAAGGCTCAAAATAATGATTATCTAGGTCATGTGATGTGTACCATTTATCCCTAAAATTTGGAATCCTTGTAGCATCAGCAATTATGGCAATGGACAAGGCAAAATTTACACTTGCAAGAGTTACCCTATTATCATGGAGGTTCAATATGAAGAGCCTAGTCAACTCAGGATGATGTTGAAATCTTTCCACCTTTTCACAAAAATCATAATACCCAACATATCTGAAAAAATACACTACTAAAGGTGAAGCCTCTAGCTCTCTAAGGTTTGTTGGCTCTATTCTGAGGATCTTGCCTCCTTTATGTGGCCTTATCTACTGTACGACCTCATTTTCCTCAAAGTCATCATCACCATTTTCCTCCTCCATGTATTCTTTGTCTTCTCTCTCCATGCTTGTTTCTTTGGCACTTGAAAACCATAGGGAAAAGGAAATAAAAGGGAGAGAGAGTGAGGGAGTGAAGGGAATGGGAGCAAGGAAATAACTGATGAAATGAGGGCTTTAAGGAATAGGGATAAAGCCACAAAAATTAAGGGAGATGGGGAAAAGGATTACAAAATTTTGTGAGGTAATGGGAACTGAAAGCATGAAGAGGGATGAAAATTAAAATTTAACTACAGGTCAAAGTTATGGGGAAATCTAGGAAAAAGAGTGAAAATCCTAGAAATTGGGTTTTGATGGAAAAGGGTAAAGGAACTTAGGAAATGGTAGTTTTAGTGTTTTTGGGAATATGGGATAAATAAATAGGGTCTAGGGACAAAAATTTTGGGACAAAGGGGTTTTTGGGAAATTTTATAATGGGGAGGAGAATTTCGGGAAAACTAGGGTTTTGTGATTTCCTTGCCAATATAAATTTTACCTACAAGCATAAAATGAAGGAAGAAGAGTAAAAAGGGATTTTACTTACTTCATTTTAGGGAAGAAAGAAAAATTTGAAGAATTTGGAAGAGTTTGTATGGTTTCTGGCCTAAGTGCAACGCCTCACCCAAGAGCACAATGCCCTTCTCCTAAGCGCAACACCGTTCAATTTTACACTGCCAGAACTACCCTAAGCACAGCGCCATTTTACCCCCAACTTACAGGTTGTTTTTTACTGCCTTCCAGATGTTCAAATTGGGCCCAGGATAGCTCTTTGGAAAGCCCTTCAAGTCTAATTTCCAAATCTACATTTTTTTTTTATTCGATTTTATTTTCCTTGTAAAACGTGGATTTTCCCAAGACTGTTAAAAAAGTGCAAAATAAGGGTGCATAAATGCAGAGTGATGGTGAGGGAAACTTGTGGAGGCCTTCCTCAACTCCAAATTGAGCTCATGATAGCTCATTAGAAATCTAACTCTGTCTAGTTATAATTTGACTCATCAAGCAAGTAATTTTGACACTCCAACTAGGAGAAACATTGTTTTTCCCAAGGTCACTCCAGAAATGAAGCAAACCTCTTTTAGCACCTGTATTTTTGAAATTTTTCAAAAACCATGATACCTGTGTAAAAACTGAAGGAGGTTTTTATTCCTTGGCCTATTATGGACAAAAATGTCTCTCACTTTTGTCAAATTCATCTATGTTTGGTTAGTACATAGTTTGAAGAAAACCTGGCCCACATGAGTGGCAAATGGCTTGACTCTTGGAATGATTTCCTGGAAAATGATGGAGACATGATGTTTATGAATTTGGAATGAAATCATACTTACTGATATAACCTACCTTATGCCTCCTCTACTCATATGTCTCTAATTCCATAGCAAACCCTAGCTCAGTGGGAGAGGAAATTAAGGTTTAGTGCTTGTGGAAAATGATGACTTAGGCACCCTTGGAAAAAGACAATTCCATTTGACATTTGATCAATTGCTGAAGTAAACACTTTTTTATTTTACATTTGATGTGTTGGCATGTGGAACTTTGAGTTGGCAGCCTTTTGAGGCTGAGTACTTATTACATTTGAACTGACATAAAATTACGTGAATAAAAATAAAATTACATCTTGGAATGAAACTCACACTTGAAATCAAATTACAACATTGGAAACCATCTTGGAGATCATATTTACATGGTAAAGAGACATTATTGGGATCACTCTCACACCTTTTTCTACCCTTTATTAAAAATGAGACAATGCAATGATTTGACCTAATGAAACCCTAGTGACCTAATGAGAAATGAAAGAAACTGACTCAATGAGTGATTTTGACTAAAAGTGAAATGGAAGCAGACTTGTTTTTAGCATGATGAAGACATAGAAGAGGGTTAGCAAGAATATACTTGTGAAGGAAAATGGGACACTTGACAAGGAAAAACACCAATGGAACAATTTTATATTATGACCTAATGGAATGATTGAAAATTTCTTTAGAGTGGGATACCTAAGATGCACATGAAAAATGTGTTTTGATCCCTGGTGGAAGTATACAAATACTGACACTAACATTGGCTCCAACTGGGGATGGCAGCTCCTTGGAGGTGCCAAGAACATCATAGACCAAGTGCCTATTCATTGGGAAATGGAGTCCAATCTGCAAACTGAAACTAAAAATGAAACTGAAAACATACTGTAAACTTCAACCCACATTAACAGATCATCAAAGCCTTAGGGCCTTCACCCCGGGCTTCAAACCTTGATGAATTCTGTCAACACTTGCTGAAAATATAATAAAATCAAACTGAAATTATATCAACCTACTCTAATCTGTTGTACAATTTCCAATTAGGTGAAATGATCCTTCTAGTGTAACCAATCCAGGAGATGGCTAATTACTAAATTTCTTATCTTACTTTCCTCGAGCAGGCAGAATGATGTACATGTAGGCAACTCACAATAAAAATTGAAACCAAGGCTTATGCTGACAAACAAAACAACATTCATCTTCTCTAATGCTTGCAAAAGACTACTAAAGGGATTTTGAAAATCCTAAAGCATTACCTTGTCTTGAGATCCAACAGCAAAAATACAAGTACTCTCTTCATTCTGATTTGAAAGAACACTTTTTTTTTATCCATAGTAAGGCATAGGGAAGTATAACCTTCTGTTATCTGAGTGTTGGCTAAAAATTCCTCAAGCATGGGTAACTCTGATTCTATCTCTGGCATACTATCTCCCTTTGGTTCACATTCCTCAAATTCATAGTCTAAGTCATCCTTAAACAAGAGACATTCTTCAGGATTATCAAACATGACAGCCCTATAATCTTCATGAAAGACAAAAATATTTGCTAGCTGATCTCCTTGTAGGGAATCATCATCATAAATTGTTTTACTCACAACAATATCCTATATGATTTCATCCAAATCCTCATCGAAATTATCTCCATATTGATCGTACTTAGGCAAATCAGGTTCAGAAGAAAATTCATCAAATATGAACATTGAAAAAGGAGATTGTTTTTCTTCATGATGATCTATAAATCTAGTTTCAAGATTGTCCTGATTTAAACTAAGATTTTCATTTTCAAAAATGGAAGAATTTTTACCAACACTTTCTTGAATATGTGAACACTGCAAACCTAAACTACTTATATCAACCTAAAAAAACACACATACTGCAACCTATACACTAGGAGATTGAAACTAATGCCGAAAACTGAAATGCTACCTTAGGAAACTTATTTATGTACAAAACTACCCTACTTTGCTGCAAAATTACTAGAACAAGCGATGTTGTAATGCCATATTAGCCAATCAAGCAACTGTAACAATAATGATGTTTGGCAGTGCTTGAACCAAAACACAATTGGGAATTTTGATATCCATACATGCACCCAATGTCTCTATCTTTGTAAAAGACAATCTGGTCTATCTTTTAAACTAAAAAAATATTCCATATATGTTGCAATGGGATCATAGAAACCAGACTCTATCTACTACCCAAACTCTTCAATACATGCCTCCAGCTGCAAACTATCAATGCAAACATCCAAGGGAATCCTTACCTATCTTTCCTTCTGCTAGAAAAGGTTCCCAAAGAATGGGAATTGATAGTCTAGATCCTAGGACTGTATTTGGGTTTAAAATTCAGCTAGATCTTTTTCAATTTGGATGGAAAACTCTTGAAAAAAATTGAGCTTAATTTCATGGCTACATCAACAAGACTTCAGATAAGAAGAAAGAGGTGAAGAAAATTTCTCATCTACCTCATCATCTATGTACAGATCTTCCCATTCTCTAAATCCTTGAATAAAGGCCACCTCTATTTCGAATTCCTCCTTCTCCATCCATGTTTCCAGAAAGATACGCCACAAATCTACAAATGACTTAATATATCTGATAGACAAATTTTCAATCCATTGTCTACATTTACCTTCAAATGAATCATAGAACAATGTGATGAAGACATATTCTTGTTTGACTCTAAGAAGTTCAACAAAAATTTTAATATTTGCTACATTTTTAAGAGTCAAAATAAGATCTTCTCCGTTAAATATAGGGCCATTGCTCAAAAAATATGCATCTTTCGGTTATTGATTAGGAAAACCAAGAAGATTAGAAATTCAATACATGAATACCTTGAACAAATAGAAACGACATTTGAGTCCTTCATTTGACCAATGGAGCCCCCATCAAATTGGAGTCTGTTGAGCTGCATCTTTGTCCAAAATTTTATGGTTTTTATCATATAATTTTGTGATTGTATCTAGTATTTTGATCCGTTTTATATTATTAAGTTGATGATTAGAGGCATTTAGAATTAAATTATAAATTCTTGTTATTAATTAAATTGAATAAGTGTTTTATATAATGATATCATTAATAATAGGTGTGCATGATGGCAGGAGAATAAGTTGAGCACCAACAATACTAGAATGCCTCTTGAAATACATTTGAGTACGAGTTCATGCACAGAAGCAACACCATATTTGAGTACGGATTCAAGAACACTGCACACTGCAAAGCTTGTCGAAACCTTCAATTGGCCAGATAATGCACTCATGGGTTATGCAAAAAATTCCATAATAAAGATCTATCCTTTTGAAATCTTAGCCATCGATGAATTATCAACATCACGATCACCAAATCTGCAACAAGTATACAAATTATAGTTTCAGAATAAATTCATAAAACCTTTTTGATACAAATAGTGCTGGCATATTCTCTATCCTTTGAAAAACCGAGCTTATGGTTCATGGACGATGGATCTTCCTTCAGTTTTAAGAATATTTTATAATATTTATAGCATCAGCAAAAGGGAAGTGTATTGTAGTCTTTATGATGGGACACTTTCTCCTATTGTAGAGGGTATTCAGGCATGCCACAACTCCTTGGGCTTAAAGTATATTTTCTTAAAGTGCTTTGATGCTGTAAATATTTCTACAGTGCTCATTGATGATGGAATTCACTTTGATTAAATAGAGGTTCATTAAGCTATTTCAGTCGACATTGAAATCACAAGCCAAGAGCGTTGTTGATTTTAATGGTGTAGCTGCTTAATGCAATGGTCTTAGTATAACTCTATTGGTGAAAATTCAAGAGGTTGCACTGCTTCTAAACACCACATTTATAGATGGATACCAATGGCTAAGCTTAAGTGAATATTGTGGAATTACTGTTGACAATTCGAGCTCCAAATAGTAATCCCACTATTGCTACTGGGGTCTCATCGATTTCAAAAGTGCAAAGAAATTTTATTAACTTAAGCAAAGATAGCTATTTTATGAGGTTTTTTTTCATTTATGTCGCTACCTAGCCTGCTCATCAATGAAGAATATAAGGATTTGAAAATAATTATGGAAGTTCTAAATGCGTATTCATAAAACCCCGAACAATGGTTGTCCCCATCCCGAAGCCAATGCTTAAACGTTTGTTAAAACTTCAACTAGCTATTTACGGATCATGGCTACCGGTTGTGGCACCCATAGCACGCATGGTTTTCAACCATACATCATCGATTAGGGATAATCCAAGCTTAATGGCATTCTCAGAGGTACAAAAGGAGAATTCGTAGCAGGTGGTTTTGTAAATTACAATAGGAGGCAAGAAAATATTCTCAAATCTCAGTGCGGATATGCAGCATGCCAAGAAATTATATAACGGGTTTTAATTTTTCAAGGCTTATCTATTTTAATTAATTCAATTTCTCTAGCTTGGGTATTGAGCATAAGAATTGTTGGGCAGTTGATCACCATTGGTGTTGAACGTTTTAGATTTCGTGGAGTATTATTCCAGCCTTCTCTAATTGCGATGGAAGCTATAGATATCCATGAGACAACATATAATGCCATCATGAAGGGTGATGTAGATGTCAGAAAGGATCCATATGGAAACAATGTGCCTATGCATCAAATCACGTTTCTCTTGTGGGTGATATAGCTCATCTTCTAACTAATCGATCAGTTTCATTTCCCCTCATAAAAACTACCATTGCTGAAGAACGAAAATAATGTTACTAATCTAGAAGCCCGTTAAATACACAAAGTGGTTCGAGTATTGTGATCTAAAAATAAGGGATATTTGTTGATGAACAAGCATTGGATATACTTAGGGGTTCGACCATAACTTAATTTTCACTACAATTAAGGGATCTCGTGGGATTTTTCTTCTACAGCTAAAATATTGTGTCCATTCAATGTGGAGCCCAGCAACATCATTGTTCCTTATTTCGGCATTCTATTGTCAACTTAATTTTATTCTTGGCGAATTGCTAGAACGGAAAATCTCCAATCCTATATTCTAATTGACTAATTAGAATCCCAGATTGTAATTCAATGGTTATATAGAACATGAGGAATAGATTATCGGTGGAGAGGAATGATTTAATCCGTCATTTAGATAGCATAATTCTCATATGCAAAATTGATTCTCTTAGATGTAAACTCGACTTTCACAGATGTAGACAGGGCATAGATGAAGGTAGTCCATCAATTAGATAGAGGGAAGTTGAGGTCGATAGGAATAAAACAGGAATGAGAATGTAATTGGTAGCAGAGGTCTAATTTCAAAAATGCAGATCCGGCATTGAATTTTCTAGAATTGTAATGGGGCAATAACAACTGGTGTAATTTTTAATTGACATTTAAAAAGATGTTTTGATTGAATTCAATAAATTCTAGTTCCGGAAATTGTTTTTATGTAAGTACTGTAATTTTATTTATTTCTCAGCGTTGAGTTAGTTCAGGACTTGCTCCAGGGAGTGGAAAGCATCCACCACAACCTGGAGTCTAGTCCCTCGTTCTTCATAGATTTAGGAATTGTGCTTTGGTGTAATTTGTATAATTATATTTTTGTTTTGAATTTTTTTTTTTTAATATCTTATATTTTCTAATTCTACACTTAGATCATTATTTTTATTTCCAATTTCTGAGTTTGATTCAGTAGTGAGAATAGAGTGTAATGCTTCAATTTTTAATAAGTAACACTGCCATTTAGAATGTTAATTCAAGGTTTGATTTGTTCATGCATAGCGAGACTTCGCTTAATAATTAAATTTCATTTTAAATTAGAATTATTCCTGTTTTCGTTTGGATCTTTATCTCTAGGGAAATATCCCATGCAAATTCAAGCACATGAGCACCAACAACAACCAAAATTTATTTCCATGCACCATTAATTTATCCTCTTCCATGGTCCCAGCCGTATGTGCAACCTTACCCTAACCCTAATCCATACCCTAGTCCTAATCCAAACCCTAATCCATACCTTAACCCTATTCCATACCCTAGACCTAACCCTAATCCACACCTTAGAACTAACCCTAACTCTAATTTAAAACCTATACCTAACCTTAGTCCAAAGCCTAATCCCAATCCAAATCCAAATCTTAGTCCAAGCATTAACCAAAACCCTAGCCCAAACCACATCCTAAACCCTAATCTAAACCATCAGGTTGCACAACAATTTGAACCACCTATTCTTTCTGTTGATTTCCATATTGAACATAATGCTACATCTTCCATGTTGGGAAAGGGAATAAATCTGGAAACTTTCCCCATTACCACAGAACATTCACCTCGGGAAGGTGTAATTCAAATACCACCAGAGGAGCAATCTTTCATTGGAACATGTTCTAAAAATGTTGTTAAAACTCAAAACACTAGAATCTCTCTCAACCATTCTTGTCAATTTGAAAAGAATATATTTGAGCCTGAACTTGAGGGATTTATCTTTTGTCTTCCACCAAATTATTTGTACCTCCAAGAGAGTGACTATCAAACTGTGGAAGACTTGCATCAGTTGGAAAATCATAAATATGTGGATTCCATTGAATCCTGGTTTCGAGCAGTCATCAAGCCATCTTATTTCCTCAAATTCAGAAACTCTTGGTACCACATCAATTGAATAAACTGGTTTCTCATGCTTTCATATGCCTTGAAGTATATTCTTTAAAACTAAGTGTGAGTATAATCAACATTTTGTTACGCACATGGCTTCATTGGAAGTACTCCTATACTTAAAAAGGGAGTCTTTCGCCTCTTAGAGTAAAGTAGGGTGGGAGAATAAATAAATAATGTTTTTATAATGCTATTAGGGTTTTTAATTTTAAGTCATGGTTGTTAAAACTACTTTTGATCCACATCAGTTGTTAACACACACATTTGTGACAAATATTGTTGAGTACAATTCACTCTAATACCTCATGATTTTGCAAAATTAACCATGATTAATCACTCTAATAAGTTGTCGTATCGGATATATATTTTCAGTTTCCCTTAGAAGGTACTATTGGAAAACCCCTATGGTGGACCACTCTTGTAAAGATCATAATGAGCTATTCAGGAGAACACTAGCATTCTTAACTCAAAGAATCTTTTAGTCATTGTCTGGGTTATCTTTAATAAGTCTTTAGGGTAGAGGAATTAGCTAGCAATGATTAGTCATTAAAAACTTTTCATGCCATCCTCTACTCTTAAGGAGTAGATCTATCTCCCTACTTATTAAGTAACCTTTAAGGTTAATCATAATCAAAGCTTACAAATATTTAGGGAAGGATAGGAGGTCTCATGATGAGCCAACCTACCATGATCATGAGACCTAGCATGCATGAAATTACTGATCCTGTTCACCAAGCCAGAGTAATGGCCTTCAATCAAAAATCTGGAAGACAGGAGGTCTCATCACGAGTCGTCCTATTCATCCATGTTACTTCTTGTGAGTGGCACTGCCATCAGCGGGTTACCAAGCCAGGACAGTGGCCTTCATCTAAAGAGGCAAATAAGCTAACTCTAAATCTGTATCTAGTAAGTGGGATACTGACATTTTTCTAGGTTAAAAGACATCCCTGTCAAGGTTATGGACACCTATGGGCAGCAGGGCCATGTCTATGGTATTAAAGTTAAATACATACTATCATTTTCTTGGTTATCCTTCTCTTTCCCTAAGACTCATCATTTTTCTTGGGCAATGGTTTTAAGACAATTTGTTTGAGTTCTAACTTTCAAAAATCAAGAATATTTGAATGACATGGTACCGTTAGTGAAGGTAATCCTCTGTACTAGATTAAGAGGAAATTTATTTTTGAATTCGGATAACAACAGAATTTAGAGCGTTCAATAAAGAGGTTGTTGATTGGTATCATAACTCACTTTAATTCTCATGGTATTCAGAGTGATGAAATACTCAATGATGACTACTCACAAGGTGTTGGTTTCCGACAATGCGTATTGATTGTAGTTTCCTCTGCATGACCTAGGTACGAGATTGTTATAATAGGTGCAAAAATCTTCTGTTATTATTTTTGAAACTGCACTTTTCAACAAAATTTGATTTTTATCGGAAGACTTTGGGCAAAAACAACACATGGGACAAGGTAATAGGCATGTGCCATACTCTTCTTCTATAACGTCTACTTGTTGTACCTTATCTTGTTACATTCCTGCAATTGATGATTTCATTAGAACTGTAACGTGGTTTTGGTTGGCATTAAATGCGAATGAAGGCATTTCAATATCAGGTATCTTCATCATTACTTGCTAAAACTCATTGCTGACATTTTCCCAGCCTTATTTTATCATCTTATAGTTTTTCCTTCCACGAGGGCGTGCAAGAAGTTCAGCATGGGGGGATGTTGAGCTGCATCTTTGTCCAAATTTTAATGGTTTTTATCAGATAATTTTGTGATTGTACCTAGTATTTTGATCCGTTTTATATTATTAAGTTGATGATTAGAGGCATTTAGAATTAAATTATAAATTATTGTTATTAATTAAATTGAATAAGTGTTTTATATAATAATATCATTAATAATAGGTTTTCATGATGGCAGGAAAATAAGTTGAGCACCAACAGTACTGGAATGCCTCTTGAAATACATTTGAGTACGATTTCATGCACAGAAGCAACACCATATTTGAGTACGGATTCAGGAACACTGCACACTGCAAAGCTTGCCAAAACCTTCAATTGGCCAGATAATGCACTCATGGGTTATGCAACAAATTCCATCATAAATATCTATGCTTTTGAAATCTCAACCATCGATGAATTATCAACATCACAATCACCAAATCTGAAGCAAGTCTACAAATTATAGTTTCAAAATAAATTCATAAAACCTTTTTGATACAAATAGTGCTGGCCTATTCTCCATCCTTGGCAAAACCGAGCTTATGGTTCATGGACGGTGGATCGTCCTTCAGTTTTAAGAATGTTTGATAAGATTTCTAGCATCAGCAAAAGGGAAGTGTATTGTAGTCTTTATGATGGGACACTTTCTCCTATTGTAGAGGGTATTGAGGCATGCCGCAACTCCTTGGGCTTAAAGTATATTTTCTTAAAGTGCTTTGGTGCTGTCAATATTTCTACAGTGCTCATTGATGATGGAATTCACTTTGATCAAATAGAGGTTCGTTCAGCTATTTCAGTCGACATTGAAATCACAAGCCAAGAGCATTGTTGATTTTAATGGTGTAGTTGCTTAACACAATGGTCTTAGTGTAACTCTATTGGTGAAAATCCAAGAGGTCGCGCCACTTCTAAACACCACATTTATATATGGAGACCAATGGCTAAGATTAATTGAATATTGCGGAATTATTGTTGACAATTCGAGCTCCAAATAGTAATCCCACTATTGCTACTGGGGTCTCATCGATTTCAAAACTGCAAAGCACTTTTATTAACTTAAGCAAAGATAGATATTTTATAAGGTTGTTTTTCATTTACGTCGCTGCCTAGCCTACTCATCAATGAAGAATCCAAGGATTTGAAAATAAATATGGAAGTTGTAAATGCATATTCATAAAACCCCGAACGATGGTTTTCCCCATCCCGAAGCCAATTCTTTAACGTTTGTTAGAACTTCAGCTAGATATCTACGGATCATGGCTACCGGTTGTGGCACCCATAGCACGCATCATTTTTAACCATACATCATCGATTCTGGATAAGCCAAGCTTAATGGAATTCTAAGAGGCACAAAAGGAGAATTCGCAGCAGGTGGTTTTGTAAATTACAATAAGAGGCAATAAATTATTCTCAGATCTCAGTGCAAATATGTAGCACGCTGAGAAATTCTATAATGGGTTTTACTTTTTTTTCAAGGCTTCTCTATTTTAATTAATTCAATTTCTCTAGCTTGAGTATTGATCATAAGAATTGATGGGCAGCTGACCACCATTGTTGTTGAACATTTTAGATGCCCTGGAGTTTTTTTCCAGCCTTCTCTAATTGCGATGGAAGTTGTAGATAACCATGAGACAATGTAAAACGCCATCATGAAGGATGATGTAGATGTCGAAAAGGATCCATATGGAAACAGTGTGCCTATGCATCAAATCGCATTGCTCTTGTGGGTGATATAGCTCATCTTCTAATTGATCGATCGGTTTCATTTCCCCTCATAAAAACTACCATTGATGAAGAATGACAACATCATTACTAATCTGGAAGCCCGTTAAATACACAAAGTGGTTCGAGTATTGTGATGTCAAAATAAGGGATATTTGTTGATGACCAAGTGCTAGATATACTCAGGGGTTCGACCATAACTTAACTCTCACTACAATTAAGGGATCTTGTGGAATTTTTCTTCTACGGCTAAAATATTGTGCCCATTCAATGTGGAGTCCAGCAACATCATCGTTCCTTATTTCGGCATTCTGTTGTCAACTTAATTTAATTCTTGGAAATTTTCTAGAACCAACAATCTCCAATCCTATATTCTAATTGACTAATTAGAATCCCAGATTGTAATTTGATGGTTATATAATACATGAGGAATAGATTATCGGTGGAGAGGAATTAGTTAATTCGTCATTTAGAGAGAAGAATTCTCATATGAAAAATCGATTCTCTCAGATGTAAACTCGACTTTCTCAGATGTAGATAGGGCTCATATGAAGGTAGTCCATCAATTAGATAGAGGGAAGTTGAGATCGATAGGAATAAAATAGGAATGAGAATGTAATTGGTAGCATAGGTCGAATTTCAGAAATGAAGATTCAGCATTGAATTTTCCAGATTGTAATGGGGCAGTAATAGCTGGTGTAATTTTTAATTTACATTTAAAATGATGTTTTGATTGAATTCAATAAATTCTAGCTCCGACAATTGTTTTTATGTAAGTACTGTAATTTTATTTTTTTCTCAGCATTGAGTTAGTTTAGGACTTGCTCCAAGGAGTGGCAAGGATCCACCGCAACCTGGAGTCGAGTCCCTCATTCTTCATAGATTTTGTGCTTTGGCGTAATTTTTATAATTATATATTTGTTTTGAAATTGTTTTTTTTTAATATGTTAGATTTTCTAATTCTGCACTTAGATCATTATTTTTCTTTCCAAATTCTGAGTTTGATTCGGTATCGAGAATAGATTGTAATGCTTCAATTTTGAATAAGTAACACTACCATTTAGAATGTTAATTCAAGGTTTGATTTGTTCATGCATAACAGGACTTCGCTTAATAATTAAATTTCATTTTAAATTAGAATTATTCCTGTTTTTGTAGTGTAATCATTTCTTTATAAGCGCAAGTTTGAGTGTGGATTTAATTGTGTAGGTAGCAGTGATTTAGTTTTCATCATTGATTTACAAGATTTTGATTCAATTTTCATTATGAGTTGCATGATTTCGAAGAGTGAGCTCGTTTATTGAATAATTCATTTCATTCAGATTAAAATCTTTAAATAGAATGTTTATCATAGATTATTTGTAATGTGATTTTTAATAGGATATTTTAAGTGTTATTTTATATGAAGCAAAGTATTTTTCTTTTAGAAATAGTTAGGATTGTCTTTTGTTAATTTGAATATTGAGTTTGTTTTCAGGAATAGTTCTAGTTAGTTTAAGGTGTGAATTTATAATGTGTGTCCTTTTTCTTATTAGTTTCAAGTGTTAGTTTCAAGTTCGTGAGAGGAGTTAATAGATTAAGGTTTTCAACATAGGAGGTTTTAAAAGTAGAATTTGAGTGCGAGAATGTTATGCGATTGAGGATTTCTTTGTATAGCCTTACAGTTTAATTGTGGTATGGAATTTGCAATGAATGAAATTGGTTAAGTAGGTTCCCTTTTTAAGATTTTTTATTTGCTAGCAATTGTGTGTTTCATTCCAGTACCTATTTTATCATCGCAAAGGAATATATTTATACTCTGACGATTAAGCTGATCCAATACACATTACAACTCGCGTTTACGATTCCCGGATTGATAATTAATATTGAGAGGTTTAATCTAACAATTAAGCCAACCAACAGAGTCACCAGGTGAATATTCCTTCTCCTACTTGACACCTATTGAGACATCTTAGGGGCTTTCTGTTCTGAAGAGTTTCAATACATATAGGACTCTTGAATCATTAAATAGCTCAAAAAAATTATGTTTGTGGACCTTATCGAGCCCAACTAATTTTATGAACGTTCTGGACTGCTGATGTGTCATCATGCCACATGGATGTTGACCTTGCTAAGATAGACCTCCACAAAGTTGAATTTTAGAATTTCTACAACAAATCTGGCTAGGAAAAATTATGTAAAATAGGCCTAAAATATAAGTGTGTATTTTCGAAAACATGACAACTGTGAAAAAAATAAGAGAGGATTTTTATATGAGATTGTGCTAAAGAAAAACCTTTTTCATATTTCAAAAAATCCTTTCCATTTGGTCAAAAAGTGAGCTTGAAATTAACCACTAATATATCCATTTCTAGGATTTTCGTAGCAAAAATTCGGTAGCAAATTACAAAAAACATCCCTCTGGTACTTTTCTAATTTATCTATAAGTTTTGAAGTCTACTCATGCATTTTAGCTAAATACATAGCATCATAACTTCTTCATCTGAAATTTTCACGTGCATTTTCATCAATGATATGCTACAACAATTTCGTAGCAAATTTTCAACTTAACTATGGGGAGTTGCTATGAATTTCTGTAAAACTGTCAAAGTGCCAATCATGAGAAAATAATCCTGACACACATGGAATTTTTTATTTTAACCTTTATGATTGACCCTATTTAAACTCATATTGACCCTACATAATGACAATATGACCAAATGACACTTTATACATGAACGTTTATTTTGAGAAAATTTAAAACCCTAACTAATTTAACCAATTGACTCAAAAACTATTTCTAAGCGTTATTATGGATAAAAAGGGATAAAATGGGGATGTTGAGTGTTTTTGGTGCATCAAAGAACCAATAGCTCCAATGCTTGACCACTGGGTTGTTCACAATTCGAAAACTACATTCAAATGCATTCACCAAACTGAAAAGCAACTTGCAAACCAACTAGAAACTAACTACTAGTGCTGTAATACGATATCAAAATACTGTACAAACTGAAACTGACAACTAGAAAATGTAGCCTAAAGTTGGAGGAAATTCTTTCCTAACAAGCTTATTTATGTGTTAATAACCCTACTCTAACATCTGAAAATCAACCTACTTAACTCAAGCAATATGAAACCTCCTGTATAACTAGTCAAAAAGTTGACCCAACACCAGGGCTTCTTGATTGTTCTTAAGTGTACCATCTATTTGCAACTCAGAAATAAAATTGAATCCATAACCTAAACTTATAAATGAAATAAAATCCACCTTCACTGATCACTGGAATAGACTTACCAGAGGATCTTGATAATCATGAAAAATAACATCTCATTAGAGAACTTTGGAGGTCTAAAATGGTCCTCCTAAGAAAATTGTACAACCAAAATAAATTTTATAAGAACCAATAGGATTCAAGATGATGATGTCAACCATGGGGGATCATTCACCATTTTTGGGGTAAAAAAGTAAAAAGATTAAAAAATAATAAAATAATAAAATAATAAAAATAATTTTCAACTTGTATTTTCAACTTATCTACCCAAGGTCTTACTAAAATTTCGAGCGGGAGTACTCGTTGGATGCAAAATTTAATTCCTAATCAAAGGAGTACCCATGTTGCATAATTTCGATGGATTTTTCTATAGGAAAAATGGGAAATACATGAAAAACATAAGTCATGTTTTTCATGTATTTCGCATTTTTTGTGTAGCAGGGTTGATTTAAAGTACGCAACATAGGTACTCCTTGGACGAGGAATCAAATTATGCATCCAACGATTGTTCCTTCTCGAAATTTGAGTAAACCCATAGGGAGATCATTTCAAAATACAAGTTGAAAAAAGTAATTTTTTTCTTTTTTCCCTCTAAAATTTGATGATATAATATAATATTATTTTATTATTTCCATTATTATTTTATAATTTCCTTAGGAAGCCCATTTTAGACCTCAAGATTCCCCTAATTTCCTAATGAGTAAAACCACGAGGGCTGAATTCATTCATAATTGATGGCTTGTTTTGTCCTATGTCTTCAATTCCAAGAACATCATCAAATAAAAAGGCAACAATAGATTTGTCTTCCCTTTCATGTAAATCAACAAAAACACCCATGCATCCTTGAACATCTTCAAACATGACATCCATATTGTTTGTATCAAAACTAATCCTTATATTATCAAACAAATCATATAGAATCTTTGGTAGTTTTGCTTGAGGACTGTCATCTTGATTTTGAACACTAACAACTCCTATACAAACAAATTCATGCATATCGTCCATGTCATTTTGATGATCTCCAAATATAATAGGTACAACTTGTATATTCAGCTCTTCATGTAGCTTAGGTTTACCAAAAAGTGAAATTTCATCTTATGTTACCTGACTGTTCAGAATTTTCATGCATGTATTTTCAACAAGTTGACCTTGAGGAGTTTCTTCTTAACATAAAATCTCAGAAAAGGAATGGGCTGACAAACAATTTGAATGATTTGGACCATACCTCTGACTGCATATAGATTGACAAGGCTGCAAATCCTCATAAATTTCATGTAATATGACTTGACTGTCAAATTGTTGATCCATTTCATCTTCAACTAAAGAAGAGACATTTGCTTGTTGAAAAATTTCTTGATCATCATGGAAACTAGCTTGTGAAGAAAATTAATAAAGTGCCTCTAATATCTCCTCATCATCCATACATTCTACATCATCATCAATAATTTTAAGATATTTAATGAAACCTTTCCAAATATTACAACAATCTTGAAACAATAGTGATGAAGAATGAGATTTCCCATAATTTCCAAAAAATATTCTATGGAAATATTTAAGAGAACACAAGCTTCCTGATTTTAACCCTTCATACCATACTCTAGATTTTTCTTCCAAGGTAGTGATAAACATCTTCATGAGACAATCCTCGGGAAAATGAATCCTCAATCTACATACATGTATATGTAATTTAACAAAATGAAGACTAGCATCATCTTTCTTTTCATCTTTGAACATGGGAAGATGGGTTGACCAATCAACGCAAGGCATAGGATTTGGAAAACCATAGTTGTGAGATCGATCCATAGGAGCATACCTAGAATTTCTTCTTTCAGTAGAACTCATCATGGAACTCCTTCAAGCTATTCATCTTCAAGCAATGGAGTCACCATGAAGCTTTGGTCTTCTGTATCTTTTGAGATTGGAGTCTTCGGGGTAATATCACAACCTTCAAAATAAAACTTTGATTTCCTGTTATCGTTAGGAATCATAAAGAAGAGACTCAGAAAATTTTGGAAATGGATTTTTTCGGCTCCCGGTAGACGCGTTAAAATGTTATCACTGGGCTGGAACAAGTTGGGTTTTGTCAACCATCAACCCAACATAACTATTTTAGACCAACTTTAACTAGAAGTTATCCCTTCCAGTATGAGAGGCCTCTCTCAAATTACTTATAAATTCTCTGTATAAAACTCAAACGATGAGATGTTTAACTCTATAATTTTCATGTGATTATGCAGGTGAAAGAGTATGATGACAACCACCATTGCGCATAGAGTCAGTTAAGGAAAATCAATTACAGTCATCACTTCTTTTACAGAAGTTGAGACAAATTTGGCTTTAAAATGATGTGAAATAAACTTTTACAATAAAACACAATATATGAAGGAAGTTAGAGCATCTGAAATGAATTCCAAGTAATAAAATTGCTATGAAATTTATAACTGCATAGAAAACATGGAGATAAACATATAAGCCAAACATAATCCCAGGTGAAAAAGACAATCTGATGCAAATGTATATTCACTGTAGAAAAAGATTACAAGGGTGGTTCTCTCATATCATCCATCAACCCTCAAGGTGAAAAATTTGCCCACATATAGAGTGAGGCCTCCACTACAATAGTCTACCACTTGAGCTAGATCAATGCACATTTAAGAGTCCTTATCCTACTTGACACCTATTGAGACATCTTAGGGATTTTTTGTTCTCCAGAGTTTCAATACAAATAGGACTCTTGAATCATTAACTAGCTCAGAAAAAATTGTTTTTGGACCTTATTGAACCCAACTGATTTTCTAAATGTGTTGGATTGTTGATGTGTCATCATGCCACATGGATTTTGATCTTGTTGAGCTAGACCTCCACCAAGGCGAATTTTAAAATTTCTGCAACAAATCTGGCTAGGAAAAATTCTATAAAATAGGCCTCAAATATAAGTTCGTATTTTCAAAACCTTGATAGCTCTGCAAAAACTGAGAGATGCTTTTGTATATGAAGTCATGTTGAAGAAAAACCCCTTTCATATTTCAAAAATTACTCTCCATTTTGGCAGAAATTGAGCTTGAAGTTTAATACTAAAACAGTCATTTCCAGAATTTCCGTAGCAAAAATTCGGTAGCAAGTTACAAAAAACATCCCTGTGGTAATTTTCTGATTTCTCTGTAAGTTCTGAAGTCTACTGTTATGCATTTTACCTAAATACATAAAATCTTAACTCCTTCATCTGAAATTTTCACGTGCATTTTCATCAATTATATGCTACAACATTTTCGTAGCAATTTTTCAACTTGACTTTGGAGAGTTGCTACAAATTTCTGTAAAATTGTCAAAATGAAAATCATGAGAAAATAAGCCTGAAACACCTGGAATTTTGGATTTTAACCTTTATTATTGACCCTATTTAAACTCATATTGACCCTACATAATGAAAATATGAATAAATGACACTTTATACATGAAATTTTATTTTGAGAAAATTTAAAACCCTAACTAATTTGACCAATTGACTCAAAAAATATTTATAAGTGTCATTTAATAGGTGGTATTAGTTTTGTTAGGATATTTAAACACTTATGTGTTTGTTAATAAAAACTTGGGATAGGATTGATAGAATAGAAGAATGAAGACAACATTGGATCCTATCCCCCTTTAATGACAACTCCCTAAACTCCTAATGTCGATTTAGGTTTATAAAATTTTATTATAAAAGAGTGTGACACTCCCTCCCACCCCCTTGGAGTTTTCTAGGGTGATGGAAGATGTTAGTTTTAAGTAACCCGAATTCCATGGTCTCATTATGGAAATGGGGTTGCAAAATTTCTTCTTTTCCAAAGTTAACATAATTGAATTTGTACATTACCATCGCATTCATCTCGTTGAGATATTTATAGCGATATAAAATTTATCTCGATCCAATCCTAAGATCAAAAGTTATTTCCATTTAAATTTTAGTCATTTAATCCTTGCCATATAGGGAAGGACCTTCTATGTGAAATCCATTTGGAACCCAAATGGAAACCCCACATTACCCAAGTTTTACCATGTCACTCTGGGTGCCAACATGGTTGTGGATAATTTCATGTGATACCTGTCACATCACATAGCCCATGGGCCCCCATCATTCTGACCTTAGTGTGTAAATCCATCATTGTTTTTTTTATATCTAGCTTTTTGGAAAATCTAGGTTTCCTAAGTTTTTACAACATTTAAGCCTCCCAAATCCCGATATGCATCTAGAACATCCAAAACAGTTGATGTCATGGTGTATTTGTCACATCTGATACATAAGCCTTTTTACACCACCTTATATATCTATTGAATACACCATTTAATCTGAGACACTCTAAATTTATCCCAAACTAGGCCCCACCCCATATGGCCTCCACTTAATTCATAGCAGACATATCCAAAACTTCAAGGATTCTAGCTCCTCCATAAAGGTTACTTCACAATAAATATCATATATATAGATTCTCGGATGTATTCAGATTACCTATAATGCATCCGCCCTAGAGCTTGTTTCAAGACTATTTACTAGAGCCCAGATAAAGGATGATTTCTGGGATTTTCAGACTTAGAAAAATTTTCCAGTATTTTAGGGAATTAAACATGGTTCCTTTAGGAGCCTGGATTTTCCCAAAACATCTACATTAGAAAGAATGCATGCTTATACCTAACACAACTAAATCAAGCTCTAAACATAGATAAAATGTGATCACAGAGGTGTAAATCCACTTACCAATCAGGCATTGAAACAAGCCAATCCATGGTTATAAACACTTTAATTTCACTCTCAATGACACCAAATAATTCCAAATACTGTATGTAATCATTTCCATCAGATCCCCTGATATATCATGCATTATTCTATTATTGATCCATAACTAGAAAAGGAAAACAATCAATCTTATACAACAGAAAATCCATGCCAATTCTTAACGTGCTAGATACAACACTATAACAACAAGTTTCATTAGTTCTTAGACAATATAGATTCCTTGACATTTATAAGACCCAAACCATCGAATATCACACCACATTTCAAATTAACTAGCCTCATTAGAAAATCATACACAATAATAAAAATAGATTTTCAGTTCAAGAATATATCATCATCTACATAAACTTGCATGTCTCTTACACAATGAGAGTAATCACATAACCATCTCATTGACAATTCCTACGAGTATGCATTCCTTCATTAACAATGATGATACACATTATCATATAAAAACAATATTTCTCATTCATTGTGCAACACATATATACACAAATATGCAAGTAAGAAAATTATATTATTAATTAAATGGCCAAAAATCGAGGGAGGGACTTCAACTCTCCACCCAATCATAGGCCAACTTCACTACAATTCATTCTTATAGTTGATCACCCTCGAGCTATATTCAGAGCCTGAGGAGTGAAGTGATTAATGGTATTCATACCAATACCAGTCAAACAAATAATCAAGAAGAGGAGTCCACTATCTGGGTGCTTTATCAACTGCCTCCACTAGAAAATACCAAAATGACCTCTACCCAAGTAATAATCCATCATAGGGATTCACCCAAGGCTTATTGAGATGTATTTCAGTTCTAGGAGGATGAATACACTAAATGGGTGGTTTATTGGCCACATTTGTAAGCTAGCACTGTAGGAGTCATGAGCCCACTATCCAGCGGTTTATCGACTTACTGAACCAATACACAAGTGTTATATTGGTCCCAAGGTGAGAACATACATGTTTTATCATCCTTTAGGCCAATACTTAGTGGCTTATCAGTTCCTTATAGCTAGCACCTACGTGTCTCAACCTATCAATTGGTTTATCAGCTTACTAAACCAACACATAAGTGGTTTTCCAGTCTTAATGCAAGCACATAAGTGGTTTATTGGCCCCAAGACTAGCACTTAGTGGTTTATCGACCTAAATGCTAACATTAGATTTACAAAAACATAGGGAATACCATCCCAAAAATAGAACATATGCTTGAAATTGTTATTTCTCACTGACAGATTCATGTCCACTACCAATTTCACACTCTCCATTCTCTTACACTACCCACTACGCAATTTGTCTGCACATTCTATTTATTTCTATCTCCCGCCTCCCACGTGTATTCTCTCTCAAGCATGCTACATATAACTTTATATGTTCCTACTTTTTCCCACTCACATCCCTATGTGTTTTTTTCATCCCTCTCTATCTCGAGCATACCCCCAAACCTTCCTATCACATGTATTTTAATCTTTCCAACTTGTCCCTTCCTTTTGCATGACCATATAAACATGCTCCATGATATAAGGGATGGATATGGGCTTGTATTGTGCTTAGGAGGACCATACACATATTCAATGTTTGTACCAGTGTATCCATTGACTCACGAGAAGATAGGTGGAAAAATAATTGTAGAATTATAAGTTTGGAAATTTTTATTATCACCAAAATATGATCACCTACCCATTTCTGACTAGGTGGATCAAAATACACCATGTAAATTTAATTTTACCATAGTAAAGCACTTTAACTATAGGAAATAATTTAGTAAACATTTTTTATTAAATTATTTCTGATTAAAATTAAAACTCCATGAGGATAATTGTGTAAATCATTATTTATTTAATTTTCTCTAGGAATAATTATTAAATCATTATTTGATAATTATTCTATGTCACATTTGACTAAATCACCTAGGAATGATTAAATAAATCATTATTTATTTATTATTCCTTAACTCCATTTTTGGAATAATTGTTAAATCACTATTTAATAATTATTTCGTTTTCACACCTTTCTTAATATTTATGAAATAATTAATAAACCATTTTATTTGTTAATTATTCTAAGTAAAGGTATTTGACCATTTTGAATATCTTTTCCCTCTCCAAAAAAATATCATAAATTATTCCTAATGGTTAGATCTTGATTTGATCAATAATGTTTTATTATTTCCCAATTTCAAGATTAACCCAATACTTTGTTATAAATAAGAGGTTTTTCATTCATTCTTCACCATGATCAATTTCAGCATCACCATTAACATCTTCTTGGTTGGGTGAAGAGTCTATGGTTTCAACATTTTTTAGCCACTGGTTTTAATGGTTTGATCCACTTTATTTAAACCTTTTAGGATAGGTTGTCTCACCAGTTTAACTCCATTTTGAGTTTACTCTTGCCTTCCCCCTTAGGATCCCATTGAGTTTCATGGGTTTTTGAGCTTCTTTCCTATCCTTTGCAGCATATTTCACCACTAATTTGTGTTGTTTTTCTACACCATTTTCAATATCTTAGTGACTTTTGATCACAATCCATTAGACATTATATCTTGTAGGCATTTTGTGTGTTTTGGAGTAGATTGTTTTCCTCTACTTGTTTATTTGTTTGAAAACCTTTTTGGGTGGGGTTTGTGTGCTTGATTAGTTGTTTATTTTACTGTCATTTTACAACATTATTTACAAATTTTTAAAATTTTATTTCAACATCACATGGAATCATCAAACATGCTCAATTAACTCATACACTGAACACAATTTTCCACACGCATTTGCATACCCTAAGCGAACGTGAGATTGGTTAGCAATGCCAAACCAAGACTTGAAACACACCACATAATAATAATATAACACACATATATTAACCTCACTTTGGCATTAAGACCAAACAATATGTGTATTTAGGTGTAGGATCAGTGGGATAGGCTTCCAGTAACACCCATCAATCATTTACATTGAGACATAAAAGTTGACATTTTAGGGAGCTTAAAATCCCTCACCATCCCACAGTCCAAAGTTAGAGTGTGTTAGAAACATGATTTAGAGGGGGTTAGGTTAGGTTATCATGCAATCATTTCTCCTCAGGGACACCCAACCTGTGGTAGGGAATTCCATGCAGTGGTTGATCACCAAGAATATCAAGACTCAACCACCCCCATGGGACGAAGTTAATCGTAGTGACCAATCATAGGAAAACACCCTATAGGACTAGCTATGGGAAGCAGTTGGTTCTGTACCCCACCTTTATCTGGACAACTATGGTTGTGGGGATGATATTCCATCAAGTAAGAAGTTATTTGGAAGGCTACCTAAAATAGTAGATTTAATATTGTTTGAGGATTGAGATCACCAATAGGCTAGAGGTTATTTTCTTCGATAGGATGTGCTTGCTTTTATTACAGTATCATCATTATATACTTATTTTACACCTGACACCCCTGCACTAGGTGTTTTATTGATGTTTGTTACTCTTTTTATCCTATCATCCTTTAGTCCTTAGTTTCATCATTGCGCCCCCTAGGTATTTTTCATGGAGAATTCGAGGCCTTCGCCCTAAGTTTCTGTTAGGGCATATTACTCCTCCCCGTTGAGTTAGAGTTCATCCTCCCAGTTCTCCATTGAGTTCTCATTCTGGCTCTAGATCTACTAATTCATCAAGTTCTTCCTTTGATTATGCATCTTCTCAACCTCATACCATCACCATGTCAGGCACCAACGTGGATGCGGGAAACCAAGGTGGTAACCCAGGTGGTAACCAGGGTAACCCCACCAGCGAAACCTCTTCCAGTATGGTCACTCAAACTTCATTGCTACCCTTCATGGTTGGTTTGAGTATCCTCGATTTTAACCAATTGATCAATGGCCCTCTTCTCCATAACCCCAATTGGCCAGTGATGCCTACCAAGCTTCCTTCCAACATACCCAAGTTTGAAGGAAATCATAGAGAAAATCCTAAAAATCATGTTCACTCATTTCATATGTGATTTTCATCCAATTCGATCACTGAAGACTCCATCCGTCTTCATATATTCCAACACACTCTTTCTAGAGTTGATGCTAAGTGGTATGTCGATCAACTCGGTGCCACTCATTCAAATTTTGAAACTCTTTCTAAACATTTCCTCTCATATTTTTGTTACCTCTCTGTTATGAAACTGGTACCAAATTTTTGACTTATTTTCGTCAAAATTCTTCCACTCGCATGTCTGACCATGTCTAGGAATGGCGCAGAAGGAGGAGCATGTGTAGGGTCCCTGACTTCAAAGATCTTGTTTACATGGATTGGTTCCTTAGATCACTTTTGGCACCCATAGGTAAAGATGTCGCTTCACACTTCCCTCAGTCTAAGGAAGATGTGCTCCAAGTAGATTTTCTATATGACCTGATCTATGCTCAATCATGCTATGTTTATACCGTTCTTCACGATTTGCCTCGGCTTGGTGTTGCTAATACACCAAGGTCATCTCATGTCATATATAATATCGTTAGTTCCATTTCACACCCTCAACCTCAACCATATACTCCACCTCTGATGATTTATGGTCAACCTCGGGGGGGGGGGGGGGACCAATTCCTCTTACACCAATCCCCCTCCCAATGCTTCACATGGAAACCCTTATCTAGGTCAAAGCAAGTCATATGCATATCCCTAACCGTATCAAAAAATGTTAGGGCTACATGTTGCTCGACCTGTTTATCTAAATGTTGCCCCTCCTCCTTATTATATATATGTACTGCTTAGCTCCGCATCCCCCCATCCCTGCTCCACCTCTACCGCAACAACAACCTCCTCCTCAAGATAAAATGTATGCTAAACATACCACAACCAATCCCCCTAACCCCAAGAAAAGGAACAAGGGGAAAGGTAACCAGAATCAGTAATATCAAGGTAATCAAGATAAGTTCGGTCTACCACCTAATGCACCTTAGGGAAACCAGCCTAATCCTGAAACCTAGCCACGGGCCGGACAACCCAAGCAAAACAAGGCTCTTCATACGAAGAATATTTGTACCTGTTGTGGAATATATGGCCATTATACTCATGAGTGTCCCCTTTTACCTCAAATGCACCAAGAATAGCAAGCTCAAGCAACTGCTTCTTAAGGATAGAATCCCATCACTCCTCCTCCTGCTTCATCTCAACCGACTGTGCTTACAAATCCTTTTCCCCATCAAGGATATCTAACTTCTCAACCTACACAAGGTTATGCATCTCCCAAACCTTCACCATATGGTCACAATTATTATAAGATCCTTATGGTGAATTCCGATGAGATCAACACCACACAAGTCAACCTTCATACTCAATCTCACCAATATGACATGCAACCTTCTAAGTCAGTGCTTGAGTCTTAATCTCAAGTGTCTATCAAGCCTTTATTGTCATCAAATGGTACCTTATAGATCCCTCAGTATAAGGTATAGGTTATCCCCAATATCCCCAAAGTTCCATTACGTCAAAATGTTGCTTTTTCTAAAGCCGCCCATACCTATAGTATAGAAGATGACTTGGTGCAGTCTCCTATTGCCATACCAACACTGGAAGTCCTCCAGATGTGCCCATCCCAATGGAAAGCTCTACTATCTAGTTTGGGTGTTATGGATCCTTCTGAAGATTGTATTATTGTCTTTAACATTGATAAATCAGAACATCCCTCCCTTCCTTCATCTTTTTCATTTCAAATACCAATCCCCATAAGAAACGATATTGTTCAAAGGTGTATCATAGATGAAGGCACCTCCACCTATGTGATGGCTTCTAGTGTTTGGAAACAACTTGGTTCACCTAACCTGTCCCCATCCAGCATCACTCCGTGTGATTGGGAGTGTCATCCAACACAACCCTTTGGATTATATCACAATTATCCTATCACTGTTGCTGACAATAATGTCCCTATTGACATCGAATTCATTGATGCCCCATTATATTATAACATTATTTTGGGTCATATTCCATGTCAGTTTTCACATCTACAGTTTCCCATAGGATGTGATTTCCTCATAATGGAAAGATCATCACCATCGATGGCATACTATGATCCTAAGTCTCAGACATCATCTCAGTCTATTATCTCATCATTGACTAGAAATATGACTGTCTCGTCCCTCCCAATTTCTCTCATGGAGTCTACAAATATTCCACTTTTCTTCGTGCTTATTATGGTCCACTGCTTATCCCTTATGAGCCTAGCTCGTCCAATATTTGCATGTTGCAAGCGTCACATGCTTCTCATAAGCATTTTGGTACACTTTCTTAGCAGTGAGCACCTCCGCAACCTATTTCTCCTACCTCAACCCAACCTTCAGGTATAATTCCTCAAGGATCACTTCCTTATACTGGTGTATCTCCTAGTGCTTTCCAACCACGAACAATTCCCCCAGGTCTTAAACATCCAGGATTAGTTCCTGCAATTAATTATCCTTATGTTGAAATACCTTTCTTATTCCCTCCACCTGGAATTTTCTCTATCCCTGTAATGGCTATGTTTAGTCTTCCTAACATCACCTTCTAGATCCCAGTATGGTATATTGATCCTCTCGCAAACACTCATCTCGGTCAACTTAAACCTTACACTGTTTTGACCCCGGTCTAACCTTTTGTTCCTACCCCTTCCTTTGCTTCAGTTCCACAACAACCTCAACGAGATAATACTCTTGTTGCGAAAGAATCTGGCGAGGGGGAAAAATCCTATAAAATGGAACCAAACACAAGGCACCCCAAACAAATCTAGCTCCTCCTAAGCCTCCAAAGCCTACCCCTAATTTCTCTTTGTGTGATCTTGTTGGGAAGCCACCAATAATTTTCCTGAACTCCCCCATATCAAAATTATGGTCTTTGATACCTTTCTTGACTCTACCATTTCTGAGTTTCATGTCACCTTACTCGATTCAGCTAAGAAGAATAGAGCATTATGCATGAATCACCCTCGTGCTCTGTGTGATAATTATGGTCATTATTATCACCACTGTCCCCATCTCAAAGATATTCATGATACACTTAAATTTCTTTGGGAATAATATTTCACCTGTAATGAGTCCACCCCTTCCCTACCTATGAATTCTGGTCCCATTCTCATGCCAGACCAAGAGGTATCTCAACCACCCATTCTGATCCCTGCCCGTGATGTCGAGATGACTGATAGCACCGCTCCTATTCTCTATCTATTGTCATCCATGAGATAAATGTATTGGTACTCTCTTGGAGTTTTCTATTTTTATTCTGTCAAACCTTCTTCATTGAATACTCCAGTCTGAACATCAGTAGATGTTCCATCTACTATTCATTTGTCCCATCATGTTGTTGATGTGCATGCGAACCTTATATCTCATGACAATGCTTCAGGTAGATCCTCCACTTCATGTGGTCTCTCCTCCTCCCATCCTCCCATATTTCATTCAGATAAATACATCATGGAATCCATGACCACCCCTAATTATCCTTGGGATGATATGCACCATCATGTGTATTTACTTCCACAACAAATCCATGATCAATATTTTGTGAAATCCAAAGACTTCATCCATGGTGAAGTCAATTGGTTTAATTACCCTTTACATCAAACCCATGAAATAAAACCACATACCCCTTGTGGCCATTACATTGCCACTCAATGTTTGGTCAAGGGGGCATCCATTTTTTAGAGTCCATGAGAAGAAATTCTTCCAAGCCCTCCTAGTGCATCTAGTAGTGTCAACTCTAGTACCATTATTCTTCCCCATCTAGAAGAAAATATAATCTCATATCATTTTAGATCACCCTAGTGATGATCCACTTAATCATTCCTCCTTCTTCCATCAACAACCCATCCCCTTAGACATTTTTGTTGTTCAACCACAGTGTCCTATATGTGAGCATCAGTTAATTATATCCCAAGCCACTTTTTGGTATAGTGACATCATGTATGCGAACCCATAAATTTGGTCCATTTGATTCATATACGAAGTGCTAAGTGAGATTGGTAATCCACCGTTTCCTTTATCATACTGCACCCATCATATATTCTTCCCATAGGAAGACAACCATAACATAAATAAATGGAAAACCACATCATCAAAATGTGTTTAGAGTCCACTATTCTAAATACATTCAGAATGTCCATAAGATGTTGGAGGGAATGTATGCCCCTATATATACTCGTCCTCCTCTGAAGGATCTTGTGCTAGTTGGGTTGAATTATTGAATCCCTTATTTGAGCACTTGGAACATAATGGAACTCCACAAACTCATCTAACTAGGGGCATCATTACCACCTCTGCATACCCCATCAATACCCTCCATCATCATATGTCGGGGGGAAGTATCTCATGCATGGGGTAATGATAGCCCCTGACCACCTTATCACTTGATTAACATAAGTCTCAGCCTAAACCCCACCGATCTAGGTATGGTAGACTATCCTTTCATCCCTTGGATAGTTTTACCTACCAGTATCTCTGGCGAGCCATATACATATCACATATTTTTGATGCATGATACCATACATTCAAACATTCTACTCTATGTGATGCCACACTTACCATTTCATCCCCATGTTTGACTTGGTGGGCAGGGATGATCCTCTACCTTTTCTAGTCATTCATTCATGTATTCCTTTATCTCGTTAATTCTTCACCAAGAACCATCCTTCCATGAAGCATTAAGGCCATTTTTAGAAAAGTAAGGTCACCCACCTAAATGTCGCAAGATCCATATCCTGATAGTTAGTTTGTGTTCTACGATATCCGAAATATTTAAGGCCTTCTCCTCCTTTCCAAACTCTTCAATAGCTCACTATGCAAATGAATTGGATTTGGGGGCATGAAGCTCCTTTATAGGAAAAACCCTAGTTTTTTTGTCACCCATTGCAACCAAACTGTAGCTAAGTTTGATGAACCATTAGAACCGTTGGAAAGATATAAATGAGTTTTATCATGGGTCTCCCCATTTTTTTGGTAATTTAACACTTCACCTAGAACCCATTTTTTCCATGAGGTTTAACTATTTCGCCAATTAAAACCAAATTTATTCATACGATCCACCTGTACTACGGTACCACTTTACCTTTTCACTTGTCGATCCATGTGTCGATTTTCATCATGAGTATCCATTATTTACTCATGTTTTTATGGTCGCCCCTGGGCCTCTCCCGTATGGCAGCATAAACGAGTCACCCTTTTTCATAAAATATGTGATGAGTCACTCTTGCATTCATGGAGTCTATTATGATTCCCATTGAGTCCTATTAAAATATTATATCCATCTTTGCATCTCATTCATCTATTTTTCCTCCTTTTGGCCTCTTGCTATATTGTTCCATCTTTGAAAATCCTCTGGCTTAGTAATTGACCATCCCCTCTGGAATCGAGTCAGTCATTGTCAGGTCAACCATGCATATTATTCTTTGACAAGGGAAGTCATCAATTCACCTCTCATCTTGTATCCCTCCATTATCATCCCTAGTGTCAGTCCATTAGTCACTCTACTATGATCCCTCAAGCCTATTTGAGGATTCCTCATTGCCTCAACTCTGGCGAGCCCTCTTCTATCAACTTCAACACATTTATTCCAAAAGTACGGTCTAGAGGGCATTGTACCTTGGTGCCAACTTTCATCATTTTTCATTTCCTCACATCAAGAAAAGGGAATTGTCATTTCCCTTTGACTTGGTTGTTTTTCACGTGCTCGACTCCAACTCATTATCACATGATTGAGAATCGTACACTTGATGGTCTGGTGATCCAACAGATTGTACCATTGATTCCCAGGTGTGTCTGAGATGTTCCAAAATTCATGAGGGGGTGGCCCTTCAGGTATCCAGCCACATTCTTTGATGTCTAGAGTTTACAATCCAACATCAGATGCAATTCCAATGATTTTATGGGTTCAGTTTCAACCACTTATAGCACCCACAGGACGCATTTCTCCTTCATATGATTCATTCACACCTTCAGATCCCTTTCATGTTCAGCATGGCTTCTTTGGATGTGATTCCCCCTCCACCATGTCATCTTGAGAGGCATTATGTCTCATATAATCATATTTTATTATAGTCGATCCTAGCCTGTGTTTTCTAGGCACATGGTGTATATGGGATTCATTGTATTATTTTCTTGCCCATTAATGCTAGCATATCATGTATCATATATCATGTTGGCATGTACTTTGTAGCCCAGTGCCACATTTATGGGCTCACCATTATTCTTTGTAATCAATTATCTCGATGGGTATGGGTATGCCTCCCCTGCCTCATTTGAGAGCATGTACTCAAAAATAAAAGGAGACTTATATCCGTTTAGTAGGTCTCACCCCCTCCATTTTTCTACTTCCTTGCATTTCTTCAGTTGTATCTCTCTCTCTCTCTAACTCCCCTTTGGTGTCTCGTGGAAGTGTAACTTACAACTTATTTTGGTCATATGATTTTCTCCTAACACCGATATGTTGGGGGGGAATTTGTTATCACCAAAAAATGATCACCGTTCCCTTTCTAACTAGGTGGATCGAAATACACCATGTAAATTCAATTTTACCATAGTATAATCACTTTCGCCATAGGAAATAATTTAGTAAACCATTTTTATTAAATTATTTCTGTTTAAAATAATAAAAACCCATGAGAATGATTGAATAAATCATTATTTATTTAATTTTATCTAGGAATAATTATTAAATCATTATTTGATAATTATTTTTATCACATTTGACTAAATCACTTAGGAATAATTAAATAAAACACTATTTATTTATTATTTCTTAACTCCATTTTTGGAATAATTGTTAAATATTTATTTAATAATTATTTCATTTTCACACATTTTTAATCTTCACAAAATAATTAACAAAATATTTTAGTTGTTAATTATTTCTAAATAAAGGTATTCAACCATTTTGAATATATGTTCCATCTCCAAAAAATATAATAAAGTATTCCTAATGGTTAGATCTTGATTTGGTCAAAACATTTTATTATTTCCCAGTTTCAAGATTAACCCAATACTTTGTTATAAATAAGAGGGTTTTCCATTTATTCTTCACCATGATCATTATCATTGTCACCATTGATGTCTTCTTGCATTTGATCTCCCACTAGAGTTCTACACATTGTTTGGGTTTTTTCACATATTGAGAGAGAGAATCAATCACTGAAGCATGAAGGACATCAAAGGGACCGTCCCAGGGAAGGGGATTTGTAAACGCTTTTCTAGATGTCCTTCACCAAGTGTCATCAATAAATATTTATTCATTAAAATGTCTTTCCATGATTGGGTTATTAAATCGGATTTATTTTGTTGTTTATTATTTTAGATCACATGCATCTTTTTATTACAGGTTTTTCTCATATTATTATTGCAGATCTAAAGTATAAGCAACCACACATTTTTTTTAGGGTCACTTGTCACCTATGACTTAAGTGAAGTGTTTTTGGCACACCTTCCAAGAAATTTCATACTAACAATTTTCCCAAGCAACTCCTCCTCCTCAGCTCTGAATTCATGTCCTTTCCTCAACCCAATCGTTTTTATATTTTTCAATTATTTAATTTTACATAATCATATTTACATGAGGGGGAACCAAAAGGGTTGTTACAAAGAGACTTCATGAATTTTTTCGCAACTTGATCGTTTGAAAGGAAAAAGAACACTTTAATAACTCAGTCATGAATTATCTTTCTAATGAAGTGCACTTGTAGTTCAATGTGTTCGTAGAATTTATGTTGAACTAGATCTTTAGTGAGCTATATAACACTCTGATCGTCGCATTAGAGGGAGTTAGTTAAGATTAACTTGATATAATGTGTTTTAAGGTAAAAATGTGTTTCTAAATATTTTTCTTTAGTATGCATCAATTTCGCATTGTAATCTAATGGTAATGAAATGTTATAGATATAATTTATTTCGTATCTCATATTTTTCTTGATACTAATAGCTATTAATCAATGCATCAATAGTCGATTGATCCATAATCTCAATCTAAAGAGCATGGAGGGTAATTTTTGGTGATAAATTATGAAAAATATGTTCTTTACAATTTTTATTTTGCATTAATAAAATTGTCTCAGGTGGCCATGTTTGTTGGGACTATGTTTTTTTCCCTCGTAGAGTATTTTAACCATGTAAAAAAATTGGTATTATGATGCTTTATCTGGTTTTGTGAGTGAATAATTAAGGTGCTTATCTTGTATGGAATCCCATGTTTTCATTCTTGGTTCAAAAAATGCCACTTAGGTTTGTAAGAAGAAATAGGTTATTATCATTTGTTTAACATAAGCATGATAGTGATTAGGGTTAACGAAATTCAAGAAGGATTGTGGCTTCAATAGATCCTTTCAAAGTTTGGATTTCATCAACAAGATCCGACCACCATCTAGTGTGATAATTAGAGTGCCATCAAGCTCACTAAAGATATTATTCAACATTAGCGTAGCAAAACCAATGAGATACAAATAAATTTCATTAGAAATCTCATTCACAATTGAGTGATTGAAGTGTTCCTTTTCTCTATAGCTGATCAAAATTCAGACATTTTCACAAAGTCTGTTACAAAAGTGATTTTTTCAAAATTGTAATCTATGTTAAGAGTTGATAAATTTTCAATAATGGGAGATACGACCTAATTCCTCCTTCCATCTCCTATTGTGTCACATTTGTAAATTCTTCAATCATATGCCAAGTTTTTCATAATGGGTGGTGTTACGATAATGAGAAATTTAGGTGTTATTTCTGATCGACTTGATATAATGTGTCTTGAGGTAAAAATGTGATTTTTCATTTGAATTATTTATGATTTGATGGTAACAATATGTTCTACATATAGAGTAATATAATGAATCACACTCTCCTTGATATTGTTTATTGATCCATGGCTCAACACTTTTTTGGTCCATGATCTCCATTAAATAACATGGAGGGTCATTGTTTATTATTGGTTGTGAAAAGATATCTTATGCACAAGTTTTATTGATGGAATTAATAAAATTTCCTGAAGTGATCACATTGGATAGAGTTCTAAAATGTTTTTAAAAACATAAAAATACTAGTGCTATGATCTTTGATTTAGTTGTGGAGTGGTTGCTTAAGGTGTTCATCGTAAATGAAATACCTTGTTTTCATGAACAAGTTCGAGCTCTTATCTATATACTATGTCCTATTCTAGATTATAGTATTTGGTTTGTTATTGTGATTGGTTCCTTTGATTAGTGATTGGTTCATAGGATTCATTCTACACCTGTAATTGAATTATATACTTGTTCTTTTCTTTCTATACCTAGTATGGTAAGCCACTTCAAGATTTGGGCATGTTCTCTTTGAATATGATTCCCATTTTTCATTACATGGTGGTGTAAGGATTGTAGTGGTTTAAATTTCCCTTGTGGCCAATTTCTCTACCTATAATAATTTTGATATTTATATCTAATAGTGTTCTACATTATAGTTTATATAGGTTAAAAAAATATTGGCAACTGGATTTTTGTTGGAGCTAGGCTTTGTGGGTATCTTAGGGTGGATTAAGGTGGGTCAAATTCCTATTGTTGTAAATTTCTTTCTGACTTAGTGGCCATGATAATATCTCATTTGGTGTCTTCATTCTTCATGGTTGGTTTACCCTGATTATCATATGTTTCCCTTTAATGGTAGGTTGTTTCAGTGTTGAATTTGGAGTGTGATTCACCCCACACTCTTGCTACACCTCTTAGTGGTGAGTTTCACACAATGCACAACAAGTGATTTGTAAAGGGTTGTCTACTATTCTATAGCATTTTTTTCTAGATCATGCCTACTCTAAAGTTTAAGTTTTTTAGTTTCTTAGTTTTTCTTGTGGTTATATACATATGCCACACACCTTTTTTTTTTGTATAAAATCATGTAAATTTATTATTTTAATAGTAAACGAAATATTTTCTATGGTGCATAGCATATACAGTGATGGCCTGTACTATTAAGTTACTCTGTGATGTGAAGGTCACCGGTTTGAAAATTTTTGGGAAAAAATCTAGTCATGTTAAGGGCTGGTGTGGCCTAGGCCAGGTGTTATCCCCAAGTGCTTTTGATGACTTAGATGCCCCCGAGTCACAGTTTCTCAAGCCACATGTCAATATTGAAGTAATATTTTGAGTACTCAGACAACTTGACAAACAAAAGAAATAGTCAATTGAAAATTTTATTAAAAGAAATGTTTATAATACTATAATAGGATCTCTATTTATATTTGAGGCAACCATTGGTGGTAGAAAAAGATTTCAATTATCATACACCCACACACACACACACACATCAGATGAAAAATTCTTGAGAATTGGTAACTTCAAAATATTTGTTGCCACTATTACACCAGATACAACTATTTCATAAATACCACAAACCAAACAATGTAACATGTCTCTAGATATTTTAACCCATGCAACTGAGGAAATGAATTGTTCAACATAACCATTCAAGCTAATATCCTTTAGGAAATATAATAGAGAATAAATGGAATCAAATCACCATAAAAAACCAACCATAGTGGAAAAAAAAATTCTTGAAAAGAAAGAGATATTAGAAATATTAAATGTAGGAGAAATAAATGTTGAAATGCATCTTGTTAAATTATTTTAGTTGCATTTTGTATGATTTGGATTAGGTGATCTTTGATTATTAAATAAATGTGTAACGTGAATACAAATAAATTAGCAGCTAAGATATTAATTTTTCATATTCAATGGCATTTATCCATACCCATCTCTATTGAGCCTAATAGTCCACTTAAGAGTGATTATCAATTATTTGAAATAATTTTATTTTTATGATAATTTTGATAGTTATATCTAATAGGGTTCTACATTAGCATTTAGATAGGTTAAATATTTTTTGCAAACTAGGTTTTAGTTGGAGCTAGGCTTCATGGGTATCTTAGGGTGGCTTGTGGTGGGAAACTTCTCTTTGTTGTAAACTTATTTTATGACTTAGTGGCCATAGTAATATCTCATTTGGTGTCTTGAATCTTCATGGCTAGTTTATCCTAGTTATCCATTTTTCCCCTTTAATGGTGGTTCTTTTAATGTTGCATTTGGAGTGTGATTCACTCCAGACTCTTACTACACCTCCTGGTGGTGAGTTTCACACGAGACACAAAAAGTGATTTGTAAAGGGTATTTTATTAGTTTGTAGCATTGTTTTCCATGTCGTACCTACTCTAAGGTTTAGGATTTTTATTTTCCTACTTTTACTTGTGCTTATTTCCATATGCCACACACTTATTTTTTGTATAAAAGCATGTAAATTTGTTATTTTAATATTCAACAAAATCTTTCCCACGGAGTGTAGAATATATGGTGATGGGATGTACTATTAAGTCACTCTGTGATGTGAAGGTCACCGATTTGAAAATTTGTGGGAAAATATCCAATCATGTTAAGGGATAGTGTGGCCCCGGTGAGGTGCGATCCCCAAATGATTTTGATGTATTAAACACCCCTAGTTAGTGGTTTCTCAAGCGACATGTCAAGTTTCAAGTAATATTTGGAGAACCTAGGCAACTTCACAAAAACAAAATAGTCAACGGAAGCTTTAATTTAAAAATATTGTGTATAATACTACAATAGGATCTATATTTATATTTGAGGCAATCATTGGTGGTAGAAAAATATTGTAATTATCACACACACACACACACACACACATATAAATAATGATTTTTTTTTAGAATCGATAACTTCAAAATATGAGTTGCCACTATTACACCACTATACAACTATTTCATAAATGCCACAAACCAACCAATACAATATGTCTCTAGAGACTTGAACCCATGCAACTGAGGAAAAAAATTGTTCACGAAACCTTTCGAGCTAAGATCTTTTAGGAAATATAAGAGAGCATAAATGGAATGAAATCACCATAAAAAACCAACCATTATGGAACATATTTTCTTGAAAAGGAAGAGAAACTAAAAAATTTAAATGTAGGAGATATAAATGTTGAAATGCATCTTGTCAAAGTATTTTAGTTGCATTTTGTATGGTATGCCTTACATTCTCTTTAATTATTAATGAAATGTGTAATGTGAATACAAATAAATTAGCATTTAAGATATTAAATTTTCATATTCAATGACATTTATTCATACCCATCTCTAGTGAGCCTAACAGTCTACTTAAAACTCATTATCAATTACATCGAAGATTTCTTCTTTGTGATATATATATATATATGAAAATAAAAATAAATAAATAACTCAATGCCTTGTTATCTTATATGAGATGAGTGTAAATTACAAATAATTAATTTGAGAATATGGGCTACAAAACTATTCAAAAGGTCATAAAATCATCAATTTATGACTAAACTCCCATTAGGTTGAATATTCCACTTAACATTCATTATCAAGTAATTTCAAAGTTTTTTTTTGGGTGTAAGAAGTGAATCTTTATTTTCATGGAGTTTTATCTCAAATATGACATATCACATTTATACCTCATATGAATGCAATTAGGAAAACAGAAGTTAGTAAATAACTAGATGCTTTGTTATCCGAATGAGATTATTCCAATTAAAATAATTGATTTAAGAATACAAAAATTACAACCCTCAAGGGACTACTCATTGTCATGTCAACATGTCGCATGCAAGACTTGAACTTGGGGGTGGACAATAACAAAATTTCTCCCAACCACCCAAGATAAACCCTATTGGCTATAAGAAATACATCATTATTTATACCAAGAGATGGATTCAAGTATTGGATTTATTATTTATTCATTTTTATTTTTTATTATAAGAATTAATATGATCATATATATATATATATATATATATATATATGATCATATTAATTCTTATAATAAAAAATAAAAATGAATAAATAATAAATCCAATACTTGAATCCATCTCTTGGTGCCATTGTTGTTAGGACAATGTCAGTAATCACATACACTATATAAGACCTCAGTTAGTTTCCCATGGAATCAAGCACACTAAGTCTAGAAGTGTTTGAGACTTTTCTAGGGATTTATTTGAAAGGAAAAAATTGAACGAATAACTTCATGCCTTATTGGTTTATATAAGATGATTTCAATTGCAAATAATTTCTTTAAGCATGCAAATTTACAAAAAGATAAGCACTAGGAAGTGAAATTATTCATAATGCAAAAAATATCAATAAAAAAACAATAAAGAAAAAAATGTGTATTATCATCATGATCAATTCTCATATTAAAAAAATATAAATCATACAAATTGATTTGACAAAAACTTTGTGCAAGTTGTAACACACCTAGGGCAGAAAAGTGTAACCATGCTTGGGGCGCTCACAAAATTTGTTCCTTGGTAACCTTTGAGCTTTGTGACCATTCCTTTAAAACAAAAAAATTAAAGAATCTATGCATGTTATTAAAAATCTCATGCAAATTCCACGAAAAATAATTAATTATATAGTGCAATTGCAAGCAATCAAATAAAACATGTAAAAAATGTTAACCATTAAATAACACAACATAATTGAATACATAGAAACACAAGAAACACTTATATTTTAATGAAATATTTACCAACTAATTACAAATGTTTGATATTCCACCCAACAATAGGTTATGTTGCAAATTAACTCTCTATAATAGGCCACCTTCAACTTAACATTGTGACACCATAAGGATTGGTGCCTAGGCCAACTCTATCTCTCATAGGCAATCAACTCCTCTTCTCACACAATTTACATTGCAATCAAAACTACCAAAGATACTCAACCATTCCTAAGGAAATATCAACTCCTAACTCTCTTTCCACTTCAACCTACACAACCCGAGGAAAGGAATCCATTTCTATACATTGTAGTCCATCAAGCTATTCTATTTCCCTCCAGAGCTCTAGTGCTAATAGTTACGAAATCTCAATGATAGAAGCTCTAGAGACTCTCAACCTATGGATGATTTCACTATAAATACCAATGAATTCAATTACTAGGGAATTTATTAGCTATAAAATAACAAATACTAAACTTCAACCACAATAATGGATCTTTTCCATAAAACAATTCTTCTATCCAAGAAGCAAGAACATCACATTGAAAGTGAATATGAATGAATTTCTCACTCAAATAACCAAAAAGGTATGTTTAAATTTTCATGCATTCAATATGCCACATGGCCTAAACCAAGGGGATCACATAGCCATCCTTTCCCTTAATTTCCCAAAATGGGTATATAAGATATAAATTAAAAGGTCTAATTTCTCCAACTACCCTCCTCTCATGGGATCATAGCCCCCTATAATATTTTCCTTGTCTATCTATAGTCAATGATGATTTTATTGTTAATATTTGAAACGGTTACATATATAGGCTCTATATAATTCATAATGTACAACATACATTATTAAATTGGGTCTTACATTCCCCTCCCCCTTATTTCAACATTGTCCTCGATGCTCAACAATATGCAAGTGTACATATACACATAGTTACATAAAAAATTCGAAATAAATGTGGGTATGCTTACCATATAGCATCGTTGAGCTCCATTTTCACTTCTTCAGGGATATATCTAGTCCACTATACGTTTACCTATGTGATGGATTTTTTATGGAGCATCATGCCATTCCTATCTAGTATACACATTAATTGTATGGGGAAGTCTCCTTTTGGCTCCACTTGAATCAAAGTATAATTAATGACATGGTTAGGATCATGTATGTATTTTTTAACAAAGATACATGAAATACATTATGTACTTTCATGGAAGCATGTTATGAAAGCATGTATACAACTATTCCTATCCTATCCAATAAATGGTCCAAAATATTTTTCTTCCAACCTAATACAACTACCCAAAAATAGATAAAATTTTCTTTGGATTCACTTTCTTTTTATTATCTAAAGGAATTGGGAACTAGGCTATTTTTATACTCATGTGACACTACGTCGATTCCAACCACTACCACTATAAACTCTAGGTGCCTAAATACACCCCTTTCTTAGACACGGGTTAATTGGGGGGATTTGAGCCCTGAATATCATAGTTTAAATAACGATTAATAACATGATGATCACCAATTGTGTTTCCCTTTAAGGGCCTCTTTGGATTCACTTTTAAAAACACATTCTCACCTACTGTAAATTACTTAGTTTTCATACCCTTATCTACATAGCTCTTTTTCCATTATTGAGTTGTTTTCAAATTCTACTTAAGTTTTACCATTTTCTCTTCCATCTCATTGATAAATTCTATCCCAAGTACTAGTCTATATGCTGAGTTGTCCCAAATTACTAGATTATTTCATTTCCTACCATATAAATCTTTAAATGTACTAATATTCAACAAATCTTGGTACCCATCATTACAGGAAAACTCAACCAAATGAAATTAATGTTCCCACTTGGATTATTTAACCATCACATATATTCTCAACATGTCTTTAATTATTTTATTAACTCTCTCTATTTTCACATTTGATTCTAGATGATATGTTGTGCTAAAGTTCAAACTTGTATCAAATCCTTTACATAATCCTCTCCAAAATTTTGAAGTAAACTTTGGATCTCCATCTCAAACAATTTATTTTGGAACTCTAAGAAATCTTACAATTTTATTCATGTATATTTATGTGATATTATCTTCCTTATAACTAAGTTTTATTGGAACAAAATGAGCATCCTTTGTCAATTTATCCATTTTCGCCATTATTAAATCAACTTTTCTTGCTGGATTGGGAAATTTAGTTATAAAATTGATATTTATAACATCCCATTTCCACTTTGGAATTGGTATTGACTATATAAACCAATTTGGTTTCTATGCTCAAATTTCACTCTTTGACATTCCATACACCTAGAAATATAACCAGGTACATCCTTCTTCATTCCTTGTGTTGTACCCTTGGGGATAGTCTATTGAACAGAGTAGTGCCAAGGCATCTAATGGAGGAAGAAAATTCTTCACGCTTTAAGTTGACTATAAGAATCCAACAATTAAATGGGGTATCCCTTGATTGTAGACTTTTGAAAATAAATTCATTGTAATAAAGGAGGTAACCAATTCATATGAATGTAACACCCCTGAGTTATCAAACAAGGTAAGGCAAGAAATTTAGCATGTAAGATCATACAACGGGCACCTTATCTCTCTAAATAACATACAATAATAACAGAAGTTTCTTCAAAGAAAGTCATGCAAGATAACATTGTCCAAAGAGATGAGTAAGAAAAGGATGCAAAACATTTTAAAACCATCAAACATTTCATATCAATATTTGCAATATAAACTATTTTTTCAAATGATGAATCGAACAAAACATTTAAAGGCCATAACACATTTAGATTTTACAAGTGAAATGAAATGGAACATGTTCCTTCAAAATTAATAAAAGTTCGAGGGAATCAATTTCCCAATAAAAATTTCACAGAACAAGAATTTTTATCATAGGTTCATTAAAATAAAGTCAAATAAGTAGTGGTTGATCCATGTTGGGGTGCATATTATAGTCTTAAGCTTAGATTTCCTACAAGGTTTGGCAAATCATGTCATGTACTCTCCTCTAGATGAAAATCCCTTCCTTTTTATCGAATTTATCTTTTTTATAATTCGTTTGGTGGTTAATGAAGTTAATTCTGTTAATTCTTCTTAACCACTAGAGTGTTTCCCTTTTTATTTTATTTTTATTTTTGTGACTTCCTATGATTATGTTAGACTAGAAAACACTATTCAGAAATGGATTGGTGTGGATTATTCAACCATTAGCTGGCTAGGAAATGTTGATGAGGATTCTTGTTTTGATGTCATTGTTAACGACGGTCTCTTATTTCTCAATTGAGAGATGACTTTTCACCTGGCCTCATTTGGATGGAATATTCCTACATTTTCCCCACACTGGTGTCCAGTTCATTATATAAATTATACCTAAGGACTGGGATCTCCTCCCACACTTGTGAAATGGAATCCAAGACTATTAATTATAGGTGTAACCTCTCAAAATTAATTTTTCCCCTACTACCCCTAGTTACATGAAATATTACCGTCATTCCTTGTATTTTCCAATGTGCCCAGATATACTTTCACAGGATAGCTCTATCCATCCTACATATAAGGTGGTGGAAAAATTAATTGAATATCCCTGGAGAAGTATCCTTTAAATTTGCATGAAGCTTCTAACCTCCTTGCACTTCTTGTGTGTTGCAGTGATCAAAAATATTCTGGCCTTTACAAACATGACCTCCATGATGAAAGCAATCGTGTCATGTATTTCAAGGAAATTTACATTATTGGCAAGATAGATATTGATGAAATTGATCATGTCCTCTGCCATTTCAAATTTGTTACCCAATTAATCCAAAGAATATTTTATCTTGAGGTTAAAATTATTTTCTAATGTATTTATGTAAATCAATATTGTGAAATGGTCCTTGAATAATTTCATTGTATACTTGATCTGATCCCATCTATAGTCCTTGGCATCTGTGAGTATTTTCTTGGTGTCCATTTTCTAGCTAAGGCTCCTATTCACCTCTTAATATGCCAACTTAAGATTTGCAATTTTTTTATCTTTTTGAGCCATTTCAGTATGGATTTCATCTAGAAGCTCATTCCTATTATCCAAAAACTTATACAAATTAGAAATATCATAAGCTTTATATTGATAGTCCTCTGAGATGTGGGATAATTGTGCATTCAACCTATGTAATTGTTCCTAGCCAAATCCTTTTTCTATGTCTCTATCTTAAGGACTACTTTATTTTTATTCATTTTTTATTTTTCCTATAGTCTTCATACCATGGTTGGGAAAACTTCATCTTATAATATTTTAATGGTATGCTCTTGTTTGGATTTAGATTAACTAAGAGATTTGAATTGCTTTTTAAGTCAGACCTTCTCCTTTTTTGTTACTACTATTTCTTTTCATTGGTTGTGTTTAGTGGTAGTCATGTTTAACTTCCCTTTAAGCCTAGAAAAATCATTATCTTTCTCCCTGAGTATATCTGCAATGGATTATCATTCCTAATCAAGGGCTCTAGTCATGGCAATTTCTTGTTGCAAATTGGAAACAACAATCATTTTAGATCTATTACTAACCTTTTCTATGTGTAACCATTCTTCAATTCTCTAGAGTTGTAGTCTAAGTTTGTGGACATTTATAGAAAAATGAATTATTTCTCTAGCCATTGCATCACCCCTATGTCTATGCCAGTCAATTTTGTCTTAGGGAGGAATACTATCTAAATCCATAGTACACTGAGTAGTTTCATCATCTTTTGGCTTTAGTTGTATTCCTGGCTTGTCTACTTTAGGTTGCATGATTGTTATTTGTTGCTTTCCAATCTTGTATTTGACCATATTAAGAGTCTAAAAGTAAGTAGATATGCCCATGCCAACTGGGTATATAATGCTAGTTTTTCCTATTCAGAAAATTCCTTGTTTAGACTTGGTAGGATGTCCTTTCCCTTTTCCATTTGAATAAGTGATTTATTTTGTGACAATACTTCTAGGGAAGAATAAGACTCATTGATAGAAAAATGAACAATATATAGTGTTGTAATGCCACCTTTGTCTGAAGAAAAAAGTATTTTTTATCCTTTTAGTTTGAGGAAAGGGAGAGTCCACATCCATATGGTACTTAGGTTCTTTTATAATGTCAACAGGGTTCTAGGAATATGTTTGTGTTATAATTTTATGTTTCTATATCTACATCAAAAATTTGTTGTGGAATTCATTTAGAACTCTCACCTAAGGATTCTTTATTTACAATTCTTTTTTTTTTCTCATTGGGATCATGGATATAGGGGGATAATTTTATAGAAAATATCAAGTTATAGATGATATGCAAAGGATCATATCTCCATTTTTCATCTTCCTCAAAAGTAAATGTTTTCAAAAAAAAAAATCAATAATGGGGAGAGCCATCCTTGAATTGACAGTGAATCCAAAAAATTTTGTAGGGGTAGTAAATGAAAATTTTCTTCCTTTAGACACAAAGTGGTGTCGACTAATGCATGTATTCTAAAGTGAAAATATTGGGAGTGAGATATCGAGGTAACCTATCAGGTTTGAACTTTTCACTAAATATCCTTATGATAATGTAGTCCTTATTTATGTACCAATGTACATATTTCAAATGGTCATTCATGTGTACGTGAAATCTACATTCCTTTGGAATCTTACGAGGAGACTAGCCATTAAAATAAATATATACAAAACCATTGATGAATCTATGATACATTAAGGGTATTTGATTTGTGACAATAGTCTGAGTCCATTAGAAAGGGAGGTTCTCTTCTACCAATTATTTCTCCTTTGTATCCCTAATGGCTCAAAGCATGAACATTGCTAAGCTAGAATCATGTAAACTAAATATTTTTGAAATCTAAACAAGACTTTATTCTTACAATTATACTAGGTATTTGCAGATTCTTTTAGATAGATGATACACATAATTAAATCCAGTAAAGTTTAATAATTTATGGATAAAACCCTAAATAACCATGTCTTCTTGACTATCATCACCATAATCTATAATGATACTAACCATTAAAAATATTGCCTTTATGGAATCTTGAAAGATATCCCTATAAAGGGACGTTTTCCATCAAGCTTTAAATATTGGTTTGCTGATAGGGTTTTTAGAAATTCCTTTATTTTCTTGTTAAGTAGACTCTCGAAGTCTCTTTGAAAACCTTCCTCATTAATTTCCTCAGTGCTAGATGGAATATTGAGTGTCGAAGTGTAGTCCTATTATTTGTAGGAACATACAGTGGAAGAGCCCTGACAGTCCCTAATTATCATCTGGGAAGGGTCATATGAATCCACATAGAGATACATAATTCTAACAAAGGGAAGGTTCGATGAAGAATTACTTGTGGGATTCCACTTTCCCGTATGGGAAATGAATACGAATGCTTAGGAAAGTGCACATAGAACTCATTACGAAGGAACTTCCGTGTTTTACTAGTCACAAAATGCTAAAAAATGGTATCATCCCTTTCTTGGAAAACCTAAGAAATGTCTAAGTATTATAAACATTTATCAAATAAATTTCATCTTTTCTTAGGTTCCATGTGTTAGAAAATTATATATTATAGAGAAATGTAACATATAAAATATGTTGAAACACAAACACATAAATAACATATAAAACAAGAGAGACAAAGATATATGTGGTTCACCCAACTTGGGCTATGTCCATGGAAAAAACCAACCCTTCCTTTCTATTATCTAGAAAAATGAAGAGATACAACCTACAATAGATCTGTTGTAATATCCTGTACTCTCTCACATAGTACCCCTTTCTATTTCTCACTCAAAATATACACTCAATGCACAGGTGCAATACAATACCCTCATACAAAACGAGCGGTTGCCTTCTAGGGAGAAAAAACCTACATTGAACATAAATTCTACCATCAGATCACCCACCTAATGAACAGCCTAGATTGACTACGAAATCATGATATTTTAAAAGGAAAATTTACATTTTTTAAAGCTTCGGGAGACCGTTCTAAAACCCCCCCCCCAACAAAGATAAAAAAATCTAGAAGAGAAATTTTCGTAGCTAACCGCTTCTCTCCATAAAGGTACCCCTATGACAATGATTAAATGATAGGCAGCGGTTTCGCCCTGTTAAGAACAGGGGTCCAATGTGGAAATACATCTAAATAAAGAATATAATCAGGCTCCACACCCAACACCGTGACTTAGGAAAATATTTATCAATTGTCCAAGGGTAGAAAAACTATACCTGTTAAATGGAAGACTATACTGCGATTAATTGTTGTAGGCATGAACTCTTCAATCATTGAATATTCAAAGGACAAATGATATGACACAAAATCTCTATTAGGGTGTGGTAATAAATTATATCATAACTACTTTGTGTGTGGTCAAAACATAATTAATGAATGTTGATGAGATCCATCATTAGGTACATTTGGAGGTGTTAATTGTCACCTTTTTTCCTTATTAAGTCTCTTTTTCTCGCATTTTAATTATATTATGGTCTTATGTTTCTAGTGTAGATGGTGATTAAGGCTTGTCATACTTCAAATTCCTAACATGAGTTAAATGCAAGAAAATTGCGAAGATATTGCATTTTTTTATGAATATTTTTCCATTAAAGCTCAAATTAGATAGCAAGGAGATATTCTAGGGGGATTTTCCACCTCCTTAACTCCCAAAGGCAGCCAAAGGATCCTCTAGATTCCCTCCAACAACTTGAAATCAAAGGCAACCAAGAAAAATCAAGATCAAGTGCACCAATTCTACACTTCACTTGTAGTCAAAGTGAATACATCACCTTATTTTTAGGGATGTTTTGGTAGCTACCCTATAAGTTAAATAGGCTCAGCAAGAGTTCATTAGGATTCAAACTTTGAAGGAAGATAATAGGCTCTTAGCTCTTGAAATAGGTTTTTGAGACTTTTATGCCGATGTAACGAGACTATCTTCTACAATAAAATGAGTATTCAGATTTTGATTTGTTGATCTAGTTTCAGAGGGCTAGGATTATGGGTTAGAGCCCAATCCATTGGACTTAGTATCTCTTGTGTATTCATTCTTTACTTTTATGTCATTGTAGCTAGTTTTTATTATGATTTTTTATCTAGTTTGCTTACTTTTCAATTCATTGTTTTTAGTTTTCTTCCATTTGTCTTTGTTGTAGATTAAGCTCACTTACATATTGGTAGAATTGCTTATAAAATCAGAAATTTGTGTGTCAAGCCTCCCTCTCTCATCTCTTTCATTGGAGCTTGAGGAGGGTAGACATTCTCCACATGCCAAAATTACTTTTTAGTTTATGATTTCTTGGAATGAATATTTAGGTCGTTGTAGTTCCATGAGCATGTTTAGAATGTTGAGTTAGATTTCTATTTGTAAGCTAAAGTAGGCTTGGTTTCCAAATTCAACTCATCTTTTCCATTTCCTTCATCATTAATTTGTCAATATTTGTTGCATGAACAGGTAGTTTTCTTTTAGGTTCAAGTAACACATCAAAGGAGGACTTCACCGGCACCTTCAACTTCATTTCTCACCCTTCATCAACCTTATTTTCCTTAAAATTTCCATCATCCCTGTATTCATATTTTTCATCTTCATACCGTGAGAAAACCCTAGAGGTGAAATACAAGCTTCTCAAGGGGTTATGAGCTTGGCCAAAGGGTTTTCTATCTTCCACCCATCCAAGCACACCTTCAATCTACCTTCCCTACACTTTTCTCACCCATTTGTGGCCTCATATTTCCCTCAGACAGTTTCCTATATAAATTCAGGACATTCTTGTAGCACTATAGGAAACCTGTAGCAACACTTGCAGCAACAACAGTGAGCCCATCCTTAAGCCCAGAAACCACCATCCACCTTATCGAGACCTGATAAAACCACCCAAACACCTTCATCCTTGCACCCATGAGTTCAAGCCCTTCATAATCCACCTTAGCACTTTCTCCTCCTAACTCCAAATAATGCATTTACAAGCATAGTTAGTGCATGATTAACTGCATGATTAAAATCACGATATATAGAACGTAGAGTAGAAAGAGTGTGTTTATCCATTTTTCCCAAAAAAGTGTGATTATGTTAGTTTCATTTATGCAATTTCAATTCAACAATTTACTTCACGCAAGATGCCTAGTTTTCTTCCATTTCTTATCATAGCTTAATGTGTGGAATTATTTAATAGCAGAGTAGTTAGATGTACTTTCTTGCTATAGAATAGTTCTATTATTATTGATATAGTAATGGATTTGCATCATTTTTATCCCTAGGTATAAATTCAGAAGTGTGACAGACTTCATCTAGAAACCCTAGAAATAGAACCCTTTCATAGAGCTCAGAAGAGGATGACATGAGTAGAATGCATCTTCTATGTATATAGCACTGTCACATCAAAGTTTGTATGAACCTCGAGTTGATAAAGTAAATTAGGGCAGCCTCTAGGAGTTGCAACATTCTTGGTGCAATACTAGGGCTCACCACTTTTTGGCGTCATTGTCATAGAGGTGTCTAGTAGATGATTTGATTTTGGTTTATCATTCTTTTCTACTTTCCTTTTACATTTTGTTTCAAAAATATTGAAAAAAATACAGGAAAATATGATTTTAATGCCTTGTAGGAGTATGGATACTCAAGAAATTTTTTTACCTAAAACCCCCACATCACCACATAGTCGCCCTTCACTCGTCTTCAGTGGCTTTGAGGTTGAACACACCATCGGTGAGCCTTCTGAAAAATTTAAAGAACCTATTGGAGAAGAATAAGATATTGTTTCACCAGAAGATCCTGCTTCACCTATTCAAACCATGGCTGAAACTGAAGCCTAAGGAGCCTTTCCCATTAGAGAGGTAGATAGGGAAACTAAAATGAAGAACATTAGCCCCTCAACCCTTTGACACGTCCATGGACTTACCTCTGAAGACCCTGACACATTCATGTTTGAATTTTTTGTTGTTTGTAGGACCTATGACTATGCCTCAGATGATCAAAGTTTGAAGCTATTCCCATCCACCCTTAAGGATGAAGCCTTGCATTGGTTCATGGGTCTACCTGGGAAAAACATCATTACCTCGGCACAGATGCAAGATGCCTTCAACAATAAGTACAAGGACTACTGTAGGTCCAAGTAAATGAAATATGAGGTATTCAGGATGACTCTAGGGCCTGATGAATCCCTAGAGGACTACAAAGAAAGGTTCCAATTAAACTATATGAGAGCCAATTATACCCTTGATCCCAGATTACTTAAACTAGTACTTCCCTCAGGTATCAGGGAGGAGGTGATAGAAACCCTCAATATGTTATCAGCAAGAGATATCTACCAGCTACCTTATGATACAATCAAAACTATCTTCAGGAACCATTCTACAGCAACTAGGAAGAAAGGAAAAGCTAGCCAAAGTACAACCAATACCCCTTCCTCTTCCACCTCCATCAAGCATGAGATTGGAAATATGTTGGATGACTTCAAGAGTGACATGATACACACCTTTTCCTTGAAAATTGACAGAATGTAGGTCAAGAGGAAGCAAGAGGAAGAAAAAAGAGCCTTGGCCATATTTTTCCCTAGATGTACTAGAAAGCACCCTAGAAATGAATGCCCATTAAATTTCATATAGGTTTGCTTAGTCTCTAAGGAGAATCATGCCACAGAAAAGTTCCCCTCCTTGCCTAGACTCAAAGTTGTATATGAAGGTGGGGAATCAGGACCAGAGAAACTTGGTTTCATTAGCCAGAGAAGGCCTCAAGGCCCTAGGTCATATTAGCAGTGTATGCAAGGTGCACCTTATTACTACTATCACAATACTCAAAATGCACCTATGAAACCTTGGTACAACCCTACTCCTTCATCCTAGCATACACCTTTTACTTGGCCTTACAACCCTCCATATCATCCTTAGTCTGTGAACCAACCATCTCAGCAGTATGTTCCTCAACAATCTCAGTGGAAGAACCCATCCCAAGGGTGGAGGCCTCAACATAATTAACCAACTACTCTAATGCCTCCACCCCAACCTCAACCTCAACTTACTCATATTTCTCCACTCAAGGTGCCTAAGATTCCTGCATAGCCCAATCTGAACCCGAAAAACAGACAAGAACAACATGTTTATAGTGGATAGACATCCTATCCAACTTATGTTATGGAGATACATGAGATTAATCTCAGGTCAGGAAGATTACTCCAAGGAAACCACCCTTCATATCCACCTATAGAGGTTTAGGAGGAAAAGGAATAAAGTAACACTCACATCCAACAACCTCATTTTCATGAGTGCTTGATCCATTCCAGTCAGCACACCCTAGAGGAGACCTAAATTTTGGGAGAACTGAAAAATTTGTGTGTAAAAATGCCCCTTCTCCAGGCCATCAAGGATGTCCCTATTTACAATAGGCTCATCAAGGAAAAGTGCTTCAAAAAACCTAGGAGAAAGAAGAAAGATACCCCCACCGTCAATGTAGTAGGACATTTGTCTGGCTTAATGTTGGGAAGGATGATCTTTCCAAAGTACCTAGACCCTGGAAATCTAGTTGTATATGTGAACATAGATGGTTTCATAGTCCCCAATACTCTGATTTATCTTGAGGTTTCCATCAATTTTATGACCAAGGAAACAATGTTGAAACTAAACCTCCAAGGGACTTTGAGGAAAACCACAACAATTCTGCAACTTGCAGATCAATCCACAATAACTCTAGAAGGAATTGTTGAGGATGTTATGGTTTTAATTGAATCTTGGGAGTATCCTACAGATTTCTTGGTTTTCAGCAAAAAAAAAAGTTTAATAGATATCCTCTCATCTTAGGGAGACCTTGGTTAGCCACTGTCGATGCTTATATCAGCTATCGGGCTGAAAACATGACTATAAATAATGGGCCCTTATCTAAAACATTGGTATTATATCCTCCAGCCAAACCTTCCATTGATCATGATCTACCTATATGGTTGGAGGATGAAGAATATGAAGTATAAAACACTACACCCATTTGTACCATATATGTTGTTCTTAGAGGGGGGGGGAACTTTATGAAGATGAACTCATCGACCATGTCATTCAAAACCAGTCCCCCACTAATAGCCCACTTGAAAACCTAGTCAAAGAATCTGAAAGCCACCCTTGGATGGAACTGCACTCAGTTGATTCAACCTATGAAACCACCAAGGCTGTGAAGTTTGGCCTATCCAAATCTCTGAATATTAACTCAAACCTCTTAGATAGAGAAGAAGAGCAGCTATGTCATCTTTTGAAGGAAAACCTAGAGGCATTTGTTTGGGATTACAAGGACATTAAAGGGGTGCATAACTCTATATGTAGACATCATATTTACATTAAGGAAGGATGAAAGCCTATGCGCCAACCCCAAAGGTGGATGAACCCAGCTCTAAAAGACATAGTCATGGAAGATCTACAGAAATTGTTGAATGCAGGGTTCATTTATCCTATATCAGAAAATGAGTGGGTATCTCCTCCTGTCCTAGTCCCGAAGAAGAATTGAAAATGGCGAATCTGTGTTGATTATCGGGAACTAAAAAAAGCCACCAAGAAGGACCATTTCACTTTTCCCTTTATAGACCAAGTCCTGGATGGCCTTGCAGGAAAGAATTTATTTTCCTTCTTAAATGGGTTTAGTGGGTATAACTAGATCCAAATCAGCCCTGAAATCTACGAAAAGACTAATTTTACATGCCCTTATACTGTCACAGAGAAGGAAATGTTATCCATTGTCCATACTTTAAACAAATTTAGAAATTGTCATTGGTTATCAGACCTTTGTACACATTGACCATGTAGCCATCAAATATTTAATGAGTAAAACATATGTTAATGCTAGAATAATTACATGATTGTTACTATTACAATAATTTGACCTAACCATTGTTGTTAAACCTGGAAAGGAGAATGTTGTTGCAGATTTTTTATCCAGGTTAGCTCTATCCATAGATGAAGAAGGAATGGTGGATGACCAACTACCAAATGAAAATCTCTTCGCTATCTCAACACTCTCACCATGGTTTTTTGACATAGTTAACTACCTGGTTGCTGAAAATTTCCCTCCTAACCTCTCATTCAAGGAGAAAATCAAGATCATTAGAAAAAATTCCCCTTTCACATGGATTGGGGGAAATATCTTCAAGCTAGGCCCTGACCAAATTCTCAGAAGATGTGTGAGGGAGGAGGAAGTTTTTGATACCCTCTTTGCATGTCATGATAGCCCTTATGGAGGCCACTTTGCTAAAAAAAGGATTGCCTTCAAATCTTTGCAGGCAGGTTACTATTGTCCTACCCTTCACTATGATGCCAGAAGATACACTAGCAGGTGTGACCAGTGCCAAAGGATGGCAAAACCTACATAGATAATTGAGATTCCTTTGCACCCTCAGGTGGATATTGAGCCATTTTACAAGTGGGGCATGGACTTCATTGGACCTACTGATCCACCATATGGCTAGAAAAATTATATCATATTTTTCACTGAATACCTGATAAAGTGGGCCAAAACAAAAGCTATGAAGGTAAAAAATGGGGAGAAAGTAGTAGAATTTCTGAGAGAGAATGTGTTTTACAAATTTGGATACCCCAGAGAGGTATTCACTGATCAAGCGGCATAATTCACATCTCATCTCATTGAGAATCTTCTGAGGAGGCACAAGATAAATCATAAGACTTCCAATGCCTACCACTCTCAATAAAATGGCAAAGTGGAAGTGACCAACAAAGCCTTGGAGAATATCCTCACCAAGGTTGTGAATGGTAGCATAAATTATTGGGCAAACAGATTGGTAGAAGCTACTTGGGCCTACAACACTACTTGGAAAACAACAACAGAGTTCACTCCTTATGACTTGGTCTATGGCAAGAAAGCTTTGCTTTCAATTGAATTTGAGTTCAACACCTTAAGGATGGTAGCTGAGTTAGACCTAGATATATCAAATGCCCAACAAGAGAGGTTGTTGCAATTAAATGGATTGGATGAGTTCAGGATGCAAGCACTCCCTCACATAGAAGTGATTTAGCTGCAAAGGAAGGTCTGGCATGACAAGTACATTAAGGAAAATACCTTTCAAGAAGGAGATTGGGCATTGTTGCATGACTCAAGGCTTAAGGATTTCAAAGGAAAACTAATGACAAGATGGATGGGACCCTGCAAAGTGGACAAATGTTTTGATAATGGTGTATTTCATATTAGAACTATAGACAAGGAAGGAATTCCCCTACTTGCCAATGGTTATAGGCTTAAGGTTTACAAAAATCCCCTTGTCTAGGGCATAATTTATAAATTCAATAAACAGGGAGGTATATTTCTTGGGAGACTCCATAGTTTCTAGTGCCTCCCCCTCCAATAAAAAAGAAAAAAATAATAAAGAGTAATGGGTGAAAACCTCTCTGAGGCCCCCAAGGCCAACTCTAGGGTTGAAAACCTCCATGAGGCAATCTCGGAGCAAAAGAAGAAAGAGAAAAATAAAATAAAATATCCTTGGGTGAAAACCTCTTTGAGGTGCCCAAGGTAGACCTGTGGGTTGAAAATAACTGTGGAGGCCGCCTACTTTCCTTCAAAGTAAAAAAAAAAAGAAAAAATAAAGGAAAAATAAAGAAAAATACCTATGCACTTATTTTTTTTTTGTTCTGCAAGTTATTGATCAAATATGGTTTTTGGGATCCAGAGGAGAAGTTTTCTTTTCATTTCTCCTTATCCTATGTTTGCACACACAATGAACCACTCCAGAATAAACCCATTCATCCATTTACCCCTCAGATAGGAAAAAATTTCATTTTTTCCTCTTAACTGTAATTGTTATAGGAAAATCTAGCAACTACAAGATTCATGTAACACTACAGGAAACTCCTGTAAATGCTGCATGAAACTCATTCATGAAGGAAAAATCTCTCTCAAGGATTTCTGAATTGCAAGGAGAGCATGATAATTTATTTTTTTCCTGTACCTACCATTCCCAACCCCTTATTTCACTCCATGCACAAGGATTCACTCTCTAAACCCCATGTTGCACTATTAGCAGCTAGATCATCTTAAACTTGGCATGAGACCTATTCACTCTCATATCATCCACTAAATTCATTCCATGAGTCCATTCCTAGCCTCCATAAACCATTTCTCTCCATTTATAAGAAAATTGAAGTGAGAAGAAGCAAGAAGAAGACAGATACAGGAATTGGAAAGTTTCCTGTAGAAAATCTATGTGTGTTACAACAAGGCCAAAATATGAAGAAAAGTTGATGAGGATGACTCCAAAAGACCACCAGCAGACTCCAGGATATAAATCACACCAGCCATGGCACTTGAAGATCTCCATGCAACACCTGCAAGAAAAAAAAAACAGAAAAAGATTAAGCACCTCACTCAGAAAAGACAAGCAACTCACTCAGAAAAATTTGCTTACCCAAAAAATAAAAAATAAAGTAAAAATACAACAAATAAAATTTCATCCCTACAAATCTTTACACCAGCCCATTCAACACCACACCAACACCAAGTAGGCTTAGATATGGCCCTTCACCTCTCCCTATGCATTTATAATGACCAAAATAGTTTAATGTTGAGTTTTTGAAATTTAAAAGGAAAAAAGGTGCTCAGTTAACTTGGCCACCTTCATAAAGTTAAACAGGGGGGAAATTAAAAGTGCATGCCACCTGTTCAAGTCAAATCAAGTCAATAGGGAGTGAAAGAGTACGAAGAAATTGATCAAGAGGCTAAGAAATCATTAACTGGAGTGGGACCAACGGTCTCAAAGAGGAAAACTCGTGTTAAGTATGAGTCAACAAAATGCTCCAAATTTAGTTAAAAAGGCCATAAAGGTGAGTTATGTCTCATTTTCACCATTTCGCTGAGAATTTCGAAGAGTAGCAAGAGAAAGAGAGCAGTGGGAGCCAACAGGGAGAGAAGCGTTAAGATCAAACTTGCATGCACCATCGTGCTACAGGAAACAAAGATTTGCTACAGGCAACTTCAAAGGCAGATCAACAAGGGTACATAGGGAAATGCAGAGTCACTTATGGGTGAAATTACTTTGCAAAACCACCATATCTCAAGCAATAACACCAGAGGAAAAATTCAAGTGGTTGTCATCATCCAACACTGATATTTCTCCATGAAATTTACACATAGCAAGTTAAATTTGGCAATTAAAGTGTAAAAAAAAATGCAGTTGTTTAATACCTCCATCTCCAAGACATCTTCACAAAACTCTCAAAAATATCACCACCTTCATATCACAACCATTAAAATGTGAGGGGGATTCAATAGAAGGGATCCCACTGGCATTAAGAGAATTAGGCAGCATCCTCAAGTCATGGAAAATTTCAAAAATAACCTATGGCTAGGGTTCTTCAATCTTTTAAAAGGTTTTGATGAAGATATAGCTTGAGAATTTGCAGTGGCTCTACAATCACTCTCAGAGGAGAGAGCCACCACTATGGTTAGGGGCCTAGCCATCACATTCTCACTTGAACTCATAAGCAGAGTCACAACCTTGCCTTTAGGAGTCAAATGGGTTAAGAAAAGAATGGCAAGCACTGTAGCCACGAAAATATTATTTTTTCCAGGAGAATAATACATTGAAGACAATAATGGAGTGAGGAGAGAAAGCCTTCCATACCCCTAGGATGAAGTAGCCTTCCACCTCATGAAGTTTATTTCTTGTGAAGGCATACTTAGTGTGGTCTATGGGTATCATTTCATATTGTTGAATGAGATTATGTTTCAAGGAGAAATCCCTCTAGAGAAGAGATTAAGCATCCCTCATTTCCTCCTGAACTCAATCACTGACAGAAGCAATAAGGTGAGACAAAGAAAATACCATCACTTGTCACATCATGGCCTCATAAAACTAATAGTGAATGATGCTTTGAGAAGATTAAACCTACCTGTATCTTGGTCTTCTTTCATAGACATGGATAGGGAAGCCTCCATAGCTACCCAAACAGGGAAAACCTCTGCATATAGCCTTAGAGAGAGGGAGGTAGAAGAAGAAGAGGAGGAGGTTGAAGAGGAGGTATAAGAAGAAGAAGAGGAGGAAGAAGATGAGGAAGAAAAATAAGTGAGGGAGATTGAAGCAGAAAACACAAAGACAATAAAGACAAAGAAAGAAAAAGATGAGGGGGAGGAGGAATAAAAGATTGAAGAAAAGAAAGGATTGTACCCTATCCTAAGGAGTGAAACCTCACCTCAAGAAACCAGCATGTCACGAGACATTACAGATCAGGAAGTGGATACTACCCTAGCCACTTTGAGCACACCTGTCAAAACAAAAAAGGAAGAGGCAAACACCTATGTATTTCATGACTAGGAAGAGTCAAAGGGTGAGGCAAGGGAAACCATAGACTCCCACCAAGAGCCCTATTTCCATTGAATAATATTTAAAGAAAGATGATGAAATAAGGTTAGAAGAAGGAAGGGTGCGAAAGGTCACCTCACCTCTGAGGACCCCTGTAACCTACATCAGAAGACACTAAACAAGGTTGGCATCGATACACCTCATGAAACCCCCAAAAACCCTCCAAAGATTGAAAAAAGAGAAAAACAAGAAAAAGAGGGTCTTCAACAAGCAAAACAGAGTTTTCTACAAGAAACTTCAGCAACCCCAAAATTAGAGAAAAATTCCTTGGTTGAGGAAGAAAAGACAACCATATATGGGAAAAATGTCAAATAAGTTAGTGACAAGGCACAAGATGAAGGAAAAGATGAAAAATAGGGAGAAAAAAATTACAAGGAGGATCCCACCTCACCAAAACTAATCCTCAAAGATGTAGCAGTAGTTCCAACCCCTAGTCCTCAACCCAATCTCATCTCCTACTACACATACATTGAAGGGGGCATATTGATTTCTCAAAAGTTCACAGTGCCTTTATTTTATCAGTTGGAAGAGGAGAGGGCATGCACTCATCATTAGATGAAGCTTGCCACATCTAAAGGTGTGCATGACATGGGGGTCATGGAGGGAAAAGTGGCTGAGTTGGGAAAGGATTTGTCTGATGTTAGGCTCAGAGAATCCATGTTGAAAGAGCAGCTTCAGAAGGCCCAAGAAGAGAATGTATCATTGCAGGAGAAACTACAACAAAATGATTAACAAATGGCCACCATGGTATATTTGTGCATGGAGTCCATTCAACTCAAATATCCATCAGATTCCTATGCATTTTACCTCAAGGAGTAGTGTCTCCTATTCCAAATCAAAACACTAGCCTCTCATGGATCCTTACCTTTTTAGAACTGCAGACACTTCATTGAATTTTGTAACCTATCAAATATGGCAGAATTCTACATGCAAAACCTTGTGTTGACAGACTTACACATTTGGGACCCCAATCCTAGGATGGGAGACATGCAGTTAATGGCATTGGCATCATGGATGGTTAATGAAGAGACCAAAGCAAAAGAGGTAAGAAGGGTTATGAGGAAAGAAAAAAGAGAACCCTTACACATTAGCACAGAACTATTCAGCTCTAGGGTAGTCATCAACAACCATATTAAGATAGAAAATGATCCTACACTTTCAGAAAAGTACCTCCACACACAATATCAAGCCATGGCTCACCTTGATGATGTTTCTAGGTTTTTGGGAGATGAGTGCATAATGGCTAGCCAAAGGAGATGGAACAACCTCTCGCACAGCCTTAGAAACATGGACTACCACATACCAAAAATATTTAAAGGTGCCTTGGAAAGAGCACCACTATATAAGAGGGCCATGCAGGCGAGAAAGATTCAGTGGCTTGGTTTGAAGCTTAGTCCACCGTTACTGCTGGGGCTGAGTGATGGGAAGGACCAATATGAGCAGAACATATAATGGGAGGAAGTATAAAAGAAATGCAGCTTTTAACCTCTTGAAGGGACTCCCACACTTCTTCCTTGCGAAGTCAGAGGGTCCATCAAAGCTTTGAAATGAATGCAGAAGGATGACTAAATTTCTCAGAGGATGAGAAACCATTTGGTAGGGGGGTGATGATGAGCTCCATCATTAGGTACATTTGGAGGGGTTAATTGTCACATTTTTTCCTTATTAAGTCTCTTTTTCTCACATTTTAATTACATTATGGTATTATATTTCTAGTGTAGATGGTGATTAAGGCTTGTCATACTTCGAATGCCTAACATTTTTTTTTAGTGCAGGAAAATCACGAAGATATTTCATTTTTTATGAATATTTTTCCATTAAAGCTCGGATTAGATATCAAGGAGAGGTTCTAGGGGTATTTTTCACCTCCTTAACTCCCACAGGCAGCCAAGGGATCCTCGAGATTCCCTCCAACAGCTCGAAATCAAAGGCAGCCAAGCAAACTCAATATCAAGTTCACCAAGGATACACTTCACTTGCACTCAAAATGGACACATCACCTAATTTTTAGGGAGTTGTTGGTAGCTACCCTATAGGTTAAATAGGGTTGAGCAAGAGATCATCAGGATTTTAACTTTGAAGGAAGCTAATAGGCTCTTAGCTCTTGTAATAGGTTTTTGAGACTTTCATGTTGATGTAATGAGACTATCTTCTGCAGTAAAATGAGTATTCAAATTGTGATTCACTGGTGTAGTTTCAAAGGGTTAGTCTTGTGGGTTAACACCTAATCCATTGGCCTTAGTCTCTCTTTTGTATTCATTAATTACTTTTATGTCATTGTAGCTAGTTTTTATTATGATTTTTTAGCTAGTTTGCTTACTTTTCAATTCATTCTTTTTAGTTTGCTTCCATTTGTCTTTGTTGTAGATTAAGATTTCTTACATTTTGGTAGAATAATTTATAAACTCATAAAGTTGTGTGTCAAGCCTCCCTCTCCCATCTCTTTCATTGGAGCTTGATGAGGGTAGACCTTCTCCACAAGCAAAAATTAATTTTAGTTTATTATTTCTTGGAATCAATAGTTAGGTTGTTGTAGTTCCATGAGCATGTTTAGAATGCTGAGTTAGATTTCTGTTTGTAGGCTAAAGTAGGTTTGCTTTCCAAATTAAACTCATCTTTTCCATTTCCTTCATCATGAATTTTTCAATATTTTTTTCATGAACAAGTATTTTTCTTGCAGGTTTAAGTAGCACAACAAATGATGACTTCACCAACACTTTTAGCTTCATTTATCACCCTTCATCAACCTTATTTTCCTCAAAATCGTCATCAGACATGTTTTCATATTTTCATCTTCATGAGAAAACCCTAGAGGTGCAAGACAAGATTCTCAATAGTTTCTAATATTTTCCAAGGGCTTGGAAATATTCCACTCATACAAACATACCTTCACTCCACCTTCTCTACACTTTTCTCACCCATTTTTGGCCTTGGATTTCCCTCGGACTATTTCCTGTAGCAATTCAGGACTTTCCTGTAGCAGCACCTGCAGCAGCACTAGTGGGCCACTCCTTGAGCCCAGAAACCACCATCCACCTCATACAGACCTACCAAAACCACCCATACACCTTCAACCTTTCACCCATGAGTTCAAGCCCTTCATAAGCCACCTTAGCACTTTCTCCTCCTATCTGCAAAACAATGCATTTACAAGCATAGTTAAGTCGTGGTTAGCTACATGATTAAAAGCATGATAGATAAAATAGAGAGTAGATAGAGTGTGTTTAGCCATTTGTCCTAGAAAAGTGTGATTAGGTTAGTTTCCATTATGCAATTTCAATTTAGCAATTTACTTCATGCAAGATGCCTAGTTTGCTTCCATTTCTTATCATAGCTTAATGTGTGGATTTCTTTCATTATAGAGTAGTTAGATGTACTTTCTTACTGTATAATAGTTATTTTCTTGCTGATAGAGTTATGTATTTGCATCATTTGTAGCCCTAGGTCTAAATTCAGAAGTGTGACAGACATCACCCAGAAACCCTAGAAATATCACCCTTTCGTAGAGCTTAGAAGAGGATGACATGAGTAGAATGCATATGATGTGTATATAGTACTGTCACCTTCAAGTTTGTATGAACCTCGGGTTGATAAAGTAAATTAGGGCAGCCTCTGGGAGTTGCAGCATTCTTGGTGCAATACCAGGGCCCACCTAGTGTACCACATGCCTCAATAGTCAAATTGATTTTATCATCATGAACGATTTTTTGGAAAACCAATAATAATTTCGCTTGTGGTTCAGGCAGTTTTGGCTAGGGCTTCAGTTGGGAGAAAGGATAATTATTTCCTGATAGCACTTGAAGTTGGATTCATATATTCTACTAGCCTCTTCTTTTCATAAACATCAAATGTTTCAAAATAAATAAATGATCCTTGACCATCGATTATGATGGGGCCATCACCATTACATCCAACTTCTAGTATTTAGCAATGTGGGACCCTAGCATTTGTGACATGGTATTAATTAGGAACCATAATGTTAATTGGAAACTATAGTGTTGAAAACTAATCTTGAGGATTAGGAATTTAGGTAAAATAGTGTAAATAGAAAATAAGGAGAATAGGAAATGAAGAGATACTGGGAGATGAAGCCCAAGAGTCTCTCCCTCCATGTATATATTCATGATCAGCCTTAATGCAATACACAACAATACATTTGAGGATTTACCTCTTCGACTTGTTATCACTCTCCCCAACTTCCTAGGCTAAAATTAGGAGTGAAGAAAGGTAACCACATACCAAATTTTAGCTAGGTAGCTAGCCCTACCTAACTAGAGAGGGCTCTCTCTGTGTCACTTTTTAAATATTCAATTTTAGGCTGAGTACCAAATTTTAGGATAGATATGAATTAATTTATTAAAAAAAAAAATTAATTAATTAATTAAAAAAAAAATAATGAATTTTTTGCTGGAAAAAAATTATAATCACTGAAGCTAAAACTGATTTCAAAGACTGAATTGCAGAAAACTGAGCAAGGCAATGTAGGAAAACTATTTGAGCATAGTTAAGTTGTAACCTGTGTATAGTGGTAGAAAAGAGAGGGGTCTGAATGAGAATTTTACTAAATTCATTCATTAGAAGAAAAACACATTGTAAAAATCTTAATAAATAGAACATATGATTGATCTCTGCTTATAAATTGATAATATTTTGTACAGAAAATGGAATGGAAATGATGTAACAGAGAAAGCATAGTACTCAAAATAAATACCACATGAATCTCACAAAATTGTTGCAACTCCTTTGATTTTCACTAATAGAAGGTCCACAGTAGTACACAGAGTCTTAAAACTCGATTATCGAATAGTAATACTTCACATAGTGAAGTATTTATAGAAAAATAAAATTACACCAGTTACATTTAAGGTTATCATAACTGATAGAGCTTTATTTTCTAACTAAATTATAAATTCATCATGGAAATAAATTTAATCTATTGTGCTGGCACTACTCTAACTAAAAATTGTTTCTAAAGGAGATGTTTGCAGGCTACGCTGGCTATCAGTTGACTATTGATCTGGAAAAATTTGACTTTTTTTATTTTACTAATTACTCCTGAAACTCACACAGCTTTTCCCAACACTCTTCATCGGGGATAACTAATTTTATTACCCTATGGTAAATTTCATTTGCTTCAGAGTATTTAACAAAAGTGGGATTCACCACAAAGACTTGTTTGATCTCATACTAAATGTAAATGTCATTGCTTAATGCTCCCAACAGTGCCTTTCTTGTTAATGTGCCTTTAATATTTGAAAACTTGGCAGTATCCCTCGCAATTTCCTAAAGTATTTTTCCATAGTCTTCTATGGTCATCAATTTATCATTAATTACAAAAAGAGAAGGCAATCATTTTTGTGTCAAAGACTCTATTCTGCTGAAAAATATCTGAATTGTAACCTCTAGACTGTGACATGTTTCTTCAAGTTGAAGAATCAAAATATTGTTTGTTAGAAATTTCTTCACTTTCAGGATTGTTTTTGTTTTGTCATCAATGCCCAATTCATCCAAATCATACATGTTCTCTGAATTCAAAAATATAATAATATTGTTTGTTATGGTAGGCTTGTCTCCTAGTTGTGATTTGATTGTTGTAATGGCCTCATTTGCCTTCTGTATCAGCTCCTTTGTTCAAATATGATCTGTATACTTGGCCAAATTTCATTGATAGACTCTGTGGTGTCTGCCCATATTATTATTTTTCCTGGCCCAAAGTATTTTCAATAGCTCACTCCTTCTCCTCTTTTTGTAACCTCTCAATCAAATTTTTGGCCCTCTGTGCTTCAACTGCATGTGAACGATCAACATTAGATTTCTGAAATTGCAATAATTTTACTTGATCCTGCAATTTATTTATCTCTTCTTCTTGAATGGGCATGTTCTGAACTGCTTTGGTAAGTTGCTCAGTTCCATCCGCAATGCTTGCTATAGAATTTTTAGCTATAGGAATGGTTGCTAGAGGCACTGCTTTGAAAGGAACCTTTGATTTTTTTACTCTTGCTTCCTTTTCCTTTATCATCTTTTCTAATTCTGATTTCATCTGCTTTAATTGATCATTTTTCTCCATAATAAATTTCATCATTTCTGTCTTTTGATTTTCATTCTTTTCAATATCCTTTGCCAAAGGATCTTCTGTAGCTAGATTCTTCAGTTGTTTTCTTAATGTTGTTATGTCAACAATTTTCTTCTTAATGTTTTCTTCAATTGCATTGACATTGGATGGATCATATCCAATTTTAACTATTATATCTTCTAGATTTTTAATTATTGTATCCTTTGCAAATGAATACACCTTCTCCATTTTCAGTTGTGACTGTACATTTTCCAATGAAACCTGCAATTTTGATAGACTCAAAGCAGCGTTAGTGAGATTTGATGAAATCATCTCACAAATTTTCTTCTGTAGCTCCATTTAATCTATTGGATGAATTTATTTTGTATCAAAATCAAATGTATCCCTTTTATAATATTTTTCTGACTTTGGCTGTGGAATTTGTGCTTGAAGAAATGCAAAGTGCATCTTTCCCTTTTCTGAGTCAAAGGCTGAAAGAAACCTACTTTGTGAGTTGGGAGTTTGTTTCCAAAACTAGTTATGTACTTTTCTTTAACATTTCATTCTTTAGCTTTATCTCATTGAAAGTGTCAAAGACAGTCTTCTCCTTTTCCCCTATAGCAGTTTTGCTAGTTTGAATGGCTTTTTGCTGATCTTCAGAAGTTGTTTTTTGTTGATCTTTAGAAACTGTGGAAGTAGTAGGAGTAGTAGAAGTGCCTTTATCACCTACCTATGTGGAAGGAGGTGTCTCTTTAGTAATGATGATTACTTCTTTCTCTGACTCCTTGCTAGGATTGACCTTAGGATTAAGCTTTGTCTTCTTCCTGTTATGAATTTTGAACTCTTTGCTAGATGAATTAGTCATTGGAGATGAGTAATCTTCTCTAACTCTTTTCCCTGCTCTTGCTTGTGCAATAGGAGTCTGCAATGATGTTGTAGACAATGTCTGCTCTTCAGCCTCCTGTAGTGTACCTTCAATCCATTCAAGTTGATTCATGTAATTTTCAATATCTGGTCTAGGTGTATGAAAATATGGTGTAGATTTATTCTCTGCCCTCAGTTTAGAAATTACACGAACTAGATTATAAGACCATGTAAAACATGGGCTAAAATACATTTATTTCAACAACTTATCTGCTTCCTCCCCTATTGTTTTGCTATTACAGATAATAGGACCTATCTATGTTTTAATTTTAAATCGATATTTCTTTTCAGTAAAGACAAAATGTACTTCATATGCATTAATCATTTGCCTAATATACTCCAATGAAAAATCTTCATGGAGAGGAATTTTGGCAACTTATTACGGGGAAGCTCACAACTATAAATTCTGAGTTTCTGTGTAATTTTAGTAAAGATACCAATCCATTTTTCTAGCTTGTTCTGATAGCTGCAATACCTTTCGAATCTCTTCACTAATCCTTGGCTCTGGAGTGCTATTCAACAAACTGAGTGTTGGCTGAAGAAACAATTCCACAAACTGTTTATAAGAATATTGTTTTTGTTCCTTCATGACTAATGAAGTCCAGAAAATGATTGATTGTTGATTGTCTTCTTCATCCTCTTTCTATAGGGAACACTTAAATTTTTCTCCCTGAGAGTACAATAATAAGTAAACTAACACAAAGGCATAACTCAAAACCTCTTCAGTTGTGAATTTGACAAATTGATCATGGATAGAAACTACAATAAGCTGACTAAAGTTGAAACTGACGGAGGGTTTGGAATCTGTGGAGAATATGGACATGAATCCTATGATGGCTTCATATACCCATTAGTCTGAATAATAACCAAGAAGGTAATAAATGACTGTGATGATTTTTTTGGACCTTTCACAGAAAATTGATGATGGAAATGGAGGGTTTTTCTTAGGTAATGGGTCATTTTCAGTCATGAATAGCTCAAGAGTTTGAGCTCTCTTTGCAAAATACAGGTTTTGGTATATTTCAGTCATGGATTCTTTGGAAAATGGGGTAGAATTCTTTGTGGTTGGGTCTTGCATCATTTGTTCAATAGTTTGGGCATTGATGGTCACTAAAATCTCCCCTGTAGGAGCGATAATATCTCTCTAGTTTGGCATATACCAAGCTTCGAATATCCTAACAAACTCTGGGGAACTATGGGTATGAGGAAAGATGAAATGTGGGAGATTAGAATCCCATAGTCCCGTGTCATCTGATTTATCCAAGAATTTATCTTCTAACCAATAGTATAATTCAAAAAGCTCAAGGTCAGATAAAGTTTCATGCATTTTCTGATCTTCGTCTGCTAAGTGAATGTGATGAAAATCAACTGGAGGGTGTAATAACAGACTTACTAGTTATTCTAGTCCTTTATTCTTCGAAGGCATGGTTGGTTGTGTGGAAATGGAGGAAACATGAATTTTTGATGGAAAACACAAGCCAGGACTGAAGAGAAGCTCTGTGAGTCGAAAGAATGTGAACAACTATAGAGGACGCATTAAACGCTAGTGAGGTTGATATCTAGAGCTTTGGTAGTATTTGTAAAATTGTAGTCCTATGCAGAGCAGATTGAAAAGGCATATTAAAAGTTCAAAATAGGCATTTATTTATGATTTTATGGACAATTGAACTTGATTCTCATTTAAAAAGGGCGCGGGTACACTGCCTAACGGTTAGAAATCAAATTAATTGGCTATCGATTATGGAAACAGAGGGAATTAAATTTATCGGATGGTTCATAGTCCACATTAGCATGGCATGATTGGCAGATGAAGAAGTGGTTTAATATCATTGGGTAAGCGGGATTTCGAAGGGGTATCAAGGTGGTAGGTGGTTTTGTGCAGGGCGGGTGTGAAATCACTTGCTCATGATAGGTGTAGAAATTTTAATACAATTATGTATTGGTTGGATTCTCTAGATCTAAAAATTATATGCCACTAGTAAATACAGAATTTCTTCTACAATAATTCTTGCGGAAATTTAAAACATGATCGCTAATTGCAAACAGATGAAGAAAGATCAATCACACATAACAGAGATGTTTTTACTGGGAAAGCATAAAGCTAAAAACCCCACTGTCATATATTATTTATATATCATGGATCATGAAACAATCTCATACAAAACTCTAATCCAAGAGCTCTCAGTACAATATACAATCATCTCACACTGTCTTGCAGAAATTGAAAAATGCCTTAGCCAAATTTCTGCCTCACAACAACCTGCCTCCATTGCACAATCCAAGATGATTACAAAGACCAATTCGATGCAATAATTCCCTCCTTGACTACACAATCCTAATGAGCATATCCAATGTGTGTTTGTCTTGCAAGAGTGCAATCCAATATAGTACAACTGATAGTCAACTATCCCTTTCACCTACCTCTCAATTGGGTCTCCACTGGATCTGACATGCATGTAGTTAACAATAGTAAATCTTATGTTGCATGTGAGATCACTACATGTGAATTAATTTAATATTTAATTCACTGATCTCTCACTAGTGTATCTTGAGTTACAACTAGCACAACTCAGTTTAACTCACTTAACTGAGTTAAACTACTTTACAACTCACATAACTACACATCCAACTCTATTACAACTTTGAATCACTCAGTTACAACTAAGTCCACTTGCATGTCCCACCAACCAACCTTTGAACTCGAAATTCCTTCAACTAAATATTTTTCCACTTTATTTAACTAATTCCAAGTGCTCCATGAGAATAGATTAATATTTATTGTCCAACTATTATTAAGGGATAATAATAGTTGATATGCATCTATAAATATACATGCAATCTATAAATAGAACTTAGACATACATCTAAAATAGAACATCATCTATAAATATAATTTTCTCACCATCTATAAATAGACATATTCTATAAATATAATTTTCTCATCCGTTCTAAAAATAGATTTCCACCTAAAGGTAGTCTGGGGCTCCATCCTAGTGCAGGTGCTTAATTTTCACTAGGATCATCATCTTGTTGAATCTCAACACTCCCTCTTGTTGGGGTTCCTATTTTTTGGCCAGATTGGCAATACCAAAAGATAAGACAACATCAAACTGCTTTAGAATTCAAGGATCTAGCCCTCCTGCATCCAGAGAGGGATCTCTCTATGAATGAGTTTAAAGATGTGATCTTTGAAACCTGAAATGTGATATTAGGCTAGTTATGAAGAGCATGGGTTTTGTTTGTTTTTTGGTTGGGCAAAGACATGATGAAGATGAAGGCGGTTCAAAATAAAGGGTGAAGATGTCTGCAAGTGAAGGAATGATTCAGCTGACAGAAAAAGAAAATATAGTTTTAACCCATTGGGCTATGGAGTCATAGGAGGATTTTAATTGGACAGCAAGGTTCAAGAAGGATCTATGGGGAAAGTCACTTATGTCAAAGGATCTCTTAAAGTGATTTATGGAATGAAACAGATAATAAATGGAGAAATAAAAAAATGAAGAAGAGTGAACAGCCTAAGATCAAATAAGTGCTTTCAAACTATTTTGCTTCGGCATGTACTTAGGGAAAACATAAAAGTATTCTGAGATCAGGTAAGTGCTTTTAAGCCAGCCTACGTTGAAGTACTTTAGTTGGAAAACATTTTAAAAATAGTTGGAATAGCTTAATATCAGGTGAGTGCTTTCAAAATACCCTGCTTTCAGCATATTCTATAAGAAAAACACAAATAACAGTCACAAAGAGCAATTTAGATCAAGCAAGTGCTTTGAAACCAACCTGCTTTAATATACTCTAAAGGAAAACACAGAACTCCTAGTCATAAAGAGCAATCTAGATCAAGCAAGTGCTTTGAAACCAACCTGCTTTAATATACTCTTCAAAGAGAACGTTCGAATGAAGAAAACGTAGAAATAAAGCTTTTAGTAAGAGTAGGGTACTGTTGAGAGTAAATCCTAGCTCTATGTCTACTGCTCTTTATCAAAGAAAGTGGACAGAGTGAAAAACATTAAAGAAAATAACAATTGATAGTGAGGAACACATCACCATTGACACAAATCAGGATCCCATAAATCAGCAACTTGTATTTGATGTTCAAACCAGTTACAATCAGCAAGCCTGGTGGGTCTCTACAACTTCGAACTTCTCATATCTACTTATGTATCTTTAAGTTGCAAACAAGGCATCAGTAGCTTCAGAAAATATTACATGCATTCGGATGTCCAGATACCAACATTTGGTCACCTTCTACATAAGTATTTATAGAAGAAAGAGGAGGTGGGATCTGGTAAAAGATCTCCTGGGTCAATTAAAACAGATTGATGACTTCTCGGCCTTTGAGGGCCTCGATAAAGAAATTTACAAGTGTTTATCTGCATTAATTGATTTACACTTAGGATTAAGCTGGGTGGGAGCTTTTGCTGACTTTTGAGGATCTATGTCATGTAGAAGTAACTCTATTTCTTCTCCTCGAGGCCTAATGATCGAAAATATTTGTTTCTGGGTTGTTCTTAATCTTTAAAATAGTTTTGCCAACAATTAGAGATCATATCTTTGATTTGTATTAATTGTTCAGCTGTCTTCGGGCAAACACCTCTTGTTTCAGATAATGACTAAGCCTTCTTTGATTTCTGTGAGGTGGCAGGTGCCTTTAGGAGCTAGAGAGGGTTCGATTAGCCTCTGCCTAGGGTGGTGGAAGCTTTCTCGGATCAACAGATGTCTTCGTCTCTTTCTAAAACACCTTTAATTCACTTGAGATCTTTTTTTTTAGGTCTGATCAGGCTTATCTTGTGCCTTTCGGTCTTTATAATGTCTTTATCCATGGATTTAGGCTTTTGATTTGCTAAATATGTGCGTTAACCCTTCAAACATGAGTTTTTTCTTTGGCTTAGATCCTTAACACTGATACTCTTTACTTATTTTATGTATTTTTGTGTCTTGTTGATGTGCAGGCCACGCAGGGCTCATACGGCATTAATGCCTCATGAAACATTGACGAGTCATGGAGTTTGAGCCCAACAAATGGTTCCCTTTGATGAATCAAAGGCGCGAGAATCGTCATTCCCAACCTTCGAATTTTCTTTCATTTGTAATGGAAAACCATTAATCACCTGCAAAAAAAGAAACCAATTAAGAAATCTAGCATTCTGGGTTAAACTGCTTCATAGGCGTGGGAAGAGAGCAGGGTCGTTGGATGGCATCATCCAATGGTTGGGATTCATTTAGAAGAGGTCAAACGAGGATGGAGGAAGAGAATAAATCAAATCTGTCGATCGCGCAGAGATCGGAGGTGGGGATTAGTCAAAAAACATAAGGTGGAAAGGCAAAAGGCGATGGAATAATGTGGAAAATATCCAGGACCATCCGATCTGGACACGTGGATGGTCCAGATCCAATCGGAGAATCGCAATCGGTGGGGAAAGAGGGAGGGTGTAACAAAAATTGTCGATGTGATTGCGCGATCGGGAGGGCCGATGCGATTGTGCGATCGGGAGGGCCGATGTGATTGCGCGATCAGGGAGGGCCAATGTGATTGCGCAATCAGGCCATCACAATCAGAGGTGGCATGCAATAGAAACGTGTCTATCAAACATTTGCGATGCGATTTTGTGCGGGTCGTTTGATCGACTCAAGATCAACGGCGGAGATTTGTTTTTTTCATATATGGTGGAAAACCTTAATACTTCATGAAAACCCAAAATTTCAATATAATACCAAGTTTTTCTATCGGGAGGATTAATATATATATATGGAATGGTCATGGCACCCAATTGCGGGGCATTTGATTATATGGAATATAATACGCCCGGGGTGTTATATAACAAAGGGCCAATCGCAATCGGAGCCTCGGGCTCGGGATTTTCAATCTAACCATTTAAAACAATGCGATGCGATTAGTGCCTTTGGACTCTTAACACTTGGTCCTGGGTGAACGTTATATGGAATGAAAAGCGGAGGGGGTGGAGTTTTAATAAAGGGACTCAATCGCATCAGAACTTTGATGCGGTCTTTCAATCTACCCATAGTGAATTTTTCCGATGCGATTGAGCTTCGAGTCTAACACCTGGTTCTAGGGTGTGGGCACGTGGAGGGGAAGTGGTTCAGTTTTAGCCCAAGGGGGCTTAAACTGAAATAAAGCAAAGGCATTTTTTATGGATTTTCCATGGATTTTTAAAAGTGTTTGAGGTTTCGGTAGAGTTTAGAAAAGAGTTTTAAACTCTGCAAAGGAGATTTTATGAAGGGGAGATGAGGAAAATGGAAAACAAAGGAAAATGATGGAAAAAAGAGAGTAAAAATGAAGGTTAGTTTCTGAGTGAAGGAAGGGTAGAAAAGGGGGATTTACAACAGTATTTCTCATGGAATTTTTAGCAAAATTTCTGAGTTCTGAAGGGAAACAACAGTGAAGATTTTCAGACAAGGGCATGAGATCTTCCAGAGGCTTCAAGAAATAACATTTTGGCAATGACACTATTTCTTGAAGGCTGAACAATGTTTTGGCCACCGTTTGATAGAACACATTTTATAGGTGGCCAACAATGGCTCCACTTGGGGAGGCTAATAAATACCTCATCCATTGGGTTGCCTTCTTTGTTGGGAAAATCTTCTTTTTTCTGAAAACATATTAGCAGCCAGGAAAAACAATGGATCTTCATCAACCAGCTTTCTACCTACCCAATCCTACCGATCTAACATTTTTTCTTCATTAGAGTGCACTTGGATTGGCAAACTCTTTTACAACATTTTTTTTTTTTTGAAAACAGGAAATCTAATATATTTCTACTCCTTATTTCTCCATGGACTCAGATTAAACAGTTGAGTCCATATAATTCTCTACCTAATCTACCATCTGTTGGGATTAAACTGTCCAATCAGATTTTATTCTCTAAATTCTAGAACAGAAATTTAAAAATAATCAAGTCAAGATTAAACTATTTGACTTGTTGTGATCTATGGCATAAAGAACAAGCTGCACATAGATATTTATTTTGCAGAAAATTTAAATCAAAAAAATGCAAGGCTTAAGATCTAAAATTTGAAGCACATCCTTTTCCTTTTACAGCTCTGTTTTTTCCTCTTATTTGAGCTGTTTTTCCTTTGTCAACTGGCTCAGATTTTGAGCTGATTAGAACAAGTTATTCCTTTGTTTTTTACTCAGAAATTAAAACATATGTGAGTCATCTCTTTTTGGAAACTTAGGTTCAGATTTTGAGCATGTTAGAACCTTTAATTTCTATCCTAATCTACCTACTTATAAGCCAAGATTAAATAGTTTGGCAAATCGAATTCACTATCCTATCAGTTGTAAATTTAAAACTAATTAGTCAAGATTAGGCTGTTTGACTAACTAGGAGTGTGTTTTTCAGGAGTGGCATTTGAGCTTGCACACTTTCAGAATTTATTTCTCTTTTTTTTTTTTTGGTATGGGGATGTACCTTTATTGTTTTTTACAATCTGCCCTCTTTTCTTTTTCTATTTTTTTTTTCTTCTTCTTGTGGAACTGAAAAAAGAAATGGTATTTACAATGGAAATGAAAGCTTTAAAATTGAACTCAGCAGTAGTAATGCTTAAGGACCCTGCCACTGACAGGACCCCCAAATAGATTTGTGACATCTAACTCTTGCAGAAAAAAGGCATTTGGACTAATGGTGGACTGAATCATGTAAGGACCTTGCCACAAACTGTCAATTTTTCCATGTTTACCCTTATCCTCTCTTCTGGAGTCCCATTTAAGTACCTTGTATCCAATGTTGAAGTCACAAGCCTTTGTTCTCTTGTCAAAAAACTTATTTATGTTCTCTTGCACCTTCTTAGATCTGTTGTAAACCTCTTCCCTTGTCTGCTGGAGATGTATTGTCTGATTAATCCTCCTTATCATGTTGTCCTCTTCTGACTGTATTTCTTGGAATAATTTTATCACTGTTACACCTAGGCTGGTAGGAAACACTGCATCTGCTCCATAAAAAAGCTGGTAAGGGGACATTCCAATGGATTTCTTTGTGGTCAATTTTTCTGCCCACAAAGCATGCACCAACTTGTTATGCCATGATTTTTTATTTTCCTCAAGCAGCTTCTTGATGATGGTCACCAAACTTTTATTTGATGATTCTTCCAACCCATTACCTTGAGGGTAATAAGCAGTAGAATGATCGAGTGTAATATGATACCTGTGACAAAAATCAATCATCTTTTTGGAACCAAAAGCAGCAGCATTATCAGTAATAATCTTCCTAGGGCAGCCGAATCTAGACAGGATGTGGTCTTCAAGAAATTTTATAATGACAGAATCTATGGCATTCCTAGAAGGGATGGCCTCTGTCCACTTTGTGAAGTAGTCAGTGGCTATGAGAATCCATTTGTGTTGGTCAGATGAAGCAGGATGGATTTATCCTATGAAATCTAGGCCCCACTATTGAAAAGGAGCTTCAATAGTGATAGGTTGTAATGGTAAAGGAATGAGTTTTCTTTTTCCCTCAAAAACTTGGCACTTGTGACAGGCTACTATCATTTTATGGACATCTTGGAAGAGGGTGGGCTAGTAATAGCCAGCTCTAAGGATTTTATTGGTTGTGGTTTTCCAATAGAGATGACCTCCACACTCTGCTTCATGGAATTCATGCTTGATCCTCTCTACATCAACTTCAGGCAAAACATTCATTTAAAATGCAATATTTCCTAGCTTTCAACTTTAAAAACCTTGCCTTTGTTTTTGATAAGTCAGGAGGAGCATTAAGATTTGTAAGCACATACAAGATGTCAACGTACCAAGGTGAGTTTTGGAACTGTTCTTCCACAGTGGGAGCAGGTAATTCTTCCTTTTCATTGAAGGCATCTACCATGTTAATGTCAAGGGCTTGTAGATTAGATTCAGCCATTAATTGAGCCAAGCCCTGACCTTTAATAAGTTTGGTGGGTTTGATTTCCAAATCATACTCTAATATTACAGTAATCCATTTGCCCCTCTTTCCATCCGAGTCTTGTGACAAGATGTCTTTTACCACTATGTTTGGCACATAAGAAATGATGTGGGAATGTATAATATACACCCTGAAGTCATTTAAGGCTTTTACCAAAGCATAGGCATGTTTTTCCATTATGTTATATTTCAAAGGTGCATCCCTTAAGGCCTTGCTGAAAAAAGCAATAGGTTGTTCCTGTCCCTCTAGGTTTTTCTGCAACAGGACTGCAGCCACAGTATGTTCTGAGGAAAAGGAGAAAATAAGGAACTCTTTTGAAAAGTCTAGGCTGATTAGGACTAGTGCCCAGGTGAGTGCATTTTTTACCAATTCAAAGTATCTTTTGGATTCTACAGTCCACTTCACTCCTACTTCTTTTTTGAGCATATTAGTCATCTTTCTAAGGAGCTCTGCTAAGTTGGGAATAAACCTCCTTAAGAAGTTAATCTTTCCAATAAAGGACTATACTTATTTTATGTTCCTTGGGTGGCTAATCTGCAATATTCCCTCAACTCTTTTTGGATCTATTTTAATCCCCTTTTCTGATATAATATGGCCAAGGAGTTTACCCTCTTGCAGGCCAAACACTGTCTTTTTTGGATTTAAAGATTTAAAGATAGTCCAAACCTTCTACACTTTTCCAGGACCTTTCTTAGATGCTTAAGGTGTTCTTCATCATATTTGGAATAGACTATTAGGTCATCAAGGTAAATTACAATGAAGTGCCCTATCTCCTCTAAAAATGCAATGTCCATGGCCCTTTGAAAAGTGGCCCCAACATTCATTAATCCAAAAGGCATTTTCACATACATGAAAGTGCCCCAAGGAGTGGTGAAAGCTGTCTTGAGTTGGTCTTCTAGGAGTACTAAAACTTGGTTATACCCTGAAAAACCATCTAACAGAGAAATTCTCTTTGAACCAACTACCCTTTTTAGGATGTGTTCCATTTTGGGTAAAGGGTAATTGTCTTTTAGGGAGGCTCGGTTAAGGTTTCTGAAATCAATGCACAGTCTGATTTCTCCTGTCTTTTTTCTCACAGCTACAAGGTTAGAAACCCAATCTGAAAACCTTACAGGCACAATGATTCTTGCCTCATACATTTTCTTGATTTCATTTTCCACTAAAGGCAGTTGCATTGGATTAATTCAACACAGTTTTTGCCCAAAGGGTGTTTGGTTTTCTTTCAATGGGATCTTGTGCTGGATGATTTCTGTGTCGTAGGCTTTTAAATCTTCATAGCTCCAGGAAAACACATCAAAAAACTCTTTAAACAATTCAATGTATTTCTTTTTCATGTTTACTAGCAAGGACCTAGCTATTTTAATCATTTTAGGCTTATCCTCGGTGCCTACGTTGTATTCCTCGACATCAGACTTTGTGTATTCTACAGTGGGTTTCTTTGCCACGTCCTTAAAGTCAAAATGTCTTCTAATGGTGCTATCCCCCTAGGTATGTTCTTGTCCTTTGACGACAGTACCTCCATGTCTTCATTTTCTGTGTCTTCGTACTCTTCAGTATGAGTTCCAAGTTTTTTAGTTAACATGTTGATTTTTACGGGACCAGATGGTTTTTCTTCTTTAGGGGACTCTTTGTTTAGGCAATTTTCATCAGATTTAGAATCTGAATCAGATAATTCAAACTCGTTTCTACCAAGCAGGAAATCCTCTATCTGTTTGTCACCCTCAAAGACCTGCCAATATTTCTCATTATCTCACACTGCAAGTATGTATTTTGTACGAATGATGATCTGTTTGTCACTAGGTGATTCCTCGCAGAACTAGCAGCGCAGGCCAATCCGTTTGCAATTATGTTTTGACTCCTTGGGACAAACACGAGTTCATATTTTGCAAAAATTTTCAGGAAATCTATGGCATTATTTCAGTATACCCTTAGTCTAGGATTCTTGATGACATATTCTCCATTTAGTTGTCTGATGACTAATTCTGAGTCTCCCTGAACAATTATCTTCTTAGCTCATAGTTCTTTCAATAGACGTAATCCTAGGATGAGAGCCTCATACTCTGCAATTTTGTTAGTGCATTTGAAATCTAGCTTGAAAGCATGGCTCTCGAAGTAATTATTTTCAGTGTCGACCAACCATACCCCGGCTCCCACACTCTTTTTAGTGCAAGACCCGTCAAATTTCATGCACCATAAGGGTTTGTTAATAGGTTTAACATCGTTTTCATTCCTATCGCCTCGTTCATCATTATGTTATGTTCTGAGATCCGCAACATGTTGTGATGGGTCTCATTCCTCAGGATTTTCATGGAGTTCAGCATGACAGGTAGTCTTTTGTTTGCCATCTTGGCTTTGTTCACTCTGGTTTTTTGTTTAAATGAACTGTTCAGAATTTTCTCTTTTATTTTCTTCCATACCTAGAACTGCCATTATTTCTAGATTTGGGGCCTCCAACTGGTTATCTGAGTCGTTGCCTTCTAGCTCTGGTTTATTTGAGGATTCATCATTGTAAAGGATAAACGAATCCAGGTCTGTATGGACAGAGTAAATGGGGGAATTTTCAAGCTTTTCTGGGCTACTGACCATGAATTTCATGTGCGCCTCTCTGTATAGTCTCCTAAGCTGGCTAAATATAGAGATAGTAGCATATGTCCCATCCATCTGCATTGTACCTTGCAGCTTGGCACCCCATGATCTTGACAACAACATGACATACTTAGGAGGCACATCAGCCACCACAACATCCATAACCATGCACTTGGCTGGGATTTGAGTCAAACTCACACAAAGGTCTTTAATTAGGCCAAGGCATTTTACTCTGCTAGAGTCGAAAGAATATAAATCCTTGTAAGGTTTGGTTATTTCTAGTCTTAGATTTTCCATTATCACCTTTGGCATAAGGTTGTGTGAGGCTCCAGATTCATGCATAGCATTATGCAAGATTTTTTCATGGATATTGAGGCTGACATAGAAAGGAGGTACTACCCCTTCTTGAAATTTCCCTTCAATTTTTGGGCCAAACAAGAGATCTGGTTGCTCATCATTCAAATTGACGGTGTCATTGTTTTCTCCTAAGTTTAAAGCTTTCAAAATTTTACTCTTATATACATCCTGAGTGGCTAACTCAATGAGAGGGACAGAAATTTTAATTTTTGCAATCTCACTTTCCAAATTGAAAGCAGACTGACTCTTTGAAAGATTCAATTCTGTCTTGTTGGGCACCATTTTATTAGTAATCTCAGCTTGTTGATTTTCAGTATGTACAATGTTTGAAACTTTTTTATCAGAAGAATTAGCTGCAATGCTAGTGCTGCTAGGTTCTTGGTTTGATTTGTCACTGGTTTGAATGTCCTTATCTTTGTTTTTACCAGAATTCTCAGCTGTTGATTTACTGTTTTCAGCAGTCACTTTAGGAGTCTTTCCAGGATTTTTCTTAATGGTGATTTCAGAGGGCTTTTGTTTGGGATCATCTATGTTCTTTTTTCTCCTTAGGTCATATTATTCTCGGACCTACATGATGGCACTTTCGAATCCTAACCTATAGTCCTCAATTTCCAAACCTTCCTCGTTCCAGTGTGAGTACGAGGCCTGGTTTTCTTTTGTGGGGAAGGTATGGTCTAGGTCATCCACATCCATCATATTCATGTCAATTTCCTCTGAATCCTCTATTATTCCTTCATCCTCATCGAGGAAGTTCTCTTGAAATGGAGGGATGACCTTATTATCAGAGTCTCTTTGTCTATTTGGGGGGTTATTTCTCCTAAAGTTCTGGTTTTGATTTTGGTTCCTGTTCTGATTGCTGACTTGGATAGTCAAATTTTCTACCATTTTTACTAGTCTCTCCATATTTTTGGCTAGACTATCATATTTGGGATCATATGCAGAAGAAATGTTGTCATCCCTATAGGTTACCTTTTTCTCAGCCCTCATCCTGCCTCTTTTCTCAATCAAGTTTTCCTCAACACTCACTGCTCCTTTCTGCATGTCTTCCAATGTATTATAATCTCTCTCCCTAAGCTAGTAAGCCATATCAACATCAAAGCCTTCAGGGTATTTTACTAGCGCCATTCCTTGGGGAGGTTTCATGTGTGGTGGAAGAGAATTGTAGATACTGTTAAATCTTGTAGAGTAATCCTGGACACTCTCTCCTGGATTTCTTTTAAGATTCTTATATTCAGCTAGGATTTGGAGAGGGTTGCTTCTAACTTCCCATTTGTTTATGAAAGTTTGATGTAAAGAGGGAATATAATTAATGCTATTGGGAGGCAAGGCTTTAAACCACTTCTTCACTTCTCCTCCTAAACTTTGAGCGAAGATCCTCATCTTAATTTTTTCATCCTCTATTTCCATGTAGTCAAAGGCATCTCCCATCCTATCTACATGGTGTTGAGCAGTGATGGATTCTTTACTAGTGAAATGAGGAATATTAGACTGATATTCATTGGGTAAAGGAGCTAAAGTCTGGGGAAGCACCAAGGGAGCATACCATACTGCCATGATTGGAGGTGGGGGCGGATTAACAAAATGGATAGTGGGTTGGACTGGAGTGATTTGGATAGTGGGTGTTGGATGAACAGAAGTGGATGGACTAGGGATAGATTGCTGAGCTGATCTTGCATGAGAGACACCTAAATTGAGAAGGAAATGCAAGTCAGGTGGTGTGGTTTCTCTATTATCAGGATTTTCACTTTGTTCCGGGGATGAAAGTGAAGACTCTGAATCTAGCTAATCTAAATCGTCGAGTGACCATGTTGTAAATGGATTTCTTAGATCTACTTGTGATTGTTGTAGAGCTGCAATATTTTCAAGAATTGAATTAGCTCTCAAGGGTGATTTGAAAACAGTTGAGAATTTAAGATGCTTCCTAAGTAATCTTTCAGGGTTATCAACTGTCTCAGGTGGCTTTGGGTCAGGGTGAGCTCTAGTATGAATCTTTCTAGGAGCCACTATGTTGTGTCTTTCAGACCTGACTAAACAAGAAAGGTGTTAACCAGATATGACAATATTTGAGAGATTAACTAATCTCTTAATAAGAAAACTTTAATCCTAAAGCCTCTTACTAAGTTTGAATGATTTTATAATGGTTACGGGTCCTCCCAGTGGAGTCTTAAGGTCTATAGGATTGTGGAATCGCCAAGTGGAAGTTTATCTCTTTTGGAGGTAAAAGGTTTATGGTCCACTAACATGTTTATTGACTACCAATATGAGATATTTTTTGGTTTTCGGAGTTTATGTGGTTGTATAGAAAACTAAAGAGTTTATAAAAGCTGGCCAAGAAACTATGAACTCAAAAATTCCCCATTGGAGTCGCCAATGTGTTGGGGTTCCTATGTTTTGGCCAAATTGGCAATACCAAAAGATAAGACAATATCAAACCGCTTTGGGATTCAAGGATCTAGCCCTCCTGAATCTAGAGAGGGATCTCTCTATGAATTATTTTAAAGATGTGATCTTTGAAACCTGAAATGTGATATTAGGCTAGTTATGAAGAGCATGGGTTTTGTTTGTTTTTTGGTTGGGAAAACACATGATGAAGGTGAAGGCAGTTAAAAATAAAGGGTGAAGATGTCTGCAAGTGAAGGAATGATTCGGCTAATAGAAAAGGAAAATATATTTTTAACCATTGGGCTATGGAGTCATAGGAGGATTTTAATTGGACAGCAAGGTTCAAGAAGGATCTATGGGGCAATTCACTTATGTCAAAGGATCTCTTTAAGTGATTTATGGAATGAAACAGATAGGAAATGGAGAAACAAACAAATGAAGAACAGTGAATAGCCTAAGATCAAATAAGTGCTTTCAAACTATTTTTCTTCGGCGTGTACTTAGGGAAAACATAAAAGTATTCTGAGATCAGGTAAGTGCTTTTAAACCAACCTGCGTTGAAGTACTTTAGTTGGAAAACATTTCAAAAACAGTTGGAATAGCTTAATATCGAGTGATTGCTTTCAAACTACCCTGCTTTCAGCATATTCTATAAGAAAAACACAGATAATAGTCACAAAGAGAAATTTAGATCAAGAAAGTGCTTTGAAACCAATCTGCTTTAATATACTCTAAAGGAAAACATAGAACTACTCATCATAAAGAGAAATCTAGATCATACAAGTGCTTTGAAACCAACCTGCTTTAATATACTCTTCAAAGAGAACATTCAAATGAAGCAAACATAGAAATAAATCTTTCAGTAAGAGTAGGGTACTGTTGAGAGTAAATCCTAGCTCTGTGTTTGCTACTCTTTATCAAAGAAAGTGGACAGAGTGAAAAACATTAAAGAAAATAACAATTGACAGTGAGGAACACATCACCATTGACACAAATTAGGATCCCATAAATCAGTAGCTTGTATTTGATGTTCAAACCAGTTACAATCAGCAAGCCTGGTGGGTCTCTACAACTTCAAACTTCTCATATCAGCTTATGTATCTTTAAGTCGCAAACAGGGAATTAGTAGCCTCAGAAAATATTACATGCATTCAGATGTCCAAAGACCAACATTTGCTCACCTTCTACAGAAGTATTTATAGAAGAAAGAGGAAGTGGGATCTGGTAAAATATCTCCTGGGTCAATTAAAACAGATTGATGACTTCTTGGCCTTTGAGGGCCTCGATGAAGAAATTTACAATTGTTTATTTGCATTAATTGATTTACACTTAGGATTAAGCTCGGTGGGAGCTTTTGTTGACTTTTGAGGCTCTGTGTCATGTAGAAGTAACTCTGTTTCTGCTCCCCGAGGCCTAATGATTGAAAATATTTGTTTCTGGGCTGTTCTTAATCTTTAAAATAGTTTTTCTGACAATTAGAGAGATTTGTATTAATTGTTCAGTTGTATTCGGGCAAACACCTCTTGTTTCAGATAATGACTAAGCCTTCTTTGATTTCTGTGAGGCGGCAGGTGCCTTTAGGAGTTGGAGAGGGTTCGATTAGCCTCTGCTTAGGGCGGTGGAAGCTTTCTCGGATCGAAAGATGTCTTCATCTCTTCCTAAAACACCTTTAATTCACTTGAGATCCGTGTTTTAGGTTTGATCAAGCTTATCATGTGCCTTCCAGTCTTTATGATGTCTTTATCCATGGATTTAGGCTTTTGATTTGCTGAATATGCGCATTAATCCTTCAAACATGAGTTTTTTCTTTGGCTTAGATCTTTAACACTAATACTCTTTACTTATTTTATGTATTTTTGTGTCTTGTTGATGTGCAGGCCGCGCAGGGCTGATACGGCATCAATGCCTCATGAAACATTGATGAGTCATGGAGTTTGAGCCCAGCAAATGGTTCCCTTTGATGAATCAAAGGTGCGGGAATCGTCATTCCCATCCTTTGGCTTTTCTTTCATTTGTAATGGAAAACCATTAATCACCTACAAAACACAAAACCAATTAAGAAATCCTGTGTTCTAGGTTAAACTGATTCAGAGGCGTGGGAAGAGAGCAAGGCCGTTGGATGGCATCATCCAATAGTTGGGATTCATTTAGAAGAGGTCAAACAAGGATGGAGGAAGAGAATAAATAAGATATGTCGATCGCGCGGAGATCGAAGGTGAGGATTAGTCAAAAAACATAAGGTGGAAAGGCGAAAGGCGATGGAATAATGCGGGAAAGATCTGGGACCGTCTGATCTAGACTTGTGGATGGTCCAGATCTAATCGGAGAATCGCAATCGACGGGGAAAGAGGGAGGGTATAACGAAAATGCGATTGCGCGATCGGGAGGGCCAATGCGATTGCGCGATCGGGAGGGCCAATGCTATTGCACGATCGGGGAAGGCCAATGCGATTGCGCGATCGGGCCATCGCAATCAGAGGTGGCATGCAATAGAAATGTGCCTATCAAACATTTGCGATGCGATATTTTGCGGGTCATTTGATCGGCTCAAGATCAACAGCAGAGAATTGTTTTTATCATACATGGCGGAAAAACTTAATACTTCATGAAAACCCAAAACTTCAATATAATACCAAGTTTTGTTGTCAGGCGGATAAATATATATATACGGAATGGTCATGGTGCCCGATTGCGGTGCCTTTGATTATATGGAATATAATATGCCTGGGCGTTATATAACAAAGGGTCAATCGCAATCATAGCCTCGGGCTCGGGCTTTTCAATCTAACCATTTAAAATAATGCGATGTGATTAGCACCTTTGGACTCTTAACACTTGGTCCCGGATGAACGTTATATGGAATGAAAAGCGGAGGGGGTGGAGTTTTAATAAAGGGACTCAATCGCATCGGAACTTTGATGCGGTCTTTCAATCTACCCATTGTGAATTTTTCCGATGTGATTGAGCTTCGGGTCTAACACCTGGTTCTAGGGTGCAGGCACGTGGAGGTGAAGTGGTTCAGGTTTAGCCCAAGGGGGCTTAAATCTAAAATACAGAAAAGGCATTTTTTATGGATTTTCCATGGATTTTTAAAAGGATTTGAGGTTTCGGCAGAGTTTAGAAAAGAGTTTTAAACTTTGCAAAGGAGATTTTATGAAGGGGAGATGAGGAAAATGGAAAACAGAGGAAAATGATGGAAAAAAGAGAGTAAAAATGAAGGTTAGTTTTTGAGTCAAGGAAGGGGAGAAAAGGGGATTTTACAGCAGTCTTTCTCATGGAATTTTTAGCAGAATTTCTGAGTTCTGAAGGGAAACAACAATGAAGATTTTCAGACAAGGGCATGAGATCTTCCAGAGGCTTCAAGAAATAACATTTTGGCAATGACACTATTTCTTGAAGGTTGAACAATGTTTTGGCCACCTTTTGATAGAACACATTTTATAGGTGGCCAACACCTCTCAACAAGAAAGGGATTATCCTTCACCCCGATCACGTTTCTATTGAAAAGTGTAACTAGGTCGATCTTCATGTTGGCTATGTAATTATGTATTTATGTATAGAAGATGTCAATGATAATAAAATGTATTTGGTATTCTTGTCTCATGGGTTTCATGAGAAATATTTTATTATGTAGATAGACTTCTTCTTGATGTATATTAGGTTTATGTCTTCTAGGAATAAATACTATTAGGTGTCATATTCATGAAGGATTTAGTTTGTACTCCAAAGGCCTTGATAGCCCTCATATAATGTTGTAATCAAGAGAAGTCAATCTTCTAGAGTAACACCGCTTGGAAAGTAACTACATGTCATGGTTAGCCCACATGTCATGATGAAGTCAGCTTAAACCATAATTAATGGTCAGCCTAAAAGATGAGAACTTCCCACCATATATTAGCCAAGTCTGCAAATCATTTGAATGGATAAGAAAGACATATAGCAAACTATTGAATGCGGACTCTTTTACAGATTATAGACTTACGGTTACCACAAAAAAATATACATACGAAGTATTTTCATTTATCACTACAAAGACAGAGGATAAGTATACGAATATCTTGTGGTTACTACAGCATAGACGAAGTTTATATTGTTAAAAATACACTGCGTACACCACAGTAGATATTGCGTTAAGTAATTACGAACAACACAATAGAAGGAAATTGCGGACACCATATTAAATACTATGTACGAAATCCACAACAGTCTTTAGTCCAGATATATATACTAAGTGTGGATAAAAGACAGTGATCTTAAAGAGAATCAAGAGCAATAGTGAGGAAGGTAAATCCTTGATTTACCTTCTCACAATTCAAGTTATGTAAATACCAAACTTGGGTCTTGATAATTAACTTGATGAAAGATTAACATAACTAAAATAATAGAAGACATAATAACATTCACAAGTAATTATCAAGGAGAAAATTATATTAACCTATAGCCTTTCAAATTCTCAACATGGTATTAGAGCTTAGGTGGTAGTCAAAGAAGGGCATCTAAGTGGCACTTAAGGATTAGATCACAGTCAACAATTTATCTAAGAGGCACTCAAGAAGGAGCTCGGTAAAGTTAACACATGATCTAGGTGATCTCAATCTAGTTTGGATCACATAAGGTTCGGGTACACCACAGTGACTTCTTCTCAGAGTCTTGGCATTATATCTTAGACCTCAATATTAAAGGAACATACAATATTACAATTCACAGATTCAGATCTCATCTGAAATTTTGATGATGGAGTGTAGATAACAATTCAGTAATATCTATGTTTTGTATGGGTAATACAAAAATCAAATTTTTGGCATAATAAGAGAGTTAATATTCTTTTAGAAAATTATCACTGTCAACAAATCAGATATCTTTCAGATAGAGAACAGTGATGGGCTCAACCTTTATTACAATCATCAAAGAAAAGGGACTCGGTGAAGGAAAAATGAATTATACCTCTGTCTCAACACAGTAAGGTCTCATTGATAACATTGTAACTACAATTCATTAAATTTATTATCTCTATGGTGATGATCTCGGTGTCTCGGAAATCATGATGCAAGTCTAGAAGAGATCTATAAGACAAGGAAACTCAAAATATAGAGAAGCATTTCTATTTTACATTCATTCACTACCAAAGAAGTCGAAGTATCTTGAAGAGAAGAAGGCATTATCATATTCAAAAGCTATAAGGAAATCTCTGTATCATCCCAGCAAGGACCTTATCCTTGAAGAAGATCATCCGAGAAAGCACCAATACATCTTCTTCAACCACCATCAAAGTGATCAAGCTGAAGATTTCATCTTCACTTGTCAAGTGAGTATATTTAATTATATAATCAAATTTGGTAAAATTACTTCGTGTTTGCAAGAGGATCCATAGACTGGTTGGGTCATCAAAACTTCTTGTATGAAAAAGAAGGATAGACATAATCCTTGAAGAAAGTGAAGTCATGGAAAAGGGTCTCCTATAAATAGTAATACATGAAGAGGATTCATATGAAAGATCCCATCATATAGTTGGATTAGAGACCTCAAGAGAATATATGATAAGTTGAAAGAAATATTCTTTGAAGATACAGTAAAGAAAGTTATATCACATAGACTTTATCTACATAAAATTGAAGGAATATCTTCATAGAATCTCAATTGTGAGATCTAGAGAAATGATAAAAAGATAATCATCACTATTCTAACTAATGAGCAAGGTAACAAATGTGCATGGGACAAGAAATTACCTCATCCAACAACTTGCCGCTTCTATGCTATATAGAAGAAGACAAGTTGACGGAAAATTTTTGAAAGACAAAGGATTCAGGCATTACGGAAAGAAAGCTCATATCACCAGAAAGGAGGAAGCTGAAGAAAAAGAAGATCAAGGAAAGAGGGAATAAGAGGTCTCTACTATGATTAAGATAGTATCTCTATGTACATTAAGAAGCATCTCGATAGAAGCATTTAGTGAAACAACTTTTGGAAAACCTCTCTACTAAAAGTAAAGCAGTCATCAGATCAAGGGTCATCATGGAGATATAATTTTGGGATGAGATGACATATTTTTGAAGAAGGTCAAAGGGAATGAAGCTCTTCATTCTTGATAAATTGCTATAGGATGACTCAAGGTATGATGTATGTATATATCTATATGTTTCCATTGGATGTTGTGAAGTGATGTCATATGGTTGCAAGTAATGGACTTCTGTATTTAGAAGTATGATCTATGAAGGAGTATCTCTCTATGCAAGGATAGATGAAATCAACATAATATATCCTCATGAAATATGAGGTGGTTTTATATGAACGAGGAACTGGAAAATGTGTAAGCTCCTGGGAATAGAGAATGTGCAGAGAGGAAGAGATCATGAAATGAAACCATGACAAGAGGTAGTTATCATTCGGAGGCCAAGAAGATGTGACTAGAATATCTCCTAGAAAGATATGTAGAATCTGATAGAAGTCCGGTAAAGAAGAAGACCCTTGGAAAAGCATATCATTAGGAGATGCGTCAATCTATATCAAGGATGTCAATGCTTATAGAAAGATGTCATGGTGAAAAAACATCACTAAGGTAAATTTTGTTTTAAAAGGTTCATATGTAAATATTTATTTGGATGAATTTGTGCAGGGCTACTTACCATGAGAAAGGATATATGATCCTAGAAGATGATTTGAAGGAAAGCAGCATGGCACAATAGTGGACCAGATAAGGAAGTCTAATGAATCACTTTCTGATAGCTGACATGACTCAGAATGGAAGTGATGGATGATATGTGTCCTATGAAGCTAAAAGTTGAAGATTCCTCAATATTGAAATCTGTGACATTGAGGACAGGAATTCTTCATGAGAAGTTGGGTGTCTCACCATTGATGTTGTTGGCCCCTGGTTAAGAGGGAGCTTGATGATAAGTTTCTTACTTGGAAGAAACTTGGTAATTCCTAAGAATGATATTAGGTACATTCCTTGTATAGGAATGAGTACATTCCCTTATGGAATAGTTCATCCCTGGTTGAGAGGGAGAGATAGACGCATCATTCTTGTCTTGGGAAGACAGAATGGAGGATTGGATAATCATCTGGCATTTGATACTCCTTGAGAATGTGTTAGGGCATTCAATATAAGAGTAGTCGGGGACCGATATTATTTGAGGGCTAGCTACCCAAGATAAGAATAGTCTAATAAGGTCATACTTTGGGAACACCCAGGTGGAGTATGTACCTTGGAGAGTGTTGTAGCCGTTACAACACCACCCAAAATTTTGGGTATATTTAAAATTTCGGGTTCCCCCTCTGCTCGCTTAGGCGTTGAAGTCTTTCACTCGACCTGCAATCAACTACATCCCAGCGACCTATCCCCAACCCCTCATGAGTTGTCTCGCCATCATGATCAGATGTCGTTGTTGCAATCACGCCATATGTGGGAAGGATCATCCAGCGTACGCCCGAACACTCTTTTTGTAGTCGCACCAAGTGTAACGAGATTGCCATGCATACGTTTGAATGGAAACCTTTTTTATATTGACGAATAAAATCCCTCCCGCTGTAGGTCATTAAGCATGTTGTTTGAATACTTCTCTTAAGATTTTTAGTTTTATATGTTTTGGCTAGGGCCATCATTATCGAAGAATAATTGTGATGTTGTAATGTTCCACACAGGTCGACCCCACGCGTGACCAACCCCTCGTCTTATCATGACATTGAGGGAAATAAAATTGAGCCCAATAACAAGGCCAAAGTTGCGGAATAGGGGAGGAGGAGGAGCAAACGACCAGTACTATTAAAAGAAGGATAGTGTGATACATGTTGATCGGAGAGAACCTTCTATGTCACTAATGCAAAAAGCTTTCTTCACTAGTGCGCACCAGATGCTTAAAAGCACTCCATTGGAAATGTCCAGATCCTGAACCATACCATCTAAATGTCGATGGGCGCACGCAAAGAAACATATTTCGCCACTTCGGTAGCAGTGTGAAAGCACACATGTTGGTGTGGCAAGCCAATGGCAGAGTTTTCAAATATGTGAGCGCATTTGTGAGAAGCAACATTTGTGAATCCTAAGCTACATGGTGTGAAATTATTTATGCTACAAGGAGTACAACGTGGAACAAGGAAATGGCCTTAAAACCCTATTCTCCTTTGCTCTTTCATATCCATAAATTTTGTCTATGTGGGACCATAAGGGATGGAGAACTTCAAATTGAACCTAAAAGGTGATGTTTAAACGCATGCACCTTTTGGTAGCCAGGCGCATTGATGCATAGGCAAATAGTATCTAGAACTATAAGGCAAAAAGGCTCAATATTAAAAGGGCCATCAATATGGCTTGAACAAATGACCATTCTACCCTATGAGGCTGCATTGTTTTAAAAGGAAAAAATTTCTCGGGAAGGATATGCTTTCACCATAAAATAGGAGAAATATGATTGGAGACTTCTCATCGACCTCACGTTCCATACGCTTCCACTTGGCATCCCATACTTAGTTGATGAGTAGTAGATGTCAGATCTTAGTTTTTCAAAGCAAGCAACATTCATATTATGGGTCTGCGGCCTTGGCAATGAAAATTTCTATTCATTTGCGCTAACAATCTAAGGAAAAGAAAATGGTAAACTTGATGCTATTAAACTAAGGCGTGAGAGGGATAAATCCATATGGTTTCAAAACCATATGAAATGATGGAGTACAACCATAAGACACGTCACAAATGGGCACAAAATTTTCTAACAACAGTTCTAATCCATGATTAAACATGTGGGACAGGTATATTTATACAACGGTCAACTGTGCGCAGAAATGACCATGGCACGTTGCATGGGCACAAATGTTCGATGACGTATATTATATAGTGGTCCAACCTCACGGTAAAAGGTGGAACGGAGCTGCATGGACACGTTGGTCGACTCTACGTTGGAAACATGGCGCAGAACCATGTGAACACGTTGCCAATTGAGCGTAAATGCTTTGTCCGAAGTCTAGTCTGTGGAACGCATGTTAAAAATATGAGCGAGAAGTTATAATAAAACCACGATAGCATGTATAATGCTGCAGTGCAATAACAGGAAAATCAAGAGCAGGATTGTAAAACGATGCGTTGAACGATGCCGAGTCATGGTTTTAAGCACAGTTGCACTGTTGCAATTGACTTTAAACAATTCAACGTGTAGGTGGAACATTATCGATTATGACTTCAACATCGATCCCATTATCATAAGAAGAAACTCGACAATCACGACGAAGTGGAGTTAACAAGCTAATAATTCATCTTTGTTTAGGTATGTAGCTTCGGTGTCTTGGAGAGCGACTCCTACGAGAATGATACTCTTAACTTGGGTTTCACTGATGGCACACAGGACATTCTTTTTAGATATAAGCATTTCAAAAATCGATGATGTGTTTGCTGCATTTAGGCACATGTTTAACGTAGGCCCGTCTGTCCGTTATCAAACTTATATAGTTGCCATTTGAGAAATACATGCAACGCTAATTTTAAACTATGTCGGATGGAGATTATTGATGCAGGTTCGTTAACCGCCGGATGTTAGCTATGAACAGACTGTTAAATGGACAATGGGTGACAAAGCAGGTCCAGCTCACCACCGATGCCAAGTCATATGCCACACACGCTGGAGGAGGAGAATTTAACGCACGGCATGTCTGTCATATCTCAGCATGCCGTGATTTCAGGCCATCCGGAACAGAATGAAAGCTGGCACATTCCAAAAGCAGATGTTTAATGTTCCATGCACCGAAACAGGAAATTTTAACACACAACATGTCTGTCATATCTCAGCAGGCCGTGATTTCAGGCCATGCTGAACAGAATGAAGGCTGGCACATTCTAAAGTGGATGTTTAAGTGACAGAGGTTTCTGATTGAAAATATCGCTGATACACAGATTTTCAGGAACCGTTCATCTCTGCGCCCGACATACAAGGATATGACAGCCGTTGCACCGCTCAACTCTGGCATGCAATGACCATACTTAACATGATCGATTTTCATATGGAAAGAAGCTTGAACCCCTTCGATTTGGTTTCGTTAGTGCGGCAAGTAAGAACTCTGAGAAAATGAGCATTCTCCATTTCATGAAAACCAATAGGTCACACTATTCTCAAGTCGCTGGGTCGCAACACTGAGGAATAGGTCACAATGCGACTGTGCGACCTCTGCAAAGTCGCTTTTCACAGGACAGCTCTGAATCACATTTCCTCACAGGTTGCTGGGTTGCATAAGCTCAGCAACGAGCCGGCAGTGCGACCCCACTACGGTGCGACCCTGCAATTTCACTAAGGAGTAGCACCCTCACCTTTATTTTTCATGACAGCATGTAGACTCGTGAGCTCTTTTCCAAGAGTTGGGAACCATCATTCGAAGGATCACTCCTCATAGTTAATAGATGACTTTTCATTTAATCATCGCTCAGATCAACCCTATTTCGAAGGGGCATTCCCTCATTAAGATATTGGCGCAAACTTTCAAACATGACAAAAGTATCATTAGAGCCCAGCATAGTTTTCGTTGTGGAGAAAACAAGCAGCATGTTGCCCAAATCAACACTTCCTTCAATTGGGTCTGCATTCCAAACTCGGCTCATAGTTACACTAATTTGCATTATGGTAATTGAAGAAGGTACAAGGAAAGCTTACTCGAGCCAGTATCTCCGATGACATAATGGTGGACGTTGTTAGTTAGCATGAGGAAACAGAGCATTTCCCAGCAAGCAAGAGAGTTGGTACACTGATGGCATATGTGTTGTTTATTCCTGGTCCCCTACTAAATCAAAAGCTGGGAACCAGAAATGCATCATATACAGTGGGAGATGGAACAAGCAAAAGCCCTTTGCCTTATCAATGGGTTTTCACTACAAACATTTGATAAGGACCACGCTGCGACATAACATTTGACCACACAGGGGTCTAAATTCATTGTTTTCTCTTTTGCAAATTAATTAAAATGCCCTTAGCATTATTATTATTCAATCTGTGACCTATGTTATTTTATTGCAGGAAGAACCTTTGGGTTTGCTCAAAGAGCAAAGGTTTTCCCCAGCAAACAGCGGGACCATTTCAAAACAAGTACATCCTCATGAATCTCCAAAGAAATCACTTTAACTTTGAGAGCACCTGGCCCCATCCATCGAAAGAAGGCTACAAGTCGCAGATCTGCAGGGGTCACAGGCTGCACATCTGCAGGTCGCAAGGCTGCATATCTTCGATTTTTCCACCTTTGCGACCCCGCGACCCAGTGACCTAGTCGCAAGGTCGCAAGGTCGCATATCTTCGGTTTTTCCACCTTTTGCGACCCCACCACCCAGCGACCTAGTCGCAAGGTCGCAAGGTCGCATCTCTTCGGTTTTATGCTTTTTGTGACCCCGCGACCTAGCGACCTAGTCGCAAGGTCACATCTCTTTGGTTTTATGCTTTTTGTGACCCCGTGACCCAGCGACCTAGTCGCAAGGTCGCAAGGTCGCATCTCTTCGGTTTTATGATTTTTGCGACCTCGCGACCCAGTCAGGTCACAGGTCGCAACAACAGCTCAGGTTGCAGGTCACAGAAAAGACTGGGTTGCGAGGCATCCCAATGGTCAAGAAGATGAAAAGTCTAGGAAGCCCAAAGGGTAGGTTGTGTATGATAAATACTCCTTCAGGAGCTTGTAAAGAGATCTTTGGTTTGGGACTCGAGCTGAGTGCATTGTATTACTAGTAGATATACATTTAATGATGAATACAAGCATTTTTTAAAACCCCTTTTGTGGATCTGGTGTTGTTTTATGTACGAGCACTGTTGATTATTATATCTTCAGTTTCCGAATATCTTTAGATTAATGGAACTGCATCTTCAATTCATATCACAGTTGCATAACAGTTTTCTGAGTATGTTAATGGTGGTTGAGTTTATTTCACTTTCTTAGCTAATGTTTATGAATTTGTTTATCTGCGTTTGTGTTATCATTTAAACTTTTAGGAAGTGAAGAGTGTTCTTTCCGTGAGGAATTGTTTCCTTTACAGTCAGAACAGTCTACAAGCACGACCCTAATGAAGTGTTGCTAACAACACTTCCTTCGGTCTTCATGCTTTATTATTTTCTCTCGCTACTCATAGTGCTGAATGTACATTTAATGCATCAAACATATGTCTTGTATCAGTTGATTAGGTGTGTACCCACTGTTTTATAGAGTTTAAGCGAGACCCAAAGCAAAGGAGAAATCATTGGTAGCCGGACCCACACCCCGGACGGGATCCCTATTCCAAACGGTTCAAGGTCTAATTGGGACCTTTTACTGGGGAGATCCCCTGTTGTTGGCCGGACAGATTTTCCCGTCAACAGAGAGACAATGACGAAGGTGTCTATAAGTCATGTGTCTCGCTAGCATTGTAGCCCATTGTCTCGTTGAGAGATGGAGTTGCTAGTCAAGGCCTTGCACTAGGAAAATGTTGGTTGATATGATGTTATATAGATGTGATTACCAATCCGATTCTTCTTATGATATTCTTCAGTTTGAAAGTGACCATGTACATGTATGAATACCTCCCTATTTAAGAGGGAGTGTTGAAAATTGTAACTAGGTCGGTCTTCACGTTGGCTATGTAATTATGTATTTATGTATAGAATATGTCAATGATAATAAAATGTATTTGGTATACTTGTCTCATGGGTTTCATGAGAAATATTTTATTATGTAGATAGACTTCTTCTTGATGTCTATTAGGTTTATGTCTTCTAGGAATAAATACTATTAGGTGTCATATTCATGAAGGATTCAGTTTGTACTCCAAAGACCTTGACATCCCTCATATAATGTTGTAATCAAGAGAAGTCAATCCATTGGAGTAACACCACTTGGAAAGTAACTAAAAGTCATGGTTAGCCCACATGTCATGATGAAGTTGGCTTAAACCATAATTAATGGTCGACCTAAAAGATGAGAACTTACCACTATATATTAGCCAAGTCTGCGAATCATTTGAATAGATAAGAAAGACAGATATCACACTATTGAATGCAGACTCTTTTACAGATTACAGACTTACAGTTACCACAGAAAATATGGAGGATATACATACAAAGTATTTGTGGTTATCACTACAGAGACGGAGGATAAGTATACGAAGTTCTTGCAGTTACTACAGCATAGATGAAGTTTATATTGTTACAAATACACCATGGACACCGCAATAGATATTGCGTTGAGTAATTGCGGACACCACAACAGAAGGAAATTGCGGACACCATATTAAATACTGCGTATGGAATCCACAACAGACTTCAGTGCAGATATATATACTAAGTGCGAATAAAATTCAGTGATCTTAAAGAAAAGAAAGAGCAATAGTGAGGAACGTAAATCCTTGATTTACCTTCTCACGGTTCAAGTTATTTAAATACCTATCTTGGGTCTTGATAATTGACTTGATGAAAGATTAACATAACTAAAAGAAGATAAGACATAAGAACGTTCACAAATAATTATCAAGGAGAAAATTTTATTAACCTATAGCCTTTCAAATTCTCAACAGTTTCTATGGTATTTGAATTTTCTCCTGGTGAGCACCTTCATCAAAATATCTGCATCATGATCTTCCGTAAGAATGTACTGAAGCAACATGATCTTCCGCTGCACACAATATCTGATATGATGATATTGGATATCTATATGCTTAGATCTATCATAAAACAAAGGATTAATCGAGAGTTTAATGAAACTTTGATTATCACAATGAATCACTGTAGCATCTAAATGAGAAGAGGTGTATCTATGGGTTCGCGGCCCTCCATGTGAAACTTACCTAGTATCTCCCTTGCATACCTGCCTTGAGACATAAAAGGTTCACCATCTCGCTGCCATATTTCCAATCCAAGGAAATAATGGAGGCCCATATCCTTCATCTCGAACTCCTTTGGAAGGTCCTCCTTGCATGAGTGTATCAATTGCTCATCACCAGTCAGTATTAAATCATCAACATAAATAAAAATGATTAAAATCTTACCCTCCACCACAATTTGGTATAGGTTTTCATCTGCCTCACTCTTGGTGAAGACAAGTTTGGTGAAATAGTTGTTTAATCTGAGTGTACTAAGAACAGGGTGCTTGCTTCAGCCCATATAACGCTCTTTTGAGTCTGCACACATGCGACTCACTGCTGAAGATATCAAATCCTTTAGGTTTCTCAATATACACTTCTTCCTCAATTATCCCATTAAGAAACACAGTCTTCACATCCATCTGATGAATGTGCGAACCCATCTGCGCTAAGAGATAAATGATGATCCTTATGGAAGAATACCATGCGACATGTGCAAAGGTTTATTCATAGTCAATCCCCTCGATCTGTGAGAAGCCCCGGGCCAAAAATTTGGCCTTGTATTTCTCAACACTCCCATCAGCAACTTGCTTTACCTTGTAGATCCATCTTGAACCTACCATTGATTTATCAACCGACCTTGGAACAATTTCCCAAGCAATGTTTCTAACAATGGAGTCATATTCCTCCACCATTGCATCTACCCATGTGAACTCATACACTGCTTCCTGAAATGAAGATGGCTCAACCACAATATATTTTCTCATGAGAGCCATGTATCCAATGAATCGGTCAGGAGATTGTATTTGTCTGCGATGTGAAGTAGGGACTCCTACATTATGTGCAACATCAAGTCTCAACCTCTCAGCTTCTGTGGTATGCCTTCTTCCAGTTTTGATGTTTGGCTCTACATGAGTGGACTCCTCCACTCCATGAACCTCCTCATGTGGTTGATCCACATCTAGAGACTCATATTTGGGAACTAGCAGTTCCTCCTCTGCATACAAATCCATCTCCCTCTCAAGCGACAACCACATGGATTTCCCCTCATCAAATTTTATAGCTCGTCGCATAACAGTCATCTTACTATTAGGAAAATCCACAAGATAATTATGGGGTGTTTCTATGTACCCCGCAAATATCCCAACTTCAGCAGTTGGCTCCAGCTTCTTACTGGTGTTCTTGGTCACATGCACATAAACAAATGAGCCAAAAATCTTAAAGTGAGAAACATTCGGTTTCTTACCAGTGAAAGCTTCTTCAAGTGTACTCATGCCAAGTACTCTATGAGGACAACAGTTGTGCAGATAAACCAGAGCGTTGCATGCTTCTACCCACAAATTCATTGGTAGGCCCTAATCATGCAGCATTTCTCGTGTTGCACCCATGATCGTTATGTTCTTCCTCTCCACGACCCCATTTTTCTGTGTGTTATGAGGCGCTATGAGTTCTCTTTGAATTCCTTATTTTATGCATAAGTATTTGAATTTGTTAGAGATTTATTCTTCACTTTATCGCTCCTTAGAGCCTTCACTTGCTTCCCCGACTCTTTCTCCACCAATGCCTTAAACTCATAGAACTTTGAGATCGTTTTATCCTTCTTCTGCATGAAGAAGATCCATAATTTATGAGAAAATTCATCAACAAAAATAACATAATACCTGTCTTTTTCTGTTGAAGCAACCGAGAATGGTCCACACACGTTTGTGTGAACTCTTTCCAGGATCACCAAAGCACAGTTCTCATTTTCATGAAAGGTGGACTTTACATACTTCCCCTTGGTGCTACCCTTGCACTAATCTAACTGAGCAAGTGTTCCCATTGGAAGTCCAGTAGATATTTGATGCATGACTTTCAAGGCTCCATGATGAATATGGCCCAATCGCCTGTGCCATAATTTCCCTCATCTCGACTCGCCACTTTTTTTGCCTTGCCCATCATGGAAGTGAAACCATCTACCTCCAGCTTGTAGATATTCTTAACTCGAATCCATATCCTCTTGGCTTGACCTATTTTTTTATGTCCTAGGAAATATTTTCCATCGTTGAAAACAACGTCATAGCATTTTTCCTCCAACATTGCGACTGAGACCAAGTTTTTCTTCAGACCTAGAACATGCATAACATCTTTCAATTTAAATGGTTTATATGACTCCGTCTCAAAGGTAATGGTACCAATGTCGGTTGAACAGTGTCATCCATCGTCACCCATCTCTATATGCATTTGGAGATATTTCTCCTCCAAGTCACTGAAAAGCTCCTTATATCATGTCATGTGGAAGGAAGCACCACTATCAAGATACCACACCGATCACAATGCACTTGACACCATGCATGCAATCAAAGACAAATAAAGTTAAAATTGTGAGGCAAAGGCCTCACCAGTTGCAGCTCTAGCAGCTTTCTTGTTCTTCTTCTTCTGTGAGCAGTTAGTGGTGAGATGGCCATGTTCGTGAAAGTGAAAACACTTCACCTTTGACAAATCCAGCTTCTTGCCTTTAGACTCAGATTTTGAATGGAATTTCTTCCCCTTCCCTTTCCTTGTCTTGGCAGCCAAAGCACAATCCTCTTCATCATCATTCTTTGATGAAGAGCCATCTCTAACGTTCCGCCTGAACTCCTCCTGCACTAGATCTGACCACAATCGTTCCCAATCTGACAGTTTTTTCCATCCGTTGACAGAGTCTTCATAACTATGCTAACTCTTAGGAAGTCCCAAGAGATCCAATCTCACCAAATCATCATCGGCAACAGTGATTCCCACACTCCCTAGTTCATTCCAACATTGGACAAAATTTGTGAGATACTTTGGAATATTATCACCCTTTTCCATCTTGATCTTTCTGAGTTTATCCTTCAGCGCCAATTTCCTATGGTCGCTACAGCTTTGGAAAAGATCCATAAAATCCTTCCATGTAGCATATGGAGTGTATTTCCTATGAAGTCTTGAGACAATGTGGTCTCATACACCTTCCAACAGAATCCTTCTCAGCTTTGTCACTTTCTTTTGTCATGCATCAAGTAATGCAGCATTCGTCGAAGTGGGCTTAGGAACATCATTGTCTATGAATTCCTTCAAGCCATTATCTTCAAGCACTTCCTCCATCCTGTCCTTCCAGGAAATTTAGTTCAAGCTGCCCTCGAGTGCATACTCTAGCTGCAATCCATTGAAATCCATTTTGATGTTTAATCAATTTTCGCACCAAGAAATTCTTGCAGCAAATTCGAATTGTTTCCACCAACAAACTCAACTCTTACTTCAAAATTGCAATCTTGTGCGCTCTAATACCATGTATAAATTTTAATACAATTATGTATTTCCTGGATTCTCCTGATCTAACAATTATATTCCACTATTAAATACAGAATCGCTTCTACAACAATTCTTGCGGAAATTTAAAACACGATCGCCAATTGCAAACACATGAAGAAAAATAAATCACACATAACACAAATGTTTTTACTGGGAAAGCATAAAGCTAAAAACATCACTATAATATATTATGTATATATCATGGATCATGAAACAATCTCATACAAAACTCTAATCCAAGATCTCTCAGTACAATATACAATTGCCTCACACTGTCTTGCAGAAATTGACAAATGCCTTAGCCAAATTTCTGCTTCACAATAGCCTGCCTCCACTGCAAAATCCAAGATGATTACAAAGACCAATTTGATGCAATCATTCCCTCCTTGACTACACAATCCTCATGAGCATATCCAATGTGTGTTTGTCTTGCAAGAGTACAATCCAATATAGTACAACTGATAGTCAACTGTCCCTTTCACCTACCTCTCAACTGGGTCTCCACTGGATCTGACATGCATGTAGTTAACAGTATTAAATATTCAGTTGCATGTGAGATCACTACATGTAAATTAATATAATATTTAATTCATTGATCTCTCACTAGTGTATCTTGAGTTACAACTAGCACAACTGATTTTAACTCACTTAACTGAGTTAAACTACTTTACAACTCACATAACTACACATCCAAATATGTTACAACTTTGAATCACTCAGTTACAATTAAGTCCACTTGCATGTCCCACCAACCAACCTTTGAACTCAAAATTCCTTCAGCTAATTTGTTTGCCACTTTAGTTAACTAATTCCAAGTGCTCCATGAGGATAGATTAATATTTATTGTCAAACTATTATTAAGGGATAATAATAGTCGACATGTAATCTATAAATAGAACTCGCACATAAATATAAAAATAGAACATCATCTATAAATATAATTTTATCACCATATATAAATAGACATAATTTATAAATAGAATTTTCTCATCCGTTCTAAAAATAGAATTCCACCTAAAAATAGCCTGAGGCTCCATCCTAGTGTAGGTGCTTAATTTTCACTAGGATCATCATCTTTTTGAATCTCAACAATACGTAGCAGTGGGGTCGGTCTTCAATACCACTCTTTTTGGACCCCACCCACCCCCCCCCCCCCAACTCCCCGACGTTAAGTATCAGACGATAAGGGGGGGGGCAAAGTCTCGTACGAGCCGTTGGATGAAATGGAGATGTGATGGATGATCGAATAGATGGGGGAGGATTAACATGTATCAGAGTCAAATGAAATGGTTGGGTAGGGTTATGGTGTGACATGAATGATTAGAGAATAAGGCAATATAACGTGTCAAGATGGTAATGGAGAATATGGTAGTGGAGGATGACGGTGCTGAAGTATAACACATAGAATTAAAACATTTGGTTTTGATGGTTTATTTTCAAAATATTAAAGATAAATCTTTAATAAAATGTGATTTTGAAAATGATTTTTTTTAGAAAATGTTTTCATTTCTCTTCGAAATATAGCAACAGAGCATAGAAATTATATGACACATTGAGCTTATTTAGGACTATAAAACAAGCTTTCTCCTTCAACTAGACCTTTATGGATGAAATGGAAGTTTAACTACCTTTTTAATAATAATAAATTGAAGATTTTTCGTGGCATTTTAGACCCTATACTTGACCTATATGTGATGGAATGACACTAATTTAAACCTCTGAATGGATACGAAATAGTGTGAAGGAGCAGCATATCATGATAGGACTCATTCAGTGACCAAAATTATTTTTAAAGACTAACTGAAAAAGAAAAACATTTGACTAACGACCTGATGGAAAACTCTTAAAAGAGCTATCTTTGATTACTGAAAAACCGACTCTAGCATTGGCTCCAGTTGGGGATGGAAGCTCCTTCAGGAGGTGTCAAGAACACCGTATATCAGGAAGCCTTATTCATTGGGTTATGGAGTCAACTATACTGTAAAAAACAAAAGTAAACTGAAAACCATTGACTAAAACAACTGACTTGACTCTTACTTGACAAAATACTAAAACTTGAAAACTTTTTTTTCAAATAAAACATGAGTTGTTTGAAGAAATATTATGGCCTTCTCCTCGGGCTTTAAACTTTTGCAACCATTCCCTTATTTTCTGAGCATGAAATATAAACGTGTATATACAATGCCATTTAATTTCTTTCTCAGGATTTCAAGAAACATAGTGCTCTAGAAAAAATGCTTTGTTTCCTCTGAATGCTATAATCTTGTAAGGTTCATTCCATAGATTGTCAAATTTCCCATTCTTGCCCTATTCTTCATTTCTAGCATCTCATCATAGAACAATATCTCCAATCTCAAACTCATCATCCTTTGTTTTTATGTCAAAAATATTTTTAATTCTGTAATGCAGCTTTGAAGTATTGCTAAAAAATTCATCTCTTTACTGTTACAAATGTATCATCTGGTTGATCCTTCTCTGAATGTCAATAGGATCATTGTCAACCTCCTGTAAAATATTCATTACTAGAACAACCAAAGAAGTAGGGAAAACAATATCAATTCCATAAACAAGCTGAAATAGAGACATGTTAATTGATCTTTTTGTGCTCACTCTATCAACCCACAGAGCATTTGTAAGCTTCTTGTGCCAATTCCTTTTGTTTTTTTGCAACATATTCTTAATAATATTCAACAAAGATGTATTAGATGATTCTGCAAGCCCATTTCCCTGAGGATAATATGCAATAGAATGACCAAGTCTAATGTGATATTTATCACAAAAATCAATCATCTTATTGGATTTGAAAGCAGTTCCATTATCAGTGATAATCTTCTATGGACAACCAAACCTTGACAAAATATTATTTTTCACAAAACTCAATGATAACATAATCAGTTGCTAGCTTAGTGGGAATAGCCTCAATCCATTTGGTAAAATAATTTGTAGCAATGAGAATCCATTTGTGTTGAGCTGAAGATGGAGGATGAATTTCACCAATAAAATAAATTCCCCATTGTTGGAATGGTGCTTGGACTTCAATTTTTTTAAGAGAAAACCGTAAAAGTTTCCTTTTTCCTTGAAATATCTGACACTGATGACAATTATTAATTGTTTTATAAACATCAAAAAGCAAGGTGGGTGAATAAAAACCTACTCTCAAAATTTGTTTTCTATGGATTTCCAATAAAGATGACATCCATAGTCACCCTTATGGAAATTTTTCATAACTTTCTCAACTTCACCTTCAACTAAACAACTTAGCAATATCCCAACTAGGTCTTTCTAATATTAGATAGCATTCAGAATGCAATATTTGAGTGCTTTAACTTCAATGATCTTGCTTTACCACTTGGCATGCCAGGAGGAAGATTCAAATGTTGCAAAATATATACAATATCAGCATACCAAGGAGATAAAGAAAAGATCTCAACTATCTCAGGTAATTTTTCAACAGTTTGTTCATCAGGCAATGCAACAATGAAATTTATATCTAAGGATGAAGATTAGAATCTGCCATCAGCTTTGCTCAGCCTTTCCCCTTGATTAATTTTGTGGGCTTAATAACCAAGTCATACTCTAGCAAAGCTGCAATCCATTTTCCTCTACGACCTTCTGGATCATTCTGTGTAAGTACTTATTTAACTGTTCATTTGGCACGTAATTAATAGCATGAGAATGTAAAATATACACTCTCAAATATTTCAATGCTTTGACTAAATCCAAAGCTTGTTTCTCAATAATATTGTACTCTAAAGCAACATCTCTTATTGTTTTCCTAAAGAAAGCAATAGGATGTTATGTATTTTGATTTTTCTTCTACATTAAAACACCTGGAAGTGTATGCTCTGAAGCCAATGAAAAAAATAATAAAATCAAGTGTATAGTCTGGGCTAATGAGAATAGGAGCATGAGATAGAGATGACTTGATTAAATGACTTCTTTGTTTCTTCTGGCCATTTTATTTCAATATATTTCTTCAACATATCAGTAATTTTCCTCAAATGTTCAGCAAGATTGGGAAAAAATCTTCTCAGAAAATTGATTTTACCATTGAAAGATTGAATCTCTTTTTTTCTCCTTGGATAATCTAAATTATGAATTGCTTCAATCCTTGAAGTATCTACTTTTATGCCATATTTAGATATAATATTCCCCATCAATTTTCCTTCTTCCATAGCAAAGAGGATCCTCTTTGGCTTTAATGAAATACCAAACTTTCTGCACTTTTCAAAGATTGTCTTTAAATGTTGCAAATGGTGTTCATTTGTCTTTGAGAAAACAGTTATATCATCAAGATAAATAACCAAAAATAGATCTTTTTCATTGGCGAAAGAAATTTCCATTGTGTAGAAATTTGAATAACTGATATATTATTCACCGAGATTCTCCTGATCACACACTATTTTATCTTCATGCACAATACAGAATCTCTTCTACCATTGATCATTACATGCGGAAATAAAAATAATTGCATGCGCACATTAAAACCATAAACAATCACACATATGAACACAGTATTTTATGGGAAAGCTTAAAGCTGAAAACCCCCAACTATCTGTATATTATATGTCGTAGAGATCATGTAACAATCATTATACAAAGCTCCTCACAAGCTCTCAGTATAATCTCCAATTGCTACACACTAATCAAGCCCGATCTAGCAAATCACATGCTCCAATCTCTGCCACCTGATAGCTAGCCTCTATTGCGTAATCAATGCTGTAGAATGGCTCATAAATAACTTCGAACCACTTGGCTTGTACTACGCAATCCTCATGGGCTTCTCCAATCACTGGTTGTTGCAAATATGCAACAGTATAGTCACAACTGATAGTTAACTTGCTCTTTCACCTATCTCTGCACTGGTCTCCACTGAAAATGTCCATGCACTTAAGTTAACTGATGTATTCTTTAGTTTATTAATGAGTTTATAATTAGTGAATTAATTAATAATTAATTCACACCACTCTTCACTAATTGTATCAATCAGTTAAACTATATACAAATAGCTCAACTATGTTTAGATTAGTTAAACTGAACACAACTCCATTAACTCCTCAATCAACTCCACCAAACTTCTGCTGAGTTATAACTAAGTATCCAATAGTGCTCACCAAACCCTAGGAATAGCGTAATTCCTCTGTCAGATGCATGAGCCACTTCCAAGGCTCGAACTGAAGTGCTCCAAGAGAGTAAACTACTGTTTATAGTCCAAATATTATTAAGGGTAAATAATATTTGACTTCCCTATTTTAAGGAGAGGCAGTCTAAAAATAGACTTCGACCTATAGGTCCAAAAAATAGATGTCCATATATTTTTCCCAACATGACCAATACTCCAAGAATAACATACTGCAATCCCTGGACCATGCTCCGTATGTCTAAAAATAGACATAGTCTAAAAATAGATTTTGCGCCAAAAATAGCCTGTGGGCCCACTTAGTGAAGGTGACTTCTTTCCACTAAGCTCATCATATTTTTGCATTCTCAACACTCCCTCTCAACAAGATATAGATTATCTGTAACCCCTATCCTGCCTCTATGGTATTCGAATTTTCTCCTGGTGAGCGCCTTCGTCAAGATATCAGCATCCTGATCCTCCGTAGGAATGTATGAAAGTAACATGATCCTCCGCTGCACACAATATCTGATATGATGGTACCTGATGTCGATGTGTTTGGATCTATCATGAAATACTGGATTAAACGAGAGTTTGATGCAACTCTGATTATCACAATAAATCACAGTAGGCTCTAAGTGTGAACCGAACAACCCGACCAGGATCTTCCTCATCCATATAGCCCTTGACAACTTGTGGTTGCTACATACTCAGCCTCATCTAAACCGAGTGCTACCCGGACCGTTCTCCTGTTGTACCAAGAAACTGCTGTCGACCCGATACTGAAAATCCCTCCAAATGTGCTCTTTCTGTCCGTTGGGCTCCCTGCCCAATCTGCATCCGTGAAGCCACACAACTTCACCTCATTCGATTGTCTGTACCATAATCCATATCCCGATGTGCCTCTGAGATATCTCAATACATGCTTTCCTGCCTTCCAGTAGAGCTTGGTAGGCTTAACCATAGCTTGTGAAAGCTGGTTAACAACATATCATATGTCGGGTCGTGTATTGACCAGATACATAAGCGACCCCACCAACTGTCGATAAACAGTGGCATCCACTACCTCCGCCGAAGTAGCATCCTCCTTCCTCCATCCACCAGGAAGAGGAGATTTTCAACAGCTTGGCAACCCATGCATGCCGAGAATCCCCGCATCCCCCCGGCATACTTTCCTTGAGAAACAAACAGTCCATCACTGCGCTGCCAAATTTCCAATCCCAGGAAATAATGAAGGAGGCTCAAGTCCTTCATCTCAAACTCTTTTGCAAGATCATCCTTGCATGAGAGTATCAACAGCTCATCACCTGTCAAAATCAAATCATCTACATAAAGTACAATGATCAGCAACTTACCCTCCACCACAATCTGGTATAGGTTAGGATCCGCCTCACTCTTGGAGAATCCAATTCCGGTGAAATAACTGTCTATCCGTGTGTACCAAGCACGAGGTGCTTGTTTCAACCCATACAGCGCTCTCTTGAGCCTGCACACATGCGACTCGCTGTTGAAGATCTTGAAACCTTCGGGCTGCTCTATGTACACCTCCTCCTCAATGACTCCATTGAGGAATGCAGTCTTCACATCCATCCGATGAATGTGCCACCCCATCTGCGCTAAGAGAGCAAGAATCGTCTGTATGGAAGAATACCTTGCGACAGGTGCAAAGGTCTCCTCATAATCGATCCCCTCTATCTGTGAGAAGCCTCAGGCAACAAATCTTGCCTTGTACTTCTCCACACCCCGCCACCGCTTACCACTTTGTAGATCCATCTCAAACCCACCATCGATTTCTTCCACTTTTAGACAATCTCCCATGCACTATTTCTTTTCGACAATCAAATCATACTCTTCCGACCATGGCATTCACCCGCGGCGGGATCCTCCACGTAGCTTTCCTCAAAAGAGGATGGTTTGGCCACGACACACTTTCTCATAAGAGCCATGTATCTAGTATACACTTCTGGAGACATTTCGTCTCCTCGTTCGCGCCGTGATGTAGGTACCCACAACCCTCTCTCGTATCTTGGAGCCTCGTTTTCGCTCGCCTTCTGTAGTGCGCTTCTACCCTCTGATGGTTGGCGCTGCATGAGTGGTCTCTTCCACTCCATGAACCTTCTCTTGTGGTTGATCCACATCCAGAGACTCATCCTTAGGAACTAATAGCTCCTCATCTTCATGCAAGTGTGGCTCCCTCTCAAGCGAACACTTCATGGCTTTCTCCTCATGAAATTTGATATCCCATTGCACAACAGTCTTGCGACTGTCTGGAAAATACACACGATAGTTGTGGGGCGTATCAGTGTACCCCACAAATATCCCAACCTCTGCGGTCGGCTCCAACTTCTTCCTGGCATCCTTCGTCACATGAATGTAAACAAGTGAACCAAAAATCCTCAAATGGGAAATATCAGGCCTCTTACCAGAAAATGCCTCCTCGGGTGTACTCATGCCAAGTATCCTGTGAGGACAACGGTTCTGCACATATACTGCAGTATTGCATGCCTCTGCCCACAAGTGAATGGGTAGGCCCTGATCATGCAACATCGCCCGTGCAGCACCCACAATCGTTCTGTTCTTCCGCTCAGCAACCCCATTCTGCTGTGGGTTATGAGGTGCTATGAGCTCTCTTCGAATTCCTTCTGCGCTGCAAAAGTCCTTGAATTCGCCAGAGATGAATTCACCACCATTGTCGCTCCTAATAGCCTTCACCTGCTTCCCTGATTCTTTCTCAACCAGTGCCTTGAACTCACAGAACTTTGAGTATGTCTCGCTCTTCTTCTGCATGAAGAAGATCCAGCACTTCCGAGAAAAATCATCAACAAATATCACATAGTACCCGTGCTTTGCTGTCGAAGCTACTGAGAAAGGTCCACACACGTCTGTGTGAATTCTCTCAAGGATCGTCGTGGTGCGACTATCCTTCTCGTGAAAGGTGGCTTTCACAAATTTTCCCAAGGTACACCCCTTGCACTGATCTGACTGCGCAAGAGTGCCTTTAGGAAGCCCATTAGAAATCTGCTGCAGTATCTTCAAAGCTCCATGGTGAAGGTGGCCCAATCTCCGGTGCCACAACTCGCCATCATCCCGGCTCACCACTCCTTCTGCCTTGCCTGCCATTGCTACGCAGCCATCTACCTGCAATTGATAAAGGTTCTTAACTCGAACCCCTATCCTTCGGGTCTCACCAGTTGCCTTACTGCGCAGGAAAGCCTTTCCCTCACTAAAGACAACATCATATCCCTTGTCTTCTAACATCGCCACAGAGATAAGATTCTTCTTCAATCCTGGAACATGCATCACTTCCTTCAATACGAAGGGTTTACCAGACTCCCTCTCAAAGGAAATGGTACCGATATTGGTCGCACTGTATCTACCATCATCGCCCATCTCGATGTGCACTCCAAGATCTTTCTCATCCAGATCAGTAAACAAATCTCGATCTCCTATCATGTGAAAAGATGCGCCACTGTAAAGAAACCACACTAAACCCATCACACTTGAAACCAAGCATGCGATCAGCAAAAAATCCAGCTCAAACTGTGAGGCTAAGGCCTCTCCAACTACAGATCCAGCAGCTTGCTTATTTTTATTCTTTTGTGGACAACTAGTGGTGTAATGTTCGTGTTGGTCACAGTGAAAGCACTTCACCTTGGACATGTCCTGCTTCTTGCCTTTCACACTGGATTGAGAATCATGCTTCTTGCTCTTCCCCTTCTTTGCTTTGGAAGCCAAAGTGAAATTTTCTTCATCATATTTCTTTGATGAAGATCCGTCCCTGGTACTTCACTTTATCTCCTCTTGCACAAGATCCAACCAAAGTCGCTCCCATCCTGGAAATTTCTCCCGACCATTGACAGAGTCCTGATAGGAATGCCAACTCTTCAAAAGCCCAAGGAGAGCCAAGCTCACCAAGTTCTCGTCATCAATAGTAACCCCCACACTTCCTATCTCATCCCTGCATTGGATGAACTTCGTGAGGTACTTGGGCATACTGTCGCCTTTCTCCATTTTTATGTTTCTGAGTCTATCCTTGAGCGCCAACTTCCTCTAGTCACTCTTGCTTTGGAATAAATCTGTCAAAGCTTTCCACATCAAGAATGGAGAAGCCTTACCATGAAGGTTGGACACTATGTGATTCTTCACACCTTCCAACGGAATCCTTTGACACTTTTTTGTCTTCTTTTGCCATGCGTCAAGTATGGCAGCATCACTAGAAGTAGGTTTTGGAATTTCTACATCTATGAACTCCTTCAACCCATTGTCATCCAGCACCAACTCCATCATGTCCTTCCATGCAATATAATTTGAGCTACCCTCAAGGGCATACTCCAATTTCAATCCGTTGAAAGACATCTCAACTTCGACACCAAGAAAACACTGCTGCAAATTCGAATTCCACCAGCACAAAACTCAACCACTTCAATGTTTTGCAATTGCTCCAATGATCAATATCGCTCTAATACCATGTAGAAATTTGAATAAATGATATATTATTCACCAAGATTCTTCTGATCACACACTATTTTATCTTCATGCACAATACAGAATCTCTTCTACCATTGATCATTACATGCGGAAATAAAATCAATTGCATGCGCACATTAAAACCATAAAAATTCACACATATGAACACAGTATTTCATGGGAAAGCTTAAAGCTGAAAACCCTAACTATATGTATATTATATGTCATAGAGATCATGTAACAATCATTGTACAAGGCTCCTCACAAGCTCTCAGCAAAACCTCCAATTTCTACACACTAATCAAGCTAGATCTAGAAAAACACATGCTCCAATCTCTGCCACCTGATAGCCAACCTCTATTGTGTAATCAATGTTGTAGGATGGCTCATAAATAACTTTGAACCACTTGGCTTGTACTGCGCAATCCTCATGGGCTCCTCCAATCACTGGTTGTTGCAAATATGCAACAGTATAGTCACAACTGATAGTTAACCTACTCTTTCACCTATCTCTGCACTAGTCTCCACTGAAACTGTCCATGTACTGAAGTTAACTGATGTATTCTTTAGTTGATTAATGAGTTTATAATTAGTGAATTAATTAATAATTATTTCACACCACTCTTCACTAGTGTATTAATCAGTTAGACTAAATACAACTAGTTCAACTATGTTTAGATTAGTTAGACTGAACACAACTCCATTAACTCCTCAATCAACTCCACCAAATTCTATCACATGAGTTCTAACTGAAGTATCCATGCAATAGCTCCACTTAACCCTTAGGAATAGCGTAATTCCTTCTGTCAGCTCTTGTGCCACATCTGTGCACTTAATCGGGCGGTTCCAAGAGTATCAAGATAATGTTTATAGTCCAAATATTATTAAGAGATAATAATATCTGGATATATCTATTTTTATTCATAATCTAAAAATAGATTCCGCCCAATATGTCTAAAAATAGAAGTCCATATATTTTTCCAACTTGACCAACCATCCACAAATAGCATCTTGCAACTCATAGAACATGATCCATATGTCTAAAAATAGACTTTGCGCCAAAAATAACCTGCAGGCCCACTTAGTAAAGGCGACTTCTTTCCACTAAGCTCATCATCTTGTTGCAATCTCAACACATTTCTCTTTCAAAAGTTGCTCCTGCATTTTTCCAACCAAAAGGCATTTTAGCATACATAAAAGTACCCCAATGTGTGGTGAAAGTTGTCTTTTCTTGATCATCTGGGTGGACAAGAACTTGACTGTATCCTGAGTATCCATCTAAGAAAGATAGTCTAGATGATCCAACTACCCTTGGTAGAATGTGATCCATTTTTGGTAGTGGATAATTGTCCTTTAAGGATACCTTGTTCAGATTTCTAAAATCAATGTACAATATTATTTCTCTTGTCTTATTTCTCATAGGTACTAGATTAGACATCCAATCAGAGAAAATAATAGGAATTATTATTCCAGTGGTGAATAATCTATTTACTTCCTTCTGAATAGAAGGAAACAATTTAGGATTCATCCTTCACAACTTCTGGCGAAATGGTTTTTGATCTGGCTTCAAAGGAATAGTGTGCTGAATAAAATTTTTATCATAGACCTTCAAATCTGAATATTCCCAAGCAAAGACATCTGAAAATTGAGACATAAGTACTGCATACTTAGCTTTCAATTCTGGACTCAAGGATTTTGAAATCAGCACCATCTTTGGCTTTTCTGAAGTGCCAAGAATTAGATCTTCCACTCCCGCCTTTTTTGGTGACATGGTAGGATTTCTTGCAACATAATCCTGGTCAAAACGTTCTTCCAAAGGTACTAAAACCTTTGGAATGGAATTTTCCTTAAGTTGTAGTACTTGCATCTCTATATCATGAATTTCTTGGTCATCTATTGGGGCATTTATGAATTCTTCTTTTGTCTGCAAGAATTTATTGATTTGCTCATAATTTTGAAATACTTGCCAATATTGAACATTTTTAGGGACAACAAGGCAATTTTTGACATTTCTTTCATATTTTTTGTTTGGTTACAGTGGAATTTTGAACATACTAGCAGAAGTAGCCAGAGAAATAGCAATAACATTGTTGTTTCTAGGGATTAATGATAGAGTATATCCAGGAAATGTTTTGAGGATATCTAGGACTACATTTATGTAAGCTTTAATTCTGGTATTTTTGTCTTGGTACTCTCCTTTGACTTGCTTTATAACTAACTCAGAGTCACCATATACAGAAATTTTCTTTGCACCAAGTTTTTTCAAAAATTTTAGACCAACAATTAAGGCTTCATATTCAACTTCATTATTTGTGTAGTCAAATGTCAGTTTATAGGAAGACATTATAACATTTGGATGGATATCCAATGATTGATTAATTGGGTTATGAATCCATATTCCAATACCAACACCTTATTTTCCCATGGCTCCATCAAAATCCATAGTACAAATGCTATATTCTTCATCTGGAAGGTGTAAATCAAATGGATAATTTTTATTTTCTGTTTGAGATACCTCTACTATATCCAAAATTTATGTTTTTTCTATTGTTTTCTTATTTTCTTCTTGAGGATATGTTTTCAATTTCAAATTTTTTGGCACTAATTTACAAAATTCTGTCTCTGCCAATTCCTAAACAAAATTTGATTTTTTTTTATTTTCTGATTTTTCTTCAATCAAAAAGTCTGAAGATGTTGAAAATTCTTCATTGAACAAAATAAAAGACTCTAAATCTATATGTACAACATGAATGGTATGATTTTTAGGCCTTTGTCTTGTACTAATCATATACTTCATCTTACTTTCTCTATAAAGTTTTATGAATTGTCCAAAGATAGGAATTGTTGCATATGAAAATTCAAGCTGCAAAGTTCCTCTAAGCTTTGCTTCCCATGATCTAGAAAGTAGCATTCCATACCTAGGTGGAATATCAGCCACAACAACATCATAAGGAAATTCTTGGCTAGAATTTGTTCTAATGATACCACTAAATATTTGATAATACCAAGACATTTCACCCTCCCTGAATCAAATGAATAGAGGTGATGATAAGGCCTTGTGATGTCTAGTCCTAACTTCTCCATAATGGCTTTAGGCATGAGATTGTGGGATGCTCCAGAGTCAAGCATTTCATTGTGAAGAATGAAATCATGGATCTTGAGACTTAAGTAAAAGGGAGTGATGCAGCCTTGGCTATGTTTACCCACTTCTACGCATATAAAAATTCCATACTGATTATGCTCAGCAATTTTTCTTTCTATATATTCAATGATATCCTCTTAATCCAAACCATGCATATAAAATTTAATTATGCATACCCACATCTATTTCAACCCAAATATATGGTGACTTTTCACGTGGAAGCTTTTCTTCTTTACTCAAAACCTATGGTTAAAACCATAATAAAATTCAATTCATGAATATCGAATCAACATTCAACTTTGGTTAAAAATACCAAAGATGCCAACAAATAATAATATAAACTTTCGGGCCCATAGCTTAATACTCACTTATCCACCAACGATCTATCCACTTATTTCATCCAACGGTAGACGCAAACCCAAAATGACATGCTTCTAATCCAACGAATATCGCATTCCATCAAACACGATGTTTAATTTTTTAACTCTATGCGAAATGGGTGGTTTCGTGGTGCTACGTGTCAACGCACAACCACTATCGTGTGGTTTCAAAGATTACTACCTTCCCTCTCAAAGCTGTGTGATAAACCCTCTTACCATTTTGTAAAACCACATCAAGGTATCATTGTGCTATCGATTTTGGTTCTGCTCACTGATTTCTGGCCTCATTAAATTCATGGTTTTAATAGAACCAAGTTTAAATCCAATATGGAATTCCCCAGCGACCATGTTGAATTATGATATACAATCTTTCACTGACTGAGATCTTTTCTCGGGTTTTATCTTTAAATTATGACCACATACAAATTCTCTGCAATCATTTGTTTGCTCCTGTCTACAACGCAATCTAGAATTTGAAGATTTTGGGTTTGTAACAATTCTATTTCCATCCTATACAAATGCAATAAAAAACCCAAATGGGTAACTACAAACCATCGATACCTCAATCCCAATTGTGACATCAACTTGCGGATCTCACTTCAGTGTTTATACACAGCATTACATCAAATTGTTGTGCTTTCTCTTCACGTTTTCAATATGAAATCAAAATCTCAAGTGAACACACTAATATGATCTCAACAAATAGAGATTCCTGCTCTATTACTCTATCATTAATTATTCATATTAAAACACATGAATTTCTACTCAGCCACTATTTCAAAAAAAATCATTCATCAGGATTTTATTGTGAATCATTCAAACGCAATCACTCAGCTTTCCAAAAGGAATCTATCGAATTCCTTGTGAATTCGATTCCTTCTCTGGTTCTTCTAAAATACCCTCCACACTTAAATTATACAAATGATCTGGTACAAACATACATTTATAAATGCATTAACACATCACGCTTTATACAAACTCGGAAATTTGAGTTCTCTGTTTTAATGCTTAATATATACATAGAATTGTTCTTTTGCCCTGATTTTCTAATCAGTGTCCTTTTCTCTAAATTGCTTGTAGGCTCAAAGCAATTCCTATCTGTCTGTTCTGAATCTCTCCTCTACCTATATTTTTTTATGCCTTTGAGGCTTACAATATATAAAAATGTTTCTGAACCCAATTATGGTTTCAGATCCTCTATTTCTTCAACAAATTCCTAAGAATCTTCTGTTACACCATTTTTTGGCCATCTAACCTATTATTATTATATGAACCCAAGTACATCATGTAAGACCAATTTTACCTAAAGTAAAATTGCTTTCACCACATTTGTTTATATTGCACGGTCATATTTAACCCAAAACAAGGATATCAATTAAATAAATGATTATTTATTTAATTATTTCCTAAGAATAAGTTATTTAAATCACTATTTAAATCATATTCTTAGTTAAATTTGACTAAATCATATATAAATAATTAAATAAACCATTATTTATTTAATTATATTCCCCTCATTTCCCTTAAATAATAAATAAATCATTTATTTATTTGTTATTTATAAATAAAGTAATTAACCCAAGTCAAAAACCCTTTTCCCTCCAACAAATATAATAAAATATTCCTAAAGGGTGATTCTAGAATATGATTAATAATATTTTAGTCATGCACCGAGTTCTAGAACACCCCAATATTTTTTTATAAATAGAAGGGTTTTCCCCATTCATTATTCACCTCCATTGCATGAGATCACCATAGATCTACTTTTGGTCACCATTTTCCATTTCTATTTTATGAACTCCCATTGAGTTCCATGTTTTTGTTTTCCACAATGGTTAGAGAGAGAGACCATTAATATGAAACACTGAGGACTACCAAGAACCCAACCCACTGAGGAGAACAGGAAAACACCTTTCTTGTTTTCCTCTCAGGTGCCCCATTCTTTATAATAAAAAGATTCTTTTAAACATATGTGTTCGTGTCTTGTCCATTGGTGCTTGTACTTTACTTTATCTGCTTAATATCTTCCATATGTAGATCTAGATGTATGTAGCTTATTACAGATCTTAAGATGTTTTGCAGCGATAACTTATGTTAGGGCTACTCGATATGCGTAGCTAAAGTGAGTTTTTACGACGAAAAATTCATACTAACAATTGGCGACTCCACACGGGTTTTTTTTTGCGACCACTGTCGTTTTCTATTCTCCTGCATATCCAGCTGTTTCAAACCCTAGGGTTTCTCCTCAATTTTCTGTTTTTCCTATTTTTATGCTAGTTTTTTCCTCTAAAACCCTCAAACATTCAAATTTCTCACTTTCGTGTGTTTCTTGCCTTATTGCGCAGGTGACTGACATCAGCCGCAGCTGAGATGACAAAATTTTCTGAAATCTGCCGCAACCAGCCCTGGATCTGTAGGTCGCACTTATCTGCCCAAAAAGTGTGACCTGGCCTTGAGGTCGCACTTTTCTGCCCTAAATCTGCGACCTGGCCTGAAAACAGGCCCAAACCTGCGACCTGCAATTTTTTCTGCCATCTGCCAGCACTTTTTTTGGGTTTCACTGAGGCTTCTGTCAGGGTTTTCCAGCCTCTGTCTCTACCTGTTCAGACCTGTTGCCGATATATTTCACTCACCTAAGTAGGACTCTTGCCCCTTAGGTCTTTAGTTCCCTCCACTTTTGTGGGAAATTTTGCTGTTGTTTTCAGCCGTCTGAATTTCTAGAAGTTTCAGCCTTATTTCAGATTTGCTACCTCCTGTTCAGATCCTCACAGATCAGCACTTCTCCCTCTCAAATCACCTCATATCTTTTTGTTTGGGTTCCTTTCTAAGGCCACCACCTTGTCTCTTCTATTTTTAGTTGATCTCCTCCTTTTTAGCAACAGCCTTGGCTCTACCTCTTTGTTTTTCTCTGCACCATTTTTCAGCAGATTTACCCTTTAGATCCCAATCCCTCCAGACCTTAGATCTATTGGTCTCTTTTTAGCGTGCTTTGCCTAGTTTTTTCCCTCTTATAGAATAGTTTTGAGAGACCCGCCTTCTTGGGTTCGATTGCTGCATTTTTAGTTGTTAATTTTATGTTCTTTCAGTCTTATTTACTGTAGATTTCTTTTCCATTACACAGCACACTTTTTATTTTACTTTCAAAACGTCTGGGTTTAATCAATTAAAATTAACGCACGCCACACACTGACCCTAAGTGAAGAAGAGCCTGGTTAACACCGCCTGGCAAAGACTTTAAAATTAATTGACACTGCACCTCTCTGCCCCTGTCACGTCTTGCCTTTACACCTTGCTACCCTTGTCAGTCTTCCTTCTTCCTGTCATCATTCCACCCCCAAGCCATTTATCCCATAGATTTCTTGGCCTTCACCCTCCGTTTCCGGATGGTCGACTTCCTCCTTCCCGTTGTCGTCAAGTTAGTTCTCCCCTGAGTTCGCACTCTGACTCATATTCTGATTCTTTGGTTCCTCCCCCTACTTTTGGTTCTTCCTATTACCTTCACCATGTCTGGTCCAGGGCCTCACACTAGTGGCAACCCCGGCCCTAATGCTGGGACTATTACTAGCGAAACCACCACAGGAACTCCCTCGACTGCTCCCTTGCTCCCCTTCATGGCAGGCCTCATTCTTCCTGATTTCAATCAGTTAATCAATGATCCTATTTTCCACGATGTTAGTTGGCCTACTATGCCAACCAAGCTCCCCTCCGACATTCCCAAGTTCGAAGGCCTTGCTGGAGAGGATCCCTCCAACCATATCTGATCTTTCCACATGTGGTTTTCCTCCCATTCCATTACTGATGATTCCATCCGTCTTAGATTGTTCCAACACACGCTTACAGGCGACGCTTCTAAGTGGTATGTTGATCAACCCACTTCCTCTCATACCACCTTTGCGACTCTTGGCCGAGCTTTTTTATCTTACTTCCAGCTTCCCCTTCGTTATGACACTGGTATCAAACTTTTGACTTCTTTCCGTCAATCATCTGTGACCTGCCTATCCAATCATGTTCAGGAATGGTGGAGAAGAAATAGCCTATGTCAATCTCCTACCTTCAAAGACCGTGTCTACATGGACTGGTTCCTTAGATCTCTCTTGCCACCTATCGGGAAAGATGTTGCATCACATTTTCCTCAAACCGAAGAAGCCGCCCTCCAAATGGTGTTAAAATATGACCTGATCTATGCTCAGATGGGTTATGTTTATACTGTTCTACCTGATCTCCCCAGACCCGGTAATGCCCATGCACCGAGGGCACCTCCTACCGCCGACAGTATCGTTGGCGCTATCTCTCATCCATCTGCTCAACCTTCCCCAAGCTATGTTTTTTTCTGGGGGAGGGGGCACCACTTCCCACACTTCTCCCCCTCTTGGTAGCATGCATCCAGGATCCGACATGCCTCCTCTTTCTGCCCACCCCCCTGTTTACCACACTGTTACCCAACTTCATTCTCATCCACATCCGTAGCCTAGTGCTCCCACTCCTCTAGCATTAGCACCCCCACCTCCTTTGTCTTCTCAACCCCCGCACCAGCAGCCACCCACCCCTCAGGGGCAGGTGTATGCTCAGTAGAACGCAACCAATCCTTTCTCGCAGCATAGCTTTGTGGCTACCCACCCACCTCACGGACCCGTAACCACTCAACCTCCTCCATCTGGTCCCTCTGACTACCAGATCCTCATGATGAACTCTGACCAACCTATAACCATCAACCTTAACCATCACACTCAGTCCCATCCGTACCCCCAGCCCCCTGCTCCATCTGTCCCCGAGTCACCTTCTTTAGGTTCTACAGAGCCTCTTTTGACAACTAATGGTCCCTTTCATATCCCTCCACCCCACACCGAGGTTCATACCAAGATTCCTAAGGGACCATTACGTCGAAATGTTGCCTATGACCGAGCTGCCCATTCGTTTAGCATAGTAGATGAGCTGGCCCAATCTCTTGTTGCCATTTCAACACTGGAACTCCTCCAGTCGTGCCCCTCCCAAAGAAAATCTCTACTATCTACCCTGGGCACTGTAGATCTAGCAGATAACCAATTGATTGTTTTCGATGCCCATCAGTGAGAGTCTCCTCCTCTTCCTGCTTCCGTAGCTTTCCAAATCTCAGTCAAAATCCGGAACGCTAACATTTCCCGGTGCATCATTGACGAGGGGGCATCCACCTATGTAATATCCGCTTCGGTTTGGAAATGACTCGGATCTCCTGACCTGGCCCCTTCCACAATCACCCTTCGTGCATGGGATGGCCATCCCTCCCAGCCTATTGGCCTCTTCCGTAACTATCCTATCACCCTTGCAGGCAAGACTGTTTGTGTCTACATTGACGTTATCGACGCCCCTCTTGACTACAACATTATTTTGGGGCATAGTTACACCTATGCCATGTCTGTCGTCCTCTCTGCCATCCACCGCAAGATGTTTTTCCCCCATAACAGAAAAATTGTCACCATTGACCAGTTAACTTATCATGAACCAAAATCTCAGTCTTCCCCTAAGTCCACTATTTATGTTGTCACTAACAAGACAACCATTGATTCTTGGCCTAGTGTTTCCCCCGGCGTCTATAAAGACTCCCCCTTGCTTGGAACTTTTCTCGACCCTCCTCCCATATCTGATCCTAGCCTGGCAAACGTTTGCATGATGCAATCATCTTGGGCTGACCTTACACAGCCCACTTTGGCTAGTAAGAAACCTCAACCCCACCCACCCCCACCGACTCCTAGCCCCTCACCCCCGCTAGCTAACCCTCTTCCTTCGGAATCTCCTTCCCCAACTAATCCTCACAACCACCTCTACCCTCCTGAGTTGATTCTACCCGATTTCAACCCCCTTGGCCCCGTCCCTCCTGGCCATTTCCCTGCTGGTCAAATTCCTTTCCTCGCTCCCCCTCCTGGAGCTTCTTCCATCCCTATCTTTGCCACCCTCTCCCTACCCAACTTGACCTTGGGTATACTTGTCTGGTACCTTAGCCCCCTAGCCACTACCCCGCCTGGTCAACCCAAACCATATCTTTCTTTAACCTCGGTTCAACCGATACCCATGACATCTACCGCTGCCCCAGCACCTCATTCACCCCATCCGACACCTCCTCCTGTTGCAACCATGTCGGGTAACAATAACAAAGCCCGCAGGGGGACACCAAAGAACAAGGTTACCCCGACCACCTCTACCCCTCCTCGACCTTCAAAACATACCATCCCATGTGCTTTGTGTGATGTTGTCGGTCACGCCACCCATACTTGTCCTGAATTGCCTCATCTCAAGCCCATGGTTAATGTCGCGTTCCCTCAGTCCATGGTCCCAGAAGCCTCTGTTCCTTCCACGACCACGGCCAATAACCCCAAGACTATTCACACTAACCACCCCTGTGCTTTGTGTGATCTCCATGGCCATTACACCCACCTTTGTCCCCACCTCGAGAACTTTCGCTCCTCTTTAGCAGTAGTCCGCCAATTTGAGGCCAAGCGCAACGAGTCCACCTCTCCCCAATTTGCGCGTTTTGCTTCGGTATAACTACCAAACATGACTGCTCCCATTGACATTCCCCCTCCTGATGTCGAGTTTACGGAGCATTCATCTACCATTTACTAACTATCATCATCCATGAGACCCTCAGGGAAAATTCCCTCTAAATCCTCCCTTATTGTTTCACTTGATCTTCCTTCAGCGATCACCCTGGGCTCACGATCAGTAGATCCTTTATCTGCTTACTCTTCTATCACCCCTTGTGACGATGTGCATGTGAACCTCTCTTCTCATGATGATGAGTCAGGTAGCTTCACTGCATCTGGTGGTCTTTCTTCCACTAGTCACCCCATCTCCTATCACGATGATGACATTATGGAAGAAATCATCTCCCCTGATTCTCCCTATTCCCCCTTACATCAGAACCATGCATTCAAACCACATCCACCTTGTGGCCATTACATTGCAACCCAATGTTTGGGTACGGGGGCACCCATATTTGAGAGACCAGGAGAAGTAATTCTCCACACCTCTCCTAGTGTATCTCGTCATGTCAACTCTAGTACCATTATCCTTCCACATCTAGGAGAACCTCTAGAGTCCCATACAACTTCAGATCACGCTCGGGATGATACCCCTTATCATTCCTTTATTTTATATCAACAACCCAATCTCTTAGACATTGCGGTTGACCAACCTATGGGTTTTCTAGGAGAGCATCAGTTCATTATCTCCAAATCCTCTATTTGGGATTGTGACACCAAATATACCAACCCTAAAACTTAAAGGCCATTTGATTCATATATGCAGTCCTAACAACAGATTGGTAATCCTCCATTTCCTTTCTCCAACTGCATAACCATAATAAAACCAAATAGGCACCCTATATCCTTAAAATGCGTTTAGATTCCCTTTTTTCTAAATACATTTTGGCATGACCACAACATGCTTGGGGGCACCTATACCCCTCAACCATAACCCTCTTTCAAATCGGATTTTCTCACTTACAACACATTCCAGTGGGGACACCACTTTACCCCCACACTCCTTGCTGTTCATGATAATTTCCGTCGTGAGATACCATTTTATACTCATGATTTTTATGGTCCCCATTGGATCTATCCTTCATTTCATTATCATCATTAGTTTCCATCTGTTAGTCGCTCTACTATTTTCTCTCGTGCCTTAGTTGGGGATCCCTTATTGCCTTAACTATGGCAGACCTCCTTTTGTCGACATCAGCTAATTTACTCCCGAAGCCAGGTCTAAGGGGGCGGTTTACCTTGGTTCGAGCTCTTTTCAGCATGATCGTGATCTATACACTTGATGGTCCAGTGATGCAACAGCCGCTATTGGTGATTCCCGGGTGTGCGTGAGATGTCTCAACCCTCATGAGGGGGTGGCCCTTCAGGTAGCCCCCCACATGCCCGGATAAATTCTTCATTGCAAGCCCTCAATGCAGCTCCTCATATTTGATGATATCAGCCTCCGCCACTTGCAGCACCCCTTTGATTTGCATGTATCAGTCCGATTTTGTGAGCCCTTCCCCATGTGTAGGGGGCATTTGGGTATATTTGTATCTCATGTACTAAACTATTCTTGTATAAGTCCTGACGGTTATTCCAAGCATCGCATGTATGTGGGATTCATCATTCTATTTCTCTGGCTCATGTTTTGGCCAGCACCTGTTTCATTATTGTATTCTGTGGTTTTCCGGGTGCCTTATTTTTTGTACTACTGTTTCGGCGGGCATGGGTATGCCTTCCCCGCCGCCTTTAGCATTGGTACCACTTCATAAACTTGAGACTTGTTGCACCTGTAAGTCTCGTCTCCTCAGGGTCTAGTCCTTTAACACTTTAGATTACCATACATTCCTCTCTCTCACTTCCATCTTCCTATCTAGTGATTGAGTTCTTACAACGTACTTTGGTCATACGATTTGCTCCTAACACTCGTACGTTGGGGGGCAATTTGTTACACCATTTTTTGGTCATCTAACCTATTATTATTAGATGAACACAAATACACCATGTAAGACCAATTTTACCTAAAGTAAAATTGCTTTCACCACATTTGTTTATATTGCACGGTCATATTTAACCCAAAACAAGGATATCAATTAAATAAATCATTATTTATTTAATTATTTTCTAGGAATAAGTTATTTAAATCATATTCTTAGTTAAATTTGACTAAATCATATATAAATAATTAAATAAACCATTATTTATTTAATTATATTCCCCTCATTTCCCTCAAATAATAAATAAATCATTTATTTATTTGTTATTTATAAATAAAGGAATTAACCCAAGTCAAAAACCCTTTTCCCTCCAACAAATATAATAAAATATTCCTAAAGGGTGATTCTAGAATATGATTAATAATATTTTATTCATGCACCGAGTTCTAGAACACCCCAATATTTTTTTATAAATAGAAGGGTTTTCCCCATTCATTATTCACCTCCATTGCATGAGATCACCATAGATCTACTTTTGGTCACCATTTTCCATTTCTATTTTATGAACTCCCATTGAGTTCCATGTTTTTGTTTTCCACAATGGTTAGAGAGAGAGAGACCATTAATCTGAAACACTGAGGACTACCAAGAACCCAGCCCACTGAGGAGAACTGGAAAACACCTTTCTTGTTTTCCTCTCAGGTGCCCCATTCTTTATAATAAAAAGATTCTTTTAAACATATGTGTTCTTGTCTTGTCCATTCGTGCTTGTACTTTACTTTATCTACTTAATATCTTCCATATGTAGATCTAAATGTATGTAGCTTATTACAGATCTTAAGATGTTTTGCAGCCATAACTTATGTTAGGGCTACTCGATATGCGTAGCTAAAGTGAGTTTTTACGACAAAAAAATCATACTAACATCTTCCTTAATCCTAAAATCTCTACTTAATCCCTAAGGACTCTCATAAATCCCCAGATTCATGAAACTAATTCTAATTAGGAAAATAAAATTAATTCTCAAATATATCTCTCATATTCTCTTTCAAGAACATTTACAAAAATCCTCTCAATATTAATTAATCCTATTTTAAAATATTAAAATCACTCAACTCATTCCAATTTCATTGAAATACAAGACCCCCTATATCTATTAAATTAAAATTAATTTGCTGAGTTGGATGCTCCTGCATCAAATTCCATAAGTTGAAATTAATCATGATCTCCTGATCAAGACCCCCTATATCTATTAAGTTGAAATACAAGACCCCCTATATCTATTAATTAAAATGTGGAGCGATAAAAAGGGTCTTTTTAACTCCTAATTACCTTCACATTAATTATCAACCCAAGGACGACTTTTTATTTCAAGAGTGTACTCAGTCTGAGGCGGCTATTTACTCAAGAGTAATGTTTTGCAGTATAGTGCTTAAAATCCAAAAGTAAATGAAAGCTGGAAACAAAATCTAATTGGAACAGCAAGAAATTGAAATGTTCTAAAATAAATCATTCACTCAAACAACCATCAATCGAGGATACAGTAGCAATAACTCATTCCTCTGGATATTGATGCAATTGAAATCAAACCGGAACAAGACAATCAATCTAGGAACGAGGAAGCAATAACCAATGTTCTCTACAGTTGAGAGTCCCGCTTTAAAGCAATTAAAAGGAAATCGAAATTGAACTAAAGCTGCTATTGAAAGTAAACTAGGAAAACTCTTTAAAAGCACTCTTGCAATGAATCAACAGAAATGAACAGCAAAGCTTCATCTAACAAAAATGATTTATTAATGGAAAGGAATAGCAATGCTAAAATACTAGAACTAAACAACAATCTTAAATGGAACCGAACAGCAAAACTAAGTCATTAGAAAGACACAGCAACTATAAATATAATTGAATCAGCAACCTATCAGCATGAACATTAATCACAGTTATTGAAGCAACAGCAATCGTAGTTATAATTTAATAGTAACTTAATTGAACAACCATTGCAATTATAACGGAGCAGTAATTAAATGAACCATAGTCTTAATTAGATAGCGTAGCATTAGATCAGAATTATCAACAGGATATTTCAAGTTATAATTAATAATTCTATCACTCACGCAATCCAATTATGATTTCAATATAACAAAGCAATTCTGCAAAATGTTCATAAACAAAATATTACTGAACAAAACAATTTAAAGAAATGAAAAGGAAATCAAACCATCACACGCCAGTAATTGTAAAGATATGATACACAGCAGCAGCAGCGTACTCCACCAGAGGCTGGGCCCTTAGCCGCCAGCGGACGCTGCTGGGTTACTTCAGAATGAAAAGAATGAACAGCAACTCCCAAATCATGTATTAATCAGCAAATTTTGGAATCATTACAATAGAAAAGGCTTGAGAATTACAGCATGCAACAATCCCTATCCTATCATGAATAATCCACCATCATTCTTCATCATTTTTCATCCCCAAATCATCCCCATCTCTGATCTCCGTTTTCATTTAAATAGAGAGAGATCAGAGAGAAGTTACAATAAAGATAAGTATAACATGATTTCTATTACAAAATTGGTTTGCTTCTAACCATTTGATCAACAAGAACAAGGCGAATTTGGCTTCGCAGCTGAGATTTGGAGGACGGCCGCAACAACAAATCTCAGAAAATCGTGCTCAAAGAACCCTGCGTTTCTCTTAGTAAAAGCCGAATTTGGGAAAACCGTTCTCTATTGAAGTTAATTGGGTCCGTTCTGGACAAAACCCATGTTCCGGATTTTCCAGATTCTGCTTCATTTGCTCGAAATCTCAACTGAAAAACCGTCACTTCTTATTCCAGCGAATTTCTGAGTTGGCACTTTTAATGATCAAATCTTCAATCTGGAAATTATCTTGGAGGCTAAAAATGGTGAATAATGTTACAATTGATTTATTAAAACTATCATTGATAAAATCATGCATAATCATCAATTTATTATAAATAAAGGAGAATAAATAATATTCATTCATAGAAGCATAAATCATCATAAAATGGATTTATATAATAAATTATAATAAATGACATGATGAAGAATAGTAGAAATGGGTGGAATAAGTGTTTAAAAGTGATAATAATAATGGCATATTAACGGCCCAACATACCCCCACACTCAATATGTTGCATGTCCTCATGCAACGAAAACTGAATATATTGCATGTCCTCATGCAACCCAAAGACAAAAACCCATGTGTTAACCAAGTAATAAAAAATATGTTCATCTCAACTCATGAAATGGATAGAACAAATGAATTCTTCCTTAATTAATGAATATTCACTTTTAGTAATCTTGATGAAGGCATAACAATTTTTATATTGACATTCAACTATATGTATATATGAAGTTGCAACAAAATATGATATAAGTAACAACAAACTTCATTAACCATTTTCTCAAAAACTACAAACCAGCTTTTGTTGAAATTTGGCAAGTAAATTTATAATATATGAATGCTTTTATGATCCAAAAATCAGACTGTTTTGATGCATGGATCATGAGATATAAACAAAATGACTGTAGCTGAGAGTGCATGATTTCCGAAATTTTATGAACCAATTTATCTTGAAATTGTCTGGGTTTGTATTAATGATACGTATGTGTTTTCCAAAAATCACAAGAATTGAGTTCATAGTTTTAAAAATATTATGGAAATCAATTTCTACACTGAAATTGTATGCCTTAAATGAGAAAGAAAATAGAAAACATCCATCATGCGTAGCAATTCCTCCCCCTCTCTAAAAAATTAGCATGCCCTCATGCGATGTTAGAAAACAAATAGAGGTGGTTGCTACCAGCTGTTGAATTCTATGCTTGGTGTAAAACAACATGGAATAAGGGAGGTGTTGAGAATGAATAAGAATAGCAATGGATGATAAAGAATATGAATGGCATAGTCATAAGAAAGAAATGAATGAAAGCGACACTCCCCCAAACTGAAAGATGATATGCCGCTGAAAAAAAAAATGGGAAGTGGTACAGATGTGGACTGAAGGATGATAAATAATGCTCAAAATGGACATTTTTGAAATTCTCCTAAATTCGTAATAAATCAGAAAATTATACAATTTTACCTCAAGTTTTACCTCCAAAAATGTGGAATGACATATATGTACTGGCAGGTGTTGAAGCTGATGTAGGCAGAGTTGGTGCTGAAAGTGATGCAAAAGGTAGAATCCAGGTAAGCACATCATGTCTGAAGAATTGTTCACGTGCGCGAGCCTCTTCTGTTAAGTGCAATAGTGTGGTCATGCTGTGAATAGAATTATGCCCATACTTTTTATTCTCCTGTAAACAAATCACTATGTTGCATACAATGTTCTTGAATCCATAGTGTTAGTTTTGAATAAAAATAGATAAGATGCATGCAAAAATTTCAATCAAAAAAACTTATGTATACATGCAATACTAATATTTTAACAAATCAACAAATGATGGCAAAGTGCAGTAATCATATTGCATGCTATCCCATAAGGCATACATTCCCCCCTCCAATTGGAAAAGGAATTCCATGACCATAAAGCATATGAGAGGTGTTGTGTTGACGGCAAGGCAAGGGAATGAACAATATTGCAGTAAATAAAGCAAAGTACACATATCAATGATAGGACAGCGAGAGTTATGGTTATAATGAGAGCAGAGTGTGTAAAGATAGTTATGAATAAAAGATAGGACGCTTTGGATTGATGATAAGTTATGAAAAAGAGAAAAAGGACAGCAATATGCCAAAAAAATGCTTTACTGACAGTATTCTAGCTGAAAATGATGCGATTGATCATAAAAAAAAATTCTCATGCATAAAGGTTCAAAACAGGGAAAATTAAGGAAATAACTTCTCTGATAAAAAGAAAAAAAATAAGAAAAGGGTATTATAGTAATAATTGACGATAAGATATAACTTCAATACCATAAGCAGAGCCTCTGCTGCCAGCAAGCGTCCATAGCCTCGGCAGGGTTGCTTTTTAACCCATATGAGCCAGGATCCTCAATTTATAAATGGAGAGTTACAGTGCTGTTCTACAGAAGAGATCAGTGTGCTGGCGTGGTAACCAGATAACCACACTGCCATTCACTGGGATGTAGCAAAAGTGATCAGGCCGGCTCGTGATGAGACCTCCTGTTCCAAGGATAATTTGACTATCCGATGGATCATAACCCTGGTGTGGTGGCCATAATGGGAATGTCACTTTCTTACAACCTTATGAACATGGTAGGCTGGCTCGTAATGAGACCCCCTATCCTCCATCTGTGAACAAAATTTTGTTGTTATTACACAATTTTATGATAAAAAGAGGGAGGCTCAGTACTCCTTAAGAGCAGGGATGGTGGAAGAAGTTGAACATGTCAATAGAAAAATATACCCATAATCTCATTTATTACAGGCAGAGAAGATTATAATCCAGAAGGGTGGAACCAGCATGGTATTAAGATGATCAATCAATATCATGTTCAACAGAAAACAATGCAGTAAAGTAGTATATAAATAATTGTGTCCCTTTTGAAAATAATCTATCATCAAGGAGCTGTCATGTTAAAGATCATAACGTGAATGATATTAACTCGCTTCAATAGAATCCATAATTCTTGTCCTTATAAAAATAGTGTACTTGATGCCATGAAGGGGAATCAGTAAAATGTGGTTGAGATGAACTAGGAATAGTCCCACAAGAGGAAGAAAAGGTTGCTCTCAAAAATACTCCCAAAGGGTTGCTCTTTTGAAGGAACAGCAAAAACACTCAAAAAGTGGTGTTCCGTGTAGGGAACAGCGAAGGAAATGCACACCAAAAAGCAAAAGTACACATAAAAAATGTGAAAATGCAAATGTCGTTCCTTTGGAAAAAGGAACAACAAAAACTAAAAGTGTCGTTCCTTTGGAAAAGGAACAACAGAAACGCAAGTGCCGTTCCTTTGGAAAAGGAACAGCAAAAATGAAAAGTGCAGAAGTGTTGTTCCATTCGAAAAGGAACAGCAAAACGTGAAAGTGCAGAAGTGTTGTTCCATTCGGAAAGGAACAGCAAAATGGACAATCATAAAATGCAAACATGCAAAAAAACAAATTCGTTGTTCACAGCATTGATGCTGAGGATGAGTTACACTTTGAATGAAGCAACACCTGAAACACAAAATATAAGAGAAATTAGAAAAGAAACAACATTTTATTTAAAAACAATATGTAAATTAAGTTACAACAGTTATGATATTATGTAAAAAAAAATGATCTTTTTGAAGAATGTTTTGGCAGCAGTGACAAGACATGAATCTTCAAATCGAAATCAATTCTTCATTTCTTCTATTATGAATCCGTTGGGTAATGACTTAGATGAAATTTCTTTGTTTCGTTAAAAAAAAAAATTCAAGAATCACTCGTCCATAAATTGACCTTCTTTATTTTCCCAGGACCTGCAAAAAAGCGAGTGTCTACCTGCAATAAAACATTAAATCATGGAGAAAGAGAGGTGATCGGACTCTCCTAATCCAATAATGATGCAAAAAACAACAAGTAGTTACTCTATGTAACAAATCCATTGAGAAAATAACAAAGTAAAATTTATTTGTCACCTGCGGGAGAGCAGTGGTCGACCATACTAACCTGCAGTGTTTTAATCACAACTTCTTTGTTTTTCATCGAAATTGAGTGATTCCAAAGCCAAATGAGAGCTAATTCAAAGGTTTATCTCCAGTAGCAACAGGTTTTAGAAATTCAATGATATGATATGTCAATTTTAGTTAGAACAACCTGCATAACATAGTCATTTTCAATTACCCAGCTCAGATCAACAGTTAATGTTTTAAGCGTAAATTTTTCGTTTGATGTCGGATTCGAATGATTCAAATTGGAAATTAAATTAGATTCATTTATTTATTTCCAATAGAAACAGGTTTTGAAGACAAGAAGAATTGATAGGTCAAATACTGTAAGGAACAGCCGGAAAGACATAGTTTTAAGGGTGCTGATTTACGATAGACAGTCAGTATTTTGATCATAAATTCCCCATACGATATCAAAAATGAGTGATTCCAATTGCATTGTAAACTAGATTCATAGAGAAATCTACCATAGTAACAAATTTTAAAAATTCAAACATTTAGGCCTCCAAAAACTGACTGTCCCAACTCTGTTCCTGAGCTGCCCACTAGACATCCGGTCAATGTTTTGGTTCTAACTTTTTCGTTTCAAATCCAAATTGACTGATTCAAATTGGGTTAGAAAGTAGACATCAAGGGCTACCTAGGGTAGAAATAGTTTTTAAAAATATTCACTTTTGGTCCCTCAAAACATGACTGTCCCGACTGTTTTTCCAGAAAGTTCATCAAGCCCGCAAGCCAAAAAAATGATATTCAAGCATTTTTTCAAATTGGTGATAAAAATGAAAAATGAGTGTTTGTAGAACTTATTATTTCTATTATGATTCATCTACATACACAAATAAATTAAAATATTTATCACCGATGTTGATTTCGATAGCGTGTTGCAACAAAAAAAACAACTATTTTTACAAAAAAAAAAAAACAAAATGCATTTATTTATGTTCTTATTTTATTTTATTTTATTTTTTCACTAACCTACTTTGATTGAAATATGAATATGACTATGTATAGGAGTACTTCCAATGGAACCATTTTCTAAATAAGGCTTCAAATATGTACATACCCAAATTTGAAAAATGCATGTTGATAAAAATTAGGGTATGAGAAGCCAACTTCCCTTGAAAAGATGTTGTCAAAAATTGTTGAAGTATAGAGTGATGCTGCAAACAAGTGATGGAATGAGACCAATCTTCAATATATCCTTTACTTTCTTGATTTCCCATAGCCATCATATCATGAAGTTCTTGAGCTTTTAAAATGACTTGTTGATGCATACTAAAAGAAACCTCATTTTCTTCCATAGCTTCTACAATTTTTGAATTTGAAACATTCTGAATCTCATTGTAAGTTTTCTCCATTGGTGCATGTGAGATAGAATAGGTGGGAAGGATGGGTAAATTTTGCAGTTCAACATTGTAAGCATGTTGTACTGGTTTATTGTGGTGAGGGTGTGGAATTAGTTGAGCAGGAAATTGTGTATGGAATGGAGCATTGTGATGATGTGGTTGGTTGGGTTGAGTGGATAAATTTGATATGCAAGCAGGATGTTGTGAAAGAGCTGGTGGAGAATATGGAGAATGTGCTTGTGCTACAAGATGAGGGAGAGTAGTCATGCGATCATAAGGTGAACCATGCCAAACTTGTAGATAAGATTGGTGGTTATATTGAAATTGACATGGCTGCCCTAGAACATGAGTATTCCATAATGGATTATGCAAGTAGGAGAATGGAGAAGAAGTGTTTTGAACCATACCTGTAGGCCATGATTTCCATGGTTTTGACCTTGTTGCAGCTTCCTCATCTCTTTGATATGATACTTCCATCCTAGATAAGGAAGAGTAACCATCTATGGGCTGCTCCTTTCGGTCATGAGGGAAAAACACTTCATCAAATTCTTCATTTTTATGAACCTGCAAAACGTCCAATTTTGGGCTTAGAGAGCTAATAAAATCAACTTTAAAATTTTCAAATAAATCATTGATTTCAGCTCTTATGTCTCCTATTCTTGTAGCAGATTTGGAAAAGAAAGAACAAACATCTCTAGAATTCTTACCAGCCATGGAGATTCCTCTTGAATACCTTATGCACAACTCACAAACATCATCATATGATAACTGAAAAACATCACCTTTTCCTATCAGATTTAAGAGTTCTAAAAATTCATCTTTGATTCCTTTAAGGAGTGTTTTTAAAATCTCTTTTCCAAATGCTTATGCTTTGATTTTTGAAGGTTATAATGAAATCGATCTACATAGTCCTCCAAACTTTCATCTTCCCCTTGTATCATACCAAAAATATCTTCATTGGATTTGCAATAGTCTTGGTACTTCTTCAAGAATATGTTCTTCATGTCCTCCCATGATTGGATGCAATTCCCACCTAGGCTCATGAACCATCGGAGAGCTGCTCCTTTTAGAGTAAGAGGAAACACTTTCAATCTTTGATCCTTAGTACAATAATCATATCCTCTACAAAGTATTTCGAACTCAAATAAGAATGTATCTGGATCTTCATTTGCTAAACCATGAAAATTTGGTAAAGATGGGGGAATTATGTGCATTTGTGTCACTCCTCCTAGATCTTTGATAGGAAATTCAAAAGTAGAAACGTGAGCCATTTCTTACCATAATATAAGATGTTTTTCATGTGTTTCTTCGAGGCTCCTTCTTCAAATGTTCCTGTCAGTGAGTTAGTGAAATGGGTGGTGCTTACATCACCACTTGAGTGAAATCATGTGATTCGTTTTTTTTTTTTAATTTCTATATTTTTTCTAGCCATTCACACAAAAATTCAAACATCTATTTCTACACAAAAAATTAACAAATCTGCCGGAAAGCGGGCGGGGGAGCAGGGCTGTTACATGCTCCGTACGCAGGTTCTTACCTTCCGTTTTTAATACCCAATTCTCTCATAGCAGGCACTCATCAGATTCACACTACTCTTTAGAAATGGCTACACTCTCCCGGCAACGGCGCCAAAATGTGGAGCGATAAAAAGGGTCTTTTTAACTCCTAATTACCTTCACATTAATTATCAACCCAGGGACGACTTTTTATTTCAAGAGTGTACTCAGTCTGAGGCGGCTATTTACTCAAGAGTAATGTTTTGCAATATAGTGCTTAAAATCCAAAAGTAAATGAAAGCTGGAAACAAAATCTAATTGGAACAACAAGAAATTGAAATGTTCTAAACTAAATCATTCACTCAAACAACCATCAATCGAGGATACAGTAGCAATAACTCATTCCTTTGGATATTGATGCAATTGAAATCAAACCGGAACAAGACAATCAATCTAGGAACGAGGAAGCAATAACCAATGTTCTCTACAGTTGAGAGTCCTGCTTTAAAGCAATTAAAAGGAAATAGAAATTAAACTAAAGCTGCTATTGAAAGTAAACTAGGAAAACTCTTTAAAAGCACTCTTGCAATGAATCAACAGAAATGAACAGCAAAGCTTCATCTAACAAAAATGATTTATTAATGGAAAGGAATAGCAATGCTAAAATACTAGAACTAAACAACAATCTTAAATGGAACCGAACAGCAAAACTAAGTCATTAGAAAGACACAGCAACTATAAATGTAATTGAATCAGGAACCTATCAGCATGAACATTAATCACAGTTATTGAAGCAATAGGAATCGTAGTTATAATTGAATAGTAACTTAATTAAACAACCATTTCAATTATAACTGAGCAGTAATTAAATGAACCATAGTCTTAATTAGATAGCGCAGCATTAGATCAGAATTATCAGCAGGACATTTCAAGTTATAATTAATAATTCTATCACTCACGCAATCCAATTATGATTTCAATATAACAAAGCAATTCTGCGAAATGTTCATAAACAAAATATTACTGAACAAAACAATTTAAAGAAATGAAAAGGAAATCAAACCATCACACGGCAGTAATTGTAAAGATATGATACACAGCAGCAGCGTACTCCACCAGAGGCTGGGCCCTTAGCCGCCAGCGGACGCTGCTAGGTTACTTCAGAATGAAAAGAATGAACAGCAACTCCCAAATCATGTATTAATCAGCAAATTGTGGAATCATTACAACAACAAAGGCTTGAGAATTACAGCATGCAACAATCCCTATCCTATCATGAATAATCCACCATCATTCTTCATCATTTTTCCATCATTTGTCATCCCCAAATCATCCTCAAATCATCCCCATCTCTGATCTCTGTTTTCATTTTAAATAGAGAGAGATCAGAGAGAAGTTACAATAAAGATAAGTATAACATGATTTCTATTACAAAATTGGTTTGCTTCTAACCATTTGATCAACAAGAACAAGGCGAATTTGGCTTTGCAGCTGAGATTTGGAGGACGACCGCAACAACAAATCTCAGAAAATCATGCTCAAAGAACCCTACGTTTCTCTCAGTAAAGCCGAATTTGGGCAAACCGTTCTTTACAAAAGTTAATTGGGTCCGTTCTGGACAAAACCCATGTTCCGAATTTTCCAGATTCTGCTTCATTTGCTCGAAATCTCAACTGCAAAACCGTCACTTCTTATTCCAGCAAATTTCTGAGTTGGCACTTTTAATGATCAAATCTTCAATCTGGAAATTATCTTGGAGGCTAAAAATGGTGAATAATGTTACAACTGATTTATTAAAACTATCATTGATAAAATCATGCCTAATCATCAATTTATTAGAAATAAAGGAGAATAAATAATATTCATTCATAGAAGCATAAATCATCATAAAATGGATTTATATAATAAATTATAATAAATGACATGATGAAGAATAGTAGAAATGGGTGGAATAAGTGTTAAAAAGTGATAATAATAATGGCATATTAACGGCCCAACACTTGTCTTGTCCATTCGTGCTTGTACTTTACTTTATCTACTTAATATCTTCCATATGTAGATCTAAATGTATGTAGCTTATTACAGATCTTAAGATGTTTTGCAGCCATAACTTATGTTAGGGCTACTCGATATGCGTAGCTAAAGTGAGTTTTTACGACAAAAAAATCATACTAACATCTTCCTTAATCCTAAAATCTCTACTTAATCCCTAAGGACTCTCATAAATCCCCAGATTCATGAAACTAATTCTAATTAGGAAAATAAAATTAATTCTCAAATATATCTCTCATATTCTCTTTCAAGAACATTTACAAAAATCCTCTCAATATTAATTAATCCTATTTTAAAATATTAAAATCACTCAACTCATTCCAATTTCATAGAAATACAAGACCCCCTATATCTATTAAATTAAAATTAATTTGCTGAGTTGGATGCTCCTGCATCAAATTCCCTAAGTTGAAATTAATCATGATCTCCTGATCATGTGCTTCCAAATTTTAGCCTCCTCGATCCCATACTTTGTTTTGTTGATGTCCATAAGTTGCATTATTCTTCAACTGCACTTTTCCAGGCTTCCATATTTTATTCTGCATTTTCCTGCTAGCTATGATTTCATAGTTTTTTCTTGTCTTTTATTTGTTGTTGTTACTTTGTTTTCTTACTATTGTCTTTTTCTGAGACACCTTCATCATCAACCTCCTTATACTTTCAATCTCTATGTCCAGTTTATATTCTGTCTAGAAATTATGCTGCCTTTTGTTGATGCTTCCAATTTCTGTTGCAAATATTCTTGTAGATTTTGCTCCAAATAATGTTGCTTTAGATATTGCTATAGATGTTGCTCTTGTTTATGCCTCCCAAGATTCCTAAATATCTCTTAATATATCTCCCTATGAAACATTCTTCTTATGTTCACTACCTTATTTTTCCTTTCCTTTGACAACCTTCAGTGATTGTATTTCATTTCCTTGATTGATTCTGGCAATCAAATCAAATTCCTCAAACACTGTATCTTCATCCTTTATCAGAATAGAATTCTGATTCTCCATCACTGTAGCAGTTCTAAAATTCTGTCCTACAATCTTCTCTTGGCCAATCGGACAAGCCAACTCCTCCTTGTTATCAATAATAACAAGTTCCTTCATATGAGACATGACTGTCTCACCTTCCTTGGAATTTATGAGTTCCTTCTTCTGCAACAGTTCATCTTCATTCAAGACAACTCCAAGAGATGGATTGTCTTCTGCAACACCTGTAAACACAGTCAAATTATCAATTTCAAAATCACAATACCCAATGGTCTCATTTGATGATCCAGTCACCAAATATTATTCTTGCAGTTCCAAGTCTCTTTCAGGACTTAGAAAATCTTCACTGTCTTTCTTTCCAGCTTCTAATGTTATCTCCATTGTTCCAATCACCATGATAGAATGATGATCCTCCACTATGTTTTCATCTAACATAGTTTCCCTTTCATTAGATTCTCTGACATTTTCCATTTGTTGTCCTTCTTTTCCTGCATAATTAACACATGAATTATCAATATTAAAAATACAAGGTCTCAATGTCTCTTCCTCCTCTAGCAACATTTCAATATGTTTCTTTGAGTTTTTATTTAATTCCTTTGTCAGCACATTAGTATGCTGATTTAAATTCTCCATGAGACTGTCAGTTAGTCTCTCCTTCTTATCATCTGTTTCAAGAATGTCTCTCTACTCTGGTTCACAATAATGAACTTCTTCAATTTGCTGAATCATTCTTACATCCTTATCCTTTGTTTCCTGACTGTCATTCATGACAATTTCTTTGTCTTTCACATTCAGCAATTTATCCTAAGTATAGATCCTCTGCTTTTCCAACTCTCTTCGTTGAAGATCTAACTTTCTATATAACTCAACAATTTCAATTGGGGTAGAATTTGGAAACTTCACACGACTTTCCATACCTTCACTTATTGTTGACCAATCATTAGATGGACTCTCTTCCTCTGCTTCAATACTCTAATATTTATTCCCATGAGACTCGTCTGTCTCCTTTTGTTTCTGAGATCTTTCTATCTCAGCATCATTCTGAACAGAATTAAGATTCAACCTCTTCTCCTTAACAAAATTCAAAGTTTGTTCAACATCCTATGATGTACCTGCAATCATGCACAATTCATTATTTTTAAAAACACAAGACCTTTCAATCTTGTTTGCTTCTTCAATCATTTCTCCTTGAACAGATTTGCATGTGGAATCCTCAAATTCTATCCTTGAATCAAAAAATCTGAGTTCTTCCTTCCATAAGGCAATCTCCTTCTACCTCCACTTCATTTGTAATGGGTGCCAAATTACCTTCTTTCCCTTCAGTGGAAAGATCCATCCTCCTCTCTGGTTTTCCTCTTCTTGTAGCAGCTTCATCAATACCTCAAGTCTTTCTTTTATGTCAACAAGTTGTCTGTCAAGCTCCTCTTGACTCATCAAATCTATGTCACCTAAAATGGCATCTTCTTTATTCTCTTTATGGCATTCTTTAAAACCTCTTCTTTGATCCCCCATGATCATCTTCTTCATCTCTATGAGATCCTCACTCACTATGACTTGCACTAAGCCTCTGCAATAGCAAGTCCTCCCTATTGCCACTTACCTCACCAATCCCCTCTCTGGACTTGGTCTTTTGGCAAGCACTAGTTCTCTATCTCTAGAACCTCTTGAGCACTCTCTTTTGCTCTCTCTAGGCTTATATCCTCAACTCACCTTCTCTTAAGAACACTTCAGTTGTTCTCCCTATCCAACCTTTAGCTAGAATATTAGGTTCACTGCCATCATCATCAAAATCTTTGTCTTCATCTTGTCTGTAACCATAATTCTGCAATCACAATTTTCAAACCAGATTAAAATTATCTCACCTTCAAGATCTCTCCATGTCCTTGTCCTCTTCATTGATAGTACTTTAAATGTGTTGTTCTCAAGTATTTATGCAATTTCCTATTACACATCAACTTTGTATTTATGATGCTTACCAGATTTAGAATCTGACCTCCTCTTATTTTTCCCATCACACATGCATTTAAAAAAAATCTTTAATTTTCAAAAGAGCTTTTCCAGCTTTGATACCAAAAGGATGCAGCCTTGGCTTCGTTTACCCACTTCTACACATATAAAAATGCCATACTCATTATGCTCAGCAATTTTTCTTTCTATATATTCAATGATACCCTCTTAATCCAAACCATGCATATAAAATTTAATTATGCATACCCACATCTATTTCAACCCAAATATATGGTGAATTTTCACGTGGAAGCTTTTCTTCTTTACTTAAAACCTATGGTTAAAACTATAATAAAATTCACTTCATGAATATCGAATCAACATTCGACTTTGGTTAAAAATAAATATAAACTTTAGGTCCCACAGCTTAATACTCACTTATCCACCAATGATCTATCCGCTTCTTTCATCCAACGGTAGACGCAAACCTAAAATGACATGCTTCTAATCCAACGAATATCGCATTCCATAAAACACGATGTTTAATTTTTTAATTCTATGTGAAATGGGTGGTTTCGTGGTGCTATATGTCAGCCCACAACCACTATCATGTGCTTTCAAAGATTATTGCCTTCCCTCTCAAAGTTGTGCGATAAACCCTCTTACCATTTTGTAAAACCACTTCAAGGTTTCATTGTGCTATCGATTTTGGTTCCGCTCACTGATTTCTGGCCTTGTTCAATTCGTGGTTTTTAATAGAACCAAGTTTAAATCCAATATGGAATTCCCCAGCAACCATGCTTAATTATGATATACAATCTTTCACTCTCTGAGATATTTTCTCGGGTTTTCTCTTTAAATTCTAACCGCATACAAATTCTCTGCAATCATTTGTTTGCTCTCATTTACAACGCAATCCAGAATTTGAAGATTTTGGGTTTGTAAAAATTCTATTTCCATCCTCTACAAATGCAATAAAAAACCCAAATGGTTAACTACAAACCATCGATACCTCAATCCCAATTGTGACATCAACTTGCAGATCTCACTTCAGTGTTTATACACAGCATTACATCAAACTTTGTGCCTTATCTTCACATTTTCAATATGAAATCAAATTATCAAGTGAACACACTAATATGATCTCAACAAACAGAGATTCCTACTCTATTACTCTGTCATTAATTATTCAGATTAAAACACACGAATTTCTACTCAGCCACTCTTTCAACAAAATTCATTCATTATGATTTTATTGCGAATCATTCAAACGCAATCACTCAGCTTTCCAAAAGGAATCTATTGAATTCCTTGTGAATTTTATTCCTTCTCTGGTCTTCTAAAATACCATACATTTATAAATGCATTAACACATCACACTTTATACAAACTCAGAAATTTCAGTTCTCTGTTTTAATGCTCAATATATACATAGAATTGTTCTTCTACCATGATTTTCTAATCAATGGCATTTTCTCTAAATTGCCTATAGGCTCAAAGCAATTCCTATCTGTCTGTCCCGAATCTCTCCTCTACCTATCTTTTTTATGCCTTTGAGGCTTACAATATATAAAAATGTTTCTGAACCCAGTTATGGTTTCAGATCCTCTATTTCTTCAACAAATTCCTAAGAATCTTCTTTAATCCTAAAATCTCTACTTAATCCCTAAGGACTCTCATAAATCCCCAGATTCATGAAACTAATTCTAACTCAGAAAATACAATTAATTCTCAAATCTATCTCTCATATTCTCTTTCAAGAACATTTACAAAAATCCTCTCAATATTAATTAATCTTATTTTAAAATATTAAATTCACTCAACTCATTCCAATTTCATAGAAATACAAGACCCCCTATATCTATTAAATTAAAATCAATTTGCTGAGATGGATGCTCCTATATCAGGGAGGAACTTCACTATCTTCTAATTTTCCATCAACAATAGGACCAAAAAGAAGCTCAGGATGATCATCACTCAAGTTAATCATATCAGATGTTTGATCAACTCTAATAAACTTAGTAACTTGAAAATTGTATTGATAATTCTTCATTATCTCAGTTAGAGGAATAGAAACCTTCAATTCATCAATTTTATTTTCAAGGGAAAAATTAGCAGGATGTTTTTCTACCTATTTTAGTGATGTGTCTTTCTTTTCAGGAAGTTCTTTGAATGAAGAATCTTTCTTCTTCCCTCCTTCTTTAACTTCTTGAGCTTTTCTCTGATTGTTGGTGGATGCTTCATTAGATTTAGGAGAGGTAAAAGTAGAAGGTGTTTTTTCTTTGCCTCTGTTTGGTACAACAACTTCTTTTTTATGGGTGTTGGTTTGAGAGCTATGTTTCTTTTGATTGGAAACTATGGGAACATTTCTGCTTCGCAAACCATATTTCCTTTGAACTTGGGTGAGGGAATTTTGATATCCTCTCTGATAATCTTCAATACACATTAAGTCTTCATTTTACATGGCATATTTTTGGTCTTTTGATGCACAAATTTCTACAAAATATTGATCTTCTTCAATGAGGAAGAAAGGTTGTTGATTTTCCTCAAATAAATTATTTTCTCCTGAAATTTTTTCTTCATCATCTTCATCAAGGCCTTCAGTATAATTTTTTGGGAAAGGTGTCCTAACTTGCTGTTGAATTTGTGGACCGTGACCCCTATGTTCCATTTGTTTAATCATGTATTGGGGTTGTTGATTTTGACCCCTGAAATTGGGATTTCTAACAGAAGGTTCAGCTTGTCGATCAACATTGGACATCTTATCCATCATTTTCTCCATGGCTTTGATCAAAGTATCAATTTTTCCTTCTGATGAAGTGGATGTTTCTTCTTTTATTGTGACTCTTTTCTTTGTTTTGACCTTGGAATTTTTAATAATCAGATTGGCCTCTACATTCACTGCATTTATTTTCATTTCTTCCAAAGTTGATGGGTTTCTCTCCCTTAGTTGATAGGCCATATCAAGGTCAAAACCATCAAGATAATAGAGTAAAGCAAGGTTTGGGGGTGGTTTGACATTATCAAGAATTGAATCATATATCTTATTAAATCTAGTTGTGAATTCTTAGATAGACTCATTTGTATTCCTCTTTAGTGCATTATATTCAGCTATAATTTACAGTGGATTTTTCTTCTCTTCCCATTTTTCCATGAATAAATCAATTAGTTGTTGTGAGGTACCAATTGTACCAGATCGAAGAGAGCAAAACAATTTCTTTACTTCTCCAAAAAACTTTGAGCAATAATACGCATCTTAGAATCATCATTGTCTACTTCTTCAAGATCTATAAAATCAGTTATGTTAGCCACATGTTGATAGGCTGTAATTTTTGGTGTTCCATCAAATAAGGGTAGCCTCTGACCATAATTTTGAGGTAGAGAAGTAATTTTACCTAGTAAAATCAGTGGACAAAATCTGGCCATGATTAATGGAGGAGGTGGTGGAGGTATGAATTGTGATGTGGATTGAATAAAAGTTTGCAAAGGTAAAGATGGAATGAAAGGAGGAACAAATGATGTAGCTGTATGATATGGTGAGGTAAAATATGTACCAAACGCTTGTTGTTGATATTGAAAATAGGTCATTTCATAGGTTTCTTGAAATTTGTCTACTAAGCCTTTAATTTTATGGAAATTCGACCAAACTTCAGTATCATTTTCAGACTCAAAGGTTTCAGAAAATGGTGAAAAGGACTCAGAATAAAAAGGATCAAAGTAGCTTCTAAGAGAAAAGTTTCAGACTTGGTTCTAATTAAATATTTTCCAGATTGTGGAGAGAAAACCAAATCTTCTAAGACAAACCTCGTAGGCATGGAATTTGATTTAATTAATGGAGGAAAAACTCTTCCTAACTGTCAAGACTTAGTCTTATGTTTTCTCAAAATACTTTCAGGATTTTATACCAGGGGTGGTGGTTTGGGTTCAGGATTTGACCTGGAATATATTTTAAGAGCCATATTAAGATTTGAATTATATGTTTTGGCTCAATTTTTGACTTCAACTTGTTCAGAAAAAATTTCCCAAGGAATATTTAGCAATCGCTCTCCGACAATGGCGCTAGAAATTTTATCACTCTCCCCAACTTCCTAGGATAAAATGAGTGAGTGAAGGTAAGCACAAACCAAATTTTATCTAGGCAGCTATCCCTAGCTAACCAGAGAGGGCTCACTCTGTGTCACTATTTAAATATTTAATTTTAGGCTTAGTACTAAATTTTAGGCTAGATATGAATTAATTTGTTTTAAAATTTGTTTAATTATTTGTTTTATGGATAAAAATTATAATCAGTGAAGTTAAAATTTATTTCAAAGATTGAATTGCATACAACTGAGCAAGGCAATATAGGAAAACTATTTGAGCACAATTAAGTTGTCATTTGTGTATAGTGGTAGAAAAGAGAGGGTTATGAATGAGCATTTTACTGAATTCATTCATTAGAAGGAAAGGCACATTGTAAAAATATTAATAAACGGAACATATAACTGATCTCTGCTTATCAACTGATAATATTTTACACAGAAAATGGAATGGAAATGAAATTATAGAGAAAGAACAATGCTCAAAATAAATACCACATGAATCTCAAAAAATTGTTGCAACTCCTTTGATTTTCATTAATAGCGGGTACATTGTTGTACAAAGAGTCTTAAAACTTGATTATCCAATAGAAATACTTCACACAACGAAGTATTTATAGAAAAATAAAATTACAACAGTTACATTTAAGGCCATCATAACTCATAGTGCTGTGTTTTCTAACTAAATTCTAACTGCATCATGGAAATAAATTGAATTTGTTGTGTTGGCACTGCTCGAACTGAAAAATTTTTCTGAAGGAGATGTTCGCGAGCTACTCTAACTATCAGTTGACTATTGATCTAGCAAAATTTGACTTTTCTTCTTTTACTAATTACTCCTGAAACTCACACAACTTTTCCCAATGCTCTTTATCAAGGATAACTAATTGTCCCTAATTTTATTACCCTACGGTAAATTTCATATGCTTCAGTGTATTTAGTAAAAGTGGGCTTCACCACAAAGACATGTTTGATCTCATACCAAATGTAAATGTCATTGCTTAATGCTCCCAACAATGCCTTTCTTGTTAATGTGCCTTTAATATTTGAAAACTTGGCATATCCCTAGCAATTTACTGAAGTCTTTATCCATAGTCTTATTTGGTCATCAATTTATCATTAATTACAAAAACAGAAGGAAATCCTTTTTGTGTCAGAGACTCTATTTTGCTGAAAAATCTCTAAACTGTAACTTCCAGACTTTGACATTTTTCTTCAAGTTGAAGAATCAAATTCTTCTTTGTTAGCACTTTCTTCACTTCCAGGATTGTTTATGTTTTGTCATCGTTTCCCAATTAATCCAGTTCATACCTGCTCTTTGAATTAATAAATCTAATAATATTGTTTTTTATGGTGGGCTTGTCTCCCAGTTGTGCTTTGATTGTTGTAATGGTCTCATTTTCCTTCTGTATCATCATCTTTTGCTCAAATATGATCTGTATACTTGGAAAATTTTCACTAATAGACTATGTGATGTCTTCCCATATTATTTATTTTACCTGGCCCAAATTATTTCCAATAGCTAGCTCCTTCTGCTCTTTATGTAACCTCACAATCAACTTTTTGGCCCTCTATGCTTCAGCGACATGTGAACTATTAGCATTAGATTTCTAAAATTGCAACAATTTCACCTAATCCTGCAATTTCTTTATCTCTTCTTCTTGAATGGACATGTTCTGAGCTGCTTTGGTAAGTTGCTCAGCTCCATCTGCAGTGCTTGCTGTAGAAGTTTGAGCTATAGGAATTGCTTCTAGAGGCACTTCTTCCAAAGGAACCTTTGAGGTTTTTACTATTGCTTCCTTTTCCTTTATCATATTTTGTAATTCTGATTCCATCTACTTTAATTGAGAATTTTTTTCAATTATCAATTTCATCATTTTTGTCTTTTGAGTTTCAGTCTTTTCAATATCCTTTGCCAAAGGATATTCTGTAGCTGGAATCTTTAGTTTTTCTCTTAATGCTGCTATGTCATCATTTTTCTTCTTAATTATTTCTTCAATTGTATTGACATTGGATGGATCATATCCAATTTTAACTACCAGATCTTCTATATTTTTAATTCTTATATCCTTTTCAAATGAAGGAACCTTCTCCATTTTCATCTTTGATTGTACATTTTTCAATGAAACCTGCAGTTTTGATAGACTCAAAGCAGCATTAGTGAGAGTTGATGAAATCATCTCACCAGTTTTCTTGTGTAACTCCATTTGATCTATTGGATGAATTTATTTTGTATCAAACTAAAATGTAGCCCTTTTATAATATGTTTCTGACTTTGGCTATGGAATTTGAGCTTGAAGAAATGCAAAGTGCATCTTTCCCTTTTCTGAGTCAAAGGCTGAAAGCAACCTACTTTTTGAGATGGGAGTTTGTTTCCAAAACTGTTTATATGTACTTATATTTAACATTCCATTCTTCAGCTTTATCTCTTTGAAAGTGTCAAAGAATATCTTCTCCTTTTCCCCTGTAGAAACTATGCTAGTCTGAATGGATTTTTTCTTATCTTGAAAAGATGATGTTTGTTGATCTTTAGAAACTTTGGAATTAGTAGGAGTAGTAGAAGTGACTTCATCACCTACCTGTGTGGAAGGAGGTGTCTCTTCAATAATGATGATTACTTCTTTCTCTGACTCCTTGCTGGGATTGACCTTAGGATTAAGCTTTTTCTTCTTCTTGTAATGAATTTTGAACTCTTTGCTAGATGAATCATTCATTGCAGATGAATTATATTATCTAACTGTTTTTCTTGCTCTTTCTTGTGTAATAGGAGTCTGCAATGTTGATGTAGACAATTTCACTCTTCAACCTCTTGTAGTGTACCTTCAATCCATTCAAGCTTATTCACGTACTTTTCAATATTTGTTCTAGGTGTATGAAAATATGGTGTATATTTATTCTCTACCCTCAGTTTTGAAATGACACCAACTAGATCATTAGACCATATAAAACATGGGATAAACTGCATTTCTTTCAACAAATTATCTACTTCCTCCCATGTTGTCTTGATATTACAGATAAAAGGACATATCTATGTTTTAATTTTAAATTTAGATTTATTTTTAGAAGATACAAAATGCACTTCATCTGCATTAATCATTTGTCTAATATAATCCAATGCAAAAATCCTCATGGGGAGGAATTTTGACAACTTATAAGGGGGAATATCACAGCCATAAACTCTGATTTATGCATAATTTTGGTAAATATAACAATCCCATGTTCTAGCTTGATCTAACAGCTGCAATACCTTTCTAATATATTCACTAATCCTTGGCTCCGGAGTTTTATTCAACAAACTAAGTGTTGGTTGAAGAAAAAATTCCACAAACTATTTATATGAATATTCTTTTTGTTCCTTCATGACTAATGAAGTCCATAAAATGATTGACTGTTGATTTCCTTATTCATCCAATTTATGTAGGGAAAACTTAAAATTTTCTCCCTAAGAGTACAAGAATAAGTAAACTAACGCAGAGGCATAACTGAAAACCTCTTCAGTTGTGAATTTGACAAACTGATCATGGATAGAATCTACAATAAATTGATTGAAATTGAAAATGATGGAGGGTTTGGAATCTGTGGAGAATATGGACATGAATCCTATGATGGCTTCATCTACCCATTGGTATGAATTATAACCAAGAAGGTAAGAAATGACTGTGATGATTTGTTTGGACCTTTCAGGGAAAATGGATGATGGAAATGGAGGGTTTTTCTTAGGTAATGGGTCATTTTTAGTCATGAATAGCTCAAGAGTTTGAGCTCTCTTTTCAAAATCTAACTTTTGGTATATTTCAATCAAGGCTTCTTGGGAAAATGGGATATAATTCTCTGTGCTTGGGGCTTGCATCATTTGTTCAATATTTTGGGCATTGATGGTTACTAAAATCTCTCTTATAGGAGCGATAATAGTTCTCTGGTTTGTCATATAGTAAGCTTGGCATCTCCTAACAAACTCTGGGGCACTATGGGTATGAGGAAAGATGAAATGTGGGAGATTAGAATCCCATAGTCCTATGTCATCTAGTTTATCCAAGAATTTATCTTCTAACCAGTATTTTAATTCAAAAAGCTCAAGGTCAGACATAGTTTCATGTATTTTATGATCTTTTTCTGCTAATGGAATGTGATTTAAATCAACTGGAGGGTGTAATAACAGACTTACTAGTTCTTCTAGCCCTTTATTCTTCGAAGGCATGGTTGGCTCTATCGAAATGAAGAAAACAGGAATTTCTTATGGAAAACATAGGCCAGGACTGAAGAGAAGCTCTGTAAGTTGAAAGAATGTGAACAACTACAGAGGAGGATTTAAACACTAGTGAGGTTGATCTCTAGAGCTTTGGTAGTAGCTTTAAACTTGTATTCATTTGTAGAGCAGATTGAAAAGGCGGAGCAAAAGGTCGAAATAGGCATTTAGTTATTAATTTATGGAAAATTGAACTTGATCCCGTCTGAAAAGGGCACAAATACATTGCCTCATAGTTAGAAATAAATTTAATTGGCTAACGGCTATGGAAACGGAGGGAATTAAGTTTATTGGATGGTTCATAGTCCATATCAGCTTGACATGATTTGCAGATGAAGCAGTGGTTTAATATCAGTGAGTAAGCGGGATTTTGAAGGGGTATCAAGGTGGTAAGTGTTTTTGTGCAAGGGGGCGGGTGCTAAATCACCTACTCACTATACGTAGCAGTGGTTTTGGTCTTCAATACCACTCTTTTATTGGAAATACTGAGAGGGGGGTGAATCAATATTCCTTTAAATTAGAGCATTAGTTAATATTCAATTATTATCAGTGTTTGTACAATGATAGCAGTAAACAAAAGGAACACAAATGCACATATATTTTAAGGTGGAAACCCCCTCAGGGAAAAAAAACCACATGAATTCTTTTCTAATGATTCTTTAACATTCAACTCCAATTGAAAATAAAGCTCCAACTTCCTAGAATCTAGAAAAGCATTCTTCTCCATCTCCCACTGGATGGACACTCCAACGCCCAAGATTCTTCAGTAGTCAACTGGATGGATGCCCCAACACCCAATGAGCTACAACTCACCCTAGCGCCACCCTACCACCCTAAAATTTTCATAGGCTTGAACCTGTTGGTGACTTCATGCATCAGCCTAGCACCACCCAACCACCCTATAGAAGAATAAAATAAGAATGGACTCCCGTACCAGGGAAAATGGTCCACTTTACAATGATATAGAATGATGTAGAAGAAGAAGACACACTAGACCATAACCCCTACTATGACACAACCACCTAATGATTATCCTAGACCTCTCGACACCGCTTCTTCAACTCTTGGCAGATAGACACTTGCACAATTTTTACAATGATGCATTTACAATGACTTAGTACAATGATACCTTTACAATGACTGTATGCAGTGCTTCCCACTTGAAGACTTCATGTGCTGAACTTCTTGATGCTATTCTTCACCTTGATTGCTACTCTTGTCATGCTACCCTCTGTTGCACCTTGCTTTTCTTGCTGCCCTAGAAAGTCTAGTCCTTTTCAGCCCTTGACAATACATGATCTAGCTTTTTCTTGCCTTCTAGGATCTCGATATTGAATCTAGTGTATCTCTATTATTTCAGCTCCCCAATATGTGATTTTCATTTTTGTAGTATTAATCTAAGTATTCTTTCCAATGAAATAGGTCTGATCCAATTTGGATTCTTCAAGAGAGAGTTATTCCCAATCTCTCACAATGACCTAATTATGGATTATTTCAGTAGAGCAAACTTGTATGGCGTGCAACGTGTCACTGTTTCTTCATTCGGCTCTAAAATTGATATAAATAAAACTACAGTCTGTGCACTATCTACCACTTTTTATATAATTCCAATATGATACTCAGAGAAAGAGTTATGATGAATTTCTCAAGGTCACTTATTTGAGATGAAGTTCAGGAGCCTGGAAAAACACTAAATTCCACAGATCATATCTCCTAAAATATTGTACACCTTGATCTGAAATTTTGACAGGAGCTTCCTCGGGATTTCAGCTTCACCTCATTAAAATTTCAGCTTCTGTAACTTCGTATAAAAAAATTTAGAGTGAAAATTCCACGATGACCTGTTTAAGGTAGCGAAATCCCTACATAAGGAGGATATGAGGATCACAATTTATATAAATTCTTAGGTTTAGAGGGGCTTCAACAAGTGAACATGGGAGGGATTTTAGGAGCTTAAAAATTATTAATTGTTGACTTTTCAAGGACCCATGCCACAACCCCATGGATTTTTAGCCCACTAACTAGGGTTACAAACTTCAAACATGAATATCTCTCAAACCGTGAAGAATTACGTGGCATTTCATATATCAACGGAAACATCTCACAAGTAGAAACCATAAAAAGAATTCTTAACCCAGATTATAGTAATTTGGTAGGTCAAAATTCCCATGCAATATTGAGGTAGCCCCTGGTGCTACTTCGGTTGACATCAATGACAACCACTAATCAAAAATCTCCCCCTTTGGCATTGATGGCAACACAAGTACTCCCCCTGCGATCATGACACCTCTTCCTACAACATTCTCTCCCCCTTTGACATCAATGGAAAATGGTAACTCCCCCTGGCACACAACCATCCTGCGGACCTATACACACTTCCACTCCCCCTGACACACAACCATCCTGCGGACTTGTACACACTTCCACTCCCCCTTTATATTCTGAATAAGGAAAATCTAATGAGAACTTGGGAGAATCCCAAGCTTCTGGAGAAGATATTCAAATGCTTCAAGAGGTAAAGGTTTAGTGAATATATCAATGATTTGTTCTTTTGTACCAACATACTCAATTTTGATATTCTTTTCAGCGACTTGTTCTCTAACAGAATGATATTTCATCGGAATGTGTTTTGTTTTTGAATGCATGGAAGGATTCTTGGAGATGTTGATGGCACTATTGTTGTCACAAAATATGGGAATAGACTCACTGAAATGTACTTGAAGATCTTGAAAATTTTGTTTCCTCCAAAGGACTTGAGTACAACATGCTGCCATTGCAATGTATTATGCTTCCATTGTAGATAACGAGATTGAGGTTTGATTTTTGCTCAACCATGATACGAGACAACCACCTAGATAGAATTTTTCTCTACTAGTACTCTTACAATCATCAACACTTCCTGCCTAATCTGCATCTGTAAAGGCCTGAATAATGAGATTGTTACCCTTGGGATACCACAAGCCATATCATTTTGTGCCCTTTAGATATCGAATAATTATTTTGACAACAATAATATGTGATTCTTTTGGTGCTGCTTGGAATCTTGCTACTTGTCCAACTGCTTGCATAACATTTGGCTGAGAGGCTGTTACATATAGAAGACTTCCATTCATAGATCTGTACAACCTCTGATCCACATCCTTAGATGAGTCATCTATGCTCAATTTGCAACCTGTTACCATCAGAGTAAGGATGGGTTTGCAATCTTTCATTTTTAATTTCTTGAGAATTTCCTTGATGTACTTGGCTTGACATATAAATATTCCTTTCTCTTGCTGAGATATTTGAAGTGTTAGAAAATTATATAATACAGAGCAATGAAACACATAATATATGCGGAAAACACAAGCACACAAAACACATAAAACCAGAGAGACATAGATATACGTGGTTCACCCAGTTTGGGCTACGTCCAAACTGAATAGCCAGTCCTTCCTTTCTATTGTCCAGCAAAATGAAGAGACACAACCAACAACAAATCTGTTGTAATATCCTTTGTTCTCTCTCACAGTCTCCCTCTATGTTTCTTGCTTCGAGAATACACATATGATTGCACAACCGCAATACAATACCCTCATACAAAGAGAGGGGTTGCCTTCTAGGGAAAAAAACCTAAACTAAGCATAACTTCTACCGTCAGATCATCTGCCTAATGAACGGCCTAGATTGACTAGAAATTACTATACTTTTACAAGGCAATTTTACATTTGTTTTTAGCTTCGGGGGTGCTACCCCCGAAACCCCCCGCCAGGGGGGGCTCCATAAAGTCGCAGCCACCCCCCCTGGACCCCCCAGGCAGCGTTTAATTACGAGCGGCGTTTCTGCCACATTAAGGTATAGGGGTCCAATGCTGTGATACAAAAATAAACAAGATAATCAGGCTCCACACCCAACAATCTCCCACTTGAAGACTGATTTGTAGTAACTCCACCACTTCTTCATTTGCTAGACAATGACTCCTCTTTGGACCTGGTTGTTTCTCATCTTCATCGTCATCCTTGAAGACCAATTGAAAATGAGCATATTCTTAGTTTCTCCCTGGTTACAACTTCTGTTAGCATATCTGCAGGATTCTGGCTAGTGTGTATCTTTTCCAGCTTTAATTATCCATCATCCAATACTGACCGTATGAAATGGTACTTGAGCTGTATGTGTTTAGTCCTGGAATGAAATGTTGAGTTCTGTGCAAGATGAAAGTTAATTTGTCATCACCCAGACAACGTTCATATCATGTCACTCCAATTCATCCATAAACCTTTGTAACCAAATCATTTCTTTACTAGCCAGGCAGGCAAACAACATACTTTTGTTGCCGGGAAAAAGTGCAACAACACTTTGGATTTTTGAAACCTAACTGACAGCTATTCCACCTACAGTAAATACATATCCTGTAGTGCTCCTCCTGTTATCTCTGTCACCTGCCATATCTGCATCAACATATCCCTGTAGAGAAATGTTTGAACCACCAAAGCATAATGCTTGATTTGTGGTACCTCTCAAATATCTGAAAATCCATTTTACTGTCATCCAATGTTCTTTTCCTTGATTGTTCATGTACCTTCTTACAACTCCCACTGCATGTGCAATATCAGGCCTTGCGTAGACCATTGCATACATTTAGCTTCCAACTGCTGATGCATATGGAACTTTAGACATATATTCCATTTCTTCGTGGACCTTGGGGCACATCTCCTTACTAAGTTTGAAATGGCTAGCAAAAGGTGTACTAACTGGTTTTGCATTCTGAATATTAAATCTTTTCAACACCTTTTGTATGTACTCATTCTGAGACAGTGTTAATTTGCGATTTTTCCTGTCTCTAGTTATTCTCATACCAAGGATTTGTTTTGCAGCTCCCAAATCCTTCATTGCAAATGAATTTGCCAATTTTATTTTGAGCACATTTATTTCCTGCATGTTAGACCCTGCAACAAGCATGTCATGTACATACAATAACAATAAAATATAGCTTCCATCATTTTTCCTTTTCAGATAAACACAATGATCAGAGTGACATCTAGTATAACCTTGTTCAGACATAAACTTGTCCAATTTTAGATACCACTGCCTTGGAGTCTGTTTTTAAGCCATACAAGCTCTTCTTTAACTTGCACACTAATTTTTCTTTCCCTTTGACCTCATATCCTTCTGGTTGCTCCATATAGATCTCTTCCTCCAAATCTCCATGGAGAAATGATGTCTTTATATCTAATTGTTCAAGACGTAAATCTTCCATTGCTACAAGACTTAAAATAGTTCTGATTGAAGTCATCTTAACAACAGGAGAAAATATTTCATCAAAATCAATACCTTTCTTCTATGCAAACCCCTTCACCACAATTCTAGCTTTGTACCTCTGTTTTCCTCCATCTTCTTCCTTCATCCTGTAAACTCATTTATTCTGCAATGTAGTTTTACCTACATGCAACCTGACTAAGTCCCAAGTCTGGTTATGCATTAAGGAGTCCATCTCTTCTTCCATGGCTAGCTCCCACTTCTTCCTTCTAACAACCTACATTGCTTCTTCATAACATTCAGGTTCACCAGAATCAGTTAACAATAAATAATATAATGAAGGAGAGTATCATTCAGGTGATCTACTTATCCTGGTAGATCTTCTAACACCACTTTCAAGTGTTTGAGGTGTCTATTTCTATTGTGGTGGTTGTTTTTGTTGTGGATCTTGATTATTATTATTTTCAGGAACCTTTACCTTTTTTGTGATCTCATCAAGAACTGTGTATTCTTTGTTTTATTTTTCATGTTTCTTTTCCTGCAACTGATACTTATACAATACCTTTTCATTGAATATTACATCTTTTCTCCTAATGATTTTGTGATTTTCATAATCATATAAGCGATAACAAAAATAATTAACACCATATCCAATAAAGGTACATTTCTTTGATTTTGCCTCAAGCTTGGTTTTGTTTTATTTATTAATATGGACAAAGGCCTCACAACCAAAAGGCTTTAAAAAAGAGTAGTTTATCTTTGTACCTGTCCATGCTTCCTCTAGAATACCACCATCCAAGGAACTTGAAGGCCCTCTATTTATTAGATAAAAAACAGTATCTACAGCATCTACCCAAAATTGTAAAGGCAATCCTGCATGCAATCTCATGCACCTTGCACGCTCCATGATTGTTCTGTTCATCCTTTCTGACACACCATTTTCTTGTGGTGTTCTTGGAACTGTCTTCTCTCTACGAATTCCATGCTCTGAACAGTACATATCAAACTCTTTGCTGCAATATTCACCTCCATTGTCTGATCTGAGACACTTCAACTTCTTTCCTGTCTCAATCTCAACCAAAGCTTTCCATTTCTTGAAAGTATCAAATACATCAGATTTATTCTGAATACAATAAATCCATGTTTTTTTAGTTGCATCATCAATAAAAGTAACATAATAACGAGAGCCACCGAGAGATGATACCTGAGCAGGTCCCCATACATTTGTATGCACAAGCTCCAATTTTTCGCTCTTCTTTTCTTTCCCAACTCTGAGAAATCTGACTCTCTTCTTTTTTCCATAAATGCAATTCTCACAGAAATCCAAATCAACATTCTTCAAACCTGGCAGCAAATTTCTTGAGTGAAGAATTTTCATCCCCTTCTCACTCATGTGTCCGAGCCTATGATGCCATAATGCTACATCTGCTCCTTTGGAAGTTAAAGCATTAACATAGTTAGAAATACCATTGCATAAATACAATGTACCAACCTTTTCGCCTTTTGCTATTACCAGGGCTCCTTTGGTGACCTTCCAAGTTTTATCTGTGAAAGTTGTCACACAACCTTCACCGCCTAACTTCCCTGTTGAAATCAGATTTTTCTTCAGATCTGGAACATGCCTTACCTCCTTTAGTAGCCATTGGTTTCCATTCTGTTGTTTTACAATAACTTTACCCATTCCAACAATTTTATAGGGTTTATCATCACCCAAACGAACTTGTCCAAAATCTCCTTGAACATAGTCATGAAAATATTTCTTATCAGGTGTGGCATGGAATGAAGCCCCTCAATATACAACCCAAGAATCAATAACATTTTTGAAAGAAAGAATCAAAGCATCTTGTAACACATCACCTGTCACATTTACTTCATGATTGTTTTCTTGTTGTGTGTCTCCTTCTTTTCCCTTTCAAGATCTACAGTCTTTCTTTAGGTTTCCTTTCTTTTTGCATTTCCAGCACACTATCCCCGATCTAGACTTGGATCTGCCTTTCCTTGATTTACTGCGATATCCCGAGCTCTTTCCTCTTTTCATTATTCTTCCCCTAGACTCTGCACTCAAAGCACTAGCCGTTGTCTCACCGGAGCTTTTCCTCGCTAAGGATAGCACCAACAACATCATCAAACTTTAAAGTACTAGATCTAGAGACAAAGCTACTAATGGCCATAACTAAACCATTCCAGCTTTCTGGCAATGAGAACAGAAATAACAGAGCTCTAAATTCATCATCAAATTTTACCCTACAGAACTTAGCTGACTAGTAACTGTATTAAAATCATTTAAATGGTCTACAACAGATCCACCTTCCGACATCTTCATATTAAATAAATGTTTCATAAGAAATACCTTATTTGAGGCCGAGGGTTTTTCATATAGTTTTGCCAACGCCTTAATCAAACCCTCTGTTGTTTTTTCCTTCGAAATATTGAAGGCTACTGATGCCGCGAGGCACAACCGTATTGTTTTGATTGTCTTTCTATCGAGAATCTCCCATTCTGCGTCTATCATAGCTGTCGGCTTCTTTGTTTTTCCGCTCAATGGTAGGTATAGATCTTTCTGATACAGATAATCTTCCATCTGCATCTTCCACAACGAGAAGTTTTGGCCGTTAAATTTCTCGACCCTAAATTTACCATCTTCCTCCATTTCTCCCACTCAAACCAAGAAACCCTTCTTTCCTACGAGTTTATCAGGAAAATAGAACTTTGGCTCTGATACCAGTTGTTAGAAAATTATATAATACAGAGAAATAAAACACATAATATATGCAGAAAACATAAGCACACAAACCACATAAAATCAGAGAGACATAGATATACGTGGTTCACCTAGTTTGGGCTACCTCCAAACTGAACAGCTAGTCCTTCCTTTCTATTATCCAGCAAAATGAAGAGACACAACCAACATCAGATCCGCTGTAATATACTATATTCTCTCTCACAGCCTCCCTCTTTGTTTCTCGCTCCGAGAATACACATACAATTGCACAGCTGCAATACAATACCCTCATACAAAGAGAGGGGTTGCCTTCTAAGGAAAAAAACCCTAAACTAAACATAACTTCTACCGTCAGATCATCCACCTAATGAATGGCCTAGATTGACTATAAATTACTATACTTTTACAAGGAAATTTTACATCTGTTTTTAGCTTCGGGGGTGCTGCCCCCGAAACCCCCCACTAGGGGGGGCTCCATAAAGTCGCAGCCACCCCCCGCTGGACCCCCCAGGCAGCGTTTAATTACGGGCGGTGTTGCTGCCACATTAAGGTACAGGGGTCCAATGCTGTGATATAAAAATAAACAAGATAATCATGCTCCACACCCAACATGAAGGCCTAAGAAGTATGTTAGCTCACTAAGTAAATACATCTCAAACTCACTTTTCATATTTGTAGAAAATTTCTTACTTAGTTGATCATCATTTCTACCAAATATTATATCATCCACATATACCTCAACGATTGTTAAATTATCTTTATCTACTTGTACATAAATATTGTTATCAATAGTACCTTTCTTGAACCCTTGTTGACGTAGATATCCATCAAGACAAGCATACCATGCTCTGGGAGCCTGCTTGATACCATATAGAGCCTTCTTTAACCTCCAAACATAGTATTCATTTTCTGATAGTAGAAAACCTTTAGGTTTTTCGATGTAAACTTATTCTTCTAATTCGCTATTCATAAATGCTAACTTAACATCCATTTGGTAGACTTTGATTTTTCTTGAACATGCATACGTGAGAAACATTCAGATGGCTTCCATTATGGTAACTGGTACAAATGTTTCGTCGAAATCAATTCCTTCCACTTGTGCATAGCCTTTGCAAACCAATCTTGCTTTGTTTTTGGTAACTTGTCCACCATCATTAAATTTGTTCCTGAACACCCATTTAGTCCCACTGATATTTTTATCTTTTTGTCTTGGAACTAATTCCCAGGTGTTATTCTTCTCAATTTGATCCAATTCTTGATTCATAGCTGCTACCCAATGTTCATTATGGTTGGCTTCCTCAAAACTACTAGGCTCAAAGGTTGTTAGAAATCAATGTGAGCTTGTTGTGATGAACGAAGTTGTCGACCTTAATTTATGTCACCAATGATTTGATTTCATGGATGGTTCTTTTGAATCCATTATTTTGCTCTCTTTGGAGGAGATTTTTGTTGTTCTATTATATCTTGATGATCATTATTTACTTCTTCTTGGTTGATAGTTTCTTCTTGTTCTAGATTTTTCTCAATGTCTTTTCAACCTCTGTCTCAAGTTTCAAAGATTCTAGATCCTCATCATTATTTTTTAGAACACCATATTCGTCAAATGTAACATTTATGCTCTCCAGTATCTTTTTTCATCTTAGATTATGGCATTTATAGGCCTTTCTTTTGCATGAGTAACCAACAAATATACCTTCATCAACACGTGATTCAAACTTACCCAAATTTTGATCTTCTCTTTTGATATAACATTTTCTTCTGAAGATTTTGAAATATTTTGCATTATCTGGTTTTCCTTTCCATAATTCATATGGGGTCTTGTTGCAATTATTTCTAAGAATACTTTGATTGATAATGAATACTGTCGTATCAATTGCTTGAACCTAGAATTTTTCATCCAATTTTGAGTCCTTCAACATTGTTCTACCCATTTCCTGTATGGTTCTGTTCTTTCTTTCAGCAACTCCATCTTGTTGAGGTGTTCGTGTTGTTGAAAATTGTCTTTTTATTCCATTTTCATCACAGTGTTGCTAAAATAATTTGGAAGTGAATTCTCCACCATTATCTGATCTTAGACACTTTATTTTCAAATCATTTTCATTTTCGACCAACTCCTTGTAGATCTTAAAGCACTCAAATGCTTCAGATTTTTTCTTTAGGAAACTGACGGTTGTCATCCTAGTATATTCATCTACCATTAACATGAAATATAAATCTCCATCTAAGCCTTTTGTTCTCACAGGACCACATAGATCAGTATGTATCAATTCCAATGGATGTGACGCAAAGTGTTCTTTTGTTTTAAATTGGAATTTTTTCTGCTTGCCGTGCTGACAAGCCTCACATAGTGTGTTGGAAGGTTTTTAAAATTTCGGCATTTCTCGTACTGCTTCCTTTTTGCTTGTCTTGACAAGATTTTCAAAGTTTATGTGACTCAATTGTTTGTGCCATAACTAGCTTTCATCTTCTTTAGCTAGTAGACATGCTTTAGTTGCTTCATCCAGAACATATATGTCGTTTGGAGCTTGACTTGCTATAGCCACAATTTTACCATACCTTCCTTTCCTGATTTCACATTTTGTAGAGTTGAATAGCATTGTGTGTCCTTGATCACACATTTTTCAAACACTGAGCATATTGTGATTCATGTTTTCAACCAATAGAACATTCTTGGCTATAACATCTTTGCTTCCGAGAGTGATGGTACCTGATCCTATAACATTTGAAGACCCATCATTTCCAAAGGATATGATTCCATCCTTATTCTCTTTCAGAGATACAAATTTCCTTCTATCTCCAGTGATATGCGTTGAACAACCACTATCAACATACCACACATCTTTGTTGTTTTGAGCCTTGATAGCGAGATCACAATTATTAGTCTTCTTCTTCTTCCATGTTCATTCATTCTGTGGCTTCGAAGATTATTCTGGAGGATTTTCAAGTCTGCAGTCTCTAGCTATGTGTCCAAATACCTGACATTTGTAACATTCCATATTATTTATTAAATGTTCAAATATATTGATGTTTCGTTGAGCCCTGGGAGGTCCATATTTGAAGGATTTCCTGGAGTTGTATTGGTTCCTAGGGTACGTGTGACATTCTACAGCTTTATGACCAAATTTTCCACATGAATAACAATAGCCATGAAAAATATGTTGGTACCTGGATGGAAATCTTCATCGAGGAATCGTCTTCCAAGGATGTTCTTGTAAATCTTGTCCAATGAAGTCTACATGCATGTTAAATCTCATAGTTTCATTTTATTTTGTTGTAGAAGGTTCTGCTTCTTCTTCTTTGTAACCGAGGTGAGTTCTGTCGTTGTAAGATTGTTGATTGTTGATGAATTCTTCCAATTCCCTTGAGTTTTTGGCATAGTTTTGGACATTTTTCCCTTCTTCACTTCCTTACGTAGTGAGACTACTTCGGCTTCTAATGATTCCCTTTCTTGTTTTCTTTCTTCCAACTTATTTTCAAATGACTCTTCAATACATTTGTGTTCTTTGAATTCAATTTTGAGACCTTTAACTTGTTCTTCAATAGTATTGGAATGGATCTTCTCATCCCTGAGCTCTTTTATAAGCTTGATTGTCTCCTTAGAAAATTATTTTATGGTCAACCCTTCTTCTTCGTTGTTTGATACCTCTTCTTTATTGTGCTTGGCCATAAACAATACTCTCTCATTAGCTTCTTCTTCACTGTCACTGTATTCATCAGATGATGAGCTATCTTCTTTAGAGGGAAATTTCCTTTTGGATCCTTCATTTTTTTCTTACTTGTTGAATTTCTTAAAACCTTTCTTTCCTTTTGAGTTTCCATCACTTACGTTCGGACATTTTGCTGCGAAATGCCCAACCTCACCACAGCCGAAACATATCAATGGAAGTTTACCTTTTAATTTTCCCTTACCAATTTTTAGCTTTCTCGTCAAGTAAGGATATTCTTCATCTGAAAGACCTTCTTCATCATCTCCCTTTTATTCACACTTGCAGGTGCATGTATTTTCAATTGAAGGTTGTTTTTCCTTATTGGTTTTCTTAGATGCAAAAAATGTAGTTTATAGATTCGAAGCACCCTCTTCTTCATCAAGTCTCATTTCATATGCTATGTGAACTCCATGTAATTCCTCTTTGTTGAGTTTGTCTAGATTTTCACTGTATTCTAAGACCGATACTTTTGGGTTGAATCTCCCTGGTAACATTCTAAGAATATTTCATATAATAGTCTTCTCATCAACTGGCTCTCCCAATCCTTCCAGAGTATTGGTTATTTCATCAACGTATTAGAAGTATGCAGCAATGTTGTCATCTTCTTTCATTCTGATTTGCTCAAATTTTTCTCTATAGATTTGAAGATTTGCTTCTTTGACATTAGAGTCACCTGCATATATATTCTCAAGCTTGTCCCATACATTTTTGGTGGTTTTAAAACCCAAAACCTTATGATAAGCAGATTCAATAAGTCCACTGATAATAATATTCTTTGATTTTGCATCATTTACCAAATTCTACTTACCTTGTGTTGGTTCCCTGTAATTCTAGCAGATTGACAAGTCTAAAGCTACAGAGAAAACATTTAAACCACTTTGGGATTCTAGGATCTATCCCTCCTGAATCCAGAGAGGGATCTCTCTATAAGTGCAAAGATTGATTTATCTTTAAGGTTTGAAATGTGATATTAGGCTAGCTATGAAGAACAAGGTTTTGTTTGGTTTTTTGGTTTTTTGGTTGGAAAAAGATAAAATGAAGGTGAAGGAAGTCTAAATGAAGGGTGAAGGTGAATGAAAATGAAAGAGTAATTTAGCTAACAAGATAGGCAAGAAGCAGCTTCAATCCATTGGGCTATGGAGTCATAATAGGATTTAATTGAAAAATCAAGGTTCAAGAGTGGTCCATGGGGCAAGTCATCTATGTCAAAGGATCTCTTCAAGTTGATTTTATGGAATGGAATGAAACAATAAGAAGGGGAATTAAACAAATGAAGAACAAAGAGCAGCCTAAGATCAAGTAAGTACTTTGAAACTATCCTACTTTTGGCATGCACTTAAGAAAAGACATAAAATTAATCTAAGATCAGGTAAGTACTTTGAAACTAGCCTGATTTTGACTTTGAAAAAATAGTCTAAGATTAGGTAATGACTTTGAACCTATCCTGCTTTCAACATACTCTTTAAGGGAAAATTTCAAACAACCTTTGGAGGCAGAACTAGAAGACAGGGAAAACCATAAACTTTCCTAGTCCAACTCTACTTAGCAAGTAATGAAAATAACATTCAAGAACAATGTTTAATGTTCAGACAGTAAGACGTGGGAACACCAACATTCCTTAACTTCTTGGGCTGTATTAAATCATTCCTAAATACATAATTGGAGGAAAACATAAAGATAAAGCTTATCGATGAGAGTAGGTTATTTTTGACAATAAAACCTAGCTCTATATTTGTTTTTCTTTATCAGAGAAAGTGGACAGAATGGAAACAAAAGGAAAATAAAAATCTACAATAAGAAACACATCACCATTGACATAGACCAGGATCCCATAAATCAGCTTGTATTTGATGTTCAAACCAGTTACAATCATCAAGTCTAGCGGTTCTCTACAGCTTCAAACTTCTCATCTCAACTTAGGTATCTTCAATTACAAATAGTGCTTACAGCAGCTTCAGAAAACTATTTACAGGCAACAGATATGAAGTGACCAACATTATCTCATCTTCTACAGAAGTATTTATAGAAGAACGAGGAGGTGAAAGAATTTCTAGGGTTTAAGTATCATTAATTCCATAGTAAATACAATCCTTAGCCTTGAAAACCATGCAAGGTAGAAGGCAGGGATGCATTTGACCTATAACTCTGTTCAATAACTCTGTTTCTACTTTTCGAGACTTAATGGATGAGAAGATTGACTTCAGGGCTATTTTTTATCTTTATAATAACTTTTCTGATAGTTGTAATAAGTTTCTTCGGTTGTATTAACTATTTAGCTGTCTTTAAACAAATATCTTTGAAATAGGCATTAACTGTGCCTTATATTGATTTCTTTGAGGCTGCAGGTGGCTGTCTGGTAGCTGGAGAGGATTTAATTAGCCTCTGATGTGGCAGTGGAGGCTTCTCGGACTAATAGATCTCATTGTTTTAACCTAAAACACTATTAATTTGCTTTTGATCTATGTTTTAGGCCTAATTTGGCTTAATATCTGTCTTCAGGTCTTCATACGGTCTTCAACTGAGTGAATTAGGCTTTTGATTAATCGAACTTTATTCCTTAATCCCTCAAAATTTTGTTTAAAATCATTAAACATTCATTTATGCCTTAATTTTATCCCTGGACACTGATACTCTTTATATGATCAAGGTTTACTATGTTTTGTTGTTGCGCAGGCGTACAGAGGGTCTTACAATGTTATCAGTGCTCATGAGGAATGGATAAATCATGATGTGAACCTTTGCAAAAAAAAATTCTTGATTGATATCGGCCTGAGGGATCGTCATCCCCGACCATTCATTCTTCTTAAAACAATGGAAAAACCTTTAAAAACCTGCACAAACAAGCAAAAATTATAAAAATCCTGCGGGGATAGGTTTAAAATTCTTTGGAGGATCAGATTTAGTTGTGACTGTAGGATGAAATCAACCAACGGCGAGGATTGTTTGCTGGGGTCAAATGGAGAGGCGGTTGTATGAATTAGATTTAGATTAAGTCCTAGCCATTGGATCAGATTGATCAACGGCTGAGATAAATCAGGAGTTTATAATGTAGAGGGGGTGATATTATAGCGGAATGGAGGAAATTGCAAAAGAAATGGGAGAAAACCTTTGGCAGAAGTGAAAATGGGCTTAAATGAAGTTTGGGGTTGCGGAATGATCTGGGCCATTGGATTAGATAGACTAATAGAGATCAACGACGGAGATTCTTAGATGAAATCTCTTGGAAGAATGATGGAGGGCGATGGCTTAATAGTTAGATGCAATCTAGGCCGTTGGATGAAAAGAACGAATGGCGGAGATTTTAAAGGAGAAAATGTAATGTGATGGGGAAAGGTGGTTTCGGCTGAAAAAAAAACCACTAGTTTCACGCTGCTCCAAAGTGGTTTTATAACTTTGCCAAAACAACACGATTTGGGTCTGCGCTTGACACGTTTCCTTTTAAAACCACCCATATCGCGTAAATTTTTGATATTAACATTCGGGCGCAAAATTACGCGATATGGGATAGCAACCGTTGGATGAAGGGCGGAGAGATCTAACGGTGGGAGTGAGAGCACGATGGGATAAGATGCGTAGGCAGAAAATGGTGGGCAGGGTCAAGGCAGTTTAGATCTGGACCGTTGGATCTCAGGAATGGATGGTTGAGATCTATTGATGGGGAGATAGATCCCAAAGGGGTTGGGCCTATCGGGTTTAATCTAGACCGTTAGATCTTAAGAATGAATGGCTCAGATTTAAAGATGGGGCGATGAAAGGAATATGAGACGGGGGTTTGGGCGAAGATCGGGTGAAATGTGAACCGTTGATCTGCAGAGATCAATGGTAGATATTTACTGAGGAATTTACACTGTCGGGCTTTATAAAATAACAAATGGAAGTTAGGTTTGATCTAGACTGTCAAGTCTTTGGAAAGGGACGGCCCAAATTCGATCATAGGATCGCAAGTCGGAGAGGAAAAGGGGAAGGCACAAAGGAAAAATTGCGATGTGATTACATGTTGATCGTCGGATCAGAGGGATGATTGATGGTGGAGTTTTAATCGGTGGGTGCAACTGTAAGGGATGTGAGCAGAGTGCGATTGAATCTGAGCTGTTGGTTCTTGTGGATTTCTACGGTTCAGATTAAATCGCGGGATCGTGATCAAAGGAGGGAAAGGGAATGTACAAAAGGATTTTTACGATGCAATGGAGTATCAACCGTTAGATCAAAGAATGATTGACGATCCAGATCGAATATAAAATCACATCAACGGGAGGAAGTATGAAGAATGGGCATGATGCGATTAGTCAATGGCTGTTAGATTTTCAAATATCAACGGTCGTGATTTATTTTAAACCTTTCATCAGTCTTTATAAAAAAGCAAAGGAAAAAAGTTTCGAGAAAGGACTTTTATAGTGTTTTAGCACCTGATTGCAGGCTCTAGATTATGTGAAGAAAGTGCAAGGATTAGGTGTTTAAAAGAAAAAGGGCCTATCGCAATCAGAGAAAAGGAAAGAACCACCAAAGGGTTGTATGTTTATTTGCAATGTGATTGGCCGATAATCGTAGATCAGTTCAGATGATGGTCAATTTTCATTGAAACTTCGAACTGTCAAATTTATGAAAAATCAAAGGAAAGTCGGGTTTTTTATGAAATACAAAGGAGGAAAAGGTTTTGGAGGGGGTTTAAGGACTTTTAGCGCTCAGTTGCAGGGCTTATGGTCCTATGAGAGGTGGGGGTTATAGAATTTAAGCCCTCGGGGGCTAAAATTCTACATAATGTAATATAAGTGTTTTTAGGCTAAAAGCAGAGTTTTTAAGCCAATTTGAGGGTTTCGATAAAGGAAATAAGGTTTTTTAAACCAAATGGTAGGAGACCGAATGGTTTTAAAAGGGTTTTGAAGTGATTTTTAAGGTTAAATGAGGCTTGTGGAAGGATTTTTATGAAGAAAAAGGGGATGAAAATGGAGGTCAATTTATGAGTGAAAGAAGGGGTAAAATGAAGGGGAAAATGGGTTTTTTGAGCAGTCTTTTTTCTTCAGGAAAACAGCATATTTTCAGGATTATGAGGGAAACAACAGTGAAGATTAACTAAAGGATTAGTTATCTTCATAAGACTTTAAGAACTCACAATTTGGCCATAAAATTGTTTCTTGAAGGCTTACAAATGTTTTAGCCACCATTTGATATGACAAATTTTTATAGGTGGCTAACAACGGCTCCAACATGGGATGGCAGCTCCTTGGAGGTGTCAAGAACCTCAGACATGTCTTCTCTGGAAGTTGATCAAAGCCTCATCCATTGGGCTACAACTTTCTTTACTTTTTTGATATTATTTTGCTCTGATAATGTTAGCAGCCATTAAAACAATGGAACTCTATCAATAAAGCTTTCTACCTACCCAATCCTAATGATCTAACATTTTTTCTTCTTTCAGAGTGCATTTGGATTGGAAAACTCTTTTTACAAACATTTTATTATTTTGAAAGCATAAACTAGTCTATTTCTACTCTTATTTCTCCATGAACTCAGATTAAGCAGTTGAGTTCATAAGCTTATCTACCTAACTATTATATGTCAGGATTAAACTGTCTCACAGATTTTTATTCACTAAATTCTAAAACATAAATTTAAGAGCAGTCAAGTCAAGATTGAATAGTCTAACTTGTTGTTGATCTATGGCATAAAAACAAGCTGCACATATATTATTATTTTCAGAAAATTAAATCAAAATGGTGAAGGCTTAAGATCTGAAAGTTTTAGGAACATCCTTCTCTTTTCTTCAGCTCTGTTTTTAGGCTTGTTTAAGCTATTTTTCTTTGTTATCTAGTTCAAGTTTTGGGAATATTAGAACCAGTTTAATTCTATCCTTGGCTCAAGATTTGATCTAGTTAGAGCCATTATTTCTTTTGGAATTTATAGGTTCAGATTTTTAGCTTGTTTGAACCTTTATTTTCCTATCCTAATCTACCTAACTGATAAGCCAAGATTAAGGTGTTTAGAAAATATATTTCAATAACCTATCAACAGTAAATTGAAAACTAATTAGTCATGATTAGGCTGTATGAATAACTAGGAGTGTGTTTCTTAGGAGTGGCATTTGAGCTTGCACACTTTCAAACTTTGTTTCTCTTTTTTGGTATGGGGTTGTACCTTTCTTGTTTTTACCATCTGCCCTCTTTTCTATCTTTTATTGTTTTTATATTTTTTATTTTTCTAATTTTGAATGAAATGATAGATGTGATATTCACAATGAGAAAAAATAAAAAGGCTTCCAAACTGATATGGTTAAGAGAAATAATTTTTGAGCATCCTGCCATTAATAGGACCCCCAAACAGTTCAGCTCCATTCAATTCTTACAGAAAATAGGCATTGTTACCAGTATTAGAATGAATGAGATAAGGACCAAGCCATAAGTTATCAAATTTCCCATGCTTGCCCTTATCTTCTCTCCTGGAATCCACTTTAAAACTTTGTCACCAATGTTGAAATCACTGGCCTTTGTCCTTCTATCAAAACGTTTCTTGATGCTTTCTTGTTTTTGTAATGCTCTGTTGTAGATTTCCTCTCTAGTTTACTGAAGATGTATGGTCTGATTTATTCTTCTGATCATTTCATTGTCTTCAAACTGTACTTATTGGATCAAATTCATAACTGGCACTCTTAGGCTAGTTGGAAAAACTGCATCCATTCCATAGACAAGCTGGTAAGGTGACATTCCAATTGATTTTTTAAGTGCTAATCTGCCAGCCCAAAGTGCATGTACTAGCTTTGTGTGCCATGATTTCTTATTGTCTTTCTTCTTGATTATGTTCACCAAACTTTTGTTTGAGGATTCTGCCATCCCATCACCTTGAGGGTAATAATCAGTAGAATGGCCCAATCTAATCTGATATTTGTGACAGAATTCAAACATATTTTTGGATCCAAATGCAGTAGCATTGTCAGTAATAATCTTCCTAGGGTAGCCAAATCTAGATAGGATATGATTTTCAAGGAATTTTATAATGACAGAGTCATTGGCTTGCCTATAAGGGATGACTTCTATCCATTTGGTAAATTATTCTGTTGCAGTGAGAATCCATCTATGTTGGGCAGATGATGGTGGATGGATTTCCCCTATGAAGTCTAGACCCCACTATTGAAAAGGAGAATCAACAGTGATTGGATATAACGGTAAAGGAAGCAATTTTCTTTTGCCTTCAAATATTTGGCATTTATGACAGGCAATAACCATTTTATGGACATCATTAAAGAGGGTGGGACAATAGTAACCAACTCTAAGGATTTTTTTAGCATTTGTCTTCCAATAGAGATGGCCTCCACATTCTCCTTCATGGAACTCATGCTTGACTTTATCTGCATCATTCTCAGGCAAAAATTTAAGCAATAACCCACTAGCATTTTTCCAATATAGACATTTATCTAAAATGCAGTATTTAACAGCTTTTAACTTTAAAAATCTTGCCTTTGTCTTAGACAAACCAGGAGGTGTATTCAAATTGAGCAAAATGTATAAAATATTAGCATACCAAGAGGAATTCATAAAATGTTCTTCAACAATGGGAGTTGACAATTCCTCTTGTTCATCTAAAGCATTTATCATGTTTATATCAAGAGCTTCAAAATTAGACTCAGCCATTAATCTTGCTAATCCTTGGCCTTTAATGAGCTTAGTGGGCTTGATTTCTAAATCATATTCAAGTATCACAGCTATCCACTTTCCTCTTTTGCCATCTGGGTATTGTGTTATAATGTCTTTCACAACTGAATTTGGCAGAAATGCAATTATGTGGGAGTGTAGAATGTAAACTCTGAAGTCTTTTAAGGCTTTGACTAAGGCAAAGGCTTGTTTTTCCATGATAATATACTTCAGAGGTGCATCTCTCAATGCCTTGCTAAAGAATGCAATTGGCTTCTCTTGTCCCTATGGATTTTTCTGCAATAGGACAGTAGCTACTGTATGTTCTGATGCAAATGAAAAAATGAAATAATATTTTGAAAAATCAGGACTTATAAGAACTGGTGTTTTGGTTAATGCATGTTTTACCAGTTCAAAAGATTTCATTGCCTCTAAGGTCCATTTAACTCCTTTTCTTCAGCATGTTTGTTATGTTTCTAAGGATTTCAGCTAAGTTGGGTATGAACCTTCTCCGGAAATTAATCTTTCCAATGAAAGATTGAAGTTCCTTGATGTTTCGAGGATGATTGATTTGCAATATACCTTCAATCCTCTTTAGATCTATCTTTATTCCCTCTTCTGATATGATGTGTCCAAGTAGTTTACCTTCTTGGAGATCAAACATTTTTTTCTTTGGATTTAAAGATAACCAATATTTTTTGCATTTCTCAAAGACTTTTCTCAAGTGTTCTAGGTGCTCTTCATCTATTTTGGAAAAAATAGTGATATCATCAAGGTAAATAATGATGAAGTAGCCTGATTCTTCCAAAAATGCAATATCCATGGCTCTCTGGAATGTAGCGCTAGCATTCATTAAACGAAAGGGCATTTTCACATACATGAAAGTGCCCCAAGGTGTGGTAAAATCTATCTTGATTTGATCATCAGGGTGTACTAATATCTGATTATATCCTGAGAAGCCATCTAGAAAAGAAATTCTTTTATAACAAACTACCCTTTGTAAAATATGATCCATCTTGGGTAAAGGGTAGTTGTCTTTTAATTAGGCTTTGTTTAAGTCTCTAAAGTCAATACAAAGCCTAATCTCTCATGTTTTCTTCCTAACTAACACTAGATTAGACACCCACTCTCAATATCTAATAGGGACAATAATTCCAGCTTCATACATTTTCTTGATTTCCTTCTCAACCAATGGTAATTGAAGAGGGTTGATTCTGCGCAATTTGTTTTTAAAGGGCTTTTGGTTTTATTTGAGGGGTATCTTGTGCTGAATTTTTTCTGTGTCATAGGACTTTAGATCCTCATAACTCCACGCATAAACATCAGAAAATTCTTTGAACATCTCAATATATTTTAGTTTTATGTGAGCTGGCAAAGTTTTAGACAGTTTGATCATTTTTTGTTTTAGTTCACTACCTATGTTACACCCTTCAACTTCAGTTTCAACAGGCTCCAGCTTTGGTTTCTTAGCAACATCATTGAAATCAAACAACTCTTCTAAGGGGACCAGACCTTTTGGCAAACTTTGGGTGTTAGATTACAGCGTTTCTAAGTCTTCTTTTCGTAAATCTGCGCTAAATTCTATAGTGTGTTCAAGTTTATTAGCTAACAGATTTATCTCAGCAATCTCTAGAGACTTTACTTCTTCATCAAGAAGATTTTCTTCCATAGGACAGTCTGATTCATAATCTGAATCTGAACTTAGTGGTTCAAATTCATTTCTGGACTGTAGGAAGTCTTCTATTTATTTGTCTCCATCGAACACTTGCCAATATTTCTCATTATCAGGGACAGCTGGTCTAAATTTGATTTTGGTAGTGCATTTTTTGGTTTCATAAGGATTTAGGCATGTTCTAACAGAAAAAGCTAAACCATTAGCTTGGATATTTTGGTTTCTTGGGACAAAGATAAGTTTGAATTCCTCAAATGTTTTCAATAAATCCATGACATCATTTATATAGGCTCTAAGTCTGGGATGTTTTGCAGTGTATTCCCCATTCACTTGCCTAATTATTAGTTCATAATCACCATGAACCTTTATTCTTCTGGCCCCTAATTTCTTCAATAAGTGCAGGCCTAAAAGGAGGGCTTCATACTCAGCAATGTTATTGGTGCATTGAAAGTTTAATTTGCAGGAATGCCCTTCAGTATGATTTTTCATTGTATTGCGAAGCCACACTCCTGCACCTACATCATTCTTAGTGCAAGATCCATGAAAGTTCATACTCCAAAGAGGACTAGTTTCAAATTCACTAGTTTGACTACTATCCTCTTCATCTAGTGTGCTTTTGGATTGTTCTTGTAGATCAACACTATGTTGAATTTGTTTTATTTCCTCATGTTTTTCAATGTGTTGAGGACTCTTATCTTGACTCACAAGGTTGAAAATCAATGGATGATTGATTTTCAGCTCTAGACCTGTGATTTGTTTGCTGTGATTCTCAGATTTGGCAAATTGTTTTGACACTTTTGTCTTATCTTCCTCTTTTTCTATATCTGCCACTAAGTCAGTTTAGATTTCTTTCTCACTGAATGTTTCATCATTAAAAAGGATAAATGAATCAAGGCCCGTATGTACAGAATAAAGAGGAGAGTTTTTTGGTCTCTCTTGGCTGGTAACCATGTATTGCATATGAGATTCCCTGTAAAGTCTACTAGTTTGATTAAAAAAATGGATGGTAGAATATGTCATATCCATTTGCATTGTTCCTTGTAACTTAGCTCCCCACGATCTTGATAACAACATACCATACTTGGGGGGTACATCATCCATTACAATATCCATTACTAAACACTTGGCTGGAATTTGTGCTAAGTTTACGCAGAGGTCTTTGATCAAACCTAGACATTTCACTCTACTTGATTCAAATGAGTAAAGATCTTTATATGGTCTAGTGATTTCAAGGCCTAGGCTCTCCATTACAGCTTTGGGCATTAAATTATGATAGGCCCATGAATCATGCATAGCGTTGTGTAAAATCTTGTCATGAATCTTTAAACTAACATAAAAAGGAGGAACTGGTCCTTCTTGATATCTACCCTCAATCTTAGGACCAAATATGAGCTCTGGTTGGTCATCATTAATATTGACACTGTCATTATTCTCTTCTATGTTAAATTCCTTCAAAATTTGTGATCTATATACATCTTGGGCAGCTAATTCAGTGAGAGGAACAAAGATTTTGATTCTGGAAATTTCTTGCTCCAAGCTAAAAGGCATATGATTTCTTAAACTGCTTGTTTCAGCCTTATTAACTACCATTCTATCAGCAAAATCAGCTTGTTGATTTCCTCTATTTACATTAGTCAAAAAAATTTTAACAGGAGCACTAGCTAAGGTGCTAATGCTGCTAAGGTTTGCACTCTGTTTTTCATTACTTTGAGTTCCCTTTTCTTTGTTTTTGTCAGAATTTCCAGCCACTGTTTTGTCTTTCTGTTTTGTAACTTTGGGTTTATTTTCAGGGCTGTTTTTTGCAGAATTTTCAGAGGTCTTAGTCTTGGGAGTTTCTTGATTGCTTTTACTCCTAAGGTTATATTATTTTGGGGCTTCTATGATGACAATTTCCAATTCTTAGTAATAAAATTCACCTTCTTCTCTCTTATCATCATAGGGTGCATATAGACCTTGTTTCCTATTGTAATGAACTTCAAAATCATCATTGTCTACTCCTAACATGTTTATGTCATTTTCCTATGTTTTTTCCATTGTTTCTTCAACCTCACTTACATAGTTTTGATGAAAAGGAGGTGTAATCTGTTGATCATCCTCCCTTGGTCTGTTTTGAGGCTGGTTTCTCCTAAAATTCTAATTTTCATTTTGATTTTTGTTTTGAGGAGCTGATTGGTTTTGACTAGCTTGTGCTCTCTCAAGTATGCTCATCTTTTTCATCATATCCTCCATCATTCTTTCAATATTTGAGCTAGATGTGGAAGGTGTAGATTCCTCTCTAAAAGACACTTTCTTCTCATTCCTCATTCTTGCTCTTTTCTCCTTTAGATTAACTTCCACAGCAAGAGCTCCTTTTTTCATATCTTCAAGAGTCAAAGGATCTCTCTCTCTCAGCTGATAGGCCATTTCAGGATCAAATCCTTCAGGAAAAATTTTTAAAGCTGAGCCTTGTGGAGGTTTCAGATCTAGGGGTAGTGCATTATACACACTATTGAACCTAGTGCAATAAGCTTGTACACTTTCCCCAGTGTTTATTTGGAGATTCTTGTAGTCCGAAAGTATTTGGAGAGGGTTTTTCTTAACTTCCCATTTGTTTAAGAATAATTGATGGAAGGCTTGGAGATCATTAATACTCTGAGGGGTTAAGCCTTTGAACCATTTTCTTGCTTCTCCCCCTAAAATTTGAGCAAATAATCTAAGTTTGACAGTTTCATCATCAATCTCATTTCTTTCAAAGTAGTCATTCATCTTATCCACATGTTGTGAAGAAGTAGTGGCACCACTGGCATCATACAATGGTATCTTGGACTGATAGTCCTGTGGAAGATTGACTAGAGGCAAAGGAAGGAATAGGGGAGCATACCATGTTGCCATTATAGGAGGTTGTGGAAAAAGTGGGGGGTTTACAAGTGGAGGAGGTTGATTGAATGGTGTAGTTTGAACAATGGATGTGTGGGTAACAGAAGTGGATGGACCAGCAAGAGATTGTTGAGCTGATCTTGGATGAGAGAAACCAAAATTATGTAGGAAATGTAAATCAGGTGGAGTAGTTTCTCTGCTACCAGGATGTTCACTTCTATCTTGAGATGAAAGTGAAGGCTCTAAATCTATTTGATCTAGATCATCAAGTGACCTAGTTCTAAATTTATTTCTTAAGTCAACTTGTGAATCTTGTAGAGCTGTAAGGTTTTCTGGAACAAAATTAGCTCTATGGAGTGATCTGACAATAGTTGAAGATTTGGCCTTAGGAGATTTCCTAAGAATCCTTTCAGGGTTATCAACTATCTCAGGAGGGTTTAGGTTAGGATAGGCTCTAGTATGAATCCTTCTAGGCACCACTATGCTAATGTTTTTCAGACCCAACTAACAAGAAAATTTTAACAAAATCTAATAATATTTAAGAGGCTAACTGTTCTTTAAACAAGAAAACTTTAATCTTTAAATTCTTATTTACTGAGTTTAAATGGTGTTATGATGATAATGGGTTTCTCAGTGGAGTCTTAAGGTCTGTTTTAGGTTTTTGGAGTCACCAGGTGGAAATTTTTAGCTCCTTTGGAGGTAAAAGGTTTTATGGTCCACCACCATGTTTATTTGAATACCAATCTGAAATATTTTTGGGTTTTCTGAGTTCTTTCAGTCCTATGAGTTCTAAGAGTTTCCTAAATCCATTTCAACACTTAGCTAGGGTGATGAGACAAATACAGATTACTTTTATGGCTAAGCTAGCTGATTTCTTCAAGGTTTGATAAGCTCTTATGAGAATCCTAAGGGTTCCTTAGTTTGTCACTGTTTCAAGTAAGTTTAATCATGATTACCATTTTCTTGGTAGTGCTTGAAGAGGGCTACTTATATTGCACTGAATATTGAGTGTTTTGTTTTAAGGATTTTACTCAGAAGTCCCCAGCGGAGTCGCCAGAAATGTTGGTTCCCTGTAATTCTAGTAGATTGGAAAGACTAAAGCTGCAGAGACAGCATTTAAACCACTTTGGGATTCTAGGATCTAGCCCTCCTGAATCCAGAGAGGGATCTCTCTATAAGTGCAAAGATTGATTTATCTTTAAGATTTGAAATGTGATATTAGGCTAGTTAGGAATAACAAGGTTTTGTTTAGTTTTTTGGTTTTTTGGTTGGGCAAAGATAAAATGAAGGTTAAGGAAGTCTAAATGAAGGGTGAAGGTGAATGAAAATGAAAGATTAATTTAGCTAACAAGATAGGCAAGAAGCAGCTTCAATCCATTGGGCTATGGAGTCATAATAGGATTTAATTGAAAAATCAAGGTTCAAGAGTGGTCCATGGGGCAAGTAATCTATGTCAAAGGATCTCTTCAAGTTGATTTTATGGAATGGAATGAAACAATAAGAAGGGGAATCAAACAAATGAAGAACAAAGAGTAGCCTAAGATCAAGTAAGTACTTTGAAACTATCCTGATTTTGGCATGCACTTAAGAAAAGACATAAAAGTAATCTAAGATCAGGTAAGTACTTTGAAACTAGCCTGATTTTGATGCACTTTAAATAGAAAACATTTAAAACACTTAGAATAGCTTAAGATCAAGTAAGGACTTTGAACCTATCCTACTTTCAGCATATTCAAAAGGAAGGCATTTAAGATAAACATAAAAAGTAGTCTAAGATCAGGTAATGACTTTGAACCTATCCTACTTTCAACATAATCTTTAAGGGAAACTTTCAAACAACCTTTGGAGGCAGAACTAGAAGACAGGGCAAACCATAAACTTTCCTAGTTCAACTCTACTTAGAAAGTAATGAAAATAACATTCAAGAACAATGTTTAAAGTTCAAACAGTAAGACGTAGGAACACCAACATTCCTTAACTGCTTGGGCTATATTAAATCATTCCTAAATACACAATTGGAGGAAAACATAAAGATAAAGCTTATCAATGAGAGTAGGGTATTTTTGACAATAAATCCTAGCTCTATATTTGTTGTTCTTTATCAGAGAAAGTGGACATAATGGAAACCAAAAGAAAATAACAATCTACAATAAGAAACACATCACCGTTGACATAGACTAGGATCCCATAAATCAACGTGTATTTGATGTTCAAACAAGTTACAATCTGGAAAATGGTGGTCAAGGTTAAGGTGGTTTAGATCTGGACCGTTAGATCTCAGGAATGGACAGTCGAGATCTATTGATGGGGAGATAGGTCCCAAAGGGGTTGGGCCTCTCGGTTTTAATATAGACCGTTAGATCTTAACAATGAATGGCTCGGATTTAAATATGGGGCGATGAAAGGAATATGATACAGGGGTTCGGGCGGAGATTGGGTGAAATGTGAACCGTTGATCTACAGAGATCAACGGTGGATCTTTACTGAGGAATTTACACTATCGAGCTTTACAAAATAACAAAGGGAAGTCGGGTTTGATCTGGACCGTCGGATCTTTGGAAAGGGACAGGCCAGATTCGATCGCAGGATCACAAGTCAGAGAGGAAAAGGGGAAGGCACAAAGGAAAACTTGTGATGCGATTACGTGTTGACCGTCGGATCAGAGGGATGATCAATGGTGGAGTTTTAATCGGCAGGTGCAATGGTAAGGACTGTGAGAGGAGTGCGATTGAATATGAGCTGTCGGTTCTTGTGGATTTCGATGGTTTAGATTAAATCGCAGGATCATGATCGAAGGAGGGAAAGGGAATGTACAAAATTATTTTTGCGATGCGATGGAGTATCAACCGTCAGATCAAAGAATGATCGACGGTCCAGATCAAATCATAAATCGCATCAGCGGGAGGCAGTATGAAGAATGGGAATGATGCGATTAGTCGATTGCCGTTAGATTTTCAAAGATCAACAGTCGTGATTTATTTTAAACATTTCATCAAGCTTTATAAAAAAGCAAAGGAAAAAATTTTTGAGAAAGGACTTTTATAGTGTTTTAGCACCCGATTGCGGGCTCTGGGTTATGTGAAGAAAGTGCGGGGATTGGGGGTTTAAAAGAAAAAGGGCCTATCGAAATCAGAGAAAAGGAAAGAACCAAAAAAGGGTTGTATGTTTATTTTCGATGCGATTGGTCAATAATCGTAGATCAATTCAAATCGACGGTCAATTTTCATTGAAACTTCGAACTGTCGGATTTATGAAAAATCAAAGGAAAGTTAGGTTTTTTATGAAATACAAAGGAGGAAAAGGTTTTGGAGGGGGTTTAAGGACTTTTAGCACTCGGTTGCAGGGCTTATGGTCCTATGAGAGGCGGGGGTTATAGAAGTTAAGCCCTCGGGGGCTGAAATTCTACATAATGTAATATAAGTGTTTTTAGGCTAAAAACAGAGTTTTTAAGCCAATTTGAGGGTTCCGATAGAGAAAATAAGGTTTTTTAAACCAAATGGTAGGAGACCGAATGGTTTTAAAAGGGTCTTGAAGTGATTTTGAAGGTTAAATGAGGCTTATGGAACTATTTTATGAAGAAAAAGGGGATGAAAATAGAGGTCAATTTATGAGTGAAAGGAGGGGTAAAATGAAAGGGAAAATGGGTTTTTTGAGAAGTCTTTTTTCTTCAGGAAAACAGTAGATTTTCAAGATTATGAGGGAAATAGTAGTGAAGATTAACCAAAGGATTATTTAGCTTAATTATAATTTAAGAACTCATAATTTGGCCATAAAATTGTTTCTTGAAGGCTTAAAAATGTTTTAGCCACCATTTGATATGACAAATTTTTGTAGGTGGCTAACACCTTATTCATTCGCGGTTGATGTAAATCCATTTTGAACAGTGTCCCATACTTCGTAACCTTGTGCCAAGACATAGACCTCCATTCTTCCTTTCCAGAGTGCATAATTATTTTCATTGAACAGAGGTACACCATTCTTGGTATGCTCCATGACCTCCTTCCATCTGTTAAACTGCTATTTAAGGAACCAAGCTCTGATACCAATTGTTGGAAATACTAAGAGGGGGGGGTGAATGATTATTCCTTTCAATTAGAGCATTAGTTAATTTTGAATTATTATCAGTGTTTGTACAATGATAGCAGTAAAAAAAGGAACACAAATGCACATATTTTTTAAGGTGGAAACCCTCTCCGGTCTAATAATTCTTTATTATTCAACTCCAATTGAAAATAAAGCTCCAACTTCCTAGAATCTAGAAAAGCATTATTCTCCAGCTCCCACTAGATGGATGCTCTAATGCTTGAGATTCTTCAGTAGTAAATTGAACGAATTCCCCAACACCCAATGCGATACAACTCACCCTAGCGCCACCCTATCACCCTAAAGTTTTCACAGGCTTGAACCTGTTGGTGACTTCATGCACTGTAGTATCCCAAATATGGAATAGCACAGCAAGCCTGCTGAAATAATGCAATCCTAGGAGGTTGATGTAAAAAAATGATTTTACAGCCCTTGGATCCCTTAGATCAGCAGATCTAGAGTCTAGATCCAAAAGTGGAGCAAAAACATTCCAAACTAGGTGTGGTAAACAGATCTCCCGCCACCTAATCTAGCTGGAAAACACCCTACAAGAGGAGTTGTAGCTATGCACAAAAAACTACTTCAGAAATAACGCAGTCTTGGACAGTATGAGCAGGAGGCCATCAAATAGGATTAAATTATGAATGTACAGCAACAAATCAGAATTACAATGAATCTCTTTCATTACACAGTATAATACATGAGACAATAGAGCAAGAAATCTTCAGAAAAGAAGGCTACAACACATATATAACTGCAGAAATGACTCAAAAACATTATTTTAAAGAGCTATAGCAGCTGAATATTAAAACTTGGATCTAGGATAGATCTTTGGACAAAATTTCAGATCCATTTCAGATCTGGAAACTAGATAGTCTTATTTACAATATCCCCTTGGGGTTTTGACCAAATCATGCATAAACAAGAGTAGATCTGAGTTTTAAGTTGCAAATCTGTAAAATGTTGTAGTAATTTCTAAATATAACTTTACATTACAATAGATCAGATCTAAACAAAACATGGATCAGCAAACTAATTTATGGATCACAAAGTGAAATGCAAAGCCCAGCACCAAAGATCTCTCATCAAAATTGGGATCAAAACACCCTGAAGAATCACATATGAAAATAACGCAATCCCTCAATGAAAACTATGTTGTAGCTTGAATAACATAGATGACCAGCTACCAAGATACAGATCTGAAGCAAAAATAGGAGAGGCACTCTTCCAGGAGGTTAAAAGACACACTCCATGAGAAGAGGCTCCCAAAACAAGCTAGATCTCTGCAGATCTAGAATCCCACTTGCTGCAGCTTGCAAAAGAAGAAAAACCCTCACTGGATCTGCGCTGCAATTGGAAGTAGAGCTTGGCCTCAAGCTTGATAGTGGATCAAATCAGCAAATAATCCTCCAATAATCCTCAAAGGAAGAGGTGAAATCCCTACATAGGAACTCCAAGTGCTAAGCAGCACAATTCTCTACTAAACAATAGAGAATAGTATTTGTCTAAGCAGACAAGATACTCAGAAATATAATCAATCAAAAACCTTCTCTTGTTGCCTTCTCCTTCCTTTTATAAGATGAAAGCCTTTGCAAACCCTAAACCACCTTGATGTGTTAGCGCCTTTCACATGAGGGGCCTCCTTCTAGAACTGTGTTGTCCCTTCATGAGGTACATTGAACCTAGACAGCGTTGTAGATTTGGTCAATGTTGAACTAGTCTCATAGCTCAAACCCCTTTCACACTTGAAAGTGATTTATTTACATGGCCCAGATTTATCTTTGTTTACATGGGCATTGATTTATTCAGTCTTTTCAGGAGTTTTACATGTCCTCCTTTATTCATTTATTCATGTAACTGAAAATAAAAATAAAATGAATATTCCTCTTAGATTAGGCTAAGTAGGAATATTACAGTCCTCCCCTCCACAATGTTGCTTGTCCTCAAGAAACTAATAGGGCAAGAGTTGTATTACGTCTCCTCCTCGATTGATGGCATCATCAAGGATCAAGTCCTCATCATAAGCCAAGTGCTCAACAAGCCATTACTTCATGAATTGTTCCTCTAAGGTCAACATAATATGTGCATAGTCCATCCCACCAGGAGTGAAAAACTCAATAGAAATAAACATGGTTGAAGCAATGCTACATCTAAAACATGTATCATGAAGTACAGGTAGAAGTTCTAAACCATGTGGTACATCCACACTGCCCATCCTCTGTCCATACAATCCCATAAAAAATACAACTATATCATCCAAGTATGGAAGCAAGACTACATATATGCAAACTGAAATCTGAACTTGAGGAGGTGGGTCAAAATCCCACATGTGATGCCAGCGCAGTGCATCACCTGCCTGCATGATATCATGGTGTGGTAAGTGGTATTCCCACCACACAATTTCTGCATGAGTCACCTTAACATGGCTGAAGATGATAGGCAAGTTTGGTGCCTTTGGAAAACACCCATCATGAGAAGGAATCTCCCTTTGCACAATAAGGGAGTGGCCAAGTTCAGCATCTCCATTGGCCCACCAAAACCCATGAGATCCACATGAGCTCTCACTCCCATTATGAGTCATATCCTACAAAATAATGGCAAAGAATGTAATAAATTAGAAAATACAACTTTCTTGGCATGATCAAATCCTTTACCATCATAGTCCTTCATACACATGGAGTTGTGCATGAGCATTCCCCTTCTCTCAAGAAAAGGAAGAGCTGGCGGAGATGACTCTTGCAAAGATTCCATTGGCTACCCCAATCCTCCATAGCTATTGCACTCTTGAAAGTTCTGATGTAATTCCTCTCTCATGCCTTCCCAATCAAAACTCCTCATGATCAGGGTATAGATCTTCATTGAATGCATATGGCTGAGGAAGAATGCCTCATGAGCTCCTTGTAGGATCTTCTACTTGAGCTTGGAAGCTTTAGCCAAGAAGACCTTACCATGATAAAGATGACTCCCTCTTGGACTCAGTAGCCCTCTTCTTGTTGCATGCCATCTAGTATCATACCTATGTGGATATCTTTGGAATACTCTACAAGCAATTGAGATTTCCAATAAAGATCCACACTGCTCAACAATGAAAGCACTACTGATACATCCATGGAAATGCTTGTCATGTTGTTGATTTCCTTTTTGACATTACACATTCCAAATTTTTTTGTTAGAAGGTTGATCCTCCGATTCTTCTCCTCCCACAGTGTAGATTCAGAAAAGTGAGAGGGTGATACTGATGCAGGAAGAAGATCCTCCTCATTCTTGGGTTGTCCCAAGCCTTCCAGTGCTATAACTTGGTCTCTCATTGCTCCAATCCTTCTTATATCTAGATTTGGAGTAGCACTTTGTGAGGCTTTCCCCACAAGATCTGAATCTGATGGCATTCCAGGTGGCTTGCCACTAGATAAGAATGTCCCTTGCAACATCCTCATGAACATGAGATAAGGGACTGTGAGATCCCTGCTTCCACTGTGCAAATCCATCTCTATTGTTTGTGTGGAAGTACTAGGTGAAGGATAAGTGTGCATGCCTTGAATCATTTTTGGTTTCCCACTCTTCAAGTCCACCCACTCCATCTACAAAGCTTTCCAATCAATGGTAACCTTCCCCAAGGTAATCAACCATTGGACACCCAAAATGATGTTGGTGTCTAGTATGTCAACTACAAAGAATTGATCCACCAAAGTGTAGGATCCCATGGTGACAGAGAGTGAGGGACCATATTGCACATATTGCATGCATTGCATGGTCCTATCTCCTGGGACCAAAACAGAAAATCCCTCAAAATTTTCAATGGGGATTTCTCTCCTTTGCACAAGATGAGCATCAATAAAGTTTTGGGTTGCCCCACTGTCAATCAGGACAGATACTCTCTAATTCATTACTGAACCTTGTACTCTTAGGGTCAAGTACTTAGGTACTCCTCTCAAAGATTCAAGATTCCCACTTATTGGTGCAAAGGCTCCCTTCCCATCTCTGGATGGTGTTTTATCTTCCTCATAATCATCAGCGTTGTGACCCCTCCTAGGTTCATCATCTTCATCTTCCTCCTCGAAATATGAGAATACTTCTATGTAGTGTGCCTTTCCAGCAGCACATCTATGTCTTGGTGCCCATGACTCTTGGAAATTGAAACACAGTTTCTTCTTCCTCAATTCCCTCCTGAGTTCAATATCAAGAGGCTTCTTCAAAGAGCTTTCCTTGGGAGGAGCAGCTTTTCCTTCTTTCCCCTTAGAAAAGTGAGGGGCCTTTCTCTGGAGATTTGCCTTTGCTTTTGGCAAGGCATCTTGGAGGTCTCTAGCCCTCTCAATGTCATCATGAAAAGTGATGGGCTTCGTAGATTTAACCAACCCATGCAAAGGTTCCTCTAGGCCATCAATGAACATGTAGACCCTCTTAGCTACAGATAGATCAGGGACCATGACTGATAATCTCATAAACTCAGAGATATAAGTCTTTGCATCCCCTGATTGCTTCAATTTTGCAAGGCTTATGAAGGGTGCTTCAGGATCCTTCCTGTCAAACCTCCCCACTAGTCTTCTAGTAAACTCAGAATAGGTAGTCACATTGATATGTCCCAATGTATACAACCCATGGAACCACCAATTGTGTGCTTCACCTTCAAAGTGCAGTGCTGCAATCTTGATGGCTTCAGTCTCAGGGACTTTATTCAACTGAAAGTAAATATCTAGCCTTTTTACCCATGCCTTGGTAGAACTGGAGGATGATCCATCAAATTTGGGAAAAAATAATCTTCCCATAGAGTGGTGTCTATCTTGATTATGAAAGAACCCGCCATCTCTATAATGTTGCCTTGGTCTTCGTTGGTCCTTGAGGTGACAAAAGTCTTGGAAACTCAAGTTATCCTTGAATCTCTGACTCTGAGAATCATACTCCACAAATTAATCTTCAAGGGAAGCTTGTTCTCGTGGTCCTTCATTCTCCACAGCCAAGAAGGTAGGCATAGTGGAGCATTGTGAAGCTTGTGGGGTTTGTGGCTGGTTCACCGGTTGACCAATCCAGTGATGAGATATGTTAGAGCTTTCCCCCAGATGAAATCTCCCAGGATATTCCCTCATTCTATCCATCCTCATCTCTTTGATCTCCTTGGAAAGATCTTGCATGGCCACCAAAATAGTTCTTGCAAACTCTTCCCCTTCTTTGTCACTTGTAGTCTCAAGGGCTTTACCCTTTTCTTGATCTTCAGTAGTATAATCATACTTCTTGTGACTTCTATTCTGATACCTCTTCTCCCTCTCAGTAAGAGTTTCATCTTCTTCTGAATACAACATGGATGTGATGCTCCAAGGAAGCACAGGTTGTGCCAATAAAGGAGCTCTAACACCACTGTAGTATCCCAAATCTAGAATAGCACAGCAAGCCTGATGAAATAATGCACTCCTGGGAGGTTGATGTATAGAAATGATTTTACAGCCCTTGGATACCTTATATTAGCAGATATGGAGTCTAGATTCAAAAGGGGAGAAAAATCATTCCAAACTAGGTGTGGTAAACAAATCTCCCACCACCTAGTCTAGCTGGAAAACACCCTATAAGAGGAGCTATAGCTATGCACGAAAAACTACTTCAGAAATAACGTAGTCTTGGATAGTTTGAGCAGAAGGCCATTAAATAGGATTAACTTATGAATGTACAGCATCAAATCAGAATTACAATGAGCTCTTTCAATATACAGTAGAATACATGAGACAGTAGAGCAAGAAATCTTCAAAAAAGAAGGCTACAACACATATATAACTGCAGAAATGACTCAACAACGTTATTTTAAGGAGCTACAACAGCTGAATATTACAACTCAGATCTAGGAAATATCTGTGGACAAAACATTAGATCCATTTCAGATCTGGAAACTAGATAGTCTTATTTATAATATCCCCTTGGAGTTTTTACCAAATCATGCATAAACAAGAGTAGATCTGAGTTTTAGGTTGTAGATCTATAAAATGTTGTAGTAATTTCTGAATATAACTTTACATTACAATAGATCAGATCTAAACAGAACATGGATCAGCAAGCTAATCCATGGATCACCAAAGTGAAAGGAAAAGCCCAGCACCAGAGATCTCTCATCAAAATTGGGATCAAAACACCCTGAAGAATCACATATGAAAATAACACATTCCCTCAATGAAAACTATGTTGTAGCTTGAATAACATAGATGGCCAGCTACCAAGATACAGATATGAAGCAAAAATAGGAGAGGCACTCTTCCAGAAGGTTAAAAGACACACTCCATGAGAAGAGGCTCCCAAAACAAGATAGATCTCTACAGATCTAGAATCTCACTTGCTACAGCTTGCGAAAGTAGACAAACCCTCACTGGATCTGCGCTGCAATTGGAATTAGAGCTTGGCCTCAAGCCTGATAGTGGATCAAATCAGCAAATACTCCTCCAAGAATCCTCAAAGGAAGAGGTGAAATCCATGCATAGGAACTCCAAGTGCTAAGCAGCACAATTCTCTACTAAACAGAAAATAATAGCATTTGTCTAAGAAGACAAGATACTCAGAAATATAATCAATCAACAACCTTCTCTTTTTTGCCTTCCCCTTCCTTTTATAAGATGAAAGCCTTTGCAAACCCTAAACGACCTTGATGAGTTAGCTCCTTTCACATGAGGGGCCTCCTTATAGAACTGTGTTGTCCCTTCATGAGGTACATTGAACCTAGACAGTGTTGTGGATTTGTTCAAGGTTGACCTAGTCTCATATCTCAAACCCATTTCACACCTGCAAGTGATTTATTTAAATGGTCCAGATTTATCTTTTTTTACATGGGCATTGATTTATTTAGTCTTTTCAGGAGTTTTACATGTCCTCCTTTATTAATTTATTCATTTAAGTGAAAATAAAACAAAAATGAATATTCCTCTTAGCTTAGGCTAAGTAGGAATATTACATGCACCAGCCTACCACCCTATAAAAGAATAAAACAAGAATGGACTCTTGTACCAGGGAAAATGGTCCACTTTGCAATGATATAGAATGATGTAGAAGAAGAAGACACACTAGACCATAACCCCAACTATGACACAACCACCTAATGATGATCCTAGACCTCCCAACACCACCTCTTCAACTTTTGGAACATAGACACTTTTACAATTTTTACAATGATGCATTTACAATGACTTAGTACAATGATACCTTTACAATGACTGTATGCAGTGTTGCCCACTTGAAGACTTCATGTGATGAACTTCTTGTTGTTGTTCTGCACCTTTATTACTGCTCTTGTCATGCTACCATCTGTTGCACCTTGCTTTTCTTGCTTCCCAAGAAATTATGCTCCTTTGCAGCCCTTGACAACACATGATCTAGCTTTTTCTTGCCTTCCAGGATCTCGATATTGAATCGGTTGTATCTCTATTATTTCAGCTCCCCAATATGTGATTTTTGGTTCTGTAGTATTACTCTGAGTCTTCTTTCCAACACCACATGTCTGATCCAATTTGGATTCTTCAAGAGAGATTTATTCCCAAGCTCTCATAATGACCAAATTATGGATTGTTTCAGTAGAGAGAACTTGTATGGCATGAAATGTGTCATTGTTTCTTCATTAAACTCTAAAATTAATACAGCAAAACTTTCAGTTCAATCTCTATCTACCACTTTTTACAGAATTCCAATCCGATACTCAGTGGGAGAGTTATGAAGATTTTTCCAAGGTCACTTCTTTGAGATGAATTTCAGGAGCCTGCAAAAACACTGACTTCCACAGATCATATATCCGAAAATATCGCACACCTTGATCTAAATTTTTCATCGGAGCTTCCTCAAGATTTCAAATTTTCCTCATAAAAATTTCAGCTTCTGAACCTTCGTAGAAAAAAATTTAGTGCGAAAATTCCACAATGACCTGTTTCAGGTAGCGAAATCCCTACATAAGGAGGATATGAGGATCACAATTTATATAAATGCTTAGGTTGAGACAGGCTTCAAAAAGTGAACATGGGAGGGATTTTAGGAGCTTAAAATTTATTAATTATTTACTTTTCAAGGACCCATGCCACAACCCCATGGGGTTTTATCCCACTAACTAGGGTTACAAACTTCAAACATGAATATCTCTCAAACCATGAAGAATTACGTGGCGTGCCATATATAAACGGAAACATCTCGATAAGTAGAAACCATAAAAAGAATTCTTGACCCAGAATATAGTAATTTGGTAGGTCAAAATTCCCATGCAATATTGGGGTAGCCCCTGGTGTTGCTTGGGTTGACATCAATGACAACCACTGATCAACATATTTTCAGACCCGCCCCTCCCCCGAATTAAGTCTCAGACAATGAGGGGGGGCCAAATCTCGTACAGGCTTTTGGATGAAATGGAGATGTGATGGATGATCAGTTAGATGGGGGAGCATTAACGTGTATCGGAGTTAAATGAGATGGTGGGGTAGGGGTATGATGTGACATGATTGATTGGAGAATAAGGGAATATAATGTGTCACGATGGTAATGAAGAATATGGTAGTGGAGGATGAAGGTGGTGAAGTATAGCACATAATATTAAAACCTATGGTTTTGATGGTTTATTTTCGAAATATTAAAGATAAATCTTTAATAAAATGTGATTTCGAAAATGATTTTTTTTAGCAAAGTTTTTAATTCCTCTTATAAATATAGCAATAGAAGATAGAAATTATATGAGATGCAGAGATTATTTATGACTATAAAATAGGCTTTCTCCTTCAACTATACCTTTATGGATGAAATGGAAGTTTAACTACCCTTTTTAGTAATTAAAAATTGAATATTTTTCGTGGAAGTTTAGACCCTAGACTTGAACGATATTTGATGGAATGACGTGACTTTAAACCTCTCAATGGATATGAAATAGTGTGAAGGAGCAGCATATCATTATAGGACTCATTTAGTGACCAAAATTATTCCTAAAGACTAACTAGAAAAGAAAAAAAATTGACTAATGACCTGATGGAAAACTCCTAAAAGAGTTATCTTTGATTACTGAAAAAATGACTCTAACATTGGCTCCAGCTGGAGATGGCAGCTCCTTCAGGAGGTGTCAAGAACACCGTAGATCAGGTAGCCTTATTCATTGGTTTATGGAGTCAGCTGGACTTTGAAAAACTAAAACAACCTGAAAACCTTTGAATAAAACAACTGACTTGACTCTGACTTGAAACAATACTAAAACTTGAAAAAAAAAAAATTAATAAAACATGAGCTATTTGCAGAAGTCTTATGGCCTTCTCCTCAGGCTTTAAACTTTTTCAACCATTATCTTGTTTTATGAGCATCAAATGTAAACTAGTATATATAATGACAGTGGATTTTTTTCTCAGGATTTCAAGAAACATAGTGCTTTAGAAACCTACCATTGATAGGACCTCCCAGCACTTCTCGTCCTTCAATATATTCTAGAAAAAATGCTTTATTTATTCTGAATGCTACAATATTGTAAGGTCCTTTCCATAGATTTTCAAATTCCCCATGCTTGCCCTTTTCTTCATTTCTATCATCCCATCGTAGAACAATATCTCCAATATTGAAGTCATCAGCCTCTGTTTTCTGTCAAAAATATTTTTAATTCTATCATGCAACTTTGAAGTATTGTTGAAAACTTCATCTCTTGATTGCTGCAAATGTATAATATGGTTGATCCTTCTCTGAATTTCATTAGGCTCATTGTCAACCTCCTGAAAAATCTTCATTACTGGAACAACCAAATAAGTAGAGAAAAAATATCAATTCCATAAACAAGCTGAAATGGAGACATGTTAATTGATATTTTTGTGCTCACTCTATCAACCCATGGAGAATTTGTAAGCTTCTTGTGCCAATTCATTTTTTTTTCCTACAACATATTCTTGATAATATTCAGAAAATATTTATTAGATGATTCTGCAAGCTTGTTTCCCTAAGGATAATATGCAGTAGAATGACCAAGTCTAATGTGATATTTATCACAAAAATCAATCATATTCTTGGATTTGAAAGCAGCTTCATTATCAATGATAATCTTGTATGGACAACCAAATCTTAAAAAAATATCATTTTCAAGAAACTGGATGATAACAGAATCAATTTCTTTCCTACAGGAAATAGCCTCAATCCATTTGGTAAAATAATTCGTAGCAGTGAAAATCCATTTGTGTTGAGATGAAGATGGAGGATGAATTTCACCAATAAAATCAAGTCCCCATTGCTGGAATGGTGCTTGGACTTCAATTGGTTTAAGAGGAAAAGGTAAAAGTTTCCTTTTTCCTTGAGATATATTACACTTATGACATCTATTGACTCTTTTATAAAAATCATAAAACAAGGTGGGCCAATAAAAACCTGCTCACAAAATTTTGTTTGCTGTGGTTTTCCAATAAATATGGCCGCCACAGTCACCCTTATGGAAATTTGTCATAAATTTCTCAGCTTCACCTTCAACTAAACAATTTAGCAATATCCCACCTGGATCTTTCCAATATAAGACACCATTTAAAATGCAATATTTCAGTGCTTTTAACTTCAGTGATATTGCTTTACTACTTGGCTTTCTAGGAAGAGGATTCAAATGTTGCAAAATATATACAATATCAGCATACCAGGGAAATAAAGAAAAGATCTTAGCTATCTCGGGTAAATTTTCAGCAGTTTGTTCATCACACAATGCAGCAATGAAATTTGTATCTAAGGAATGAAGATTAGAATTTGCCATCAACTTTGTTAGGCCTTTCCCCTTGAATAATTTTTTGGGCTTAATCTCCAAATAATACTCTAGCAAAGATGCAATCCATTTTCCTCTACGACATTCAGGATCATTCTGTGTAAGTAATTCTTTAACAACAACATTTGGCATGTTAGCAATGACATGAGAATGTAAAATATACACTCTGAAATATTTCAATGCTTTTACTAAAGCTAAATATTGTTTCTCAATAATATTGTACTTTAAAACAACATCTCTTATTTTTTTGCTAAAGAAAGCAATAGGTTGTTTTTTATTTTAATTTTTCTTCTGCATTAAAACAACTGCAAGTGTATGCTCTGAAGCAAATGAAAAAATAATAAAATCAAGTGTATATTCTGGGCTAATGAGAATAGGAGCATGAGGTAGAGATAAATTTACTTGATTAAATGACTTCTTTGCTTCTTTAGACCATTTTAAATTAGTATCTTTCTTCAACATATCAGTAATTTGCCTCAAATGTTCAACAAGATTGGGAAAAAATCTTCTGAGAAAATAAATTTTACCATTGAAAGATTGAATCTCTTTTTTTCTCCTTAGATAATCTAAATTCTGAATTACTTCAATCCTTGAAGGATCTACTTTTATGCCATATTTAGATATAATATGCCCCAACAATTTTCCTTCTTCCATAGCAAAGAGGCTCCTCTTTGGATTTAATGAAATACCAAACTTTCTGCACTTTTCATCGACTGTCTTTAAATGTTGGAAATGGTGTTTATATGTCTTTGAGAAAACAGTGATATCATCAAGATAAATAACCAAAAATAGATGTTTTTCATTGGTGAAAGCAATTTCCATCGCTCTTTGAAAAATTGTTCCTGTGTTTTTCAAAATAAAAGGTATTTTAACATACATAAAAGTACCCCAAGGTGTGGTGAAAGTTGTATTTTCTTGATCATCTGGGTGGAAAATAACTTGATTGTATCCTGAGTATCCATCTAACAAAGATAGTCTATAAAGTCCAACTACCCTTTGTATAATGTGATCCATTTTTGGTAGTGGATAATTGTCCCTTAAGGATACTTTGTTCATATTTATAAAATCAATGCACAATCTTATTTCTCCCATCTTGTTTCTCACAGGTACTATATTATACATCCAATCAAAGGAACGAATAGGAACTATTATTCCAGCAGTGAATAATCTATTTACTTCCTTCTGAATAGAAGGCAGCAATTTAGGATTCATCCTTCTCAACTTCTGGAGAAATGATTTTTGATCTGGATTCAAAGGAATAGTGTGTTGAATAATACTTTTATCATAGACCTTTAAATCTGAATATTACCAAGAAAAGACATCTGAAAATTGATACATAATTCCTACATACTTAGCTTTCATTTTTGGACTCAAGGATTTTGAAATCTGCACTGTCTTTGGCTTTTTTGAAGTGCCAAGATTCAGATCTTCCACTCCCACCTCTGATGGTGACATAGTAGGCTTTCTTGCATCATCATCCTGGTCAAAAATTTCTTCCAAAGGTACTAAACCTCTTGGAATAGAATTTTCCTTAAGTTGTAGTACTTGCATCTCTGTATCATGAATTTCTTGGTCATCTATTTAGGCATTTATGAATTCTTCTTCTGTCTGCAGGAAGTTATTGATTTTCTCATCATTTTTGAAACAGTTGCCAATATTGAACATTTTCAAGGAAAACAGGGCCATGTTTGACATTTATTTCATATTTTTTGTTTGGATACAGTGGAATTTTGAACATACTAGCAGAAGTAGCCAAAGAATCAGCAATAACGTTGTTGTTTCTAGGAATTAATGATAGAGTGTATTCAGGAAATGTTTGGAGGATATCTAGGACTTCATTTCTGTAAGCTCTAATTTTGGGATGTTTGGCTTGGTACTCTCCTTTGACTTTCTTGATAACTAACTCGGAGTTTCCATATACAGAAATTATCTTTGCACCAAGCTTTTTCAAGAATTTTAGACCATCAATTAAGGCTTCATATTCAGCTTCATTATTTGTGCAGTCAAATGCTAGTTTATAGGAAGAAATTCTAACATTTGGAGGTATATCCAATGATTGATTAATTGGGCTGTGAATCCATATTCCAATACCAGCACTTTCTTTGCCCATGGCTCCATCAAAATCCATAGTCCAAAGATTATTTTCTTCATCTGGAAGGTGTAAATCAGATGGCTGATTTTTATTTTTTGTTCGAGATACCTCTGTTGTATCCCAAATTTCTGTTTTTTATATTGTTTTCTTATTTACTTCTTGAGGAGATGTTTTCAATTCCAAACTATTTGGCACTAATTTACAAAATTCTGTCTCTACCAATTCTAAAACAGAATCTGAATTTTTTGGATTTTTATATTTTTCTTCAATCAAAAAATCTAAAGATGTTGAGCATTCTTCATTGAACAAAATAAAAGACTCTAAATCTATATGTACAACATGAATGGGATGATTTTTACGCCTTTCTATTGTACTGATCATATACTTCATCTTACTTTCTCTCTAAATTTTTCCGAATTGTCCAAAGATAGGAATTGTTGCATATGAAAAGTCAAGCTGCAAAGTTCCTCTAAGCTTTGCTCCCCATGATCTAGAAAGTAGCATTCCATACCTAGGTGGAATATCAGCCACAACAACATCCATAAGGACATTCTTGGCTGAGTTTGTTCTAATAAGAACACTATTTCTTTCATAAGACCAAGACATTTCACCCTCCCTAAACCAAATGAATAGAGGTCATGAAAAGGTCTTGTGATGTCTAGTTTTAACTTTTCCATAATGGCTTTAGGCAGGAGATTGTGGGATTCTTCAGAGTCAAGCATTGCATTTTGAATAATGAAATCATGGATCTTGAGACTTAAGTAAAAGGGAGGAACTTCACTATCATCTAATTTTCCATCAACAACAGGACCAAAAAGAAGCTCAGGATGATCATCACTCAAGTTAACCATATCAGATGTTTTATATGTTAGGGTCCTATAATAATAGGGATCATAATTTTGAATTGGCTATGTTTAGTCTTGTAATATTTTACATACCTTTGTCTTTCTGCAAATGTTTTCCATATTAAAAAATGAAAATAGGGTATGTCTTAAAAGAATAATCAAAGGACCAAAAGAAAAAAGGATCAAAAAAGATATAAAATATGAACCCCATAAAAAGAAAGAAAAATAAATTCTGAAAGTGTTGCACATTCAAATACCACTACTCTTAGTTTACTTTTCTTTTGCAAATAAAATTATGTGCAGCATGTCCAAAATTCCGCAATTCATGATGATCATACAATCTAATCTTGGTCATTCATGCCTTTAAATTTCATGTTATGATAGTTAGTGAATAAATATCTTACCAAACCATTTAATCTTGGCAGAACAACAGTTATGTAGAGAATAAAAATGAGCTCATAAGTTTAATCTGGGCCATCGGAAGATATAAGGTTAGAAATAAGTTATTTTTCTTATCAAAACAAAATAAAAGGGTCAGCAAGCTCAAATGCACCCAATAAAGGAAATAAAAAATGTTAGGATGAAGAAAAAGGTAGGTAGAATACTTTTCAAAAATTATAGAAAGCATCATTTGGTTTATCTCTTATCATTAATATCTTTCTAACCTTTCCCCTTTGAAAATCCATTTCCCCTTATTAAAACCCTTTTCCCCTTTGAAAATCCCATTTCCCTTGCTAAAACCCCCTTTTCCCATAGACTAAATTTATGTTTTCATGAAATAGTAAAACCCACTTTTTCATAGTCTAAAAAACATAAATATATTAATTAGGTCCCATTGTCCTTTAACTTAACCACCACATCCCCCCCGCCCGCCCCCGCTTAATATATTTCCTGACCTTATTTTCATTTTATCCTCTTGCTTTATATATTTCATAACCAAAAAAAATTTAACCCTCTGCCTATCAATTACCTAACCCCACCTCTATTTGAAAACCCGCAACTTCTCCTACCGCCAGATCACCATTGATCACATCGAATAGCCTCCAAACCCTTTCGCGCTCCCCACTGCTCGAAGTTTAAAACAGAGGGGGGGTGCGAAATGGGTGGTTTCATTCCCCCGCTCCCCTACCACACAACGCTTCCACATTCTATCGCACCCCCCAAGTCCTAAACCACCAAACCACTTCCAAGGCGTGCGATAAACCACCACCTTTTGAAATAAAACAACCCCTGCACCATGCGATAAACCACCACTTTTGAAATAAAACAACCCCTGCGCCTTGTGATAAACCACCACTTTTGAAATAATACAACCCCTACGCCATGAGATGTTCAAAAAATAATAAACCCCGCAATACCATTATTTCATTATCTCTATTGATTTGTGAAAGAGACCAAAAGTCACCTTTCCCAGCTATATTGAAGCCTTGCTGCAGTTTAGACCCCTTCCACAACCAAAGTGCCATTACTCCAGGTAACTTTGAGTACCCACCACCATCAGTTCATAATTTTTAATAAATAAAAGAATCAAATTAATGGCTTCCCAAAGCGTCCAAACTGTAAACCCTTTGCAACCAACCCTGATAGATGTCGACCACATTCCTTTGGCCGATAAAGACTTTAAAATAAATGACATTAGTGACTGATAGCAACCTTTTGGAGCTTCATTGTTGGATCCATGACAAATTTTTTGATCAGGTAGACGATATTCATTTGTGGGACTCTAACCTGCCCAAATACATTTTTCCACAAACTTGTAAGTTCCCTGAACTCATCAGACTGTGCCAAATAAACTATTTACCAAATGAAAGATCCATAGTCACCCCTAACCATGAAATCCTATTTACCATCACTGCTCAATCCATTAATCAAATACTACAAATTCAATCACAACCTGAGGGAGTGCCTTTCTCCATTGAAACCCTTACTGAGCTTTACTTAAAGCTAGACTTCCCTAAAAGGTCTCAGATCTTTCAGACTTTCCTCCTTGAATCAGCTCAATTTCCTAAAATAAACCCATCATACTCTGCTACCATAATTCCAGAAATAACAAAATAAATTATGATCATGATGTCATGTATTTTAGGATATTTCATTGATGAGCATATAGATGAATCCATCCTTAGTTTCCTTTCTATCTTTTTCCCCGGTCAGCCTCCAGCTATAACTTTCAACTTTGCCCAATTCCTGGCAGATGCCATGCATGATCAACTGATCAAACTGCTAGAAGGAGTGCTCAAATAATGCTCAGTATTATTTCATTTATTCATATATTTTCAATCAAAGAGGTTTGCAGTCAACCTACAAAAACTGGACACAGAGGGCAATCCCCAGTCTGTTATGTTTTGGACATCCTTGATCAGAAAGTATTCCACTGACTTTAGTTTCAAAGACTTTATTGATTCTTTTGTATATCCAATAGTTAATATTCTTAGCAATAGCATTCAGCCCAGAATCAGTGAAGAAATAAAAAAGTTTCTACAGTTATCAGATCAAAGCAAGACAGGAGATTAGTATTTATACCAGAATCACACAAAAATCAAAGTGTATGGAAGCCAACTAGTTCCATACAAGCTTCCAAAATACCTCCCAATGAGGATATTTGCTTTATAATACATCAGGAAGATCTTGAATTCTGATGAGATCAATTTCATTTCAGCCAAAAAGAATACCCAGTTCAAAATAAAAAATTAATTAGGGTCTTTTATATGCAACAGTAGGAATGCTGGAAAGGAAGTAGACAAATGCTTACAAGAGTTAAAATTCAGCAACAATTTCAAATGGTCATATGACCCCTTGGGTGTCATAATAAAATTAAGATTTAAGTTCAAACTGACCCCTTTCATTCATGAATCTAAGCCTGAAATTGAGAAATATTCCAACCAAACAGAGTTGTTGGAAAACACTTTACAGGAGATGGAGAAGCAGCTTGATACTAGTTCCATCCTGCTTACTCCAACCCCATAGGGCAGAAATTCAAAAAGGGCTAGAGAAGAAGGCTCTTATTCAACAAAGACTACATCTGATAGTAAATTCAAGCTTATGTAGAGAAATAAAACAAAGCTAAATCTAGTAATAGAGTAGGAAGAGACAATTGAAGCATAAACAGATATTATTATTAGGGATGATGCACCCACAACACATTCAAAATAAACACCTCTGCCATTAACTTCCAGTGCACAAATCATTCAAAAGAAAAATAGTGCAGAGATTTCATCATCCAGCAAGCCTGTTGAGAAAGAAAAATATATCATGGAGAAATATAAAGAGATTAAAATAAAAAATGAAGCATTGAAGGTTGTTACATATGCACAATATTGGAAGCAAACTCCTAGTGATCAGAGTAGGTTTCTTTCATCTTTTGACCTCAAAACAAGGAAGATGTAGATGACATTTCTACAGCCAAAGGTACAGGCACCCAAAACTTCAAAAGATTATAAAAATATAAGATTTGAAGTTCCTGCCAAGGATGTGCATTCAATTGACCAGATTGAATTTCACAAACAAGCAGGAGAGATGATATATTCCACCATGACACATAAATATTTAAGTGTTCAGAAGTTGCAAAAATCTCTAGAAAATATAAAGTCACAGTTAAATCTAGAGAGAGCTTCATCACAAGCAAAAGACAACAAGATAAAGTCACTAGAATATTTGGTAATTGAAACTGATTATAATCCAAAAGACATCAAAGCAGCAGAAGAAATTATAAAGAATAAAAATGCATACATAGCTACACCGAAGAAACAACTAAAATTACCAACTATTGAGCATCCACAAACCAAGGAGGTTTTGGAGACAAATAATCAAAAGGATGAAATGATGAATCTAATAATCCAGTTGATAGCTCAATTAAAGGAAATGGAAACAGAAATAGATAAACTTGTACACAAACTAGCATGGAAGAAATTCCCATTACTGTTATTCCTATAGCATCAACATCAGTTCCGGCATCTGCATTAGCTCCAGTAATTACATCAGCATCAGCACTACCAACATCCCATCCCACTAATGAGGCTAGAAAATTAATCAAAGCAATGGAAGATATGTCCATTCAAACTACAGAGATTAACAAGCTCAAAGAACAAGTAAATATTTTAAAGATGGAAAGAAATTTCCAGAAGTAATGCATCAAACAGTATTATAGAAAGCAAATAGATTGACTGATAGAATCCATAAGCTAGAAAAAGAGCTATCACTAAAAGAGCCTTTAGCCCAAGCAAAATAGAAATTGTGGGCCAATATCATTAACTTAGTTAATGATATTTGGCCTTCTATACAGATCATATTTGAGCAGAATGACTTGGTGAAGGAAGTTGGTGATGCAATTCAGAAAGTTAAGGCCAATCTTGGAAAGAAACCAGAGGAAGCCTCTGAAATAATAAAATTCATGAATTCAAAAAAAAATATGAATTAGAAGAACTTGGGATAGCTGACAGAATAGAGACTATCTTAGAGGTGAAGAAAGTAAATTCCAAAAGAAATTTGATGATAGCTTTAGGAGAAATGTCAAACTATGGAACTTGTAATGAACAGGTTTATGAACAAGTTTGATGTATTAAGACAGAAGGGTATGCCTAATCCTCTAGTAATAAATGATAAACTCATGAGACATGAATATTATGATAAGAATATGAGGGAAGTAGCCAAAGAAACTTCCAACAGTTCCTCAATGATCATTCCACAGGCAAGGTACTTTTACAGACTCTAGAAAACTTCTTTTACCTCTAGCATGAGGTAAATCACATTTTTGTAAATAAGCCTACGTTTGCCAAATATACAGAGGTAGATGAGATTTACCATAGGATGATGAAAATCAAACTCACGGATAAAGAAACATGGGATAAATGGTGTGATTTACTATAAAAGGTGAAATAACACACAAATGAAAGAAGATAGATGAAAGAAACAAATAGGAAACAGCAATCAAAGAAATCAGGGCCAGATATCAGTTAGTTAGAAGGTGTCATTATCTTTTTGCATAAATATATTTTATTTTCATAAAATAAATCCTATTCAGTTGACATGATATTTTTTTTAATGTTTTGTATAAATACTTCATCATTCGAAGTATTAAGGGTCGGTCAAGTGTGGACTTCTGAACATTCTGTTAGCTGACTGATCTCTTGCCAAAGGGTTATTGTACCAATTCCAATCGATGAACAGAACCAGTAATAAAGAAACTTCTTTATAGGATTCATGTGATGAGCTATCTCAGTGAAGTATAAGTTTCAATTGTTCATGTTCTTTCTTTAATTATTCCATAAACTTGTATGTGTTCTAAATTTGAATGTTATAACAGGATTTTTACTACAGAATTTGTTTAAATGTTACACTATGCTTTTAACTGTTATATATTTCTATGTTTTATTTTGATATCCAATTTAGAGGATTCTTAATTTCCCTCTTATCCCAATTGACTCCTTCATATTTCTTCATTATCTGGTTTAAGGAATTCTTAATTTCTCCTTGATCCCAACTGAAATAACACCTAACCATTCAGCTTTGAGATCTGATATTGCTCACCTATCTTGCACTGTAACACTTTCCTTATAATTTGATTCAGTTCTGTTTCAAAGCGCATTGACTCCATAACCCAATGGAAATTTTATAAGCACCTATTCATCTAAATCATTAATTCCACCAACCAACCAAAATCAATCAAAAATCAACCCAACCAAGCATACATTACTAGCCTAAAATCTATTAAACAAACAAAGTTAAATCATATAGAGAGAGCCCTCTCTGAATTTAGGAAGGCTAGATCCTAAGTTCCAAAAGTGGATAGTAGTTACCTTTATTAATTCTTTTTAATGCAAGAACAATCTTTGGAAATTTTAGAGTGATAACATATTGGCGACCATACTAGGGATCGAACCAATTCCTAGTTAAAATAAATCTTAAAAGAAACATTTTTTCTCATTTTTCGCATTTAAATATTTGAAAGTTGTTCTTTGAATATATCATAGAAAGTTAAAATTTTGGCTTCTGTTAGTGTCAGTCTAGTCATACTGCCATCAGTGATCAAAACTGCTCTTTTGCATTTGCATATTAGGCGTCTCATACCGAATAAATTTCACCATTCCGCTAGGTCATGGATTCATTGATGGTAGTAATTTTTTATCAATTTTCCCTCATAAGGTACTTGTTGATTTTCCTTTTTATGGTCTTTAGTCATTAGTCACTTTCATTCTCAAAATCATGTCAGTAGGTCATAGGATGGGTCTCATCAGTTTCTAGGGTCTCACCATGGTCAAATTAATGAATCAAATGTCAATAAATATCAGCAAGGTCATGAGGAAGCCAATAAGCTCAAAGTCACAGCACCTGGAAGATCAGAGAGATATTTTATTCATTTTGATGTAATTTTCACCTCAAAACCATGTTTTGAGGTGAAAACATGATATTTTTCCTTCATTATCATTCATTATGTAATTTTATATCATCATATGTAATAAGTCACAATTCAGAAGTTGTTATCTCCACAAAGCAATGTCCCTGCCTTCAGAGAAGTTTTCCATAGCATGTTTAGCACCAATTCATCTTCCAAGAAAATCCATCAAAAAGATCCCGGAAAGAGCTTTCCAACGGTATACTACACTCTCAAAACTAACTTCTGGATTGAATTCTATGCCTAATTGAAGTAAAATTCCCTATATCTTCAAATAACCCCTATTTCCCATGTTTCCCTTAAAACTTTATGTTTAAAGTTTAATATTCCCCCTAAAAATCCATTTTTCCCCCTTCTGATTACAAAACTGCATTATAAAATTATTTAAAACACATATGCGATTAAAACCACTTCCCCACCATTACCCCTAAAACTTTAATATAAAGTTTATATATATAAACTACCCACCGTCCCAACCACTTCCCCTCCACGCTTTTAAACCTTATGATTAAATTTTTAAGGTTTTATAATATAAAACCCCACATAACCCAAGTCCCTTACCTTTCTGATCACATCGCATCTTTAAATGACATGCCCTGATCGACCCTTATGCTCCGATGCGATTGTATGGCCTACCTCCGATGGAAATCCGCCGATGTCACCCCTCTGCCGATCGCAGCCCCTCCTCCATCGCAATCGCAATGTTTGTAACGTGCACTCTGATTGGCTCATGCCATAACTTTCGATGTGATTTCCCGATTGTATACCCCCCAATTGGTCCCGCCCGATGATATTCTGGTCGTCTATATATCCATATGATCGAACAGCCCAGACTCGATCGGCACCTCCAAACAATCCCGCCGATTGCAACCTCCGATGTACATCCGACTGTCGATTTATCCCCACCGATCCGACGGCCCATAGCTAATCGGGCCATCGGAAATCGATGTTCCCATAAGCCCCTACCCGATGCGATCCCGACCATTGATCTAATTGATGATCGGACGGCCCACATCCAATTGCACCATCGCAATCGGCGATTCCATATGCAGACTGTTCCTTCCACTCGCTCCGACATTGCGATTGCGATTATCCTCGAGCCCACCATAATACTTCCGCCCACGCGTTATAAAAGGCCTTCCCCTTTGTAAATTTAAATTTTGTTATATTTCATTTTTCCAAAGGTTTTCCCCTTTCCCCCCTTCCAATCGCATCGGCCCAATTCTGTTATGCGATGTGCCCCTCCACGATATCCCGATTGTGATTGTATCTGCGGGGTCCCACCTTGCCATCCCTCCGCTCTTTCGATATAAATCATTTTACTCCTTTATGAAAGCACCCAACTATTTTTTAATATGTTTTGAAATAAAAATCCCTTTGGCCTATCTTTCATCCCTATTTCCCACATGCCAATCGCATCGAAAGTTTCAGGTTTCGTTTCACATATATCTCCCCATCCCTTCGATCGCCAATTTTGATTGACTTGTCATATAACATATTACAATGTTATATTACATATCCCATTCCCCCTCCCTCTCCTCCAATTCCAATTGTAACGTAGACCCCACTTCCCTTTGATCCCTCCATTTAAAACTGATTTTCCCTTCACTCAAGGCATAATTTCATTTTATGTTATTTCAAAGGCATATTAATAAAAATTCAGTCTTCTTCAAACAAATAACGGAAAGAAAAGTGACAGTCAAAAGGCCAAGAGAGCTTAAAATAAAATAGAGATATCTACAACAATAAAGAAATAGGATCGGATTGCCTATTTTTTCCTCAGTAACAATTCAAAGGAATCTTCGCTACAGGTTTCGCCTCCTCATTGGTTATCAGCAAATTGCGAGTGGCATAATGTAACACAGCTCTTCCTTTCGGAAAGATTACTGGCTCTTGTTTTCTATCTTTAGTTTTCTATTCTTCAGCTGTTAGAACAGCTCCTCTTTTCATGGATCTATGGTTCCACATTTCAGTTTATTTATTGTAATTGTAAATCATTTGAGAAGGGTTTGAGTCTGAGAATTCAAGTGTGGAAGAACATTTTTTGCGCTCCATTGTATAGTTTGACAGGGATTAATAAAAGATGCAGCTCTGATTTGTGGGATCCATGTGGTATGAGATTTAGCATTTGTTCTCTCTTTGGTTTCATATGTAAATTGTTATGTTTCACCTCTCATTCATAAACATTTCCTTTTAAATGCTTTCAAGATAGAAAGGTATAATCCATTTTATATGCTCTGCCTTGGGAAATCATTCATGCTCTGTGTTTTTCTTCTGTTTGAAAAGGATCCATTTATTGTGCCCTTTTCAGCTCCTCACGAGTCTTTCCATCCCATCCTCATTAAGCTTTATTTGCTAATTTTTCTGCCTATCTTGCCCCATGAAATACCCTGTATCCTGATTTAATTCCTGGTCTTAGCTATCCCATTTTTATCCCACACATCCCTGAAAATTCATTTATTTTATTAAAAGCCTTTTCCCCATCATTTTACCTAGCCTAATATCATATCATTATTGTGTTTATTTGAATATTATTTCACGGAGAGAGCCCTCTCCTATCCTTGTAGGGCTAGCTACAAGGCTGAGCGTGGTTTGATGTTACCCTAGATTCTGCCTTTTCAGCCTGAGGTAGATTTAGGCCATAACAGCTTCTAAAAGAACATATTATACCAAGACTCGTCCTGATCCACAACCTACTACAATTTTTGATGATCCTGACAGAATTTTAAGAAAACCTAAAAAAGTAGAAATTCTAGGAAGTAGTAGTCAGTTAATCAAAAAAAATTCACTTCCTAAGGAGTTATCAAGCATACGGGATATTCAATTTGATTTATCATTTGAGCATTCTTTATTTCGTACCAAATCTGAAAACTCAGTCCATGATATAGACCCCAATTTTATTCAATTCATTGAATCAAGAAAGGATACTATACAGCTTGATTTAGATCAACAGGTTATAGATACTTTTGACAAACTTTATGTTCTAAACTCAACTTTGATAAAAGATATAGACGGAGCCTATTTTCAACAGTCAGTTGAATTAGCTTCCCTAACTATTGCTACCTATAAGATCTCTATAGTATCTTCATAAATTGTAAATACAACTCCATTCAGTACCACCTCATCTATAATATCCACCACAGTTCATTCCACAAATCTATTCATACCTAAACTTTCTCTCCAACCTAATGTTTCAAGTTCATCTTCAAAAGTTTCAAGTCCATCTTCAAGAACCACTAATTTACCTCCCAGTCAAGCTAAATTCTTAGCCATGGCAGCCATATTTTCCCTTTGGTCTTACAGGACCCTTTACATGCCATGCCACAAGATTACCAGAGTAAAAAAATTTAGTTTTATGGGATTGGTCAGTATACTGCTCAACAACATGTAGATAAAATGACAAACTTTTTTGAGTTACATGAAATTGATGAGGTTGATGTACAAATGATATTATTTGCACAAACACTAGCAGGAGATGTTAAAAAATGGTTTAAAGCTTTACTTGCTACCCATATTGTTAATTTAGCTGCTTTCCACCGATTTTTTATCAGTAGATGGGAAAGAAAGAAAAACTCTCTCCAAATATTATCTGAATATGAGAACATTAGAAGAGATCCTAATGAATCTATTCAGGATTACTTTATTAGGTTTAACAACATTTACAATTCAATTCCATTGAATATCAAACCTCCACCAGACTTGGCCCTAATTAAATTTCCAGATGGTTTTGACACTGATATGTCCTATCAGTTAAGAGAAAGAAACCCTAAAACTTTAGAACATATGTAGATTAACGCAGTTAGTGTAGAAGCTAACTTACTAGCTAAAAGAGCAAGGATGAGGAATGAGAGGAGAGTGACCATTAAGGAAGAACCATCCACTTCAGATATTAAGATAGATAGTTTATCTAAAAATGTAGAAAGAATAACGGATAGACTAGAAAACATGGAAAGAAAACCTTAGTGGGAAAATCAACAAGGTCCCCAAATTAGAAACCCCAACTGTAGGAAAAATCATAATATTGTTAAATCAAGAGAATTAGCACCCGATCAACAAATTAGAACACCTTTCCAAGAAAATTATGCTGAAAGTTCACAACAGCATGAAGAAGACCAGGACACCCAGATAAACTTGATGGGAATAAACAATGAAGATGTCATTTTTCTTACCTGGGAAGAAGAAGAGTTGTACATGTTACAACAATTAAAATTAGAGTCTGGAGAGTCCTTTGACTACAAACAAGGCTATGAATCTGTTATCTATGAAGTTCATAAACAGTATAGCCTTAGAAGCAAAAAAAACATAGAAGTTCCTATTAAGAAATCAGTCCAAACCCAAACTAAGAAAACAATAGAAACTCCTGTGACACAAATTCTACAAATTATCCCTAGAGAAACTCAGAAAAATTCCACCCCAAATATTGTAGACATCACATCAACTGCTACTCAAACCATCCCTGATAAGGAAGTTGAAAACAAAACAGTTGACACACAAACTGAGTTACCAGGTGCTGACAAAGAAGACAAAACCACACAAACCACAATTGGTAAAAATGAATTAATTAAATTAGACAAAACTCAAATGCCATTCAATATCAAAACTGAGATAGAAAAATTGAAAATAAGAGTTCCTTTAACAGAGATGGTGAAAAATGACTCATACAGGGCACAAATTACTAAAAAATTAAGCATATCTGAAGGTGAAGATGTTTTCAACCTCAATGATAATCAACCTGAGTTATTATTTGGTCCTGAAGTAGATGGAAAACATCAACAAGGGGGTGTCCCTCCATTCTATATTAGCATAAACATTCATGATAAAATCTTACATAATGCTATGTTGGATTCAGGAGCATCTCATAACTTAATTCCTAAAGCAGTCATGGAAAAATTAAACTTAGACATCACTAGACCCTACAAGGACCTGTTCTCCTTTGATTCTAGTCAAGTCAAATGCCTTGGCCTGATCAAAGATTTATTTGTAACTCCAGTGCAATGCCCAACAAAGAGTATCGTTATGGACATAGTAGTTGTTGATATCCCTCCCAAATATGGTATGTTATTATCTCGCTCATGGGGAATAAAATTGCAGGGACCACTACAATTAGACATGTCATATGCTACAATTTCTGTGTTTGGTTAGCAAAGGAAGTTATATAGATAAACCTTGATGACATGGTAATTAGTTCAGAAAGATCTCAAAATTTCCCTATCTATTCCATGCATTCTGATCTGGACTCATTTATCTTATGTAATTCAGACAATGAAAAAGATAAAATCACAGTTGTAGAAGAAGAACACAAAGAAGTCGATTCTTAAAATATAACACATGAATATTTCTGGAATTTAGATTTTGATGGCTCTATGAATATATTAGGAGCTGGAGCTGGAGTATGGATCTACAATTTAGAAAATGATCATTCAGAAGGACATGCTTTCAGATTAAATTTCCAATGCACTAATAACATGGCAGAATATGAAGCATTAGTGCTAGGCCTTCAAATCATAAGAAAACTTGGAGCTAAAAGAGTTTCCATCATGGGAGACTCATAACTCATCATAAAACAACTCAGGGGAAAGTACAATGGTAATCATCCTAGACTTAGCCATTACATAGAAACCATCCTGGACTTAAAAAGATTTTTTCTTGAGACTAAATTTGTTGTCATTTCAATAAAGTAGAATATGCAAGCACATAGCTTGGCCACTTTTTCTAGCACATGCAGGTTACCCTTTCAGCCAAATCATCAGTACACTACTGAGGTAAGACATAGGTCAACAATACCTGATAATTTGAAGTATTGGAAAATCTTTTCACGAGACTCACAAATTTATGATTTTATGAATTGTGAAGGAGAATTTAAGAACTGTAATATAGACACTGACTGTACATTAGATTATACCATAAATAATGAAATAGATGTAAATGATGTAAATAAGATAGAGCCAACTAAATTCACTAAATTATAAATAGAACAATTAGAAATAGTAGAAATTGAGGAATTAATCAATAATGAATCAGAAATTTTAAACCTCAAAGACAACATTTTGCCTAAGGGATTAGCCCCACTAGAAGACCTCTTTGACTCCAATGATGTAGTTATAAAACCTAAAATGGAGCCTATAAGGTCAGATATAGAAGAATGTAACATAAGAAAAAAGGAAAATCCAAATCTTATCAAGATATCTAAGAAATTACCTCTAGCTGAAAATTTGAAGCACATTAGCTTGTTTAAAGAGTTCCAACACATCTTTGCATGGATTTATGAAGACCTAAAGTCTTATGATACCAGCATTATCTAGCATAAGATACCAATTAAAGAAAATTAGAAGCCCTTTAAACAAAATCTAAGGAGAATTAACCATGTTCTTATGCCATTAATAGAAAAATAAGTTAAAAGGATGTACGATGCTCAAATCATAGCACCCATCAGATATTATGATTGGGTCTCTAATTGGGTCCCCACTAGAAAGAAAACAGGAGAAATCAGACTCTTTGTTGATTTCAGAAACTTGAACAAACTATCACTGAAGGATAACTATCCCCTCCCTAAAATGGACCACATTCTTCAGAGAGTAGTAGGGTCATCCATAATTTCATTACTTGATGGATTTCTGGATACAACCAAATCCTAGTCCAACCTGAAGATCAAGCTAAGATTTCATTCACCACTCCCTAGGGAACTTTCATGTACTTGAAAATGCCCTTTAGACTAATGAATTTTGAAGCAAAATTCTAAAGAGCCATGGACATTGCCTTTGCAAAGGAAATCCATGAATTTTTAGTCATTTACCTGGATGATATCACAGTGTTTTCCAAGTTAGATAATGGACATCTAGATCATCTAAGAAAAGTATTCATAAAATGCAGAAATTTTGGAATATCCTTAAATCCTAAAGAGTCACTTTTTAGATAAGAAGAAGGAAAACGCTTGGGACACATTATTTCAAAAGAGGGAATTAGAATTGATCCAACTAGAATAGTAGAAATCCTAAATATTAGTCATCCTAGGAACATTAAAGAATTACAAGCATTTTTAGGAAAAATAAAATTTCTTAGAAGATTCATCTCTAACGTAGCAAAACTAATTAGAAATTTGAATAACATGTTAAAAAAGGATTCAATACTTAAGTGGACAATAGAGGCTAAACAGTGTTGTGAAGCAGTCAAAGAAGCCCTTACTAAAACACATGTCCTCATAAGTCCTAATTTTAACAGATATTTCATAATTTTTTCATTTGCTTTAGAACACACCATTGCAGCAGTCTTGTTGCAAAAGAACGATGAGGGCTATGAACAACCCATTGCTTTCTTTAGTAAAACTTTGAAAGATGCAACATTAAAGTATAATATCATGGAAAAACAAGTTATTGCTTTAGTGAAAACCATAAAATATTTCAGAGTATACATTTTATACTCTCACATAATAGCATATGTTCCAAACGTAGCTGTAAAGTACATTCTGACTCATAATGGGCCTGATGGAAAGAGAGTCAAATGGATTGCCACAATACTAGAATATGACATTTAAATCAAGCCTACAAAATTAATCAAAGGCCAAGGTTTAGCCAAACTCATGGCTAATTCGAAATTTCATGCCTTAGACATAAATTTCATTGCTTCCTTAGATGATCAAGAAGAGATGGTGAATCCATAAATCAGTGAAGCTTTCATAGATTCACCCTAGTATGAAGACCTAACATTTGTTTTACTCAACTTAAAAGCTCATCTTGGTTTATCTAGAACTAAAAGTATATTCTTAAAAATGAAAGCAATGAAATATTGTATCTTAGATAATGTTTTATTTTGGAAAGATCGTGGTCACATTCTATTGAATTGTTTATTAAAAGATGAATCTGACAAAGTCATGCACAAATTTCATGCAGAATATTGTGGAGGACACCTATACTGGAAAACAACTACTGACAAAATTCTGAGGGCAGGTTTTTACTGGCCCACCCATTTTGTAGATGTCCAAAAGTATGTGACCTTCTGTCACAAATGCAAAATATTTGAAGGGAAGAAGAAACTCTTACCATTACCCCTAAAACCTATCTCAGTAGAAATTCCATTTCAACAGTGGGGTTAAGACTTCATTAGTGAAATTCACCCACCCTCCTCTGCCCAACATAAATGGATTTTGACAGCCACTGATTACTTTACCAAGTGGATAGAAGCCATCCCTTCTAGACAAGCCACAGACTCTATCATTATTTCATTTATTGAAAACAACATCCTTTCTATATTTGGATGCCCAAAAAATCTCATTACTAATAATGTTGTTGCTTTCAAATCCAATAAAATGATATATTTTTGTAACAGATATCATATCACCCTAATTCATTCCACTACCTATTACCCTCAAGGTAATGGATGATCAGAATCTTCAAACAAAAGCCTAGTCAACATCATCAAGAAGCTATAAGATGATAACAAGAAAACTTAGAATAAAAGGTTGGTGAATGCCCTATGGACAGACAGACTAACTATAAATAAATTTATTGGTACCTCTCCCTATCAATTATTATATGGGATGGATGTTGTTTTTCCATCCTCATTAGGAGTGCCAATGATGAAAATTATTCAAGAGATGCCAATAGAACCAAATGACATCCAAGGGAGGATAAGTCAGACAATTCATTTGCAACAAACCAAGGAAGAAGTTTTTATCAAATCCCAAGTAATTCAAGACAAAATCAAGAAGATATTTGATAAGAAAACTAAAGAAGATGATTTCTTCATAGGTGATCAAATACTCAAATGGGATTCCATAAGGGAAGACAAAGGAAAACATGGGAAATTTTACTTTCTCTGGAAGGGCCCATACATTATTTATGGTTACAAAGGTAGCAATGCATTTTTCTTGAAAGAATTAGATGGAACAAATCTACCAAGTGGACTAGTCAATGGTCGAATGTTGAAGCACTATTTCTCACCAAAATAACCAGTAGTTCATTTAATTATATTTTACTCATTATAAATACCATAGAAAAGTTTAGATTTGAGTGGATGACTATCTTATAAATTTGAAGCCTGAAAATAAATTATAAGCTTTTAAAGGTATAACATGATACGTTTGAATAAAGGAGAGCACAAAAAGAATTCCAAGCAAAACAAAGACAAAGTTCCAAGGTCACTGATCAGAAATTTCCTGACATCTCACAAGGAGAAGCCATCCCCAAGTGGAGCCACTATTAGGGTCCTATAATAATAGGGATCATAATTTTGAATTGGCTATGTTTAGTCTTGTAATATTGTACATACCTTTGCCTTTCTACAAATGTTTTCCATATTAAAAAATGAAAATACGGTATGTCCTAAAAGAATAATCAAAGGACCAAAATAAAGAAAGATAAAAATATATATATAATATGAACCCTGTAAAAAGAAATTAAAATAAATTCTGAAAGTGTTGCACATTCAAATGCCACTACTCTTAGTTTACTTTACTTTTTCAAGTAAAATTGTGTGTAGCTTGTCCAAAATACCACAATTCATGATGATCATACAATCTAATATTGGCCATTCATGCCTTTAAATTTGATGTTATAATAGTTAGTGAATAAAGATCTGATGAAACCATTTAATCTTGGCATATCGGTAGCTAGGTAGAGAATAAAAATGAGCTCATAAGTTTAATCTGAGCCATTGGAAGATATAAGGTTAGAAATAAGTTAGTTTGCTTATCAAAATAAAATAAAAGGGTTAGCAAACCCAAATGCACCCAATAAAGGAAATAAAAAATGTTAGGATGAACAAAAGGGTAGGTAGAATACTTTTCAAAAGTTATATAAAGCATCATTTGGTTTATCTCTTATCATTAATATCTTTCTAACCTTTCCCTTTTGAAAAATCCATTTCCCCTTATGAAAAACCTTTTCCCCTCTAAAAAAACCCCTTTTCCCCTTTGAAAATTCCATTTCCCTTGTTAAAACTCCCTTTTCCCATAGACTAACTTTATGTACGTCCATAGTAGTACACAGAGTCTTAAAACTCGATTATCCAACATTAATACTTTTCACAGCGAAGTCTTTATAGAAAAATAAAATTACAACAGTTACATTTAAGGTTATCATAACTGATTTCAATTTATTTTATAACTAAATTCTAACTGCATCGTGGAAATAAATTTAATCTGATGTGTGGGCCCTGCTCGAACTGAAAATTGTTGTTGAAGGAGATGTTTGTGGGCTATGCTAACTATCAGTGGACTGATAGTTTGGAAAAATTTGACTTTTCTACTTTTATCAATTACTCCTGAAACTCACACAACTTTTCCCAGCACTCTTCATCAAAGATAACTAATTTTATTATCCTATTGTAAATTTCATTTTCCAGTGTATTTCGCAAAAGTGGGCTTCACCAAAAAGACATATTTGATCTCATATTGAATGTAAATGTCATTGCTTAATGCTCCCAACAATGCCTTTCTTGTTAATGTGCCTTTAATATTTTAAAACTTAGTTGTATCCCTGGAAATTTCCTGAATTCTTTTTCCATATTCTTTAATGGTCATCAATTTATCATTAATTACAAAAAGAGAAGGAAATCCTTTTTGGGTCAGAGACTCTATTCTACTGAAAAATCTCTGAACTGTAGCCTCCAAGCTATGACATTTTTCTTCAAGTTGAAGAATCAAATTCTTCTTTATTAGCACTTTATTCACTTCTAGGATTTTTTATGTTCTGTCATCAATGCCCAATTCATCCATCTCATACATGTTCTTTGAATTCATAAATCTAATAATATTGTTTGTTGTGGTAGGCTTGTCTCCTAGTTGTAATTTGATTGTTGTAATGGCCTCATTTGCCTTATGTATCGACTCCTTTTTCTCAAATATGATTTGTATGCTTGGCAAAATTTCACTGATAGACTCTATGATGTCTTCCCATATTATTTATTTTACCTGGCCCAAAATATTTACAATAGTTGACTCCTTCTTCTCTTTATGTAAACTCTCAATCAACTTTTTTTCCCTCTGTGCTTCAACTGCATGTGAACTATTAGCATTAGATTTCTGAAATTACAAAAAATTTACCTAATCCTACAATTTATTTATCTCTTCTTCTTGAATGGACATGTTCTGGACTTCTTTGGTAAGCTACTCAGCTCCATCTGCAGTGCTTGCTATATAAGTTTGAGCTATAATTGAGTATTCCAAAGGAACCTTTGATGTTTTTACTACTGCTTCATTTTCCTTTATCATCTTTTCTAATTCTGATTCCATCTGCTTTAATTGAGTATTTTTCTCCATAATCAACTTCATCAGTTTTGTCTTTTGAGTTTCAGTCTTTTCAATATCACATTGGGGCAGGAAAAAAAATCTTGCAACCTCGATGCTTTTATTTTCGTCAACACACTAGGTAGTTATGCATAAAATTGCATTATTGTTGATGAGTTATATAAACAACATTGGTGTTTCAAAACTATAACGCCTGGTTCTTATATTATTACAAAAGCCCTAGTGTTGTAATTTTCACAAAAGGCACCAGGGCAGGGAAAAAATTTCTTGTAGTATCAATGCTTTTACGTAATCTAATGCACTGGTGCGTTGAAGGTGAATCACACTAGTGCATGAAATGTATATCTTCCTGATGTGTATTTATTTTATAAATATACTGAGATACCATATCTTATTATTGTAAATATGTTTATTGAAAAACTCGTATTCGGAGCAATTTGCATTAATATGCGATGTCCCAGTATCCATTTTCTCTTTTTTAGAAACATCGACCTTTGACAATGAAATTAAATTTTTATATCAGCAAATTTCACATCTCTTCATTATAATATTTAATCATCCATATATTTAATTAGTGATGTAACATTTCACAGTGACATTGGAAAATGCAATAGAATAAATTAAAATGTATTATATTATATATGAATATGAGTATATTTGTCATACAAAATAGGATATTTATTGGTAACCCCTTGTATTCCAATGGAGACACCATGTCCATTACATTAAACAACATGTATGATTTTCATAGACAATTATTTCAAAAAATACAACTTGCATTGATATCAAAATAGATCATCATTATTTATTGGAACTGCTATCAGTGCTCGAGCTACTTCCATGACTTGGGATATTTGGATGATTTTTTTTTATTACATCGATTATTTTTGTTTTCATCAAGTTCCATCTATAAACATAAAAATAAATTGTAATGAGTGTATCTACATTGGTGAGAATAATGAAAATTGAAATAAATAATATATATCAATGTAAATAGAAAATAAATGTACCACATCAAGAAGTGAGTCTTGAACAATACACATTCTTTTAAAACCTAATTGCATGTCTTCTTTCAACAACACTTATGTTGGCGTAGTTCCATACTTTGTTTCCTGCAAGTTTTATACCCCATAATAAATCATATATTTAATATAAAGGATTTTTTTGTTCTATTAATCATAAACTTAGATAGGTAAACAACATAGATACTTATAAATTCTACAATTAATTTTTGATATGCTAACATACTCACAACCCATATTTAACCCAATGTCAATCAATTCTTCCAATGGCTCTTCTTTGTATGTTAGCACCTATTTGAATACATTCAAGGATGGTTGTTGTAAAACAACTTAAAATATACAAAAATGAAATCTTAAGTTTTCATAGGGAAATATTAACAATTACTCACAAACTTTGATATCAACCTTTTTCTTCCTTGTCATCCTGTTTTATGTGCTAAATGAGTTCCATTTTGTTTTCTTTTCTGCAAGAAAATACTTTAAAAATAATATTTAATGCTAAATTATTTGTTTATATGTACCTAATATAAAAACCCAATGATTACATACATTTGAAGCGCGTTGTTGTTAATATGGCTCCTCCTGTGATGCAATTATGTCCATTTCTTTGACTATATTCCTATTGGCATGTTTTGGATATTAGCTTGTTGATCCTTTGGGATTTTCATAATTTTCCTTAAAAAGTAATAAACTATTTTTACATTGATATATGAAAACTAAATATAACAAAATTGATATTAATAAATGAATGCTTCGTAGTAATATATACATATAATTCTAGAAAATCATTTTAATTAGGAATATTACTTTTTGAATGATTTTTTTTTGTTGTATGTTTTTTCTATTTCAAGTCTCACAGGTCTCATTGACCATTACTTTGGAAACACTTCCTGTAGTTTAAATATAACTTGGGTCTTGGAATTATTGGATTGGTTTATTTATTGTTAGTGGAAACTGCATCTATACGTTCATTCATAATAGTTTTGTAAAAGTTTCCCCCCCTTTAATTAACCTCCACTACCACTCCAGATGAGCTAAGTACCAATTCATCGCCATTTACATGTTCTATAACTTTAGTTTCTTAGAACGAAATTCTTTTCCTTCGTTGTTGGTTCCTGTAGAAAATTAAAGATATGTGAATTAATAGATTATTTGAAACATGTTGTCTAATATTATTAAGCATATTATTAAAGAAAATTCATTAAAAATAATAATAATAATAATAATAAAATACTCATATTGAATAGTATTTTTTCATTCACCTCATTCATCCTTCTACAATTTTTATATTAGGATTTTACGCTCTTTTGCACTTAGATAAAAAAGAACCTTATTGAGCTTCCTCGTTTTTTGCTTTGCATGACACACACTAATCAATACATATTAGTTAAACTTGCATATAGTTCAAACTTATTAATTTTGTAAATAATTTACAAAGAAATTTCCTTTTCTGCTTTTTTGGATGTATTATCATTGTGTCAACCATTATTTTTACTACTTTTCAACTTCTCAATCATTTTTTTATCAATATGCAACTTGTCCCATTCAATACAGAAGCCATTAGATATATTTTATAAATAAATCACAAAATTTTCAACCAAAAAGAGGTCTAGTAACCGGTACAGTTTTGTGCATAAACGCATCGGTGCAAGTAATTTAGTGAACGCACCGAAGCATTTAATAGTTGAGCACCAACGGCGAAATTTATTTTTATAGTTAATAAATTTAAATTATGACGACGCGATATGTAATGATAAAATCATTTCCATCACAGTAAAAAATGAAAACATAAACAATTAAACACATTTTTTTTAGACTTGATGGTGTTATTCGGGAGAGGAGCACTGATGTGTTATGTTACATAGGGCACACCGACAAAAAAAAAATCATTTTAAAAAAAACGGACAACGTCGACAAGGTTTGGATCTGATTCAAGAAGAAGAAAGGGTTTAAGGTAAATATTGATTTTTTTAATTTTTTTCTGAATTTTAATTAAATATAAATAGGAATAGAGATTGTAAAAAATATTATTAGTAAAATCAATAGCAAAATTTTTACTATGCAAGGTTTTTATTTTTTTCGAAATTTTGATTAAATCTAACAGAAATTGTAAAAATATTAATTAGTAAAATCAACAATAAAATTTAAAATTTTCACTATGCAGGGCTTTGGGTGAATCGACATACCTTTCAAATTCTAATCTTCTGAATAGTTTTGTTGTTCCAAAGTATTTTGTTGCTCCACAGTGCTCCAAGTATGTCTTTCTTGCAAATCTCTTCCTTGAAATTTTGGGAAAAATAATGAAATAGTGAATAACTTCTTACTATTTATAAGACTTTATGAAATTGTATCTTGAAAAATAAATTACCGCTCATTTTTCAATTTGAAAAAAATAAAATTGCGCCATTTTTCTTCAATTTTTCAAAACATTGGTGTGTTTCATAAATAAAAAAACATCGGTGCATTTAAGAGTAACACGTGCTGATTAAGATAACTTATCAGTTCACTAAATTTTTTTAACACACCGACATGATAGAATTCCTTTTTTACTTTTGAAATCTTGGAAACCAATGCAGTTATTATTTTAATGTGTTGGTGCAGTTATTATTTTAATGCACTAGTGCGGTTATTATTTAAACGAATAGGTGTTGTTAGTTTTACAAGAGCACCAATATGTTTTAAAATTTATTTGAATTTTTATTTCACATAAAATGGCATATTCATCTCAAATTATCCTTCACGATGCATCCGAATGAGCTATTGTAGTTCATAGTATACATTTTCCACACAAAGTCTCCTTATTCTTGAAAAATGTTTTGAAAACTATATTGAAATTCAGATTGTGGTTATATGGTTCTCGAAATTAATTTTAGGTATGTACACAAAAAATTATTGTTGATTTTGTTCAAATGCAAGGAGAAAATATCATAATATGAAATGGCCAATTCTTCAAATTCCAGCTCATTTTGTATTTCTCAAATTCCTTCACGGAGTTCTCCCTTTCCATCTCTAGTAATTTCATATTTTATTTATATTTTGATTATCTAATTGAATTTATTTATTTTTTTATCTGTGTCAATTTGAATAAAAAAAATCCAAATTTGCAGAATCTTTATTTAGAATCGAGTACATGAAGAAATTGATTTAGAATCTTCCTAGAGATGAACATGAAAAAATTGAAAGGTTTTGTTCAACAAAGGGAAAAACTTGAGGGGCCTATGGAAGAGGGGTACATATCGTATAAGTATTTCTATTGTGCCAATGAGTACATCAAGCATATTGAAAAAACACCAGGTGTGATTATTTGGGACGATGAAAGGGATGAAGAAAAAATAGAAGGGGAGCTTCTCAAAATGAATGGAAAAATGTGTGTTGTTAGGTCCCTGTAATTTGTCAGATTGGCAAGACCAAATGTACAAGGGTAACATCAAACCAACTTTGGAGTCCTAGGACCTAGCCTTCTTGGACTCAAAGAGGGCTCTCTCTATATTTGTATAAAATATGTAACTTTTTTTCTTTAGGATGCTGATTTTAGGCTAGTTAAATTGATAGGGTTTGTTAGTTTTGTTTTGTTTGGTTGGGTTGGTTGTCAAGAAGGACAGATAGAGTAAGAGAAACTCAAACCATTGGGCTATGGAGTCTTCAAAAGGTCTTGAAAATTACAAAAATAGTTCAAGGGTGTTTCATAGGACAAGTTAACAAAGTCAAATGGATCTAAATAGGTTTAGTGAGTGTTAAATGAATATTAAGTTGTGAATGTAGTAGGTTTAAAGGGCAATTAAGAATCCTCTAACATAAACTATAACAAGAAGATTCTATAAGAGTACTATGCATCAAGAAAGAATTAAAGGACAAGGTGCACCATAAACTTCTTTGACCAAGCTCTATCAAATAAACTTTAAAACAACTATCCAACAAACCCTAGAGAGCAGGGAACTCCTAACTTCTCTAGCTATCTACCTTCAGAGAAAGAAAACATTCAAGATAGCACATAAGTAATGATTAAAGAGAAGGGAACTCCTAAATTCCTTAATCAAACTATAAAGACCTTCAAAGTAACCATTTCAAGATAGACTAAATAAAATGGCATACCATAAACTTCTTTAGCCTAAACCCTAATAAGCAAACTTCAAATAAAATCCTAGAAAACAATGATTCAAGTTATACCAAAGGACAAGGCATACCATAAACTTCTTTGGCTTGACTTTATTTAATAATTTTGAAGACAAAAAAGCTAAGTGGAATTAAAGAGCAAGGAAGAATTCTTCAATCAGACCTAGTAGAGGAAAACATTTGAGCAATAGATGCAGACAGACCTAAGGTGCCTCTAACAACATATCTTAGCCTAAAATTTATGTTCTAATGCAAGAGAAAAGATGGAACAATATGAGAACATAAGGAAACAATAACTAGATTAGAGAAAAATCACCATTAACCAGGTTCATGAATCCTATGAAGGTGTTTGCTCCATTGAAGCTTAGTCCAAAAATAATCACACAACTCCAAAGCCAATTTCTTCACAACTCCAAGTCTATGTATTCATCTCAATAAACAACCAACAATAAACATTATGCCTCCATGCAGTATTTAACTTGCAAATGAGGAGGTGGAAACCCTAGCTAGGGTTTTATAAGTAATTTATTACATATTTAAGGCCTTTTGACCTTTGAGACCATGCAAGGCCCAAGGCAAAATATTAGAGCCTCATTCATTACAAAAATAACTTCTAACATAAATTCTAAGCTAACTTTGTAGATATTTTTCCTTCAAGCCTTCAAAAATATATTTATAATAAATTATTATGTCTTTTTTTGAATTTCAAGCAAGGGCATATCACCAAAGTGCAAGGGCACAGCGCCAAAGTGCAAGGGCGCAACGCCAAGCCAAGGGCGCAACACCAAATATGTAAAAATATCATCTTTTGCAACTAATATTTGGAGGCCTTCCCGATGTCCAAATGAGATCCATGATAGCTCATTGCAAAGCTTGTCCTGTCTAGCTTCCAAATATGCCTTTAATTTTTAATTTGGTTCCCATTTTCCTAGTCAAAAACCCATTCTCCAAATACTGCTCAGGGCACAGTGCCAATGCTGAAAATAGGGCAGAAAGGTGATTTTTAGGTGGTTTTTGGCACTTTTGGAGGACCATTTTTGCTCCAAATGAGCTGAAATTTTCTATGGGTGATTTCCTTGCCATGAGGAACATGAAAATGTAAATTTTTCCCCATTTTAGTTACCCAAAAAAGAGCGCAATGCCAGTGGCACTGTGCATTTGGCCCTTCTTTCTGCAAGCAAAATAGTCAAAATTTCAAAAACTCAAAAAGATGCCAAAATTTGATTTTAACTAGCTAATCATGTTTGGGAAGCTTGAAGGGATAAATCTACAAGGATGTTGAGCTTTTCCTTCTCATTTTCTTCATTTTTCCTGTTTAGGGTTTCAAGTCTTGATTTGGCCTTTTGTAGCTTTGAGCTTGCAATTTGGTTTTTCTTGAAATAGTCCTTAGCACTTTTTCTTCTGCCTCATTGGTCTCACCATACCTTTCATAGGCCTCATCAAGAAAGTTTTCCTTTGGCTTGTTTTATTCTCTTTTTTACTTGAGAAGCTAAATCTCCATGATGGCCTGCTTGGTCTTGAATTTTTCATTTTCTTGCTCATAGCATGAAATGATAAACTTATATCTCTCTAAGTTGGTCTAAAGCTCACTGATTTGGGCATCCTTATGCTTGAAAATAATTTTTAAGGCCTCATCATCATGCTTATCATATAAATCAACAAGGACCTTCTCTACAACCCTTTCACAAAATTCAAAGAATCCTACATGCTTGAAACAAGAAATGGTAAGGGGAGATGCCATGAGCTCTCTTGTATTGAGGGATTCAAATCTATTGATCTTTCCTCCTTTGTGATCATGCCTCCTTGGAATTTTTACCTCTCCACCAATTCCACTGTCCTCTGACATTGTGAATTCTGCCTTTCTAAAACCCTGGAGTGTAAATGGAAAGGAGATGAAGGATGGTGATGAAAGGGCATCTTTGCAAGTGAATGGAATGAGTGAGTGAGGGTATGGGTGTATGAGAATGGATGAGAGGCTAAAAAATTCAATGACAACCCTCCAGATGTGTGAATACCTATATATGACTGCCACTCTGTCTAAGAAAATGAAATGAGGTTCAAATAGTGATTTCAAGCTTTGAAATTTAGGGTTTCTCTTAGGGTTCCATTTTCATTTATTAAGAAAACACCAAAATTGCTTGAAGATGGGTGTATGTTAGGTACTTACCCTTATGAATGCTTGGAGGACCATTGGCAGAGACTTCAAGGTGTTTTGGAGTGATTTGAGTGGTTAGATCACTTAGAATACCCTCCTGGCCAAGGGCGCAGTGACAGTGCTGAGGGCGCAGCACCAAGGGCTGAGGGCACAACGCTAGTTTCGGAGCACACAGTGCCAGTTTCTGAGGGCGCAATGCCTTTTTGAAGAGGTCATTTGGAGGCCTTCCTGGTGTCCAAATTGGGCCCATGATAGCCCGTTAGAAATATTATCATGTCTACTTCCCAGATTTACCTTTTGTTTTCTTATTGGAGTTTATTTGACCTATCAAAAGTTGATTCTCCCAAGACTGGTCAAAAATTGTTGAATGATGGTGCAGAAATGCAGAGTGTCGGTGCAAGAAACTTTTGGAGGCCTTCCTCAACTCCAAATTGATCTCATGATAGCTCATTGGAAATATATTCCAGTATAGTTGACATTTGACTCTTAATTAAGTCATTTAGACACTTCAGCTATGAGAAAACTGGATTTTCCCAGGGTCACTCCAGAAGTGCAGCAAACCTCTTGTAGCACCTGTAAATTTGGAATTTCTCCCAAACCATGATACCTGTGTAAACTCTGAAGGGGTCGTTTCTTCCTTGACCTATGATTGACAAAAACCTCTCTCACTTTTTTCAAATTCATCTTTATTTGTTCATAAACACAATTAGAAGCGAAAATAGCCTTGTGTGCTTCCTCCATGTCATTTTTGCAAGTGATCATTGTTTTGGGACTCAACTAGACCATCAAGTTCAAAAGCCTAGTTATCTACAAGACCAATGTGTTCCCCTTTCCTTTTTTGTAATTTTTCTTCATTTAGGAGTAGATAGTCTACCTCATCAGTACCTTCTGCTGACACAACTTTCAACACTCCTGTATAAGTGCCAAACTTTGTCCATTTTTCTCATTTGCAGACTTTGAACTGATGTGGTAATATTATTTGGAAATATTTTAGGTCCTTCTTGAATAACCATGTTTTTACATTCTATTGTATCTTAGCCAGATTCTAGCAAAGGAAAATCAGTGCCTAAAACATCCAATGATGACCTCAAAACATGTAAAAACAATAGTGACCTAGTGGGAGGGTCCTTTGACATGATCTTGACTAAAATTTGACTTGGAGATATTCAGGTGAAAACAGAGTATTGTTACAGCTTATTGTGCCCATAGTGACATTGAAATGAGTCATCACTAGGAAAACCTAGATGGAGGATGGAGTCTATTGATAGGGGAAACATGGAGCAATGAGGTCACATGTAAGAAAGGAGGATGAAAATGAGAGGTATAAGCCTATGATGAGTCTTTTAGGAGCAACAAGGTGGCTTTGGGAAGACCAACTGAGGAAAAGTGAAAAAAAAATATTATAAGGATAATGAAGGCTGTGAGATTCTGAAACTCACAATATTCAAGGAATGTTGTTTTCAGAAAACTAGAACCATCCTATAGTCATCTACAAATAGTGAAAAATATTGATGACTAACAGTGGCTCCACTTAGGGAGGGCAGCTCCTTTTAGGAGGTGTCAAGAACCTCAGATCTTAGATCTATGATTTTACAGATGAGGTGCCTTACATGATCACTGATTTTCTTCATTTTGCAATGCTGATCTTGTTGTTGCTCCTTGGGAGCTATGATCTTTTAACATCTGAAAAAAAAAAAAAAACAAACAAACAAACATGTTTGCTTCCATATCAACTCTACCTACCCATCATACTTTTCCTGGCATTTTTTATTCATTTGGGTGCACTTGGACTGGAAAACCCTTGACATCATTTTTCTTTTGAAATTATAAAAACTACCTACCTCTACCCTTATAACATCCAAAGGCTCGGATTAGGCTGAGGAGCCCTTTTATTCTCTACCTAATCTACTTATCTATCAAGGTTAAGAAGTTTGACAGATTTTCATTCTCTAACCTATTAACATGAAATTCAAAACATGACTGAATCAAGGTTAAGCAATTTGATTGGCCAAGAGCTGTGGCATTCTGGACAAATTGCACACAGGTTTCTTTTGTAAAAAAGGTAAAACTGAAAAAATGAGGGTTGTGATTTGGAATTTGTCATTCATCTCTCTCTTTTCTCTTTGGTTCAGATTTGAACTTTGGGAACCAGCATCTTTTCCTAACCTAGTCTACTGATGAGCCAAGTTTAAATGGTTTGGAAAATCTTCATTTTATAACTTATCAACAGAAATTTAAAACATGTTCAATCATGGTTAGGCTGTATGACTGAACAAGAATTTTCTTCCTCAAAAGTAGTGGCATTTGGACTTGCACACTTTCAGACATATTATTTTTTTTTAGTATGGGGCTTTTCCTTTTCTTTTATCTGCCCTCTTTTTGTTATTTTTCTCTCTTTTTGTTCTAAACAATCTAAAACTAAATAGATGCTCATAGTGTTGAGCTTATTTGCACACCTATCTATCCTAATCTAACTTGTATATGATATCTACATTAGGTGAACTCTCTTTTCCAATACAGCCAATCAAGTAAGTGACTACATGATTGATTTTTGTTCAGCCCTTTGGGTATGTTGAAAAGACAAAAAGTCCACTCCCATCTCACTTGATTTTGAACAACAGTGCTCAAGACCTTCTTTACATTCTGCAACAAACCATTCCTGGCATAGCATGTTCCTTCTTTAAATGCCTTTAAGAAAACAGCAAAGGGATCTTGAAATAATACCTGGCTTTGAGGATTTGAATAATCATTTGTATCCAGGACCATTCCTTGCTCCATTTGGTTGTGCTTGGGATGCTTTTGAGAAAGACACCCCACCTCTTCTTCATGATTATCTGACTTGGCAGCCTCATTACATACTACTATTATGTTTTTAAACAAACCTAATATTCTTTGATTGAATGGGATGAATTCTATGTGGAGGTACTTATCAGACGTATTCTCTGACAATAGGTCTTCCAGAGGAGGCAGCCTAGCATTAGTGTCAATTTTTTCTATAATTTCTGCTTGAAGAAATGTTTCAATGGATAGGTGAGTAATAGAACAAACAGAAATATTTCCTTTATACAAAAATTTGGAGGTTGGTTGCCTGTTCAAAATCTGATTGATTTCTTCTTTTGTTAAAGGACGAGGAATTTTATGTTTCTTTTGGATAGAACCACAGCTGTTTTCTTCCTCTTGTGAATGATAATGAGGCTGAATGTCTTCTTTTTTGTCAATACTCAAAGACTGCTAATTTCTGATTGTATTAAGGTTGTCTTTGATGAACTGAAATGAATCACAACAAATAGGTAAAGATCCTTCCCTTTCTTCCAAACTTTTTGCACTTTCTTCTTCACTCTCATAGTTGATTTGTATTTGCTAATCACTATATTTGAGCTGCTGAAAATCACTGCCTTTTTCCCACAAACTAGTTACTGATTTTTCTGTAGTGTTATCTTGAGTCTGGAGAACATAATCATCATCATATTGATCATACTTGGGTAGCTTATTCATAGAAGGAACATCATCCAATATGCACACTAGATCAGTAGGTTGCTCCACCATATGTTGACATATAAGTTTATTTTCTAATCTATGGTAGTTGGGATTAAAAGGAGAGTGTTTATGGCCAATAGCTTCTTCTTTTCCTGGGATTGAAACACGGTGGTTTTCTTTCTCTTGTAAAAGATCATAAGGTTGGATGTCTTCTTGAGCCTTACACAAAAGAGATGATGAATAATCACTTGTCCCTTTAGAGAGATCTTATGGATCTTCCTTTATTTCCTGATTGACTTCATCCTCAACCAACTCCTCTTGGTTGTCATGATAGTTAACTTGAGTATGAAATGCATGAATTTTCTATAATAGATCTTCAGGATGCCAATTTCCCAAATCTTCATCAATGTTTACAAGGTATTGTACGAGATTTTCAAATTGATCACAACAATTTTCAGCTAACGATAAAGATGAAAATTTTTCTTTATAATGCTCATAAAATACCTTGTGGAAATCCTTTAAAGAAAACAAACTACCAAGGTCTAGGCCTTCATACCATTCCCTTGCTTCACCTTCTAATGTCCCCATGAACATTTTCATAAGGAAATCCTCATGCCATTCAACTTTTAACATCCATATATCTATATGAAATTTGATGAGATGTAACAAGGGGTTGTCAAATTTTTCATCTTGAAAAATAGGCAGGTTTTTGTCCCAATTTATCTAAGTCATTTTGTGTGGGAATCCAAGGATGTGATCTCTACTCATTGGAGCATACCTACGTTGTATCCTTGGATTCAACTTTATCAATCAGTCATAGGGAAGGGCTACTACATCTTTATAACCAGTCTAGACTCTTCTACCAATGGAGTCTTTAGGTTTATTGCGAGTTGTGGAGTCGCCAGGTGGAAGATTTCAACTTTCTTGAGATAGGTTGCTGTCCACCATCAGCAACTAGATATTCTACAAGTCTCTAAGCTTTTTAGGTAGGTAACTTGCTTCATGGGTAGGTCTGCTAATCAGTTGAATTTTTAGATCTAGGAGACTTCCTAAGGATGCTTTTAGGATTTTCCACTATTATAGGAGGATTTGGGTTAGGGTGAGATCCGGTGCAGATTCTTTATGAAGCCAGATTTCAAACCTACAACACAGAGAGGCTGAAATTTTATAAGAGTTTTGAAAACAAAACCAATCTGTAAAAACACTAAATTCACACAGTGTGTGACTGGGCTTTATGATGTTAGGATTGATTAGTGCATTCCTAGGGTAGTTTGTGAGAAACAGTGGATTCACCAGGTCTACTGGAAAGATAGTGGAGTCACCAGGTGGATGATGCTAAGGGTTTTGAAGATTTTCTTATTGTCCAACATCAACAATTGAATACCAATATAGATATTTTTTTGGGTTTTTTGAGTTCTTTATTTAACACTAAGATTTTCAATAAGTGTTCCCTAGGGTGTTCACCATGATGCTAGTATGGAATATCAACTAAATATTATTCTTGGCTAGACAGGGGATTTTTGAGTTCTTAAGGAATGTCTAAGATTGTTACTAACTCAATCCCCAGTGGATTCGCCATTATGTTAGGTCCCTGTAATTTGTCAGATTGGCAAGACCAAATGTACAAGGGTAACATCAAACCAACTTTGGAGTCCTAGTACCTAGCCTTCCTAGACTCAGAGAGGGCTCTCTCTATATTTGTGTAAAAGATGTAACTTGTTTGTTTTGGGATGCTAATTTTAGGCTAGTTAAATTGATAGGGTTTATTTGATTTGTTTTGTTTGGTTGGGTTGGTTCCCAAGAAGAACAGATAGAGAAAGAGAATCTTAAACCATTGGGCTATGGAGTCTTCAAAAGGTCTTGAAAAGTACAATAATAGGTCAAGGGTGTTTCATAGGGAAATTTAACAAAGCCAAATGGATCTAAATAGGTTTAGTGAGAGTGAAATGAACATTAAGTTGTGAATGTAGTAGGTTTAAATGGAAAGTAAGAATCCTTTAACATAAAATATAACAAGAAGAGTCTATAAGAGTATTATGCATCAAGAAAGAAACAAAGTATAGGGCACACCATAAACTTCTTTGACCAAGCTCGATCATGTAAACTTTAAAACAACTATCCAACAAACCCTAGAGAGCAGGGAACTCCTAACTTCTCTAGCTATCTACCTTCAGAGAAAGAAAACATTCGAGATAGCACATAAGTAATGATTAAAGATAAGGGAACTCCTAAATTCCTTAATAAAACTACAAATACCTTCAAAGTAACCATTTCAAGATAGACTAAAGGACAGGGCATACCATAAACTTCTTTAGCCTAAACCCTACTAAGCATACTTCAAAGAAAAGCCTAGAAAACAATGATTCAAGCTATACCAAAGGACAGGGCATACCATAAAATTCTTTGGCTTGACTTATCTAATCATTTTGAAGACAAACAAGCTAAGTGGAATCAAAGAGCAATGAAGAATTCTTCAATCAGACCTAGCAGAGGAAAACATTTGAGTAATAGAAGCAGACAGACCTAAGGTGCCTCTAACAACATATCTTAGCCTAAATTTTTTGTTCTAATGCAAGAGAAAATATGGAACAATATGATAGCATAAGGAAACAATAAATAGAATAGAGAAACATCACCATTAACTAGGTTCATGAATCCTATGAAGGTGCTTTCTCCATTGATGTTTAGTCCAAAAACAATCACACAACTCCAAAGCCAATTTCTTCACAACTCCAAGTATATGTATTCATCTCAATAAACAACCAGCAATAAACATGAAGCCTCCATGCAGTATTTAACTTGAAAATTAGGAGGTGGAAACCCTAGCTATGGTTTTAGAATTCATTTATTACATATTTAAGGCATTCTGACCTTCAAGACCATGCAAGGCCCAAGGAAAAATATCAGAGCCTTATTCATTACAAAAATAGCTTCTAACGTAAATTCTAAGTTAATTTTGTAGATATTTATCCTTCAAGCCTTCAAAAATATCTTTTTAATAACTTCTTGTGTCTTTTGTTGACTTTCATGCAAGGGTGCAGTGCCAAGGTGCAAGGGCATAGCGCCAAATCTGGAAAAATTGCCTCTTTTGCTGCTAATATTTGGAGGCCTTCACAGTGTCCAAATGAGCTCCATGGTAGCTAATTGGAAATCTTGTCCTATCTAGTTTCCAAATATTCCTTTAGTTTTCAATTTGGTTCCCATTTTCCTAGTCAAAAATCCATTCTCGCAAGACTGCTCAGGGCACGGCGCCAGTGCTGAAAATAGGGCAGAAAGGTGATTTTTAGGTGGTTTTTGGCACTTTTGGAGGACCAGTTTTAATCCAAATGAGCTGAAATTTTATATGGGTCATTTCATTGCCCTGAGGAACATGAAAATGTAAATTTTTCCCCATTTTAGTGCCCCAAAAAAGAGCGCAGCGCCAGTGGAGTTGCGCATTTGGCCCTTCTTTTTGCAAGCAAATAGTCAAAATTTCAAAAACTCAAAAATATGCCAAATTTTGATTTTAACTAGTTGATCATGTTTTGGAAGCTTGAAGGGATACATCAGCAAGGGTTTTTAGCTTTTCCTTCTCCTTTTCTTCATTTTTCTTGTTTAGGGTTTCAAGTCTTGATTTGGCCTTTTGTAGCTTTGAGCTTGCAATTTGGCTTTTCTTGAAGTAGTTCTTGGTACTTTTTCTTCTGCCTCATTGGTCTCACCATATCTTTCATATTCCTCATCAAGAAAGGCCTTTTCCTTGTTTTATTCTCTTTTTTCCTTGAGAAGTTGAATCTCCATGATGGCTTGTTTGGTCTTGAATTGTTCATTTTCCTGCTCATAGCATGCAATGATAAACTTATATCTCTCTAAGTTGGTCTGAAGCTCACTGATTTGGGAATCCTTATGCTTGAAAATAATTTTGAAGGCATCATCATCATGCTCATCATTTAAATAAACAAGGACCTTCTCTGCAACCCTTTCACAAAATTCAAAGCATCCTACATGCTTGAAACAAGAAATGGTAAGGGGAGATGCCATGAACTCTCTTGTATTGAGGGATTAAAATCTATTGATATTTCCTCCTTTGTGATCATGCCTCCTTGGAATTTGGGCCTCTCCACCACTGCCACTTTCCTCTGACATTGTGAATTCTGCCTTTATAAAACTCTAGATTTTAAATGGAAAGGAGATGAAGGATGGTGATGAAAGGGCAGCTTTGAAAGTGAATGAAATGAGTGAGTGAGGGTATGGGTGTATGAGAATGAATGAGAGGCTAAAAAATTCAATGAAAACCCTCCAGCTGTGTGAATACCCTATATATCACTTCCACTCTGTCTAAGAAGATGAAATGAGTTTCAAATAGTGATTTCAACCTTTGAAAATTAGGGTTTCTCTTAGGGTTCCATTTTCAATGATTAAGAAAACACCAAAATTGCTTGAAGATAGGTGTATGTTAGGTACTTACCCTTATGAATGCTTGGAGGATATTTGGAAGAGACTTGAAGGTGTTTTGGAGTGATTTGAGTGGTTATATCACTTAGAAGACCCTCTTGGCCAAGGGTGCAATGCCAGTGCTGAGGGCACAGCGCCAAGGGCTGAGTGTGGTGCACCAATTTCTGAGCGTGTAGTGCCAGTTTCTGAGGGCGTAGTGCATTTTTGCAGAGGGCATTTGGAGACCTTCCCGGTGTCCAAATTTTGCACATGATAGCTAGTTGGAAATCTTATCCTGTATAATTTATAAATCTACCTGATAGCTTATTCAAGTTGATTTGACCTGTCAAAAGTTTATTCTCCCAAGACTAGTCAAAAAGTACTAAATGATGGTGCAGAAATGCAGAGTGTTGGTGAAGGTAACTTTTGGAGGCCTTCCTCAATTCTAAATTGAGCTCATGATAGCTCATTGGAAATATCTTCCATTCTAGTTGTCATTTTACTCATAAATTAAGCCATTTGGAAACTCTAGCTATGAGAAAACTAGATTTTCCCAGGGTCACTCCAAAAGTGCAACAAACCTCTTGCAGCACTTGTAAATTTGGAATTTCTCCCAAACCATGATACCTGTGTAAAATATGAAGGGTTTTTTTCTTCCTTGACCTATTGTTGACAAAAACCTCTCTCAATTTTGTCAAATTCATATTTTTTTTCAGAAACACAATTTGAAGCGAAACTAGCCTTGTGTGCTTCCTCTATGCCATTTCTGCAAGTGATCATTGTTTTGGCACTCAACTGGACCATCAAGTTCAAAACCCTAGTTCTCTACAATACCAATGTGTTCCCCTTTCCTTGGCTGTAATTTTTCTTCATTCAGGAGTAGATAGTCTACCTCATCAGTACTTTTTACTGACACAACTTTCAACACTCCTGCAGAAGTGCCAAAATTTCTCCATTTTTCTCATTTGCAGACTTTTAATTGATGAGGTAATCTTATTTGGAAATATTTTAGGTCCTTCTTGAATAAACATGTTTTGACATTCTATTATATCTGAGCCAGACTCTAGAAAAGGAAAAGCAGTGCCTGAAACATCCAATGATGACCTAAAAACATGTAAAAACCCTAATGACCTAGTGGGAGGGTCCTTTGACTTGATCTTGACTGAAATTTGACTTGGAGATCTTCAGGTGAAAACAAAGTATTATTACAGCTTATTGTGCGGAAAGTGACATTGAAATGAGTCATCACTAGGAAACCCTAGATGGAGGATGGAGTCTATTGCTAGGGAAAAAATGGAGCAATGAGGTCACAGGCAGGGAAGGAGGACGAAAATGAGAGGTATAAGCCAATGATGAGTATTTTAGGAGAAACAAGTTGGCTTTCGGAAGACCAACTGAGGAAAAGTGAAAAAAAAATTATAAGAATAATGAAGGTGATTTATGAAACTCACAATATTCAAGGAATGTTGTTTTCAGAAAACTAGAACCATCCTATAGTCATCTACAAATAGTGAAAAATATTGATGACTAACATGCGTGATAAAGAATAAGTGACTTATCATTTGCCAAATTTCTACACAGTAACTATTCACATTTAATTTCATAATGCATATTTTGATATCATATGTACTATATGTCGGTTTTATTTTATCAACAAATTCAGAAATTGAAGCCATCAACAAATTCATTCTTTACAATTCAGAAGTGACACAGTCGTGGGTTGCATTGTATGAATGTAAGAGGAGGAAATGGGATAGTGATAGGAAATAATTCAAAGTGTTGAATGGTATAAGTGTTCCTTATCCATTTAAAATAAAATATGCCAATGATATTCCCTGACAGTTGGTTTGTTGCCCAAGTCAAAGAGATATGGTGCATCTAGTCATTACCCATGTGTTGAAGAGGATGTGCTCAATATAGGGACTGGGTGTAGTAACTCAGTAATAATATATTTTTGTACATTCTCAACTTCATAATGCACCTTTGAATTGTAACATCTATATTTTATATTTTAATTTTGTTCATTTTATTAGACACATGACACTGTGAATTTTTCACCTTTTTATAAGTGCATTTGTTCCCATTTATGTGGGCATATGGACATCATTTTTGCATGGAGGATTTTGATGATGGATGCATGACACAATATTGTGGAGTGGAAGTCAAGTTTGGTCAATCTAGTCATACTATCCATCATGATCAAAACTTAATACAGGGGACATTAGGTTACGTCAGAATGATACCAAAGATCATTCAACTGGTCTTCTCTTTGTGCCAATGTGTTATTTTTAGGTGAAAGTGGTTGGACACCTTTGATCGAAATAATTTAAAGGAATACCTTGATAGTGGGTTGATATCTATCAACTCTAGAAATATGTGGCATGAAGCTAGGGAGCCTTATGTTTTCCCCAAACACTGTAACCAAGTGTTTTTTTACCCAGATGTGTTGGGTAGGGATTATTGTTTCATATTAAGACACAAACCTAGATCAAAACATATTTTTGAGAAAAACAATGGTATCATCCCAAGCGAGGAAGATAATCAGGGTGTTGACAACGAAGAGTGATAAGTACTTGTGTTATTTCATCATTTATACTATTGTTGTATGTTTTTGTTTTCTTTATTTCACTAATTGTATTATTTTTTATACGTCTTTTTGGAATTTTATATAATTTTTAGGATTCAAAAACGTTTTTACACGTTTTTTTGTAATGGAAACATTCTTACACTTAAAACTAAGTATTTCCAATTGTGTAATTTATAATTTAAAAATTAAAATTTTAACATATTTGTTCAATGTGTTTAAATCTAATTTATAGTAGACTTTATTCTATAGGCTTTGGGTAGACATCAATATGGATCAAAATATTGCAATTCTAAGCATGATTTATCGATCTATAACTATATTTTTTTAAGATAACAAACTAATATATCCATATTATGTCCTTTCTCAAATGAAATTTTGAGTATCAATCTAAAATAACTCACAAAGTTATAGAAAATGGATAAGGAAAATAATATTTGTGTTATAATTGTGTACTAAAAGGCTTGCTAAAACCATCGTCAAATTTTTTCAATATAGTAAAATAACCTCCCTTATTTTCACTATGAAACATATCTCCATAAATATAAATGTAGTTTAAATCATGGTGTACAATATCTATGATAATAAGGATTCAAGGTGATGATCCTTATCAAATAGGAAAATAATAATAATACAACCAAAATGAGAGGAAACAACATTGAATATTTGTTCTATATTTAGATACTTATTGGTTTATTAATCAAGTCAAATAATTGTTCTAAAACATACGATACAATAGTACTATTGGCGGCTTGGTTTGTAGCAGAATACGATGGATGGTCAACTACCTCAAGAGTCGAATAATGAGGTTGAGGAGAAGGTGGTTTATTCTCTCTATGAGGATAAACATGATGAAGTGGGTCATGAGGTGAAAGAGGAGGAGGTGGAGTACTAACATAAGGATCACCACCCTATCATCATGATCTGATGGGGTAGTACTAGGTGAATATTTTGTATATGCTACATGGCCATCCCTCCTCAATGCTATTATAAACCTATTATATTTAACAATATGAGAGATAAGGCTCATCAAATCACATGGAAATTCTGTCCACAGCTCTAGGAGCTTAGGATTTTCCCTGTTGTCTCAATTTGTCACAAGGCAGACTCCTGCCTCAACCAAAATTCTAGAGAGTCGATCACCCAACTCCATCCTGAATCCAATATCAATCCAACAGCACGGTCGCATGCCCGCGGGTATCTGCATCCGGCTAAGATGTCCCTCACCCTTTGTGGCCTTGTCCATATCCATATTTTCATTCAATGTGGGAGGAGGAATGTAGCCAATGAATGTGCCAATTTATACAAAAAATATAGTACAAAACAATAATTAGACAATTTCATTAAACAATTCAATAAAACAAGTTAAATAATGTGCTAGAATAATTATTCTAATTAATCAAGACAATAAAATGAAACTATATTAATTTAAAGAAAACACTAAAATTACCTCTATCATCTATTGGCTCATCCTATGTGAAGAGGATGTTGGGACACTTTCGTCAATCCATCATCACGTAATGACATGGCACTAAGACAAACATGTGGTCGGCCTCACTGACTAGTAGCCCCAATGTGTCAACAGAAATCTTGGTTGGATACCTCAGCTGGACCCTCTTGGGAAACACCTCTCCCCACATGTCCATCTACACCTTAGTCATCATCCTAGCAGGGCAATAGTCAAAAGTAGGCCTCATCTCTGGAAACCTCTCAAAAAATAAACAAAACATCTCTAAAGAAAAAGGGAATTTTTCACTCCCATATATCATAGCACAACATCTATCTAAATATATACAAAATTTCCACAAAAAAATGGCAAACCATATGATACATCATGGCCTCTACATCAAAGAATCAACATAAAACAAAAGAGGGAAATTGTTAATATGAATCTTAATCGCAAGCGTACGAAAAAAGACCACTTTAGTTGTGCATAACAAACAGCCCTAACAACTAATATGGCTGCCAATATCTTCAGATCTGAAATTAGGTGATCAAGATAAATGCTGCAAAAATATAGATCTATGCATTAAAAAACATTAAGCAATAAATAAAAACGAGATTTACTCCATGCATCCAATAGACAAGACAAGAATATGTTGAATGAGTTTTATATTACGGACACCTAGGAGGAAAACATAGAAGGATGTTACTAGTTCTCCTCAATGGGATGGGTTCTTGTAAGTCCTCAGCACTTCAGATCTAAAATTCCTCTCTCTTGATGGTGTAGAAAACCCAGACAAAATTGAACTCAAAGGGACCTCACAAGCGAAAATATAGAAAAAATTGACAATGATGGTGGATCAAAGTCAAACCAAAAGTATAGATCCAGAGTGATCTTTAGGCAACAAAAGGTGATGAATGAATGGAAAAACCCTTCTATTTATAACAAAATATTGAGTTAGTCTAGATATCGGTGCATAATTAAAATATTATTAACCAAATCAAGATCCAACTTTTATGGAATATTTTATTATATTTGTTGGAGGGAAAAAGAATTTGACTTGGGTCAAATCCCTTTATTTGTAAATAATAAATAAACAAATGATTTATTTATTATTTTAAGGATGTGGTTGAGTAATAATCAAATAAATAATGATTTATTTAATTATTAATGGATGAATTAGTCAAATTTAACAAGGAATATTATTTAAATAAGGTTTAAATAATTATTCCTAGAAAATAATCAGATAAATAATAATTTATCTAATTAATTTTTCTGTTTTGGGTTAAATATGGCCAGGAATATTAATTAAACTGTTGTTTAACTAATTATTCCTTGAGGAAAATCAAAAAAATGTGGATTTATTTAATATTTCCTTATGGGGTTTTCTGTTCAGACCATAAACAACTTAATAAAGGTGTTTTACTAAGTTATTTTTCATAGTGAAAGCAATTTTACTTAGGGTAAAATTGGTCTTACAGGGTGTACTTAGGTCCATCTAATAGTAACAGGTTAGATGACCAAAAAATGGTGTAACAGATTGCCCCCCAGCGTGCGAGCGTTAGGAGCTAATCGTATGACCGAAGTACGTTGTAAGAACTCAATCACTAGACACTGAAGGGGAATTCAAAGAGAGAGAAATATAAGGTAGACCGAAGCGCTAAAGAACTAGACCCTGAGGAGGCGAGACTTACAGGTGTGACAAGTCTCTTTTATGAGTGAGCACATGTGCTATAGGCAGTGGGGGAGGCATACCTATGCTCGCCGAGACAAAGTACAAATAATATTGCGTCCAGTAAACAAGGGACTGAACAATATAGTACATGTTGGCATAAACATGAGCCAGGTAAAAAATGATAATGGATCCCACATACAGACAGTGCCTGGGATAACAGCCAGGACTTATACAATAATATCTGAGTACATGAGATAAAAATACAACCCAAATGCCCCTGTAAACAGGAAAGGGCTCTGAAAATCTGACTGATACATGCAAAAAAAAAGGTGTTGCAAGCGGTTGAGGCTGACATCATTAAATATATGGAGCTGCATCAAAGGCTGTAATGAAGAGGTCATCTGGACATGTGGGGGGCTACCTGTAGGGCCACCCCCTCATGAGGGCTGAAACATCTCACACACTCCCCAGAATCGCCAGTATCAGTTGCTGCATCACTAAACCATCGAGTATATGGATATCGATCATGTTGAAAAGGAGCTGGAGCTGAGAAACAATCAATTCAAAGGGTTGTAAGGAGTCCCTTTGCCTGATCCAAGGCACTGAACAAGAGTGGAAGCTGGAACCAAGGTACACCACCCTCTAGACCTATCTTCTAGAATGAATGATCTGATGTCAACAGAAGTAGGTCTACCATAGGTGACGCAATAAGGGATCCTCAATTAAGGCACGAGAGAAAATAGTAGAGCGACTGACAAACTGACATCAGGGATGATGATGAAATGGGGGCTACTGAGTAGCGGATGGACGACTTCCCTTGTTAGAGCATAGAGGGCATGGATGACCTGGCAGTGACTGACACAATATCATGAGGGATAGGGGACATTGGGACTGAAGGCCATAATGTGCGACACAAGAGAGGAACCAAGCAATGAAGGATGGAAGACTATAGTTGGATACAAAGGGACTCGGGATAGACTCCATGAATGCGATGATGACTCAACTCAGATTTTCTAAACAAGGGTGACTCGATGATGCTGCCACACATAAAAGGTCCAGTGGGGACCATAAATACATGAGTACATGATGGTTACTCGTGATGAAAACTGACATGAGCATGGACAAGTATGGAGGCAAAGTGGTGCCCCAAGTACAAGTGTTGTGAGTGAATAAATTTTATTTTTAGGAGTGGTGAAGTGACCCTTCTTGGATGAAATGTGGCCTGGTGAGGTATCAAATCACAAAAAACTAACAGATACCCATTTGAGGGCTCGGTGAGATCTTTCCAATGATACAAACTGTTTGTCAAACTGAGCGAGGGTTTGGCCACAGCAGGTGAAAGAAAAACCAGGGGTTTCTCTTTTAATAAGGAATTTTCCCTCCAAATTCACTCATTTTCATGTGGAGTTGTGGTGAATGTAGAGAGGAGAGAAGGCCCTAAATCTTGCAGCGATCATAGCAGACAAACCGACCATTGGAATCGAGATCTGTCAGTTGTAGGTAAGAGGCCTAACCCTACTCTTTCATTTCAGTGGATTGAAAGTTCATTTTAGGTCCCCATAGCTCAGGAATAGACCCCTGCTCCTCTTCACGGCTGGGTCGCACTTTTTGGGACAAAAAATGTGACCTGGGTAGCAGGTTTTGGGTAGAAAATTGTGATCTGTCTGAGGATTGGGCCTGAAAAGTGCAACCTGACAAGGAGGGGTTTTTCTATGCTATTTTTTGGCTGAGAACTGGGTTTTTGTGTTTGGATACAGTATTTCATATCTATACACTAACAAATATGATGATTTTGTGCAGATATGGCAGAATTACGGATCAACTGGAGAGAGATATATCTAGGCACATTACATTTGGAGATCCGGGAGGATCAGGGTGTCCGTAGTGCATTGGCCAGCTTTGGGGTTCTGAAGTTTGTGGAGAACCCTTTGATGAGAGTTGGAGAGCCCTTATTGGCCCGTATTGTCAACTATTGGGACCCAGACCATGAGGTATTTATAGTGCAGGGGCACCAGATTGAGTTGATGGTCCAGGATATATATTTCCTGACTGGTCTCCCACCACTTTGGATGATAGGGAATACTCAACCAGTGTTACCGTGAGGGTGGAACATTATGGAGTTTTTAGAGCGCCATTGTCAACTAGGTCTCCATGTCAAAGGGACACGGATACCCATTGGGGATCTAGAGAGGTTAGAGGCCTATGTTGTGGCCACATCAATGCTGCGGATCCTAGGCAACCAAGCACTCCACCACATCACTGGAGGGCAGATGATGCTTGTGGAGAGTGCGTTGAATGGGACCTACTATGGGTGGGCACAGATGATGATGTCGTCATTGAAATGATAGTTGTCGCTATGTAAGCGGCAACTAAACCATGACTGTGCATATGGTATAGTTTGGTGCTCGCTCTTCTTTGAAAATATCCCGACACTTCGACCTCGCATACAGCTCCAGGATGGGGGCCCAAGAGAGCCCAGGATGTTCCGGTGGGGGAGACTATTGTGCAGAGGAGGAGGTGGGGCAGTCGGACGGGTGTTCCAACCCGAGTTTTTTTGCATTGGGATTATATGTCATTGTACATAGACGACTATCCCTATAGTGGGATGAGTTATTGTGGGGATCCGGATTTTCCACTACCTCTTAGTCGAGTATGGGCTCCCAATGGTAAGTGAAAAATTGATAATATTTTTATGTGCATTGTAAAGTTTCAGAATATTGTATATGGTACTGATTCTTCCACTTTTTATATGCAGATATAGCACTGGTAAAACTGGCTGGGTATATGGGATGACTTACAGTATCAGGAACTACCGAACCTAGTGGATCGATAGTGCCACAAGATGAGGATGTGGCATCCCTCCTGGAGGACATCCGTCGTAGATGTGAGAGGCTTCTGACCGATGTTTCATAGTTCGGCTGGAAAGACTTAGAGGACCAGTACATAGAGCCATGTATTGGTCTATCCTCAGAGCAACGAGGGGTCATGTGGCGCATGATGATGGTCAGACAGGGGATGCATGATCTACGAGCTGCAGGAGCAGAGCCATTGGCTCGGGATCCTCCAAATAGTGATTAGGTGTGTAGGGGCAAGTGGTGCCCCCATTTTTTGAGTTTTTGTAAAATGCTATGGGCATGTCATATGTATCGGAGTTGATGGACTCTAAAACATTTTATATGAGACATATTATGGATATGCATCATTTTGATGGTTTTATGTTATTGTCTTGTGTTAAATGCGTGTGCTAAATGCCAATCTAGAATATGGTTTGCAATGCTATCTACATAGTGATTTTGTGCTCTAGGTACATGACTGAATGTAATGATTTCAAATTCACGCATCAAAAGCTTCACTCATAAATATCTTCTAAAAAGGATAGGATTATGCACATGATAGACACCATTCAATTGCATGACAAGAAGCAGGGAATATAAACGAACATGAAGGTGGAGGATGCGATGTGAAAGGGAATCAGCTAATAAACCCCGTACTGCATCATATTCGGCCCGTTTATTGGTAGCAGTACCAATGCATACACCATTCGAGAGAACAAGCAAATGCAAGGGGTAAAGATGGCCCAAACTGCCGAGGCTAGATTTCGAGAGTAGCGACTTGCACCATAGGCAAAATCGATATAAGGTGTGGACGGGAGGTCCATCACAAAAGTGCCACAAGACAATAAATGGGAATATGATGAACAATGTTGGCAACCTGAGCACAAATTAGAAATCAAACGCACAATGTGAGAGGGATTGTTCTGGGTAGGATGTCAACTACTCACACGCCGACGGTGAGGTGGAGTGTGGGAGCTATCGGAGGTGTAGCTTGTGCTCAGGCCACAAAAGTCACCATAGACATAGATGGTTCCATCCCGCTTATGGGTGGGAAAGATGAAGTCAGGGGTGGACACGGCTTCCATGATGTCATCATCACAATAGAAGATGGAGTGACTAGAGGAAGGGAGACCATATGATGTTGCGAAGCTACCTAACTCATCATCATGATAAGAAAGGTTCACATGTGCATCATCACGAGGGATGACAGAAGAACAAGAAGATAAAGGATCTACCGATGTTGAGCCTAGGGTGATTGCTGAAGGGAGGTCAAGCGAAACAACAGGGGAAGATGCAGAGGGAACTTCCACCGAGGGTCTCATGGATGATGATAGAGGTATAGGATGGTGGTCGCAGGCTCCATCATCTTGACATCAGGAGGGGGAATTTCAATGGGAGCAGGTAAATCCTCAGGCTAGCCCGCAGCATACTACGGAAGTACGGGAGAGGCGGATTGGTTTTGTTCAACCTCGTACTCCCAAACTACCTCCAAAGAGGTGCGGTAATGCGTAAGGCGGGGAAAATGGTGGGAATAATGACCATGGAGATCACACAAAGAAGAGGGTTGATTTATGTGAATAGTCTTAGGGTTCTTGGCTATTGTCGAGGAAGAAACAGAGTCTTCATGGACCATAGAATCAGGGAACGCAACATTAACCATGGGCTTGATACGGGGCAGTTCAGGACAGTTATGGGTTGCATGGCTGATGACATCACACAAATCACAAGGCTTTGGAGGTGGAGAAGGTGCAGGGTCAGTCAGGGCAACCTTATCTTTTGATGCCCTCTTGCAAGCTTTGGCGTTCTTACCTGAAGCAGTCGCAACAAGAGGTGGTTCCTGTTGAGGTGGCTGAGGCACTGTAATAGAGGGAGAAGTCATAGGGATTGGTTGAACTGGGGTAAAAGAAAGATAAGGTTTGGGTTGACCAGGTGGGGTAGCAGCTGGGGGATCAAGGTACTAGACAGGAATCCCAAGGGTCAAGTTAGGAAGAGAGAGGGTAGCCATGACAGATACCATGTACACTCATGGGGGAGGAGCTAGGAACGGTATCTGACCGGAGGGGTAATGGCTAGGCGAGACGGCTCCAAGATGGTTAAGGCCTGGAGGAACCATTCCAGGAGGGTAGAGAGGCTCATGGATACCAGCTGTAGGTGAAGGGACAGGAGGAGGAGGTCTAGAAGACTTAATCGAAGGGCTAGGAGTAGGCTGCGGAGGGCGAGGAGGCTACTGACTAGCCAAAACGGGTCGCTTGAGGGCAACCCGAGACGATTACATCATGCAAAAATTTGATGAGTTGGGATCAGAGATAGGAGGAGGAAGACCAGGGAATGTACCAAGTAATGAGGAATCTTTGTAGACTCTGGGTGAGACACTGGTCAAAGGATCGATGGTTTTCTTATTGGCCACCGAAGAGATGATGGACTTAGGGGAGGTCTGAGACTTCGGTTCGTAATATGTCAACTGGTAAATGGTGACTATATTTTCGTTATTAGGGAAGGACATCTTATTGTGAACCGTATATGGGACAGCAGACATTGCATAGGTGTAGCTACGACCCAATAGAATGTTGTAATCTAAGGGGGCATCTATGACTTATAAGTCGACACAAACACTCTTGCCTGCAAGATTAATAGGACAGTTGCAGAATAGGCCAATGGGTTGGGAGGCATGGCCATCCCACGCTCGGAGAGTGATCGTGGAAGGATCCAACTCAGGTGATCCGAGTTGCTTCCAAACCGAAGCGGACATCACATAGGTGTATGCCCCCTCATCAATAATGAACCAGAAACGTTAGCGTTCCGGATCTTGACTAGGATTTGGAAGGTGACGGAAGCAAGGAGAGGAGGATGTTCTGACTGGTCAACATCAAAGAAAATCAATCGATCATCGGAAGGATCTACAGTGCCCATGGAAGATAGTAGAGCTTTTCATTTTGAAGGGCACAACTGAAGGAGTTCCAGCGTTGAAATGGCAACAGGAGATTGCGCCAAATCATCTACTATACTATACGAATGGGAAGCTTTGCCAGAAGCAGTATTTCAGCGTAGTGGTCCCTTGGGAATATTGGTATGAACCTCCACCTTAGGCTGAGGGATATGCAAGGGACCATTAGGTGTCTAAATATGCTCTGTAGGGATCGAAGGAGGTGTCCCGAGGACAAACGTAGCAGGAGGCTTTTTGTACTAACAAGACTGAGTTTGAAGATTAATGTCTACGGTTAGAGGTTGGTCAGAATTCATAATGAGAATCTGGTAATCGGAGGTACCATATGGAAGAGGTTGACTGGCCACCTGACCTTCAGGTGGTTGGGTAGCCACAAATCCTTGTGGAGGGATAGGATTAGTAAACACAGCCGGCTAACTAGGCACAGCACTGGGAGGGACGGAAGGGGAGGCTTGCTATCCTCGCAATGTTTCTTGAGACTCCCACATCTGCTTCATCTGTGGTAAAAGAGGAAAATAATGCGTGTAATGACCATAAACACCACAACAAGAACAATGTTTTTTCATGCGAACAGGTTTGTCCTACTTGGGCTGAGTGCCCTATTGCTGGTTAGTAGTATTAGGGGAATTATTTTGTGGATTAGGTCCAAGAGTACCAAGATCAGATTGATTTTGAGTGCCTTTCCTCTTCTTATTTGAGGGAGGAGTATTATTCACACCTTGTTGTGCATACACCTGCCCCTGAGGGGGTGGTGGTTGTTGTTGCAGGGGTTGAGAAGGAAAGGGAGGAGGAGGTGTTATTGCTAGAGGAGTTGGAGCACCAGGTTGTGGATACAAATAATAAGGAGGTTGGGTAACAATGTGGTAAATAGTAGTTTGGGAAAAATGAGGAGGCATGCCATATCCTGGATACATGCTACTGGGAGCAGGAAAAGTGCAGGAGGTACTGGCTCCCCCCTGAGGAAAACCATAGCCCATGGGAGGCTAATCATATGGATGAGAGAGAGCTCCAATGATACCGTCGGTGGCATGAGATTCCCTCGGTGCGTTGGCACCAATGGGTCTAGGAAGATCAGGTAGAACAGTATAAACATAACCCGACTAAGCGTAGATCAGGTCATATTTTAACGAAATTTGGAGAGCGGCTTCTTCGGTTTGAGAGAAATGCGATGTGACATATTTTCCTAAGGTAAGAGAGATCTAAGGAATCAGTCCATGTAGACACGGTCTTCGAAGGTAGGGGCTCGACATAAGCTCTTTCTTCTCCACAATTCCTGGACATGATCGGATAGGCGGGTCGCAGACGATTTATGGAAATAATTCAAAAGTTCGGTACCAGTGTCATAACGAAGGGGAAGCTGGAAATAATACAGAAAAGCCTAAGAAAGAGTCGCAAAGGTGGTATGAGAGGATGAGGCATGATCAAAATACCACTTAGAAGCTTCACCTGTAAGCGTACATTGGAACAACCGAAGACGAACAAAGTCATCAGTAATGGAGTTAGACGAACACCACATGTGGAAAGATAGAACATGATTTGTAGGATCTTCTCTAGCAAGGCCTTCAAACTTGGGGATTTCTGAAGCGAGCTTGGTCGGCATAGCAGGCCAACTAGTTTCATGGTGTATAGGGTCATTGATCAATTGGTTAAAATCGGGAAGACCGAGGCCTACCATATAGGGGAGCAAGGGAGCAGCCAGAGTAGTTCTTGTTGTGGTCCCACTATTAGTATTCCCAGCATTAGGGTTAGGGCTACCACCAGCGTTAGGTCCTGAACCAGACATGGTGAAGGTGACAGGAGGAGAACCGGGGGCAGAACCAGAAGGAGAACCCAATGAACCAGAAGAGGAGTCAGAGTGCAGACTCAGTGGAGGACTAACTTGAATCCTACGCCGAGGAGTAAGTATTCCTACCGGAAACTAAGGATGAAGGCCAAGAAGTCTCCGAGATAAACACCTTGGTGGCGCAATGATGACGACACAAACACAGCGCAAGGGGAAGAGAGAACAACAAGGGCAGAAAGGTGCAGGATCAACTGATTACAATGTCAAAATAAGGGCAGAGAGGTGCAGGATCAATTGATTTCAATGTTAAATTATTTGATTGGCGGTGTTAACCAAGCTCTTCTTCACTTAGGGTGTGTGTGTAAAGTGTGTAAATTTTAATTTTTAAACCCAGACGTTTGTAGAGAAAAATAAAATGTGTGTTGTATAACTGTAAATAAACCTGCAGATAGCAGTATATGAAACTGAAATAATAGTAAATAGATAGCTAATAATGCAATAATAGAAACCCAAGGAGGCGGGCCTTTCAACAAGTAGTTTGTAGGTGGGTAAAAAACTAGTCAAAACACACCAAAATAGCCAATAGATCTAAGGTCGGGAGGGACAGGGATCTAAAGGTCAAATCTATAGGAAAGTGGTGCAGAAAATAGCTACAAATTAGAGGAAATATTATTGTAAATGAGGTGGAGAAAGGATATATCCTGAAGGGAAGTGGGCGTGACCCTAGAGGAAAACCCAAAAAAAACTAAATGAGGTGCTTTGGATGGATAAATAGCCAATCTGAAGCAGATCTGAAGGTGAGGTATCAAATCTAAAAAATGGTTGAAGACTCTGAAATTTTAGACAACCTGTAACAACTAAAACTCTTCCACCAAAAGTGGAGGGTACTTAAGCCCTAGGGGGCTAGGTTCCCACTTAGTTGAGTAAAACGGAACAAGTACAGGTCCAAAACGGGCAGAGACGGAGGTCAGACAACCCTAAACAAAGGCCCAGACAAACCCATAAAACTTTTAGAAAAACTCCCGCAAAAAGTCCAGGTCACAGTTTCTGACCTGTTTTCTGTAGAGGTCGCATTTTTTGGGGTGAAAAGTGCGTCCTGAAGCTCCAAGTCATAGGTTTAGGGCCAAAAAGTGTGACCTGCACTTTCAGCACTCATGGCGGAAGATTTCAGAAAAAGTGTCGTCTCAGCTGCAGCTAATGTCTTTCACCTGTGCAATAGGTCAAAAAACACACAGAAGTTATAGTTTTTAATGTTTTAGGGTTTTATAAGTTAAAGAAAACATCAAGAAAAGCAAAACAAGAAGATGAAGAGAAATCCTAGGGTTTGAAGTAGCTAGATATGCAGGGATCAGAAAAATGACAGCGGTCATAATCGTAACCTGTGTGGAGTCGCTAGTTGTTAGTATGAATCTTAATCACAAGCGTACGAAAAAAGACCACTTTAGCTGTGCATAACAGACAGCGCTAATAGAAAATATGGCTGCCAATATCTTCAGATCTACAATTATTTGATCAAGATAAATGTTGCAAAAATCTAGTTCTATGCATTGAAAGACATTAAGCAGTAAATAAAAACGAGATTTACTCCATGCATCCAATATAAAAGACAAGAATATGTTGAATGAATTCTATATTAAGGACACCTAGGAGGAAAATATAGAAGGATTTTACCAGTTCTCCTCAATGGGATGGGTTCTTGTAAGTCCTCAGCACTTCAGATCTAAAATTCCTCTATCTTTATGGTGTAGAAAACCCAGAAAAAATGGAACTCAAAGGGAGCTCACAAGAAAAAATATAGAAAAATATGACAATGATGGTGGATCAAAGTCAGACCAAAAGTATAGATCCAGAGTGATCTTTAGGCAAAAAAAGGTGATGAATGAATGGAAAAACCCTTCTATTTATAACAAAATATTTAGTTAGTCTAGATATTGGTGCATAATTAAAATATTATTAACCAAATCAAGATCCAACTTTTATGGAATATTTTATTATATTTGTTGGAGGGAAAAAGAATTTGACTTGGGTCAAATCCCTTTATTTGTAAATAATAAATAAATAAATGTTTTATTTATCATTTTAAGGATGTGGTTAAGTAATAATCAAATAAATAATGATTTATTTAATTATTAATGGATGATTTAATCAAATTTAACAAGGAATATTATTTAAATAAGGTTTAAATAATTATTCCTAGAAAATAATAAGATAAATAATAATTTATCTAATTAATTTTCCTATTTTGGGTTAAATATGACCAGGAATATTAATTAAACTATTGTTTAACTAATTATTCCTTGAGGAAAATCAAACAAATGTGGATTTATTTAATATTTCCTCATGGGGTTTCCTGTTTAGACCATAAGCAACTTAATAAAAGTGTTTTACTAAGTTATTTTTCATAGTGAAAGCAATTTTACTTAGGGTAAAATTGGTCTTACATGGTGTACTTAGGTCCATCTAATAGTAACAGGTTAGAAGACCAAAAAATGGTGTAACAGAAACTAATGTGTTTCCCATCACTAGTAGAGTGTGCAGTGGTACTAACTAATAGTGAGAAGTACCTAACCTCCTTTGCACCAAAAGAAGTGATCCATTTTTTTCCACCAGACACTTGAAAATCCATTGGAGAAACTACATGATCCACAATGTATCTCTAAGAGTAGATAAGTTGACTCTCTACTGCAACACCATGGGAGACATGAGGGAACTGGGGGCAGTGATAAAATAAATTTCCTCCTTAGTAGGCTCATACAACATGTCAGGACCAACACAAAAAGATTTTCGGTGGACATCCCACTAATGGATCGGTTGTGCCAACAACTTGGAGTTCCCCTTCAGGGATGTATCCTCTTCATATTCCTTAAGGAGGACTACATTCCTCAAGAGGCCTTAGGTCATTGCAGTAATAGGGCAATGGTATGAATCCCTCTCCCTCTCTCATGTCTCCCACTCTCATACCATATTGTACTGGTCACCTCTTTTCTCTTGCTATTGTTGTTCCTCTCTCCTTTGACGTCTCTGCATGATTGACAGATAAAATACATCAGCCTTATACATAAAACATTAAAAATATATATTAAATGAAACATGTGTTTATAAATATGGGCATATAAATTTAAATTTAAAAATATATATATATCAACCTCAACACTCCAAAAAAAACAGGAATGCACCAAAAATTGTGCATACATCAACTTGACGCATTGCTTTTGGTTCACCTACATACATAACATTAGTTATTTTTATTTTTCAATGTGGTGCGTCGACATAAAATTTCACGCTAGTGTGTTAATTTTATGTCGACGTACCATACCAGAATTTTTAGGTTATCGAACACACTAAGCTATAATTTTTTAATTATGCAGTGTGTTTGGTAAAAATAAATGCACCGGGAAGTTACTTTTACCAGACTCACCGTCGTAAAAATTATAACTTTTAAAGTGGTGTGTCATGGAACTTCACAACCTAGTGCGTTTCGATTTACCAAATGCACTGAATAATATTAAAAAAATGTAGTACATATCAAATCTTTCGGTGTAAATCACATTGGAGAAATTTGTTCGAAACTGGCTGGTTCGAAACGCGTCGACACAAATTTCTCCAATGTGATTTACACCGAAAGATTTGATACATAATTTATGGATCACAAAATTCAAATTCCTAAAATTGTAGTACGTTAATGTTACGAACTGATTTATGGTGCACCTTGTAAATTTACAGGGTGCACCGCGAATGATGTATGCTGAAGGTCTCGAACGCATCGAGCAAAAAAAAAAGGTTTCCCTTTTTTTTTTTACTTAAATTTCAATTCTACTCCGCTAAAAAATTAAGTTAACAAGAAATATAGACATTACTTGGACATTTTCTCTTCAGTGAGGCATGGTTTACACATAAACAAAAAAAAATGACCACCGTTTGAAAAAATTCGAAAGGAACATACTAGGCAACGGATGGAAGGATGGTAAAGAAGGAAAGCATCGATGACAGGGCTTTTCACAAAGGAAAAATTATGACTGGTGCTTGAAATCTCTACAACACTAAAAGTGCACCATGTTATTTAAGCACCAGGGCAATTCAAAACAGGAATAGAACTAGTGCTTCATAGAAGTATAGCACTTAAATGGTGAAAATGAATTTTACGACCGCCATTTTTTTTAAATTTAACCTTAGTCCAGTGATATCGAGTAGTATACACACCGGTGATCTAGTTTCACCTAGTGCACCACTATTTTTAAATTAAAAACCCTACAATGATGCACCATGGTGTATACCCGTCATGGCATTCAACAAAGGTTAAAGCATCGAGGCTTCGTGGGAGTATAGCATTGGAATTTTGAAAATGAATTTACGGGTGGAATTTTTTTTAATTTACACTAGTCTTGTTCTATCAATTATTATATGCGTTAGTGCTCCAGAGTTACTTAGCGCACCATTATTTTTTATTTTAAAAATAAAAACCCTCGAACGGTGCACCATTGTCTATTAAGCATTGGGATGTGTAGTTCTATTAACGGAATTGGTGCTTATTATATGAGTAGTGCACTAATGTTTTTTAAATTAAAAATCCTTCCTTGGTGCACCATATTTTTACACATCAGGGCTTTTGTAAAAGGTAAAAGCATCAGTGCTTTATGTGAGTATAGCACCGAAATGGTGCAAATGAATTTTAAAACCGGTATTTTTTTTTAACTTAACCCTTGTTCGATGCTATCGAATAGTATACGCATCGATGCACCTGATATACATAGCACACCATTGCTTTTATTTGTATAAAAAATAACCCTACAATGATACACCATTTTCTATTAAGCATTGGAGCCTTCAATTCAATCAACAGCACCAATGCATATAATATAAGCGTTGCACTGTTATTTTTAAATTAAAAACCACATAATGGTGCACCATATTATTTATGCATTGGTGCATTCTTATACAAGTTTAGAACTGGGGCGTCTTGAGAATATAGCACTAGACTAGGCAAAATTATTTTTACAACCGAAATTTTTTTTAAATTTAACCATTTTCTAGTGCTATCGAGTAGTATATGCATTGGTGCAGATTATGTACTTAACACATTGTTAGTTTTTTTTTATATAACTTTACCACAGTGCACCATAAATTATTAAGCATTGGTGTGTATATAGGTATAGTAACACCATGGTGCATTAGTGTATTATAGATGTATCGTTAAAAACATTTTCCCGCCCAACCCCACTTGTGACCTCCACTACAAATAGATTTTTTGGCTATTTTTATAGGCGCTTGTGCAAAAACCTCCGCTAGTGGGTCTTTTCCTTGTATTGTCTCTAGGCCTTTTCTAGCTGAATCACTTGTTGAAGAGAGATAATTTCTATTCGCAAGATAGGATACACAATGAACCCTTTCAAGGAGGAGGTCTACTAGCTCTCCTTTGTTACTTGGAGATTTCCACCACATGTGCTACAATACAAATTCCATTTTGTTGGTGAATTATTTGGAGTTCTATTACATGTCTTATGGTTTAAATTTATGAACTATTTGTTATTACATTTATTTTAGATCTATAAACAAGAAATGCAAGTGTAATCAATAGACTCTAGGGTTAATACAATCCTCATATTTACTTGTTGGACTACATGCAACCTCTAGATCTTATTTTTCACTAATTGTTAGTGTAAAGATTTCGGGAGAGTGTACCAAAAACGCTTCATTTAATTCATTGGTGACAAGTGACCCTAACAAAAAGATATGGTTGTTTGCGCTTCACATCTACAATGACAAAATAAGAAAACCTTGCAGCAAAAATATCATATGTGATCCAAAACATAAAACAGCAAGAAATAACTAATAAAATAACCCAATATAAGAAAACTTTAAATAAATAATATTTTTATTAGAAAACACCTCGTGAAGGAGTTTTACAACATGGATCTGCAAATACCCCTCATTGGGATGGGTCCTTTGATGTCCTTGTGCTTCAACAATCTTTTTTCTCTCTCAATATGTAGAAAACCCAAAAATCGAAATGGAACTCAAGTGGGAGCTCAAATGTGACAAGATGATAGTGGTGACAATAATAGTGATCATGGTGAAAAATTAATGGAAAACCATCTTACTTATAACAATGTATTGAGCTAAACTACTAATTGGAAAATAATAATAAATTAATGACCAAATTCAAATTTAACCGTTAGGAATACTTTATTATATTTTTTGGAGAGGAAAAAGACATTCCAAATGGTCAAATATCTTTATTTAGAAAATGGTTGAATTAATTAAAAAATAAAATGATTTATTAATTACTTTGAGAGATTAAGAAAGGTGTGAATTCGACATAATTGTTAAATAGTGATTTAACAATTATTTCAAAAATAAAATTAAGGAATAATAAATAAATAGTGATTTATCTAATTATTCCAAGGTTATTTAGTAAAATGTGACAAGTAATAATTATCAAATAATGATTTAAGAATTATTCCTAGATAAAATTAAATAAATAATGATTTATTCAATTATTCTCATGGGGTTTTTTATTTTAAACATAAATAATTTAACAAAAATGGCTTACTAAATTATTTCCTATGGTTAATGTGATTTTATTATGGTAAAATTAACCCTATATGGTGTATTTCGATCCACCTAGGTAGGAATGGATAGGTGATAATTTTTTAGGTAATAAAACTAATCCTTGCTTCAAAAAACTTCCAACAATGCAGTTCAATAATTTTATTCTTTTAATGATTCTCGAGGGATTAAAACTTGTTGGATCACCCAAAAACTTGGTAATTCCTCCATAAGTTTAGAAATGATGTTTTTCACTCAAGGTAATAAGTTATGTTTAATATTCTTACTTGAATATATTTTACTAAGGTACATGCTTAAAGAACCCCAAGAAACATGCACATTCCCCATGGGATCTTGTGTAATTTTGTTTCTTGAAATTTATTAGCATTATTTGCTAGGTATAGCATTGTTTTTTTTTCCATTCTTATTTTCCAATAGATTTTTGACAAGCTTAATTTCATGGTTGTCCATATTTCTTTTAATTGAATCATAGGGCTTATTTTAAATGAAATTGAGATTTCGATTAGATTATTCAATTAATATATTAATTTGTTTATGCAAGTGGAACCTTTATTATATTCTCATGGTACAATCCATAAGAGAATACATTGTGTTACTTCTCTTTTTTATAGTGTTTTAATTCCCTTACATTTAAATGGGAAAAAAAAACTCACCAAAAAACATGAGTACTTCCATGTGATCCATGGATCATAAACAATCATAAACAAGCTAAATACTCATCCCTAATTATAGAGCCTAACCTCGAGGGGATCAAGAGGGTAGAACCTATGACTTCCTCAAGTTTGAAAGAGATATATCACATTTCGATCATGACTAATTGAGCTAATGTTCACAGCTTGGTACAAGAATTTGTTGCTAAAATTATAGTGCATTTACTTGCTTGTTTTATTTCAAGTTCGAATCCACTTCCTTGTTTCATAAGGCAGTGAAAGTACTCCTTTTTTCACCCTTGCATTTTTTGTTGATTTTCGTGATTCATTTAAAACTAAAAGTGTTATTATGTCTTTTACAACAGACTTTTGCATCAAAAATATATGGAAAGGATTTGAATGAAATAAAAATAAATAATTGAGGATGATGAAGGATCCAAAATATCAAGAATCAATTTTCAACAAATAAAGCAAGATCCATCCTCAAACCATTTCATGATTCCATCACAATTGAGAATGGTATAAATTTCAAGTGCAATTTCCAGCCAAGTCACAATACAAGAGTGCAAGTATTGCCACCAAAGTGGAAACGGAATGGGAATGGAACACCTAAACTTAACTTTTCAAGCAAACTCTAAATTGTGAAAACAAACATCAAGAATAAAGATGGCTTTGAAGTTAAAGTTTTAAATGGATAAGCTTTATTACATGTGAATATATTATTTTAAATAATAAGTAAACATGTATTATTCACGAGATGAAACTTGATTGAAAATTCAAACTCTCCAGTGAATCAATAACATTGAAAATAAGAGGCTCATTTAGTAGATAAAAGGATAGAAAAGTGAAATATCAAGAGGCATGAATTCTTGTTATAAATATAACCTTTCTCCTTGAGAAAAAGCTCCTCTTTTGGTAATTGTAGGTTATCTTAGTGATTAATGGACATTGTGTTTCATTTATTTTTTATATTCTTTCAATTTGTGAGTATGTAAAAATTATTCTCTCCCCTCAAAACTTTCTCGATCTCTATGAATAATTAATATACGAATTTATGAATTATTCTCTTATTCTTTTTCATATTCTAACTTATGATTTTTCTTGATAACTGTGGCTCCAAACAGGGAGCTCCATTACAAGAATGAACTATTTCCCAATGCATTGAAACTCTAATTATGCATAAGGTGTAGTTGTAGATACTATCTTTTGTTTAATCACATTTCATTTCCATCCTGAAGTGTGCTTGGTCATTGAAATATTTCTCTCCTTGGCTCATTTATGATCCATGATAGACCTCTATTATGGAATATCTTTGTCACTAGCTTTTATATCACATTGTATTTCTAGTACTTTGTTATATTTCTCCTTGCTAGAGGATTTATATTAGTTTTCATTTTCATTTTCACATTTCCATTCTTCGTATTATTTTAGCATATCAATTTGGAAATTTATGTTGAATATAATTTTAGCTTGCATACAATAGAGGTTTCTACAACACTGAGGGTTCACCTTCAAGGGTGGGAGTGCTAATTATGTTCCTTAGCCTTGTGAACTTGTGTGGTCGAATAGGATCTTAACCCTACACCAACACAATCCAAACTTGCGAATTCACTAAATTGTTTGTTTCTCCCTACACATAGTTACCCCCATTCACTTAATCATAAAGAAATCATGTTGATGGCCCTCGATTTTTACATATAAAAAGGGCATCATTTTCTACTACAAATCTTGTTGAAATTTTTATAGGGTCTTCTATACTGGTAGTTACTTCAAATGATTTAGATATTTTTCACATTATTATCCATTATTCCATCATTAATAAAATACACAAAAGACATCGACAACATAATATTTATGATATTAACATCATGAATAAACAATCACACAAAGAACACAAGAGTTTGCCCAGATAAAACCCACATGGGGGAAAAACCTAACAACCTTTTCCTTAGAGAACTCATCAAATTCAATGGAGATACATGATTTAAATATAAGGTCAAAAAAATCAAAAAATTAGCCAGATCAAACCTAGTCCAACTCTATCCTAGTCAAGTCATAAGTCTACCCAAGAAGCTTTGAGTAATATGATCTGCTAGGTTAGAATTTCAGTCTCCTTCTTCATCCATAAACTCAGTCCTGCAAAATGGTTATACCTCATAAATCCATCCCTTCTATTCACAAGTTCTACCACAGAGGTTCTATCCTTCATCACTTAAATTAGTCCTTCAATAGATTTCCTTCACGAATATCTGATCCTTCACTTGAGATAGAAATTCATCCTTGAACCCATATTTCCTCCTTTTCTCCTTTGCATGGCTAAATAGAAGATTATGCCTCAGAATATTTGCTTTTCTTACCTCACAATTCCAAAGTTACTTGAACCAAAACCGAATTTCATTGGAGGGAAGTTGAATTCCTCATATATATATTGGACTAGCTATCTGAATGGGTGTCTCCATAATAGTGCCAACTTGACTAGAAGGAGATCTGACATGGCTAATTTTGGAGCCAAATAAATTTCGTTTTAAAATTCAAACTTTTCTCTTTTGCAAAGGATATGAAGAATGTGTCTTTTTACTAAAGAATGAAGAACATGATTTACATTCATTATTATAAATACATCAAGACCAAAAATATAAATTATGAAGACCAACCATAGGTACAAAATTCAACACTCCCTCTTAGCTAGGGAGGTATTCATAATGACTATCCAAACGTTCTCATGTTGAAAATTTTCTCTAAGAAAAGGTTATAATAAATCCAAGTACCATAATCAGGTCAACAATTGTGACACATGGTAATCCAGTAGCATCAACCATTTATCATAATTTGGGTTAGCAATTCAAACCTATTATATATCCTTACCATAATTTGTGTCATTGCTTCAGACACATGGTAAATCAACTAAATAAAATCATCACGATAATTAGATTCGGTACTTTAGACCTATTTTGTGTGCTCACCATAATTCGTATCAGTACTTTAGACACAATGGATATCATTTAGCATCAACTAGTCACCATAATTCAGGTTGGTACCAAACACATAGCATCCTGACTAGTCTTGGCTCACCATTTTTCGGGTCAATGACAAATGGTGAATCACCAAAGGCCAAATTCTAGCTACATAATATAAGTCTTGATGCTAAATGGAAATTATTCACTAGGATTATTCTTTCTCATTCAGGTCAGCATACTAGACACAGGAAGAATAATTGTCATTTGCTAGACCAATCTCTCTAATTTTGGTCAGTATACTTGACACAGAAAAAAATTTAGTCCTTTACAAAATAATTCTCCCTAATTCAAGTTAATATAGTAGACATAGAGAGAATGTAGGTCCATGATTTTATCTCATCAGTACTCCCTCTCACTGAGAGATTCATTTTTAACAAATCCAAGCTTGTTACTAAAGTATATATATAAACTTCACCCGGGGATAGAGGTTTTGCTAGCAATATAATATATTGTAGAATAATATTGAATCCATACTGCTTCGTTTGCTTTGACCTGACATCATGGTCTTCACATGCACTTGATCAAGACAATCCTGCAAGCATCATCTGAAGAAAACTACTTCTAAACCTGTTATTAACTGTGTTGGACCCAAAAACAAATCAGGGGATCTCCCTTATATGAAGTCCCAATTATACCTCAGACTATTTTGTATAGGAGTTCCATCCGGAGTACTACCCGGTTGTTGAAATAGTGGGTTTGATTGTTATTCCTTGGTTGTGATAACGCATAGAATGATGTATTTGTGACTTTGGTGAAACAAGTGTGTGACTCTGTGGAGATTCAAGTGCGATGCATGAAAGTTTCTAACACAACGAAGGGAAAGTGAGTGAGCCTCTTAGAAGCCTATAATAGTACGTAGCATGAAAGTGTAGTGTCCCTTATTGGTGAGATATCTTTGATGAAACTTAGAGATGGTGATTTTGATATAATGATATAATATTATGTATGACAGACTTATGTACATGCTTATATGCTATGACCTGGTTTGGGTCACTTGGTTGTTGTGTGCTTATGATAATAACTATGATTGCGTGTATAAGAATTAATTTTGGTTAAGAGCATATTAGAGATGTTTTCTCTTTTGGTATCCCATTTTGGACATAGGTGTATGACATGAATGGTGATTCATGATTGAGACACATATCCATGGATGATCATGGTTATGTGGAACATATGGTTAATTATGATTTATGGATGATACACGATTTGTATGATTATATGTGTGTAATCTCGTACTAAGCATTATGTGGAAGGGTCCTTGTTCATTGCCGACAAGGATGCTCAAGTTATAAATGACTGCGGAAGTCATTTCCTCAAAACCTAAATGACTGTGGAAGTCATGCATAATATTTGGTAAAATGTGAATAAGTTAATTATGAAATTCATTTTATTTATTTTATCTATGAGATTGTGATGTGTGTAAGTCTTGGAAGAAGACCTTACCAATGAACCATCATATGGGTATGAGCTCACAATCAGTACCTTAAGGTGAAGCGCGGAGTTTCAAAGCAGAGTAGATGAGAAGCCATGGAAATTAGGGCGCAGAGTCCTAAATCCATGAAATATAAATATGTGGAGTCTTGGATATATGATAAAAGGATTAGGGTGTGGAGTCCTAAATCCATGAAATATAAAGACATGGAGTCTAGGATCTATAATGAAATTTTTGGGGAGCGGAGTCTTGAATATTTAAAAATATCAAGGTGTGGAATCTTGGATCTTTAGAGTATATCAGGGCGCGGAGTCCTCAATCAACTAAGGCGCGCAGATGCATACAATAGGGGTGTGGAATCCCTATTCTCAGGAAGAAAAATACCACTCATGGGCAAATCACAGATGAATTTCCTTAATAAAATCTCATTCCTAACAATTTTGGAGTGACTTTCTAAAAATAGAAATTCATGTCTACCATTTCAAGTATGAGTTTCCAAAAATAGAAAATCACCTCCCATCAATGGGTAATCAAGTATACTTGAAGGAAAATCACTTAACTTATGATTAATCAATCGTAATATTTCAATCTGGACTTAATCCTCAATATTATTAATATTATTAATATTATTAATATCTTTTATGAGACTATGATATTATTATTAAAAGGGAATTATATCTCCTCAATCACATCACACCTCTCTCCTTGATGATTCTCATGGCTCTATGTAAATCTATCTCCCTCTCTCTTTTAATTATACATTACACTCTCTTTTATGCACTCATCAAAGAATGGCATATTCCTCTTACACTCATTAAATACATTTCATAAAAGATTCCTCTTACACTCATTAAATACATGTCATAAAATATTCCTCTTAGACTCTCTTTAATGCATATGTTACACTCTCCTTAACTAAGGCATGCATACCTCTCCTTAATGGCATGAATTACACTCCTCTAAAATGAATACAAGGCATGCATATTACTCCTTTTTTATGACAAGAATTTGTTGCTCCTATATATGTGCCTCATGTATTCTCATTTAGGGAGGTGCATTGTGATACCAAGAATTGGAGAGATTTGAAAAAGATTATGAGAGTGAGAGACTTGGATAGTAGCCAATTTCTTTTGAAATGAATTTGAAATTCCTAAACTAAATTAATAAGTAGCTATACATGGTGCAACTGACCATGAGTGGTATTTGGAGGAATTGAAATTTATCTTCCTCAACTTGCCTTGGATTTCTCTCTACTTGTATATTTTGGTACTGTTTGTGAGCTTTTACAACTCGAGGTTTCCAGGGGGAGGAGTTCTCCCTGGATATGGTTGGGTGGAAAACCAGATGGCTCAAATGAGTTGGTTAAGGGATCAAAGGTGGATCATATTCTCAACGATTTGAGTTAAATATCTCTTCAGGTATAATTTCCATTTTCCTAAAATTATAGTATAGCTTTAGCATAAAATAAAAAGTATACATTTAAATTGTTGTAAGCATCTAATTTTGGTTTTAGCTTATGTTATCTAGAATATTGTTGATTAGTTAAAAACAAAGACTAGATCAATCTATATGTATGGATGTTTAGATCTCAATATTGGAGTTATTATTGGTGTAGTTTATGGTACTAATTTTGGTATTGTAGCATTTGAGAAAGGAAAGCCAAATATTGTTGAAGGTAATTGCAATAAATAAATTCTAAAGGACTTGGGTAAGTATTTCATGATTTATGGTTTTGTTTCAAGTAGAAATATACAACAACACGCATTCAAAAAAAATTGTACTAATGCAAAATAAATACTTCATAAGCATTAGCGTAAATGAAATAACATATATTACAAACACAACAAGACTAGTCCTACTATATTCACAACATATGCATGAAAATGTGTCATCTCTGAGCTTTTATTCAAGTGAAATTTCTAAGCATACATAGACAATTGAAAAACAGTTAGCCCCAATAGTGGAACATGAAGCCAAAACCTACTGCTCCAAAGATCTCCATACATGTGATCTTGGGGACTTCCTTGCAAAGATGCAAGAATCCCTGTACCTAGAGCAAGAGCTCATTCTTCCTTTGCATGAGGTGCTAGATCAACTCTAGATCTAACAAAACTATTTCTCTCAATATCTACAACATGAGTGGGCAACCTCCCAATGATTGGACCCCTTTTTGAAAAAGAGATCTCCATGCTTTCTTACTCAATAGTGTGAGAAGAAATTTTTTCTCTCGAAAAATTATGGTGCAAGTTTTTAGGAAAGGTTTTTGCTTTAGTTTTCTTGTTTACTCCCACCATGTGTATCTCATGAATCTTTTTATAAAATATTTTCACTAATGCCTTAGTGAAATTTTCATAAGATGCGATGTTTACATTTCTCAAAGAAAAAGATTCAAAGATCCACCAAGAAAAAGCCTTACCTCTCAAATGCAGAGCTACAACTTTGATGGCTTCATATTCAAGAATGTGGTGGTTCCGCAAGAAGGTCTCGAACTCCTCCACCCAAGATTTGGTTAAACATACAAGTGAACCTTCAAAGGTAGATGGATGAAATCTATCCTGCTGCTTTCTTCCATTCACCTTCATCTTGCAAAACTCTGAAAAACTGAGATGATCTCAGAATTTCTTAGTTTGAAACTCATACTATTTCAAGAAATAACTAAGGGTCTCCTTCCTAGCAACCTCTTCTTCTTTTTTCATCTCTCTTCCGGCAATCTTGGGCAAGTGATTGCGTTGTACAAGATGGTGTGTAGCTGCTTGCTCACACTCATGTGAAAATCTAGAGTTTGCCTTTGGTACAAACCCTCTTGGATATTCTCCATACATATCCCTCCGGATTTCCTTGAATTCTTCATGAATCATATGTACAGATTTAGGAAGAATCCTTGTAAGCTTATCCCCTTTTTCTTCTCCAAAAGATGGATTATTTTTCCTGCTTATTTCTTTGTCTCCTTGATGAGAATAGGAAGTGCAGGGTTATTCCTTTTCTTTCTAATTATCCTCCTTCTTCATGGATATGAAATATGATGAGATAAAACTCATCCTCTTCAATCTTCTGATCTCTTGGGCTTAAACTCATAGGCTGAGGCAAGATTATGCTTTGATACCACTATAATATTCCAAATCTGGAACAGTTAGCAAGGCATGACTGGAAAATGCATTTTCCAGCAATGGCTGCTAGAGCCTTAGCTACGGAGAAGCTAAGGCTCTAAAAAAAACTCCCAAGCTTCTGATCCTAATCCAAAATCCCTTTACATTACCAATTATGACGGTATATTTATAAAAAAATGGGTGATTATTCATCTTCCTTTGTGACTCTTTGACTTCCCTCATGAATTTTTGACCTCCTTCAACCATGACCTTCTTGAATTCCGACAAGAAATTGCAGCACACAGACTAGTGTTGGACGAACAAGTCCTAGCAATACATTAGTGTGAAGGCCAATTTAATTAATTAAATTGGTGCAGTGTCTAATTTAGTTTTCCCTTAATTAAATTGGACAATAAAATGTAATATAATCTCATGATCACCTGTAATAGTTAATTGAGTGTGATAAACTCATTTAGATCATGTATTTAGAGTTGAGGGTGGTTGGTGAGGCATGCAGAGTAATTCTATTAGTTATGGAGTTCAAATTGCAGTTGGTGCATTAGTTTAATGCATGAGTAATCAATTAACTCAGTTAGGTGAGTAAGAGTCAGTTGAAATAGTTGTAACTATTTGTTGCACTAGTGAGAGATCAAGTGAATTAAATATTATTTAATTCATTTTTATCACTCATAATTTTTTGAGTCATTACTTGACATGGTCATACAGTTCACTCCTCAAAAGGGTAAGGACTCCTTAAAACTCTTTCAAGTTGGCATAGGAAATTTCATTTTTCCATATCTAACCTATCCTAAGTTTCAAGACCACCCTCATTTCATCTCAAAACCGCCTCCATATAGGTCACATAATGTTCCATTAGTCATCATTTGCTGACATATTTCATTTCCCAAGCTTACAACTCTGAAAAGAGCGTTTTCGGTTTTCAGAATGCAGAATTTTCCTGTTTTATACATGTTTTTAGAATTCAGATTCTCGACAGCTGGAGATGTGTTTCAAAAAAAAAAGAGAGGTTTTTCTTCAATACATACTAACCTAACAAAACCTCCTTCATTTTTGAAATATATATCACGGATAGGGAGAAAATAGCTCATCTCTGAACCCTATGTTTTCAGAAAAAAACAGTCATTTTCATGATGAATAAACTTGCTAAAGGAGAAAAGGATATTTTTTGAAGAGGAAACACCTCAAGGCTCTTAAGTTGAGTTTGTTTATATTTTTAGACTTCAAGGGCATGTTGAAAACCAATTTTATGCAGCTGGAATGTACATTTTTGAAACAAGGAAAAAATCAAGAATTTACATTGTTTATGACAGTTTCGTAGTGTTTCCTAGGCTTGAAGCCGGGAAAATGCTATGAAACCACCTGTAGCTTTCTTTTTGTTTAAAAACCCTCTTTTGGTAGTTTCCAAGGGGAGTAAATGATAGCTAATATGTGTAAGAACATGATGAAGACCATGCAAGAGAAAATAAGCATAAATTCTTATGGCAAAGGTCATTTTTGTACGCTACGAAACTATTGAAAATTGTTTTCGTAGAGAATTGTTTTTTAAGGTTTCTAAGAAAATGAAAATGAATTTTTGAAATATGAAAGAGGTTTTTCTTCAACACAGGCCCCTCTAAAAAATACCTTTCTCATTTTCTTCAAATCCATCAGGGTTTGGAAATTATACACTCATCTTTGCATGCTACGAAACTGCTGAAAAATTGTTTTCGTAGCGAATTGTTTTTTAAGGTTTCTGAGAAAATGAAAAACTATTTTGGAAATCTAAAATAATTTTTTCTTCAGCACCAGGCGCTATAAAAAAACCTCTCTCCGTTTTTGCAATGCCATCAAGTTTTAGAAATTATACACTCATTTTTTCACGCTATGAAACTACTGAAAAACTGTTTTCGTAGTAAATTGTATTTTAATGTTTCTGAGCAAATGAAAAATTACTTTAGAAATCGGAAAGAGGTTTTTCTTTAAAATGGGTCCATCTACAAAAACCTCTCTCAGTTTCTACAAATATATCAGGGTTTGGAAATTATACACTCATCTTTGAAGCTTATGTTTTCAGAATTTTCACTAACCAAATTTGTGAAAAAATTGTAAAAATTTGACTTGGAGGAGGTCTAGCTTAGCATCCACGTGGCATAATGACACATTAGTACTCTAGTACACTCAAAAAATTATTTGGTTTCAATTGATAAGTGTTATTAAATTTATTTTTTGAACTATTAATGAAAGAAGAGTCCTTTTTGTATTCAAACTCTGCAAAACAAAAATATCCCTAGGAAGTCTCCAAGTGATAGAATCATGTTTGAAATAGGTCTCTTGGGTGGGAATTCGAAGCTAGCAAGGTGTAATATCATTTTTATGTGTCCTCATTCTATAAAGGACTTATTTTTAGAGTTATAAAGGGTTGGGATATGTTATGAAGGCACTACTCTTATAATCTTTGTCTATCAGTAATATACAGTTGCAGCAGCTTATCCCAGACCTGAGATTCATCTATGTGTTCTTATGTATGTTTCTTATATCATCCTTTTACTTTCTCTTCAGTTTTATGATCACTTGGAATTCATGATTACATGCTCCAACTTCCATTTATACACCTAATCTTTTGTTTTTTCATGCTTTATTAGTTTGCTTATGTATAATCACTTGGAATTCATGGTGACATGCTCCAACTTCATGTCTGAATATAACTTGTTGTTATATCCTTCATGTGTGGTTTTATAAGAACACAATTGCCTCAGCTTCCATGAGATATATTTTCTTGTGACTTATTTTTCATATTGAATCCATAATCCCAATGGTAGTAAACCTTATACATCTTTCACCTACACAAAAATACATTCAATCCAATTTAGAGTTAGCCATCTGCTTTCAAGTTGTTCATTGAATATCTTTTATCCTTTTGAAAGAGCCCTCTCAGGTTGGAAAGGCTAATTTCCAGTTACAATTGGTTTGAAATAGTTACTCCAAGTTGACCATTAAATCATCCCAACAGGACTCAATTTGGTGAAAACATTCACAATCAATGATCTTCCATGCAACTGGTGATTTATTATTAATAGCTGCATGCATGTCAGTTCCATTGGAGACCTAGTTGAGACAAAGGTTAAAGGGATGTTAACTATCAAATATGTGATTAGAGGTTGCCCGCATGCAACCAGACATCCATTGGATTTCCCATGATCCTTGCACGATTTTGGAAGGCCAGAATTCCTAAAGAATAGGGATTGCATTCATCAGGAATTGTGCAAGCAAGGCAGGTTGTTTAGAGGTTGAGAATTGGCTAAGTGTTGGTCGATCTTGTCCGAGATAGTGTGAGACAGTTGTGAGAGTGCAAGGAAATCTTGTGAGAAGAGTGCATTGTAATTGTTTCATGATTCCATGGTAAATATACAACAGACGATAGAGGGGTTTTGAGCAATGAGCTTTCCCCAGGAAACTATCTATGTTGTGGTTTGATTTGATTCTTTCTTTGTTTAATGTGATTGGTGATTGTGTTTAATTTCCAAAATTGATTTGTAGAAGGATTCAGTATATAGATTTAGTCTATTTCTTGATAATATTGAATCCATTGACATACATATGTTTGTATAATTTTTACATGGTATCAGAGCACTAGAAATCACTATAGTGGAGGAGAAGTTGAGTTTGTGACTGAATAGAATTTGAATTTGCAAAATTATTCTTGGTACGATAGGCGAATCAGGATTGAAATGGCTTTCAATGGCTTGAGATTAGAGTATGCACTCAAGGGTAGCTCTAACTATATTGTGTGGAAATATAGGATGGAGGCGGTGCTAGAAGAAAATGGGTTGAAATATTCATTGATAATGATGTTCCAAAACCCGTTGTAGCAAATGCTGCAAATCTTGATGCTTGGAAAAATAAGGTTGCAAAGGCAAGGATTATTTTAGTGGAGGGAGTACGACACCACATTGTCTCAAATCTCCATGGAAAATCGACACCATATGCAATGTGGAAATATTTTACAGATATATTTCAGAGCAACAGTGATCATAGAAAATTGGCATTGAAGGACAAGCTCAGGAAAATCAAAATGGAGAAAACCGACACCATTCTGAAATATTTAACAAAGTTTTTCCATTGTTGGGATGAGCTTGGGAGCTTTGAAATTACTGTCACAGATGATGACTTGGTGAGCTTAGCTCTTATAGGACTTCCCAAGAGTTGGCATAGTTATCAGGACTCTGTCAATGGAAGGGAAATGCTACCAGATTGGGAACGACTTTGGTCGAATTTGTTGCAATAATAATTCAAGGGAAATACCAGGGATATATCTTCATCTAAGAATGATTATGAATAATATTGTGCTTTGGTTTCCAAGGTGAAGAAGGGGAAAGGAAATAAATTTCATTCCAAATCTGAGTTCAGAAAATATGGCAAGAAGCGTGACATGTCCAGAGTGAAGTGTTTTCACTGTCACGAGCATGGACATTATGCCACTAATTTTCCACAAAAGAAGAAGAAAAAAAAGGCTTCACGATCTACAGGTGATGAGGCTTTTTCCTTGCAATTTTAGCTTGACTTCTTGCTCATTGCATGCATGGTGTCAAGTGAAATGGGATCGGTGTGGTACTTGGATAGTGGTGCATCCTTTCACATGACGAGAGACAAAGAACTTTTTAGAAGCTTGGAAGAGAAGGACCTCCATACGCATATCGAAATGTGTGATTACGGGTGGTACAGTGCTACTGGGATTGGTACAGTTACCTTCCAAAGAGATTCAGGTAAACCCTTTCTATTAAAATATGTAATGCATGTACCAAGCTTGAAGAAAAATTTGGTCTCAATCGCAATGTTGGAGGATAGAGGCTATGATGTTGTTTTCAATGAAGGAAAATCCTTCCTTCAACACAAAGCAATAGGACAAGCCAAGAAGATTGGGATTCGTGTGAAGAATATTTATAAACTTGATGTAGATGGCTGCACGACATTGATGGGTAAGGTGGACAAAGTGGTGAGTCGAGATGAGGGTGAGTTATGGCACAGGAGATTGGACCATATACTCCCAGGAGCCTTGAAATTCATGTAGCATATTTTTACAGGTCTTCACAAGGGTACTCTTGCACTATTAGACATATGCAAGGGGTGTACTATGGGGAAGTATGCAATGGCCAATTTTCACGAGAATGAGAACCAAGCTTCGGAAATCCTTGAGAGAGTTCACTCAGATGTGTGTGGACCATTCTCTACTGCTTCGACAGCAAAGCATACGTACTATGTGATATTTTTTTATGATTTTTCTAGAAAGTGTTGGATCTACTTCATGCGGAAGAAAGATCAGACGTTCTCAAAATTTCTTGAGTTCAAAGCACTAGTAGAGAAATACACAGGGAAACATGTGAAGGCTCTTAGGAGAGAAAATGGTGGTGATTACATATCCAATGAATTCAAGATATTCTGCAGCAAAGAAGGAATTTGGAGAGAGTTGATTGTGCCTCATAACTCACAGCAGAATGGGGTCGCAGAAAGAAAGAATAGAACAATTGTGGGTCCAACACAAGCGATGTTGCATGATCAGGGCCTACTCTTGCATCTGTGAGTAAAGGAATTCAACACAACGGTATTTGTGCAAAACCATTGTCCTCATTGGATACTTTGCATGAGTACACCAGAAGAGGATTTTACTGGTAAGAAACCTGATGTTTCATATTTTAAGATTTTTGGCTCATCTGTTTATGTGCATGTGAGTAAAGACACCAAGAAGAAGCTTGAACCAACAGCTAAGATTGGGATATTTGTGGGGTACACTGAAACTCTCCACAACTATCTGGTCTATTTTCAAAACAGCAGGATGACTGTTGTGAGATGGGATATAAAATATTATGAGGATAAATCCATGTGATTGTCTCTTGAGAGGGAGTTGTATTTGAATGCAGAGGAGGAACTCTTGGTTCCAAAGAATGAACCTTAAAATGTGGAGCAGCTACATGCAGAGGATCATGGAGTGGTAGAAAATACTCATGTAGATCCATCCACCAGAAATGGTATAAGGTACACCATGTAAGCTGATAGATTGATACTTGATGCAGCAGAGAATGTAGGAGCCCCTACCTCACTATGCAGACAGAGATAGTCTCCAGATAGGTTTACTAGATACATGGCTCTAATGAGCAAGTGTATTCTGACAGAACCATCTTCCTTTGAGGAATTAGTGCAGCAACCAATGTGGGTTGAGGTTATGGTAGAGGAGTATGACTCCATCGTCAAGAACAGTGCATGGGAGGTTGTCCCAAGACCGGTCAAAAAATCAGTGGTTGGATCTAGATGGATCTATAAGGTGAAGCAAGCAATGGATGGGAGTGTGGACAAGTAAAAGGCCAGCTTTGTGGCCTGGGGATTCTCACAAGTTGAGGGGATTGACTATTAGGATACTTTTTCACCAGTCGCGAGGTACTCTTCCATTAGCTCTATCCTTGCACTCTCAGTGCAGATGGGGTGGCGCATTCATTAGATGGATGTGAAAACTACATTTCTCAATGGAATTATTGAGGAAGAAGTGTACATAGAGTAGCTAGAAGGTTTTGATAACTTTGACAATGATTCTCATGTGTGTCGACTCAAGAATGCATTGTATGGGCTGAAGCAAGGACCTCATGCTTGGTACACTCAGATTGACACTATTTCACTGGGTTGGGCTTCACCAAAAGTGAAGCTAATGCAAACTTGTACCAGATTGTGGTTGATGGCAAGCTCTTGATTATCATACTTTAGGTTGATGAGCTATTTTTTACAGGTGATTAGCAGCTAATAACTTCTTGCAAGGGAGTTTGAAATGAATGATAAGGGACTCCTTCACTATTTCCTTAGTTTGGAAATATGGCAACGGAAGGTGAGATTTTTTTTTTCTCAAGGAAAGTATGCCAAAGATATATTGGATAAGTTTCACATGGAGAGTTGTAAATCCATTGACACTCCTCTTTTAGGAAATTGGAGGAAAGAGGATGTTACTTCAAGAGAAATAGTGGACGCTACTATCTACAGGCAGCTAGTGGGTTCACTAATGTACTTAGTGAACACCAAACCAGAATTTTGTTATGCAGTTAACCAGCTGATTCAAGCTATGGTTAAGCCGACCAAGCTCTTTTTTAATGAGGGGAAGCATGTCTTGAGATATCTCAGGGGAACTACAGAGTATGTATTATGGTACAAACAGACAAAGGGAGTGAATATTCAAGGCTTCATGGATGTAGATTTGGCAGGCATTCCATCAGACAGAAAGAGCACATTAGGAGGGATCTTTAGGATAGGATTGATAGTATTTTCTTGGTACAGCAGGAAGAAACGATCTGTGGAACTCAGGTCAGCTGAGGTAGAATACATGGCAGAAATTCAAGCTGCATGTGAGGCCATATGGATGAGAAAGATCCTGGTTGGTTTTTTTGGTTCTTAGATGGATTCGACTATGATACATTGTGATAACCAGAGTTGCATTAAACTCTCAGTTAATCCAGCATTCCATGATAGGTCCAAGCACATAGACATCTGGTACTACCATCTCAGAGATTATGTTCAGATGTGTATTATGTTACTTCAGTACATTCCCACAGAATATCAGGATGCAGATATTCTGACGAAGGCGCTCTCCAGGAGAAAATTCGAATACCACAGAGGCAGGATCGGGGTGGCAGATAACCCCTTTATTTTTGATAGGGTGTAATGTTCCAAAAATTTCATGAAGATAATTGGAACATTAATTTTTGTTTATTTCATCTTCGAGGTGAATAAAATGGGTAAAAGGCCCATGAGTAGGAATAAGATCCTTCATAGTGTGAAAGGGATCAATGGAGTAGCTTAATTTTGCACCTTCTAGTGTGAAAAGGGGCAAATGCATGAGGACAAGGTTAAGTTTGACCAAGTCAACAGTGCTACCTAAGAGGTGTAGCTTGCTTGAGAAGACAACGCAGTTTGAGAGGGAGGAATATTCTTTGTGGAAGAAACCCTAATGTGTGGGGTCCAGGGAAAAGAGGCATTCACTTGCATAAAAGGAGGAAGAAGTAGCCATAGTGAGATATCTTGGAGCATTTGATCATTTTTCTGATTAGATTATTTGCAGTCTCCGGCTGTTCAGTTGAGTTGAAGTGTTGCTTAGCACGATGGATTCCTGCTTAGGATTTCCTCTCCTTCTTGAGAGGCCTCTTGAAGGATTTCTCTTCATTTTCTCCACATATTGTCTCAAGGCCAAAGCCACTTCTTCAATCACTGCGTTATTTCTACTGAAGTATAACGTAGTGTTGCTGGGTGTTGCAGTGGAGGGGTTCCACAACACCATTCCTTATCTCATCTTTCAGAGGAGGGATTATCTATTCCTTGGAAATGTTAGTAAGAAAGGATTTAGAGCTGATTTTCATATTTTGGCATCAAGGCCAAGCATCTCCCATCATAGACAGCGCATTCCCTTCTCCGTACTGCGTTATTTCAGTGCATATGTGCAGTGAGGGGTTGCACCATCATATTGGAGGAAGATATCTTTAGGGATAGGATCAGCCTATCACTTGAGAGATATATTGGAGGAGTTTTATTTCATATTGCACATCATCTTCATCCATCTCTAGTTATTTTCAGAGTTGCAGCTGCTACCCAGCACCTCTGGCATTTCTGCAGGCTTTCCATTTTTATGTATATTGTAGCCAATCCTTCCAAGGATTGTGTATTATTGTTTTATTAGTGTTTTCAAGGGTTTAGAGCTTGCTCCCCCTCATTTATTTGAGTCTATATTTTTTTAACCCACTTAGAAGGATTTATTTGGAGCCTCCTCTTGGATTTAGAACCTAGACACATTTTTCTAAGGGATCAAGGTCTTGGTTTCAATTCCTATAGCAGCCATTGCTGGAAAATGCATTTTCCAGTCATGCCTTGCTAACTGTTCCAGATTTGGAATATTATAGTGGTATCAAAGCATAGTCTTGCCTCAGCCTGTGATTCTAAGCCCAAGAGATCAGAAGATTGAAGAGGATGAGTTTTATCTCATCATATTTCATATCCATGAAGAACATCCCCAAGGAGGATAAGTAGAAAGAAGAGGAATAACCCTGCACTTCCTATTCTCATCAAGGAGACAAAGAAATAAGCAGGAAAAATACTCCATCTTTTGGAGAAGAAAAAGGGGATAAGATTACAAGGATTCTTCCTAAATCTGTACATATGATTCATGAAGAATTCAAGGAAATCCGGAGGGATATGTATGGATAATATACAAGAGGGTTTGTACCAAAGGCAAACTCTAGATTTTCACATGAGTGTGAGCAAGCAGCTACACACCATCTTGTACAGCGCAATCACTTGCCCAAGATTGCCGGAAGAGAGATGAAAAAAGAAGAAGAGGTTGCTAGGAAGGAGACCCTTAGTTATTTCTTGAAAGAGTATGAGTTTCAAACTAAGAAATTCTGAGATCATCTCAGTTTTTCAGAGTTTTGCAAGATGAAGGTGAATGGAAGAAAGCAGCAGGATAGATTTCATCCATCTACCTTTGAAGGTTCACCTGTATGTTTAACCAAATCTTGGCTGGAGGAGTTCGAGACCTTCTTGCGGAACCACCACATTCTTGAATATGAAGCCATCAAATTTGTAGCACTGCATTTGAGAGGTAAGGATTTTTCTTGGTGGATCTTTGAATCTTTTTCTTTGAGAAATGTAAACATCGCATCTTATGCAAATTTCACTAAGGCATTAGTGAAAATATTTTATAAAAAGATTCATGAGATACACATGGTGGGAGTAAACAAGAAAACTCAAGCAAAAACCTTTCCTAAAAACTTGCACCATAATTTTTCGAGAGAAAAAATTTCTTCTCACACTATTGAGTAAGAGAGCATGGAGATCTCTTTTTCAAAAAGGGGTCCAATCATTGGGAGGTTTCCCACTCATGTTGTAGATATTGAGAGAAATAGTTTTGTTAGATCTAGAGTTGATCTAGCACCTCATGCAGAGGAAGAATGAGCTCTTGCTCTAGGTACAGGGATTCTTTCATCTTTGCAAGGAAGTCCCCAGGATCTCATGTATGGAGATCAAGGCACAAGTCATGTGCCATTGTTGAGGAGGTGTGGAACCATGGAGACACAAGGAGGAGATAGGGAGAAGACCCAGCATCATGAGATGAGGAGTGCACATCCCTATTCAATTATGGAGGTTGATGCACCTAATAAGGTGATTGGATTGCGCAGTGGAAGCATGGAGAGTTTTCTCCATTCATATATTCAGTAATCTCTTGTTGAGGATGTCTCATTGAATGGAGACATTTTTCCAGGGAGACCACTGGAGTAGCAGAGGAGGATGGATGCTTCACCAATTGAGGCACCACTCAGTGATTTAAGAGGATTGGAAACCTTGGGAGAGATTGATACAGCGCTGGGAGGCTGGGGTAGACTCAAGGAGAGAGGGATCATTCTCTCAAAATCAGCATCACCCACTTCCATTTCAGATTCTGCGATGTGGCAGAAGCAGCAGGGGAAGGATACCAGCCTTCCAACTTACATCTTTGGCATGGGATATGTCAAAGAAGAGGGCAGCCATATGATATATTTTCGTCATGTGAGATCATCAGCGTTGTCACTATGGAGGTTAGATCCATATTGGAGCTCCCAATTGTTGGTGGAGTATTCCAAGGATCTCCTTACTTGCATGATCTTGGATGACCAGTTGCACGAGGATGGATATTTAGTAAGGGATGGGGTCATCTAATATTATGGTAGGATCTTCTTTCCTAGAGCTTCCAAGCTCAAGGAGAAGTTGCTACTAGTAGATTATGAGGATTTCCTTTTCAGCCCCACTTGTTCTATGAGAGAATACCACACCATCATGGAGGGGTATTTTTGGATGGGCTTTGAGGAGGAGATATATCAACATATGAGCAGATGCATAGATCAGATGGAGATGGAGGAGAGACATGACTCTTTGAGAGAGTTAGCACAGCCACCTCTTTTCTCATTGAGGATGAGAGGAGACTCATCTATGAGCCACTCCATTTGTATGAGTAGGACATATGATAAGGGTGATTATTATTTACATGATTGTTTATATGATGTATGTCCCTTAACCATATATGTGCAAGATGATGCTCCAAGGAGGAGCATTATTTTTTCTATACCACATGGTTTAGATGAGGCCATAAGCATGATTGATGGCCATCCCCTAGAAGGACTTGGGGAAGATAGATATTATGGAGGAGATTTCCATTGTGCACCTTACATCATTCACTTCCTCCATACTTATGAGGAGATTGGAGCAGCAGGAAAGTGGTTGAGAGGCCACACTTTTTATCAGTTTCTATTGCAGTTAAGGGTCAAGCTGCGTTGGTTGCACTTGAGGGACCATTTTCCTTCTCACTTATTACACATGGCAGCAATTATGATTCTCATTTTTTCTCCATATGGCTCTATTGTTTTTGTCTTTATGAGGAGCATGCTTGGGAGAGAGGCACATTGGATGGAAGTGTCCTTTGAGGGAGAAACTCCTCACACTTTTTGCACGACATGTTCTAATGGGAACATGGGAGATTATATGGCCACTACAGCAACTCATTTGTTTCCATATGAGGTGAGCCATATGATAGAAGACATGCCATATGTTGATGACTTCCAACTCATCATATATGGAGATACTTGGGCCAGCATGATTTGCAGCGTTGGAGGAGAGATATTTGGAGGTCTAGTCCTCATCTTTCCACTTGAGGGAAATCTTATTACAGCCCAGGATAAAAAATTTCTATACACTTATCATAAGTGGAGAGATGGACAGTGTGGGGTAGGCTACATTATCTACCATGTGCAGAATTTCAGCCCACCTACTTTGCCGAAGCCAAAGGTGGAGGACAGTTTTCAGGAGTTGCCTAGTTGGAAGGTAACTCAGTTTGCATGACTCATAGCTTGGAGATGGAGGATCCATATGGGAAATATATTTCCCATTATATTTCAGATCCCATTCTTCAAAGGGAACTCTAGACATCACCTTGTCATCCTCTTGAGTATTTCACTTTCACATGATGATAGCTTGATAGCTAACTTGCATGCTTAGGAGGAGTAATGTGGAGGCTTGATCGATGAGATAGCATCACTTCACTTGGAGGAGATCATCATACATGGATGCTACAGGGAGAGGAGGAGAAAATAACTCACTCTATCCTTGCACTTGCTCGAGGAAAAGAAATCTTTGAGAGGAGAGGACTGTATTGTTCCAAAATTTTCATGAAGATAATTGTAACATTAATTTTTGCTTATTTCATCTAGGAGGTGAATAAAATGGGTAAAAGGCCCATGAGTAGGAATAAGATACTTCATAGTGTGAAAGGGATCAATGGATTAGCTTAATTTTGCACCTTCTGGTGTGAAAAGGGGAAAATGCATGAGGACAAGGTTAAGTTTTACCAAGTCAACAGCACTGCCTAAGAGGTGCAGCTTGCTTGAGAAGACATCTTAGTTTGAGAGGGAGGAATATTCTTTGTGGAAGAAACCCTAATGTGTGGGGTCCAGGGCAAAGAGGCATTCACTTTCATAAAAGGAGGAAGAGTCAGCCATAGTGAGATATTTTGGAGCATTTGACAATTTTTCTGATTAGACTATTTGCAGTCTCTGGTTGTTCAGCTGAGTTGCAGTGCTGCTTAGCACGAGGGATTCCTGCTTAGGATTTTCTCTTTTTCTTGAGAGGCCTCTTGAAGGATTTCTCTTAATTTTCTCCACATCTTGGCTCAAGGCCAAAGCCACTTCTTCACTCGTTTAATTATTTCTGCTGAAGTATAACATAGTGTTGTTGGGTGTTGCAATGGATGGGTTCCACAACACCATTCCTTGTCTCATATTTCAGATGAGGGATTCTCTATTCCTTGGAAAGGTTAGTAAGGAAGGATTTATAGCTGATTTTCATATTTTTGCATCAATGCCAAGCATCTCCCATCATATACAGCACATTCCCTTCTCCATAGTGCGTTATTTCAGTGCATATGTGCAGTGAGGGGTTGTACCATCATCTTGGAGAAAGAGATATTCAAGGATAGGATCAGCCTATCATTTGAGAGATATATCGGAGGAGGTTTATTTCAGATTGCACATCATCTTCAGCCATCTCTATTTATTTTTAGAGTTGCAGCAGCTACCCAGCAACTCCAGCATTTCTACATATTTGCCATTTTCATGTATATTGTAGCCAATCCTTCCAAGGATTATGTATTATTGTTGTATTAGTGTTTTTAGGGGTTAAGATCTTACTCCCCCTCATTTATTTGAGTTGATATTGTCATATTATTCTATTATCATTTTGAATGTTGCAGTACCTCCTATAAACTGCATTATTTTAGCCAGGGATTTTCATATGTAGCAGTGTTGATTCAATTCCTTGTACATGTTCTATTGAGGCTCTCATTGCCTAGCTTGAGTGATTGATTCCTCAAAGCATTGTACTCTTCTACTACTATATTATACACTTGTTGGCTATTTACATCTTCATGTACTCAGGCTTACCATAATAACGTTTTCATTCCATTTTATGTTCATGTATTGCTGCAGTCCCTTCATCGGGCACTTTTTGAGGACATCTAAGTGTGGGAGATCTATTTAACCCACTTAGAAGGATTTCTTTGGAGCCTCCTCTTGGATTTAGCACTTAGACACATTTTTCTAAGGGATCTAGGTATTGGTTTCAATTCCTGTAGCAACCATTGTTGGAAAATGCATTTTCCAATCATGCCTTGCTAGCTGTTCCAGATTTGGAATATTACAGAGGGAGTGTTAAAGTCCAACAAGAAATTGCAGCACATACACTAGTGTGGTACCAATAGGTCCTAGAAATACATTAGTGTGAAGGCCAATTTAATTAATTAAATTGGTGGAATGTCTAATTTAATTTTCCCTTAATTAAATTGGACAATAAAATGTAATCTTATCTCATGATCACTTGTAATAGTTAATCGAGTGGATCACTTGTAATAGTTAATTGAGTGTGATAAACTTAGTTAGCTCATGTATTTCGAGTTGAGGCTAGTTGGTGAGGCATGAAGAGTAAATATATTAGTTATGGAATTCAAATTGCAGTTGGTGCATTATTTTAATGCATGAGTAATCAGTTAACTCAGTTAGGTGAGTTAGAGTCAGTTGAACTAGTTGTAATTATTTGTTGCACTAGTGAGAGATCAAGTGAATTAAATATTATTTAATTCACAATCAGTGATATTCCATGCAGCTAATGATTTACTATCAATATTTGCATGCATATCAGTTCCAGTGGAGACCCAGTAGAGACAAATGTTAGAGGGATGTTAACTATAATTTGTGTGACTAGTAGGCTTCCCGAATGCAACCAGATATCCATTGGATTTCCCATGATCCTTGCGCAGTTTTGGAAGGCCAAAATTCCTAAATAATAGGGATTGCATTCATCAAGAATTGTGCAAGCAAGGCAGGCTATTTAGAGGCTGATAATTGGCTAAGTGTTTGTCGATCTTGTCTGGGACAGTGTGAGACAGTTGTCAGAGTGCAGGAGACTCTTGTGAGAAGAGTGCATTGTAATTGTTTCATGATTCCATGGTGAATATACAATAGAAGATAGAGGGGTTTTGAGCAGAAAGCTTTCCTCGGGAAATTATTTGTGTTGTGGTTTGATTTTTTTCTTTCTTTTCTTAATTTGATTGGAGATTGTGTTTAATTTCCGCAATTGATTGGTAGAAGGATTTAGTATCTAGCTTTAGTACATTGCTTGATCGGATTGAATCCATTGATATACATATGTTTGAATAATTTCTATAGACCTATGGACTTCATTACCAACGTCTCTTCCAATCCACAATTGACATAAGGAATTTCACTGGAAATTAATTACAGAGAATATTACAATATTTATCATACCTATATAAGACAAAATTGGGTAGAGTCAACTAGACAACCTAATAAGACAAAACATATTAAGTTGTATTTTGGGGAAACTCTAGCTCAGCCACCTACACTTTTAGTTTCTCGGTCATATAATGATGCCAATATTTTTACTATACGATGAATTCCCCAAACTGTCTGATGGGATCAGGCTGGAAGTGGAATCTAGCCTCCATTGCATCTGGGTAGACTGATTTGAAACCAGTCTGAATTTCCTTCTTTAGCAGGAGAAACATAGTGTTGATCTAGATAGTGCCACCAATTTACTTCTACATATTACTCATGTTCACCTCCAGATCTTCCTTGGTGGTGATATGTCTAAGCTGGTCCAGGTATTCATCTACCTCCTCCTTGACCTTATTCCTGCATTTGGCCTCAATGAGTGAGCCAACTTTAGGGATCTTGTGTGATTTCGCCATGAAATCCACACTATTGTATAATCGTTCATATGAGGCCTAAATGTTTGCAGTGAATGAGGTGAGTTGGTTCTTACTTTGTATAATGATCTAAACTTATACTTTCTCCAAATCTTCCTATTGCCTTGTTTTCTTTCCAACTCATACGGTGCCCCTTTGTGTTTCATTGACTACTCGAGCACGACAGCAATGGTTGTGTAGATAGCCTTGAGGTTCTTATAATTATCTTTACACTTCTATTGCATGTCGTAGAAGTAGACAACTGCTTTATGCACGATGACAAGCTCCTCATAAAGGCTCTGCATGGTCTCTCCTAATGTTGGTACTTCTCCAAGTATTGTTTCCTTAAGTTCTTCGATACATGCCTCTGTGGAAACTTTTTTTCTGGAACTCTACTCATAGTTGTTCCACTTATTTTCTTCCATCCTTCAAGTTATGTTCCATTTTTCTATACTTGACCATGATGTACTTTGTGTTTGAATTGGTAGCACCTAAAAAATCCAAGTTGGCTGTAGTGATGGCTTCTATATTTCTTCTAGTGTATGTCACGATCACTCTTTCTCTATTGAATGTAGGAGATGTGAGCTCATCCATAAAAATTTTCTTCCTCACTTGTACAATCTTCTTCTAGAGTTCATCGTAAGTTATATTATACATATTCATGACTCGACCATCATCAAGAGGAACAATTTCCTCTTCTTCCCTCAAAGCTTTCTCTATTTCCGTAGGAGGGGGGGACTGATTTGTGACCGATTGAGTGATCGACATTAGATCAACAACTTGGTTTTGTGGATCTGGTTCCACCTCCATGTCTTGAATCACAATCAGTTCTTCAATTTCTTGAGGAAGTTGGTTCTCCTGCAATTGTATGTTCTCCTCTTCTAGCATTTGGCTTTTCTCTTATTCTTCATCTTGTTTCTATGTTGCTTCTTCTTCTTCCATTATCTGTCTTTCTTCTTCTTCTTTCTTATGCCTTTCTTATTCCTCTTAATTCTTCCTTTCTTATTATAATCTCTTATGATAATGTTATTCCTTCTACTTCATTTCTTCCTCCTACTTCCTATGTTTCCTCCTCTTTTCTGTTGTTATGACTTCTTTCAGGATGATTGGATCAGCTTTCTTCTTATAGCTATGATCTTCCGATGGGTTGTGCAAAACCTTCCTATTTCCCTTCTCATGCACTGGATTGTGCCTTCCTATTGGTTCTTCATCTTGAGTGACTTCCTTCTGAGGAGTAACATGTGATTTTCCTGCAAAGCTAACTAGTTCACAGGACTTGGAGGCATTATAAAAATTGATCATCTCTTCATCCTCGGGCCTGTAAAATGTTCTGCTTGGCCAGTGCAAATGAATCATTGCACAATTTTCTTTGCAAATGTTCCTAGGATTTTACATATTGAATTCCAAACAACTAATTTTGAATGACCTTATCGCCTTGCCTTCGGTCTTAGCAACCTTTAGATTCTTGATATCGTACAACCCGATTTTCAAAGAAAGAGTGGGCCACTGTGATTTCATCTTCCTGTTTAAAACTCCTAATAGCCTTGTGGAAAGATGATAGCGACTTCTTGCATGACCAACTTGTCAGTGGCATGCCTAAGTAAAATATGTGTATAATTTTTACCACCAAACATTCTTAGGTAAGTGTCATCCGGTGAGGTAAACCAATCTTCTAGTTCTAACACTGCTTCCATTGTCTCATGGGACATGCAAGGTGGGTCTTCCTCAAATATCAACTTGTACAGTGGAATTAAAAATTTATCATACAAAATTTACATTACTCCCTTGAATTTTTACTCTAAAAGAAGCTTTCAGTAAATGTGCACGGCAATTTCTCTTGGTGACCAGGTCAAATTCATGTCAGGTAACTAATTTTGAGCATAGATTTCTTCCAGAAAGTAGGTATACATGTAGAATCGGGCTTGGTTACCCTTGGGAGGGTTCTTGGCATTTTTCACATGAATTCTCAACTGTTGAGCCAACAAATTTGACTAATTGAACGGTTTCCCTTCATTCAAAACTTGATTTAGCAAGAATTCCTAGCCTTATGGGAAGTTCTCAGTATTTTTTTGACCATATATGCGACAAAGTAAGACTATCAAGTACTGATAGGGCCTTCCTAAAACATTTTTTCTTGTGAGTATTGTTGGGTGTCTAGCGGAATTTTGAAGGCTCTTTCACCCAACCTTTGACGACATCCTTTGTGCTCGTGTACTTGGTGACTGCATAAAAGTGGGAATCCATGTATGACTCTAGCATCAGTAGATGATACATAAGGTTATAATCATGTACCATGAAATAGGAAAGTCTTAATCCACTGGAACTATTGAGAGTCATGGTCTTACTATCTATTTGTGACAGTATCCACCTGACAATGTCTGCACATGGGAAAAATAGGTACCTTCATGCAATATTGTGTAGTCCTGACCTATGGACATTTACATACACTTGTCGATCTTTAATATCTACATTGAATTTATTTTCTAAGAATACTTCATTCACCTTTTTCAATGTAATGTCTGACTCTTTCACTATGAACAATTGAGTGTATGATTAAACTGGCAAGTTTGATGGAGTACTCTCAATTGTCTCCTCAGTCCTAATTTCTATAGTGTCCTTTGATAAACTTCTCTTGGGATCCATAGTGACAGTAATTGATCAAGAGAAGTCCTCAAAAATAGCAGCACCTGTACAAGATAAATGCACTCATGGAAAACATAAATTATCTCAAGAAAACTTACTCACAAAGTAAGATCCAAGCAGCAACCACGAGACTGAGAGGGAAAACTATGCAAATTATGAGTTGGAGAAAGATATTGGCTTCACAAATAATGAATTTCATACTCTCATCAGTCAAGGGGGAAGCTTGGGGCTTCAGACTGTGCAATGCACAGTCTCAACCTAGGAAAAGTGAGGGATAGACTACACATTGCACAATCTCAATGGCCAAGGGTGAGGCTTGAGCCCTGGAACTTCAGAACATGAATTTTGGCAAGCTAGGGACTATGCATTCCATAGTATCAGAAGCCAAGCACGAGGCTTGAACCTTGGAGTTTCAAAATGCGCAGTTGAAGAAGGCAAGTGTTGGCCAAGTGACAAGAATATCTTGGCTAAGAATTAAAATCAAGCGATAACACATCAATTCATCATACACATTAACACAGTATGTATGGGGAAAGCTTATAGATGAAAACCCCATATCTATTTTGTATATTATAATGGAGAAATCATGTAACAAACTCAGTACAATACTCCTCACAAGTACTCAGTACTATCTCATGAAGTTACACACAATCTAGCTTAGTTTTGAACAGGTTACTAGTTCAAAACTTGTCGCCAATTGCCTTGCCTCTATTGCGCAATCCATGCCTATCTATATAGAGATCCAAGGTTCGAATCTCCTTGGCTTGATAGTGCAATCGTCATGGGAAATTCCTCCAAGTGTGGTGCAAATCTCATGCACAACTGATGTCGCCACTGATAGCTAACTCCACCCTTTCATCTACCTCTTTCACTGATATCCACTGAACTGATCATGCACTATAGTGAACTGATGTGTTCTTGAGTTGAATAATTATTTACTAATTAATAAATTAAATAATATTTAATTCACTCCACTCATAACTAATTGATTAGCTAGTTAAAATAATCTCAACTAGTTCAACTAAAATAAACAGAACACAACTCCACTATCTGTCTCATTAACTCCACCAAACTTCTGCCACTGAAGTCCTAACTGAAGTCAACCATGCATGATGCCATCAAAACCTTGGGAATAGCGTAATTCCTCTGTCAGATGCATGAGCCACTTCTGTAGCTCGAACTGAAGTGCTCCAAGAGAGTAAACTGTTGTTTAGAGTCCAAATATTATTATGGGTAAATAATATTTGACTTCCCTATTTTTAGGAGAGGCAGTCTAAAAATAGCCTTCGACCTCTTCGACCTAAAAAATAGAGTCTCATCTATTTTTACCAACATGACCACTGCTCCAAGAATCTCAAACTGGAATCCCCGAACCATGCTCCATATGTCTAAAAATAGACATAGTCTAAAAATAGACTTTGCGCCAGAATTTGCCTGCGGGCCCACTTAGTGAAGGCGACTTCATTTCACTAAGCTCCATCATCTTGTTTCATTTTCAACACTCCCTCTCAGCAAGATATGGATTATCTGCAACCCCTATCCTGCCTCTGTGGAATTCGAACTTGCTCCTGGTGAGCGCCTTCGTCAGGATGTCGGCATCCTGATCCTCCGTGGGAACATATGAAAGCATCATGATTCTCCTCTGAACACAATCTCTGATATGATGGTACCTGATGTCGATGTGTTTGGATCTATCATGAAATACTGGATTAGCCGAGAGTTTAATGCAACTCTGGTTATCACAATAAATCACTGTAGGCTCCAATGCAACCCGAACAATCCAACGAGGATCTTCCTCATCCAAATAGCCTCGCATGCAGCCAAGCTTGCTGCCATGTACTCGGCCTCTGCTGAACTGAGTGCCATGGATCTCTACTCTTCGTCGTATCAGAACGTCGTCACCCAATGCCGAAAACCTCCGGTAAGTGCCCGGTCCGTTGGCCTCGCCCAATCGCATCGCTGAAGCCGCAGCTTCGCTCCATCCTCCCGTCTCGTAATCATAGACCATATCTCGATGTGCCTCTAATATAGCGCAATACATGCTTGCCCGCCTTCCAAAAGAGCTTGGTAGGCTTAACCATAGCTTGCGAAAGCTGGTTAACCGCATAGCATATATCGGGTCGTGTATTGACCAGATACATAAGCGACCCCACCAACTGTCGATAGACAGTGGCATCCACTACCTCCGCTGAAGTAGCATCCTCCTTCCTCCAACCACCAGAAAGAGGAGTGTCAACAGGCTTGCAGCCTTGCATGTTGAACCTCTCCAGAATCTCCCGGGCATACTTGCGCTGAGAAACAAACAGTCCTCCGCTGCGCTGCCAAATCTCCAATCCCAGGAAATAATGAAGGATGCCCAAGTCCTTCATCTCAAACTCTCATGCAAGATCCTCCTTGCATGAAAGTATCAATTGCTCATCGCCAGTCAAAATCAGATCATCTACATACAGTACGATGATCAACAGCTTCCCCTCCACCACAATCTGGTACAGGTTTGGATCCGCCTCACACTTGGAGAATCCAAGCCCGGTGAAGTAGCTGTCTATCCGAGTGTACCAAGCACGAGGTGCTTGCTTCAGCCCGTACAGTGCTCTCTTGAGTCGGCACACATGCGACTCACTGCTGAAGATCTCAAAACCTTCAGGCTGCTCTATGTACACCTCTTCCTCAATGACTCCGTTGAGGAACGTAGTCTTCACATCCATATGATGAATGTGCCACCCCATCTGCGCTGAGAGAGCAAGGATCGTCTGTATGGAAGAGTACCTTGCGACAGGTGCAAAAGTCTCCTCATAATCGATCCCCTCGATCTGTGAAAAGCCACGGGCGACAAATCTCGCCTTGTACTTCTCCACACTCCCGTCAGCTGCCTGCTTCACTTTGTAGATCCATCGCGAACCCACCACCGATTTCCCCACCGGTCTTGGGACAATCTCCCATGCACTGTTCCTGACGATCGAATCATATTCTTCGATCATGGCATCAACCCATGCGGGTTCCTCCACAGCTTCCTCAAAAGAGGATGGCTCCGTCACAACACATTGACTCACAAGAGCCATGGTCCAGGCTATCGAACCGTGGATCGCCGGCTCGTGCGCTGTGCTGTAGGTGGTCCTACAACCTTCTCTGCATCCCGAGCCAGTCGCTCAGCTTCTGTAGTGCGCATGCACCCTCTGATGGTTGGCGCTACATGGGTGGTTTCTTCCACCTCCTGAACCTCCTCTTGTGGCTGATCCACATCCGGAAGCTCCTCCTTAGGAACTAACAGCTCCTCATCTGCATGCAAGTGTAGCTCCCTCTCAAGCGAACACCGCATGGCTTTCTCCTCCTGAAATTTTATATCCCGTCGCACAACAGTCTTTCGACTGTCTGAAAAATACACCCGATAGTTGTGAGGTGTATCAGTGTACCCCACAAATATTCCAACCTCAGCAGTTGGATCCAGCTTCCTTCTCGCATCCTTCATCACATGCATGTAGACAGGAGAACCAAAAATCCACAAATGGGAAATATCAGGCCTCTTGCCAGAATAAGCCTCCTCCGGTGTACTCATGCCAAGAACCTTGTGAGGACAACGGTTCTGCACATACACTACTATATTGCATGCCTCAGCCCACAAGTGAAGGGGTAGGCCCTGATCATGCAACATCGCCCGTGCAGCACCCACGATCGTTCTGTTCTTCCGCTCAGCCACCCCATTCTGCTGTGGGTTATGGGGTGTGATGAGCTCTCTCCGAATCCCTTCTGCGCTGCAGAACTCCTTGAATTCAGCCGAGATGAATTCACCACCGTTATCACTCCTTATAGCAATCACCTTCTTCCCCGACTCCTTCTCGACCAGTGCTTTAAACTCACAGAACTTCGCGAATGTATCGCTCTTCTTCGACATGAAGAAGATCCAGCACTTTCGAGAGAAATCATCAACAAAGATCACATAATACTTGTGCTTTGCTGTCGAAGCAACCGAGAAAGGACCACACACGTCTGTGTGAACTCTCTCAAGGATCGTCGTGGCACGACTATCCTTCTCGTGAAAGGTGGCTTTCACATACTTCCCTAAAGTACACCCCTTGCACTGATCTGACTGCGCAAGAGTGCCCTTAGGAAGCCCAGTAGAAATCTGCTGCAGAATCTTCAAAGATCCATGGTGAAGGTGGCCCAATCTCCTGTGCCACAGTTCGCCCTCATCATCCCGGCTCACCACTTCTCCCGCCTTGCATGCCATAGCTGCGCAGCCATCTACCTGCAACTGATAAAGGTTCTTGGTTCGAACCCCTATCTTCCGGGTCTCTCCAGTAGTCTTACTGCGCAGGAAGGCTTTTCCTTCGTTGAAGACCACATCATACCCCTTATCCTCCAACATCGCCATAGAGATCAAGTTCTTCTTCAATCCAGGTACATGCATGACATCCTTCAATACAAAGGGTTTACCAGACTCCCTCTGAAAGGATATGGTACCGATACCAGTCGCACTGTATCTACCATCATCGCCCATCTCGATGTGCACACCCAAATCTTTGTCCTCCAGATCTGAGAACAACTCCCGATCTCCCGTCATATGGAATGACGCACCGCTGTCCAAGAACCACACCGATCCCATCACACTTGAAACCAAGCATGCAATCAGTGAAAAGTCAAGCTCGAACTGTGAAGCCAAAGCTTCTCCATCTGCAGATCTTCCCGCTTGCTTGTTCTTCTTCTTCTTTGGAAAATTTGTAGCATAATGTCCGTGATCATGGCAGTGAAAACATTTCACTTTCGCCATATCCTTCTTCTTGCCCTTAGCTCCAGAATGAGAGGTTTTCTTACCCTTCCCTTTCTTAGCTTTGGACACCAAAGCGCAGTTTTCTTCATCAGCTCCCTTTGATGAAGATCCATCTCGATTAGTCCTCCTTATCTCCTCCTGCATGAGATCCGCCCAAAGGCGCTCCCATCCCGGCAGCTTCTCCCGACCATTGACACTATCTTGATATGAGTGCTAAGCCTTCGGAAGACCAAGGAGAGCCAGGTCGACCATATCCTCTTCATCGACAGTAACTCCCACACTTCCGCCACCTCATTGAGGAACCTCAGAGTTTGGCGATACTGTCGCCCTTCTCCATCTTGATGTTCCTGAGCTTATCTTTGAGCGCCAGCTTCCTTTGGTCGCTCTTACTCTGGAATAGATCCGTCAAAGCTTTCCACATTAAATATGGAGTAGCCTTTCCATGCAGGCCGGATACAATATGATCCTTGACGCCCTCCAACAGGATCCTTCGACACTTCGCCATCTTCTTTTGCCATGCTTCGACTTCAGCAGGATCAGTGGGCTTTTGGACATCCGTATCTACGAACTCCTTCAGACCATTATCTTCTAATACTGCCTCCATGCGATCCTTCCATGCAACATAATTTGAACTACCTTCAAGAGCATATTCGAGTCGCAAACCGTTGAAAGACATTTTCAACACTGGCACCAAGAAAACAAAACTGCTGCAAAATTTCGAATTCCACCTCAAAGCTTAGCCACTCTAGATCTGTGAGAACAAATTATTTCTAGCACAGAGATTGACTGCAAGGGGCGTTTACCAGACCTTTCATTTTCCGAAGAAATATGAATCCGGAGGCTACCTGGCCCGCATGCAGACTCTGTCTACCGAAATAAGTTTGTAATCACTGTGATGATCAATCTGAACTTCAATAGCTCCGATACCATGTAGAAATTTTCTGAATAATAAATAATTATCCACCGAGACTATCCTGGTCACATACTGTTTTAACTTCATACACAACACATAATCTCTTCCACTCAACCAACTCAGATCATCACACATGCGGAATTAAAATCAAGCGATAACACATCAAATCATCATACACATTAACACAGTATGTATGGGGAAAGCTTATAGCTGAAAACCCCATAGCTATTGTGTATATTATAATGGAGAAATCATGTAACAAACTTAGTACAATACTCCTCACAAGTACTCAGTACTTTCTCATGAAGTTACACACAATCTAGCTCAGTTTTGAACAGGTTACTGGTTCAAAACTCACCGCCAATTGCCTTGCCTCTATTGCGCAATCCAGGCCTGTCTATATAGAGATTCAAGGTTCGAATCTCCTTGGCTTGACAGCGCAATCTTCATGGGAAATTTCCTCCAAGTGTGGTTCAAATCTCATGCACAACTAATGTCACAACTGATAGCTATCTCAACCCTTTCATCTACCTCTTTCACTGGTCTCCACTGAACTGTCCATGCACTGTAGTGAACTGATGTGTTCTTGAGTTGAATAATGAGTTAATAATTAGTGAATTAAATAATATTTAATTCACTCCACTCATTACTAGTTGATTAGCTAGTTAAACTAATCACAACTAGTTCAACTAAGTTAAACCGAACACAACTCCACTATCTCTGCCTCATTAACTCCACTAAATCCTCTCACACTAAGTCCCAACCGGTCAACCATGCATGATGCCATCAAACCCTTGGGAATAGCGTAATTCCCTCTCGCTGTATGCATGAGCCACTCTCTCGTAGGCCTCAATCAAAGTGCTCCAAGAGAGAACCTGTTTAGAGTCCAAATATTATTAAGGGTAACTAATATTTGACTTCCCTATTTTTAGGAGAGGCAGTCTAAAAATAGACTTCGACCTCTTCGACCTATAGGTCACAAAAATAGAGTCCCATCTATTTTTACCAACATGACCAATGCTCCAAGAATCTCATACTGGAATCCCCGGACCATGCTCCATATGTTTAAAAATAGACATAGTCTAAAAATAGATTTTGCGCCAGAATTTGCCTGCGGGCCCACTTAGTGAAGGTGACTTCATTTCACTAAGCTCCATCATCTTGCTGCATTTTCAACATATCTACCTAGGAAGAGGGTGAAAAAGTGGTAGAAATTGATTAATAGTGCATGTAAGAGTGAAAATTTGACTAAGGCAAGATACATTAGTGAAAATTAAGTGCAAAATATAAGCATGCAAAAGGAAAAACAAGCATTCATATGACCACAGGTGGGAAAGAAAAAAGAAAAAAAAGTTGATGCGACACTTGTGAAAAGGGAACAACCGACTGATGAAACACTTGTACAAGCTAATATAAGGTAAAATTCTAGTAACTATGAAAATAAACAAGCAAAACAACACTCACATAAGTGAAACGACAAAAAGAGACATAAAAAGTGACAAAAGTGAAACTTACCCAGAAAAGTGCTGCAAACTCCACCGAAATCTCTTCGATATCCTTGGGAAAGCTACAGATCCAAGATTGAATGTAAAAATGAGATTTAGGGGTGTCTATTATACAGATTTAGGTTGGTGAGGGCTTATGAGGCGCATGCCTAAAATAAAGGAAAAAAATGACACTTGGTGAACAGTTAAAAATAGCAACTTGTGACACTCTTTCGGAAACTAATAATCTAGTCCCTCACTAGAGAAAATATAAGCCTAAAAGTGGCCTCCTAAGAAATAATAAAAAAAAATAGTTAAAATAATAAAATATGAGTTATAAAATTTGGAGGGAAAAGAAGAAAACGACTTCTTTTAATTGTATTTTTGGATTATCTCCTTATAGGTTTACTCAAATTTCCAATGTATACACTCGTTGGATACGAAATTAAATTCCACATCTAGAGAGTACCCATTTTGCATACTTTTTAGAAGACGCACATTAATAAAAACTAAAGATACATTAAGAAATTCTGTTGAACGCGCTTTCTTATGTATATTCATTTTTTATTAATGTGGGTCTTCTCAAATGTATGCATAATGGGTACTCATTGGATGTGGAATTTTATTTTGCATCTAATGAGTGTCTACACTTGAAACTTGAGTAAACCTATATAGAGATAAACAAAAAATACAATTAAAAAAATAGTTTTTCTTCTTTTCCCTCCAAAATATTTACATGTACCTCTTTCTTAATTTAAAGTATTATAATTGGTTTACATATTATGACATGGAAATTAAATGAAAATTTCATGGGAACTTTTAGGCTGAAATTTCCTCTATTGATTTTCTAGGAGTTGCTTTTTTGCTTCTTTTTTTTTCTTTTCTGAGAAACCTTCCATTCACACTATCAAGAAGGATTGTGCAATTCCCAACCAAGGGGACTAGGAAACTTCATGACTCAGTGAATTTTGCAGTTTATGAGTGTAGGGGAAGCTCCTTCCCAATTTCTGAGCTCAAGGTAGGTTTTCCCCTCAGGATTGCGCAATTTTTGAGCTCAAGGATGGCCTACCTCTTGGGACTGCACAATTCATTTCCTCAAGGTTGGAATGCATTCTAATATTGTGCAATTTCTAAAGGGGAGACCAACAATGTTGCAAGGTCAAGGAAGAAGATGAATTGTGTTTGAAAAGTTGGGATTAGGATCAAAAAAATGCATCGTAAGCACTACATGAAATGATATCTCTTTGACATAGCATGAATAATTGATGATAAGGAATGATAAGCTCTTGTGGATAGAAGGAGGCTCCAAAATCAAAACATGGGCAGAATTTTGAAGGGTGGTTGTAGTCGCTACAACATTTTGCAACACACTGGTAGAACTCCAACTCTCTGTATGGATATTACTTCATGTAAAACATGTCTAACTCTTCAGGAATTATTTTTTATTTCATTGATTACCATAGATTATTTACTTAGCTTGAGTTAAATATATAGTCCCTACCATACTCTTTATCGGCGACACACTTTACAAATACAAGTCACACTCAGTTTTTTAGATTAGGGATGAGGAGTATATATATATATATATATATACAAGTGGAAAATCATTATCAGGGTCTTAGTTTTCATATCTGGTGTTTCTCTGCTACCAGAAGGCCTAATGAGTACCCTGACGGAGTCACTTCAGGAACAAAAAAATTTCTCCACTGCCAGAAATCTTGGACAGTACCCTGATGGAGTTGCTTGCTTCACCCCCCTACGTAGGAAGCCTTTCTATTATTTCACCCTTTATTTATTTTTTCTTATTTTTTCATACAATTGTACATAGGAACTTAATGATTTCATGGGGTGGAAGAGGGATCCCGAATTATTGAGAGTAGAATAGGTTTTCCCTTCAGAGAAGGATATTTATACACCTATGAAATATAGTTCACATGTTAAATTTCACAAGGAAAAACCGAAAAATCATAAAATACCGATTAGAGTAGGTGGTACTAGTTATAGATTCAAGTTGTGTGATTCCCCTATGTTTTCTCCGAGAAAGAATGCATTTTCCATCATGGTATCATCAATTAAAAGTGCAAGATACACACAAAGGGAGAGAATAACAGATAACCAAGCATTGATAGTAGCACAATCTCCTCTTTCACTTCACCATGCTTGCTTTGGAAACCAAACACAATCTCATGCGGAAGCTATTTAAAACGAAATGAAAGGAAAAATTAAGGGCAAAAAGAAAATAAATAAAAAAAACAAGCAAAAAATGAAACTAACCCCACTCCTAAGCTAACTATAACAAGGTCAAGCTTACGTGAAATGAAACTTCCAATATAACCATCGAATCGTTTCCTAACCTGAGCAAGTGAAGACATCAATAAAAAGAAATATATTTGAGAATAACACCAAACAAGAAAGATACATCGTGACATGTTGCAACATTTGAAGATTGAAAATGCAAGCAAAAACATACATTGAGAAAGGATTTGAGAAACATTATGTGGATGCATTTTTGAATTTACACACATCACAGCGAGGTAACATGCATAAACATTCTTTCGAACTTCCAAACAAGGTGAACATAAAGAATGTATAAAACTTTTGTTTCGAAAAGAAGCTCATCAGGGATGACTCCTCCAATACTTCAGTGATAAGATCATGCAAAATAGATGGAGGATGTGAAAATTGTGAAACATATTGATTTTCAATTTGCATGATCAATGGATGAGGATTCCTAGAAGTTGAAGTATTTTCCTGATCATTGTTATAGGCCATTTTGTCACATCCAAAGTATTACTATCCTATAATCTACAGGATGTCAAGGCAAATAATTATTTTTCTATAGATTTTTCATACTAAAAATAATGCTCCATGACTGTCATTTATTTCCTAGTAGGTACTGCTGGTAAAAAGAACGAAGAATGGTTTCTCTTAGGTTTTGAAATTCCTTTACAAGCGCGTGGAGGAAATACTTTGAAAAAGACTTTAGAACTTATCCTAGTTCTAATACATGGCTAACTGCTTCATTTTCCATATAGGCCAAGCCAAGCCTAAATACCTTATTCAGTGCTTATCCATCTCATTAAGCTTCCAAAACCCTAATATAAAGTTTCTAGACTTTATAGTATAAAGCTCCGCCCATCCTATGAAACACACACACACACACACACACACACACACACACACACACATATATATATAACTTCTCAGAAAACCCAAAACCTTACTGCAAAAACACTCACATTCCCTTTATATCCTAATTCCTACACCACCCTCGCATTCATTTATCCCCGACCCACCGTTGCATCCCATGTCACATCCCACGTCACATCCACTTGTAAACTTCCCGCACCTTTCCACCATATTCGCTCCCCATCTCCACATCCGATAGTCTTCAACACTCTTCGGCCCTCCCCAGTCCCTGAAATTTAACCACAGGGGGGTTCTGAAAGGAGTGGTATCTCTTACCACCGTTCTTGCTACATGTCACGGCCAGAAAATTTCTCACCCCCCATCACAAATACCGCTAACCAGATATGCCCCCCTCCAAAATCCGGTTTCAAGTTTTTGCAGGTCAAGCGCAGTGCTGGTGACTTTTATTGAAATTGAATGGACTCTGCCTTTCCATAGAAACAGGATTGCAGGGAATTTGTGAAGAGAAACAACAATGTTGGGGATTATTATGTTATAGTTATGTAAGTACTGAGTTCGAGCCTACAGGAGGTTTTCAATACTTCTGGCTAGTGATGTTGACTGTGATGGTAGCATTATGACTATACTTTTGCTAGAGGGAGATCCACACATGACCCTTTTTCACCAGAAGTTCAAGGGTTACTGAGAAACCTGTTATTGATATGAATGGGGTGCGTGAAATTAGAAGAGGCAGGATCGGATTCCAAAATTCTTGGCCCTGATATATAGGAGGTCGATTATGTTGCATGGATTTGCAACCAGGATGCTTGTGCACGTAGTGGGAAAAACGTTCTATGCAATCAATTCTATTCGTTCATGAGAATTGGAACTCGGTTAATCTTGTACCCGAGTTGAAACCTCTTGCTAAGAGAAGGAAATTAGAATATTTAACAGTCGACCCTATTCTCATGGTTAGCATACTAATGGAGCAAATGTTAAGGCTTATTCATCAATGTGGAATGCCTCGTGGAGATGTAGATTTTTTCAACTGAGATGGTGGCATAAACTGTTGCTGAAATTGTTTCCATATTGAATAAAATGTCCATTTTCCGCAATCCTCGTTGAAATCTTGGTGGGACAATTGCTACACTTGTATATGATCTTGATGTGGAGGCCCCGGTCAGAACATTGGACATGCGAGTAGTAACAAGTCATTTTTCCCATGTTTGTTCTGATGCCCATGATCTTATAAAAACTAGGAAAATTCAGTTAACGAAACCACTTCTCCTTGTTATTACGGCATGCTATGTATGTTTCCCCAAGCTCAGCGCAAAAGGTTTTGTTGGAATAAAATAAGGGAACAGATTCTGGTAAGAGAAGCTAAGTGGCTACATTTAAGAATTCAAAGGCATAGGTAGCAGAGATTCAGGCACCAAAGTAGTAGTATTAGAAGTGTATGAGGGACAAATGGAAAATTCAAAATTTTTGTCACAGTAATCTTCTATTTTTCCCAGCACTTACTCAACCTCAAGATATCACAGAGATCAACCACTTGATGAAAATACTTATTCATATATGTTATCCATCTTTCGAATGGAAAAGAATATCTGGTTAATAATAGCATCTTGAGAAGTAGGAGGAAGTTTTACACATGTCACCCTTGTGGCAATCACTTCCTTAAATACTGATGATTAGTTATACATGTGTCATTAGTTTTATAATAGTTTCTCTATTTTTAGAGAATTTGGAGGAATTTTTATACATGTCACCCCTGTCGGCAATCACTTCCTTAAAGACTGATGATTATTTATACATGTGCCATTAGTTTTATAACAGTTTCTCTATTTTTAGAAAGTATATGGAAGATTCGAGTGAAAAGCTAGATCTTATAGTTAAGTCTATATATTGTGATGTAAAATAAAAAGAGTGGAAGGGGGGATATTGTAATGAGAAAGAGCCCTATTCTGTAAAGTGGTTCACTAAGTTTCAAGTTACTATTTTCAAATTAACACAAGACCAGTTGTTTAGGATTCAAGTGGTGTCTGAAATGGTGATTTTTTCTCCTATTTTTATATGTTATCCATTGTTTTCCTTTCTTAGTATTTCTGAATTCCAATTGTAGAACAGAAAATGATGAATAGGATTTGTTACCAGAGCACCCTATTCTAGTTGCGTTTACAATATTCTATGTTTTCCACTGATGCCAAATCAAGTAATTCTTAATTTCTCCTTGATTTTTGTTGAACCTTACATTCTAGTCTAATTGAGGAAATATTAATTTCTCCTCAATTTCTACTGGATTACACTCTTCTTGTATCTTCCCATTCCATTTAATTCTCATAGATCCAAAGTAGTACACCTAAATTTCATTGTTTCACTCATGTTTTATTACTTCTACAAATTGATCACCCAAGCCTTTTGACTCCATTGCCCAATGGCCTTTTCCCTTAATTTCCTCACCAAACCAATTAAAAAATCCAAACTTTGAACCCATTAACTAGCCTAAAATTCCAAATCAAAAAAACTATATCTAACAGAGAGATCCCTCTCTAGGTCTAGGAGGGCTAGATCCTAGGCCTGAAGCAGTTTTGATGCTGGCCCTCTGAGATTCTGTCTTCATCCTTGGAATCATGGGGAGCTAACATAGTGGCGACTCCACTGGGGACGAGTTTTATGTTCCTCAGTAACACTTATCAAGTTCAGATCTGGCTAATGATGGTGGACAAAAAGCCAGACACAATAAGGCTAAATAATCCACTTGGAAACTCCAATCCAAATTAGTTTCATTCAAAGACTCCACTAGAGGAAGAACCTGAAACATGACAAGACAATCTGGAAAGATTAGGTATTCAAGCTCAAATTTTATTCAAGATATTTTTGGCTCTATCTGTAGTTATTTTTTATATTATCATGATCCTGGTCAAGAGTATGTTGTTGAAATACATAGTCATCAATTTCAACCTGAAAATCGTAAAGGGATTGAGCCCATCCCTATAACCCTTGTACTCACTCCAATACATGTAAAGAGCCCAATTAGAAAAAAGCCTCATCCTTTATCTCCTATTCTTTTTTAAATACCAAATATTCATGAGCCCCTTTCTTTACCCCTATACCTGTAAAAGTCTCTGACAAATACAAGGCTCTATTTTTGCCTCCTATTCTCCATGACCTCCCTGCAAATTATAGCAATAATCTACCCATATTTGATGGAGAAAATGCGAATATCACTGCTGAAAAGCACATTCAAAATCTTGAGGATTTTCTTGATCTGTTTGAGGTGGAAGAAGATGGTGTGTGTATCATAATTTTTGCCTTATCATTGCAAGGTAAAGTTAAAATTTGGTTTAAAAATCTTCCAGTTGTAAGCATTAGCAATTTTCATCAATTTGTGCAATTTTTCCTGGAGAGATGGGTGATCATGGGAAATATTTTCATCATCTTAGAAGGGTACAACCATTTAAAAAGACAACCAGGGGAGACATTACAGCATTTTTCAGCCCGATTCAATAAAGTATATCATTCAATGTCTTTTATTATTGTTGGGAAAAATCTTTGAGGAGGAAATTTGAATCGGTATTTAGAGGCGGCTGAAAACTTTACTTTTTCTTTTCTCTCTAAAACCATACGGCTAGCACCTTGAACCCAACTCGCGTATACACGCGGATATCATTAAGACAACTCGCGTATGCCCATAAATCTAATTATGCATTTAATTCTTTACTCAAATCATTGCATCATTCATTCATCGGATGTTTATAAAATAGTTAAAGAGGAGCAGTAAGAACAGAATGAATAATCACACATAATCAACACACATGAACACCAGGATTTAAGGTGGAAACCCAATTCAGGATAAAACCACCGTTGCCATCGTCTCAGTCTTCAATATTTATTATATAGAGAAAACTTCTTACAATTTTATGCGGCTGAACTCATACATACTGTGACACCCACCTACGAAGGCTGCCAACCTTCTCTCGTTCTCCGACCACCACTAGAAGGGCTCCAACCCCCTGATCTCGTTTACCGGCCCCTCCCCATCTGGAAGGGAGCTACTACCCCCTGCTCTCATTTACCAGCCTCTCCTGGAAGGGAGCTACTACCCCCTGCTCTCGTTTACCAGCCTCTCCTGGAAGGGAGTTACTACCCCCTGCTCTCGTTTACCAGCCTCTCCTAGAAGGGAGCTACAACCCCCTCACTGAAGGCTTCGACCCTTAGCACCACCATGGACCACGTTTCATCAAATTTTCATACTGGATCCAATAGCTTCCACACAACATACCTTGTATGCCACTTTTCATCATATTTTCAGACTGCACCCATTCCATACATCAAACTTAAACGTATAACTTCATCAACCAACAACTTGATCTTCAATCAACATAATCAGCAGTATCTTCAACATTCAAACAACCCAGAACTGTATGAATACATCATTGACAGATAGTAGTAAAACAACAAAACAAATCAGACATTTCATTCCACACACTTCAGCAAAACCCTAGATTCCATACGCGCTTTTACTTTACTGAACCTGCGTATACACGCGCTTTCACAAAGACAAACCTTCGTATACGCTTTTTTGATGAAACTAACATGCGTATATACGCACTTTCGCTAAGATGAACATGCGTATAGATCTGTAACTTTTCAGAACTATGCATCTCTTCAGAACAGATAACTCAGATTTCACCCTTTACTTCAGCAAAGATTAGTGATCCCTCTTCATCATTTTCTTCATAGGTACATTATTAATTCAGATCAATCAATAAACTGTTACCCATTCCATGCAGAAATACTTCATAATGAATTATTCATTAAAACCCAGACTTCAGAATAGATACACAGATACAAACTGAACAGACATTGATTCAAATAGCATACGCTACTTTGCTTTACTAAGCCACGTACATATGTGCTTTTCTTACATCAACCTGCGTATACTTCTGTGTATTTTATTCTTCAAAACCCTTAACTGCCATACGCGCTTTTCATATATCAAACCTGTGTATATACGCGCTTTTTGTTGAAACCAACTAGCGTATAGATCTGTAAAAATAAATTTTGCAGAACATACTAGATCTATAAAACTTACCTAGATTTATTCATTTAATTCAGCAGACTTGCGCCAGATCTTCACCATCCCTTCAGTAGGTCATTCTGGAGATTCATCATCATCAGATCTAGAGATCTTGACCCATCATTATATCCATGGGTGCAACATAGATTCAGATCTAACAATTAAGAACAGAGTTCATCCATGTAGATATCTCTTAAAGAGATTTACTTATTAACAACCCTTACACATGCACACCTTGCACTATGATCCTCTTCTCTTTATATAGTTTTAGCCTTTATCAATACCATGAGCCAAAACCACACACTTCCGATGGTATTCTTGGACAGAATTAAATAAACCATACAACGCTCAATATTGTGTGCGAAAACCATGGTAATGCCCCTTGGTATTATAAATTTGGAGCGCAAAAGGGCATACGCGACTTGGGACATACTTATCCGCGTGCATACGCGACTTGGCCTTTACAAACTCGCGTATACATTGTGACATATTATATTTATCATTTCTCCAGCACTTACTGGAATTATTTTCTCCGTCACATCTATAGATACATCATTCTTACATTTTCTATCCAAAGACAACTTCATCAAGTAGGTTGCCATCAAGGACAACACATTGCATCATATTGCCAACAATCTCCCCCTTTGGACTTTATGGAAACCATGATGGTGTTTGATCACCACAACAGATAGATACATTGAATATAACCATTATTCAAACACCATGATACTCTCCCCCTTTGACATCAAGGTCAAAGGGCAGATCAAAACCAAAACAAGGTTTTTATTCTCTTGTAGAAAGAAGAGCTCTGTAGATCTGATGTGCACTGAAGTGACCATGCTCCCTCTGAGTTCATGCTGAATCTTCAAACATATTTTTCAATGAAGTACATGACTCTATGACCTTTCCTATCACCAAGGACTCATACTTACAGCAATGATCCAACCAAGTGGATTTACATATGTGACTCAAGTACCCAACCAAGTGGGTTTACACATTTTGACTCACCTACCCAACCAAGTGGGTTTACAAATTTGAACAAGTCCTTACATGACTAAATATTTCAATTTTACATCATAGGTCTCAACATGACCTTTTTCATCAATTACAGAAATAACTTATACAATCAAGATCAAAGATTCTCAAGCATGAGATCAGACTACAATAAATAATTAGAATGCCAACAATGCATCCTTTCCACATGACCAATGCTCCCCCTTAGCTTATGTATACTGAACACTTTCAACAACAAATAATCAAGGCATCTTCATCAGAAGCATTAGAGAATGAAACAGAAATATGAGAGCTGGAACATCACCAGAGATACCCAACAGCACTGCAGCTGTGCTGAATAATGCTGACCCAGAAAACTTTTGTCAACAAACACCCATACGCGGTTTTTTGTCTATAAACTCGAATATATACGCGACTGTCCTTCAGGAAATCCGCGTATCCAATTTAATCTTCTGATTTTAAGCAGGTATGATCTTCTGCATGGCAGATACTACTCCCAGCTTATGTCTGAGATATTCGAACGCTTCCCAGGGCCCCATATAGAATGCACCACCACTAGTGCTTTTCCAATCATCAACATTTCCAGCCCAATAGGTTTTCAATCTTCCATGCCATACTTCTTCAAGATTTGCTTAAGATATTTTGCTTGTGATAAGAATATGCCATCTGTTGCTTGTTGCACTTGTAAGCCAAGAAATAATGTTAGTTCCCCAAGTAAAGACATTTCAAATTCTTTCTGCATAGTAGAAGCAAATTTCTGACTCATAGATTCTTCATTACTTCCAAAAATGATGTCATCAACATATACAACCACAATAAATAGTTTATCATTTTCATTTTTTGTGTATAAGTTGCTATCAGCAGACCCCTTTGAAAATCCTTGTTGGTGAGGATATTTGTCAAGACAATAATACCATGCCCTTGGAGCTTGTTTGAGACCATATAGAGCCTTTTTAAGTCTACAAACAAGTTTTTCATCATTTCCCAAAATGAACCCTTTTGTTTGTTCTATATAAACTTATTCTTCAATAGACAATATGTGTCAAGCAATCATCCATGTGATCTGTTATCACCAAGATCTTCATGATTTATATTTATTTCATAATCATGATGTAACATGTGTAGGAATTATGTATAAAAGGTCTCAACCATGACAAAAGTCATCAGCAACAAACTCTGCATGATCTGTCCTTATCTTCGAATCATAAGACTTCCATCTCATCCATGTGTGAAAACAAAATATACTCTTTAGCAAAAAGCAATAAGGGCTCATCCATAATCTCATCATAAGAAACCATGTATCATGTCATCATCATTTGAGCATGAGTATTACGAGAAATAAGGAATAAGCAGATACAATGCCAACAATGCAATCATTTGTATTTAGATTGATGCTCCCCCTGAACCTGTGTTCCTGATCTTTAGTTGTCTTACTGTTTTTCTTATCAGAAATACATACACTACTATCTCCAATGGAACTCGCATGTATACGCGGATTTAGTTCATGAAACCCGCATATGAAAAGTGAAATACTGAAAATTTCACATCTCCATTTTCTCCTGGATTTATACATTTTGTACCTGTCTTCTGTTGTCACATTAGATGCACTGTTAGAAATAAACACAACCCAAATTACCAAACCAACCATGGGAATCACCATATATTTCTCCCCTTGTGATGATACATTACTGATTCCTATAATGTATCTCACATCACTCCTGCAGTCATTATGAGAAGTAAGCTTTAGAAGTGGAAGACTGTAGTAGGATTATTATCCCCTACGTTTTTGACCGGTCCTCCTTTTTCCAGCTTTGCTTGAAATTTCTTATTGTGTGCTGGAAATTATCCAATTTCTTAGATCTATTAATCCTGCATTATTTTTCTACATGTCCATACTTGTTACAAGCATAACATCTTGTGTGACCAGAAAAGTAAGCATAGGGATCATAATGTGTTTTTCTATTCTTTCTTCTATTGCAATCAGCTGCTTTATGACCAAACTTGCTGCATGAAAAACAATATCCCTTAAAGAAACCTGAGTACCTTTCTGTGTAGAATCTATTTGTTTGTGACTGAAACAATCTGCTTCTGCAATTGGCTGCAACATGCCCATAATTATGACATTTATAGCATTCAACATTATTGATCAAAGGAGAGAATCGATTGATGCTTCTATAGTTAGGAGGGAATGATTTCTTTTGAGAGTTCATGATTGTCAGTTGACCTTTTGTTTCTTTCAACACTTCAGGTTTTGCATTGATATCCTTTGAATATTTAGCACTTTCTTGTGAACTAGATCCTCCTTTAACAGTTTCATGAAAACCAAGACCAAATTTAACAGAAGGAGACCTTTGACTACTAAGAATATTGTCCAGAATCTTAGTACTATCTTGAAACCTCTAGAGTTTATCTTTTTCTTCTAATTTACCTTTTAAAATGTTTACCTCAACCTCCAATATTTGGCATTGCTTCTTCATACTTTCTTCGACCCTTCTTCCTTCTTCTACTTGATCATTCAATTTTAAAATCTCTTCCTTCAACCCATTTTCTTGTTCTTCAAAAGTTTGTAAAAGTTCTTCATTCTTCTTATTTGATTTTTCCAGATCTGTTTTGAGAGAGATGATTTCTGCTTCAATTCTTTCACTTCGATTGGTTACTTTATCCTGCAGTCTTTGATACATTTATATCTTTCCATTAATTCTAGAGATCATATCTTTGTAGATAGATTCCTTCTTTTTAAATTGATCTTCAACATTGTTCTTGAGATTTGCTTCTAGACCCATACTGTTACTTTCACTATCATTTTCACTATCTTCACCATTGCTACAATAAGGAAGTGAATCACAAGAACAAGGATTAATACCTTTTGCATCATCTTCATTTTCTGTCGTACACGATTTCTAAGATATCTTCTTTCCTTGAGTAGCCCTCTTATTTTGCTTCCTTCCCATTGTGACGGATCACCTTCAAGCGATCAAGCTTCTGTAGAAGGACCTGCTCTGATACCAATTATTGGGAAAAATACTAAGAGGGGGGGTGAATCAGTATTTAGAGCTAACTGAAAACTTTTTACTTTTTCTTTCTCTCTAAAACCATACGCTACTTTACTGAACCCAACTCACGTATACATGCGGATATCCTTAAGAAAAATTGCGTATGTCCAGAGATCTTATTATGTATTTAATTCTTTACTTAGATCATTGCATCATTCATTCATCAGATGTTTAGTAAGCAGTAAGCATGTGCAGTAATAACAAAATAAACCATCACACATAAGCAACACACATGAACACCAGTATTTAAGGTGGAAACCCAATTCGGGAGAAAACCATCACTGATGTCGTCTCTGTCTTCAATATTTATTATAAAGAAAACTTCTTACAATTTTGTACTGGCGCAGACTCATACCAGCACGCAGGCACCCACCTGCAGAAGGGTGCAACCTTCTCTCATTCTCCAGCCACTACTGGAAGGGAGCTCCAACCCCCTGATATCGTTTACCAGCCTATCCTGGAAGGGAGCTACTACCCCCTGCTCTCGTTTACCAGCCTCTCCTGGAAGGGAGCTACTACCCCCTGCTCTCGTTTACCAGCCTCTCCTAGAAGGGAGCTACTACCCCCTACTCTCATTTACCAGCCTCTCCTGGAAGGGAGCTACAACCCCCTCACTGAAGGCTTCGACCCTCAGCACCACCATGGACCACGTTTCATCAAATTTTCATACTGGATCCAATAGCTTCCACACAACATACCTTGTAGGCCACTTTTCATCAGATTTTCAGACTGCACCCATTCCATACATCAAACTGAAACTTATAACTTCATCAACCAATAAACCAACAAATTGATCTTCAATCAACATAATCAGTAGTATATTCAACATTCAAACAACCCAGAACTGTATGAATACATCATTGACAGATAGCAGTAAAATAGAAAAACAGATTAAACATTTCATTCCACACACTTTAGCAAAACCCTAGATTCCATACGCGCTTTTACTTTACTGAACCTGCGTATACATGCGCTTTCACAAAGACAAACCTGTGTATACGCTTTTTTGCTAAAACGAACCTACGTATATACTCACTTTCACTGAGATGAACATGCGTATAGATCTATAACTTTTCAAAACTATGCAGCTCTTCAGAACAGATAACTCAGATTTCACCCTTTACTTCAGCAAAGATTCGTCAGATCACAGATCTAAACATTCCATAAACAGATCTAGAAAATACATAGTCATTTCAGATCTAGTGATCCCTCTTCATCATTTTCTTCATAGGTACATTATTAATTCATATCAATCAATAAATTGTTACCCATTACATGTAGAAATACTTCAGAGTGAAGTATTCATTAAAACCCAGACTTCATAATAGATATGTAGATACAAACTGAACAGACATTGATTCAAATAGCATACGCTACTTTGCTTTACTGAAGCCGCGTACATACGCGCTTTTCTTACATCAACCCGCATATACTTCTGTGTATTTTATTCTTCAAAACCCTTAACTTCCATACGCGCTTTTCATGTATCGAACCTGCGTATATACGCGCTTTTTGTTGAAACCAACTAGCGTATAGATCTGTAAAAATAAATTTTGCAGAACATACCAGATCTATAAAACTTACCCAGATTTATTCATTTAATTCAGCAGACTTGCACCAGATCTTCACCATCCCTTTAGTAGGTCATTCTGGAGATTCATCATCATCAGATCTAGAGATCTTGAACCATCATTATATCCATGGGTGCAACATAGATTCAGATCTAACAATTAAGAACAGAGTTCATCCATGTAGATATCTCTTAAAGAGATTTATTTATTAACAACCCTTACACATGCACACCTTGCACTATGATCCTCTTCTCCTTATATAGTTTTAGCCTTTATCAATACCATGAGCCAAAACCACACAACTTCTGATGGTATTCTTGGACGGAATCAAATAAACCATACAGCGCTCAATATTGTTTGCAAAAACCATGGTAATGCCCCTTGGTATTATAAATTTGGAGCGCAAAAGCGCATACGCGACTTGGGACGTACTTATCCGCGTGCATACGCGACTTGGCCTTTACAAACTCGCGTATACATTGTGACATATTATATTTATCATTTCTCCAGCACTTACTGGAATTCTTTTCTCTGTCACATCTGTAGATACATCATTCTTACATTTGCTATCCAAAGACAACTTCATCAAGTAGGTTGCCATCAAGGACAACACATTGCATCATATTGCCAATAATTATAAGGCCACCCCTAGGATTAGCTCTCTTGCACTACTCAGATGAATTTGACCCAGAGATGGCATTTCAATTATGAGAAAGGGACACTGCAACCCTTGAGGAAATGAAAAATATTGCAGTTGATGTAGAAGCTAATTTGCTAAACAGAGAGGCCAAGTTAAAAGCAGTGAAGAAGCACAAAAGAGAAAAAGAGAAATTGATATCTTCAGAGATAAAACTAGATATCTTGAAAATTAGAGTCAACAAAATGATGCATAAGATTAGAAGAAAAGAAGAACTTGTTGTCCAAATACCTCATGTTCACTAGCTCCAGAAGAGACAGGGATCAATGTACCCAAGAAATTTGTAGCTCATCCTTGGTATCCTACAATAGAAAATGATTATTTCATGTACTCAATTCACAACATGACCAAATATGAAGTTCAAAATCAGATCATGGTGGAAAAATATTCCGATGTAATGTTCATGTTTGATGACCTTGCATGTGTAGATGATTTTCCCGGAAATGATCATCAGAATGATGGTTATGTGGTTGAGGTTGAGGTTGATTATTCAAAGCAGACAGCACCATATTTTTGGATAGAACAAACCCAGTTATCACAATGCAAAGATGGCAATCAAACTCTCTATGTTGAGTATGATTGCAAAAAGGAGAATGCAAAAAGTTTTGAAGTAAGTGAAAAATGCCTTCCTCTATGTTTTTGCTCGCTTCTGAGAGAAAATTATTAAAAAAAAATTCAAAAGTAGGATTAGATAACTCTCCCACCAATCAGATGAGGAAATCATGGATGATAAAGAATATGTTTTAGATCCAGGGGTTCAGCCTTTGAGTCTTTTTGAGTGTAAAATCTCAAATAAAATCACAAATTCTGAAACAGATGATAAATTGATCCAGTTTTATTCTCTACCTTTATGTTTTAATTCGTTTCAGATTGTGAAAGAAAATTTGGATCACATTTTGGTTGATAATCACGGGAGAAATTGTGAGATCTCAGTAGAACCAATACTACAGCCATCTAAACACCACATGATCCAATAACTGACACATTGGATGGTTTTTGTTTCCAAAGGCAGTATTCATGTATTCGCAATACTCTCAAAATTTTCTATGAAATGTATACGATCAGGCAGTCTACCCCATTGTCTTATTCAGTAGAACTAGTGGCACAAAACTCATCAGGTAAAATGCAAGCATGTTCCGAGTTGTTTAAAGACATGGAGAGCACATATGCAGTACCAGGATATGACGTTGAAATTGCTGAGTCAAAATACCCAAAAATAAGTCAAGTGTATCTTGATCTGGTGGTTGTCTATATGGATAAATTGTTCTTCACAAAGCTAGCACATATTTCCAGCATGTCAGTTTTTTTTCGAGTGTACCAAGAGCCATGTAAACAAGATCATGCCGAGAATTTCTATCAGGCACCATTATCAAGTTTTTCTCTGAGCATGGTGAAAAGAAATGAAAGAAAAAAATATTACAGCAGTTGCTTGATTGGTTGCAGTACATTATTTTATCATTTTCACAAGTAGTGATTTCAGTAGGTTAGGGTAGGTAGGTGTGAAAATAAGCTCAGTACTCTGAGCATATTTTCAATTTTAGTTTCAGATCACTTTTCAGATTTCAGTTCAAGAGTGTTCCAGACTTTAGTTGCAGAGAGTTATGTTTTCAGCTTAAATATTTTCAACCACAGAGGTCTTGTAGCAGAACAAGTTGCATATTTAAGATCAGCCCAACGGATCAGGCCATTGATCTACGGTTTTCATGACACCTCCTCCAGAGTTTCCATCCCCAATTAGAACCACTGTTATTATCCTATAATCTACAGGATCTCAAGGCGACTAATTATTTTTATTCAAATTTTTCATAATGAAAATAATGCTCCATGACTGTCATTTATTTCCTAGTAGGTACGACTGGTCAAAAGGATGAAGAATGGTTTCTCTTAGGTTTGGAGATCCCTTTATAGGTGCGTGGAGGAAATATTTTGAAAAAGAATTTAGAACTTATCCTAGTTCTAATACATGGCTAACTACTTCATTTTCCATATAGGCCAAGCCAAGCCTAAATACCTTATTCAGTGCTTATCCATCTCATTAAACCTCCAAAACCCTAATATAAGACTTTATAGCATAAAGCTCTGCCCGCCCTCTGAAATAGCCATATTATATATATATATATATATATATATATATATATTACTATGCCCTTTAAAACTTTTCATAAAACCCAAAACCTTACCGCAACAAACACTCACATTACCTTTATATCCTAAGTCCTACACCACCCTGCCATTCATTTATCCCCAACCCCACCGTTGCATCCCATGTCACATCCACATGTAAAATCCCCGCACCTTTCTTCCATCTCCACTCCCCATCTCCACATCCAACGGTCTTCAACACTTTTTCCCCCCCTCAGCCCCTAAAGTTTAACCACAGGGGGGTTCTGAAAGGAGTGATATCTCTTACCACCATTCCTATTGTGTTTCATGCCAAAAAAATTTCGCACCCCCCATCACAAATACTGCTAACCAGTTATGCCCCCCTCTGAAATCCAGTTTCAAGTTTTTGCAAGTTAAGCGTAGTGCTGGGGAATTTTATGGAAATTGAATGGACTCCACCTTTCCATATAGACAGGATTTCATGGAATTCATGAATAGAAACAACAGCGCTGGGTATTATTATGCTATGGTTATGTAAGTATTGAGTTCGAGCCTACGGGAGGTTTGCAATACTTCTGGCCAGTGATGTCGACTTTGATGGTATCATTATGACTAGACTTTTACTAGAGGGAGATCCATGCATGACCCTTTTCACCGAAAGTTCAAGGGTTACTAAGAAACCTGTTGTTGATCTTAATGGGGCGCGTGAAATTAGAAGAGGCGGGATCTGATTGGAAAAATCTTTGCCCTGATATCCAGGAGGTCGATTATGTTGCATGGGTTTGCAACCAGGATGCTTTTGCACGTAGTGGGAAAAATGTTCTGCACAATCAATTCTATTCGTTCATGAGAATTGGAACTCGACCAATCTTGTACCCAAGTTGAAAGCTCTTGCTGAGAGAAGGAAATTAGAAGATTTAATAGTCGTCCATGTTCTCAGGGTTAGCATAGTAATGCAGCAAATGTTAAGGCTTCTTCATCAGTGTGGAATGCCTCGTGGAGATGTAGATTTTGTCAACTGATACGGTGGCATAAATTGTTGCTGAAATTGTTCCCATATTGAAGAAAATGTCCAATTTCCGCAATCCCTATCGAAATCTTGGTGGGAAAATTTCTACACGTGTATATGATCTTGATGCGGAGGTCCCGATCAGAACATTGGACATGCAAGCAGTAACAAATCATTTTTCCCTGTTTTTGTTGATGCCCGAGATCTTATAGAAACTGGAAAAAATCAGTTAAGGAAGCCACTTCTCCTAGTTATTGCAGCATGTTATGTATGTTTCCCCAAGATCAGCGCAGAAGGTTTTGTTAGAGGAAAATAAGGGAACAGATTCTGGTAAGAGAAGCCAAGTGGCCGCATTTAAGAATTCAAAGGCATAGGTAGCAGAGATTCGGGCACCAAAGAAGCATTATTAGAAATGTATGAGGGACAAATGGAAAATTAAAAATCTTTGTTGCAGTAACCTTCCAACTGTCCCATCACTTACTCGACCTCAAGATATCATGGAGATCAACCACTGGATGCAAATCCTTATTCATATATGTTATCCATCTCTCGAATGGAAAATAATATCTGGTTAATAACAGCATATTGAGAAGTAGAAGGAATTTTTACACATGTCACCATTGTGGCAATCGCTTCCTTAAGGACTGGTGATTAGTTATACATGTGTCATTAGTTTTATAACAGTTTCTCTATTTTTAGAGAAGTAGGAGGAACTTTTACACATGTCACCCCTGTGGCAATCACTTCCTTAAATATTGATGATTAGTTATACATGTGTCATTAGTTTTAGAGCAATTTCTATATTTTTATAAAGTATATGGAAGGTTCGAGTGAAAAGATAGATCTTGTTGTTAAGTCTATATATTGTGATGTAAAAGAAAAAGGGTGGAAGGGGGGAGTTTGTAATGAGGAATATTCCTATTCTGGAAAGTGGTTCACTGAGTTTCAAGTGACTATTTTCAAAGTAATACAAGACCAGTTGTTCAGGATTCAACTGGTGTCTGAAATGGTGAAGTTTTCTCCTGTTTTTATATGTTATCCATTGTTTTCCTTTCTTAGTATTTCTAAATTCTAATTGTAGAATAGAAAATGATGAATAGGATTTGTTACCAAAGCACCATATTGTAGCTGTGTTTAAAATATTCTATTTTTTCTACTGATGCCAAATCAAGGAATTCTTAATTTCTCCTTGATTTCTGCTGAACCTTACATTCCAGTATAATTGAGGAATTCTTAATTTCTCCTCAATTTCTACTGGATTCCGCTCTTCTCACATTCCATTTTATTCTCAGAGATCCAAAGTAGTACACCTAGCTTGCCCTGTTTCACTCATACTTTATTACTTCTTCAAATTGATCAACCAAGCCTTTTGACTCCATTTTCCAATGGCCTTTTCCCTTACTTTCCTCACCAAACCAATTCAAAAATCCAAACTCTGAACTCATTAACTAGACTAAAATTCCAAATCAACAAAGCTATATCTAACAGAGAGATCCCTATCTGGGTCTAAGAGGTCTAGATCCTAAGCCCGAAGCGGTTTTGATGTTGGCCCTCCGGGATTCTATCTTCAACCTCGAAATCACGGGGAGATAACACAAAAATTAGGCCTCTTGATGGGATCAATAAACATCTTATTCCCCCTTTTCAACATCATTTCACAAATCCCTAAGCATGCCTCCTTCATTTCCTTGAATTTATGCCTGAAACAGCATCATTCGAGCCAGTTTTAGGACTAAAGCTCCCTGGCCTCCTTCTGGATTGAGTTCACCTACAGGTTGCTCCATTGTGGCCAGCGTTGATCACCTACAATTTTCTCCCCTTTGCACTTGTTGGTTCTAGAGATTTACGAAAAAGAGATATTTTCTGGAAGCTTCCTCTTCCATAAGCTTCCAAAATTTGTTACACTATTTACCTTAGATAAGACATTTGAATCCTATCCTATCCTTATTTGGAGTTTCCATCCCTTATCCTTTGATCCTATCCTCCCATAAAAGGGGGATCTAAAACCTTATATTGGTAATTGGATAAGAACTCCCAACTTACCCAACTCCTCTATATATTTACAACCTTCTATATGAAAGAGGTTGGATTTTGGAGAGTGGTTATACCCTTATGTTTTTGTGGTGAGAGGTATCATTCCATGCATTTTGGGTGATTGGAGGTGCATATTGTGACAAGGAAAGGAAAACACAGCTTGGAGGAGATCTTCTACAATATATACACCTATTTGTGGATGTAATCTCATTCCATTTATATTAATGCAAAGAATTGAATTTTTTCCTATATGTGATGTCGTGATTTCATGTATTTTCAATACCATGTTTATATATTGAATATAGTATTATATGATACTTCATAGATCTCATAGTTTCTTGGCTTGTGTTATTTGACTGTGCAAGTTCTAATTTTGGAAATCGGAGCTAGAATTGGTGAATTCAAGCTGAAGAAGGAGTGAAGCATGCAACGGATTCTAGGTAGGCTTCATTATGTCTTATATTTACTTTAAGGAAAGCATTGGATTCATTGTCTCTTTTTTGTTCTAGGTTTGCCACCAAACCTAGGGGAGATAATTTTGTCATGAATTGTAAATATCGCATCACAAATTGGTGTTTTTCCTTCTCCATGATGTTTGATTACCTCATTTACAAACATTTTTTGCTTTTATCGGTTAATAACTGACCTAGGAGGTGTTTTCATTCAGTATCATTTGCAATTTTTGTGTCGGAATCCTCCATCACTAGACCAATTCTCCCCTAGTGCCTCTGACAGAGTGTTACACCTCACTTGGGCCCACTATGTACCAGTGTTTCAAAGCACTAGTGCCTCTTCTAGTACCAAAGCATGCAACGGATTCCAGGTAGGCTTCATTCTGTCATCCATTTACTTTAAGGAAAGCATTGGGTTCATTATCTCTTTGTTGTTCTAGGTTTGCCACCAAACCTAGGGGAGATAATTTTGTCGTGAATTGTAAATATTTCATAACAAATTGGTGACCATACGGGGGAACATTGTATTCCCTTAGTGGTTTTCCTTGTCCATGATGTTTGATTACCTCATTTACAAACATTTGTTTCTATGATCAGTTAATAACCGACCTAAGAAGTGTTTTCATTCAGTCTCATTTGAAATTTTTGTGTCGGAATCCTCCTTCACTGGACCAATTCTCCCCCAGTGCCTCTAACAGAGTGTTACACCTCACTTGGGCCCACTCTATACTAGTGTTGCAAAGCACTGGTGCCTCTTTTACATCAGTGTTGGCCCTCATTTTTTCACAAAATTTTCCTTTTTTTCTGAGTGTCTCTTTGATCAACCTACTTCCAGTTGAACTTCCTTGAGTCTTGAGCGTATTGTGGTCTCCTCAGAGCCTCCATTTGGTTTGAATTTGTGTTTGATTCCCTTTGGTAAGAATTGGTTTTTTTTTCATTTTTTATTATCATTTGGTCACTTGAAAATTGATTTCATTTGGTCATTGATCACTTGGATGAATTATTTTTCTAGTCCTCATTCTGAAAAGTGAATTTGAATTAGTGATTAAACATTTGAATCTTAGTTTTATTCATTTTTAAAATTAAGTGTGTTGAAAAGAAAAATTGTGCATCTTCCACTTAGGATTTTTTATGTGCATTTATATAGGAACAATCACATTGAAAGGAAAATTGCATGTTACATCTTTTTTTTTGCATGTTTGTTGGCTTGAGGGGTCTTGACCCAAGTTCGGAGTTAAGGTTAACCAAAAAAACCTCTTACTACTAGCCCTTTCGGCAGTGACCTACTTACGCTGGTCAAAGTCTCACCCAAATAAGTATGGGGGAGTGCTAGAACCAGGTTTCCACACCCTAAGAGAGAATTAAATGACGTGGGTGTCTTCAGATATAAAACAATAGTGGCCTTACCTTCACAACAAAATCCCTAGCCATAAACCCTAACTAGGCAGATTTAGGTCAATTTACGCAGGTTATCCTACGCGCGCACAAATAAAGGTCTTGGTATCCCTTCAAAAACCTTAATACATAACATTTAGGTTTATCAGTAATAGATCTACTCATTTAACATTCATCTAAAGCAAAAGACAGTTGCGCAATTGATCCAAACACAGATAACACAGTAAATGGAAATAACATACAGAACAGATCATAAAGCAGAATACAAATGCATTTGATACTCATATTTCTTCCAAAACATTCCTTTATTCATTCACAGTTCATATCATCCTTACAATAATTTCATTCTACCCACACACACATCGAGTGGGGTCCGCACACAGCAGGACTAAGGTCTCCATGCACACAGCCAATAGGAGCCTTATAAACCCAAACAAGCTCTCTTTCAGCATAGAACATCATACCAAAACTTATTTCATACTTACTACTTAACTTCTCGACTCGACCTAGACTCCTATTTATATATTTAGCCTACACTCATCTAAGGTACGCAAACTGTGGTTTGCATCCCCTAGTTCTACCTTTTTTCCCATTACAACCTATGAGGGGCTTTGACCCACCCCAAAGCCACTTGACCTGTGCTTTGCTTAGCGCACATGACTTAACTTACGAAAAATGCTATATTTTTATCCAAAATTGTGGTCCTAAGCGACCCCACTCCAACAATGTTGTATGTTTCATACTGATTGTTTCTTCCCTTCCTTAGCTATATTTTAATTGAAAGAGAAATATTTCCATTTTCTCATGCTAGATTTTCATTTTAGGACATTCAGGTTACATCCATGGTGAGACCAAAACTGAAACTTAATCAAAGATAAACTATAAAATTTATTGAATCAACTTAAGGACCATTTGTAACATTAACGCAAACACTTATAGTTCTAGGCTAGAGATGTGTTCTAGTGTTGTTAAACGTATGAGATGTCATTTTTTTCCATCATTTCATCCTAGGGGAGATATCACGTTCCACTTATGTGAGGTTATAGGATCGTTCTCCGTGTAACTTAGGGTATATTGGATGGTGCTCCACGCACGTAAACTATAAAGGAACGCTCTCATCAAATAGTTATGCATTATACAGCATTACTATGGACTGCACTCCCACGTGTCGTTGAGTATATTTTGGGAGTACCTTATAGGTTTTTATCCATCCATAGGTAACTGATTTTCCTACCTTGTATACCGTGATAAACCGAACACAACATTCAAGCAGTATTAGGGGAATTTTGAGGTCTAAAATGGGCCTCCTAAGGAAAATGTACTATCAAAAATCACTTTATGAGAACCAATCACATTTTAGGGGATGACATGATCCCTAATGGTTAAGGTAGCATTTCTTGAGTTAAAGGTACTTACTTGTCACATTCTCAATGGTGGATAAAAACTCATGGTTAATGGTAGTGCTCTAAGTAATTTTAAAGTCAAAGTAAAGTACTCATAATAAATGTCATTTCACACTTTTTGAATAAAATTCATACATAAAATAATATATTACATTTATTATATTATTTTTATATAGTACATTAATTACATGTTATTATACAATTTAAATAATATAAATTTTAATTAATAACATATTATATATTTAAAAATTTATGAATTTATATTTATATTTTATTTTAAGTTAATTAAGTACAAAGGACAAATGCATTAGTTGTTTAATGATAATGGTTTTTTCTTGAAAAACTCATTCTTATTTATAGTCACATCAATACAATTTTTTTCTTAATATTATTTTGGTACAACTTTTGAATTGAATTTAACCATGGTTACATGGATTGTGGTGCAAAAAGTGAATTGCAAATTCATAAATATTATTTTATTGATTTAGCTATTATTTTATTATTTCCTTAGGAGGCCCATTTTAGACCTCAAAATTCCCCTAATGATTGGTTGTCATGTGTTAATTCTTTGGTTCACCAAGATGTATATTGCAGTTCACAGTTTCTTGGTAATCATTTATGCCTAGATTACCCTCTTTTTTATTTATTTCACTTTGTGTTAGTAAAATTTATTTTCCAATGTGGAAGAACAAAATCCCCAACCCTGTCATTCACGTAGAATTCAAAAGAAAACTCCTCTTCCACTAGAGACTACTCTCGGTCATCATCAGAAGCATAAGAAGATGCAAACTACCGAATCGAGAACATCGGAAACCACTTTTGGCCCTCCTTTTGATATTGATGCGCCATAATCATCTATCCCTTTAAGTTCTGAACCTGAGATTACATATAATCTTGACAATGACACTGACACAATCGAAACCAAAGTCCCTCAAAATTTGTTGCCTTAGGTTATTGAGCCTGAATTTCCCGAGTCAGACACTTTGATTCCTGAGGTTGTCGAACACGAGGATCATTAGCCATATTTACCTATTACTTCAGAACCTTCCTTTTCTCTCCCTTTGTCTCAGAAAGGACCTATATATCTTGGACCTGATGGTGAACCTATTCCATATGGACTTGTGAGTATTAAAGAGATCCCACAAGAATAGTTTGGTCCTTATACTCATGTTCACTGGGAATAAATTCATTTTTATCAAATTGACCCTCTTCCTCTTCAGAATCCGAAACAAACTCATTTTCTTGATTCTTTGGACTTACCTGCGGATCTCTCGTAGAAATCTTCATCGAGATTGTTAACCATGACCGGAACTGATCCAAACTCTCAGCATGTTTCCACCATTATGGTTGAGACATCAAATTTTTCCTCCTCATATATGTTTGCAACATCACCATAAACACATTTTTATGGTGGCCCATTCGTCCCACCAGACTATCAATATTTATTTGGTACCTTTTTTAGTGCAGTTTCCACTCCTTGGACCTCTCCCATGTCATCTAATTTGAGAACATAATCTGGAATTTCTCTTATTAATTCCACACAGTCTGCTCCTCCTCCTACTCTGCTTACACCTATGGTTGAGAAGCAATTTGGCCCCTTATCATGGGACAATGAAAACTCCCATCGAGCAACAATATGGTTCATATCAAGGTATTCCTCAAAACACCTTTTCAAGGCCAACAAATCCAAACTCAACCATTCCAGCAGCTTTATCATCATCCTAGGGTTGGAAAACAAGCTCACTTATATACTGGTTATCAAAACCCTCCGTATTCGCGTACCCAGGTTCCTTATTATCATAACCCTCCTTATCCAGGAATGAAAGTTTATGTTTCTCAAGCCAGTCCTTCATATCCAAGAAATCCTCCTCAAGACTTTAATCAGCATTTTCCTTTTGTGGCTACTCTATAATTTCCATACTTAACTCGGCTCACTAATGACCCCATTACTCATTCTCCATGGTGGTTGATTATTCCCACTAATTTTCCTTTTGCTATCCCAAAATTCAATGGGAATCCAGGAAAAGACCCATCGATGCATGTTATGACATAACGTCTATGGTGTTCTTCAAACTCCCTTAACAATGATTCCATTAGACTTCATATTTTCCAACGACTGCTTGCTGGTATCACAGCTAAATGGTATATTGAGCTACCTAGAGCTTTGTTCCATGATTTCAGCACTTTAGCCACCACCTTCCTCACACATTTCCAGTTTCCCATCAGATACGAAACAGGAATGGAACTATTAACCAATTTAAAACAATCATATTCCACTGAAATATCATATCACATTCATGAGTGGAGGCATCATCATCGATTTCTCAAGACTTATTTTCCCAATCAGTTTTTAGCGAAATGCTTTACCAAATCTCTTTTGTCACTCATAACAGAAGATGTGGATAAAGGTGGAGTCGTGACCAAAGAGAAAGTTATTGCTCGTGCACAATATTTGGATCTTGTTTATAACCAATTGGGCATGCTCTATGACAAGATACCAAATGATCCAAAACCCTTGAATAATGTTCCTCCTCTAACTGGTAAATAATTTCATGTTTTGATGGCATGATTTATTCTACTAATTCACAGTCGGTGAGTAAACCATATGGTGTTTCTCTTACCGCATCTACTCAAAACCCTCAATCCCATCCTCCTGCGGCTTCTTCTTCCAAGATAAATGTCATTTCAACTGATAAATGCAAGTCTCCAAAGTAACCTAGAAGCAAGAAGAAGGGAAAATTTAAGAAGAATAAATATCCTTCACTACGGGATAAACAAACAAATCAGTCTTCCGATGATAAGAGAAAGCCTCGATACCCATGCTTGATTTACAATGAGGATCACTTTACATGTGATTTTCTGCACCACACTGAAGTGAATCATTTCCTTAAAAATTCCACTTCTCCTATCATGTTGACCAGCCTATTTCCTAATTAGGAGACTCGCATGGTTTCTCGAGAACCTTATTCCTCTAACACGGTTTTGATTTTTTCATCCTCGAAGTTGAAATCCGATGTTATGGTGGCCACTTAGAATAAGGACTATGGTAATTTGAATCCACCAAATGGCTAGGATATTGATCAACCTGACAGTTCGGCATCACCTTCATCTAATCCTTCTCCACCTTCAATTCCTGCGGAATTTACTATAAAAACTTTTAAGGTTCTTAATCATAAGTCTGCTTTCAAACCTCGTTCAAGAGATACTCCTAACTATAATGTAGTTGAATACTTGGCTCAGTCTCCATCAACTATTTAACCTCTTGAGGTGTTTCAAAACTACCCCGCCCAAAAGAAGTCCTTGTTGTCAGCTACTGGATGTGTTGATATTTTGGATTCCAACCTAGTGGTTTTCTCTCATAAAAACTATACCACTCAGCCTCCATCTCAATTAGCCTTTATAATCCAGGTCATCGTCTATGGTAAGAACATTCATCATTCTATTGTGGATGAGGGAGCCTCAACCTGCATTATGTCCATGTCCAGGTATTGACCCAAACATATTAATGCATGAGATTAAGACATTTCCCGATGCCAAACCCATCCGGTAGTGCCTCTGTCTGGTCCATCCCAAGAAGGTTTTCAGTATTAATACTGAAGTTGAAAAGCTTCTTCAGCTTGGTTTCATATACCATGCTCCTTTAACTAATTGGGTATCTAACTTCATTCCTATAATGAAAAATAAATCCACGATCTAAGTATGTGACGATTATCGGGATGTGAATCGTGCTTGTCCCAAGGATAATTATCCAACCCGGTTTATCGACTAGATTGTTGATGATTGTGTTGGCTACGAGATTTATTATTCATGGATGGGTTCTTAAGCTATAATCAAATCAACACTCTCTCGACAGACCAACATAAGACTGCATTTATTTTTCCCTAGGGTAAATTTTCCTATCGCAACCTCCCATTCGACTTAAAGAACATTGGGGCCACATTTCAATGTGCGATGGATTATACTTTTCATGACATTAAACACATCATGAAACCCTATTTGGATGATATCCCTATGCATTCTAAACATCGAGTTCATTACCTGATGAATCTTAGGGCTATTTTCCTCCATTGTAGACACTATGAAATTCAACTCAACCTGCAAAAATGTGTGTTCTGCGTTGGTTTTCGTTGACTCCTAGGTTTTTTCATTTCAAAACAAGGAATTCATATTGATCCTCAAAAAGTGTAGGAAATCATCGACTTTCCTGCACCTTCTTCTCTCGTTCAGTTACAAATACTCGAAGGAAAATCTAACTTCCTGCGGAGGTTCATCCCTAATTATGTTGAGATGAACAAAGGATTCACTCACGTACTGAAGAAAAGGTACCCTTCCATTGGGATGACACTACTCAAAAATCATTTGATTCCCTAAAATATGTACTAGTTCAGGCATCTCTTTTATACCCCCCTTATTATCTGCGCGACTATTTCATGTACCTAGTTACTGCCATTTCTACTATATAAATTTTATTGGTTTAAGAAGACGATATTGGGACTAAACTTCCTGTTTATTATCTGATTTAGAACCTCAACGATGTCGAAATTAGATATACTAATGTACAAAAGTTGGCTTTGGCGACCGTTTAAGCTATCCAAAGGTTTCACCATTACGTCTTGCTTTAGAAAACTACAGTCATTTGAGATTGCAACACTATGACATATATACTATCATGTTATTTTTGGGGGAACAAGTACCCTAAGTGGATCATTATTCTGCAAGGTTTTGACCTGGAGTTCATCAAGTCCAAGTTGAAGATATCCTTAGTTTCTATAAGCTTACGTGTGACCTTCCTCTCCCTGATTCAGAATCTACATCTGAATATTCTATCCCTGACAAGTCATTGTTTATGATTTCTTCATCTGACCCGTGGTATGGAAATTTTCTGATCTATCTCCAGATGCAGACTTTCTATTCCAATACATCTCGCTCTGCGTAGTGACATATTTGATACCAATCTAGAAATTACATCATTATAGGTGACACCCTTTACTGTTGTGGTATTGATACGATTTTACGGAGGTGCCTCACCCTTGAGGAAGCCGAGAAATTCCTTAACGAATTCCACTCAGCGACATGTGGCAGAAATTAATTTGGTTATGCTACCACGCAAAATATCTTACGCACTGGTTAATTTTGACCCAATATCTTTCATGACTGCATCCTCACCATCCAGAAGTGTCATGCGTGCCAAATCTACAATTGTAATATATATGCTCCTCCTACTCCATTGCATCTTATTATTAATGTTGGTCCTTTTGTAAAATTGGGCATTGACTTCATGACATGTAACCCTCACTTGGTCGGGGGGCATGGTTATATTATTGTTGTTGTTAACCACTTTACTAAGTGGGCCAAGGCGATGCCTACATTTAACAATACTAGTGAAACAACTGCATATGTTTTCTTCAATCACATTATTTCTAGGTTTGGTGTACCGCAAGCAATAGTTACAGATCACAGAAATAATTTATGGAATCATAGATGACCGAACTAGCTTCTAAGTTGGGAATTTCACATGAAAATTCCACTCCCTACTATCCACAAGTTAATGGAAAATTTGAGGTTTTTAACAAAGTTCTTAAGACTATACTTCAATGTATGGGGATCCACAAGTCAAACTGGAAAATGATTGTTTACACTACCTTGTGGGCATTATTCACCTCAATTAGGACTGCTACCATATTCACACCCTTTCATTTGTTCTATGGTCTGGAAAAAATCCTCTTCATCGAGTGTGAAATTCCATCTAAAATTAGTTATCGAACTTCTTCTTTCCACTTCCGTAGAGGAGGATAATATTTTACATCTGACTCATTTGGATTAAACTCGGTGTGATGTTGCTTTAGCCAATGAAGCTCATAAAATATGTGTCAAGACACAATATGACAATAGTGTCAGGCCTTATGTCTTCTTAGACGGAGACCTGGTTTTCTTATATGACCAAGAGGTCGATAAGTTAGGTCCAGGAAAATTCCAACCTATATGGTTGGGTCCATACATTTTCTAGTGAGTCCTTACAAAAGTGACCTATGAGTTAGTAGATTTCAATGGAGTTTCATTGGCATGGCCTAGGAATGGGTTGTACCTCAAAAAATACTATGTTTGATCTCATGTGTAGTACATTGTGTACATACAATCTATAGGTGTGTTTGAGCATGTTTGTAGTGTGTCTTTTTAGAGTTTCCCATGGTTTTTATTCATCCTATTGTTTGTTCAATTTAGTGTGTCCTAAATTGTTGCATTTAATTTGTCAATCTGGGATTCGTAAGCTGATGAAGTGCGGTGCACTATATGTGCAAGATAACCTTTTTCTTAACTTTTTGTCATTTTTGGTTTTCTAAGGTGAGATGGAAATTCTAAAATAAAAACAAGTATGGTTATATTTGTTCAAGGAAATGATATCCTCTATAATGATTTACCAACTTGAAACTTAAAAAGGAATTTGAAACTTACAATGACAAAACTTGAAAGGAAATGAAAATATGTTGCTGAAATGAAAAGGTGTTGCTAGTCTAATAAATCAAAACAGTGAACTAGTGAGCATGAAAACCAAACTATTCTTGCTATTGTCTAAACACAAAAGAAATTATGCTGAAAGAAATCCAAAATTGCAACAAAGTAAATCTAAATCAGATTACATCAACTTGTCTTCTGATCCCTCATCATTAGTCTAGCTATGATTTTCGGAAGTAACCATAAACAACTTGAGTAACTGATATCTAATTTGTAGAAAGTAAACTAATATCAAACCATACATTCATAATTCAATCCCTCACCATCAGTCCAGCTGTGGCTTTCGGAGGTAACTGAAGATGTCATAAAAAATTTAATATTTCTAACTTGCAGAAAGGAAACTAATACCAAACTACACATTTCATAATACAATCCCTCACCATCAGTCCAGATGTGGCTTTCGGAGGCAACTGAAGATGTTATGAGCAGTTTAATATATCTAAATTTGCAGAAAGGAAACTAATACCAAACTACACATTTCATAATACAATCCGTCACCATCAATCCAGCTGTGGCTTTCGGAGGCAACTGAAGATGTTATGAGCAGTTTAATATATCTAAATTTGCAGAAAGGAAACTAATACCAAACTACACATTTCATAATACAATCCCTCACCATCAGTCCAGCTGTGGCTTTCGGAGGCAACTGAAGATGTTATGAGCAGTTTAATATATCAAAATTTAACTACTGAAGCAACTGAGCAAAACTGAATTAAACAAAGCAGTACTGAAATTAAACAGAAACTAAGAAAAACAAATTAGCAGCAGAACAATGTTAATTCCATGTCATTAGTCAAAAATTTATGCAAATGCCCGGGCTGCCTATCTATAACTTGAATGATCAATAATCAATAACATAAAACATGAAAGACAGAAGTGAAATGGAAAGCATGAAAGTTTATCAACAGAAATGAAGCATATATACCATGAAAGATGCAATGTATAAACATGTGAATGGATTATGACACAATGAGCTTTAAAGAAATAAAATAAGAAATATACAATAATGCACAGAACCTTGGCAAGTGCAGGGGCCCTCTACAACAGCCTTGGCAACAATCTTCAAGTACGAATTACGTTGGAAAACAGAGTCTTCTTATATTAAAATGCAGTCATAACAGTAAGGTAGTATTACGGCACAAAGGCAGCGTAATTACATTACAGATAAGACTAATAAAATATAATAGAGACTAATCGAGACTAACTCCATATGCATATGCAAACGCGTTATTTATAACAAAAGAAACATAACTAATTCCTAAAGTTTATGCTGGTGGAGAACACGTAGACCATTACGTCCACGGATCTATGATCATGGCCGTATTGCAAAGTAAATCTATGAGGAGTGGATGTTTGAATTCGGCTATGGAGCCATGTACAGATGTCGACTTGTACTCCACAACTCAGAAACGGCCATATGAACCTTCACGTGACACGAAGCAGAATCTGTCCAAGTAGGACTCTACGGTTGACTTCCACTTGGCCACCTTTGACCGCAGCCTCCTTGGGTGAATTTGCTCGAGCCAATAGGACACGATCCATGTCCACATCATTTTTGACTTGCCCATGTGGCTCGTTTTTCCTGAAGACACCTGTAACATAGACTTTCACAAAATGGTTGCGGAAAGTTGCAGCAGCTGCGGAAAGTGGAAAGATTCCGCAGCTAAATGAGCAAAAATTTAAATCAAACAACAGACACAAAATATAGTTAAAAACCATTTTAGATGCTCTTTTCAATTAATATACAATGATATTGACAACTGGGAAGGTTCAGGTGAATGAAAAAGGTCTAGGAAGATGTATAAGAACAATGCAGATTTGAGACTCAACATACCCCCACTGTGAAGGTGTTGCATGTCCTCATGCAACCAAGGTGCAATGTTCTTCATGGTTCATACTCTGCTGCTTGACACTTCAACGGCCCCGCATCAATCCTCTCCTCCTCTTCCTTGGTGCTGCCAACATTCTGGGTTTCTTCATTAAGCACCTAAATTTGATATTAACCAGTGCTCTGCTTAACTTTTGGCATTTCCTTTTCAATTTCTTGTTTTTCTTCTGCCATATTCCCAAATGTAGCATGGTATTATCATGAATGATTTTGTCCAATTTACCTTGTTCCTTCAATGTCTCATTTTCATTTTTGATGTGCCTATTTAAAAGCTCTAGCTCAAAGATTTCTTGTTTTAGTGATTGGACTAAATCATCCTGTACTGTATGAGGCTGAATGGACGAAGTACTGGGACCTGTAGCTGCCTTTTCCAAAGATTCTATATAGTCATATACTTCTTGCTGCTTGGGGTCTATATCAGGTGTCATTTTTATTGGGCTGTCCCCAAAATGCCGTGAAGGAGAGTTATCTTCAAAATCTAGCTGAGAAGGGCTCACATCAACATCTTGCTGAGAATAGGATGGACTATGGTCAATGTCTGACTGAGAATGAAATGAACCAGGTTCACTAACTGACTGAGATGGACTATGGTCAGTTGGGGACTATTCAGATGTTTCCTCTCCTAAATCAATGAAATGAGGACCCTTCACTTGCGTTTTCCTCAATTTCCCCTTAATTCTGCTGCTTCTTCTCACACGCTGTGGTACACTATCTTTTTGTTTTTGTTTTCCTTTCTCTGTCTTCTTGGCCATAGATGATTGTTTTTGAAGATAAACTAATCTTTCAGATAACACTTGATGATCTTCTTCTTCAGAAGAAGGAGTTTGATGTATAGCCTCAATAGTTTTTCTCTCTTTTGGTGTTATTGGCTTCTTACCCTTGATTTCTTTCTTCTTCTTCTTTGACAGTCTCTCTTCCCTATCAGTTCTTTTGATTGTAGTAGTAGGAGTATTTTGAATTTCATCAATTGTTCTTTTTCTCCTACTTCTTCTTGCTGTGCTACCTTCAGGAATTTCTTGAGTAGGAGTAATTTGAGTTTCATCATTTATTCTTTTTCTTCTACTCCTTCTTGTTGTACTACCTTCAAGAATTTCCTGAGGTTCCTCAAAGAAATTTCTAATCAGAAATTTTTCCCATGTGTCTTTCTTCTCCTTTAACTCTTTTTCAATCAAAAATTTTTACAAGACCGTGGTGATATAGATGTGGTTCTACATCTCCTAAATGCTTCTGAACAGTCACAGACATTTTCTTCAAGCTATTTAATAGAAAATATGGGAGATTGAGAGCTTGATTATCTAGAAAATTCATCAGCAACTTGGTATGGTACATATACATGGACCCAAAACGGCCTTCACATGTAATGAATTTCTGAACAACTAGCAGCAAAGTAGCCCATTCCTCTTTCAATGCATGAACAGGAATTCCTCTTTTAAAAATAGTTATGTCCATACCTTGGTTTCGTAAGATTGTTCTCCAGGCTTCATCACTGATGCTTTTATTCTTAAACCAACGCTCACCCTCTTGAAGAAGTTCCGTGGCAGATGTTATAGATGCTTCATTGACCGCAAACTTAAGGTCTCCAATCTCTACTTCCAAGCCATTAAACGACCTTGCGAATGCTTTTTTCACTTCTTTATGATAACCTCTGAATTTTTGGATAAACCGCAGCCACTTTTCTTTCTTCAATATATCCCTTACTTGCAGATATCCCTCCATAAACTTAGGTCCTTCCGATTCTGCTCTTAGCAATTTACCCATTCTTCTTTCTGCTCTTCACAAATTTGCCTGCGTGAGGGTTTAATGGAAATAGAACGGCTGAATGCACAGAGATGAGCACAATGACTGTGGGTAAATATCAGAGAGTGGGTATATAGACTATAGCGTAATAGAGAACGAAATGGAGTGAACAGAACAGAGAGGGGTTTTCGTGAGCACGACAGAGATACGGCTGTGAGATTAACAGAGTATAACACATCCGGCAATGTTTTGAAATTTGGTGGCTGTGAAATAAATGTGAACACGTTTAAACAACGGCTATGGATATATGCGGCTGTAAGAGTCCGTGGTCAAATCAATTATGTCTCATTGTCACCAGTGGAATATAGGAATATGAGTGAAAATCGGGGGTTTAATTATGAAATCGTTTGAGAATGAATGCGGGAGGATCATATGGAGATCGTGAAGGGTTACGGAAGTTGTCAATATAATCATTGCACATAATGGATGGAGCTTATGGTTTATAACTATATAAAAATGTGTTTTTTAATGCTATTTGAAATGAATTTTACTCATACCTTGGAATCTTTTGCCTTTTCCCTTGGTCTTCAACTAGTTGCTCTTTATTGGTGTCTTGAATGCTCCATGTCTTCATTTTTTATCCTCTCACCTGCATTTTATTTCATGATTATGGAAATAACATCTGGCTGTACATTCTTTTGAAAACAGATTTGTAGCTGCGGAATCTGCTTCTGGCTATGGAAACTGGAGTCAGCTGCGGAAACAGATGTCAGATGCGGAAACTAACACAGCTATTATTTGGATGAATGGAGATGAGCAGATGAAAAATGACCAGATGGAAATGGTCATGAAAAAGAATTTTATTGATGAAATGGAATAAAATGAAGTGAAATGGAGTGAAATGAAGTGAAATGAAATGGAATGAAATGGAGTGGGTGGTCACAAAATTTGTGAAATGAAAGAGAGATTTTTTTTTTTTTGGAAAATATAAGGTGTCAGGTGTTCCTGATTTTCACCCAATATTTTCTGTATAAGACTGCCAATCAGTGATTGGTTTTTAGGCTTATACAAAAAAAAATTATTTTATTTTATATATATATATATATATATATATTAACTGAAAAGAACAAAAGCTAGGTTGGTGGAGAAGAAGAATTCTTCTGTACCAGCCTGATTGCAGAACTTTCTTGAAACATTTTGACAAAATCCTCTTTTGAGAGTGGCTTATGATAAACTTTCAATCTATGGCCATTCACAATAAGAGGAGTTTGAAACTCATCAATAGTCTTGATTCTTACAGCTCCATTGCTAAAGATCTTGTCAATCTCATATGGCCCAAGCCAATGAGTCTGAAATTTTCCTTGAAAATATTTAAACTTGGAATCAAATAACAATGCCCAATCTCCTTCTTGAAACTTATTCTTTTTGATGTACTTGTCATGCCATTTAGCTCTTTGATATTGAACTAGATCAGTTCTTAAAATTGCCTCTTGTTTGATCTCATCTAGCTCATTCAATTGCTCCATTCTATGCTTTTGGGCTTCTGATAAGTCCATCCCCAACTGAACTGCTATCTTGAAGGTCTTGACTTGGAACTCGATGGGGAGCAAGACTTCTTTCCCATAAACAAGTTCATAGGGAGAATGTCCTGTTGTATTTCTCCATGTAGTTCTGTAGGCCCACAAGGCTTCAGGAAGCCTTTCTGCCCAATCTCTTCTATGTAGATGAACAGTTTTGGTGATGATACTTTCAAGAACTTTGTTTATAGACTCCACTTGACCATTTTCTTGCGGATGGTAAGGAGTAGATCTTCTGTGCTTGATTTTGTATTCTTCCATCAACTTCTCCACCAAGTTGGATGTGAATTGGCTTCCCTGATCTGTCACAATTTCTCTTGGAACACCGAAGCGAGTAAAAATATCCTCATAAATAAAATGAACAACTGAATTTTTAGTAGCAGATACTAATGCTTTGGCTTCTACCCATTTAGTAACATAATCAGTACAAACCAATATATACTTCTTTTGCTTAGATGGTGGATTAATAGGTCCAATGAAATCTAAAGCCCATTTTCAAAGGGTTCAATGAGTACCTGTGTTTGCAATGGCATTTCATTTGAAAGGGTAGGTTTCCCTACTCTTTGGCAGCTATCACACCTTTTGACATATTGTTTTGCATCTTTAAAGAGAGAAGGCCAATAATATCCCAAGGAAAGGATTTTATAGGCCGTCCTTTTGTCCGCAAAGTGTCCGCCGCATGGTTCATCATGACATGCCTTAAGAATATTAGGCATTTCATCTTCCCTGACACATCTTCTGATCACAAGATCTGGCCCTGTTTTAAACAATTCGTTAGAAATCCATGAATATCTTGAACTCTCCTGAATAATTTTTCGTTTTTCTCTTGGAAATAAATATGAAGGTAGTTTCCCTGTAACCAAATAGTTAGCAATATCTGCATACCAAGGGGTCTTAATAGTTACTGCAAACAAATATTCATCAGGAAACTTATCTTCTACAGGAGAATCTTCTTTAGTATTTTGAATTCTAGACAAGAAATCATCTACTGTATTCTGTTTTCCTGGTCTATCCAACACAGTAATATTGAATTCTTGCAAAAGTAAAAGCCATCTTGTCACTCTTCCATTAGTAACAGGTTTGTTCATTAAATATCTAATTGCAAAATGGTCAGTATGAATAAAAGTTTCATAGCCTGTTATGTAATGTCTAAACTTATTAATTGCATGAACAACAGCTAAAAACTCTTTTTCAGTCACAGTATAGTTCAACTCTGTGGGAGTCAAATTTTTACTGGTATAATAAATGGCATAAGAAACTAAATCTTTTTGACCCAACACAGCTCCTAGAGCTGTATCTGAAGCATCCGTAGAAATATGGAAAGGGAGTTTCCAATTTGGTCCTCTCAAGATGGGTGCTTCAGATATTCTTGTTTTCAAAGTTTCAAAGGCTGATTGACAATCGGGATCCCATTTAAATTCACAGTCTTTTGTAAGCAATTTGAAGAGTGGAGATGCTATTTTAGTGAAGTTTTCTATAAATCTTCTATAGTAACCAGTAAATCCTAGAAAAATTCTAACATCTCTTTGACAATTTGGAATAGGCAACTTGGAGATGACTTCAACTTTTGATCTATCAACCTTAATCCCATCTCCTAAAATATGATGTCCCAAAACAATCCCTTCAGTAAACATCATAAAGCATTTTTCATGGCTTAATGAAAGGTTTGTTTCTTTACATCTTATAAGAACTTTTTCCAAATTTTCTAATGCCTCTTTAAATGAATTACCATAAACTGTAAAATCATCCATATAAACCTCTACACAATCATGGATTAGATCAGAAAAAATTCCTAGTACTGCTCTTTGGAATGTTGCAGGTGCATTACATAACCCAAAAGGAAGTACTCGGTAGGAAAAAGTCCCCATGGACAAGTAAATGTGGTCTTATCTTGATCTTCAGGTGCTACCTGAATTTGATTATAGCCACTAAAACCATCCAAAAATGAAAAGTACTTTTTACCTACTAATGTGTCTAATACCTGATCGATAAAAGGCAAAGGAAAGTGATCCTTCAAAGTTGCTTTGTTCAATTCTCTGTAATCAATGCATACCCTCCATTTACCATTCTTTTTAGGTACTATAACCAAAGGAGAAACCCATCGGCTATCTGAAATTGGATAAATGAAGTTTACATTGAGAAGTTTTGGAGCTCTTCTTTCACTATCTCCATAAGATTTGGATTCATCCTTCTTTGAGGTTGTCTGATTGGTCTACTGTTTTCCTCAATATAGATATGATGGATGCAAGTCTTAGGATCAATACCCTTCATGTCAGTATACTCCAATGCAAATGCAGTAGAATGTTTTTGCAAGATTCTGGTTAGTTCTTCTTGTTGTGACTTCTCCAGATGTTTATTGATATTCAATGTCTTTTCTGGAAAAATCTCAAAAACAGAATTACCAAATTCTTCCATAGAGTAAAGAGACATTTGTCATGATGATAAATATTCTATGTCAGATTCCAACTGAAATTGTGTGGGGTCATATTCTGAAGATGTCTCAAAATTTTCTAATGTGTTCAGAATTTGACTATCCTCACTGATTTCAGAAATGGTAAAAACAGGTTGTATAATGTCCTCATCATCGACCCATTCATTGTCTCCTACTTCTGTAATTGCTTTTGCTGGAGGATACAAATTGAATTTCTTTGTCAAATTACCATTAGAAATGTACATGTCCCCAGATCTACAACTAATAAAAGCATCAGCTGTGGCTAGCCAAGGTCTTCCTAAGATAAGTGGGTGCCCTCCTAGATTACTCTTGGGAGTGAAAATCATAAAATCTATTGGATATTCCCAAGAATCTAAGGAGACTGAAATATCTTCCAATACACCATCTGGTTTAATAATTGATTGATCTGCAAGTTGCAGTAAAGTAGGTGTAAAAAAAAGGTTAGGAAGTTTTAGCTGGTCCATAGTCTGTCTACTCATAATGTTGATAGCAGCCCCTAAGTCAATCAATGTGTTTGGAATTTCTATCCCATTTATATGTGTCTTGACAATTGGACTTCCTGGATCTACATACTTCTGCATAGTAATTTCTCCCATCATAATATCTGCAATTTTTCCTACCAGGTGGATTCTTCTTGTGTCTTTTAGTTTCCTTCTTGGTCTTTTGAAACTCAACTCCTTTATTGTTTTTGCTAGAATAGGAATCTCTTGAATGGCTTGTAGCAAGGGAATCTTGATACAAACATTCTTCAATTCATCTAGAAAGTCATAGTTAGGCAACAAGATTTGTTTTTCCACCCCCTTGTCAATTTGTAGTCTTTTAGGAAAAGGAGGTGTAGATAAAGATGCAGGTTGCTCAACTATAGGAGTTGTGGGTGTTGACTTTTCTTTTTCTTTTTGAATGTTTGAATTTTGAAGAGATTCTTCCTCAGAACCCTTATTGACTTGAAGAGAATCCTCCTCATAGGTATCTTGCTCTTGAATATCTATAGAAGGTTTTTCTAAAACTCTACCAGATCTGAGTTGTACATCGTTGAGAGGAACAATCATATAGGTAGGAAATTGTTGTCCTTCTACCATGTAAGTATTCTGAGGATTCTTATTGTTAGGATTTGGCAATGGCTGAGCTGGAATTTGATTTGTCTTTTGTTGATATGGGAGCATAAGTTGAGGATTTGGATTTTGTTGAGAAGGTTGTTGTTGTGGAAATGGCAATGAAAGTTGTGGATTTGGGTTTGGAAGTTGTGGAGCTTGTTGATTTTGAAAAGATGGGGGATATTGATAAAATTGAGCAAATCTCCCATAAGGATTTTGCATCCCTTGTACCCATGGCTGATATGGATTTTGATGTTGGAGCCAAGGTTGTTGCCAAGGATTCCAATTTGGTGGGTTTTGAAGATTCATAGGGTTGTTAAACCCTTGAGTTTGTTGTCCCTGCCAAGGTCTTCTTGCAACAAAGCAGAGAGATTCTACTGAATTTGGGTCTTCTTGAAAAACAGCTTTGAGTCCAAGAATTGAAGGACAATCCTTGATCTCATGATTCTCTGAGAAAATCATACATGTTTCTACAACTTTTGCATCCAAGGGACATTCCCTTAAAGCATGTTTCTTCCTACATTTCGGACAAAAGATGGCTAAAGCATCTGTTTCTTCTTTCTACTTGTTTTGGATTTTAAGGGTGTCTAGTTGTTCACTAAGGCTCCCTAAGATATCAGTTTTGAACTCATCAAACATATTACCAATCTCTGCCCTACTTACTGATCCAGTTGCAGATTTGTTAGCCCTAATAAGAGAAGGATCCCTAGGCCCTTTTCTTGTTTTAGATTTTCCTCTTGAGAGATGGACACATAGTTCTGTTATATCACGAAGTGGGAGTTGAGAAATGTCTCCTTTCCCCATCATGTTTAAAATATCTATCCATTCATCTCTAATGGCTTTTAATATGAGGGCTTTCAAGGTTTCATCATCTAAGTTGCTCGTCTTTGCTCTTTTCAAGTTGTATTGAAATCTTTCAAGTAAATCTTCCAAATTTTCATCTTCTTTTTGCATCATTTTGAATACCTCATCCTTGTGATTGGTGGGCATACAATAGTCCAAGTATCTATCCAAAAAAATTTGTTTCATATCATTCCAAGTCCTAATAGATTGAGTGGCTAATCCCATGAACCATTTCAAAGCAGCTCCCTTCAATGTTGAAGGAAACAGTTTGAGTTTTTGAGAGTCTTCCATATAGTCATAGGTTCGGCACACGACTTCAAACTCAAACAGAAATGTTTCAGGATCCTCACTTCGCAATCCATAAAATTTAGGGAGAACAGATGGTGAGATATTTTTCATTGTTGTATGAGTTTCCTCATCAACTATAGGGAATCCAAACAAGTTGTCTCCTTCCCTATTTCTTCCATTATTACCTTCACCATTGTTGTCTCCATTGTTTCCTCCTCCTCTATCTCTACCTCTACCTCCAAATCCATCTATTATTTCCTCTGCCATGATAGTTTCTTTAGATTCCTTAAATTCCTCTGGTTCTTCTATCAAGGGAGGATGAGAGGGAGTCTCTTCCTTTTCTAAATGAGATTTAGTAGGTGGTATAGGAGAATCCTCTAATTCAGCTGCTCCTTGAATTCAAAAAATCTTAAGGCTAGGGGTAGATGGTGGTGAATCTGGTCTATGCCTTGAAGAAGATGGAGTTGTGAAAATCGAACTCTTGGCTTTAGCTATAAACCTTCCCCTAGAATCTCTTGCTCTATGCATGTCATTTTTATTTTTATTTTTTATTTTTAAAGTTGGGCTAATAATTCTCTTTCTGATCTTCCAGATCACACTAGGTGCAAGAAGAGAGCATACTTAAGAAATTACTAAACCAATAACTCTCTTTTCTGATCCTCCAGATCACACTAGGTGCAAGAGGAGAGCATACTTCAAGAAGTTATCAAGTTTTCCCTTCTTTTATGATTTTGTTTTTTTTTTAAGAAATTGGCTACCTAGTTACACTTCCCCGGCAACGGCACCAAAATGTTTGGTCAATTTAGTGTGTCCTAAATTGCTACATTAATTTATCAATCCGGGATTCGTAAGCTGATGAAGTGTGGCGCACTATATGTGCAAGATAACCTATTTCTTAACTTTTTGTCGTTTTTGGTTTTCTAAGGTGAGATGGAAATTCTAAAAATAAAAACAAGTATGGTTATGTTTGTTCAAGGAAATGATATCCTCTATAATGATTTACCAACTTGAAACTTAAAAAGGAATTTGAAACTTACAATGACAAAACTTGAAAGGAAATGAAAATGTGCTACTGAAATGAAAAGGTGCTGCTAGTCTAATGAATCAAAACAGTGAACTAGTGAGCATGAAACCAAACTATTCTTGTTGCTGTCTAAACACAAAATAAATTATGCTGAAAGAAATCCAAAAGTTGCAATAAAGTAAATCTAAATCAAATTACATCAACTTGTCTTCTGATCCCTCATCATTAGTCCAGCTATGATTTTCGGAAGTAACCATAAACAACTTGAGTAACTGATATCTAACTTGCAGAAAATAAACTAATATCAAACCACACATTCATAATTCAATCCCTCATCATCAGTCCAGCTGTGGCTTTCGGAGGTAACTGAAGATGTCATGCACAATTTAATATTTCTAACTTGCAGAAAGGAAACTAATATCAAACTACACATCCATAATTCAATCCCTCACCATCAGTCCAGCTGTGGCTTTCGGAGGCAACTGAAGATGTTATGAGCAATTTAATATATCTAATTTGCAGAAAGGAAACTAATATCAAATTACACATCCATAATTCAATCCCTCACCATCAGTCCAGCTGTGGCTTTCGGAGGCAACTGAAGATGTTATGAGCGATTTAATATATCTAATTTGCAGAAAGGAAACTAATCACAAACCATTTCATAATGCAATCCCTCACCACTCAGTCAGTGTAACTTTCGGAGAACAATGAAGATGTTATGAAAAGCGATTCAATATCTAAATTTAACTACGAAGCAAATAGCAAAACTGAATTAAACAAAGCAGTACTGAAATTAAACAGAAACTAAGAAAAAAAAATTAGCAGCAGAACAATGTTAATTCCATGTCATTAGTCAAAAAGTTATGCAAATGCCCGGGCTGCCTATCTATAACCTGAAACAAGAACACTGACCAGTAATCAATAACATAAAACATGAAAGATAGAAGTGAAATGGAAAGCATGAAAGTTTTATCAACAGAAATGAAGCATATATACCATGAAAGATGCAATGTATAAACATGTGAATGGATTATGGCATAATGAGCTTCAAAGAAATAAAATAAGAACTATACAATAATGCACAGAACCTTGGCAAGTGCAGGGGCCCTCTACACCAGCCTTGGCAACAATCTTCAAGTACGAATTACGTTGGAAAACAGAGTCTTCTTATATTAAAATGCAGTCATAACAATAAGGTAGTATTACGGCACAAAGGCAGCGTAATTACATTACAGAGCAGACTAATAAAAGATAACAAAGACTAACATAGACTAATCCCATATGCATATGCAAACGCGTTATTTATAACAAAAGAAACATAACTAATTCCTAAAGTTTATGCTGGTGGAGAACACGTAGACCATTACGTCCACGGATCTAGGATCATGGCCGTATTGAAAATTAAATCTATGAGGAGTGGATGTTTGAATTTGGCTAAGGAGCCATGTACAGATGTTGATTTATCCTTCGCAATTCAGAAACGACCATATGAACCTTCACGTGACACGAAACAGAGTCCTGTCGCTGTGGGACTCTACGGTTGACTTCCATTTGGACGCCTTTGACCGCAACTTCTTTACATGAGTTTGCTTGAGCCAATAGGACACGAACCATGTCCACATCATTTCTGACTTGCCCATGTGGCTCATTTTTCCTGTAGACACCTGTAACATAGAGTTTCACAAAATGGCTGCGGAAAGTTGCAGCAGCTGCGGAAAGTGGCAAGATTCCACAGCTAAATGAACAAAATCTAAATCAAACAGCAGACATAAAAATATAGTTAAAAACCATGTTAGATGCTCTTTTGCAATTAATATACAATGATATTGACAACTTGGGAGGTTTAGGTGAGTGAAAAAGGTATAGAAAAGTGTATGGAAAAGATGCAGATTTGAGACTCAACACCTATTTACATTTGTTTTGTTGATTTCGATGTCTCTCGAACCGTACATTGGTTATGCTGATGGCGCTATTCGTAGTACTCGGAACCTATCTTTCGCAACATGGGATATCTTTGCTCCAAATGGTAAGATAGTGAATATGAAAGGTATTTTCATTGGTCTCTCTACTAACAACATCATTGAGTATAGCACATTGGTTGAGAGACTATCTGATGCTATTTCACATGGTATCTGTCGTTTAGTCATCAGTCTTGAATCAAAACTCATAGTACTATAACTTGCTAATGTATATTCAGTTAGAAATCCTGCCATCCTTTGCATGCTTTTGAGAATGTCTCTTCTATAAAGACATTTCGATTTCATATAATTGAACATATTTCAAGAAATATAAACACATTAATAGATGGCCTAGCTAATCATGATTTAGCTAGGAATTTGCAATGAATGTAAATAATTTTCAATTCACATCACATCATATTGAAAGCATAATACGAACTAGGAAACACTGAAAACATGTATATATATAAAGTTTGATTTTAGAAAAACTTGTGCCCCAAGAAATATATGGCTACATCACCCATATGAAAAACTACATGAAAATATGTAAGTATACTAATCAATGGTGCTCATGATAAAATGACACTGCACAAGCCATCTTGCGTAGTAGTCGACAAATATGGATTGGCACTCTGATAGTGTGTCACAGAAGTCATATGGGAACCTCATTGACCATGGTCTCATCAATCTCGTGTGTCAATGCCTCCATGTAGCACTCCACCTCTGATAGGATCTCAACTACCTCAATATCCCATAACACATCCCTTCCTACTGCAGTGGCATGTACTAGTACCACTTCCTCCTCATGCGATTGCCCCTCTTCACGATGGATATATGAAGCACCCACAGGTCGAACTAGTCCAATATATTCATGAAAACATCAATAGTTTAGTCTCAAAAACATCAAAAATAAAAATTAAAAATTTTATAACTTTCAAAAAACTTAATGGCCAAAATATTTTTACCTAAAGCATCCCATTTCTCACCCTCAGGAAGCATGATCTCAGGATCATCACGGAAATCCATCCCTGCATAAGGATATTCATTTATCATGATGAAATATCTATGCAACCATCCAAAGAAGGCTGCAGAGAAATTAGTCACGAGTGGACCTATATGTCGGGACATATGATCTATCCACCTCCTCATCCGTGGGGCCCTCAAATCGATAGGCTCGAGTATAACCTGTTGAGGCTGAAGTAGTGGCACCCTCTCTAGAGAAAAAGAGACTAATATTGAAACATAACCGAAGTTATTTTACTTTCCCTCTTTCTCTTTAGTTAGTTGTTCCTTCATATTGACCAAAACGCCCTCACTCAAGTTTAACATTGTTGGCTGTAGACACTCCACCCCATACTGCATGTACAATCTACTCGCTACATGAAGTGTCAAGCTACCTGCCAATCTAGCGATGATAAATAGGATCGTTCTCAAAGGTAACTGGGTTACATCTTTTATGTTGATATTAACATCCCTAGTAGGTTGGGCTCGAGATCTGCAATAGGTAGATATATAATCTTTCACGGTATCTCCACCAATTATGGGCACCCTTCTTGGATAAACCTGTCAAAAATTAGATATCTTCTACCTTTATCTCGAGAAAATGTTCCCCAAACCTGAATTTTTGCACCTAAACATCCCATGAATGAACAAGATATTTCAACAACTCCATATATTACCTCATACCAGGAAGCTAGAAGAATTTTAGCAATCCACATTTTTTTAGGGCCCAGAAGGTAGCAATATCATTTTATACATTTAAATCATGTTCTTCATGTTCTCCTTCTCACCAAATGAATTCCAATTTGTGCTAATGAACACATGAAACATCAATAAATGATTCATTAGTTTCATTTTCATGAAACAAATCTGACAAAATTTGAGGGAAAACTAATAAAAAAATTCACATTTTGAGACCAACGTAGCCCAATAGTGCATGACAGAGTGTTTCACCTCTCCCAAGAGTGACAGTATGCCTAGGTGCAACACATATTTCGATACTGGGGGGGTGCTTTGTTCCTAGGGAGTGTTTTTGGAACCCTAGGGCCCTCAAAACCTTAAAAAAATGGCGTGAAATCACAAAAATGGACCGTGACAATAAAGATAATGGTTTTAGCTTCTACCTGGAAGCGAGAGTGCTTGAATTGATCCACTGGATTAGCCACAATCAACTGTAGAAGATCGAGGGAAAAAGTGCTACAAAACTCTCACTATTAAATGTGAATATGGAATGGTAAAAGCGAATAGTCATTTTGAGTATTTATGGTCACTTCTCACATTATTTTATTCATATTTAATGTTTTATCTAGATATGCTTCATTTTTACTATGAAACGGGTATGTTTAATCCTTTTGGTGATGTTTTGAGCAAGTCGACAGTTGTTAACGGTGTTTTATCATGCTTTGAACAGGTTATTTTGACTAGTGAGTATACTTTTATCTCTTTTTCAGGCTCTATAAACCTATGAAAAAGGAACCCATTGGAGTCCTCTTTCAGCTCTTTTCATACTCCCAAAATATGAAAATATTGTTGAGAACTTGTCTTTTTGAACTCGTTAAAGTAAATGAAAAGGCTTCTACTTAGTATAAGTTTAACCCTTTTCCAGACTGAGATAGAATATTTACGAAAAATGAATAGACTCAGTTGAGCATCACTAAGAGGTTCTCTTGAGTATTTTTTATCCCTTTTTGAACATGAGAGACTATCTACAAAAAGGAATGTTTGGATTTTTCTTTTTCATCTCTTTTTCAAACTCTCTAAACATGAAAAAGGTGTTGAGCTTTACCTTTGTTGCACTCCTTAAAAACATCAAACAACATTGTACTTGTCAAACATGACAAGGTGGAACCACTCCTCAAGGTTCATTAAATATACTCGTAGGGATTCATCTAAAGATGAACTTACAGATCAAGCATATGTTATCCTACTTAAGCTTGCTAAAAAATAAAGAGGTACTAACTAGTATGGTTGGGGAAATTAGGAAAACAAAGAACTCCATTTGCTAATGGCAGCGAGTCACTCTTGAACATGACACTCTTCCACTTCATCTTCATGCTTATTTTGTTGGGTAATATTCTTTTCATTCAGTTCATCATACCTTTTTAGAGCCTCCATTTCGGTTTTGGGTCAATGCTTCAAAATCCATTCAATGTCGTCGGTGTGTTCAAGAGAATTCATTCAATTGATATATGTTACAATACTCTTAATAATTAATTCCATGTTTTCCTTTCCTAATATAGTTTCGTATCAGCATCATTATGTCTCAATTATGATACTTTTTTCATGTCATTGGTGAGGGATACATCAAGGCCCTCCTGTGATGGGTTGCTTCCTATTGACATTAGCACATCATCTAGGAATTTGGCTTAAAATTAACACCCCTTTGGTACCTTGGTTATTGCATACATCAATGGAAATTTTCCTCAATCTTAGCAACAGGTTTACATCATTGGCCTTCGATAGAAATACTTTATATGGTATTCGACATCAATTCATTCACTCAAACCATACATATTGTAATGCAGTACCTTAAGAGTCATTAACATCATCAGTGGTTTCTTTCACATCTCTTAATGTCTTACATCATTGCTCGGTAATCATATGGTTTTTACCAAATTCGACCTCAGCTCATTGATTCACATGGTTAGACTTGTATGTTGGTTGGTCATGTGAACGAGATAGAAGAACCCAGATGTAGTTTCATCCATTCGGGATGTGATTTCAGGAGTTATACAAAGATCACAATGTATGATGGCCAATGTCATACTGATAGTCATCCATTCATGGGTTTTCCACTTGTGTCTATGGACGTGTCTTTTGATCATTGAACATATTATTTTAGCTTATGTGTTGAGTATGGGTATGCTTCCCTGAACAAAAATATGTCATGATATAAATGTGTTGTAGCAGATGCAGCTCATCGATTTTTCTTGATCCTGACTTGTCACAACGTAAAGAACTTCATTCATCAGTCGTCATTTTTGAATTTTCACTTTATGGGGGAATCTATTATAGGCCATTTTTCACATCTAGTCATTAGGCCACCTAATGGGATCAATCAACATCCTATTCCCCCTTGTCAACATCATTTCACAAAGCCCTAAGTATGCCTCCTTCATTTCCTAGAATTTCTTCCTAAAACTACATCATCTGAGCCAGTTTTAGGACCAGTGCTCCCTTGCCTCCTTCTGGACAACGTTCACCTACAGGTTTCTCAATTGTGGCCAGCGTTTATCACCTACGGGTTGCTCCCCTTTGCACCTATGTTGGTTCTATAAATTCGGGAAGAAGAGATATTTTATGGAAGCTTACTCTTCCAAAATCTTCCAGAATTTGGTACAACCATTTACCTAAGATAAAACATTAGGATATTATCCTATCCTTCTTTGTAGTTTCCATCCCTTATCCTTTGATACCATCCTCCCATCAAAGGTGGATCTAAAACCTTAGATTGGTAATTGGATAAGAACTCCCAACTTACCCCACTCCTCTATATATTTATAGCCTTCCATATGCAAGAGGTTGGATTTTGGAGAGTGATCATACCCTTATGTTGTTGTGGTGAGAGGTATCATTCCATGAATTTAGGGTGATTGGAGGTGCATATTGTGACAAGGAAATGACAAGACAGCTTGGAGGAGCTCTTCTACAAGATCAACACCTATTTTTTCTTGTAATCTCCTTAAATTTATATTAATGCAAAGAATTCTCCGGTTTCCTATATTTGATGTCATTATTTCATGTATTTTCAATACCATGTTGATATGTTTAATAGAGTACTTAGATGATACTACATAGATCTCGTATTTTCTTCTCTTGTGTTATCTAATTATGCATGTTCTAATTTTGGAAATCAGAGCTGGAATTAGATCATTCAATTTGAAGAAGGAGAGAAGCATGTGGAATATTCTAGGTAGGTTTCATTCTATCATCTATTTAATTTAAGGAAAGCATTGGGTTCCTTGTATCTCTGTTTTTCTAAGTTGGCCACCAAACCTAGGGGAGATACTTTTGTCTACAATCGTAAATCCCGCATAACAACCATGTTTGGAACTAGAATCAATACTATGATAACTTGACATAACCATCAGTTCAGGATGAATTTCCTCGACATCTTGTGATATTTACAAGAAATTATAAGGTAGATCATCAAAAACTAGTAGCTTAGAAAAATTAACAGTACAAAACATGGAATCATGACTTGATGAGTTGATAAATAGATCATGATAGTCATGATAAAAAATTCCATCATGATAAACGAGGTCATCCTCATGATCTAATGAATCATAGAGAGGAGGAGATTGAGAAAAATAAATTTCACTCTTTCTTTCTTCGCGATGAGTAGATGATGCATGGGAGAGATCGCAAAGAGAGTAGTTTCCATGTTCATATGCAAAACAGACATTACATGAGTCCTAAGTGTGATTAGAATTAATATTTTCATAAACTAATTTTTCAAAAGAGTCCACAGCTATGACAGAATCGTGCAAGTTTTCAAGATAATGAGGGAGAGGTGAGAAAAGAGAAATATCAACTTGGATCGCAGATTCTTGTTCAGAAATAGAGTCCCACACATAGTCATTTTAAATGATATCGTAAGTTTATTGGTCAACACTAACTCCATCCTGAATTTTATCCTCGTGAACATTAGAAGGAACGATTAAAACAGGTGGGTCGAACAACACACAATTCTGAGGACCAAAGGAATCAACAGATAGAGAATGAGGAGACAAAACATCATCGTAAACATCAAATTCATAGTCCAAATTTGTGTTTGAATTCTAAACATGTGGGGTAGGAGAAGATGGTGGTAGATTTACGGATGGAATCTCAAGTTATCTAACCTCGACCTACGTAAATGGAGTTGTCTGATGAGAAGAAGACAAAGAGTCACTTATAACAGCAACTTCCTTCGTTTAAGATTTAAGAGCTCCATAACCAGTGTATGTTGGGAGAATTTTGAAACATTCGTATTATGTTAGATTCATCGAAACATGAACAAGAAACTAAAACTTATATTTCATAAAATTCCATTCAACGTCATCTTCATAAAATTCATAACATAAATGGATAAAGTGATCATGAAAATCGTTAAGATATTCATCAGGTGCTTTTCTCATATGCATGATTTTCTTATAAACATATTTATAATCATACATGTCAAAGGTGTGGTACAACTCCTTGACAATATGTTCAAAAGAGTGGATAGAAATTGTTGGAAATGTGTAACACCATTCCTTAATGTGTGCTTTGAAGGTGTGAACAAACAACCTAAAAGCAATATCATCACAGTGAATATTGTGAATATATTGCAAAATTCGAGAAAGTGAGAAGTGTGCTCAAGAATGGTTGTACCACCCTCGCCGCCAAACTTCAGATTCAACAAGTCATTAATTATCCCCGAGGGAAATTTTCATATTTCAGTTATGGAAAAACATGTTGGGGTTAAGATATGGGAAGAAAACATTTAAAATATACGAAAAGTTCAAACAGACTTCACAGGCTCAGCTTGTCATCTGGCCCGAGTCCATCTAGCACCAGAGATTTTGACAGTGTTGGACCCACCAACATTCAGGGTATCTCCGCGATATGAAGTCCCAATTAGACCTCACATCATTTGGTATAGGAGTCCCATCCGGATTACGGCCCGATTTCTGAAATAGTGGATTTGAGTGTTATGCCTTGGCTAGGATAACGCATAGAATGATGTATCTATGACTTTGGTGAAACAAGTGTATGACTCTGTTGATGGTCAAGTGTGATGCATGAAATGTTCTAACATGATTAAGGGAAATTGAGTGAGCCCCTTAGAAGCCTATAATAGTACACATATTTAAATGAACACACAACCATAAAAGAGATCATAAATTAGCCTTCAAAATAGTTCACAAGTTAACCATGATGGAAATATAAAATAGCACGCATTCAAAAAGATTCGTACTAATGAAAACACAACAAGAATAGTCCTAATATATTCACAACATATGCATGAAAATGTGTCAGCTTTGAGATTTTATTAATGTGAAAGTTCCAAGCATACATATACAATTGATGAGCCACTAGCCCCAATAGTGGAACATGAAGCCAACACCTGCTCCTCCAAAGAAAGATACTCCCTCTATGCTATGAAAAATCCAAGAATCTCAACAAAACTCCAAAGCTTCTAATCCTAAGCCAAAATCCCTTTACATGACCATGATGGTATATTTATAACAAAATGGGTGACTATTCATCTCCCTTTTGACTCTTTGACTTCCATCATGATTTTTTGACTTCCTTCAACCATTAACTTTAGACTTCATTAAAAATGACTCTTCACATTCCACAATTGACACTTAGAATTTCACTTACAATTAATTACAAATAATATTACAATATTTCTCATACCCATATAAGACAAAATTGGTTAGATTCAACTAGACAACCTAATAAGATAAAACATGTTAAGCTTGAGTTTGGGGAAACTCCAGCTCAGCTACCTCCACTTGTAGTTTCTTGCTCATTTACCAATGCCAAGCTTTGTACTATGCGATGACTTCCCCAAACAATGCGATGGGATCAGGTTGGAAGCAAACTCTAGCCTTCATTGCATCAGGGTAGACTAATTTGGAACCAGTCTGAATTTCATTCTTCAGTGGGAGCAACATAGTGTTGATATAGATAGGGCCACCAATGTACTTTTTTATATTAATCTTGTTCACCTCCAAATCTTCCTTGGTGGTGATATGTCTAAGATGGTCCAGGTATTCTTCTATCTCCTTCCTGACCTCATTCTTGCATTTGGCCTCACTGAATGATCCAACTAAAGGGATCTTGTGTGATTTCACCATGAAATCCATGTTATTATATAATCATGCATATGAGACATGAATGTTGGAAATGAATGAGGGGAGCTATTTGCTACTCTATATAATCATCTAAAATTGTGCTTTCTCCAACTTTTCTAGTTGCCTTATTTTATTTCCCAACTTGGATGGTCCCCCTTTGTGTTTCATGACCACTCATGCATGGCAGCAATGGGTGTGTGGACATCCTTGAGGTTCTTAGCATTATCTTTGCACTTTTGTTAAATTTCATGCAAGCAGAAAATTGCTTTATGCACGGTGACAAGCTCCTCATAAAGGCTCTACATGGTCTCTCCTAATGTAGATACTTCTCCAGATATGGTTGCCTTAATTTCTTCAATACATGCCTGTGCGGAAGCTACTTCCTGTACCTCTACTCATATTTGTTCCACTTATTTCCATGCAGCCTACAAGTTATTTTCCATTTGTATATTCTTGATCATCATGTACTTCATGTTTGACTTGGTAGCACCCACAAAGGCCAAGTTGGTTGCAGCGATGGCTTATAGATTTATTCTAGTGTCTGTCACGATCACCCTTTCCCTGATGAATACAGGAGATGTGAGCTCATCTGGAAAATTTTTATTCCTCACTTGTATAATATTCTTCTAGATTTCACCATAACTTATATTGTATGTATCCATGACTGGACCATCATCAAGAGGAAAAAATTCATCTTCTTATCTCGGAGCTTGATCTGTTGTCGGAGGAGGGGGAGACTGAATGGTGACTGGCTGAGTGCTAGGAATCATATCAACATATTGGTTTTGTGGCTCTGGTTCCACCTCCATGTCCTGAATTACAAAAAATTCTTCAATTTCTTGAGCAAGTTCCTGCAATTGTCTCCTCTCCTCCTCTAGCATTTGGTTATGCTCTTTTTCTTCAGCCTATTTCCATGCTACTTATTTTTCTTCCATTATCTGCCTTTCTTCCTCTTCTTCTTCATTTTTCCTTTCTTCTTATTCTTGCTTCTGCCTTTCTTCTTCTAATATTTTCTTCTCTTATTCTTCCTTCTGCTTCATTTCTTCCTCTTTCTTCCTTTGTTTCTTCCTATTTTTTGTTTCTATGGCCACTATTGGGATTATTGGATCATCTTTCATCTTGCGGCTCTTCTCTTTCGCTAGGTTGTGTGCAACTTTCCTCTTGCCCTTATTGTGCACTGGGTTGTGCCTTCCTGCTAGTTTTGACTCTACAGTGACTTCCTTCTGAGGAGTAACTTGTGATATTCCTGTGAAGACGAGTGGTTCGTGGGACTTGGAGTCATTGTAACAATTCTTCATCTCTTCCTCCTCGGGCCTGTTAAATGTCCCACTTGGCCACTAGAAAGGAATATATGCACAGTTTTTTTTTTAAATGTTCTTAGGATCATAGGGATTAAAGTCCAAACAACCGAATGTGAATTTATCTATCTCCTTGCCTTCGATCTCAGGAACCTTTAGATTGTTGATCTCGTACAACCCGATTTACAAAGGAAAATCGGGCCACGATGCTTTCTTCTTCCTACGCAAAAATCCTAATAAAAATGTGGAAATATTATAGGTGACTTCTTGCATGACCAACTTGTCGGTGGCATACCTCAGTGAAATATGTGGAGACTTCTGAAAGCCAAACATTCTAAGGTAAGTTCCATCCAGTGAGGCAAACCAATCTGTCAGTTCTGGCACTGCTTCCATTTCCTCACGAGACATGCAAGGTGGGTCTTCCTCAAAGATAAAATTTTTAAATGGAATAAGGAAGTGATCAGTCAGCCTTTCCATTACTCCCTTGAAGTTGCAATGCAAAAGCAGCTTGCAGTAAATGTGCACAGCAGTTTCTCTTGGTGACCAGGTCCAATTCATGCCAGGGAATGAATACTAAGCACATATTGAATCCAACAAGTAGGCAGACATGTAGAGTCTGGTTTGGCTACCCTTGGGAGGGTTCTTGGATTTTTTCACATGAATTCTCAACTTTTGAGCCAATAGATATGAACAGTTGAACGATTTCCCTTCATTCACAACTTGATTTATCAAGAATGCCTAGCCTTTTTGGAATGTCTCGGTAGTTTTTTTACCATATATGCGGAAACATAATACTATCAAGTACTGATAGGCCTTTCTGAGAGATTTTGTCTTCTAATTATTGTCATGGGTCTAGTGGAATTTTGAAGGCTCTTTCACTCAACCTTTGATGACATCCTTTGTGCTCAGATAGTTGGTGACTGCGTAAAAGTGGGAATCCATGTATGGCTCTAGCATCAGTAGACGATACATAAGGTGATAATAATGTGCCATGAAAGAGAAAATCCTTTATATGTTGTCACTATTGAGAGTCATGGTATTGCTATTTGTATGTGACAGTATCTAGTTGACAATGTCTGCACATGGAAAAACCAGGTACCTGCATGCAATCTTGTATAATCTGGACTTTTGGATATTGACATACACCTGCCAGTATTCAATATTTTCTTTGAAGGTCTTTGCTGAGAATACTTCATTCACCTTTTTCTAGGTAATGTCTGACTGGAAATTTCACTGGATTAATCTCAACTCCCTCCTCAGTGCTTCTTTTTATAGTTTCCTTTGAGAAATTTCTCTCGGAATCCATAATGACATAAAATAATCAAGATAAGTCCTCAAAAACTGCAATACCTATAAGAGAGAAATGCACTCATGGAAAACACAAATTATCTCAAACAAATTGACTCACAAAGCATATCTGGGCAGCAACCACAAGACTGAGAAGGAAAACTATGTAAATTTTGAGCTGATGGAAGATACTAACTTCATGAACTGAACATTGCGTAGTCTCAGCAGTCAAGGGGGAAGCTTGAGGCTTGATACTGTGCAATGCACAGTCTCAGCCTGGGGAGACTAAGGGAGAGATTTCACATTGCACAGTCTTAGCGGCCAAGGATGGGGCTTGAACCCTGGAACTGTGTAATGTGTAGTTTGGAAAGCTAGGGAATATTCATTTTGCATTCTCAGAGGTCTGACATGAGACTTGAGCCTTGGAGTTGTGAAATTCACAGTTGAACAAGGTAACTATTGTCCAAGTGATGGTCAGGTCTACCCGGGAAGAGGCTGAAAAAGTGGCAGATCTTGAGTGATAGTGCAAGTAAGAGTGCAAAACTGACTAAGGAAAGATATATTAGTGAAAACTAAGTGAAAAATATCAACATGAAAAGGGAAAAACAAACATGCATAAGGAGTCACCAAAACAGCTACCACCGATGGGAAAAGACAAGAAGATGATGTGACACTTGTGAAAAGAGAACAATGGACTAAGCCAACACTTGTACAAGCTAATATAAGGGAAAATTCCAGCAACTATGAAAATAAACAAGAAAATAAAACACTCACAAAAGTGAAACGACAAAAACAACAAAAAAAACTACAAAAGACAACAAAAGCGAAACTTACACGTAAAAGTGCCTTAAACTCCACCTAAAGCTCCTTCATATCCTTGGGAAAATCTAAAAATGAGCTCTAGGGGTGTGTATTATATAGATATAGACTGGTGAGGGTTTATGATGTGCATGCCTAAAATCAAGGAAAAGGCGACACTTGATGAACAGTCAAAAATAGCAACTTGTTCCACTCTTTGGGAAACTCATTAGGGGAATTTTTAGGTCTAAAATGGGCCTCCTAAGAAAAATGTACAACAAATATAAAATTTACAAGAACCAACAAGATTCAAGATGATGATGTCAACCATGGGGGATGATTCACATTTTTGGAGTAAAAAGGTAAAAATAATAAAAAATAATAACATAATAGAACTAATTTTTCACCTCGTATTTTCAAGTATCTCCCTAAGGTTTCACTCAAATTTTGATTAGGATTACTCGTTGGATGAAAAATTTGATTCCTCATCCAAGGAGTAAGAATGTTGCATACTTTTGATGGACCCTGCTACACGAAAAATGAGAAATACATGAAAAACGTGATCGCAATCACGCAATCACGTTTTTCATGTATTTCTCATTTTTCATGTAGCAAGGTCCATCAAAAGTATAGAACATGCTTACTCCTTGGACAAGGAACCAAATTTTTCATCCAAGGAGTGTTTGGTCTCAAAATTTTAGTAAACCCATTAGGAGAAAAGTTGAAAATAAGAGTTGAAAAAATAGTTTTTTTCTTTTTTTCCCTCTAAAATTTGATGATGTAATGTAATATTATTTTATTATTTCCACTATTATTTTATAATTTCCTTAGGAGGCACATTTTATACCTAAAATTCCCTGATAATCTAGTCCCTATTTTATAGGATTGTATCTTTTTCTTTTTTCTTCTTTTACTTTTCCGAAAAACTAGCCATTCAGACTGCCAAGAAGGATTGTGCAATTCCCAACCACAGGGACTGGGAAACTCCTTGGCTCAATGACTTGCATAATTTTTGAGGGCAGGGGAAGCTTCTGCACAATTTCTAAGCTTAAAGTAGGCATGCCCCTCAGGATTGCACAGTTTCTGAGCTCAAGGCCAACCTGCCTCTTGGGAATATGCAATCCAATTCCTCAAGGTTGGTCTTCCTTACAAGATCGCGCGATCTCGGAAGGGAACACCTGCAATTTTGCAAGGTCAAGGTAGAAGATGATGTTTTTTTTGAAAAGGTGGGATCATGATCAAAACAAGGCATCACATGTACTGCATGAAAAGATATGTCTTTGACATAGCATGAATACTTTATGGCAGGGAATGATAAGATATTGTGGACAAAAGGGAGGCTCAAAAATCAAAGCATGGGAAAAATTTTTGAGGTTCATTGTAGTCGCTACAACACCTTCCAATACATCTGCAATATACTTGGTCCTTACAATATTGAGTGCAGTAGATGTCTCCTTCATGCTCATCCAAAAAATTATAATGGAGCCCAAATTGAAGCAATATCTTGATTGACTCTTTTTTTCCATCAGCACTCTCTACCCAATCTGAAGTTGTAGTTGTACTTCACGGACACAAATCTCAAATCATAATTGAATTTTTCATGAATAACTTATTTTCGCTGCAACAAACGCCCTCCAAAAATTTTCCTTCACTTGAATTTTGGAGCATCCTTATGATTCTACGATTTATTGTTCCAAGTTGATCTTAGTCACTTCATGGTCGGTTGATGTTTTTTGTGATTCTAACCATTGAATACACGTTCTTACACGTTTGTATATTTTGATGTATTTGCAAGTGCACCTCTTCTCTAGCAAACCTAGAAGTCAATGTGCACCCTAGAAATTCTAGTACTATGCAATCCTTTATGATAGTCGTTGCGCAGATTTTGATGACAATGACTGCGAATCCATGTCGAAATTTAGTGCGCAACATTATTTGACAATATTTCTCACTCTTAGTGGTAGTTTTATCATCATTCTAGTGATTCTTCTCATTTATCACTTTTGTGCACCTTTACTTTCACAAGTGTCGCTTTCACTTTCGCAATTGTTGTTTTTGTTGGAAAAAATTAAAGTGGTAGCTTTTATACAATTTCCTTTAACCTTAGTACTTTATTGTGAAATTAGTTAATATTATTTATGTTCTTTATTTAGATATTTTCATCAAACAAATATCAAGAATGAAATAGCAACAAAATAGGACTCAGATATTAGACTCTCAGCTAAGGAAAAACCCCTCTAAAGGGAAAATCCAAAAAACTCTTCTCTTCTTATAGAATTTGCTTTCAATGAGACAAAAAAGACCCAATCCTAGACCAAGTCCTTCTCCAGGTACCAAGTCATCCCTTCCAATAAGTCTTTCCTTGATCCAGCACCAACCAAATTCAAACTGCAACTTCGACCTCCCAGCTTCAATATTGCTTCTTAAACCTGAAACTTCGGCCTTTGAAATTGCTTTAGAAACCCTAACCCAACCTCCTCTAGAAAAATTCCTTGAGAAATACAGCTTCAACCAAGTTCAATGAGGTAAATTTTAGGGTAATTCTTCCTTCCCACAACAAGAGACTACACTTCATCCTACTACAACTCGGATATGCAATTTTGGCCTCTTTTGTAGTTGCAAAAACCCTAGAATTATGCACGTGTGTGCGAGAGATAGTCCAAAAAAAAATTGTTTGTCCTTATTTCCTCTTCTAGATCTTTTCTCTACTTGTCTTCTTGTCTTTGAGCTATATATAAAACTCTTTTTTGATATTGAACCTCTTGAGTGAGTGAATACTAAATGAGGTTGAAATGCTTCCTTATATAGCCTTTCCAAGAGGTCGAATTCCCTCCTTTAGGCCGACTTGAAGCTTCCAAGGCCAACTTGTAATTTTGGAGTTTCCCAGACTTTCTAGACTCAAAATAAATTATTTCTCCAATTAATTTTTTCCCAAAAGGGTCTTATTATGTTGACTCCTTTGACACACAATAATAAATCCTAAGACCTAACAAACCCTAGAAGCACAAAGAACATGATTTTACCTATAATATCGTCAATAAGAAGCTTGAACCCCATGTTTTAATAATAATAATTATTTTCTTCTTCTTCTTCTTTTACATAGGATACAGATTGAAATAAGTACAACAATTATGAAAATTGAAACTAGTTACATTTTTAACACTCCCTCTTAACTAGGGAGGCATTCATAATTGTACAACCAGTACAAAATCATTCTCAAATGGAAGAGTTCTCATAAGAAGAGTCGTATTGATAATCCAATTGTAAGAATCATCATTATTATTACCATCACTATCATTGAGGCCTAACTTTACAAGCTCAAATTCGTTCGAGATCATTGTGTTGGGAGGCTTTATGCGTGATATTGCACTACCTCTACAAGGCACATATCCCATCTAGATGTCTACAATATATTTCAATTTTGGACTATTCTTATCTTGGATCTATAATCCTAATTCCTCAAATAATATTAGACCTCTTTGACCACTCTTATCTTGGATACATGTCCCATCCTCACGGAGTGTCAATCCCTTTCCTTTCTCAAATGCTTTATCCTCAAGGAAACCATGGATGCTTATCCAATCCTCCATCATTCTCTCTCCACCACTGTGAAGAAGAGAATGCACATGTGATGTCCAACATCACTCCCTCTCAACGAGAGAATATATTTGTATTCTCCTTTTAACTTGAGAATTGAAACGTGCTCCTTTTCAAGGAGACTCCTTTTACTCTCTCTCAAAACTAGAGGATATCTAGATTTCCTTTCTATTTGGGAAGTCAACACCACAAGCCTTGTAACTTGTCTTCATAAGAGTATCAGCTACCATTTTTTATAGCTTCTTGGCTCCCTCTTTTCTCCACATCTCATTGTATTGATCCTGCTTTCTTTCGTCGTATCATGCATTCATATTCACTCTTAAATCTTGTGACAAGTTCCAAGTCATTCTTCTTGCTCATCACTTCCATATTCATCATCATAGATGAAGGAATTTTATTAATCCTTCCCAATATTCAATCTTAGCCATGAAATTAATCTTCCTTTTGAACTTTGGGTTATCTTCTCACACTACTACCTTTCATTCCAAGATAATCACATATTAATTTCACAATTTCTAGGTACCAGATATTGAGCTTCCCTCAATATTCTATTTCCATCCATACAATTGAACTTGCCTCAACTGTCATCATGTATTCCTGAAATATTCTTCCAGGTAGCAAGATAATATATTAACCAGATAATCAAAAATAATAAAAATCAGACTTACATCATCACGATGACTTTCTCATCCAAACATCAATATCCTCAAGGTCCATCCCCACTCGAATCTTCCTTCATGTATCAAAGTGCCCAAGGATCAAACTTGATTACCAATTTAAAACATTTTATTTTGAAGATTATCCAAGATGTTAATCATTATTCTAGTCTATAGAAAGTATTAATTCTTTATATATCCTTGAGTAGGTCAAATACTTTTCTTTCAAACATCTTACAATCATTCTAATTATGTTACAATATTCCACATTCATGAATCTTAATCGAGGGTCACTTTCAATGTGTATTCTTATGCTTCTTATTCCATCATCTAGCTATGGATATCTCATAATGAGCCTTCAACCTAACCCATCGCATTCCTTCATCCCCTCAAAATCATGGTTTCCACATTACATGGAATGTACACTATTCTTGTCATAATGCTTCTCCCAAGAACATTTCAAAATGATGGTTCTTTCAGGATCATAATGATCCACCTAAGCAAGCTAACTACCTCTAACATAATGTTATATAATTCCTAGATGAACAATTTTCAAAATGGACTATCTATATTATTTAAAGACTAGATGTGTCCTGCAAACCAACTTAACCAAGTAGACTCTACATATACTATAACATGCTTCTCTCTATGTTGTTATACCAAATAAAACTCTTTTAAATTAAAAAATGCATTTTATCCTAAGGAAAGACAAATTTTACCAAGAACATAACAAATGAGATGCCTTCTTCAATAGTAGATATATTTCACCTCTTCTTTCTTTAGCTTCTTCTCAAGTTCTCCCGCTTCATCACTTATTTCCTTTATATTGTTTTTATTTTGGCTTGGACAGTCCCTTTTATAGTGTCCATATTCATTGCACTTAAAACATTGAACCTTGGACATATCTTTCTTCTTAGACTTCCCGAACTTCCCTTTCTTCAGCTTCTTGACTTGAGCTAGAAATGCTTGAGACTACTCATTTGATCCAATGTCATATTGTACCTTGATATTCATTCTTAAAAAATGTAGTGTGATCACAATTTTTCAAATGGAGTTGAATATTTCTTATAGTATATGTTTGTTGCAAAGTTGCTCCATTCAAGTGGCAATGCATTTAATACACGGATGGTCATTTCTGAATCAGAAATTGTCTCTCCAATCCCTTGTAAGTGATCTCTTAATTGATATATATTCATCAAAAGGATGTCATGTCCTCTTCCTTTTATTTCTTCATCTTGTGCATCTTATTACGAAAAGACATATGTTTTCCTAATGTACTCACAGAGTACAAGTTCACTATCTTATCGTACATAGCCTTGGAATTTTTCAAATTTGCAACAAATGGAACAAGAGGATCCTTGATTGATTCAACTATGATCCTTTGTGCTCTTACTTCCACTTTTTTGTACTTTTATATTTCTTGAGTCTTGTCTTTTCTTGGTTAATTGATAATCAAGATTATCCTCGTTCTTGATGACGTCTTCAACCTTTCTTGATGCCTTCAATATTTTTGAAGAACCTTCAATAATTTCTTTGAAATATGTCTCCTGGGATTCTTCCAATCACATATTTATTCAAATATGCATTAGGGGAATTTTGAGGTCTAAAATGGACCTCCTAAGGAAAATGTACAATCAAATTTCACTTTATGAGAACCAATCACATTTTAGGAGATGGCATCATCCCTAATGGTTGAGGTGGCATTGCTTGAGTTAAAGGTACTTACTTGTCACATTCTCAATGGTGGATAAAAACTCATGGTTAACCATGGTAGTGCTCTAGTAGTGCTCTAAGTACTTTTAAAGTCAAAGTAAAGTACTCATAATAAATGTCATTTCACACTTTTTATTAAAATTCATACATAAAATAATATATTACATTTATTATATTATTTTTATATAGTACATTAGTTACATGTTATTATACAGCCTGGGGTACCTGGATCGCTCGCAACAGGATAATCTTCAATGAGTCTACCTTTCCATTAGCAAAGCTGGCAGCAGAGGGAGCTGCAATCTTCGATAGCATTCCTTCGCCTGCTACCAAAGGTTCCTCTCGCAATATACAGCCTGAGTCAATTAATGAATCCTTTCCCTGGGCCTACTTTGATGGTGCTTCTGATGTCAATGATACTTGTGGTGCTGGGTTGGTTATTCATCTCTCTGCTGAAAACTCTCTTCGAGCCTCTGTCGGCCTTGGGCAAGGGTCTAATAACTTCGCTGAACTTAAAGCCCTCCACTTGCTTCTATGCTGGCTTATTTCCAAACAGATAAATCAGATTCAGATTTTTGGTGATTCTAGGAATGTAGTCAACTGGTTCAATGGGACTCAGCAGTGCAGGCACTTTATTCTTCTTCCTTTGCTTAAGGAGATTCGTCGTCTTAAACCTTTTTTCTCTGAGATTTATGTTGTTCACATTTACAGGGAAAGGAACCAGCAAGCAGATATCTTATCTAAAGAAGGTGCTCAACTCGCTCTGGGGTCCTGGGCAGTAGCAGAAGTAGTGAATGGGACTGTTCAAATCCATGAACAGCCTCTTTTTGTGTAATTATTCAGTTTATTTTCAGCATTATACAGTGGACTTTTATTAATTTTTTTGATAACTGCTACTATATTGAGTCCAGAATTGTTTTCCTTATGTAAGGAGGTTCTGGGCTCGCTTTTTGTTCTTGTTATGCTACTTATATGGGGTTGGGATAGTTTCTACTGCCAGCTCTTATGGGTGATGGTGTATCACGATTGTGCTGCCCTTTTTCTGCTCTCATCTCTTCCACTGTTTGATGATGAGCAAAAAGAGTTGCACTGATGCTTATGTTGTGGTTATTTTGTCTTTCTAGGGCTGCTAACATCTTGTCAACAGGTGTTAAGTAGCTATGATTCCATTCCCTCACAAAGGGAATGGCACTGTTTTGTTTCCAGAAATGCTTGGCATATGTTCAGAGACTATCTATATTAATAGAAAGTTCATTTTTTTCTGTGGAAAAAAAAAATTACATGTTATTATACAATTTAAATAATATAAATTTTAATTAATTTCTATAATTAAGAATCTATGAGTTTATATTTATATTTTATTTTAAGTTATTTAAGTACAAAGGACAAATGCATTAGTTGTTCAATGATAATGATTTTTTTTTGAAACACTCATTCTTATTTATAGTCACATCAATATAATTTTTTTATTAATTTTTTCTTGGTACAACTTTTGAATTGAATTTAACCATGGTTACATGGATTGTGGTGCAAAAAGTGAATTGCAAATTCATAAATATTATTTTATTGATTTAGTTATTATTTTATTATTTCCTTAGGAAGCCCATTTTAGACGTCAAAATTCCCTTAATGATACCAAGATCCCTTTTTGATGCTTCCTTCAAAGATGCCTTCCAGTGAGCCTTTATCCATAACTCCTTTTTTTTAGGAGACAACCTTCCTTGTAGTCTCCCTCTCAAGCCTTCCTTTAATGAGAGCTAGATGTAACCTTTATCTTATTCAATGTATAAATCCTCCTTCTAGATCAATAGGTGTTCTAATTATTTCCACAAATAATTTCTCTTTAAAAGCAATCCCTTCTTTGTGTCCAAACGATAATCCTTCCAGCTACCTTCTTTTTCACCTTAGCTCTAATCCCATGTTGGAAAAATTCAAAGTGGTAGCTTATTATACAATTTTCCTTTAACCTTAATACTTTCTTATGAAATTTGTTAATATTATTTATGTTCTTTAGTTAGATATTTTCATCAAACCAAAATCAATAATGAAACAACAACAAAACGGAACATAGAAATTAGGCTCTCATTGAGGGAAAAACCCCTCCAAGGGGAAAACCTGAAAAAATCTTCTCTTCTTATAGAATATGCTTCAAATTATACAACAAAGACCCAATCCTAGACCAAGTCCTTCTCGGCATACCAATTCAGCCCTTCCAACAAGTCTTTCCTTGATCCAACACCAACCAGCGTCAAATTTCAATTTCGACCTCCCAGCTTTAGTACTGCTTCTTTGGCCTGCAACTTCAGCCTTTGAAAATCCTCTAGAAACACCAACCCAACCTCCTATAGAAACCTTCCTTGATCAAGAAAACTTAAACCAAGGTTAATGAGGTAAATTTTAGGTTAATTATTCCTTCCAGCAACTACACTCTGTCCTAATGCAACTTGGATCTGCAATTTTGGCCTCTTTTGTAGTTGTAGAAACCCTATAATTTCACACGTGTGGGAGAGAGATAGCCCAAAAACAAATTTTTCATCTTTATTTCCTCTTCTAGACCTTCATTTTACTTGTCTTCTTGTCTTCCATCTATAGATGGAAATTTGATCCAAATTATTGAGTGAGTGGGTTCTAAATGAGATCGAAATTTTTCCTTATAAAGTGTTAGGTCCCTATATTACTAGTATAATCCCTTATTGTTGTTAGTGTAACCCCCTTATTGTTATTATTGTACCCTTGTAACCCCTATTTTATTATTATTGTGCCCTTAAATTATTATTGTTAGGTCGGCTAGGATTACATTGTGGCCCACTAGGATTACATTATGGCTCCATGGAATCCTATATATAGAAAGGAGGTTTTGTAAATTGGATCATCCAATAATTGTTCATTTATGTAATGTATTGGAGGTTTCCCCCTCGAACTGGCTCATTTCTAAAGCGTTTATGTCTCTTTTCTTCTCTTTTTGGAGCTGGTTACACAACATTTGGTATCAGAGCTTTGGATTCCAGGGTTTCGTTGCTCCAAACAAGTCATCGTGGAATTTTCGATATAAAAATTTTTCTACGAAGTTTCAGAAGCTAAAATTTTTAGGGTGCGAAGCTGAAATCCTGAGGAAGATTTTCTAAAAATTTCAAAGCCTGGTTCACATCATTTTCGGAGATATGATCTGTGGAAGTTAGGTCATTTTTCAGGCTCCTAAACAGGTCATCGTGGAATTTGCGCTATAACTTTTTTTCTATGAAGTTTCATAATCTAAAATTCATACGGTACGAAGCTGAAATCCTGAGGAAATTCTTCAAAAAATTTCAAAGCTTAGTCCAATATATTTTTGGAGATATGATCTGTGGAAGGTAGTGCTTTTTCAGGCTCCTGAATTGCATCTCAAAGAGGTGATCGTGGGACAAGTTCAATAACTCTCTCTCTGGGCATCAGATTGGAGTTCCATAAAAATTGGTCGCAAGAACACAGACTGTAGTTTCTTGGCTATTAATTTCAGAGACAAAGGATGAAACAGTGACATTTGGCAAGTCATACAAGTTCGCTCTACTGAACTAGTCCATAATTAGGTCATTGTGGGAGATTGGAAACAACTTTGTCTTGGAGAATCCAAATCAGGTCAAACCTGTGGCATTCAAAAGAGAATTCAGAAGGCTACTTCAGTGATGAATTTCAGATATTGAAGATCTACAACCACAGAGATAATACAATTTCAATATCGAGCTCCTCAAAGCAAGTAAAAGGTATCAATATTGGATTCTAAAATGGCGCCTAAAAAGAATTCAACACCCATTAAGCCTTCAAAAGGCTCTACCATGACTCATGAAGATGAAGAATTGCAACATGATCTATCAAAATTACAAGAGCAAGTGCAACAAATTTCACTCTCGCAAAGAGCAACAAAAATGAAATGGAAGTTTTGAAGAAAGGCGTGGAAGTGAAGATGGACGGTTTGAAGAAAGGCATGGAAGCTAAGATGGATGGCGTGGAAGTGAAGATGGACGGTTTGAAGAAAGGTGTGGAAGCTAAGATGGATGGCATGGAAGTGGGCATCGAAGCTAAGATGGATGACATGAAAGACAACATGGAAAACATGAAGAATGATCTAAAAGCATACATGGAAGGCTTGATGACAAGATTAAAACCAGAAATGATTCCTAATGGTGGAAATATAGTAGAAGAACCTCATGATGAGAACAAAATAAATGTTAATCGTGATTTCATAAACTCTAATGTTGGCGGGAAGAACCACCATATTCCAAAAATGGATATGAGGAAGTTTGATGGAAAGGATCCTGTAACATGGATACCACAGATGGAGCAATATTTTGATCTCCATAACGTGCAAAACACACAAAAGGTACACATTGCAACTTTACATTTAGAACAAAATACATTTGTATGGTATCGATGGCTTTGCTCCCGTAAAAAAATTGTCACTTGGTCAATTTTTACGAGGAAATGATAGCACATTATGAGGATACAAAGAGCAACACCTTCTTTAGCCAATTGATAAATCTCAAACAAAAGGGTTTAGTGGGGCAGCACATTGAGGACTTCCAAAAATTGAATATAAGGGTAACTGATATTCCAGAGGAACACATGATTGATCTCTTCATAGGCACTTTAAAGGATAACATCCAACATGAAGTTCACGTTTTGGAACCTGATTCATTGGAGAAGGCATTCAGGTTGGCAAGAAAAGTTGAATGTAAAATTATGGCGACAAGGAAGCCTACCACTCAATTCTATAAAGAAGGAAATGTTGTTACGCCTAGATTTCCACAACCTACAAGGTTGACACCACAACAATTGGAAGAAAAAAGAGCAAAAGGGCTTTGCTACAGTTGTGATAGCAAATAAACTAAAGGTCATAAGTGTGCTGAGAAGAAATTATTTTACATAGATTGTGAAGAAGAAGAAGAAAATGAACAAGAAGAGGATATACACCAGGAACCACCCCTAGAAGAGGAAGAAATGAATCCGACCATATCGTGTAATGCACTGGCAGGAAGTACCACTCCTCAAACTCTCAAGATAGAAGGACATATAAAGAAGAAAAGGGTAATAGTGTTGATTGATTCAGGTAGCACCCATAATTTTATTCATTATAAGGTAGCCAAGGAATTAAATTGTTTCCTATACCCAGCACCAGAATGTCAAGTGATGGTTGCAAATGGAGGAACTATAAATTGCTCGGGAAAATGCCATAATATCAAGCTAACCATGGGGGAATATGTATTGACTAGTCCAATGCTTTCCATTCCTATGGGAGGTGCTGATGTTGTACCAGGAGTACAATGGTTACAATCTTTGGGGACGGTAGCTTTTAATTTTCAAGAACTTTTCTTGAAATTTTTTTCAGAAGGAAAGGAAGTCGAATTACGGGGTATTGAAGGGAAGCCGGGAAGGATAATAAGCTCTAATGTCATAACAAAGCTTCTAAAGAAAGAACAACGAGGCGTAATTGCACAATTATGCTCACTAGAAGTTCCGACATCAAAATCATCTATTTCTGCAGATCTCCAACAAGTCTTGGACAATCATTCCAAGGTGTTTCAAACTCCCAAAGGACTCCCACCTATTCGTGATCATGATCATGCTATTCATTTGATTCCAGGAAGTGTTCCTCCAAACATCAGGCCTTATAGATATCCTTACTTCCAAAAGAGCGAAATTGAACGTATGATTGCAGAAATGTTAGAGGCAGGTATAATTCAACCCAGCCAAAGTTCTTTCTCTGCTCCTGTAGTGTTGGTACACAAGAAGGATGGATCATGGCGAATGTGTCCGGATTATAGGGAGCTCAATAAGCTCACCATTAAAGACAAATTTTCCCATTCCTGTGATTGATGAATTATTGGATGAATTACATGGAGCAATTTATTTTACCAAGTTGGATCTTCGTTCAGGATATCATCAAATTAGAATGAAGATCGAAGATATTCCAAAAAAAACATTTCGAACTCATGAGGGTCATTATGAATTTTTGGTCATGCCTTTTGGCCTTACCAATGCACCTTCTACATTTCAAGGGTTGATGAATTCCATTTTCAAACCCTTCCTTAGAAAATTTGTGCTAGTATTTTTGGATGATATACTAATCTATAGCAGGTCTTGGAAGGATCATGTTCAACATGTTGACAGGGTGCTCAAACTATTGCAGGAGAAACAATTATATGCAAAAACATCCAAATGTTTCTTTGGAGTACAAGAGGTGGAATATCTGGGTCATATTATATCTCACGAGGGTGTTAAAGTAGACCCTAACAAAATTAAAGCTATTAAGGAATGGAAAGTCCCCAAGACAATAAAGCAGTTGCGAGGATTTCTCGGGTTAACAGGCTACTATCGCAAGTTTGTTAAGAATTATGGGAGAATAGCAGCACCTCTAACAACATTATTGAAGAAAGATGCATTTTCATGGACTCCTGAAGCAACTAAGGCCTTTGAGCGTCTTAAAGAGGCAATGTGCCTAGCACCGGTCTTAGCTACACCAGACTTCACAAAAACCTTTATTGTGGAATGTGATGCCTCAGGAAATGGAATTGGTGCAGCTTTAATGCAGGAAGGAAGACCCATTGCTTTTGAAAGTCGTCCAATCAAAGGAAAGTATTTACAGAAACCTATTTATGAGAAGGAAATGTTAGCAATACTACATGCACTAAAGAAATGGCGAACTTACCTAATGGGAAGACACTTCAAGGTAAAAACTGATCATGATAGTCTTAAACACTTTTGGAACAAAGACTATCTTCAGAAGAGAAGAAAAAATGGGTCACAAAGATGTTGGGTTATGACTTTGAAATAATCTACAAAAAAGGAAAGCTTAATGTTGTTGCAGATGCACTCTCAAGAAAGAATGAAGAGGTGGAAGCATTGCTTTGTGCCATTTCTATTATCCAACCAGATTTGATAACCGAAGCAAGAGATGAATGGAAGAAGGAAAAAGATGTATGGACACTCATTCAAAAGTTGCAGCAAGATCCTAGTACATCTGATACATTTAGTTGAAAAAATGATTCCTTATGGTACAAATATCGCTTATATCTTTGTAAGAATTCCCAACTAAAACAAAAGATTCTTCTCGAATTGCACACTTCTCCTTTAGGAGGACACTCAGGATTTTTAAAAACTTACCACAGGGTGAAGAAAGAATTTTTTTGGGATGGCCTTAAATCTGATATTCAAAAGTTTGTGGCGGAATGTTTGGTTTTCCAGCAGAACAAAGTGGAAACAATTAAGACCCCAGGACTTCTACAACCTTTATCCATTCCAAGTCAACGTTGGGAGGAGATTTCAATGGATTTTATCACAGGTTTACCTAAGTCCGAAGGAAAGAGTGTCATCATGGTGGTAGTTGATAGACTTACCAAGTATGCACACCTTTGTGCATTATCTCATCCATTTAAAGCAAGTACAGTTGCTACTACATTTATGGATAGAATTCAAAAGCTACATGGAAGCCCAAGGGTTATTGTGAGCGACAGAGATCCCATTTTTACCGGAAATTTTTGGATGGAGTTATTTTCTTGTTTGGGTACTCAATTAGCTCATAGCTCATCTTATCATCCTCAATCTGATGGTCAAACTGAGATAGTAAATAAATGTTTGGAAGGATATTTTCGTTGTTTTGTATCTGATAAACAAACACAATGGGTCAAGTGGTTACCTCTTGCTGAATGGTGGTATAACACTTCCTTCCATACTGCAGCGAAAATGACCCCATTTATGGCACTTTATGGATATCATCCACCATCCATCACATCATCTTTAAGAGAAAATTCGAAGGTTCAAGCAGTGGAAGATCACATCGAGCATCAGCAAGAAGTTCTCCAACTCTTAAAGGATAACCTGAATTTGGCACAAAATCGAATGAAACAACAGGCAGATCAACATCGCAATGAGAGAAGTTTTGATGTAGGAGATTGGGTATTTTTATGGCTACAACCATACAAACAAATGTCCCTCAAGCAAGCTAAGAAGGATAATAAATTATCACCAAAGTACTATGGTCCTTACAAGGTGTTGCAAAATATTGGTACTATGGCATACAAATTGGAGCTTCCTGCTTCTTCGCAAGTACATCCAATTTTCCATGTTTCATGCTTAAAGAAGGTTATCGGTGAAAATCTTCCAGTTCAAACAATATTACCAGAACTTGATGAGGAAGGAAAAATCATATTGGAACCTGAAGCGGTCATGGAAACAAGAACTCGACAACTACTGAATCGATCAATTTCAGAGTATCTCATCAAGTGGAAGAACTTACCCACTGAAGATTCTACATGGGAGGATGAGAATTTTATACAGAAGCACCCAAAGCTACTCAAGCGTTGAGGATGAAACTTTTTTGAAGGAGAAGGGGATGTTAGGTCCCTATATTACTAGTATAGTCCCTTATTATTGTTAGTGTAACCCCTTATTATTATTATTATACCCTTGTAACCCCCATATTTTTATTATTGTGCCCTTAAATTATTAGCTGTTAGGTCGGCTAGGATTACATTGTGGCCCACTAGGATTACATTATGGCCCCATGGAATCCTATATATAGAAAGGAGGTTTTGTAAATTGGATCATCCAAGAATTGTTCATTTATGTAATGTATTGGAGGTTGCCCCCTCGAAGTGGCTCATTTCTAAGGCGTTTATATCTCTTTTCTTCTCTTTTTGGAGCTGGTTACACAACATAAAGCCTTTCCAAGAGGTCAAATCCCCTCCTTTAGGTTGACTTAAAGCTACCAGAGACAACTTGTACTTTTGGAGTTTCCATGACTTTCTAGACTCAAAATAAATTATTTTTTCAATTACATTTTTCCCATAAGAGTCTTATAAATATTATGTTGGCACCTTTGACTCATGACAATAAATCCTAAGACCTTACAAACCTTAGAAGCACAAATAACATGATTTTACCTAGAATACCATAGATAAGAAGCATGAAACCCATGCTTTAATAATAATAACTTTTTCTTTTCTTATTTTACTTGTTACATAGGATACATATTGAAATGAGTACAACAATTATGAAGACCCAAAATAGTTACACTTTCAACATTTTTTTCTTGATTTCACTTTCACAAGTGTCGCTTTTGCTTTCTATTCACTATAGCATGTGTTGCTTTCACTTTCTTTAGATTTTTCAAGTGTCATTTTCAGTTTTTATTAACTACAGTGTGAGTGTATCTTTTGATTTTTTTCACTCCTACATGTGTCATACTTTGGCGCACCCCTAGAGGATCCCTAACACACTCTTTTGCACTATATGATCTTATATATCATAAGAATATGTGTTAGACACATTCCCATGTCTTAGTGCACTTTCTAGTTGCAATCAAAACTTCTTGTCGTAATTTATATTCCAAGTGTTAGAAAGATACATTTCAATTGTCACACTTTGAAATAAGTCTCACTTTGTTGTTGTTTCGTTGTGTACATGTTGATTATGGGTATTGAATGTCTTTTGTTCATGTGTTGGATTGTATAAGTGTATTTGATCATGTTTACAACTTGTCGCATGTTCTTACTCTCACTCTCTTATCTCACAAATCCCACACTTGGTCAATTTTGGAGTTTTCCTTAGTCCCCTAAACTTGTGTAATTCATGATTGATCCCTTAGCCTCCTCCAACCAGTGTGCATTGCGCATTTCCAAGCCACAATGATGAAGCATTACCCTCTAGAACTGTGCACTGTGCAATCATAGAGGACATACTCCCTCAACGGTGCATTGTGAAATTTCAAAGCTCAGTCACTCCATTCTGTCAACTACACTTGATTAATTTGCAGTCCTTGACCAACCTTTCCCAGTGTTGTGCACTGCGCATTTCTAGTGGATAGTTGGGTCATCCTTGGACCCTTTTCTTGATCAACTACACATTGCGCAATCGCATTACCCAATCTTGTTACGCTTGTCTCTTTCACTTTCTCAACTATGAAATGTCTTGGTCAGGCTTTCCCTTACTACACCTTGCACAATCTTCATAAACAGTGGGGTCATCCATGTGTCATTGTCATGCCCAACTGCACAGTCACTGCCTCCAAGAAATGTGCATTGCATAGTCTTTGTGTTCAATCCCGGCCTATGGCACTTGATCACTTTCGCAATATCTTCCCAGTTAGGCCTTCATTGTGCACTACACATTCTTAATCAGTACTCAAGCATTGTCTCATACCTTGACTTCCTTAACTGCACAATCAATTGTCTCAGTCCTTCCATAATAGTGCATTTTGAAATCACAGTGAGAAATTTTGCTTCACTCATTCCCTGACTCCATCAACTATGTAATATCACTTTCATGTCCCTCAATCACTACGCATTTCATAGTCACAATGATTATACCCTCATCATTTCCTCATATTTCTGCACATTGTGCAATCCCTGAACATTTTCCTCAATCTTGCATTTTATCCCAGATCAATCAGTGAGTTACATAGGAAGCAAGTTAGATTAGGATATTTTCATGCTGACCTTGCCTTTTCATGAGTAAAATTCACTTGCAGGTGTAACATCTCAACATGGAAAGGTGATGCTAAATTAATATTCCATGTAGGAGTTACAAGAGAGCACTTGCAAAGAAGGAAAAAAAGGAAGAACCATCATGAAGGACATGAAGGAGTCATGGACCAGGAAAAAAGCAGTGGAAAATCGCTCACTTGGAAGGTTCTGACACTCATCTAGACCCTTTGGAGGTTGAAGATAAAGAAAAATTAAATATCCATCATGAAGAATTCAAATTCATAGCAGCAAGGAGAAGATCTTGGCATTCATGAAATGAAGTCTTATGTCACCATCCCCAATTCATGGCTTCTCAAAGTGTCATCACAAAAATTCATGTGTCAATGTATTTTTCCGTGTCATTTGTGGAATGTAATTGTGTAATTTCCAAATGAGAAAATGTAAAATTTGTGGAATCTTGATGGTCCTACATGGAATGTAAAAAGTCACTAGTAAGTTCTAAGGTCATATATACGCTCAAAGGTCATATATGAATTTTAAAAGTCATAGTAGGAGCTCAAGAGTCATGAGGGAGGTCAAGAGTCACATGGGAGGTGGAGAGTCACCTCATTTGTTATAAATGCATCTTCATAGCTCAAGAAAAAGGATTGTTTAGTCAATTTAATGTCTTAAATTGCTTGCATAAATTATCAACCGACGTTTGTAAACTGATGAAGCATGGTGCACTGTATGTGCTTAGTTAACATTTTTCCTACTTCGTTGTATGCTTTTTTTTATTGTTTTTGGGTTTTGTTTTTGATGTTTTAAGAATGTTAATCTAAAAACTATGAAAGAAATTAAATGAATCTAATAAATTTTAAGAAGGAAGAAAAGTGTTCCTTAGTTAAACTAATTTACATAAAAATAAATCAAAGATTGTTGGCTAATTAGAATATAATCTAGAAAAAATAGGGTATCTATTTTAATGACTTCTATCTTAACATTAGTTCTATTAAATGGATGAATCTTATATCTAAGATTTGAAATTGCAATGTTATTCTAAGTGAAAACAGAAAAAGATAACAACTAATGTATATTTAGTTACTCCAGCATTCAATGTGAAGTGTCACCTTCTTGAGATGATGTGTAAGCAACTAACTACACCTTTAACTTCTAATGTTCTAGAAAAGCAAGTAAAGTGTGCAAAGGAAAACAACTACTATATATTTAGTTATTCCAGCATTCAATTATGAAGTTTCACCTTCTTGATATGATGTTAAGTAACCAATTATACCTAATGATCTAAGCAAGTATGCAAAGGAAAACTCAGTAATTGCATGAATTAGACATTCAATCATTCAGTCTAGAAATATGATAGAATCAACTTCTTGGAATGACCTTTAGGAACATCAGTGATACAATTAATGAGGATCTAAAAATAGAGGTAAAAGCATGCAAAGCTAAAGCTTAAAAACAACTAATGTATGTTTGATTTACTCCAACATTCAATATGAAGTATTATCCTCTTGAGATGTTGTGTAAGAAATCAATTATACCTTAGTTTCTAAGTTCTTAGAAAGCAAGTAAAATGTGCAGGGGAAAACTCAATAACTATATGAATTAGACATTCAATCATTTACTTTAGAACCATCTTCTTGAAATGACCTTTGAAAACATCCATTGATACAATTAATTGCTAATTCTAATCTAGGAAAGTAAATGACAAAAAAGTAAGGAAAACTAAATAACTGTGAATTCTTATTGCTTCGAACTTGATTCAGTTTGAAAATAGAAATATATACCTTCACGAAATGTTTTAGAAGAACAAGGCTTACACAGTTATGATTTAACGTTATGTTAATGATCAAAACTAGAGTGCAACATTAATCTATTCAGAAAATGGAATTGATAAAAAACAGAGTAAGGAAATTAAACTAAAAACAATGAATGAAAAACCTCCTCCAGCGCAGGGGCCCTCTACAAATGGTTCGGTTGAAATCCTAGCTATTTAAAAATGCACTTAAGCAATCATTGGCATGAACACGATCCTTGTATTATAATAGAGCGAAGTCTTAAAACAATACAGCGTTTCAGCAAAAGCTTAACTTAAAACTTAACTTAACTTTGTTCTTCTCAGTTCTGTACAACCGGTATTTAAAGGAAATAAACATAATTGTCTATGAGCTAATTCTGCTACAAGTGGAAATTTGATTATTTAACTCTTGATTTTCTATGATAGCGCAAATCAAGGGTCCTTCTATTCTTGGCTAACGTTCTTTGACCATGCCTTTGACCACGATATTAGGCCTCCATGATTTGCTGCAAAATAGGCTGCATTCTGTAGTCAAATTACAAAAACATATTCGAATAGCAAGAACATCATAATACAATATGGAAATCATTGAAATTCATTCCTTGAGACAAAACATGACATTTATGTTTGATTGGAGTATGTAAACTTATGTTAAAATAAGGGAAAATGGTGAGAAAATATGTCAGAGAGAGGATAATTCTGAGGTTCAACATACCCCCATTGCGAAGTCATTGCATGTCCTTGTGCACTTTACCAAAAATGTGAATTTTCCTCTTCTACTGCATTTGTTCAGACACTACTGCTAACACATCCAATTTTCTTCTTTTGCTTTTCTTTGAAGTGGTTGCCATCTTGGGCTTTCTCATAAGAAGCTTGTACTTGAGATTAATGGCTGCCTTGTTTAGTGACTTGTTCTTTCTTTTCAACTTCCTGTTCTTTTTGTACCATAGTCCTAAATGAAGAATGGTATTGTCACTAATTACCTTTTCCAACTTGTTCTGCTGCTTCAAGGCCTCATTCTCCTATTTAATATGCCTATTAAATATCTCTAGTTCATAAATTTCATGTTTGAGAGTTTCAACTAGAGGTTCTTGTGGATTGATAGGATTCACTGTTGCACTTCTCTTCTCCAATGATTCTATGTAATCATATATTTCTTGTTGTGCTAGGTCTATGCCTGGAGATTTTTTGTTGGGGCTACATTCAAAATTATGAATAGGAGAATTTTTAGGATTGTGTGGAGGAGAAATATTGACAGGAGATGGTATTGGAGTTTCTTCATCTAAACTTATAAACTCTGTCTCTTTTGGTAGTGTTTTCTTCATTGAGCCTCGGAGTCTGGAGCTCCTTCTCAGCTGTAGAGGATTCTCATTTTCTTCATTTGTATCCTTGCTCCTTTTTCTTATCTTACCTCTTGTCTTGTCTTTATTTTACTTTATGTTCTCTGTCTCTTCAGAGATGATATTTTCATCATTTTTCTGTATTGAAGATGTAGGTCTGTCTTCAATGTTTGTATCAATATTCTTCCTTCTACTCTTTCTAACATTGTCTTCTTTAGGTTGTTCTGGTGCCTCTTGAAAATGGTTTCTGATAAGAAAATTCTCCCAAGTATCTCCTATGCTTTTTAAATGAAACTCAACAAGTATCTTTACCAACCCATGATGATGCATGGTGTTATGTATAAACTGTATTCTCTTCTGCACTTTTGTGGACATCCTTTTTAAGCTATTTAGCAGAAAGAAGGGAAGATATATTTCACCATCCTCTAAGAAATTCATCAGTAATCGAATATGATATACATGCATGCAACCAAACCTTCCTTCATAGGTGATAAATTTCTATAAAACCAAGAGCATATTCCTCCATTTATTTTTAAGGGCTGAGTTGGGGATACCTTTTCTGAAAATAGAGACATCCATACCTAGATTTTTTAGGATAACTTTCCATGATTCATTGTGAAACTCCTTGTTTTTGAACCACATTTCGCCAAGCCTTGGAATTTTTGTGGCTTCAGCCATGAATGTCTCAGTAACTATGAACTTGATGTCTCCAATTTCCACTTTTGTGCCATCAAAAGACTGAGAAAAATATTTTGTAATCTCTTTGTGAAAACCATCGAATTTCTCTATGAATTTGAGCCATCCAGCTTTCTGCAACATTTCATTGATCTGCAGATATCCTTCCATATATTTGGTTCCCAATGGTTCTGATCTGATTATTAGTCCCATGCCTTCTATTATGTAGAGTTCTTCAACCTTCAGAACTATCCTTCTCTATTTATGAAATGAATTGAGTTACGAATTTGATGAAAGGTATCGAGAGTTTGTAGGAATTAATAGGTGGTATGGCTTGGGGTTTCGAAGAAACGTAGACAAATATGTCATGTCAACAGGTCATGACCATTAATCATCAATGAGGGAGTAAACTGTGGACCGTTATGAAACATAATGCGGAGGATGTGGCTGATTTGTGGTATGATGGAAACCGCAATCAAATCAAATGATCATATATCAAGGGAGCATATGACCATCCATATTATACATGCTAATGTTTTAACCTTTCTATTAAAACAAATTTTTTCAACTTTACCTTTATAACTAACCTTTTCGTTGTTTGTTTCTTTGGTGTTGATTCCTCAAGTACTTTTTAGCATGTTGGTCTTCAAAATGTGGTACTTTAATTTCTTGTATTCATCATTTGTTTGTAGGTTGTACAAATGTGTCGGAGCTGCTGAATGAGATGTAATGTGGCTGCAGAATAGAATCAGTTGCAAAATGTAGTCAAGTGCAAAATGTAATTAGCTACAAAATGTAGTCAGCTGCAGAATGTGATCTGTAAAAAAAAATGAAGTATAGCTATGGAATGAAATGTAAGTGTAATATGACTGTGAAATGGAATGTAAGTGGAATATGACTGCGAAATGGAATGAAAGTGGAATATGACTGTGAAATAAAATGTAAGTGGAATATGAATGTGGAATGGAATGAATTTGCAAATTATGAGCTCTAAAGATGGAATATTAATTTAGTTCTGTGTTACTACTTATTGCAGAAAAGAAATGGAAAATATAGGATGTCAGAAATCTATGATTTTTACCCTGTATTTTCTACATAAGTATGCCAATCATTGATTGGTTTTCATACTTATTATTCTGTTGTCCTTATATATATATATATATATATATATATATATATATATATATATATATATATATATATATATATAAGCTAATTTAGTGAATAAGAAGAATTCTTCTTCATTAACTTCATATCAGTATTATCTTTGAAAATCTCGATAAACTCTTCTATTGAAATTGGCTTATGATATACTTTCAAACGATGAATATTCATAAGGAGAGGTACATTTTCTTCATCAATTTTCCTTATCTTCACTGCTCCATTATCAAATATTTTATCAATCTCATATGGCCCAAGCCAATGAATCTGAAACTTTCCTTGAAAATATTTGAATTTTGAATCGAACAAAAGTGCCCAATCCCCTGCTTGAAACTTCTTCTACTTGATATAATTATCATGCCATTTAACCCTTTGTTGTTGGACTATACTACTTCTTTGAACTGCATCTTGCCTAATTTCATCAAGCTCATTGAGCTGCTCCAATCTATGTTTCTTTGCTTTTGATAAATTAAGTCCCAATTGGACTGCCATCTTGAAGGTTCAAATCTGAAACTCTATAGGGAACAAGAGTTTTTTTCCATAAACAAGTTCATAGGGAGTATGTCTTGTTGTATTCCTCCATGTAGTTCTGTAGGCCCATAAGGCTTCAGGATGCCTTTCTGCCCAATATCTTCTGTGTAGATGTACAGTCTTAGTGAGAATTCCTTCAATCACTTTATTGGTAGACTCTACTTGACCATTTTCTTATGGAAGATAAGGAGTAGACTTTTGTGCTTGATCTTGTAATCTTCCACGAGCCTTTTCACCAAATTTGATGTAAAATGGGATTACTGATCTGCCACAATTTCTCTTGGAACACCAAAACGAGTGAAGATATCCTCAAAAATAAAATTAACTACAGAACGTTCATTAGAAAAAGGTAATGCTTTAGCTTCTACCCATTTGGTGACATAATCAGTACATACCAAAATATACTTCTTTTTTTTAGATGGTGGATTGATTGGTCCAAAAAAATCCAAGGCCCATTTTTCAAAAGGTTCGATGAGTACCTAAGGTTGTAATGGAATTTCATTTGAAAAAGCAGGTTTCCCTACCCTTTGGCAGCTGTCACACCTTTTGACATATTCTTTGGCATCTCTAAATATGGATGGCCAATAATATCCTAAATGAAGGATTTTATAAGTTGTCCTCTTGTCAGCAAAGTGTCCACCACAAAGTTCATCATGACATTCCTTAAGAATTTTAGGCATTTCATCTTCTCGAACACGTCTTCTAATAATGAGATCTGGACATGTTTTATACAATTCATTAGTAATCCATGAGTATCTTGCACTTATTTGAATGATTTTTCTTTTCTCCCTAGGAAACAAATGTGAACGTAATTTTCTTGTGACTAGGTAATTAGCAATATCTGCAAACCAAGGAGTTTGAGTAGTTATTGCAAAAATATATTCATCAAGAAATTTATCCTCGACTAGAGTGTCATCTTTGATATTTTGAATTCTAGACAAGAAATCAGCAGCTGTATTTTTTTTTCCAGGTCGGTCTAGAATGGTGATGTTGAATACTTGTAGGAGTAATAACCATCTTGTAACTCTGCCATAAGTAATAGATTTATTCATTAAATATCTGATTGCAGAGTGATCTGTATGAACAAGGTTTTCATAGCCTGTAATATAATGTCTGAATTTATTGATAGCATGAACAACAGCTAAGAATTCCTTTTCAATTACAGTGTAATTTAACTCTGTGGGAGTCAAATTCTTGCTTATGTAATAGATAGCATAGGGGATCAAATAATTTTTTCCTAATACAGCTCCCAGAGTTGTATCTGAAGCATCTATTGAAATATGAAAAGGTAGTTTCCAATTTGGACCTCTTAAGATGGGTGCTTCAGAAATTTTTGCTTTTAAAGTTTCAAATGCCAATTGGCAATCAGAATTCCAACTGAATTCACAGTCTTTGGTAAGTAACTTGAAGAGTGGAGATGCTATTTTAGTGAAATTTTCTATAAATATTCTATAATATCTTGTGAATCCTAGAAAACTTCTAACATCTTTTTGACAACTTGGAATTGATAGTTTGAGATTACTTCAACTTTAGATTTATCAACTTTAATTCCATCTCCTGAAATGCGATGTCCTAAAACAATCCCTTCTGTAAACATCATAAAACATTTTTCATGGCTTAGTGAAATATTTGCTTCCTTATATATTTTAAGAACCTTTTCCAAATTTTCTAAAGCTTCTTCAAATTACTTCCCATAAATTGTAAATTCATCCATGTACTACACCTCTACACAATCATGTATTAGATCAGCAAAAATTCCTAGTACTGCCCTTTGGAATGTTGCAGGTGCATTACACAATCCAAAAGGAAGTACTTGGTAGGAATAAGTCCCCCATGGATAGGTGAATGTGGTTTTATCTCGATCTTCAGGTACTACCTAAATTTTATTGTAACCACTAAAACCATCCAGGAATGAGAAATACTTCTTACCTGCTAATGTATCCAATACTTGATCTATACAGGGTAAAGGAAAATGATCTTTTAGAGTAGCTTTATTCAATTCTCGATAATAAATGCATACCCTCCATTTACCATTATTTTTGGGCACAATCACTAAATGGAAAACCACTAACTATCTGAAATTGGGTAAATGAAGTTCACATTCAGCAATTTTTGCAACTCTTATTTCACAATTTCCCTAAGATTTGGATTCACCCTTCTTTGAGGTTGTCTGATAGGTTTAAAATTTTCCTCAATATATATTTGATGTATACAAGTCTTAGGAATAATTCTTTTCATGTCATTGTATTCCCATGCATATGGAGAAGAATGTTGTTGTAATGTTTCAATTAACCTTTCATGTTGTAATCTTTCCAAGTTATTGTTTATGTTCAACATTTTTCTTGGAAAGTTTTCAACTATAGAGCTACCAAATTCTTCCATAGAATAAAGAGACATCTGCCTAGATGACAAATATTCAATATTGGATTTATCCTTAATCATGTTTATATTCTGGAGATGATTCAAAATTTTCCATTGAATTTAAGATTTGAATATCTTCACTAATGGTTGAAATAGTAAAGAGAGGTTGTATATCATTTTCATCATCAATCCATTCTTTGTCATCTAACTCTGTAATTGTCCTTGTTGGAGGATATAGAGTGAATTTCTTTGTTGAGTTACCAACAGAGATATACATGTCACTAGATCTACAGCTAATGAAGGCATCAGTTGTAGCCAACCAAGGTCTTCCTAATATAAGTGGATGTCCTCCTAGATTGTTCTTAGGAGTTAAGATCATAAAATAAACAGGATGCTCCCAATAGTCTAAGGATGCTAAAATATCTTCTAACACACCATCTGGCTTGATTACAGATATGTCTACTAATTGCAGTAATGTAGGTGTATACAGAAGATTAGGAAGTTTTTGTTGTTCCATGGTTTGTTTGCTCATGATGTTTATTGTTGCTCCTAAATCAATCAATATATTTGGAATTTCAACTCCATTGATATGTGTTTTTACAACTGGACTTCCTGGATCTAAATATATTTGTATGGCAATTTTTCCCATCATTATATCTGCAATTTTTCCTACAAGCTGAATTCTTTTTGTTTCTTTTGTTTTTCTTCCTGGTTTCTTTATGCTCAAATCTTTTATTGTTTTGGCTAGAATTGGAATCTCTTTAATGGCCTGTAAAAAAGAAATTCTGATATAGACATTTTTCAGTTGATCTAGAAAATCATAATTGGGCAACATAATATGCTTTTCTACCCCTTTATCAAGTTGTATTCTCTCAGGAAAAGGAGGTGTAGAAGTAATTGTTGATGGTTGCTCTATGATAGGAGTTGATTTTATTGGTTCTTTTTATCTTTCATTTTTAGAATTCTGGTTTTGAAGAGATGTTCCTTCCTCAAAAAATTTATTTGGTTGTAAAGAATCTTCCTCAAAATTATCTTGTTCTTGAATAGCTACAAAAGGCTTTTTATTTTCTAATATCCTACTAGATCTAAGTTAGACATCATTGAGATCTAGAGGAGTAATCATGTTGGTTGGAAATTGTTGTCCTTCTATCATGTAGGTATTTTCAGGATTTTTATTATTGGGGTTTGGTAATGGTTGGGCAGGTAGTTGATTTGGTCTCTGTGGAAATGGTAGTGAAAGTTGTGGATTTTGGTTTTAGAGTTGGGGTTGTTGATTTTTTTGAGGAATTTGTTGGGGAGGATAGTTTGGATATGATGGAGGATATTGGTAGTACTGAGAGAATCTTCCATATGGATTTTTCATTCCTTGTGCCCAAGATTAAGATTGAGGCCAAGGTTGTTGCCAAGAATTCCAATTATTTGGTGGGGGGTGAGTATACAATTTATTGTTAAAGCCTTTAGTTTGTGGCCAATGCCATGGTCTTCTAGAAACAAAGAAAAGAGATTATGTTGGATTTGAAGTTGTTTCTTCTTGAAAAATAGCCTTAAGACCTGGAATTGAAGGACAAATATTAGTCTCATGATTTTCTAAACAAATCATACAGGTTTCTATGAATTTTGCATCAAGAGGACATTCTCTTAAAGCATGCTTCTTTCTGCACTTGGGACAAAAAATAGCTAAAGCATCAGTCTCGGCTTTCTGCTTTTTTTGTAATTTAAGGGTGTCTATATGTTCACTAAGACTCCCTAAAATATATGTTTTAAATTCATCAAGCATTTTTCCAATTTCTGCCCTACTCACTGTTACCATTTCAGATTTATTTACCCTAGCAAGAGAAGGATCTCTTGGATTTTTCCTAGTTTTTTATTTTCCCCTTGAGAGATGGATACATAATTTACCAATATCAGATAATGGAAGTTGAGAGATATCCCCCTTCCCCATCATGTTGAGAATATTTATCCATTCATCTCTAATGGCTTTTAGTAAAAGAGCCTTTAAAGTATCTTGATCTAAATTTTCCATTTTTTCTCTTTTTATGTTATAATTGAATCTTTCAATTAAATCCACCAAATTCTCATCCTCTTTTTGCATCATTTTAAATACTTTATCCTGATGATTGATGGGTATGTAATAATCCAAATCCCTTTCTTCATGTCATTCCATGTCCTAATAGACTGAGTGATTAAACTCGTGAACCATTTTAAAGCAGCTCCTTTCAATGTTGAAGGAAACAACTTAAGTTTTTGAGAGTCTTGTAAATAATCATAAGTTCTGCATAAGACTTCAAATTCAAACAAAAAGGTTTCAGGATCTTCACTCTTTAATCCATGAAAATTTGGGAGGATATAAGGTGAAATATTTTTCATTGTGCCATTAGTCTCTCCATTAACTATAGGGAATCCAAAGGAACTACCAATTTCTCTATTTCTTTTGCCTCCTTCTTCATTTCCTCTACCTCTTCCTCTACCTCCTCCAAATATTACATTTTCTCCATTTAGAATTTCTCCTTCTCCTTCTCCTTCTTCTCCTCTTCCTGCCATTATAGATTCTTCAGAACCAATATATGATTCAACCTGTAAAGTTAATTTCTCTTCCGCTGGTTCTTCTATCAATGGTATGTTGAAGAAAGGGTTTTCTTCTTCCTCTCCACTAGGAATTTCTAACTCTTCAGCTAAAACATATTCCCCCGTAGAGGTGAAAAATGTTACTTCTGTTAGAGATCTAGGATTTTCTTCCTCTAATACTGCCTCAATGGATGAAGTAGGAGATCCTCTTAATTGGATTTCTAACCTTAGAACTTCAGGAAGTCTATGGCTAGTGAAGTATGGAATATGAGTTTGAGATGGAGGTGTATCACTTCGTAATCTTGGTGGAGTGAGTGGTGTTGTAGGGATTAAACTCCTGCCTCTAGCTATGAATCTACCCCTAGAGTCTATTTCTCTGCGCATATCATTTTTTTTAGATGTAAGAAATGAAGTTACCTAATTACACTTCCCCAGCAACGACGCCAAAATGTTTAGTCAATTTAATGTCTTAAATTGCTTGCATAAATTATCAACCAAGGTTTGTAAACTGATGAAGTGTGGTGCACTGTATGTGCTTAGTTAACCTTTTTCCTACTTCGTTGTATGTTTTTTATATTGTTTTGGGGTTTCATTTTTTATGTTTTAAGAATGTTAATCTAAAAACTATGAAAGAAATTAAATTTATCTAATAAATTTTAAGAAGGAAGAAAAGGAAGTGTTCCTAAGTTAAACTAATTTACATAAAAATAAATCAAAGACTGTTGGCTAATTAGAATCTAATCAAAAAACAAAACAAAAAAACGAAGTATCTTGTTGGGTGTGGAGCCTGATTATCTTGTTTATTTTGTATCACATCGTTAGACCCTTGTACCTTAATGGGGCGGAAACGCCACCTGTAATTAAACACTGCCTGGGTGGTCCAGGGGGGTGGCTGCGACTTTATGGAGACCCCCCTTGGTAAGGGGTTTTGGGGGCAACGCCCCTGAAGCTGAAAACAGATGTAAATTTTCCTTGTAAAAGTATAATAATTTCTAGTCAATCTGGGTCATTCATTAGGCAGATGATCTGACGATAGAAGTTATGTTTAGTTTAGGGTTTTTTTCCCTAGAAGGCAACCCCTCGCTTGTATGAGGGCATTGTATTACGACTATGTGTTGTATGTGTATTCTCAGAGCAAGAAACAGATAGGGAGACTGTGAGAGAGAATAGAGGATATTACAGCGGATCTGTTGTAGGTTGTGTCTCTTCATTTTGCTGGATAATAGAAAGGAAGGACTGGTTGTTCGAGGTGGACGTAGCCCAAACTGGGTGAACCACGTATATAACGAAGAAATAATTACAAGAGAATATTAACTTATTTACAAAGAGATAAACTAATAAATGTGGTAACAAGAATAAAACTTAAATACACAATATTTAATCGGGAAAAATGCAAAACTCTGGGGAAAACCCATCCTAATGAAATTTCATTAGCCTTGGCCAAAACCCTGGGCAATCCAGCCAAGTGAGCCTTCACCGCTCACATCTAGGCCTACATTACAATGAAGTCCTCTGAGCCTTTTATAGGCTCCATTACAGGCAATACCATGAGCTGAAAACCATGGCTGCACAATATCATGTGCCCCAAAACCATCATTATTTAACTTGGTCAAACTTGACTATAATCGCAAGTCAATTTACCTAACATTCCCCCCTTAAACTTGACTTGGGGTTTCCTGACTAAATCCAACCAAAACTGGTAAATGAGACAACCCCTCTCACTCTAGCTCCTCCCCCCCTCAAATATTTATCCAAGGTAATTGTTAACTTGACATCCCCCCTATCACCTAGGTCTAACCCAGACTTTACCGGTGATTACCCAGGGGTACGCATACCATACTAGGTCTTACAGCAATATGTCCATTTACATGAAAAAATTAACTTCATTATATATATATATATATATATATATATATATATATATATATATATTTGTTTCATTTTAACATCCCTTTCGCAAGAACACTTTTGAGCCTAACACTTTTCTAGCACAATGGCATTCCATGGTCAGATCTCACCACTACTGGTATATATATATATATATATATATATATATATATATATATATATATATATATATATATATATATATGTTTCATTTTAACATCCTCTCGGCATTTACACTCTTTGAGCCTAACACTTTCCTAGCACAATGGATTTCCATGGTTGCATCTCACCAATGAAACCATCATTTCATTGAAGCATTCGTTAAAAAAATTTCCAACCAATGCCCATAGTTACTTTTCGTGGCTTGATATATCCTTCCACTTTTCAAACTATTTCACACTACTCTCATCCTCCAACACATTTTCCAATGAGTCAAAAAATTCATCGAAGGCATTAGGAAATTGAATCTGTGGCATATCCATAGGAAAACACCCATATAAAAATAAAACATGTCTTGCAAACGCCATTCCTATTTCCTTTTATCGCATCTATGCACACTAAAAAATGGAATCTCCTTTGGGAACCTGCACTTTGTGCAACTCCCTGGTCTCCAATCACCTTCAAAGTATGACCCAGCTCGACGATGCCTTTTAGCATGGTAGCTTCCAGTAGGATGTCGCCTTTGCGAGCAGCGATCAATTCCAAACCTCAGCATTTGCATATCAAAAAACTTGCACCACCTCTATCCTTAATCACTGTCGCACATTCCAGTAGCCACGCTGAGTGAGAAAATTCTCATGCAGAGGTAGATACAAAACCTTTTATTGTCCTTATGAGCTCTCCAGGAACATAAAGTTATCCTTACTGGTGCCTTGATCTCAATGCTACCAAATGCTGGTGCCATGATCTTGATGCTCGCCTCCCTGCAAATTTCTCCAGCTTTGATCTTCCTACAGACTCCGATCCGTACTAACGACCATAAGAATCACAATCTCTTGGGTGTATCCTTCCTCAAGCCCATCGTTCAACTAGGGTTTTCCATGCTAGATTTGTTCTTTGAGACTGAGTTGTTGTCTAGTGTGAGAAACAACTCCCGCCTCACATGACATATGCGTCCTTCACGTATCCATTCATCCAAGGCCCTCTGCGGCTCCATTAACACAAAAATAATTCTCAATCAAGTCAAATATCCACTAGAGCTAACCCGCAACCCCCGTGGTACTCCATATTGACTTTTCTCCCATCGAATTCGATGTGCAACTGCTCCACACAATCGGTAACCTCCATCGAGTCAACCCCCTATGGATCCCTACGATGTTGTGTCGCTTCACCATTTACTCCATGGACTTTCGATATGGTGCATGGATCTTCCAAGTGGGTCTATGCGGTACCGCACTGTATCAACAATGTCCTCCCAGCTTGCTTCAGAGCTCGCTTGGTGCTCGCAACCATCATGACTAGGGCTTCGATGTATCGCTCATCAACAAGCACCTTCAACCTTAGTTTTTTGCTTGTATGCAACCTCACTTCTTGATCCACATGATTCTCCTCATCTGCGTTCATCAAGCCATAACCCCTTGGCAACAGAAGTGTCATTCTGAAGCCAATTTGGCTTTGATACCAAATGAAGAAATAATTACAGGAGAATATTAACTTATTTACAGAGAGGTAAAATAATAAATGCGGCAACAAGAATAAAACTTAAATACACAATATTTAATCGATAAAAACCCCAAATTCCGAGGAAAACCCATCCTAATGAAATTTCATTAGCCTTAGCCAAAACCCTAGCCAATCCAGCCAAGTGAGCCTTCACCGCTCACATCCAGGCCTACATTACAATGAAGTCCTCCAAGCATTTTATAGGCTCCATTACATGCAATACCATGAGCTGAAAACCATGGGTGCAAAATACCATGTGCCCCAAAGCCATCATTGTTTAACTCGGTCAAACTTGACTATAATCGCAAGTCAAATTACCTAACATATCTATCTTAATGATTTCTATCTTAACATTAGTTATATTCCATGGATGAATCTTATATCTGAGATTTGAAATTGCAATGTTATTCTAAGTGAAAGCAGAAAAAGATAGCAACTAATGTATATTTAGTTACTCCAGCATTTAATGTGAAGTGTCACCTTCTTGAGATGATGTGTAAGCAACTAACTACACCTTCAACTTCTAATGTTCTAGAAAAGAAAGTAAAGTGTGCAAAGGAAAACAACTACTGTATTTAGTTACTCCAACATTCAATTATGAAGTGTCACCTTCTTGAGATGATGCTAAGTAACCAATTATACCTAATGATCTAAGGAAGTAAAGTATGCAAAGGAAAACTCAGTAATTTCATGAATTAGACATTCAATCATTCAATCTAGAAATATGATAGAATCAATTTCTTGGAATGACCTTTAGGAACATCAATGATACAATTAAATGAGGATCTAAAAACAGAGGTAAAATCATGTAAAGCTAAAGCTTAAAAACAACTAATGTATGTTTGATTTACTCCAACATTCAATATGAAGTATTATCCTCTTGAGATGTTGTGTAAGAAATCAATTATACCTTAGTTGCTAAGTTCCTAGAAAGCAAGTAAAATGTGCAGAGGAAAACTCAATAACTATATGAATTAGACATTCAATCATTTAGTTTAGAACCATCTTCTTGAAATAACCTTTGAGAACATCCATTGATACAATTAATTGATAATTCTAATCTAGGAAAGTAAATGACAAAACAGTAAGGAAAACTAATAACTATGAATTCTTATTACTTCGAACTTGATTCAATTTGAAAATATAAAGATCTACCTTCGTGAAATGTTTTAGAAGAATAAGGCTTACACAGTTATAATTTAACGTTATGCTAATGATCAAACTGGAGTGCAACATTAATCTATTCAGAAAATGGAATTGATAAAAAAATGGAGTAAGGAAATTAAACTAAAAACAATGAATGAAAAACCTCCTCCAGCGGAGGGGCCTTCTGCAACTGGTTCGGTTGAAATCCTAGTTGGTTAAATATGCAATTAAGCAATCATTGGCATGAACACGATCCTTGTATTATAACAGAGCGAATTCTTAAAACAATACAGCGTTTCAGCAAAAGCTTAACTTAAAACTTAACTAAACTTCATTCTTCTCGCTTCTATACAACCGGTATTTAAAGGAAATAAACATAACTGTCTATGAGCTAATCTGCTACAGGTGGCTAGTCTAACTTATAGAATTGCAATTTGATTGTTTAACTATTGATTTGCTACGATAGAGAAAATCAAGATTCCTTCTGTTCTCGGCTAACGTTCTTTGACCACGCCTTTGACCATGATCTTAGGCCTCCTTTTCTATCGATTTGGATCGAGTAAATAGGACAAAATCCATGTGGAGGTGATTCTAGAAATTCCCATCTGCCTCATTTCTCCATTCGAACCCTGGAACCTGTCAGACCATGAGAGTAGCTACGGAATTCATGATTAGCTGCAGAATAGGCTGCATTCTGTAGCCAAATTACAAAAATCTATTCGAATAGAAAGAACATCATAATACAATATGGCAATCATTGAAATGCATTCCTTGAGACAAAACATGACATTTATCTTTGATTGGAGTATGTAAATTTATGAGGAAATAAGGGAAAAGGGTGAGAAATAATGTTAGAGAGAGGATAATTCTGAGGTTCAACAAGGACTTTGGACTTTGGACTTTTCACCATGGCTTCTCTAGCTTGGTATAGGAGAGATATTTCTTTAAAGGAGAAAGTAGTGACTCAATGCTCTACTATTCGGGCTAGTGTGCCAGCTTTTTAATTGTGTATCTTGGTACTTTCACTTAATATATGAAGTCCTCAAATACGGTGCACTTTCATGCATATGTCGTGAATAATTATGAGACTTTTCTTTCATTGTTTGTGGTGTATGTTTATGTTAACACATACTAATGAAAATGAACTATTTTTTTGGCTTTAGTATGCATCTTGTTGAATGTGTATTGTTACTTAATTTTACAATCATTGTTATCTTGTGAACTACTTTGCAGGTTAATCAACGATTATATTTTCATGATCTTATGCGTCTCTTTTAAGATAGTACTATCACTTTTTTTTCTAGAGGCCCACTCTCTCTTTCCTTGCCTTTAAATCACCTTATATACATTGTGATTGTATGCCTCATAGTGTCAACTTACTTGCTTGTTTCAAATATTTGTTTGTGTAATCTCTTATGTTTATAATTGCGGCCAAGGAAAATTCCTGAGAATAAAGGTAACTGGCCTTTTTATCTGGTTGGGGTTCCTATTCCAAACAGTGTGAGGTCTAATTGGGACTTCACATTGGGGATACCCCCTTGATTTACATATTTCCAACACTGTCAACATAATTGGACCATGTTGGTACTCAAACTCATGTTGAGAAAAATGTCTTAGCTCATAAAATTGATCAGCTTCCTTTCACTGGGTTCATCACCACAACTATTTTTTTGTAACCCTGACTAGGTGCTCCCTCTCACATTGAGACATATCCTGTAGTAAATATTTTTTCTGCTCCCTCTGCCATTATTTCCTTTTAGGTATCTAGCTTTACAAAGTCAATGACAATCCATCATCTTGAACTTAGAGTTCTACTCCCTCTTAAGCTAAAGTAAGACTTGCTAACTACTCTCTTTGTCAAATGAGTCCTTTTGCTATCTTTAGAGATAAATCATATATGATCAATATTGATCCATCAATCCAATCCCAAGCTCAATTTGTTTTCTTGTGATTATGAGACTTCTCATGTATCTCATAGCCCCAAGGTGGCTCTATGTGCACTTATTATTCCTTAATTAATTCATCCACTTAGTGCAAGTTACAAAGAAATATTTTTAACAAAAGTGTACCTAACAACTGGAGAAAACTTATTGTCATGATCCTCTCCCACTTTCTGGGAAAACCTTCTATTCTCAATTTTCGCTCAGTTCTTGTCTTATGTTTCCATTTTTTTAATGTAAAATCTTGTAGATCCATTTGGAAGTTACCATTGACTTCCCTTCAGCAAAATATAGGTATACTTCAAGCTTGTTGATTTTCTTGCTCCCTCTGAACTTGAATCTCATCTAGTACAATCTCTCTCAACACAACTTACGAGTTTGGGAAAGTCCTCTTGTCACACACTTTTCTTTGTTCTTCCACTTCTTCCATTTGTTTCCAAAATCCTTGGAATCCCTCACTATGTACCTACAATTCTCACTAGGTGGTCATGGAAGAACAATTATGACCAAAGAAAAGGATATAATGACAAGAGATTAAGAAATAGTAAAAAAATAACAATAGTAATAATCAAAGAGGAGAGAGATAATGCACTTATATTTTGAGGATTATAGAAGAATGTCAGCTCCCTCTTAATCTTAGCTCTCATGCATCCATCTTTTGGCTATATCACCCTTTCCCACGTCATCAGTATGATTTCATTCTTTCTAGGGTTTCTTCCTTTTGGTAAAAACGTTTAGCTAGGGTCTTATCTCCAAACCATAGGTATTTAATACGTTTCAAACATTATTTTAGGGTTTATAAACCCTAACTATTTCAATATTCATTCTATATCATCATACTTTGTAATGTGTATATCCAAAAACATAGTCATTCCATAGCATACTTGATCACATAGTGATCTTGACCTTTTTGATCCAAGAGCTTAAATCTTTCATATTCAAAGATACTTTTAGTTGCATAGGGTTTTCAAACCCTATCTCTTCAATTTTTACATCCAAATATTAAAACCATAGAAATAATATGGTTTTTTCATATCATCAATTAGTCAACTACATTTCATTCAATGATTATTCTTGATCTCTTCGGACCAAGCAATTTGGTTTCCTCACAATCATTGTTGTAGCAGTAATAACTCATCCTTGGAGAGTTGGTCAAATAAAAATTGTCTTTCCAATATCAATTGTCATAGAGTTTCAATTCTTTATCAACCAATCAAGAATATTTTAGTCCATATTAAGAGACATACTCATGGCATGCTAAGAATTGCTTCAACAATTTCAGTATCCATATATCTTTGGATAAATATGTATTTTGACTTTCTCATAAGAACATTTTCATATATGAAAATGACTTGCATTGGTCTTCAAAATTTGAAGAGGAACTTAGCCTATTTTTCACTATAAGATTTTTATATCCAAGATGTGTTGACAATGATCCTCTCCATGATGTGTGAAAATTAGATTCCATAACTGATACGCAGGATCCATGATTGATGTCAACAATATTCTGCGTCCAGATATACATGTTTGATTTCTCACACTACAAGATACCTCTCATGAACATGATCAAAGGTTATTTTTAGAATCCATTAGTGAATTTGAGGAGTGTTAGCACTCCGTAATTTCAAGTTTGAAGTAAAAAACCACAAAGGTAACATCAAAACAGCTTTGGAAGCTAGGATCTAGCCCTGCCAACTTTAGAGAGGGATCTGTCTTTAAGATTTAGCTATTTTTATGTGAATTTTAGGCTAGTTAATGGGCTCGAAGTTTGGTTTATGAATTTTTTTGGTTGGAATAGCAAGGGAAGGCCATTAAGCAATGGAATCAGAAGAGCTAACTAGATCTGCATCAAACTTTGAATGAGTTTCACAGGGCAAGATAGGTTGCACTAGGTGGATCTTTCAAAATTTAAATGATATGAAACAGAATAAAAGAAAGGTTCAGTAGAAACTAAGGAGCACTTAAGAATTCCTTAATTTGACTTCAGCAGAAAACATATAAAATACATACAGCTAGAATAGAGTGCTCTTTACAACAAATCTTATTTTTCACAGTTTTTGTCATGTAATTAAGCTTTTAATAAATGACAGTGAAAGAAAACAATGAATAAACACATAAACAGAAGAAAAACATTACCAATTTGTACACCACATGAATCCTATGAAGAATGTCCTTGTATTATTGATGAAGGTCACTTGAACTCAGTGAACAACTTTACAATGAATGGTAGTCTTTCTTATTACAAATCCCAACATCTATTACTTCAAATGATGAAGTATTTATACAAGTTTTAAACTAAAATACCTTGAAAAAATATCAATATTTATTACAAATATCTCTAATTGTGTTACACAAATAGAACTGGAATATAGGACATTCAAAACTAATGAATCTACTTGGCACTATCTTTGTGGATTGTTGGTGGTGACTGGCCCTCCAAATGTGCAATGTTGTTGCTTTGCTAGTAGAAATGCTTTGTTGTCTCCCTATTTCACTGTATTTTGTTTATGACTGTTATTGGCTTTCCATCATTTTATTATTGTCACATTAAACTCTTGAATTAAATTCATAATTGAAATTTCAACATATTTATTTATAAAACCATCCTATTTTTCAAATCCATGCGTTGCTTTCCCTTTCACCCACTCATTTTTCCTCACCTATACATAAACATATGATTGAAAAATCTTCATTGTATTTTCTCCTGTAATCTTCTTGCATTCGTGAATTCCATTTACCTGTAGCTTAAAATCATTTTACACCTTGGCTTGTAATTTCATTTCACTCACTTCTTTTTGAATTCCATTTACCTGTAGTTGTAAAATCATTTTACACCTTAGCTTGTAATTTCATTTCACCGACTTAGTCTAATTCCATTTTACCTGTTGTAAAATCATTTTACACCTTAGCTCGTAATTTCATTTCACCCACTTAGTCTAATTCCATTTTACTTGTAGCTGTAAAATTATTTTACACCTTAGCTTGTAATTTCATTTCACCCACTTCCATTTTACCCGTAATTGTAAAATCATTTTACACCTTAGCTTGTAATTTCATTTCACCCACTTCCATTTTACCTGTAATTGTAAAATCATTTTACACCTTAGCTTGTAATTTCATTTCACACACTTAGCCTTCCATTCATGCATTCCTTTAAAATCTCGTTTTACCTTATTTCATAATCATATGAAACTCCATTCCCGCCACATTTTATAAAATTCAAAACAATATAGTTAATGGTTCCAGAGGGGGGGGAGGGGTAGGAAGTAAGTGGTTTTAGGAGGGAGGGTCTGAAATAACAAGGGGGTGCCAGCTAATAAAAGGCAGTAAAAATTAAAACAATAGGTAGTAAGTGGTTTTATGAGGGGAGGGTCCGAAATAACAAGAGGGTGATAGCTAGTAAAAGGCAGTAAAAATTAAAACAACTTTTCAGACCCCCCTCCCCTTCAGTTAAATGTCAGAGGGGCTGGGGTCCAAATCATATTCATAACCATTGATTTATTTATTCACGGATCTCAAGGCTTTTACATTTGGGAATTTTAATGCAGTAAATGCGGGGTGGGGACATAAAATGAATTTGAATTTTGGTTTTTTGACTTTGGCTGCATGATAAATATATTTCTAATGATTTAGAGTTTGTATTTGTTTATTATTTTTTGAATTAATTTTAATAATGCAAAATAAATAATTTCTCACTCAGACCTTCTTTTGTTCTCAGGAGCAAACTTCAACTTTCTTGATATTGTGATCTAGAAGTCAGTTTGACGCACCAAATATGTCGTTGGAAAGATGCTTCTAAGCACTTTCTGATGGGAACACCTGCAACATGATCTGATACAACCATTCCTATAAAAAATCTCTCTGATCTTCATACTTGGATTCTCCTTGGAAACAATTTGAAGGATGAAATATTATTTAAAACATCTCAAACATAATAATCATCAGTAATCATCAAACGACCCTATGAAAATTATAGGACCCTAACAAGGAGATTCCTCCAACATTCAAATTCATCAAGGTTTCTCCGAGGATCCTTTCAAGATTAGATCATAGACTTGAAAACAATATTGATACATGTCTTTCTAAACCAATAATATTGACAAAGATATTTGGAAAACATTTCCTCTTGTTGAGGTTTCCAAGAGTGTTACCAAAAATAAACCTTTCAGTAATGATACATACCTCTTCTTCCACGCAATAAATGGCTTCAACGGTCTCTTTATATGTATATGTTCTTCCCAAGCCACACACTAGCCTTTGAACATTTCATCATAACCTAAAACTTATTTTGATGGTTTCCTCCAAAGAGATACTATTATTACTAAAGAAACTTGGGAGCTCAACTTCTTTAATTATATCTCTATGTTTGTACCATTGTGTAGCCTTCATGCTTAAAATCTTCTTTACTTTCTTTCTTGAGACGGTTCCTATTTTTACACAAACCTGGGTTTGATGACAAGATCAATTCATTGAGTGATTCAGAATATCAATGCTCATTGCAATAGTCTATTCTAACTCTATGGGTATTCAACCTATTGCAACATACCATTAAACCTAAGCTCTCTTTTTGCGACGCAACCTTGGCCTTTAAAGAAATTTTTTGAGATTGTGTTATCAACTTACTGAGACTCTCAGACCTTTGTAATCTTCTCAAGTGACTTTGACCTGAGGTTTGAGCTTCAGCCTTATGCAGTCTCAGCCTACTAAAAGGAACTATCTTCACAAGGACTTTGATCTTCTCCCATAAATATTTTTCATAGTCTTATGAAGCATTTGTAAAAATATATTGTAGGTTGACATTTCCATTAACTGTGAACAATTGTCCTGAAGCCTTCTCGGCCTAATTTAGATTAGCATTGAGACATTTTTTCCCTCTGAAACAAAAGTCTTGAAGCTCTCATATTTCCTGAGATGTCTCGGACATGTAATAGGTATGTTGCTTGGATAGGGCTTGGTCTGAATACTTATTCTAGGGCATCAACCTTTTTTTAGAGAATTGGAATTTTGTGGCTCATATCAGGGCTTATAACAGGGTTTCAACCTTCTTCTAGAAAATGATTCTTGAATTGGACATATAGGGCTAGTTGAAAAATCAAACCCTAGAGATGACTTTATTTTCAAGGTTGTTATGTTACCATAGCTCTGATACCATGTTGAATTTTTTATAGGGTCTTCTATATTGAATTACTTCAAACGATTTAGATCTTTTTCACATTCTTATCCAGTATTCCATCATTAAGCAATTACATAGAATACATCAACAACATAATATTATGACAGAAGGATCATGAACAAATAGACACGCAAAGAACAAAAGAATTTACCCTGGGAAAAACCCAACAATATTTTGAAACAGCCACACAAAGAACACAAGAATTTACCCTGGGAAAAACCCAACAAACTTTTCCTTAGATAAACCATCAAATTTAACAAAGATACATCGTGAAATACAAGCTCAAACAGACCAATAAAATAGTTAGATCAAACCTAGTCCAACTCCATCCTAGTCAAGTCATAATTTTTCCCAAGAAGCTCTAAGTAATTTGATTTGTTGGGCAGAATTTTGGTATCCTCCACCCATAAACTTCGTCCTACGACATGGTTATACCTAGGAAATTCATCATCTATGTTCACAAGGGCTACCACAGAGGTTTGATCCTTCATCACTGAAATTCATCCTTCAACTGATTGCCTTCATAGATATTTGATCCTTCACTTGAGATAGAAATTCGTTCTTGAACCCATACTTCTTCTTGTCTTAGTTGCATGGCTAAACAAAATATTATACCTCAGGATATTGGCTCGTCCTTAACTCAGAAGCCCGAAGTTACTTGAACCAAAACCAAATTTCACTTGGAGGGAGGCCAAATGCCTCATATATTCATATATATAGTGGACTAGCTATCTGAATGCTTGTATTCATGACAAGGTCAACTTGACTAGAAGGATGGCCAGCATGGATAATTTTGGAGCCAAATAAAATTAATTTTACAATTCAAACTTTTCTCTTTTGCAAAGGACATGAAGAACGTGCCTTTAATATTTATTATGACCAAAGCATGAAGAACATACTTTACATTCATTATTATAACTACCTCACGACCAAAAATAAATTATGAAGACCGACCATAGCTACAAAATTCAACAAATCTAAGTATCAAACCATAGAAGGAATTTGTTGTCAAATGTTGAGTGAAAGATTTGTTTATGTGGCAAATCAAAGATAACTTCCATCAATCATGTTAATATAACATTGATATTGCATTGCACATCAAACAAAAATGTATGTATCAAATCATTTGTGTTTATCAGAATTTGTGTTAATTATGTTTAATACAAGTAGAATGGTGGGAAGATTTATATTATATTCTAATGTTTGAGCTTCACAAAAAATATTTGACAGGAAAAAAAGAATATATTCATAATCTTCAGAGGCATTTGAGATCATCTACTTGATTTAAAGGAAATAACTTCCTCATAGTTAGTTACATTATTAGCCTCGAGGGCTAGCTCAGTTGATCAAGTCACTACCGTTAAAGTACCTCTTCTATTGAGAGGTCACAAGTTCAATTATCTCGACACTCTTGGGGTCAGGCTCTGTGGTTGAGATGGCAAGAAGTGGTACTTTCAGGTAGATCTACCTAGAACAATTATTTTGCGAGCATAGCGGTCACTGATCTTTGAGGATCATGAACCACATAGAAAAAAAGTTAGTCACATTATTTATAGATAGAATAACAAGATCAAATTTACCCATACTCTATCACCAATGTGCCTTAAGCAAGTATGTAGTAATGGATTAGTGTGCCTTAAGTAGTAATCATAGATTAGTTGTACAAATGGGATTCGTCTGGAAAGCTAGCATTATGTTGTATTTCTTACCACATAGAAAGCAAAAAAGTTTGCAAATCATAATAAAATTAGTTTCTGAAGGGGCAAAGGTGGTATGGCTTTGTAACAATACAAGAGTTGCAAATCAATAAGTTCTTCCATTTGAATGAAAAACATTGCAAAGGAATGAATTTTTCTGATATTCACCTTTGTAATCTTGAATTTGTCTTTTAAGGAAATGACCTTTCATGTTCCACTTTGAATGGTATATGTAATTCCACTCTTTTTCATGATTCCTAGGATGTGCTTCTTCCTCTTTGGTTTATAGTTTCTTCATTGTCTTATTTAATAGCGAGAAGTGAATAATTACACCTAAGAATTTATTACCACCAATAATATACTTGCATATTTCAAATATCCTAACTGAGTGGACTAGCTTGAGTGGTTGAGTGTTTTGAGTTTCATGCAAGAGGTCTACATTGAACCCCAAGCTAGATACCTCTATTACATGTCAAACTCAATGTCCCAATTGGATAGGTGATGTAACAGGTGCCAACGAGCTCACATTAGGTACCATCTATGAAATGCAAAGAAGAGAATGAGGGTTTCCACTTTAAGTTTTCCTTGGGAAAGAGTATATCCTATCACTTTACTCGTGTGATCAAAAATTACATTTAACTATTGATCTCACACAAGACTTCTTTACACAACATTTTTAGTCTTTACAATTATCTATTGATCTCACACAAGACTTCTTTACAAGTAAGACATTTATCAATACATAAATGTCTAACATTCAAAAGGTTGAAAAGGTATAATTACATAGTAAAATAATTTACCCAACCATTAATGTTTCCCAATTTAAATGAACAACCAACTCAAGGAGTCACTAACTAAATACTATAGTTCAAACTCTCGAGAGATCAAATAATCATTGGCGTGGCTTGAAAGTTCACATACCATTGATGTCTCCCCATTTAAATGAACCAGCACAAGAAGACACTAACTAAATACTAAAGTTTAAACTCTCATAAGTTCAAATAATCATTTTGCATGTGGCTTGATAATTCACATTAATAGTTGTCCATAATATTACATGACTAAGGAGTGGCAAGCACAAGGGGGATCATCCTAGACTTAGAGGAAATGAAGAAACTTCATATGCAAGGGGAATTGGCAAGACCACAAATAATTATCCAAAAGCCTTAACTTTGTTGAAATGAATTTTGCTTCTAAAGAATCGGGGCATTAAAAATATGACAATGGTTGGAGATTTGATAGTTGTATTTGGCCATATGGTCTTTAAAACATTATCAAAAGAACCACAATTGAACATGCTCCTATTAGGAACTCAAAAACTTATATAAGGATTCGAAAAATTTGATTCTTTCATACTCTGAGAATATTAAAATTCATCAATAGATGCAATGGACAACAAGGCATGCAATTTGAATTTTGAGGGGGGTGTGTGGCACATGTGAGGAATTTTGCAACCTCCCCTAAGTTTCAAACCCACTCATTACACATTAATGACCTCTTTAGGATCTCACGACAAGTGGCCAAGCCATGTTTCTATGTTTTTTTGCTTTCTAGCTTGATCTATAGGATAACCCATTGTGTCATACATTCAAGCCCATGAGAGTTCTTTATTAACTCTTGCATGATGGGATAGTGCAAAGTGTGTGGGTTTTCTTCTTGTTTTTCTCCTTGATTTTCAAGGGTTTCCTAGAGGTTTCCTCATTTTAGACAGCCAAGAGATTTCTATAGTAGCCTCCTCCCTCTGCTTTGTTAGAGTGTAATTATGTTGGTGGATGGGCTTTACCAAGGCTTGCTGCAGTACCTAGGGGGGACTTTAGCTGGGCATATTCCTTGGTTGTGGCTTGGAAATTCGCAACCACCAGTTGCATGGAATCAAAGGTAGTGATATACGAGACATATGTTTGGGTGATCATCAAATACGAGGATTGAACACTAACAAATTTCATTATATCAAGATTGAAGCCTTATGTTTTATTATTTCAAGGGACCATTATAGGATTAGAGGATTCACTCTCTTATTGCTGAGTTTCAATGATGCTTTTGGAGGGCTTTCAAAAATTATCATGCACAGAAGTTTCTTTGGGTGTTCTATGGGTGCAATCTAGAATTTTTTTCATAATTGTTGGGTGTGCATTGATTGTTGGAAGTTTTCCTTTGGATATCACCAAACACTTAATCTGTGTTTTAACAACTCCAAGCAACTAGACGCTCTCAAAGTCTTGTGGAGACATTTTGGAATTGGTTTAACAGCTAATCCCCATAACCACCCAAATCATGACTGAATTATGTGATGTGAACACCATTGCGATAACAATAACAAAAATGCCAACTCTGGCTATGGCAAGGTGAGACGCATGGGGAAAAGAATGGGAGCATAATTATGCAAGGTATTCAATAGCCATGAGAAGACAAATGATCAAGATGAAGGCCAGATTAGAGAAGCGAAAATTGGAAAATAGTTATCCTAGAAGTAGGGGAAGAAAGTAAGAGGGAAGCTAGAAGTCAAAGCAGATGTGATTAACGAATTGTAGGAGAAAGTGTAGCATCTGGAGCTGGAGCAAAAACAAAGGTTTGAAGAGCTTGGGAATTTCTGCATCCCCAACAGTTTGTGGGTTCCTTCGGACAAGATCAAGCAGCTGCTATGGAAGAAGCCATTATTCAACAGGACTCTAAGTATGCAATGAGCATAGACCCTTCTATTCTATCTTCAATGGTAGGTAAAAAGAAAAAGAATGCCCATTACAGGTTTGGTAGCAAAAATGTTTAAATTTATTTTAAAACTGATTTTTTGTTTGGTCAATATGTGACGTTTTACACAAGCCATATAGACAATAGTAGCACATGAAAATTGAAAATAGGGCAAATAGTAGTCATCAACATATTTTAAACTTTCTGGAGGCTTTTTGGATCATTTTGTCCTGTTTGTTTGTATTAAAAAGCTGAATGCTACAGCCTCAGTTCCCCGCTTTTTAATTAATACAAAAAAAGTAACCATTTCTGTAAAAATAAGCATTACATGACTACATTTAAGTAGAAATCAGGACTACCACGTCTATAGTTTAAAATCATCAACACATATCATATGAGAAGGAATGTGTAAATTGATGCTTGCTACATAACTACTTATTCCATTTTTTAATAGGACCATCTTAGCCAATTTTTCAAATAGATATAAATTATGTTAGTTTATAATGTCATAGTAAAGTTCATCAATATCTTCAAAACTGTATTGAAATGGTGCATTTATCACGCACTCACCGGCTACTAATTGAACATCAATTGTGTGTAAGATTAATTACTACTATGTTATGTGTGATATTATAGGCTAAGATAAAATGAAATCAAGTAAATGTACCCAATGCTTAAGATCATGATCAGCATTCAATGTTCATGCTAAAGTAGATAAAACGTTAATATAGAAAATGAAGATGATTACCAGAAGATTCAATAATTAATAATGGAAAATTCATTTTTAAATGCATATTGCATTATTACTTTCAATTTAAATCGGTCTTTGAGATGAAAATAGAGCTTGTAAGACATTCAAGTAGATAATAAACTAGTTCAGCACTTGCATATCAACATAGAAGGTTTTAACTTTTATAATATGAAAACCACAGGCACCCCAGTGAACACCCAAAATATACAAGGCCCAAAACTCTCAGTAAATGACAAGATGGTAAACAAAAAAGAAAGGAAAATTGTCATCGTTCCAAAATATAACTCTTCTTTAAACAACACTGCTTGATTTAATCCAAAGCATCAGTCTTAGACTAGTTCAAATGTGGCCAGTCTTCTCTGCCAATAGGCATACAACTCAAACATTGTGAAAATTATAGAAAACAGATAAGGAAAAAACAGGATAGTGGATTGGATGGCCATTGAAAAGGGTCCATTTCAGTTGCCTTGCAGGAGAGGATCAGTAGTTGATATAAATCATGATTTAAACTATAAACGGAACTAGTAAAACTTTTTGAAAGTTACTGAGATTAAAACTACAGAATTGGTTAAACAAATCCAGAAAACAACCATTTACAAATTGCAAGTCCACTCTTTGCACCAAAGTAAAGCACTCGAGCATCGAAGCTACCAGAAAGTCATAAATTATAACAGAAATTTCAACAGTAAAAATAAAGGAAAAAACTCCATGCTCCCCATTATCCCCAGACAAGCAGCACCTTTTGAAACCCTCTACAAGATAATATGATATATCCTCGGTGGTTCAAGACAACATGTCACAAAGACATTTGAACTCATGCAAAAGCACTACAAACATGGCACAAGATGGCAGCATCAAGAACCATGCTTGTATGTCAAGACATCTATCCCTATACCCTAAATATAAATTATTAGATCCAGACATAACAGAGCTATGGGAGACTCCACACACGGACACAGGCATCTTCTCCTGCACTTATAACAGTACTCTGGTCACTAAAAGCTAGGCCATAAACCCCTCCCAAGTGAGCCCCCTTAATTGTAATTCGGCTGGATGCTGGTTTTCCCACCTCATATATCAATACGCAGGTGTCAAGAGAGCCCGTTGCCACTTTAGAGCTATCTGGAGACCATGCAATGCAATTGATACGTGCAGTGTGGTAAACCATGTTCTTAAGTTTCACCTGCAACAGACACACAATAAAATGCATGTTCTTAAGTTTCAATCAAGTACATCAAAAATCCATCATCATTACCTCAGTAGATTTACTTTTCAAAACAAAAAATAACAGTACAGTAAAAATTGAGAGAGCTCTATGACCAGTCACAGACTGGTGAGAATATATTAATTGAAATAACATGGAAAGATGCAATCTTCAATCAGGAGAACTGGTTGAAGAAACTGCAAGATATCGGGATGGTTTAAGAAATTGAACAATGCATGCCAGGAAAGACTGAAGAAATATAGAAACCAAAGGCATAGGATGCAAGTGTGTGCATACGCATGCAAAAATTTGTAATGGATTATGATCCATTACTCCCAACTCATGTATCATATGAAACTTTCAGATTTGAGAATCCCTACCTCTCTAGTAATACGATCCCACACAACTGCTTCTCTATTCAGGTCTCCCGAAGCAAACATGGATCCATCAGGAGAAAAGCGGATTGCATTTATTGGACCACGATGTCTTTCAAGGACTGACTCTTCCAGAAGAGTGTCACCTTTAATGGAGTACACACGCAATTTCCCATCCTGACCACCAACCACAGCCTCTGTTCCATCGGGTGATATTGCAGCTGCAGTCACTGCATACCCAACATTAGTAGTTGATACTATTTTTGACCCACGAATAATTATTATCCCAGCATCAGTGGAAACAAAAGTAAGCTCAGGGCAACCAACTGCGACATCTAGATCCTTTGGTTGTGCTCCAATGTCAATTGGTTCTGACTCTTTACATTGCTCTGATAGCAGAGGTACCCTTCTCACCTGTTTGTCATAAAGGGAAGAATTACAGGTTAAGCATTTTGTATTATGTACTGCAATGAAATCAAGTTCAGCATTGAGATTTGCGAATGAGAAAATCATGAAATCTAACTATGACATGTTTGAAGATTCAATAAATACATCTTTGCTGAAGACAGAAAAAGGTGAATAATGAACAAAAAATTCTTGAAGTTTGAGGGAGCACCAGTGTCGCCATCATGACTCAAAGGTTGTTACTTTGTAAATCCATTGACAATGACAAATAAGTATGTATCCTACTGAAGAAAAATGCCAAAAAAAGCAATTGATGAATACAGCAAACCAGACTTTGGAATGGTGCAGGGTCCGGAGGCAGCAAAATAACAGCACTAAGTCGGCTGATTTGGAGGAGGTCCAGAAACAAGACAAGCAACTGAGTCTCAGTCAAAGAGTAACCCAACTTCGTAATACTAAGCTGGCAACTTTTCACTTTTAAAATGAAAATGATGTGGCTTATGAGGCCAGACAGCTAGAGTGATGGATTTTCTGTATTTCTCCCTTGACGAGTACCCTATCACTAACATGTTCACGAACTAGGAAGTAGGATAGGAAAACAAAAGGATGCCTATGACTAGTTTTGCATATGAATAATATGTCAATGCATAACCCTCATAGTATGGTAAAAGATTCCATATTTCACCAAATGTACATATGAAGGGAATGGCTGTGAATACATGTCTTTACAAAATTTATAATTCAAAAACAATTAAGGAATCAACACTTTACTGCTGATGCATTTCATCATTTAAGTTGACTCCCCAATTGGATCAGTAATCTTTGCACCTTCAAATCTTAAAAACCTTTATTAAAAGAATAACTCACTTTTGAAACCTGGAATTTTGCTTTGAAACCTAGAACTGCCATTGATGGCCACTTTATCCTTCCATCTACCATTGATCTTGTTGAAGTTTGTAGCACGGGTAGTTACTTCTGCACAATCCTTGTGTCTAGGAATGCAGAAGTCACCCACATTCTCCCTAGAACACTTGCTCGAGGTTGAGCAAGTTGCTGATGTAACTTATAGCCTAAGTCTAACTTCAGAAAAACATGTACTAATATGTTGGCTTATTGAGTTAATAGAAACTTAGGAAAAGTAAAGAAATTTACTTTACTGAATTTGTTTTAATCTTAGCCATTGATCTCGAGTGAGGCGAGATCTAATCTCACCTGTCACTCACTTTGAGATTAGGGTTAGGATTGAGGTTTTAGCTCAATGTAAAGTTATAAAAATAATGCTAAGGAGAGGAGATAGACACAACAACAACAACACAAGATTGAGAGTGGCATCTTAGTGAGTGGTGTGCTGGGTCCGACAGAGTGCAAAGAGGTTAGAGATCTAGATCTGCAAGAAGTGTTAGTTTTTGTAGCATTGGATGATGTTCTAGTCTCGAAATTTTGTGGAGAGGCTAAAACACAAGAGTTCTCCAAAATCCAGAAATTGTTTCTAGAAATTCCACCTAGAGATAGCTCAATTAAATTAATTGACCATCATTTAAATTTTTCTAAAGTCTAACTTACAAAAACTGGTTAATTAATAGTAATTAATTGAGAAAGGTGAGAATTCTCTAGAAACTCACACAGATCGACTTAGAGATGATCTCAGTCATCAATTAAGTTTTAATCTTCGTCGTTGGAGTCCCAAACTAGAGATTATAAGAGGAGGTTGATGGGTAGATGAAGAACACACCAATTGCAGATACTCAGTGATCAAGGCAGTTTGATTTTCCAGTGGCAAGTGATTCAACATTGAGATCGAGCCAGTGATCAAGTAGCAGGTGGCAGAGGAGCAGCATAGAGATTTTCCGGAGGAGTTTCCAATTGAGGAGGTCGAATTTATTCTTCAGAAGGTTGCGGAGAGCCTCAAGAAGGGCAGTTTGATTTGGCTATGGAGCAGGTCGTTTCATGTGTCGGAGGCCGAGAAAATTTCCAGCGAGCTTGGCCAGAGACTTCCAACAGCAAAGACATGCAAGACGTTTGATTCAGAGGGAGTTCTGGATTGAGCGTACGAGGGACTGCGCAGGGCTTGCACAGAGGTGGACACAGATCATTCTGGGGGTCAGTTTCTGAGCCCAGATTGAGTCGAGATTTGCTTGAGGGAGGTAAATTCCCTCAGATATTTTTGTCAGTATTTCTCTCAGATAAAAACGCCAATTTGGCGTCATTTTATTGTACTCAAAAATTCTACTACTGCATAATAATAAAACCCTCACTGTTGCATTGGTTTTCCCACATTGGTTTTTTCCGGGGACATTTGTCCAAAAATAGTGGTGTCATATTTTTATCTGTGTGCTAGATTTCTCAGGCGTCATTTTATTGTACTCAAAATTTCTGCTACTGCATAATAATAAAACCCTCACTGTTGCATTGGTTTTCCCACACTGGGTTTTTCCGGGGACATTTGTCCAAAAATAATGGTGTCATATTTTTATCTGTGTGCTAGATTTCTCAGTTCCTATTTTTGTTTCCACAGTATTTTTTATGGTGCAGAAATTGCAATGTGAAGAATTCGTTATTTTGTCGTAAACAAAATAAACTGCATAATTGATTTATCAGTTAGAAGAATCACTTCCAATTGTTGCATTTCAAGGAATTTTCACATGGTATCAGAGCATATTTGATAGACAAGAGACTCAGAGACAAAGAAGGAAAATTTCGTTGTTCGGAGGGAGCAACTGGACGAAAATTTTTGGGGTTGCATAGTGCCTAGCCAAGCAGTGCGAATTGCTGGACAGGGGTTCGATTTCTAGTTGCAGGGTAGCAGGAAAGTTCGATTTGTTCAGGGAGGCGATTCCAGCAGGCAGAGGAAGCAACAACTCAGTATTTCACAGAGTAGATTTATTGCCTAGGCATAGGGGGTTTGCGACAGTTTGCTAGTGCACATTCAATACCTGATGGAAGAGAAAGTACACACACAAAGGGAGTTTCTCTCAGAGGGTTTCTAGCTTCAAAATCCAACAGTTTCCAAATGCAGCAGGCAGATTTTCTCACCCCAAGGAGTGCGAATAGCAATTTCTAGCAGCCTAACAAGTGAATGAGGGAGATTTCTACCCCAGGTCGAGTTTTTTTTTGCAGGAATGGCCACATCTGGGCTTAGAGATCAGGACAGATTGGGTGATGCTTCCAACTATATCATATGGAAGGTCATGATGTCCTTTCTCCTAGATGAGCATGGTTTGAAGACCTATGCAGCTAACATTGTGGCAGAACCTACAAACCAGTAGCAACTAGCAAATTTTAGAACTAAAATGGCCAAGGCGAAGCGGATGATTCTCGATGAAGTTCGAGATCATATAGTCTCACACATAGCGACCAAGAATACATCCAAAGAGATGTGGGATGCTCTCGCAAGGTTATATCATAATCCTTTCGAGCATCGGAAGATGTTTCTGAAGGAAAAACTAAGGAATGTTAGGATGCAAAAGGAAGAAGGCATCAACCCCATTCTCACCAGACTTAAGGATATCCGGGATGAGCTTGCAGTTGTAGGAGAGACACCTCCACCTATAGAAATGGTGAGTTTGGCCCTCAACAGCATCACCAAGGATTGGGAGAATTTGGTCCAAGGAATTTTAGGACGAGATATGTTGCCTGGGTGAGAAAAAATGTGGGTTCATCTCTCACAAGAGGAGATGAGGCGAGCTATAGTAAAGAGCTCCACCAATGGCAGTAGCAGCAAGGGATTGAAGGGTGTGAAGGAGGAAGACAATGTGGCCCTTGCATCGAAAGGGAAAGAAAAAGCTCTCAGTCAGGCACAAGGCTCGCAGGGAGAGAAGAAGAGGAAGAAGGATTTGTCCAAGATCAAGTGCTTCAAGTGTGGCGAGTTTGGCCACTACAATACTTAGTGTCCTCACAAGAAAAACGGCAAGAAGGAGAAGCAGGATCAAACGGTAGCTCCAACAAAGATCGATAATCTTTCCTCTAGGCTAGAGAAAGATTTCACCATGTATGCAGTGATACCTCCAATGGAGAGGTGGGGTGATATAGAGCTTTAGTCCTAAAGTTGCGAAATATTTGGGCAAGGTCCATCGAGGTGAGCATCAAATGGTGTTCGCCATGGATCATTACCCTGGCTACAGGGGCCCACACTATTCAGTATTAGGAGGATCAGGGACAGTTGGTGCGGTCAATTCCACAGTGACAGTTGCAGACTAGTTGAGGTCAAATACTATGGAACACAGAGCAGTATTGATAGCAATACAGGAGGCACAATGCAAAATCAACAGCAACACAGATTCCCTAATGGACAGAGTAGAGACTAGTAGCAGTCAGAGGCTCAGGAGACAGTTGTAGGACAGAGACATAGTTGATTCAATATTTTGGATGCTTCTCAGTTGCAGTAGTTGCAGTAGCAGCAACAACAGTGAGAGGAAGTGTTAGTTGGGTTGCAGTGCAGATGCAGAGTTGGCAGCAGTACAGGTTGTACAATGCAATGTCAGCAGCAGCATAGATGCAGCATGGTTCAGCTATAGTTAGTAGCAGATGAATCAGATTTAGCGTAGTAGTTGGTGGATAGTGGCAGGTTGTCATAGTTGTCATACATCAGCAATGTGGATGGAGGATGTTATGGGAGAGAACACCATCCTCGCTAAGAGGTAGTGTTAGTTTTTGTAGCATCAAGATTCATATGGTGTTCTAGTCTCGAAACCTTGAGGAGAGGCTAAAACACAGGAGTTCTCCAAAACCTAGAAATCGTTTCTAGAAATTCCACCTAGAGATAACTCAATTAAATTAATTGACCATCATTTAAATTTCTCCTATGTCTAACTTAGGAAAACTGGTTAATTAATATTAATTCACTGAGAAAGGTGAGAATTCTCTAGAAACTCACACGAATTGACTTGGAGATGATCTCAACCATCGATTAAGTTTTAATCTTGGTCATTGGTGTCCCAACTGGAGATTATAAGAGGAGGTCGATAAGTAGATGGAGAACACACCTGTTGCAAATACGCAGTCATCAAGGCAGTTCGATTTCCCAGTGGCAAGTGATTCGGCAGTGAGATCGAGTTAATGATCGAGTAGCAGGTAGCAGAGGGGCAGCATAGAGATTTTTCGGAGGAGTCAGAAGAGTTGGTCGAATTTATTCTTCAAGAGACTACGCAGAGCCTCAAGAAGGCTAGTTCGATTTGGCTATGGAGCAGGTTGTTTCAGGTGTCGAAGGCCAAGAAAATTTCTAGAGGGCCTGGCCAGAGACTTCCAGTAGCAGAGACAAGCAGGACGTCAAATTCAGAGGGAGTTCTAGGTTGAGCGTACAAGGGACTACGCAAGGCTTGCACAAAGGTGGACGTAGTTCATTCCAGGGGTCAGTTTCTAAGCCCAGACTAAGCCGAGATTGCTTGAGGTGCAGGGAAAATTCCCTCTGATATGTTTGCATTATTTCTCTTAGATAGAAACACCAGTTTGACATCATTTTATTGTACTCATAATTTATGTTGCTACATAATAATAAAACCCTCACAGTTGCATAGTTTTTCCCACATTGGGTTTTTCGAGGGGCACTGGTCCAAAAATAACAGTGTCATATTTTTATGTGTGCTAGCATTTCTTAGTTCCTATTTTTGCTTCCGCGGCATTTTTTATGGTGACGAAATTGCAATGTGAATAATCCATTAATTTGTCGTAAACAAAATAAATTGCATAATTAATTTATCAATTAGAAGAATTATTTCCAGTTGTTGCATTTCAAGGAATTTTCACAAGGAGATCAAGCACTGATCGAAGGAAAATTTGTTGGATCTATTATCCTCCTGTATTCTACAGATTCACTAGGTGACTATGGATTTATTATAATCAGCTAATCTATTATCCTCCTGTATTCTACAGATTCACTAGGTGACTATGGATTTATTATAATCAGCTAAAGATAGCATTTTTTATCTATCAGCTATCTTTAGAAATCTCACTACCTTCATTATCTTCATAAAACCTTTTTTCCCTCTCTCTCAGTTTGCCTTCTTAAAGTCACCCTGTTGCTCTTAAAAGACTCATTATGGGCTTATAAGTTATACCTCTCATTTTCATCCTTCTTTCCTACCTAAAACCTCATTTCCCCATCCTCCCTCTAAATTTTCTTGTTGCTGACTCATTCCCATGTCCCCTTGAGCATAATAGCACTTTTGGAAATGCTCTTTTCACTTGAAAGTCTTTTAAGTCAAAATTTCATTTAAAAACAAGTCAAAAAGCAGTCCCATTAGGTCATTAGGGTTTTGCATTTTTCATGGTCATCCTTTCATTCCAATGAGGTCAGCATACATATGAGAAGGATTGGTTATGATCACCAAGCTGTCAAAGCCATTATGTCGAGCCTCAGTGAGTAAAAGAAAAGCTAGCTGCATGACTTCAGCAACCTACAAAGCAAAAAGTGTCAAAGAGTATCAGTGAGAAAAGGAAGAAGACTTCAAAACATTAGAAAGTGGGTTTTTCAAAGTCAGCTCAGAGTTCCACATGCCAACACATCAAATGTCAAATACAAAAAGTGTTTACTTCAACAATTGATCAAATGTCAAAGGGAGTTGTCTTGTTCCAAGGGGACGCAAGTCATCATTGTTCACAAGCACTAAACCCTAATTTCCTCTCCCACTGAGCTAGGGTTTGCTATGAAAAAGAGGCATAGGAGCAGAGGATCCATAAGGAAGAAGACTTCAAAACATTAGAAAGTGGGTTTTTCAAAGCCAGCTCAGAGTTCCACATGCCAACACATCAAATGTCAAATACAAAAAGTGTTTACTTCAGCAATTGATCAAATGTCAAAGGGAGTTGTCTTGTTCCAAGGGGACCCAAGTCATCATTGTTCACAAGCACTAAACCCTAATTTCCTCTCCCACTAAGCTAGGGTTTGCTATGAAAAAGAAGCATAGGAGAAGAGGATCCATATGGTAGGTCATATCAACAAGTATGAAGCCATACCAACTCATAAACATCATGCCTCCATCATTTTCCAAGAGGTCATTCCAAGGGACAAATCATTTGCCACACATAGGGCCAGTTTTGCTTCAAACTATGTTTCTGACCAAACAAAGATGAAATTAACAAAAGTGAGAGAGATTTTGTCCCTCATAGATCAAGGAAGAAAAACCTCCTTCAGTTTTTACCTCTGTTTTAAAAAACGGCCTGGTCGAAACCGACCAGGCCTGGTCGACCGAGCCGGTTGGGCGGCCGGTCCGACCAGTTACATAACCAGCCAGGCTGGCCGGTTTATTACCGAGCCGGCCGGTTTTTGTAATGACTCGGCCGGCTCGGTAATAAACCGGCCGACCAGGCCGAGCCCGATTCAACCAGGCCAGGTCATTACAGCCGGCCGGTGGGCCCAATTTTTGCGGTTTTGCAGACTTTAAAACGGAATTTAATTCGCTGTTAGGGTTTTTTATGCTTCTCTAAGCCCTCCCAATGCTATATAACTAACCCACCCCCTCTATTGAGCTCACATCTATCTTGTGCAATTTGTTTGAGCATTTGTGAGTGTTTGCTGAAGATTGTGGAGTTCGTTTTGGAGCAGCAGTGAGGAGCTTCTTGGGCAAGTTTTGGAGCAACAGTGAGGAGCAAATTGACAAGCTTTGGAGCAGCATTGAGCTAGAGGAAGCTAGAGGCTAGAGGTATTTATTTTTTCTCTACTAAATCTGCCTTTGTTTGTTTTATTTATTTAGCAAATCTAACATTTGCCATTTGCATTTGCATAGTTTTTGGCATTTGCCATTTTGTGAAAGAAATGAACATAGAATGAATAGTTTTTTTTTTGTTTTCATGTTCAGATTTAAACATTTTATTTCCAAGTCAAAAACTCAGTCCAAAATGGCCCCTAGAGCAAAAGACTCTACTTGGGCATATGCTGAAATGGTTGGGGATCAAATGTTTTGCAAATTTTGCAAGAAAAAAAATTAAGGAGGGTGGAGGGGGCATTCATAGACTGAAACTACATTTGGCTGGTGTTAAAGGCCAAATCACTGCATGTGAAGCAGAAAACATTGGGGAAATTAGGAAGCAGTTGAAAGAACAGTTTGACAAGTTTGAGCAAGACAAAAATAGGCAAAAAGAAATACAGGCTGAAATTGGGAGGAAGAGGAATATACAAAATATGATGGCTGGCAACTCAAGTTTTGAATCTTTTAATTATCAGGATTCCTCATCTATCCCTTCCACTGATGCATCAAAAAACCCCTTTCGCTACGTTCCTCCCTCTAGGGAGTCTATTTCTGACAAGGGTAAGGGTGCAATGAGAAATAAGGGTACTATTAAAAGTTTTTTTGTGCCCTCATCTCCTTCTGATAGTGCAACTGCATATGGTCCTAGTCCTCACACTGTGCAGCCCACTTTAGATGCTCATTGGAAAAAAGAATTGAGAGATGATGCTTGTGAGTACATTGCTAGATGGTGGTATGATGCTGATATTCCCTTCAATGCTACTCGTTCACCATATTATGAACCTATTTTTGATGCCATATATGCTGCTGGAAAGGGCTTCAAACCTCCTACTCTGCATGAGTTAAGAGGATCTTTTTGCAAAGAGAGATTTCAAACATTAATGATTATCTGAAAGAGTTCAAAAACTCATGGGCACGTACAGGATGTACCATCATGTCAGATGGATGGACTGATCAGAGGAACCGTACCATCATAAACTTTCTTGTCTTTTGCCCACGGGGAACCATGTTTCTAAAATCAGTTGATGCATCTGATAGGGTGAAAGATGCACAGTTGTTGTTACAACTTTTGGATGAGGTTGTTGAAGAGGTGGGGGTGGAAAATGTTGTTCAAATCATCACAGACAATGCCTCTAACTATGTTCTTGCTGGTAAATTGTTAGAGGAAAAACACCCAACCATTTTTTGGACCCCATGTGCTGCACATTGCATAGACCTCATGCTTGAGGATATTGGCAAAATAGACTGGATCAAGAACACTGTAGAGCATGCCAAATGCATCACAAAATGTATTTACAATCACTCATGGATTCTGAGTCTGATGAGGAAATACACAGGGGGCAAGGAACTTATTAGGCCTGCCATCACTAGATTTGCAACACATTTTTTGACATTGCAATCTATGGGTGCCCAACAAAGAAACTTGCAAAAGATGTTTTCTAGTGATGAATGGAATGAAAGTCAATTCTCTCGCAAACAGGATGGCAAAGACATGAAAAGGAAAGTTGTTGAAGAAATATTTTGGAAAAAGGCAGCAAACATTGTGAAACTTGCTGAGCCATTGGTTAAGGTGTTGCGCTTGGTGGATGGGGAAAGATTGGCTATGGGCTTCATTTATGAGGCTATGGATCAAGCAAAGGAGCAAATAAGGGCAGCATACAAGGACAGAGTGGGTAAGTATGGGCCCATTTGGGCAATCATTGATCAGAGATGGAACAATCAACTCCATCGCCCTATACATGCTGCTGGGTATTTTCTGAACCCAAGGTATCATTATAAAGCTCAGGAAGCAAGAGCTTTGAATGGGGAGGTTAGAGATGGATTGATTGACTGCATTGATCGCATGATCCCCACAGAGAGTGAGCAGTTGAAGATACACAATCAGATCACTATGTTCAGCCAAGCCACTGGTACCTTTGGCAAGAACCTTGCAAGGATTGCAAGGGAATCAGATGAGCCAGGTAAACAAAGAATTTCAAATTTCAAATTTATATTTTATAATTTATTATTTTGTATAATTGTTTATAAAATTATAATTTCAATTTCAAAGTTGGATATAAATTGTTGAGCTAACTGAAACTCATTTTTTGCAGCACAATGGTGGGAGGCATTTGGTAGCCACTGTCCTGAATTGCAGAGGTTTGCAATTCGCATTTTGAGTCAAACTTGCAGTGCTTCTGGGTGTGAGCGCAATTGGTCTGTCTTTGAGAGGATTCACACACACAAGAGAAACCGTTTGGAGCAAAAACGGTTAAATGATCTAGTGTTTGTCCAGTACAACCTTCGACTAAGACGGAACGAATTGTTGAACAAAAGACCTGATTCAGATCCCATTGTGTTGGAGGATATTGATCCAACATCAGATTGGGTAGTGGAGTCTTGTCCACCAGAGTTTGACAGGGAGAGTTCACTTGACTTCGATTTAGATATGGAGGCGACTATGCTCAATGTAGATCCATTAGTAGCAGACCCAGTCCCAGGCCATCCAGTTGCAGCCGCTGCAGGTACAGGCACTTCCTCTAGTCAGCCACGACGGAGACGCATATCTCATCTATCTGATTCTCAAGGTGGTAAGGGCAAGGGTATAGTTCCAGTCGAGGATGTTGATTCAGAGGAGGAGGCGGAGCGAGCATCTTCCCCCCATGGTTCAGAGTTTGAGGAAGAGGACATTGGCTTGTCAGATTCAGATGACTAGCAGTAGTTACTAGTTACTAGTGACTATTCATGTTTTGTTGTAGAAACCATTTAGAGCCTCCTTAGTTATGTTTTTTGTTTTGATCATGTATTGGTCCTTGGACAGTGCACTGGGTGCAATTTTGATATAATGGATATATTCATGAGCCTACTTTTATCATATGTTCTCTTTTGTCTATATTGTAATGCTTTGTGTTTGGAAACATGAATAAAAATCTTTAAATTTATGTTTTTGTACAAAAAAATTAATATTTAATGTATTTTTTACAAAAACCGAGTCATTGAAACCTGGTCGACCGAGTCATTACCGATTCCGAGTCATTACCTCGACCTGGTAGCTAACCGATTCCGTTTTTTAAAACATTGGTTTTTACACAGGTATCATGGTTTGGGAGAAATGTCAAAATTACAAGTGCTACAAGAGGTTTGCTGCACTTCTCAAGTGACCTTGGGAAAATCAAGTTTTCTCATAGTTGGAATGTCCAAATGACTTGCTTGATGAGTCAAATGATAACTAGACAGATCGAGCTTTCCAATGAGCTATCATGAGCTCAATTTGGAGTTGAGGAAGGCCTCCAAAAGTTGCCTGCACCAGCACTCTGCATTTTTGCACCCTCATTCAGCACTTTTTTACCAGTCTCGGGAAAATCAACTTTTGACAAGGCAAATGAACTCCAAACAGAAAACCAAAAGCATATTTGGAAAGTAGACAGGATAAGCTTTCCAATGAGCTATCCTGGGCCTAATTTGGACACCAAGAAGGCCTCCAAAAGTTGTATGCAAAAAGGTGCAGGAATGGCGTTGCGTGTTTAGAAGATGTTGCCTCCTCGGCGCTGCGCGTTTGCACCGGCGTTGCGCGCCTAGACTTTGGCGCTGCACCCTTGCCAGTAATTTTCAACGAGATTTTTGAAGGCGATGCACGCCTGTAGCTTGGCGTTGCGCGCTAACAAGTGGCGTTGTGCGCCTAGCAAGAGAAGGCTGTGGAGTGATCTATGAACCCAAACAAGTTCTAATCTTCTCCAAATTTTGCCAAAGTCTTCCAAATAGCCCTCAAAGCAGTAAGTACACATTTTTACCTTGTTTTTAAGCTATTTGGTAATCCTTAAATAAATTGAAGTGTAACCCTAAAGAAAACCCTAATTACAAGCTTGTGATCACTGTTTTACCCTTGTTTCATCCTCCTAAAAGAAATATCAGACACAGAAAGGGTAATTACATTGATTTAGGGTTTTCATTCATCTAGTTTGTCCCTACACACATTCCCCTTCACTCATACTCATTCCCTTCATCTTTCAAGCTAGTCATCTCATCCCCTTCCCCTCATTCATTTCACTTGCACCCTAGGGTTTTCACAAAACAAAGTTTAAAGATGTCAGAAGGAGAAGATAGTGATGTTGAGACAGAAAGGCCAAGAAGAAATGATCACAAAGGAGGATTATCTTCTCAGTTCAGAACCTGCAAGTGAGAAAAATGGGACAAAGTTTAGCACTTCTATAGAGGTGTTGGAAGATTTATCAGCAGAAAGTACTGATGATGTAGACTGTCTACTCCTGGATGAAAACACTTTACAATAAGGGAAAGGGAAAAAACTTGGTCTTGTAGATGACACATGTTATAAACTTGATAGTCCATTTGAGTGCCAAAGTAGTGATTACTTGTAGAAAAATGACATGGAGGAAGACCTTCATCATGAGCAAGAGAGAGAATTATTATTACATGGAGAGTTATGTTAGGAGTTATTATTACAATGAATGAGTCTCAAACATTTTTGCCTTGGGCCTTGCATGGTCTCAAAGGTCAAAATACATTAACTTTGTAATAAATACAAATCTGAAACCCTAGCTTAGGATCACCTCCTCATTTTGCAGATAAATACTGCATGTATGCTTCATGTTTTTTAGTTGGTTGGTTGTTGAGTTGAATACCTCATAGACTTTGAGTTGTGAAGAAGTTGGCTTTGGAGCATTGTAACTGTTTTGGACTGAATATCAATGGAACAAGCACATTCACAGGATTCATGAACTTTGTTAGATGGTAATGTTATTCTAATTTTGTAATTGTTTCCCTTTTGTTTTCCATTTTATACATAAATTTCTCTTATCACAGAACAGAAAATTTAGCTTGATATGTTGTTGGAGGCACCTTAATTCTGTTTGCTTTCTGTTGTTTAAATGTTTTCCTCTGTTGGGTTTGATTGGAGAACTTAGAGTTCCCTACTCTCCATTTCCACCTAGTTTGTTTTCTTGAGATTAACTCAGTAGAGTCTAGCCAAAGAAGTTTATGGTTTGCCCTGTCCTTTGGTTCTGCTTGAAATGTTGTTCTTAAGACTTTCTTTGAAGTTTACTTACTAGCGTTTTGGCTAAAGAAATTTATGGTTTGCCCTGTCCTTTGGTCTATCTTGAAAAGTCACTTTAAAGGTCTTTGAAGTCTGATTGAAGAACTTAGGAGTTCCCTGCTCTTTAATCATTACTGAAATGTTATCTAAAATGTTTTCTTTGTCTGAAAGTGAATAGCTAGAGAATTTAGGAGTTCCCTACTCTCTAGGGTTTGTTGGATTGTTGTCTTAAAGTTTACTTGGTAAAGTCTGGCCAAAGAAGTTTATGGTATGCCCTGTCCTTTTGTTCTTTCCTAAAAATAGTGATCTTAAAGACTCTTCTTGTTCTAGTACATGTTAAAAGGATTCTTAATTGCCCTTTAAGCTACTAAACTCAACTTAATGTTCATTTCACAACCACATAAGCTATTAAGATCCATTTGTTGTTGTACTCTTCAAACCTTTCACAGACTCCATAGCCCAATGGTTTGAATTTCTCTTACTCTATCTGTTCTTCTTAACAAGCAACCCAACCAAACAAAACAAAACAAACAATCCCTATCATTTTAACTAGCTTAAAATTAGCATCCTAAATCAATCAAGTTACATCCTTTACACAAATATAGAGAGAGCCTTCTCTGAGTCCAGGAAGGCAGGACTCCAAAGTTGGTTTGATGTTACCCTTGTTTATTTGGCCTTACCAATCTGACAAATTATAGGGACCTAACATAATGGCGACTCCGCTAGGGAAATAAACACTCATTGAAAATCTTAGTGTTATATAAACTCAGAAAACCGAAAAATATCTCAGGATGGTATCCAATTGTTGATGGTGGACAATAGCCAGCCTCAAGGAAGTTGAAATCATCCACCTGGCGACTCCAAATTCAGATCAGTTCTATACAAAGACTCCAGTAGAGGAAGAACCTGAAACATGATTGGTCAGCCTGGAAAGAGAGGGTATTCAAGCCCAAATTGGCTTCAAGAAATTATTGTTTTTATCTGTACCTATGTTCTATCCTACTTTAAGCCCTATCAAGAATACACTGATGAGGTATACATTGATCATTGGAAAGAGCTCAAGCCTCAAAAAGCTAAGCCTCAAATTGCAGACCATGAACATACTTATACACCTATGCATATCCCAGATACATCTGTGGAAAACCCAATCAAGCATAAGCCTCATGCTACTTCTCCTACTCTCGCTGAAATCTCAAACAATCATAAGCCTCCTTTTGCATTATTCATACCCACAAAGGTCCCAGACAGATATAAGCCTCTGGTTTTACCTTTTATCCTCCAGGCCCTCCCTACAATTCTTGCAAATAATCTACCCAAATTTGATGGAGAAGATACAAAGATCATTGTTGAAAAACACATTCAAAGTCTGGAGGACTTCCTTGACCTGTTTGAGGTAGGAGAGGATGATGTGCGTATCAGAATGTTTGCTTTATCATTACAAGGAAAGGTTAAGAGTTGGTTTAAAGATCTTCCAGCTTCAAGCATTAGCAATTTTCATCAATTCACTCAAGTCTTCCTAGACAAGTCGGTGGTCCTGGGAAATGTTTTTTTCATCATGGAAGAGTATAACCATCTAAAAAGACAACCAGGGGAGGCAGTACAACACTTTTCAGCCAGGTTCAATAAAGTATACCATGCAATACTTGCTAAGATAAAGCCACCCCCAGGGTGAGCTCTCTTGCACTACCCAAATGCCTTTGACCTAGAAATGGCATTCCAGAAAAGAGAAAGGGACCCTTCAACCCTGGAGGAAATGCAAAGGATGGCAGTTGATGTGGAAGCCAACATGCTGAACAGGGAGGCAAAGCTAAGAGCAATAGAGAAGGACAAAGTAGATAAAGAGCAACTGATATCTTCAAAGATAAAGCTAGAGATGTTGACAAACACAGTTAACAAAGCAATGCATATGATTAGCAGGCGGAAAGAGGAAGAGTACAATATCGAGGTTGGAGCTGACTATTCAAAACAACCAGTACTATTTTCTTGGGAAGAACAAGCTCAGTCATTACAGTGCAAAGATAACAATCAAAATGTGCATGCTGAGCAAGATTGCAAAGAAGAAAATGCAAGAAGTTGTCAAGAAAGACTAAGTTCCCTTCCTACATCTTGTGCTTCCCTATTAAGAGAGCATTGCAAGCAGGTTGCAACTAGAAACAAGGAGGAATGCCTGAAAGGATCAATCAGGGAAGAAATGGATGATACAAATCCTTTTTCGGATCCAGAAGTTCCCCCTCTAGGCCATCTTGAAATCACAGAATCTGAAATAGAGGAGTCAACACATTTAGAATCTCTACCCTTACGCTTTGATTGATTTCAAATTATAAAAATAAATTGGCACCCGGAGGATCTATCAGAGGCAATTCATGAATCTCATGCTCAAGATGAATATCTTGAAAATCAAGAGAAATTGGTTGAGAAGGAAGACAATCAGGAAATAAAAAGAAAATACACAAGATCCCTCTGAAGATACAAAGGATGATTCATCTGTTCTTTTGTGTGAGGCTCAAGAAGACATTCAATAATATGACCAACCTTCACAAGAGAAAGAAGGAAACTAAGTTTCTGTCCAAAGAAAGCGAAAAATGCCTCCTCCTTTAATTGAAGAAGAAATCAATCAGATTTTGAGCATGCAGCCAGCCTCTAAACCTTTATATAAAGAAGTTATTTCTGTTTTTTCTACTGCTGACTTGTGTACTGTAGCTTTGCCTCATAAAGAAACAAATGAACATACTGATACTGGTGTTGTACTACCTTCTCAAAAAGACCTATTTCCCGAGAATGCTCCTACTCATCAGAATGATGGCTTTCAGAAAGAACTCAGCCCACTTAATCCGAGCATATCAGGTTTGCTAGAGGACAACATTGCCATATATTATGAGGTTGCCAAGACAGATGATCATGAAGAGCGGGAAGAGATTCTTTCTCAAAAGAATCCCAAGCTTAACAAGCTGGAGCAAGGAATGGTCCTAGATATAGCTGATTATTCAAATCCTCGGAGCCAGGTATTATTTCAAGATCCCTTTGTTGTTTTCTTAGAGGCATCTAAAGAAGGAACATGCTATGCCAGGAATGGTTTGTTGCAGAGTGTAAAGAAGATCTTGAGCACTGTTGTTCAAAAGCAAGTGAGATGGGAGTGGCCTTTTTCTTTTTTCAACATACTCAAAGGGCTGAATGAAAATCAATCATGTAGTCACTTGCTTGATTGGCTGTATTGGAAAAGAGAGTTCACCTAATGTATATATCATATATAAGTTAGATTAGGATAGATAGGTGAAAATAAGGTCAGTACTATGAGCATCTTTTTAGTTTTAGATTGTTTTGACAAAAAAGAGAGAAAAAGAACAAAAGGAGAAAAGAGGGCAGATAAAAGAAAAGGTAAAGCCCCATTCCAAAAAAGAATATTTCTAAAAGTGTGCAAGTCTAAATGCCACTACTTTGAAGAAGGAAGATCGGTTCAGTGATACAGCCTAATCATTATTAAACAAGTTTTAAATTTGTGCTGATAAATTAGTGAATGAAGATCTGTCAAACTGTTTAATCTTGACAGATAAGTAGATTAGGTAGAGGAATAAAAGAGTTCATCCGTCTAATCTGAACCTTTGGATGATATAAGGGTAAAAGTAGATAGTTTGTGCTTTCAAAAGAAAAAATGATGTCCATGGTTTGCCGGTCTAAATGCACCCAAATGAAGAAAAAAATGCTAGTAAAAGTATGATAGGTAGGTAGAGTTGATGTTGAAGCAATCATGTTTTTCAGATTTTAAGATCACGGCTTCAAAGAACAGCAGCAAATCAACAATTGAAGAAGGAGGAAATTTTCCAAACACAATCAAGGCACTAATCTACAATTTCCAAAGATCTGAACTCTGAGGTTCTTGACACCTCCTAAAGGAGCTGCCCTCCCCAGCTGGAGCCACTGTTATCCTCATGTATTCTACAGATTCACTAGGTGACTGGATTTATTACAATCAACAAAAGATAGCATTCTTTGCCTATCAGCTATCTTTAGAAATCTCAATGCCTTCATTATCTTCATAAAACCTTTTTTCCCTATCTCTCAGTTTGCCATCTTAAAGTCACCCTGTTGCTCTTAAAAGACTCATTATTGACTTATACCACTCATTTTCATCCTTCTTTCCTACCTAAAACCTCATTTCCCCATCCTCCCTTTAAGATTTCTTGTTGCTGACTCATTCCCATGTCCCCTTGAGCATAATAGCACTTTTGGAAATTCTCTTTTCACTTGAAAGTCTTTTAAGTCAAAATTTCATTTAAAAACAAGTCAAAAAGCAGTCCCATTAGGTCATTAGGGTTTTGCATTTTTCAAGAGCATCCTTTCATTCTGATGAGGTCAGCACAGATATGAGAAGGATTGGTTATGATCAACAAGCTGTCAAAGCCATTATGTAAAGCCTCAGTGAGTAAAAGAAAAGCCAGCTCCATGACTTCAGCAACCTACAAAGCAAAAAGTGTCAAAGAGTATCAGTGAGAAAAGGAAGAAGACTTCAAAACATTAGAAATTGGGTTTTTCAAAGCCAACTCAGAGTTCCACATGCCAACACATCAAATGTCAAATACAAAAAGTGTTTACTTCGTCAATTGATCAAATGTCAAAGGGAGTTGAATTGTTCCAAGGGTGCCCAAGTCATCATTGTTCACAAGCACTAAACCCTAATTTCCTCTCCCACTGAGCTAGGGTTTTCTATGAAAAAGAGGCATAGGAGCAGAGGATCCATATGGTAGGTCATATCAGCAAGTATGAAACCATACCAACTCATAAACATCATGCCTCCATCATTTTCCAAGACGTCGTTCCAAGGGACAAATCATTTGCCACACATAGGGCCAGTTTTGCTTCAAACTATGTTTCTGACCAAACCGAGATGAAATTAACAAAAGTGAGAGAGGTTTTTGTCCCTCATAGGTCAAGGAAGAAAAACCTCCTTCAGTTTTTACACAGGTATCATGGTTTGGGAGAAATGTCAAAATTACAGGTGCTACAAGAGGTTTGCTGCACTTTTGGAGTGACCTTGGGAAAATCAAGTTTTCTCATAACTGGAGTGTCCAAATGACTTGCTTGATGAGTCGATTGATAACTAGACAGAGAGAGCTTTCCAATGAGCTATAATGAGCTCAATTTGGAGTTGAGGAAGGCCTCCAAAAGTTGCCTGCACCAGCACTCTGCATTTCTGCACCCTCATTCAACACTCTTTGACCAGTCTTGGGAAAATCAACTTTTGACAATGCAAATGAACTCCAAATAGAAAACCAAAGGCATATTTGGAAATTAGACAGGGTAAGCTTTCCAATGAGTTATCCTGGGCCCAATTTGGACACCGAGAAGGCCTCCAAAAGTTGTCTGCAAAAAGGTGTAGGAATGGCGCTGCGCGTTTAGAAGACGCTGCCTCCTTGGCGTTGCGCGCCTGGACTTTGGCACTGCGCCCTTGCCAGTAATTTTCAACGAGATTTTTGAAGGTGATGCGCGCCAGTAGCTTGGTGTTGCACCCTTGCAGAGGTGTTGCGCGCCTAACCAAAGAAGGCTGTGGAGTGATCTATGAACCCAAACAAGTTCTAATCTTCTCCAAATTTTGCCAAAGTCTTCCAAATAGCCCTCAGAGCAGTGAGTACACATTTTTACCTTGTTTTTAAGCTATTTGGTCATCCTTAAATAAATTAAAGTGTAACCCTAAAGAAAACCCTAATTACAAGCTTGTGATCACTATTTTACCCTTATTTCATCCTCCTAAAAGAAATATCAGTCACAGAGAGGGTAATTACATTGATTTAGGGTTTTCATTCATCTAGTTTGTCCCTACACACATTCCCTTTCATTCATTACATTCACTCATACTCATTTCCTTCATCTTTCAAGCTAGTCATCTCATCCCCTTCCACTCATTCATTTCACTTGCACCCTAGGGTTTTCACAAAATAGAGTTTAAAGATGTTAGAAGGAGAAGATAGTGGTGTTGAGGCACAAAGGCCAAGAAGAAATGATCACAAAGGAGGATTATCTTCTCAGTTCAAAACCTGCAAGTGAGAAAAATGGGACAAAGTTTAGCACTTCTATAGAGGTGTTGGAAGATTTATCAGCAGAAAGTACTGATGATGTAGATTGTCTACTCCTGGATTAGAACACTTTACAGCAAGGGAAAGGGAAAAAAACTTGGTCCTGTAGATGACACATGTTATAAACTTGATAGTCCATTTGAGTGCCAAAGTAGTGATTACTTGTAGAAAAATGACATGGAGGAAGACCTTCATCATGAGCAAGAGAGAGAATTTGACTTGGTGGACTTGGATGACCTAGATGACCATGACAACTTAAGACTGATCATCCAAGAGAAAGATGCTAAGATCAGGCAATTGAAACAAATTGAAGGAAACCCTAGCCAAGCAAAAGGAGAAGGGAAAGTTAAAATATTCTTACTGAGGTGTCCCTCCAGGCCTCTAACCCTTCATCAGCAAGCAAAATTCCAATTTTGGCACTTTTGTGCACATTTTGATTTTTGACAGTTTAGCATGCAGAAAATTGGCCAAACGCGCAGCCCACTGGCGCTGTGCTCTTTTTTGGGCCATCCAAATGGCAAATGATCAGCATATTCATGTTCCTAATGACAAGTACATCAACCTTAGAAAGTTTCAGGAGATTTGGAGCAAAATTGGTTACTCAAAAAGGTCAAAAACCATCAAAAAATCATGTTTCTGCCCTATTTTTGGCCTTGGCACTATGCATTTACCAATCTTGGGAGAAGTGATTTTTGACAGGGGAAGATGGGCACCATTTTGGAAAGTGAAAGCATATTTGGAAAATAGACTCATAGACCTTTCTAATGAGCCATCTTGGAGCTCATTTGGACATCGGGAAGGCCTCCAAAAGTTGGCTGCAAGACAGGCCATCTTTCTGCCTTGGCGATGCGCGTTTGCACTGGCGCTGCGCCCCTGTACCTTGGCGCTGCGCCCTTACCAAGAGTTATTGTAAAAGTTGTTGAGAAGCCTTAAAGTCAAACTTATTCCAAAGTTAGCTCAGAAGTTATGTTAGGAGTTATTATTACAATGACTGTGTCTCAAATATTTTTTCCCTAAGCCTTGCATGGTCTCAAAGGTCAAAATGCATTAACTTTGTAATAAATACAAATCTGAAACCCTAGCTTAGGATCACCTCCTCATTTTGCAGAGAAACACTGCATGTATGCTTCATGTTTTTTAGCTGGTTAGTTGTTGAGCTGAATACCTCATAGACTTTGAGTTGTGAAGAAGTTGGCTTTGGAGCATTGTAACTGTTTCGGACTGAATATCAATGGAACAAGCACATTCACAATATTCATGAACTTTGTTAGATGGTGATGTTATTCTAAATTTGTAATTGTTTCCCTTCTATTTTCCATTTTATACATAAATTTTTCTTATGACAGAACAAAAAATTTAGCTTAAGATATGTTGTTGGAGGCACCTTAATTATCTCTGCTTTCTGTTGTTTAAATGTTTTCCTCAACCTCCATCCATTGTGCTGAAACTGTCTGTGGCGGATAAGTGTGCATGCCCCAAATCATCTCATGCTTCCTGGTCTTCTTGTCTGTCCACTTCATCTCCAAGGTCTCCCAATCTGTAGTGACCTTCCCAATCTGTCAGAGTGTTAAGTCGCCATAGTCACTGCCAAGGCTGGCACATACCTGGCACATTGCATGGTTCTGGCACCTGGTACCAGTACTGAAAACCCATCAAAGCTCTCTGTCGGTATGCTCCTCCGCTCTACCAACTATGCATCAATAAAATTGTGGGTAGCCCCACTGTCCACTAATACTGAAACACGTTGTCCCTGCACAGTACCCCAGACACGCAGTGTCAAGTATTTGGGAACCCCTCGCAAGGAAGCAAGGACTCCCCCAGTAGGTGCAAACACTGCCCCTCCTGCTCCTGGTGGTGGAGGTGGTGGATGATCCCCTCTCTATATTACACCACTGCCTCCTACCTCCATCTCCTCATATGCATCCTCTTCCCTGTCACTGTCGGAGAAGACCTCTATGTAGTGTGCCTTCCCAGCGGCACAACAATGTCCCGATGCCCACGACTCCCGGCATGTGAAGCATAGCTTCTTCCGTCTCAAGTCTCTCCAGGTCTCATCGTCCTTGGTTCCCCTTCGGAGGTGGAACCCTCGTGTCCTTCCCCTTTCGCTGAAATGCCGGTCTCTAAGGGAAAGGAGCTCTAGTCCTAGGCAAGGCATCCTGCAAATCCCTGGTCCTCCCAACTGCATTGTGAAGTGTAGTCGGCCTCGTAGATCTAACTAGCCACCGCAGAGGTTCTGCCAACCCATCAATGAGCATGTATATCATCCTGGCCAAAGACAAGTCGGGTACCATCATGGAGAGTCTCAAAAACTCGGAAATGTAGGTGTCCGGGCTCCCGGTCTGTTTGAGCTTGGTCAACTCAACAAAGTGCTCCTCTAGATCCCTCCAATCAAGCCACTCTACCAATCTCCATGTAAACTCTACATATGTTGTCACCACTGAGTGACCCAGCGTGGCCATCCCGTGGAACCACCAATCATGGGTCTCTCCCTCTAGGTGCAGCATTGCCACCTTGATGGCCTCTCCCTCTAGGTGCAGCGTTGCCACCTTGATGGCCTATCCCTCTGCCATCTGATTAAGCTGGAAATAGATATCCAGCTTCTTCACCCAAGCCTTTGCCGAACATTTGGAGGATCCGTCAAATGTTGGCAAGAAAAATCTGCCCACTGTACGTTGTACATCCCCGTCCTGTGTGTATCTGCCCCCTCTGTTCTGGTTACGTGGCTTGTTGTCCTTCTTGAGCTGAACAAAATCATGGAAAGAGAGAGCCTCACCAAACTCTTGCCCATAGGACTAATACTCGGCAAAATAATCCCCCATATGAACCAGCTCTGGTTCCTGAGATGTTCCTGCTCTCGTGCCTGTAGCTAGAAATGTGGGCATCGTGGAACGTGGGGGAGTAGCTGTGAGCTGCTCCTACAACTGGTGGGAAGTGTCGAACCCTTCTCCAATGCGAAAACCCCTTAGGGTTTCACTCCATCTCTGGTCTGCAATAAACTTCTGCCCCATCTCTTCTATTCTCCTCAATAGATCCAAAAAGAATTTTAGGAGGAGTTCCCCGAACTCCCTTCCTTCATCTTTCTCACCTGCCATCGGTCCTTCCTCTACGTCCACAACCAAAATGCAGTCTCCCTCTCCAAAAGTGGTCTCAAGCCTACGCTCTTGGTCCTTGTACTTCCTTCCCCAAGAAGTGATATATGGTTTTCCTGCTAGTGTCATAGACAATCTGCTCCACAGGAGTCTATGAGCTCTGATACCACTATAATATTTCGAGTAGAAATAAACAGCAATATAAAGCAACATAAACATGAAACTGCTGCAAATAGAGAGACATCACATACATAATGCAAAATATGGAGAACGTTGAGCCATTTTATTATATAACTGAAAGGTACAATGAGTACAAAGGTGATCAGAATGATGGCACCTTGGCTTGCACACAACAAGCTAGAAATACTCTCAGAAATACTCCCGGAATGGCTGCTCTATCAGTGACTGCATTATCTCCCACTACTGCTGCTACTGCTACCGGACTGCTGCTACTGCTGGAATAAGATGGCTCTTTGGGGTTGTTCCCCTACTCAAAAAAATACAAGACTCTAGGAATGAGCTCTCCTCCTAATACCCAGAAAAGCCAAGAAAAGGTTTCCAGAATGGATGACCCTGGAAAATCACCTTCCTTGAGGAATAATGCTATCCCAGTGGAATACGTTGGCCCTGAATGTATATCTGCAAATGAAGGCCTCCTCCTTTGCCAAGATGAAGAAATTGCTAAGGGTTGATCCCTTCTCACTATTCTGGGCTGAATCCCCTGATAAATCTCCACCCCCGACACTATCTCCTCCAAGAACTGCGTGATCTCTCCTCAAGATTGCATTATCCAAGCAAGTGCATAATCCCTGGCTGAAGATGTTGTGACTCCCACCTGAAAATCAATGGATAGAACTCCTCACCCGAGCAGGCATTCGAAGTCCCCTGGGGCTAAGGTTGGGATCTCCGCTCGGAGACACCCGATGTGCTGGACAACACTTGCAGACTTTGCTCAATAGCAAAAGTGTGCTCAATGTCAAGAGACAAAACATAGATGCCTAATTGAATCCCTGAATGAGGAGCCTCTTCCTCTCTTTATGCTTGGAGAGCCTTGCTCTCACCCAGGCCCCACCAAAACTACATTGTCCCTCTTGGACATCTTTTCCCTCTCTCTCTGTGCTGTCATGGGCCCACGCTGCCCATGCTGCCACTTCGACCCCCTGGGCCCCACGCTGTCAAATAATAATGTGCCCAAGCGACTTTAGGGAATGTTTATTTCCTAAGTGTAGGTTGAGTGTCTTCTCACCCACTGTATTAACTGACTTAACTTTAGAAAAGTAAACTGGCCAAAATTTAATATTGCCAATTAGCTGCTGCTAATTGGGAATATTACAATCTAATAGAAGAAGAATTTGGTTGAGTTTTCCCCCTTGTGGGGTTTTTCCCTGGTCTCTGACTTAAATCCCGGTGTCTCTATTTGTGCATGTTTTCTTCAATTGTTCCTTTTTGTTCTGCTACATTATTGATATTATTCTCTCTACATAATTGCTAATGTTTATACAACGTTATGGGCAATCTAGCCCTATAAAATTTAACAATAAGGAGGCTACGAAGGGTCTAGTCGATGAGCACGACAATAGCCTTAACATTGTTAGAACCAATCACAAACTAGTGAAGGAAAGCAGTGGTCGAGACAGGTCAACGAGAGGGAGCTGCAAGATGGCCGCTCGGGGCAACAGTCAGTAGAGAAGTAAGTTGATATCAGACCAAAGAGAGTAGCAGCAGTCGTGGAGAGAACAAGGATGACGCAACAATTGTTTGAGCAGTCAAGGAGGAGGTAGCAACAAGGACCAAGCTGAGTTCAACAGTGCTGATAAGAGAAGGTGTTGTGAGTTGGTTCGCAAGTCAAATTCATGTTGTTTCTGATAGAGATTACAGCAAGCTATTGAACCTGACAGTTATAGGGGCGACAGAAGGGTTGACCACAACAACAAGACTGCGGATGTCGACATGGAGGGGGGGGGCAAGAGTGGTCGCAGACATGCACAACAAGCTTTGTGGGGCACCAACAAATCAGTGGTAGCAAAGGTCTAAAAGTTGCCACAAGGAACAAGCAACTGTCGAGGAGCATGTCGGCACAAGTAGTCAGCCACCGGCGAAAGAGTCTAGCAGACAATGAACGCAAGAAGATCTGATAAGCAACAAAGTGTCCGCAGCATAGGTAGCAAGGCCATCGACGAGTCGGAAACAATGGGTGGTCGGTCCCGAGTCATTGGCACAAGATACAACCATCGGCAAAGGTCTCAAGGATGCACAGACCACAAGGAAAATGCTGCCAATGGGTACGAGCCCGCCAACGTCAAATTCAACCATGAACAACCGACAGAGAGGCCAGGCCAAGACTGTGAGCAAGTTTTGCATTTATGATGTGGCAAGCAAGCAAAGTGTAGGGTTGTGCGGGCTGAGTGGAATTATTCATTGGGCATTACGACTTAGTTATAGGGTTGCGGAGAACTGTGCAAGGAGATAGCATAGAGGATCATGCCACAAGCAGAATGCCCTACAGGGATGATCAAGTAGTTGCGAGTCACAATGGCCAGCCAAAGTCACTAGGCAAGGGATTTGTTGCGATAGGCTATGCTTGTTAGCAAGGTTCAGCCAACAAAGCAAGTACGAAGGACAATACCAACAACCAACAAGATTGGAGGTGGTCAACCCTTAAAGGGAGAGAGGGAGACCATATCAATCGAGGGTTTGGAAGTAGATTTCATGGATGTCTTAAATGACTGAGACTGACCCATAGCAGTGCTATAAGGACTTAGCACAAGGGAAATGGCAAGCATTGCAGTGACAGAGAAAAATGAGAAGGAGGCCCTGAACGTTGAGCAGCTCAAAGGAATCACCCGTCAGGTTCAAGAAGGGAGGAGCAACGGAAAAACTCCTCCAAGTTTGTCAAGAAGGTTTTGCAAGAGCAAGAGGCTTCTACGTGCAATGTCAAGGGGAGTTCAACTTCGAGGATCTTTCCAGAGCAAGTGGCAGAGAAGGCTTCGAGTTCAAAGGGAGTAGCCAAGGCAATGAAAATACGTCTAGGATCAAAGACGGTTTCCAGGGGCAGAAGTGATGAAATATTTAACTAGATTCGATCTTCATAATGACATGTGTAATCATGATTTTATGTAATTGCTGTAAATAAGAAATCTAAAATTATTTTGTTATGATTAAGGGATGGGTTTCATGCTCACGGAATTTTATTTTTTAGATCAAGCTCCCATTGTGAGCTATTAGGTTTGATCATCAAGTCATAAAGTATATTGAAGACCCATTTGGGCATGTTACATATGTATTTGAGTCTAGAAGATCCTCCAAGACCAATTCAAAGCACCTCCAACAAGTCGGCCCTCAACAAAGTAATCAAAAGATCAAGTCGGCCTAGAAGCAATGGCAATTCGGCCTCAAGCCATGGTCAAGAAGCCTATATAAGGAGGCACTCGGCCTCTCTCAAGGAGACACTACTCACTTGTCATTTGAGCACAAGCGAGAGGAAATAGCTATGAGATAAAGGAAGACGAAAGAAAACAAGAAGATCAAAGTTTTGGGATCGGTTTTTGGGTTACTTCTCTCCACACATGCAAAGAGATCTAGGGTTTCAATCTGCTGTAGAAAGGTCGAGTTGCAATCACATCAAAGTGTCAAAGAGTGTTGTCAACAAGGTCTAGTTTGAAGGACGAATTCACCAGGAAAGAGAAGGAGGCACAGCGAAGACAAAGGAATATAGATCTCTCCATTATCTTCTCTCTCATGTGATCTACGGTTTCTGTAGCTAGGGCTGAAAAGTTGCAGAAATTGCAAGTAAGCCGAAGTTGCAGTAAGGAAGGACGAAGTTGCAGTGAGAGTGTTGTTGAGGTCAAAATTGAAGTCAAGAAAGAAGTTGCTTTGACTTAAGGATTGACTTAGTCTTGGAGGATTCTTGGTCAAGGGTCTAGGTCTTGGAATTCGTCAATTGAAGATCCTATAAGAAGAAGAATTCGTTTGGGTTTTCCTCTCAAAATAGGAGAGGCTTTGGCCCTAACTGCTCGCCTACATCTTGTGTACTTTGTCTCATTGTTCTTTATGATTTGGTAGTTGTTTGATGAAGAAGAACACATACTAATAATTAAGCAAAGAAGAACATAATTAAGAAAAGTAAAAAGACTTCACAAGCAGTTATCATTGCTAGAGAAATCACCTCTTGTCTCTGCCTTAGATTTCTCAACAAGAAGGACCTCCCTCGCTAAGAGGGAGTGTTGAAGTTTGTAGCTGGAGCAAGTACTTTTGCACAGGCCTTGTGTCTAGAAATGCAGTAGTCGTCCACATTCTCCTTAAAACACTTGCTCCGGGTTGAACTAGTTGTTGATGTAAATTAGCCTAAGTCTAACTTAGGAAAAAAAACATATTAATATGTTGCCTTGTTGAGCTAATAGAAACTTAGGAAAAGTAAAGTAATTTACCTGAGTCATTTTTGTTTTAATCTTAGCCATTGATCTCAAGTGACGCGAGATTTAATCTCGGCCATGAGTCACTTTGAGATTAGGGTTTTAGCTCAATGTAAAGTTATAAAAGCAAGGCTGAGGAGAGGAGATAGACAAAACAGCAGCTGCACAAGATTGAGAGCGGCATCTCAATGAGTGTTGTGCTAGGTCAAAGCGAGGGCAGAGAGGCTCAAGATATAGATCTGCAATAAGATCAACCACCAATCTAAGGCAGATCTGCTGGAACGAATCCAGGTTATTGTACTTTGTATTTTTCTCAAGGAGCCATTATCCCAGGACGAGAGCCCACGTAAGTTTTTATTAACCACATCAGTTGGTTCAAAACGTCGACCAAATCCTAACAATGTGATTAATCTGAAAGACATTTATCTAAATTTGGATTTGTTAATGAAAATCTTGTTGGGCAGAAATCTGTGTATCATAATGATTGAGATTGTTATTTTCTTCCGCTGAATATTTTGCTAAGAACCTAGTTGTGTGTTTATTCAGTAAAGTTTTTGCTAGGAATTAAATGCCAAGTGCTGGGTTCTAAAAACTAACAAATGTTGATGATCTTTTAGCTACCAAATGGCAAAACCAACCTAAGATGGAGTGGAAGGAAAAAGGAATGGCTTAGAAGTAGCAAAACCCAAACACCAAAATAGAAAGACTGAAAACAGAACCAATGAGAAGTGGAAAAACAACAACAAAAGAAAACCAAACAAGAGGGCTTTGTGTTGTCCTTGCAGGACTTATCATAATTCATTGCTAGAAAAAGAACGTGCACCTATTTTACAGATATGGCATTCCTTATATGTCCATATTTCAACCCCTAGACGACTTGGTAGATGCAGAATCCATATCAGACAAGAAGCAGACTACAGTTTTCCATTTCTTCTTTCTTTTGAGATACAGTAAAATTAAATCCAGAAGTGTGCTCTGCGACTCTATCAAGAGCATAATGACACTATTGATAGGATTCTTCATGCCATACCCCCTTTCTCACATTCACTTGCTTTTGCAAGCTGTTGAAAATGTTTCCCAGGCCATGAGAAACACTTCCCAAACTGGAAAACTGTTCCCATATTTTGGGAGACATATACCATATTATTAGAAACAGTTATCAGCCATGGAAAACGTTTCTTGGGTTCAGAATCCAGATTTCAACCTCTGATAAACATAGCAGATGTAAAGTCCATGTCAGGAAATAAACAGTTGACAATTCATCTTTCTTCTGAGATACATTAAAGCAATATCCAGATTCTGAGATACATTAAAACCAGATCCAGAAGTGTATGTTCTGTGATTCTATCAAGGGAATAACAACAGTATTGATAGAGTTATTCATGCTATACCCCCATTTTTAACATTCACTACCCTTTTTAACTTTTCGTTTTGCCAGCAAGGAAGTCGAAATGTTTCACAGATGATACAAAACATTTCCCAAACTAGAAAATTGTTTCCACATTTTGGGCTATATCCCAAATTATGAGAAACAGTTCTTGGCCATGGAAAACATTCCTCGTGGCCTGTGAACTATCTCTCAGGATATTTCAGAACTTTGGTAATAGTCTTGGATTTGAATCACAGACAAATGCTTCCCAAATCCAAGGTTCCTTGCACTCACAAATCAAACCTGGGTGCAATGGGTGTTAAAGGCAGTTCTGATAAACCTCATTGTCTTTGAGCTGTGCTTTGTTTGCTTCTTTCTGCAAATAACATCTGAATATTGTCCTCATGATTTCCACCTTTGCATGTTCTATGGACAACCTTACAGGGTATAGCCTACCAACGTCAATGAATGGGTGCTTGATGGATTTGTCAATCAATTTGTTATGCAAAAAGATTGTGGAACTTTTTCCAATCATTCTACACTCTTTCCACTAGGCATTCCCATCCCCATTCTACGGTTTGCTCTTTGTGCCCCAGGTTGTTACTTTCAAGTTTCAAGCTCTTCAACGGGTTCATAATCACATATAGTAAAAACCAATGTCTATTTTGGACGTGATAAATGGGCCAGAAATCCTTACCTTTCTTACATTGTTGTTGTTCACAAATCCAGATGCTCATAAAAATTATAAAGCACACCTTTGGATTGTTAATTGTCAATTTTATTAATGGTATCTTCTCTGCAATCTAGGTAAGGCCCAAGGGCATTTAAATTGTAGAATATTGGATAAATGAATGCTAGACCAGTACTAAACAGTTAGTTCTCGTAAACATGGGGTTCAGCAAGGCAAAGTGAACTTCCAAAGATCTGATTTTATTAACTTACTAGTGTATACCTTGCTCATAAGTTGGTTATGAGCAGATGGGCATCAGAAGACATTTTAATCTCTATATACAAATGGCATTATGGTAAGAATAAGAAAACAATTTAGCAGCATCCAATAGGGCACTTTTAAGACTCCCGATTGAGAATGACAAAACTAAAAGCAGAGTGATCTAATTTACAAACAGTGAAATACTGTGCACATAACAATAAATACAAATTATGTCACTTTTCAATCCCTTATTGTAATCAACTGTATGATACATGCCTACATTTTCTTTGACACATATCATGAATTGCATCTAAGATGTAAATGATGTTGAAAGAGAAGAAAATGAGTGTGCATTTTTCAACAAAGCATGAGAACAAGTGCTCAGATATAGATACAAATTTCACAAGGCCTAAGCAGGAAGGAGGCTTCACCTTATTATCAAAACCACAAGTTACCAGCTCTCCTTCAATTGTTGCCAGGCATTTGATTTGAGTACTATCTTTTCTCTCTACCCGACCAGCATAGCCAACTCCAAGAATCCATCTAACAATTACACCATCATAGCTGCTTGAGCAAACCTCACTTTGTCCACTTTGAAGAGATAATGCAATTGCATTTATACTTTTCATGTGACCAGAAATTGTCTTTGGTGGTTTATCTGGATCAACTGCAGAGAGTAAGCTGACAATGCCACCAAGAGATACAGTAATCAGATGATCATTTAACCAAAGGCAGCCAACTAGCATGTCATCAGCTCCTCCTTGGCTTCCAAAAGTCAATGTTTTCTTCACCGTTCCATTACCAGTTTCACTAATCTCCCATATTTTAGCAGACTTGTCTGCGGACACAGTAACTACCTGCATTCACAAAAACAGTCATATACTAGCTTACTATTAAAAAAACAGAACATACTGGTTAAGAGAATAGATATTCACCTGTCAGATATAATGTAATTTTCAAGCCAAAAGAAATAATGACCAAAAGAAAATACAAAAATGAATAATAAATATAACAGCTAAAAGGAAAGAAAGGGGGACTACTTAAACAAACATATATAGATCAAGTGTAAACAGAAAACCCAAAAATGGAGGGCAGTCAACTCACATGAGAGATTACCATCCTCACACTTTACCAAGGATTTGGGCTGGAATTCCAACCCAAAAAAAGAATCTTTTTCTCTGTATAGATTACAAAAGAAAAAATTTCTCATTTTTTCTTGTAAAATGTTCCATCTACGTATCACTGAGCAAAAGTTTATCATCATTCAATTGTTTTAAATTGTTGGGATTTACCTTAGATCAAGAAACCTACTTAATTTTGCATTTGTAAAAGTTAACCTTGAGCTTGTAGGAGGCTTCATAGTCTCTTACCTCTAACAACCAATAAAATTTCTGATTTTGAGAGTGTGGGTTTTACCCATTGATATCCCAATCTCTCCATTTTTTTGAAAGGACTTGTGGTGTGATTTGTTGATCTCTTTCAATTGCATGCATCTCATTTAATTGGTCAATTAACACAACCATACATTTCATTCATTTCACTAATTATTCACTTTGATTTTCTACAAGTTTTAAGAGCATTTACTTGCATAGCAAATTCAAAAAAATTTTATAAACAAACATCTTTACTTGAGTTTATTTAGCTTGAAATCATACTTCAAATTTGCTTATGCACCATTGAGCACATTCTACAATCTTAAGTTTGATGCATCAAGTAAAACTACATTTTATTTCATGATAAGCAAATATATTTCAAGTTAAAGTTGAATTTTCATTTTCATGTTAATTTACTTGTAGATCTTACATGCCCCAAGCGTCACTAAAATTTTATCTCCAACATAAGTTGGTTGAATAGACATTTTATGGACTCTCTACTCCTCTATTGACTTCTCACTGTGAGATCCATATCTTTGGGCGAGGGTGAGGTCTGAGGATTGAAAAGTTGAATTGTAACATTGTTTTAGAACTAATTAATAAAATAAACCAAGAGCATTTTTCTGTCTCATCACATTTACTTGCAAATTTCTCAAATTTTTTGCTATCTTGATGGTTTAAAGTTTCACATGAAAATCTTATCTCAAGAAGCACTTTGGATGCAAATATTTTAATTTCTTAAATTTTGCAACAAGTTTAATTCTATGGTACTTGGAAATTTCTTACTTTTGCAACTTCATTGCATGTTGTCATTTTAATGGTGGTCATTATGCTCATGGATGATTGATATATCTTGTTTCATTGGCAAGTACCCTTATTTGGTGTTGCAAATTTAATTGCATGTTGTTATCTTGGTCTAACATTTGAGTTTTTCTATCATCTTATTTACATTTTCCAAAGTGGAACACTAATTGTTTCCTTTTGAGAAAGATAGTTTCTCATGTTTTGATTCATAAATCTATTAATCTTGAAAACATTTACAATATCTCGTGCTAACATTTTCTTGTTTCACTTTTTAAAATTACTTTTGCTTTCCATTTGAAATCATTTTATTTCATTTAAGCAAATACATTTTCATTTTAAAGAGCAATACTTTGAAGGCACTGGTTTTTCATATGCTTTATGCTTATTTGAATTATGTATTGATGGTTATTGCTCATAACACTTTTTGCTTATAAATCTTAAGAAGTAATCTATTTAACTCTAACAATTCTCCTAGAAACTCACATCTTTTAACTTAGTTTTCCATTTAGGGACCACCCCCCATAGCTAACCTAGGAGATAGCTTAAACAAAGAGAGTTGGGATTAGTGTGACAGCCCCTTGCCTGAGTTCCTTGCCACCAACCACACCTAGTGGGGTTGAAGGCTTTTCCCACTAACTAGTAGGTAGGTGTAGGCAGCAAGGCGATAACATTTTTGGCGCCATTGTCAGGGACAAGCTTTCTTGTACCTGGGAAATCGACTAATTTTTGGTTTTTGCATGTTGGATTTTAGAGTTAGATTCTTGTTCAAGTGGCGACTCCACTTATTTCATTTTCTGCAAGGATTTTTGCTTGAAGCCTTCTTCTTGTAGAATTCTTGCTAATCTTGGACAGGAGCCTCTCTCTGATATCCATTTTCTCTTTCAGGGTCAAGTGAGCATGACATCATCAATGATTTGTTCACCCCTTGTGATTTTACTAACATTCCAGGCTATCCGAATTTTATTCTGGATGAAGCCATTGAGGTTGTTGATGAGTTGCCTAGTTTTCTAAGTAACAATGGCATTACCACCGAAACTCACCTTAGGAATTTCCACCTTTGTGTGAACAAATGGTGCCATGATATTAACCATGAGGACGCTAAAATTAAACTTTTCATCTTTTCATTAGATGGTAATGCTATAGATTGGTTCATAGACTTACCTGCTAATAGTTTTGATTCTCTAGAATCAATAATTGATGCCTTTGAAGAAAAATATGGAGATGAAAGAAAGCTCAAAGCGAAAAATCAAGCAAGTGATAATGATAGGGATCTCATCAGAGAGTTGACTCAAATGATTAAGGATATGCAACTCAACCAAGCTCAACTCATTAAAAACATGGAACTCAATCAAACAAGATTATAGTAAATCATGCACACGCAATAAAGGCCATGGAGGTCAATCATTCTAATCAGATGACCTCTATCAAAACACGTTGCTCGCCATGGAAGAAAAACAAGTGCAATTAATCAACACCATGGAAACAAATCATGCTAAGAAAATAAATGTTATGAAGGCTAATTAGATCACTTTTCAGAATAGGTTGGAGGAAATGGAAAAATTACAAGTACAAAATTCCAGCTTAGGTCAGATGACAAATGGGAAAAGAACAAAGAAACAGATCATAAGCCTCCCTGTCCTTTAAAGCAAGCTTCATCTCATTATGAGGAGGGCATTTATTCCATTGAAAAATGGCTAATTGAAGGTGACCTGGATAGAAAGGAAACTAAAAGGATTCAAATTTTATACTTACGAGATTGATCTATCACCCATGTCAGAGCAGATGGAAAATGGAGAAAGGCAGGTCAAAGAAGTCTTGGATAATTCGAATTTTCCATCTGAGCATCTTCAAGATCGGGCAGAAATGTCTACTTTGATTACATCAACATCAACATCACAATCTATTAAGAAGAAAAGAAAAAAGCGAAAAGGATTTTGTAATATTCCCAATTAGCCATGAGCTAGTTGGAATATTAATTTTGTTTATGCTTCCTTCTTTGATGAATAAGAGGGTATGGAGACTGATAAATCTCCTTAATATGAATAAAATCAATGCCAATGTGAAAGGAGGACATCTTGGCAGCTTAATTGAGCACCCTTATGTGTGAAAAGGGGTTGGAACACCTAGACTGGGTTAACTTTGACCAAATCAACAGCACTGTCATGGAGGAGTGGACATTTATGGGGAGACAGCGCAGTTTTGGAGGGAGATCTCATGCATGGAAGTAGTGCCTTTAATGAATGCGGCCTAGGGTTAGAAAGCTCCTCACTTATATAAGGAAAAGGATGGCAGCCATATGGATTTAGTTTTATCATATATGATATTTTGATTGTATGGTATGTTTAGACATGTAGCTTTCTTCAGTTGTTTAACTAAGATTGCAGTGATGTTTAGCATAGGGTGTTCTCGAGCGGGAATCCCACCTCTTTCCTTAAGTGATCTCTAGGAAGAGCTTTGCACTACTTTCCACATTCAGGCATCAGGCCAAGGCTTCAGTCTTCATGTACAGTGCAGTCCCTGTTGAGGTTTTGTGTTGTGTTGCAGGGCAAAAGTTGAGGAGGGTTGATTTGGGTGATTTCTGAGCTAGATCTCATTGGAGGAAGGTTTCCTTCTCTTAGGAGGCTAGTCAAGAAGGCCCTGGAGCATTATTGATACATTTGGCACTAGGCCATAGTGTTTTAATCCCCTACAGCACAGTATCAGTCTGAATCTGCATTATTTTAGAGAGGAGTTGCAGGGTTATTTGCAGTAGGTGATTTGGGGAGTGATTTCTTTAGTGAAGGGGCCAGCCTTTCATCTGGGGAATCCATTGGAGGAGAGCATTCTTGTTTTTATATCAGCTTCAGCCATAACTCTTCAATTACTTTGTTGCAGCATACTTTTATCCCTAGGGTTGCAGCTCATATTGTATTTTTGGGTGTTTTCCCCTGAGACCCTTTTGGGTTCTTTTCTGGAGGTTGTATAGAGCCTTGATTTTCATTGTACATTATCTTTGAGGCATATATCAGCCCTTTATCTTTTGTGTACTCATTTTTTGTAGCAGTGTTTCTATGACTGCGTTGTAGCAATGTCTTCGGCATTTTGATATAGTAGCAGCACCTCATTCTTGAGGGTTTTCTTCATTAGAGGCTTGTTCTATCTTGGCATATACTTTGTGGCCCATTATCTTGAATTATCTGGCTGCAGTTATGATGAATGAAAAGGCCCCATATTGGCCTCATGTTTTTATATGATGTTTTATACTGCTATTCCAGCATTTTGTTCTATATTCCTGCTTTTCCCATTTGGGAATATTACAGATTTGGTAAATCTGATGACCAGAGACAACACAGTGTTGAGACAGATCAAAGTCCTAAAATATTCAGAATTGGATAGAGCACATCAGAAAAGCAACCCATGGATTTCCCGAAAAGTAGGTAGTTTCTCAGCATGAACTTCATTGAAGACATTTGATGCCATGGGGCATCCTTCTGTATCATATTTCTAACCTTATCCCTTGTCAAATTTTGTTTAAGTAGAATTCTTTCATGAATAAATTGCTATTTATGCTCTTACAATAAATTTCCATTTTTGTACTTGATTTTATTTGATGATATTTTGAATGGATGTTGCTAATATATATCTTTGGTTGGTGGATGCAGATTCCAGGTTCTTGCACGCTATCTCTTCATATCTAGCATGCATCCCCATATGGAGCCAAATGTTGACCATTGGAGTGGCACCTGATGATTATGTGAAGACTCCATGCCTAAGGATGGACCAGAGGACACTTGTACCATCAGATATCATCAGATATAATCAATTTAACAAAGTGTTTAAGCTCTACTTCTACTTCTCGTCATCTTTCTCTTGTACCCGGATTCCACGCCCTACGGAGAATTGTAATAAGTGATGCTAGTAATGATGAGTTTTGAATCAGTATTGAGTCTCTAACAGGCCTAGGTAGCCTGGGACCTTGCCAACAAGTGAGTATTACTCTGGGAGGTTTTTTTCACTTAGTTAATTATTATCTCCCTACCAAGAGTTAATAATTAATTGAGATTTTTCCTCCAATTTTACCCCAAATCCGGATTACGACTTGATGGTGAGGCCTTCGGTGAGTCATAGTGTCTAGAGTCAATGTATATTACCATACAAAATCACACAAAAAAATTTGTGGAATTTGGTTAGGTCTAGGTAGTGATTTTTTAATTTTTTAAACTTCCCGCAAGTCAAAAATTGCAATAAAAATTGTAATTGAATTGTAATAAGTGTTGCCTAGAGAAGTTGTATGGGGTATGAGTAATCAAAATTACACCTCTCACCCTCAACTTTCTACTATGACACACTTTGAGGGGTTAAAAATGTGTTTTGAACCCTCAAAACCCACTTTTCCTAAATTTAGTGGAAAATCTGGCAATTAATTAAGCCAGAAATTAAATAAATGGAGAAAAATAAATATCCACACATGCTAAATGAGGTGAAAAATTATGGAGGAGTTAAAGTGAAGTCCCAAGGTGATATTGACTCCTAAAATCAAGGAAAGGACATGTGCTCAAATAAAATTGAATTTCTAGCATTAAATGAGAGTTGCTTACTTGGAAATTCGAATTTGTGAAGTTAGTGCATATTTGGGAGGATTTAGGAGAATATTTGGTGGAGATTTTTGTGGGAAATTGTCTCCATATGAGTTACCACCCATATACACGTGTCATTCCATCATAAAATTCGAATTTGGCACATAAGGGAAAAAGAAAATGATGTCCACTTGCCAGAATCCAATTTTTACACTTGGCAATGGAGCTCCATGTTGAAAATGCAGCAAGATGATGGAGCTTAGTGAAATAAAGTCGCCTTCACTAAGTGGGCCCGCAGGCAGATTCTGGCGCAAAGTCTATTTTTAGACATATGGAGCATGGTCCGGGGATTGCAGTATGTTATTCTTGGAGTATTGGTCATGTTGGTAAAAATAGATGGACCTCTATTTTTTGGACCTATAGGTCGAAGTCTATTTTTAGACTGCCTCTCCTTAAAATAGGGAAGTCAAATATTATTTACCCTTAATAATATTTAGACTATAAACTTCAGTTTATTCTCTTGGAGCACTTCAGTTCGAGCCTTGAAAGTGGCTCATGCATCTGACAGAGGAATTACGCTATTCCCAAGGGTTTGGTGAGCACATGCATGGTTGACTTCAGTTAGGACTTCAGTGGCAGAAGTTTGGTGGAGTTAATGAGACAGCTAGTGGAGTTGTGTTCGGTTTAACTTAGTTGAACTAGTTGAGATTAGTTTAACTAGCTAATCAACTAGTAATGGGTGGAGTGAATTAAATATTATTTAATTCATTAATTAGTAACTCATTATTCAACTCAAGAACACATCAGTTCACTACAGTGCATGGACAGTTCAGTGGAGACCAGTGAAAGAGGTAGATGAAAAGGTGGAGTTAGCTATCAGTGGCGACATCAGTTGTGCATGAGATTTGCACCACACTTGGAGGAATTTCCCATGATGATTGCGCTGTCAAGCCAAGGAGATTCGAACCTTGGATCTCTGTATAGACAGGCCTGGATTGCGCAATAGAGGAAAGGCGATTGGCGGTGAGTTTTGAACCAGTAACCTGTTCAAAACTGAGCTAGTTTGTGTGTAACTTCATGAGATAGTACTGAGTACTTGTGAGGAGTATTGTACTGAGTTTGTTACATGATTTCTCCATTATAATATACACAATAGCTGCGAGGTTTTCAGCTATAAGCTTTCCCCATACATACTGTGTTAATGTGTATGATGATTTGATGTGCTATCGCTTGTTTTATTTTACATGTGATGATGCGGGCTGGAAGATTAACATATAAATTCGAATTGTATGTGATCAGGATAGTCTCGGTGGATAATTAATCATTATTCAGCAAATTTCTACACTCCACATATCAAATTCGAATTTGCCTTGTGATCTCCTCCCTCTCACCACTTGGCATTTGGCTCTTCATTGGGATTTTCTCCCAACTTTCTATATAATGGAGTCATGGGTCTCATATTGTATATTGGATACAAGTTATTGTGCTTGCGGAAGCGCTGCTACTTTGTACACTTTTCAAGAATATCAATAAAAAGACTTTGAGGGTCCATTTATGGGTGCTCTTCTTTTGGAGCATGGTGCATTGGGAGATATTGGTATAATATTTTCTATGCTTTGAGTTATTTCATTTTCCATGTATTCTTGTGAATTTGCTAGTGCACAGTTATCTTGTATTAGCATTTATTTGAAAGGAGGCTCTAGAGGTTGAAAGTTTTAGTTTATTTTCAAATAAATTTCTAGAAGTTTCAATTCATTGTTTGCTTATCTAAATCTACATGGACGAATGTGTGACTTGAGTATTGTAGAAGAATTTTTTTTGGATCAAGCGTAAGGGGAAGTCTTTGGGAGACCAACCCACTCTTGAAGTAGCTTCAAAAGAACTCTCATTTGTTATTTGGATTTTCATTGTCTATCTTACGAAAGTGTCTAGAAGGAATTCGTTTGGACATAGTTTGTATGTATGCAATCATTTAAAAATATTTTACTTTTCATTGTGCATCATTGGATCATATTTTGCTATTTAAAGAACTTAAGCATGGCTAGACAAAGAAGTGAGTTTACTCATCATTTTTGGCTTAACCCTTTGTAAATTATTGTGCAATATTTTGTGATTTTCTTTGTCTAACACTTGCTTGGTTTTTTGTAGCCTTCTTTTTCTAACTTGTTTCGTTGTAGCAACTTTTGGGATTCACCTTCAAGAAACTACTAACAAATTGTTACAAGACCTTTGAGCTCTAATGTCAAAGGAGGACTCTCTCTTTTTCCTTTGGTCGTGGGCAGTTAAGGAGCTTGTTTGAAGAAGGTAGAGTTCTTTTTGTGGCTTCTTCTTTCTCTCTTAGCCATGAGCATTGATGAGGCTTAGCCTCTCTTCTTCACTTGTAAAAATCTGATTTTTATTGAGTCTTTATATTGCAGAAATTTCTCATTAAGGATAAGTCTAAGACCTCAAGTTTCATTTGTAAATGTTTTCCTTAAGCTTGTAGGAGGCTTCATAGTCTCTTGCCTCTAACAACCAATAAAATTTCTGATTTTGGGAGTGTGGGTTTTACCCATTGGCATTCCAATCTCTCCATTTTTTGGAGAGGACTTGTGGTCTGAGGATTGAAAAGTTGAATTGTAACTTTGCCGTAGAACTAATTAATAAAATAAACCAAGAGCATTTTTCTATCTCATCACATTTACTTGCAAATTTCTCAATTTTTTTGCTATCTTGATGGTTTAAAGTTTCACATGGAAATCTTATCTCAAGAAGCACTTTGGATGCAAACATTTTAATTTCTTAAATTTTGCAACAAGTTTAATTCTATGGTACTTGGAAATTTGCTTACTTTTGCAACTTCATTGCATGTTGTCATTTTAATGGTCATTATGTTTATGGATGATTGATATATCTTGTTTCATTGGCAAGTACCCTTATTGGTGTTGCGAATTTAATTGCATGTTGTTATCTTGGTCTAACATTTGAGTTTTTCTATCTTCTTATTTACATTCTCCAAAATAGAACACTAATTGTTTCCTTTTGAGAAAGATAGTTACTCATGTTTTGATTCATAAATCTATTTATCTTGAAAACATTTAAAATATCTTATGCTAACATTTTATTGTTTCTCTTTTCAGCATTACTTTTTCTTTCCATTTGAAAGCATTTTATTTCATTTAAGCAAACATATTTTCATTTTAAAGAGCAATACTTTGAAGGCACTGGTTTTTCTAATGCTTTATGCTTATTTGAATTATGTATTGATGGTTATTGCTCATAACACTTTTTTATTATAAATCTTAAGAAGTAATCTATTTAACTCTAACAACTCTCCTAGAAACTCACATCTTTTAACTTAGTTTTCCATTTATGAACCACCCCTCATAGCTAACCTAGGAGATAGCTTAAACGAAGAGAGTTGGGATTAGTGTGACAGCCCCTTCTCTGAGTTCCTTGCCACCAACCACACCTAGTGGGGTTGAAGGCTTTTCCCACTAACTAGTAGGTAGGTGTAGGCGGAAAGGCGATAACACCATCAAAGAGCATATAAATAAATGAAGTTGGAGACCTCATTTGGCACATCAAAAGTGCATCACACATAAGGAGAAGGAACTTTGACATAGTCATGGCCTCAGGGAGTCTATCCGAAGTTAAGGAGCGGCTATTTTAGTATCTCTCTTGTGACAGGACTAGGCCGAGTTGAGGAAGAGGGTTGGAGGAAAAATTTTGGGCAGTATTGTGCATGGTTTTGGAAGCCTATTTATTTTGAGATCAGGTCGCGGGCTCTGTGTACTTTCAAGAAGGAGGCCAACCTCCTATAGCCTGGTTTTGGAGGGTCGTTAGGCCTAACAAAGCACTGGAACAGAGGTTGAGTTATCATAGAAGGCAGTGCAGGTGGAGGGCTTGTAGAAGAGGGCTAAGCGCAATTTTTGAAGGCAGATTGAAGTAGAGTTTGGAAGGTTGTAGCAGATGCTACAAGAAGCCCTAACCAAGGTCAAGATTACATACCTTAGTACATGCGCAAGTCTAGAATTTTTGGGCAGAAATAGACGTCCCAATTATGTTATTTCTCCTTCAAAGTTTGGTGATTGATGTTAGGTGGTGAAGTCCAGGTTTGGGATAGAATTGTTTGGGCAACTTAAGTACAGGTTGGAGGGTGGTTAAAAGGTGCCCTAGTGTGCCCTAAGTGCAAGGCTTGTGAAGGATAACAAGGTTGCTAGGAGTAGCAGAATTGTTGGAGCCTAAGTAGTTGATCCTTGAAGTAGGGAAGCCAAGTGGGCTAGATTACAAGCCCTAGGTCAGTCGAGTTTCTTCAGAGGTATTCTTCAAAGAGAGTGGGAAGCCTCCATTGCCCTAGATTTTTCATTTTATAGCAACAGTGTGAAAAAAGTGGGCAGGTGCAAAAGACCCTATATCTTGCAGACCTTGAAGGACAGAGGAGAAGCTAGAGGGAAAAGGTGATTGGGCCCAAGTTTAGTGATCTAAAGGAGTTGTGTTGATTGATAGAGGCAGATTCAGGAGTTGTAGGTTGGGAAGCGAAAAGACCAACAAATGTGTTCAGGGTACGTGGATTGAAAGGAGTTGAGCACGCTAAATCAGCGAGTAGGTCAGTTGCATCTTGTTCAGTGCAGATTAATTATCATAGTTGTTGATATCAAGCCCTAGTTGTCTTGTATTAGGGCAAATTAGGCCATGATCCCTAGTACGGGAGCCCTAGACTGTTGTATTAAAGATTGTTAATATAACGAAGATTGGTTGAAAAAATTAAAATTGTGTATTGTGTACATATTGATTCACTGGTTTGTTTATTTCGTTGTACAAAGAAGGATTGTTGTGGCATTTGGATGTGTTTGTGTCAGAGATCATAAGACCCAAACCAAATTCTTGAGTGTCATGGAAATTCAACATGGAAAGAATGTAAAGCATGAAAAAACAAAAGTATAGCTTGATAGTCATTCATCCCCGAGAGTATCCATGCATATCACGCCTATTGAAGTAAAAGTAACTCTCTAAGAACATCTCTACCCCGATGAAGCAATAAATTTCTCATCACTAAAGGGATTATCTCATTATTACATGATAATCTATGAAGCTTGTTAAACAAGCTATGTAAAGAAAGAAAGGAAAATACGGGGGGGGAAGGAAAAACAAAGGCGAGGAAAGGTAACTCGAGAACTAAGCGCTCTCTCTACAAAGTCGCTCATGGACAATGATTTGATATAACCTAGTATAAGACCATGACACAACTCAAGAAGTAAACCTTAGTCCATAACACCTATTACATACGCCTATCCTTTGAAAGTGTCAACTTCATAACTATTCCTCCCCTTAGGGTTGGAAGCACCTAATAGGACCATGTGATATGTAATGTCCCCTCTCGAATAATCAGCAGAAGGATGACTCACTAGCTCAATTTAGGCTCCCATGGGCTAGAGTCGCAATGGGGGAATTAATAAAAGGGTGTCACTTGATCAAAATTGTCAACTTTATAAGGTGACAATAATAAAAGTGATGGGAGAAACATTAGAAAATAAAAATAAATATTAATAAGGGAGGGAAAGAAATTCAAATTGGAGAAAAGGAGAGAAATTGGGAAAAAATGAAATTAAAAGAGGGGAAATTGATTTCCTTCTCATAACTATGCATTTGCCATTTTGGAGATTGGATTGGAGAGCTTTGTGTCTCAACTCTTTCTTGGGCGAAAACCCTTGGAGAGAATACTAGTTTCAGTGGACAATCCACCCACCCTAGCTGGTCGAAGAAGAGATCGCTTAGGTTTCTTAATAGTTTTAAAGTGAATAAGTTTGATAGTGCTAGAGTTTTCTTGGGATCGAGCATTATTGTTAGGGAACCTTTGGTTCTTGTTATCGCTCAAACTAGCAGGGGTCATAGGAGGGGATCTTATAGAGTGACTACTAGGTCAAGGGCAACAATGGAGCAATAGTCCACTATCACCTCAGCTAAGGCTCGTTGCTCTTTACAGACTTTCACTGATGGGAGGGGACCCAATATAAGAGGAATCACAATGATGGATGTGTTACAGAAAGGATGAAGGGTGATTCCTGAAGCCTATTCACAAGAGAGACTCAATTATATTGCTTTCTTGTTTGGAAAGCAAGGTGATAGGCTCTCTAGGAAGGGCTAAGAGGATTCTCGAGACTAGGATTTGGGGGTGTATCTTATAAAGATGATTCCTAGGCCTAGAAATTCTTATAGAGAATTCGTCTTTATGTGATCTTTGTGAAATTGGAATTATTAGGTTGCGGGACCACACGAGACCAAGTGGACCCAAAATTAGGTCAATGATATAGAATTGATTAACCAAAGAGGGGCTTGACCTAATTGTGGAAGAGAAGAGGATCAAAGGAAAAATCTTCTTAGAATAGAATGCACTAATCCAAATGAGGACACTAGACAAGGAAACCTAGGGCAAGAAATGATCCCTGAGCTAAGGCTTGTTATATCTTGGGATCCCACTGTCAAAATTGCTTCAAATTTGGGCCTCTAGAGAAAACCTCAGTGCAGATGTGGAACAAAAATCTAAGTGTCTGGATGGCTATAATGGGATTTATGTGATGCCCTAGGTGACCTATAGTGGCTAAGCCTAGAAAGAGAAGGAGAGGTGAGAAAAATAAGCTTTAAAGGTGATCACTTATGGAAGGACTACTGCCTTGTCCTTTGGGAGAGATGGATTCAAGGAAAATTTATGGTTTGGAAGAGGTTTACCCAACCAAGGAGGTCTTCAAGCAATTTCACATGGCATTAGGGCATGAGAGCAGCTACTTGAGATCTTTATACTTCGATATGCAATAATTGATGACTTATCAAGATGTATTTTAACAAAATAATCACTAGAAACATTCACCCATTAATACATGGCCCATGCAATGATGCAGCGCTACAAAAGATCAAAATTTCCACAATTTCGTATAGGAAAGTAGTAAATTTCAGACTTGTATAGCGAAAATCCCAGCAACATTCATGTGACTCCTATACTTACATGTAAAAATGAGTATCCAATCACCATATTGTGCCAATAATGAAGCTCCAAGACAAGAGAAATAGCTCCAAATTTCAAAATTCATCCATAACATCCAAACTCGTCCTCCAAAAGGAAATGCAAAATTCACAAGAGCTACTGAATCCCAATCCAAGTGATGATGATGAAAATGAATCACTTCACTTCTATTTATACAATCACTGATGAATTTGAATGGCCTAATTTAGACTAATAATGCCCCTAAAATAAAATAATGTGCATAATAACAATACTTTTGGTGAGAAGCCCACCAAATAGCTCAATCACATAAAAATAAGCCTCTGAAGAGGGCGGAATGATAAACATAATGAGTCGTTGGGCCATTAAGAAGGCCAAATGAAGTCCAAAGTGTGCCATGATCAGAGAATGGACTCCCTGTTGAGATTTTGTGTATTTGGGGTAGCATCAATTGTGCTCTAGGTCCCAAATTCTGTGAAGGCAGTAGAATACACCTGATCTATAAGACCCAGAAATGGATTTGAGAAATTTCAAGTTGTGTTGAAGTTATTCAAATAATTAATTATTTTTAATGGATTTTCTAAGTCTTAGGAAAATAAAATAATTAAAGTGAATTAATTAACACATGTGTTGAATGATCTTAAGTCACATGGATCAAGCAGTCTTTTAATCTCAGTCGTTGATGGATGATTTAATCCTGGCCGTTGAAGAGTTCAACGAAAAAGTATAATAGAAAGGCTTGAGGATCACTTGAAGACACACAATTTCTGTAGAACTGAGGAATAGATCTGGAATTCTAGGGCGGGTTGCTAAAGAATTTCCAGTGGAACTTCTTGCAGTGAGGGGTAGTATTGGCTGAGGGAATGATCTGATTCCAAGAGCCAAGAGTCAGCAAGAGGCAAGAGGAGTAGCTCAAGGACAGCGCAAAGAAGCAAGGCAGTAGCTACGCAGGTGTTGCGCAGGTGCTACGCAAGACAGCGCAGAGGCACTGGGAGGCTTTAGAAATCACACTGAAGGGCTTTTAGGGCCTGTGTGAGGCTGTGAGACCCTTCTAGGGGTGACGCAGTCCCTTCTGGTGCAACGCAGTGGCATTTGAGGCTAGCAGGGCTGACGCTGACGCTTCAGGGGCAACGCTGAGGGTTTCTAGGGTCAAATCCAGGCTGAGTCCTGTAAATTTCGTTTAAGGGTGTGGATCAGTCAGGTATTTGGCACTAGATCTTCAAGTTAGCTGCAGAGTTTATATCTTTTATTCTCTGTCAAGTTTTCCAAGGTTGGAACCCAAATTTGTTGTACTCAAAACACTTAATAATAAAGCCTCATATCTCGGGAAGCCAAGATTTTTCCATTTGGGTTTTTAAGGACTTATGTCCAAAAATACCTTGTCCTTTGTTACTGAATGAATTATTCGATCGTAATCTGCATGTGTAGACTATAGTTGTGTTTATTTTCGATATTTCTTAATCTAATTTCGATATAAGAAAAAAAAAAAAAAGCATATAAATTAAATCAAGGCGGGAGGAAATAAATATTGTCTGCTGAGTAGAATTTTCCACATCAACATCAGCGATAGCCGGTCACGGCGAATCTCTCCGGCAAATTGGGTGAAGAAATATTTTTAAGCGGAAAACGACGAATCCGAAGGGCATCTTGACAACAAGGGACGCGGATCCGGAAAGAAGCGACATTGAAGCTGCAGGGAAAATGACCTACGGAGAGCTTGGGGCCATCGGAGACAACGTAAGAATCGTCACCTAGTCTTCGGGTTACGCGATCCACTTGAGCCCGTTGGGCTAACGGCCCCGGGCCAACCGGAGAGGGCATCCCGATCACTTCTCTTGACTGCGGGAAGGTCGACAATTACCGAACGGTCGCCGGATCTTCGACGATGTTGGTGAACAGAAATTTTCTCGGGTGGGGTGGCCGCCGCTAAGGCAACAAAGCGAGAGAGGAGAAGGCAGGTTGAGGCGCGGATACGAGCAAACGGTCACGAAGATTCAATCAGGAGGATTGAAGAATACTATCCGTTTGAAATTTGGCAGAAGATTTCCAAAAGGGAAGTCAAATTTGAGCAAGAAGCAGTTACTAGAGGGTTTCTAGTCACCAAGAAACCCAGATCCAGAGGGAGAAGTATTGTTTTCTTCATATCTGAGCAAAGATGGCTCGATATGGAATGAGGGATCAAGACAGATTGGATGGCATGTCCAACTGTGTCATCTGAAAGGCTAAAATCCTCTCAGTTTTGGATGAGTATGGTCTCAAAGATCATGCAAAGCGAACACTTGTTGTACCAACTGATGCAGATCCACTCAAGAAGTATGAAGAAAATCAAGCACGGACAAAGCAGTTAATCATAGAAGGAGTCAAGGACCACGTGATTCCACATATTGTTGATAAGAAAATAGCGAATGCTCTGTGGAAGGGGCTTTGGAGGTGATGTACCAAGGAGGCTCTGTGCAAAGAAGAATGCTTCTTGAGAATCAGATGCGGATGTTCTAAATGGTGAAGGGCGAAGAGATAGATCCATTCCTCTTCAGACTCCAAGCTATCCGTGACCAGTTAATTGGCATGGGTGCTACTTCTAACAAAGGGCTCCTAATGAGGACAACCCTGAATGTTGTCTCTGAAGAATGGGAAACGTTTGTCCAGAGTATTCTGGGAAGGGCAGCGTTACCATCATGGGCAGATATGCGGGCTATTCTCCGCCAAGAGGAGATTAGGAGGATCACCAAGAAATAGTCTGTCAGTGGAGGAAGCGGGTCAGCCAGAGTAAAGAAAGAAGAGGAGGAGGATGCAGCCCTTGCATCAAGGGAAAAGAAGCAAGGGAAGAAGAAGAAGGACCTCTCCAAGGTTCGGTGCTTTAACTGTGGTGATCTTGGTCATTTCGCCAACATTTGTCCTAAGAAGAAGGACAAAGCAGCTTTTGATTCCAAGGCTGCAGCAGCAAATGAAGATGCCTCTGATGATGATGCAGCCATGAGTGCTCATGCACCTCGAGAGAAGAGGTGGGGTGACATGGATATATAGAATATCCACTTTGATGGCGAGATCCTTGAGTCAGCCCTACTCTTGGATCACATACAAGCTACGGGAGCCTTAAAACGGTAGCGGGATGAGTCGGGAGATGGTTGCAGATGGCCACATTGAAGCGGAAGAGGGAGTTGTAGAGCTGAAGAGGGAGCCGTGAAGGCAGCAGCGCAAAGAGGTTGATGGGACTTCAGCAACGCAAAGAAGCTGGGCTCAGTACAATGTTGTAGCATGACAGTGTCTCCAAAGGGGCAACATAATTCAGCATCCAGGGAGCTTCAGTGATGGAGGGCAACTTGACTTATCTGTCAAAACAATTGGGCAGAGTTATTCAGTTGCTTACTTCTTAGCAACTAAGTTGTAGTGCAGCAGTTAGCAGCGGCAGTGCTATGGGCAACATGATGCAACAATTTGAGAGGAAACTATAGTACAGATGTAGCAATGTCAGTGGTGGTGGCATGGGCAGCAGTACAAAGAGCAATAGATGGAGGGCAGCAGGCCAAGCATCAGCAGCACAAACCAAGTACTCAAGATCTTGTAATGCATGGTGTGACGTATTGCTAGAGCACACTTCTAATGCTAAGAGGAAGTGTTGAGATTTTGTGTATTTGGGGTCGCATCAATTGTGCTCTAGGTCCCAAATTTTGTGAAGGGACTAGAAAACACCTGATCTACAAGACCTAGAAATGGATTTGAGAAATTTCAAGTTGTGTTGAAGTTATTCAAATAATTAATTATTTTGAATGGATTTCCTAAGTCTAACTTACGAAAATAAAATAATTAAAGTGAATTAATTAACACATATGCTGAAATGATCTTAAGTCACATGGATCAAGCAATCTTTTAATCTCAGTTGTTGATGGATGATTTAATCTTGGCCGTTGAAGAGTTCAACGAAAGGGTATAAGAGAAAAGAGCCAAGAGTCAGCAAGAGGCAAGAGAAGTAGCTCAAGGACAACGCAGAGAAGCAAGGTAGCAGCTACGCAGGTGCTACACAGGACAGTGCAGAGGCACTGGGACGCTTCAGAAATCACGCCAACGAGCTTTTAGGGCCTGCGTGAGGCTGTGAGACCCTTCCAGGGGAGACGCAGTCCCTTCTGGTGCAGCGCAGTGGCATTTGAGGCTAGCAAGGCTGACACTGAGGCTTCAGGGGTAGCGCTAAGGGTTTCTAGGATCAGATCCGAGCTAAGTCCTGTAAATCCCGTTTAAGGCTGTGGATCAGTCATATATTTGGCACTAGATCTTCAAGTTAGCTGTAGATTTTATATCTTTTATCCTCCGTCGAGTTTTCCAAGGTTGGAAACCAGATTTGTTGTACTCAGAACTACTTAAAAATAAAACCTTCATATCTGCTGAACCAGTTTTCCCGTAGGGACTTATGTCCAGAAATCCATGTGTCACTTTGTTGCATGAGTGAATTATTCAATAAATGATCTGCATGTGTAGACTGTAGTTGTGTTTATTTCGATATTTTCTTAATCTAATTTCTGAAAAAAAACTTGTATAAATTGAATCAAGTAGGAGGAAATAAACCAATACACTGCAGTAGAATTTTCACACTCCAAACATAATGGAAAAGGGGTTGGCCCCTTGTTTTCCAAGCAAGAACCTATGGTGCTCCCAAGTGGGTGTGGGGGCACAAGGACATCCTCATGGGTCTCCAAATGGATCGAAAATGCCTGTAGACCATCTGTAAGGGTTGAGATGACAACATAAGCCCTCCCCTATAGCAAAAGACATCCTCTGGACCCTGGAACATCTTCCAAGTGTATGGTGCAAATATGGAGTCGACTGGGCATAGTGAACTAGGTGCATCATCCTTATCCCAAAGGTGGAACAAAAGAAATCAATGATCAATGTTGGGGATCCATGAAGTAATCTCTGTTATGGTGGAGGCCCATGGCTCTCAACGCTCACCCTGTAAGTGCCCATGTGGCCCTTTGGAGCACTAGGACCCCGTATAGGGAGACTAGGCCCCAAATGAAAACCCATCTGCAATCCTGCATAAGATCCAATGCATCCCCTTGCCCTCCAATACAACAAATCATTAAAGTAATCAAGTAAAAGAGTTTACAAATCATGGAATCATCGAGGCACTTCAAGGTGGCATGCCCTTCCATAGTGGACTCTGGCATGTACAAGTGTCTCCAAGCTCAATAAGGGGGTTAGCCAAGGACCCTATTAGGTGGTTTCAGCGTTCAAAGGGTGTCACATGTCAATGGTACATCCATCAAGTGGAATGTGGCAAGTGACATAATAATGGAATGGAGTGGGGGTCAAGGGAATGATCCAAGCCACATATGATGGGACAAAGAGTAGCTATAATGAGGGAGGCCCACACTTGGGTATATGAGTGTAGGAGGAAGAAATCGTGGTACATAAGTTACCCCAGTCATTTTTTTTCCGCCCTTCTTCATATGCCTTTTGCCTTTTATTGATTTTTCTTCGTAACTGCTCGGGCTCCAGGGGATGAGAGCATGATGTGTGGTATATAGCAGTGGGTACCCCCTTTTAAGGTGGGGCATTCATTTCCCACTAGGGCTTGGGACAATCATGGGTTCCTTAATGTGGAGGGGGCTCATCTAGGGCCCATAGGAGCTAGGGTGATGGCCATATATGAGGGGTAGAGCTCATGTTTGACTATTTCTCACGTGCTAAATTTGTATGTCCTAGCCATCTTTTGCATTTTGTGGTACATTTTCCTGTTAAGAGTGGCCAAATTGAGTTTTTTCTTTTCTATTTAGCTACATCAACCTCTGGGGCATCGTTCCAGGCACGACCCAAGGTGTGGGCAAGGGGAAGGAAAGGCTAACCCTATGTGGACCCAATGGGCACACGTGGACCCGGACGGGAGAAATGATGAATGGGGTCAAAATGAGTGGAAAGGGGCAATATATATGGTGTCAGGAAGCGGGACCATGCAACCAAAATCAAGATTTCTCGTGTAGTGCCAACCCAAAAAGATTACTTACATGTAAAAATGAGTATATCCAATCACCATATTATGCCAATAATGAAGCTCCAAGACAAGAGAAATAGCTCCAAAGGAACCCTTGACATCTTGTTGGAGATGTGTCAATGTGTATGCAAGATGTTGATGCAAACAGGAAGATTTCATGATGAAAGACCAACACAAAGGTAGTTTTCGTTTAATGATAATTTCCTATTATTGAACAATATCTGGATGAATTATTGGGTTATTGCAAGGCTGCCAAGAGAAAAACTATGGATGTCTTCTACAACTAATGCTCATGTGGTTGGATGAAAGGTCCTTAAGGAAACATGACTGGAGAAAGGCAGTGAGACATGGAGGAAGGCCGGATATGGACTAATGGATCACTTTCCGATGAAAAAGAAGGATGACATGACTAACATGAAAGTGATGGATGGTTTGTGCCCTATGAAGAAGTCCCAAAGTATGAAGACTCCTGAATAAAGAAGAAGAAGAAATTCATGACATCGAAAGAGGGAGGTCTACAAGCAGTTGGTTATTCCAATGATCTCCACCTGAAGAGCTATTGGAAGCAAGTCCCTGATCAAGAGGAAGCTCGGTCAAGTCCCTAGTTAAGAGGGAGCTTAAGTCCATTCCTTTACTGGAATAGGTATGTCCTCCCTAAGTTGAGAGGGAGAGATAGACACGTCATTCTTATCTTCACTTGGGAAGACGGAATGGAGGATTGGGTAAGCATCTGGCGTCCGATACTCTTTGAGGATGTGTTAGGGCATCCAAGATAAGAGTAGTCGTAGAGGACCAATATTCTTTAAGGACTAGGAATCCAACAAAAGAATAGTCTTTATGGAACATACTCTAAGTGAACCCGAGTGGGGTATGTTTCGAGAGAGACAATGATGAGGGTGTCTATAAATCATTGGTCTCGCTAGTATCGTGCTCTGATCTTGTGGAGAGATAGAGTTATTAGTCAAGGCGTTGCTATGTGACAATGTTGGTTGATATGATGCTATACAGATGGGTTACCAATCTGACTCTTCTTATGAGAATTCTTCAGATTGAGAATGTCCAAGTACCTTGTGTAGATTATGAATACCTCCCTAGTTAAGAGGGAGCGTTGAAAAGTGTAACTAGGTTCAGTCTTCATAATGACATGTGTAATCATGATTTTATGTATTTGATGTAAAGAAGGAACTAAAATTATTTTATAATATTTGATTCATGGGTTCCATGCTCAAGGAACTTTATTTTATAGTTAAGGCTCCCATTGTGAGCCTCTAGGGTTGGTCATTAAGTCATAAAGTCTAGGGAGTCAATCTCAGGTATTGAAGACATGTTACATATTGTAAAAAGTAATTTTGTTTTATTCATTAACACTCCAAGACCTCTTCACAAGCACTCCTTCATGTCGTTCACGTCGGCCCTCAAAAGAATATGGAGATCTTTCTAGAATGGCAACTCGTCCTAATCCATGACACAAGTCGCCCTATTTCCAAGAACAAATCACTGTATATAGAGTGAGCTCGACCTCACTAAGGACATAATTCAGACAAGGATTTGAAATAAAGGAAAAGGTGCGGGAAAAGAGAAGAAGAAGTCAAAGTTATTCTAATCTATTTTGGGTAATCTATCTCACACGTACAAAGGAAATTGGTGTCATCTACTGCAGAAAAGGACAGAGGCTAGCAAAGTTATCATAGAAGTTGAATTAAGGGAGAAGGCATAGTATTCATCAAGCCGAATTATAGAAGGAAGTCTTTCCATCCAAGCGAAGGAAGAACAAGGTACAAAAGTTGGTCAACATCCATCACACGCACTACAACTAGGGTTTCTAAAGAGACCAAAGGTTGCAAGTTTGATCCAAGAAGCCAAAATCTGAAGGATAGCCAAGAAGGAGGGAGAAGTAAGCAGTTTGACCATCGTTGACTCAAGGAAGGAGAAACAAAACAAGGAATCCTTGTGACTTGGTCTTAGAGAAGTTAATAGGTCAAGGGTCTTGGTCTTGGTATTCATCAATTGAAGTCTCTATAAGAAGAAACATTCCTTTTGGGTTTTTCTCTCAAGTTGGAGAGGTTTTGGCCCTGGTTGATCGCCTACATCTTGTGTCCTTTGCCTCATTGTTCTTTATGGTTTGTTAGTTGTTTGATGAAGAATAACACATAATAATAATCAAGTACAAGAAGAACCTAATTAATAAAAGTGAAAAGTCCTCACAAGCAGTTATCAAGAAAAGAGAAATCATCGAATATCTCTACCCTAGATTTCTCAACACCAAGAGGCATCCAAACTCAATCAAGCCTCGCACAATCCTGGTGATAAGCACCCCACTGTGAGTGATCGGTACTTCTTACATCCAATATAGGGGTTGACTTCTTACATCCAATATAGGGGTTGGCCCCGCCCTAGGCTCAGCCTAGACACAAAAAAAAAATAATAATAATAATAAAAGGGAGGATACCCAGTAAGGACACTAGTGCCTTTGCTCATGGAAGAATGCATAAAAGGCTACTGCATAATTTTTTTTATAATTATCTTTATGAATGGTTTAAATTATGCATTCCTCATTTTATTCAAATAAAAATGCACTTGCTATCAAGCTTTCTATTAATTTTGGACAACTAGGTCCAAACTCCATGTTGTGATGCTCAGATGAAGATGCCAATATTTTTATTGAATTCCTCTTTCGGAGATATGCAAGATCGATATAAAGATCATCTTGATCCGATGAGCAGAACATTTATTTTGAATTTATTCAAAATATGTGTAGGTCGGCCTGAAATGAAATGTAGGCTTGAAGCCCCAACAGTTGTGTCACACACCCTCACTGATGGATATAAATAGGTCAACGTTGGAGGTCATTTTCACTCATCCATCACATCACATTCTCTCTCCTCATCTGATTGTTCGATCATCTATTAGAGTCTCTTCTCTCACACGTGGGAAAACACAGCAAGGAGAATTTATGTTTTCGACCTAAGGTTTTCAGCATAGAGTTGACCAGCGTTGACTTTGGTCAACCATGGTCAAATTGACCCAAATCTTGGTCAGAATTTTGATTTTTGCAGTCCACATTTATTGGCACAGAAATCTAGGTTGACCGTTGACTTTGACCAAGTTGCGTTGACTTTTTGTTGCTATTGTTTTGCGTTGACCGTTGACTGATATTGTTGTCCAAAAGCGTTGTGTGACACTTCTGGTTCGCTGACCGTATTGAGACTTTGCTACATGAAGCATCTTGTTGACCGTCGTAACACACCACAACATATATATTTTGTTGATCAAGTTAAGTACATTTTTTACTTGTCTTTTGTCGATCTACTAGTATGTTCTATCAACATTTTACTTTCTTGTTTGTGTGATTGTTGTTTGATATTGGGGATAAAAAGTAAAGTTGCATAAAGCATAGAACATCTACAAAAATTTACATGGTATCAGAGCTGAGGTGACGACAAAGCCCAAGTTTGTAGCAATCACCGAAGAAGAGCATGGGTACCTCAAACTACAATGGCTTTAAAGCTGATGACAAATTGACTGGGAAGGAAGACTTCCATGCCTGGAAGATGACATTGGATCTTATGTTGGAAGACCAAGATGTCATGGACTATGTGCAGGGTAAAATCCAAGAGCCTCCATCCACTGCACCTACTGCCACCAACTCAAAGTATAAGAAGGGGGAAATCAAAGCAAAGCAAGGCCATCAATGCAAATCAAGTCCTATTCTTTAAGAACCAACTGAAGAATCTGAAGAAAGGCAGGGATGAATCAGTTCAATCATATTTTCTGAGCTGACTGAAATCAAGAATAATATTCTGGCTATTGGAGAGACAATCGTTGATCGAGAGATGGTTCTCACCACACTTGGAGGTCTCTCATCTGAATGGCATGTATTCAATACGACCATTCTCAATAACAATGTGATACTGATTTTGACGTAGTACTATCAAGATGCGTACAAGAAGAGACAAGGATGAAGAAATATGAAAATGAAGGAAATATTGCCTTCACTACTCGTGCTAAGAAGAACAACTTTGGTGGTCCGAGGAACAAAGGAAGAGCAGGGGCCCAAGGGAAGAAAGGTAAATGTTACACATGTCACAAGACCAACCACTATGCCAGAGAATGCCCTTTCAGGAAGGATTCTCCTGATGATGATGACAACAACAACAACCAGAGGGATGGGAATCAAAGGTACAACAGGTTCAAAGGAAAAAGGAAGGCTCCCTCTGGTGGAAATGGGCAACCTTACAAAAGGTCGAGAAATTCCAGGTATGAGGAATCAAATGTTGTTGATGATAAAAGAAATGAATTCATTCTTGTATCTTCCCTCTCGATTACATCTCCACCCAACACTATGGATGTCTTGTTGATAGATAGTGGTGCCTCAAGGCACATCACTGGGTTCAAGGAAGCACTTTCTGATATGGTTGAGAAGGATGTTAATCTGAAAATTATCCTTGGAGATAATGCCACATATCCCGTGAAAGGAGCAGGCCTTGTGACCCTCCATGTCTGAGGTCAAGCCCTCGCTTGCAAGATGTACTATATGTACCTGATTTGAAGAAGAACCTTGTGTCTATTTCAGCCATGGAAGACAAAGGTTTCAATGTGGCATTCATTGATGGGAAGGTGTGTATCTAGAAGAAGAGTTTCAAGGAAGCTATCACGTTTGGGTTTAGAGTTGATACACTCTACCAAGTTGGAGGAAGTCCACTGGAAGCTATGACATGTGATACTATCTGACAGATTGAACTATGGCACCAGAGGTTTGGACACCTTCACTACAAAGCCCTTCCCGAAGCAAGGAAGGTGGTGACGGGAATGCCTGAGTTCACAAATGATCATGAAGGTGTATGTCAAGGCTGTGCCGAAAGAAAGCATACAAGGAGACCTTTCCCCTCAAGTGTCACAAAGACATCTAATGTCTTGCAACTGATACATTCTAATATGTCTGGTATGCTGCCAGTGACATCCTTGGGAGGATGTTATTATATGACGTTCATAGATTACTTCTCTCTCAAAACCTGGATATACTTATTGAAAAAGAAGGATGAGGCTTTCATGTGGTTTCGTACCTTCAAATCCTTGGTGGAAAATCTAACAGGGAAGAAGATCAAGATATTGAGGACCGATAATGGCACTGAATATGAAATGAACGAGTTCAAGAACTTCTGCAGAGAAGCTGGCATCAAGAGGGAGACCACAACTGTCGATACTCCTAAGAAAAATGGCATTGCTGAAAGAAAGAACAGGACCATTGTGGCCATGCTATGTGACCAAGGTCTTCCAAAGTTTTTGTGGGTAGAAGTTGTGAACATTGTTGTGTACATACAAAACCGATGCCCGCATTCCGCTCTAGACTCCAAAACTCCCGAAGAGGTTTTCTCTGGTAAGAAAACTGACGTTTCACATTTTAGAGCTTTTGGATGTCCTGTTTATTTTCATGTGCCGAAGGAGAAGAGGAGCAAGTTGGATGCTTCTGGAAAGAAGGGAATGTTTGTGGGCTATAGCGAAACTTCGAAGGCCTATAGGATATATGTGCCTGGTCAAAGGGAAGTGGAGATATGCCACGATGTTACCTTTGACGAAGATGCTTCCCTGAGGAAAGTAATCAATCTTCCGAGATCTGAGGAAGATCATGAAGCAAGGCCTGGTAATCAAGAAGAACCGAAGGATGAGACGATCGCTGATGTTGAAGGACCAATGGACCCTATTGATCCGCCTCCTTCAATGAAGAGAAAACCATCATGGCTCAGGGATACTCTCAAGGATGCCGAGATACATATGGCCCCAAGGGGGGCATTCCGTGAAAGCAAGAAGCCGAATAGATACCAAGGGTATCTAGCAGCCATGAGTACAATCGTACAATATGAGCCTGGATCTTTTGAAGAAGCCGTAAAGCATCAAGTTTGGAAGGATGCTATGCACGAAGAATATGAGTCCATTATGAAGAATGATGTCTGGGATGTGGTTCCAAAACCGGAGGACAAAGCAGTTGTGACCTCGAAATGGCTCTATAAGATCAAGCATGGATCTGATGGTAGTGCTGAAAAGTTCAAGGCAAGATTCGTTGCTCGTGGCTTCTCTCAAAAGGAAGGCGTAGTCTATGATGATATATTTGCACCTGTGGCTCGATATACCACCATCCCATCTATCATAGCCCTTGCTGCTACGCAAAGATGGAATCTTCATCAGATGGATGTGAAGATCGCATTTCTGCATGGTGCGATAAAAGAAGAGGTGTATCTGGAGCAACCTCTGGTGTTCGAAGTCCAGGATAGGGACACCCATGTTTGCAGGTTGAAGAAAGCCCTCTATGGGTTGAAGCAAGCACCCAGAGCTTGGTATGAGAGGATGGATAGCTACCTGATGAAGTTGGGCTTCACTCGTAGTAATGTTGATCCAAACCTTTACTTCAAGGTTGATAGAGAAAAGCCTCTCATTCTGGTGTTGTATGTGGACGACCTCTTCCTGACAGGTGTTGACCCTCCCATTCATCAGTGTAAGCGGGAGCTCGCTGCTGAGTTCGAGATGAAGGACCTAGGACTAATGCACTACTTCCTAGGCTTGGAGGTTTGGCAGAGACCTGGCGAGATTTTCCTTTCTTAAGGAAAATATATTGTGAAGCTTCTGGAAAGATTTGGAATGGTGGATTGTAAGTCGGTGTCGACATCGATGGAGCTCAACTTTAAGAAGTTGAGTGGCAGCGCTGCTGGGCCTGTGCTAGCAAATCCTACTAAGTATCGTCAACTCATAGGGGCCCTAATGTTCTTAGTGAACACCCGTCTAGACCTAGGGTTTTCAGCGCAGAGTTGACCAGCGTTGACTTTGGTCAACGGATGGTCAAACTGACACAAATCTTGGTCAGAATTATGATTTCTGTAGTCCACATTTATTAGCACAGAAATCGAGGTTGATCGTTGACTTTGACTAAGCTGCGTTGACTTTTTGTTGTTGTTGTTTTTCATTGACCGTTGACTGTTACAGCATTGACTTTGGTTTGACTGATATTGTTGTCCGAAAGGGTTGTGTGACACTTCTGGTTCGCTGACCGTATTGAGACTTTGCTGGTTGAAGCATCCTGTTGACCACCGTAACTCACCACAACACATATTTTGTTGATCAAGTTAAGAACATTTTTTACTTGTCTTATGTCGATCTACTGGTATGTTCTATCAACATTTTACTTTCTTTTTTATGTGATTGTTGTTTGATATTGGGGATAAAAAGTAAAGTTGCATCAAGCATAGAACATCTACAAAAATTTACACTTTCTCTTTCATGAAACCTATACGTGGTCACTCACTACAGTGCATTGTCTAGATTTTGTACAAAATAATAATTTATGAGCATCGCATCCTTATTAGCTATCTCAATGGAAAAAACAAAACATAAGGAATGAAAGTTGAAACCAAGAAAAAAAAAAATTTGAGAGATCGCCTGGGTAGATAGCACTCAATGAGACTTTCATTAACTCTTAGTATGTACCCGAAAGTACATTAGAACAACAAAAGAACAAAGGTAGGTACCCTAACAGTACCAGCAAAATCAAGGCAATCATATAGAACGGAAAATCTTGAACATAACTGGTAAGCTTAAGATATTTCCTGAATATAGTCGTAATCTGTAAAAGGCTATGTCTTAAAGTTCATCCAGCTGGGAAGGGGTGGCAGGAGCAAGGGGGCATTATTCTTGATCCCAAGGGGCATCTAGAAACAACCTTTGTTGAGGGTCTAGGGAATTCCACAAACAATCAAGCTAAGGCATACGCCCTACTTCAAGTATTCTTTCAATAAATGAAGCCAGAACAAAGACATTGATTTCTATCAGTGATTCAAGTATAATCACAAACTTGATGGTCTCAAAAGAGACTCCATCTGATAGTAAGTTACCATCCCTAATAGCACAAATTTATTAGGTTTGTGGGCTTCAAAAGATCTCTTTCTTCCAAGTTGTAAGAGAATACAACCGTTAGGCCAACTCTCTATCCAATGAGTCAACTAAGCTCAATATTGGGGTTCTCCAGAAAAATGGGGGCATGATTTACCAGGCCATACCTTAATCCTTGCATATTAATGGTCATGGAGACATGTTACATAGTTTTCAAACAAAATATGTCATGGCACCACTTTCATTCAATTTCAAGAGAGGGATCCAGATATGGAAAGCCCTAACACCTCCCCCCGATTTTTCCACATGCCGAAATTAACTCCCGACTGACATATTGAATCATCATATGTATTTTATCAAGACAAAAGATGAGATAATGGAGACTTACTTGGATGGTTTGAACGTCATAGCTAGTTGGTGAACTACTCTGAGATGGAAAATCTTCCTAGTAAGAATTTCCCTCTACTTCTGGTTTGTGTATTGAAGCCTTTGTTTGGTGAAGAAAAACTCTGTGAACATTCTGAAGAAAAACTCCGTGAACATTCAATGCATTATCATATCTCTGCTTTGGCATTTGGAAATCTATTTGGTTTTTGATTTCTTGGTTATTATGTGTTAAATTTGGCAACTAGGGCCAAATTCCACCTTGGGACAGCTCATTTGATGGAGATAATGGTTGCATTAAATTCCTCTTTTCGAGAGGACCAAAATCAATATCATTTGGACAAACGGAAGTGTGATTTTGAAATTTTGTTTTCTCACATGAAAATTATTAAGGTCGGCCTCACCTATATGTCGGCTCATCAAGCCCAATGGTCACGTCTCTTGACCCCATCGAATAGTATATCTAGAGGTGCTCTCTCACATCATATTACACACACATCTCTCTCTGAAATGGCCGCAGAAAGATAGTTAGCTCCAGCGAAGAAGGAGGGGACTGTTTGATGTCTTGTTTGGGCTTTATAATGAGCTGGGGTCCTCAGGCTGGAGGCCAAGTCTACTAAAGGAGAGTTTGGGCTTAAGTTGAGTACTGTTCTGGGCTCCTTTATCTCCTGTCACAGATCTGAAGTTCCGAACCATACTGGAGGATTACTGCAGGCATTAGGAGGGTTTTGTGGTGTGAAAACTCTCACCTTGGTAGGCCGCAATCTTAATGGGTCTACGTCATACTAGCTGCAGGCTTTTCAAAGGGACAAAAGGATGATTATCAATCCATGACCACGCCTACAGCAAGAAGAAGTGAAGTATTTTGAGATTATTCCCATGTGTTTGCTAATGTGAGTTAGGGCTGATATGTGCCCTAACCAGAACTGTAATAATGCCCTGATTCCAACTATATTAAGTGTTTCATCTTCAGCTCAGAAGGCCGCACTTATTGATCCAGGATCGGGTTCCTTTTGAAGTCAATTTTGCAGCTGCTTTGACCATCATTGATGTCTGGTTAGGGCTGAAGAATGAAGCTCAGACTTGACTGAGCTATGTCCTTAGAATTTGGACAGTGGTATTGACAAGTCAATCTTGGCTCCTTTTATTGTACACTCTCTCTCTCTCTGTGCTGAACATTTGATTATAATAATAAGAAGAATTGATCAAGGGTTTTCCCCATCATGGGATTTTTCCTTGGCTTGAGCCATATCTATGTGTTCTCTTGTCTTGGCTTGTCCTCTGCATTTAATGTTCTTTCATTAAGTTACTGTCATATGGTGATGATTAAAGTGATTGATTATGGTCAAATGGATTTGATAATGGGCTAATGAAGTAACTAACCTAAGCAAAGCACACGGTAACCTAAAATTAACATTAGGCAATTCTGGAGCTCTAGGTTCAGGTGCCCTTGAACTATGAATAATTGAAATTCCGGTCCCCCTGACAGTTATGAGTGGTTTATGAGTGCAAGTTTGGTTTCTTACCCATGCTCTGGCTAATCTTTTCTGAGAAGCACTGTTTGTCCATTAGACAGTGTAGGCTTTTGATTGAGACTAGCAGCATGGTCTTTCCTTGTATGAATTTTATTCTTCATCCATGGATTATCAAGAAGCTCGGGAATTTTGTACAGTTCTCAGAAGGCACAAGGAATCCATCCAAAGCAACAAAACCTCACTCTTTTCAGGGACTGCTAAAATCTATGAAAATGGGCATCAATGTAGCTCTTGGAATGCAATGATTATGAACACTTTGGTTCAACACAATCAACAAATTGGTGTTTTGAAGGTAGAATGCTCCATGCTGAGAAATATGGTCATCAATCTCAGCAAAGGATCCCTGCTTCCTCCAACCATAGGATATCAGTGAATCCAGTCCAAGAAGGTCTCAAGGAAGAAGACTCTATCCACCAAATGACAGAATATATGGATCTAGGTAACCAGCCACCAACATCTCTCTAACATTGGACAGGATGAAGCCAACAACCACTATGTTTTTCATTAGTCTTTATATATTGTAAATCGATAGGAATATTAGGTGCCTTTTTAAGAATATATACGTGCAAAAAAAATTAGAATGTTATAACTGTGGATGTCTGCAAATCTTTTTTTGGCATATTTTGTCTCCATGTTTACTAGAGAAAATATACCGGCTGTCTCTATGTACTCCTTGCTGTTCATCTTTGCTGCAGCCTTTTATCATGTATATTTCTCCAATTTCAGTAAAAAATAAAGTCGATCAAGCTGAAAAATATGTAGATGGGGAAACAAAACATGACTCTAGAATTATTTATATAAAGAAATACTAGTAAATTAATTACAAAAATGAACAATAGTGTCCCTTTCCAGACAGCCAGCAACTATAAATGAAGACTAAAACTAAGATAGCAAACATGTGAATATAACATACTAATACATATACCCACATCACGTGTGATACACTGGATGTGAAAGCTAACGGAATGCATACCTGTTTACTGTCAGGGCTCCAGCTAGCAGCATAAATACTGCCCGTGTGTCCACCTTCTTTAGACAACTCCCCAATCTTTTCACCCGTCTTGCCATCAAAAATCACTCCTTTTCTATCCGAACCAACAGTAATAAATTTGCTTCCATCTGGAGCGAACCTTACGCAGTTCACATAATTTGAATGATCTCTGAAGTTGAAAACAGACTTGTCATGCATCATAATCAAATAACAAATAGATGTCACACAGAATGTCTAAAGCATGAACCTATTTGTTACTGCTGTTAAAACATGAACCCTGTAAGTCATGTTTAAATGTCTCAACTTCTGTTACAACAGAAGTCCAATAAATGAAATGTATAACCTGTTAAACGAATATCAAGATTAACATCCTGACCGCGTCCCAGATCAAAAAATCTTAAGTAAAAATCAAAATACGTTTAACTAGAAATATTGTCTCCAAGAACTAAAAGGTGTAAAAGAAAAATATAAAGAATGCCAAACTAGCTTTGTCTAAAGTTCATAACTAATAGGTGTGAAATTTAATTTAGATGAAACCATGTAAATAACAAAGTTTTGAAATTGTCAATTGGGTCCCCATCCAGGTTCAGATCCCACTTGTGACATGTTTGGCACTTTTGAGTTGATTGGGGATGGCTAGATACTAGCAATCTCACTCACTTAAGTGCTTGAGGGTGGGACAAGATGTTCCAAACATTTGCAATCCCCTTGTGTTTGCTCAATTGGTTTGAATTGACAAGTTTCAAGGTACAGACCATAAGAGGTCAAGGGTTTAGGTCACTAAAGTCCCTCGGTGTTAGAAATACATGTTATACTCCAGAGGCATTTTCTTCAGACTCATTCACAGAAGCTGAGGAAGTGCCTAGAGGGTTTACCCAAGGACATTTTGCATGGGGAAAAAAGTTTATGAAATTATATACATTTACTGTCGTATGAGGTAGGCTACAGATGTAGGAGATGATTTAGTCATTCTTATGCAACTCGTATGGACTTTGATATGTACATGATTATAGTTATAATCCTGTAGAAGTAGGTTATCAAGCTATTCTGATCAACCATATTGACAGTTCTATTTTCACTAAAGAGGAGCCTCAAAATGGCATAATTCTAAAGAAGTAGTCGGGTAGACAAAACCGGTTTCTGTGATAAGCAGGTCTTCCTGCAGGAAAAGTACACCTTGCAATGATAAAGAAGCTGCTCCAGAAAAATGTTTTCTGAAGATTGACCAATTGAGATAAATATTTAGACCAGCAAAGACCATAACGCATGGATCTCAATCTCTGCACCAGAATTGAATGCTGTGGTTTGGACTGTCTTAGCTGTATTTAAGGGACACCACTGCACCACTACAAAAGCCCACCACAAACTCTTGACAATAGTGCAATAGTTGGATTTACTCCAATCAGGTGCAGCACTGCATAAGGGGGATACATGAGGCTATTAACCTATTGCTTCTTTTAACACTACTATTAGCTATAGAGGCTATTGCATTTAAACTATAGATCTTAACAAATTGATGAAGCAAGAAGATACATTTCGTTTTCATTTAATACTAGACTGGATCCTATCTACTAAGAGTTGAGTTGAACAGTAATGAGAAACATTCTTAAGAGTTCACAAGAAAGAGGAGATGGTCTACTTATTTACTGTGTTCTCACTTTCTCTGTGACCACTTCCTTGGTCAAGAGAATTAGAACCATGCTCCGATTTTTTAGCAAGGAGATCCTGGAGGTAATTGATATTCCTTCCAAGTGATTGCATCTATTTTTTACATCCATCAGCTCCTTAGAATTTGTTGCCCACTGGTAACGAAGGACTGCTATTTCTTCTCTGGTGTGATTCCTGTTCTGAGCCATCTGTTCCTTCAATTGGTCAATTACGACTTTGTGAGCTCTGCAGAAGCGGAGGGGTGATTCCTCTCTTCACTGACATATATTCCTCTGATGTAGAGTGAAGGTTATTCTGGTGTCTTTAGTCTGGAGCTTAGATTCCAATGCTTTGGATGTTTTGACAGAGTTCTCTGTTGATTGAGAGAGGCAAGATTGCCTCTGATTCCACTCAAGAATCACAAGGGAAGAGATGATAGAGAAGGGGCTGAAGGGGACAAGTAACAGGAAAGGGAGATGAGGGGGAAGATGGGGGGAGCAGACACTGCAGGATGTCACTGAACAGGAGCTGCAATGGATGGAAGGGGAGGAAAGAAATAGGAATATTTCGGCTGCCAAAAGCAGAGAGGGGCACGGGATATGCTGAGAGCAGCTGCTTTGACAGTGCAATAAGAGAGAGACGAGAAATAAGCTGTGAGAATGAGGATTATAGCCACAGAGATAGTTGAGAGCCAGAAGATCGAGGCACGAGATGCGGATGCGAAGGCCGAAGCGGAGGATACACAAGCTGGGCAAATTGTCAAGGATCGCAGATGGATGGTGAAGGTCATCGAAGATGGATTTAAAAAGAAGAAAAGAGCCCAGAGGCAGAGAGATCACGGGTGTGAGAATATAATTCTGAGCATAAAATCGTAAGAAGATATGACATGAGATCCTAAGAGGATTTGGGGAGATCCTGATCTGATATTTGAAATTTGTCATTATGGTACTAGCAAAGAATCTGTTCACACTCTTGGCAGAGAAACTTTGTTCTTTGAGGGAACTAACAACATTATTGGATTTATGCATGATTATGATCTTCAAGGGATTGGGACCATTATAAGATTTCCATCAATGCTCGTCTGTCCCAAAGCTCTATCCACTGCCTTGTTGGCCTGAGTCTCAGCAATTTTATTATTTGTCCTAAGAATGTGGTAATATTCAATCTCCCCTACCTGGCTAGCATATTGATTAACTCTGTTTAGGATTTGTCGGAGAGTTGCGTTCTTTGGCCTATTCCCACTTACATTGCTTGGATGATGATTGACGAGTCCCCAACGATTATTGGATCCATCATATTTCTGTCTTTTAGAATTTTTATTCCTAAAAGGAGGCCATAGGCTTCTGCTCTATTACTTTTCATTGTGCCCATGCCCCAACTGTACTGGATGGAGCTAGTCTTATCCCTGTTTATTATTATTCCTCCCGCTCCAGCTTTGCCTGGGTTTCTTTTTTAGGCCGATTGAACGAGCTGACCCAGATTTGGAAGTCTTCTTCATCTCTCCTGATTTTCCATTTTGGCTTTTCTTGAGGGTAGGCTTGTTGTAGGCGAACCTCATCCAGCTTATTTCTTCTGTCTGCAGTTGTCTCATGTCGATTCCAGTGGTCCCTTTCGCTGAGAAAAATTTAGAGATTTGTCCCCAGGTCTTTGAGATCACTCTTTCCATAGATGGCTTTTTATTTTTAAAAACCTTGTTGTTCCTTGCGAGCCAGATCTACCAGCAAAGGAAAGAAGGTATCCTGAACCAATATCTTTGCACAGTGACTTTGTTTTTGAGGGGTTAGGGGTAGTCGTTCTTCCATTTAGTTAAGAATTGATTGAGAAGAGTATTGTAATTCACATTTGCTTCTATTGGTGAAACAATTCTCATCCAACAGTCTCTGGAAAAATTGCAGTCTAGAAATAGGTGTTGAATGCTTTCCTCCTCTTGTAAGCATAAAGGACATTGAGATGGCCCGTGTATTCCTCTCCCTTTTTAAAATCTCAATAGTGAGGATTTTGTTGTGTAGATACTAGAAGAGTCCATAAGAAGATTTTGATCTTTGGGAGACTTTCTACCTTCCAGGCACATTTCCAAAATTTCCATTCTTGTTACCTTTGTTGTTCTTGAAACGTGACATAATCTAACTTGGCAGTGTAATCTCCACCTGTGGGGATCCAGATATGTTCATCATGAATATTCTGAGCTAAGGGGGTTGCTCCTTTTAGCAGAGAGATCATGGTACTCCACTGCTCCATTAAATCAAGTGGCAGGTTGGGTTTTTTCCATTGTTTCCAAGTACCATCTACGTCCCACTTGGAGAGGCCCTTTGTAGTCATCCAATTCTTTAAGCCATGGATTTCTGGAATATTGCCCCAAGGGATCATTTCCCATTATGCTATCAGTCCATATGTTAATATTTTTCCCATTTACTGGCCTTGTTGTGATATTGTTTTTTATCAGCAGAATTGCCTTGGAGATGAGCTTCCAGATTTGGGTACAAGGTCTTAAGGGTGGATTTTTGTCCAGGAAGGAGATCCTTGAGGCGCTTAGATATTTTGTTTCTAAGGCGTGTTTCCACCAACTTCTATCCCCAGTGAGAAACCTCCAAGCGATCTTGGACCGAGTGCCAAATTCATTAATTGAGGGGTTCTGATTGAAAGGCCTCCATTCTTGTAGTGAGCAGTGACATGATTCCAGTTGACAAGATTGAATTTCTTCGTTTATGTTTTGCCTCCTTGCCATAAGAAGCCTCTGATTATGATTTCTATTTGCTTATGGATGCTGGCTGGAGCCGAGATTAGAGCAAAATGACAGAGGGGAAGAGCTGAAAGAATTGATTTTATGAGGGTGACTCTTCCCACATGATTTAGCCAAATCATACCCCAAGAATGGATCTTGCTTTTCATCTTTCCCACATACTTGTTCCAGATCTTGTTCTTCAAGTTTTTCTTGGTGATGGGCAGCCCAAGATATTGGAAATGGCTCCAGTTAGATTGAAAGGGGATTTCAAGAATTTGAGACATTCTTTGTAGGATTCTAGGAGATGTGTTCCAACCATAGACACAACTTTTACCATTGTTCACCAATCCTCCAGAAGCTTCCATAAAATTGTCAAGAACTGATTTAAATCTTCTAGAAACAACACAAGAGGCTCCCCCCATGAGAAGTGTGTCATCCGCAAACAGCGAGTGGTTAACACTTTTGACTCCCCTGCTTATAGACAATCCTGTCAAGTTGGAATTTCTTCGACAGTGCTCCAACTTCCTACTCAAAGAATCAGCCATCAGGATATATAGGAAGGGAGACAAAGGACAGCCCTGCCTGAGCCCTCTCAAACTTTGAAAATAGTTGCACGATCTTCCATTGACTAGAGGGGCGATCAAAGGGTAGATAATGCAAGCTTTGATAGAGTCAATAAAGTCATCTGAAAAGCCGAATGTTTTTAGAGCAACTGATAGATAGGACAGATTTACTCTGTCAAAAGCATTAGCCATATCGATTTTTAGAATGAAGCCTTATTCTTTGAAGGCAATGCTAGAGTGGAGGGCCTCTTGGACTAGGATGATGTTGTCAACAATTTGTCAATTTGGGACGAAGCCTCCTTGGTTTTTAGAGATGAGAGAATGGAGAAGGGGCTTGAGTCTTCCAGCCAATATTTTTTAGATGATTTTATACGAGGCATTGCAAAGGGATATGGGTCGGAATCTACTAAGAGAAGAGGGGTGGAGGTCTTTTGGGATTAGGGCAAGGAAAGTGGAGCTTGTAAAGCCTCCCATTTTTTCTTTTTTAAGACGTATCTTATCATCCTTAACAAATCCTTCTTTATTAATTGCCAGAAGGTGCGGTAGAAGGAGATGGGGAAACAGTCCAGACCTGGAGCCTTTTCCGGATGGAGACTCTATATGGTTGCCATAACTTCTTTTTCTGTTACTTCTTTGGATAGATCTTTGTTTGTTTCCTCATCTATAATTTTCGAGATGTGCATTAAAAATTCCTCCGCATCTGCATGGTTGTCCACTGTTGTTAGAAGAGTTTTGAAGTGCTTGAACACTTCTTTTTTAATGTCTTCTTGTCCTTTAATCTCTACCCCTCCTTATCCTGTGATTTTTTCTATGTTGTTTCTTATCATTCTGGTCTTTGCTGAGTTGTGGAAGAAAGTAGTATTCTTATCCCCTGCTTGAATCCAAAGTTGTCTGCATCTTAGCCTCCAAGCTTCTTCTTGCCTATTATTTATGTATATTTTCCAATGAGTCTCTTTCTCCCTAATCTGATTTTCTGTTGTGTTTTCTATTTTTTCCATATTCTCTAGAATTTTTGCTAATTCTTTTTGCAACTCCTCAATTTCTTTATGTGGTTCTTTGTAACTTTTTTTGGCCCATTCCTTGAGACTTGCTTTCAATTTCTTTAGCTTTGATTCCCAAATGAAGTTGGGACATACGTTTATTTTTTGCTTCCATATTTTTATGACTTCTTGCTTTCCTGCTCTCTTGTTGTTCCAAGTGAATTTCCCATTTTTGGGGGGAATATCCAGAAGTTTACATCTCTCTATGATCTCTTCAAGTATGTCCCTCGAAGGGTCTGGATGATATAGTACACCTCTTTTTTCTTCAGCTTTAAGTACTAAATTTAAATCTCCTCCAAGAATTAGATTTCTTCTTGTTCTACCAAAGTTGTTTCTTTTAATGTTCTCCAACAAGTTTCCTTGTCTTTGTAGTGATTTGAGGAGTAGATATTGTATGTGTTGATTTGCATATCCGAGACTTTACTCTTCAGATTTGTATTTACCTAATGAGCTTCCATTTTTTGATTCTGCAATACCCACTTTTCTTTATGCCAAAGTGTGTTTATCCCTCCGGATGCTCCAATGGCTGACAACGCTATTCCTTCATAGTTTTATATTTTTGTTATGATACTATCCATTTCTTGGTTGTTGATTTTTGTCTCCCGGATCATAAGGATGTCCGATTTTCCCCCTTTAATGAGATCTTTTATGATGTTTAATTTAGAGGGTTGTCCTAATCCTCTACAATTCCAAGAGACCATTATCATTATTTATTGGAGATTGTTGATGAGGGACCTTTCCCTCGAAGAATCTGATGATTTTTCTCTTTACTTTTGTTACCTTTCTCAAGGTAGCTTTCCATTGGTTGTTGAGTTCCTAGGGTGAGTTCCTTCACTATTGCCTCATCTCTGAGCTCTTTGTTTGACTTCCTTCCAACTTTCTTGTTGTTGTCAGCGGAAGCTAATGACTCCTTTGACTGATTTCTTGTTAGTATCATGTCAGAAGAAGGGGGAGGAGGGCTAGTCAGAAGGTGGGGAGCACCCAAGAGAGGGGGTTCAGAGGAGATGAAACCCAAAGGGGAAGAGGAGCTGGGGGGAGGAGAGCAATGATCAGAGAGAAAATGAGGGGTGAAGGAGGGCGCAAGGGAGGGAATAAGAGGGTCATGGCAAGAGGTTCGAAGGGGTTTAAGCCCAGAATGGATGATGACTCGAGGATGAGAGGGGAAGGAAGAACTAGGTATCTATGAGAAGGGGAGGGAGGGCTGAAGAAGATGGAGGGGGTGGGGCATGCAAAGTTTTGTTTGCTGTCTTTTTTATTTTGACTTGCTCCCATTTTTGTTCTTGGTTTTCTTTGATTTTTCTTTCTTGTTCATCTTTTTTGTTACATCTATTAGCAAAATGCCTGTATTCATGACATACCTTGCATTTGAAAGGTCTTTTCTTGTAATCCAACTGCTGAATGTGCATCCAGTTGTCGACTTCGAGCTTGATGGCTTCCTATAGTCCTTCTCCTAAATCGACTTCAATGCAGATCCTCGCGCATGTCTGCATGTTGTCTTTTGGTTCACTCCTGTCAATGTATTTTCCAACTGTGTTTCCTATTGCTCTAACGGAATCATCTCCCCAACAGTGCAATAGAAGATGCGGTAGCCTCACCCAAACCGGTACAGCGTTTGGGACATCTAGTTCCGAGTCAAAGTCCGGAGTCCATCTATTCAAATAGAGTCCTCTAGTATCCATAAAACACGAGCTACTTTCGAATATTAAATCCCTGACATCCTTGGATTCAAAGTGAAAAGTAAAGTATCCGCTGCCACAAAATCTAATGCCTATCTTCCCCTGCGTCACTTGGGACAAATTTCGCTCCACCCATTTCTGGACAGTTTTGGGAGAAGGCCATAAGCCTGTAAATTGACCGACAAGTCCTTTTTCTGACAGTGAGAGAGCTGCTCTGCAAGGGAGATTGGGAGGTAGGTTAATCTCTGGAATTTCTTGTAGTTTTTTAACGAACTTTGAGATTGCGAGGCGATTTCTCTGAGGGCCCATAGAAGAAATCAAAGAGGCGAAAGCATTTGCGGTCACATTTAGCAGTTGCTATGAGATGGTGTCTGATGGGTCAATGGACGGAGCCTCGCCCGGATCAGGCTCCGAGAGGGCCATGGCGGCAGCAGAAGGCCCAGGCTCTACACAGCGGTTCAGGATTCCTTTAGGTCATGCACAGCGTGATTATATCTACTTCTGCAACTCAGCTTTACAGTAACAATATGTGCCCTAATTCCTTCGCACGTGTGGAGAGAAGTAGCCCAAAACTTTGACTTCTTCTCCTTCCTTCGACCTCCTCTTCTTCGCACTTCTTTCCGTCTTTATGATCGAACTTGTGTGAGTGAGAGTGTGTTCTCCAAATGAGGTCGAGTGCCCTATATATAGGCTTCCTTGAGCCTCCTATTAGGCCGACTTGACATGTCCTTAGGCCGACTTGTTGCTCCATTAGGCCGACTTGATGCTTGCATGATTGACTTGGTCTTGGAGGGTCTTTTGACTCAAATAATTTTCTTACAATATGTAACACGCCCAAATGGGTCATTCATACATGACAATGACTCGATGACTTTATAACAAACCTAGAAGCATCCAATGGGTGCTTTGACCTATAAAAATAAATTCTCTTGAGCACGAAACCGATGCCTCAAGACTCACAATAATAAATTTATTTCTCTTTTCATTAAATACATAAATTCATGATTACATGTGTCATTATGAAGACCGAACCTAGTTACATATTTCAACAGAAACAGCCATGCTGAAGTCCACCTTTGAGACTATTCTAACAAATAGAAATGATTGATGGAACAGAAAAGGGATTTCCCAATGGCCAAAGATATCAGAAAGGTTTACCTGATTGGAAGAAAGATTCAGAAACCATAAGCAACAATGATACTGAGAGGGCAGAGATATACGAAGAAAATGCAAGCAGTGGCAACAAGGTAGAAATGCTCAGAGAAGCTCCTGAAAGGGACTTCAGCCAAACAAGGGGCAGAGGAGAATGTGAAGAATCAAAACATAAGAAGACAGTAAACACGCCAGTAAGAAAAACATTTTGATATCAACAGCAAGAAGTTAGTTGTTTTTCATATAGTATTTGAGCTATTCAAGGCTCTGTATGGAAATATCGCTTGGTATAATTGCACATATCTGAGAAAAGCACTTCTATGAAATGAAATGGGCATTTAAAAGCAAATAAATGACTAAGAAGTTACAAGTTGACAAAGCTAGGTGCTTGTGGTCTCCAATCTAGTTGGCAATGATTTCAACTCAAACCTGCTGGTGTCCATGCTTAAACTCTTTCCCAATCTATGCATGATGTGTCTGAATGGAGTAGGTTAGTTGGCATATAAGTTAAAAGAAAACCTGTGGTGGGAAGCTAAATAGCATGTAGCCTCCTCGTATCATTATTTCAGTTGTGCTTTTATTTTCATATTTATTCGAGTTTATCCCTTGATTTCAACAGCATTTTGTTGACATAGAATTGGTAAAACTTAAAAAGCACAAAGGAAGCCAAAACACATTTTCTCACCATAAAAGGCTTGCTAACAATAATTAACATACATCAAGATAATTCAGAGCTTTAATATGTCAGATATGCTCAAGATAAGATGGAGATCCTTCAAATATTTTGAAGCAGATAATGTGGACTTTTGTAGCACTCTTGAGAAATAAGGCATCAATATTTTATATGCACCCAAATGTTTTTTGAATAAGACTATGTTAGTGGGAATTTTTTTCATCAGACACAAATAAAATAGGAGCCATTAACTCATGTGTCACAAGTTGTTGACCGTCAAATTTACACAATTTAGGATTACCGATGAGAGGAATGGCTCAGAATGCATGCTCCTATAGCCAATTCCCATGTCCTCTTTTGTTGGCATCCACTTCAATAGCTCTAATCTACACAGCCCCACTGTCTTGCAGCTAAAGAAATTATTTTTAATAAGATATCTAGGAAAATAGGACCTTGACTATTGTTATTATTGCTTAATTTAAAATCAGGACTTAATAGAAAATCCAACCCAACAAAAGTAAATAAGTACTGAGCTTGCATTGGCCCTGTCTCAAATAAACCATGTCAAGATGATTATCTGGTGACTGGGGATATTTTTCATAAGCCTCAAATCGCTCTCATTGAAGCAATCTTTTATTCTTTGAAAAATGAAAAACATTTGTCCACTTACAGATTAAAATAGACATCATGAAAATATGAATTAAAATATCTAAAATGGTCCCTTTTTTCCTTTACAATATAATATAAGCCAGACAAACTTGCCTGTGTGATGTCTTAAATCTAAAGGGTGGTCCTTCATAAAAGTTCACCAAGAAGTCCTCTCCACATGTGGCAACACGAAATGGTCGCGTTGGTTTAAAGGAACAACTTAGAACACGCCTTGAATGCCCATCAAATTCACCAACATTTGTGCCAGAGTCCCACCTGCAACACTAAAGCTGAAAGTCATCATAAGTAATAGAAACCCTACTATTGTGATTCCATACATAATAGAAACAAGACGCTTGTCTAAAAGCCTAAGATAAAAACTTAGCAGCTTAAATGAGCTCCATGTTTGTTATCATTGCCATGCACTGTCATATGACATTAAATTGAGGTGCACAGAATAACAAAATGCAAGGAACATACAAAACCATGTAGAGATGATAAGGGTATGACATCTTTTAGAAAAAAAATTCAAAGAAAATAACAGAAATGTGCAGAAATGTAACTAGTCACCATCCTTCACAAATTAGGAAATAAGTTCAGAAAGTATTGGCTAGTTAACCCTAAAGCGAATCAATGGCATTTCCCGTCTATGGGCACATACGTCAGCTATCAAGACAAGAGAAAAATATAGTCAACGAAAGAACAAAGAAACACATTGTAAGCTCGCAGGTGAACAAATTGAATACATCATACAAAATGCCAAAGGGGCCTTGGTTCACTTACGAGGCTGACAAAGTGTTGAAACTTAAGCTATCCACCTGGGTTCCATTCTCACTATGGTCTACCCCACCCAAATGGCACAATAAAATGCAGTGTGGGAAGTGCAAGTCCCAATCAAATTTCGTGAAATAGATACCCCTCAGACCTATCATCTAAGGCTATGCATCGTAACGCTAATCATCAATTCAAGCATGCAACGTGGCAACAGAATTGAAGTCATCAAGGAGGCACATGCTTAGATATTACACTGCGCATGCTCAAGGCTATATTAAGAACACTAGTATGAAGCAGCTTCTCGAGTGTGGATTTTGTGCTTTATTGAGATTCTTCCAATCAACTAGTAGACCCTCCTGCATCCAACAAGAAGGCAGATGCATGTCAAGCTCAAGGAGAGGAGAATCAAATGTGCAATAGTGATAGGGGACACTATAATACTAGTGTGACATTTACATTGCAAAACAATCCCACTTGATATCCACTTATCTTGCCTCATCCTCAAAATCCAAGTAATGATAGAAGAATTTGAAAATATAGAATTACCTCAAGTCTTGCACAACCACTGATCCTTAAACGATAGGCCTATGGCCTATCTATTTCAACTTTTATCAACACAGATCTCTATGGAAATATAAGATGCTCTTTGTTGCTAATCATCAATAGGCATAACAAAATAATGGCTCTATCGATATCAATTACACAACATTCTATAACTTTGCACAAAACCATTTGTAAATTTATTCATTCTTTCAGATGGACACTCCATAAATTCCATGGTTGTAGGTGTTATTGCTCACCATGCATCAATTTAATAGATTGTAGAACATGTTACCACCTAGACTCTCACTTGGGGCAGAAGTCCAAATCACAAATGTGAGACCCCAATGGCAACTTAGGCAAGTACCCACTGTCACCTCGATACCCTGGCCTTTCTCACTTCAAACTATGGTTAGAACTAGTCAAAGTGGGGGGCTTCCATAAGGTTAACTAAGCTCAGTTTGTACAGTGTAGAGTGCGAGCAAGAGAGAGCTTAGCAACAACAAAACAAAAGGAAAAAGTGTTATGTGTTTTTATGGTTTTCGGGTGGTGGATGAAAGGGAATGACTAGTACCTTATTCATCTGGGGGGGTCATGCATGCAACTTAAGAGGGCTATTCTTCAAGAAATATTAGGAGCTATAAGCAACCAAGGTGATATGTCCTATAGCAGCCCTAATTTCGCAAATAGGACTTAACACATGTTACAAAGGGAAGGGACTCTCCATGGGGAGCTCCAGAAACAAATTGATCTAGAAGTAGCCTATCTAAAGAAGGGGAAATATGCTTTCACTCATTAAGGACATCTAGCGCATATAATTCCTTTTCCGTAAGACAAAGTGACATAGAGGCTATGATTACCTCTTCCAACGTAACAAGGCTACTCCTTTATGTGTCCCAAATTAATTTTGACAATCCAAACTTGCAATGAAAGACCTACCAACACACAGCAAGAATATCTACCACACATACATAAAGTTGTCCATGCAATTCTCAATAACGTACAAAAAATAACACACCTTTATTCCAAAGCTTAGAGGTTTTCTACTCGCAAGTTCTTTCATTTACCAAATTCCCAGTTTGCAAATGGAGAGAATAAACCCTTATATATTAGTTAAGCTCCATCTCCTCACCTTTATTCCAAAGCTTAGAGCCTTTCTACTCACAAGTTCTTTCATTCACCAAATTCCCAGTTTGCAAATGGAGAGAATAAAGAGTGAGATAGGGAGATCTGGCAATGGAGCTAAAATTGTCGAAGGCTCCTAAGTCTAATAATTGATGGCAAGGGAGGCAAATTGGAACCTAGCTCGTTATCAAAGTCCCCTAGAACCAATAGTGGGTCTAGTTGTATGATCCTAGGGAGATGTAGGAGCAAGGGATATTCCTAACATCTGAGGTCAAAAGAAAGAAGCTCTGAATAGATCTTTAGCTGCTCCTATGAGGTAGGGAGGTAACCAAACGAGCTAGGGTCACGGTCACCCTGCTCTGGAGTTGTTTGAAGCTATTTCTTCTAGTGCTTTGGGGACATGTGAACTGATGTACGGTTCAGCATCGTCGAATTGGTCTCAATGAAATTTGTCAATCCCCTAGAAGAGGAGGCTAATCCAAGACCCGAGATCTCAACCTTCTAATGTTTTGTGCACCATAAACTTATGCCAGTTGCTTAAGGTGTTGATCTGATGGATCCACATGAAAGTATAAGGTGATCATCCTGGTCATCCCAAGGTGGGGCATGGTGTGCAAAAAATGAGATCTATCGCTGAAAATCTCCCTAATGAAGAAGGCTAAGCATCGCTAGTCCTGGTACCTAAAGAAGGTAGAGAGGCAACCTCTCGAATCCTGATAAAAGGCAGTGATATCATCCTCTAATCTCATAATATAAGGGGCGCCTAAAAAGGAGGTGTGTCCCTATCTTTGGCTCCTGTAGGTGGAAAATTTGATAGATCCTATTTGACTGTGGTGTATGGTGGTCAGTCTCTATCCAAAGTCCATGAGAGGCAACTCGAAACCATCCCAGCGAGATCCTAAGCGAGTGCATCCAATTGACTATATGTCTAAGGGGGGCAGACTATGATGCCACCCTATAGCTCCAAAAACAGCGCTAGGTAAGACATCTTTGAGTCGAGGTTGGCCGGAGGTGAATGTACAAGTGACCTGAATGTAAAATCTATAGATATCCTCTCTAATGGCCTAATTCAATAACTATCGAATTGGCAAGAGATGGCTTGGTGCATCAAAGGAGAATCTGAATGGGGGAAGGTGCTCAAGTGAGATAGTTAGCGATTGGAGAAGCTGAGTAGCCTATAAGAACCAACCTCAAGCATGCCCTAAGGGGGAGGGATTCGAGGCAAGAACCTTCAATAAGCAAAGAGAAAGATATAGGTATCCTCAATAGCCATATTCCATCATACCATAAAACATGCATGGAGCAATAATCATGAAGCAAAGCATCATAATCTAACAAGATGGATCAAAGTCATGAAGATCACCAACAAATGAGCATGTCATCAATATCTATCAACACCAAGAAGTATGTTATTATGAAGCATCCAAGACAACCAAGACCATCAATAAACCAATCCATCTAGGAGGACTACTATGCTCAACAATCCTCAACCAACATAATGGAAGATCACCATCTCAAGGTGCATTATCAGCAAACGAAAATAAAAGGTATGCATCTCAAGCTCATCATCATACCTGCAAGTTAAACTTGCAAAACCTATCATGTAATGATAATCACAATTTACCACTCATGCTAATATGAGGGGAAATAGAAGATGTGCATATTCACACTTCATTAACCATTAAATGAAGGTGGAGTTTATTGAAATAGAATTCCCAACTTCAAGTAGATTAACTAAAAATACAAATAGGAGTCATTGCATTAGCATGTGGTTCAATGGAAATAAAAAATTCACTGGCTATATCCATCTCCCAAATTCTCCATCGAGAACAAGATTTTTTGATGCCAACCAGCACTATGTTCAAGGTGCAGTTGAGCTATAGCTGTGAGTAACACAACAAAGCTATAATCAAGCATCCAACAAATTCAGACGATATGTCACCTATGTATGGGTGTCTTGGACTTGCACTACACAAGGGAAGTGCCAATGCATGGTTGTAGGGTATGATTACTCAGCCAACATCAAACTAATTGGTAAAAAAGTAACCACCAATTTGGTTGTATAATTTAGTGTACTCAGCAAGTTTCACACCAACAACATAGCAAACCAACAAACAAGAGAATGTGTAGAATGTGGATAGTGATTACTCACACTCATGGTCAAGCAACTCATAATATAAAGCACCCAATTAACTAACTAGCATTGCAATATTACAACCAAACGATTTTTGAGAGCTATAGGGAACAAAGTGTATGGTTGTAAGTAGGCATTGAATATATGGCTAGTGTTAGGGGTTGAGTTGATACCAGATAAGATAAGATAATTATATTAATGTCCGATGAATGACAACAAAAGTAGGTCAATAGGATTGAAGAGTACAACCAATATGAATACAATGTGGGAGTGCAAGCACAACTCCTATAAATGTCAAAAATAATATAAAGAAAGAAACCTACATAAGTTTAACATCATAACAAATATATAAAACCATGACAAAGGTATGGTGATACAAAACATTGAATGAGTTTGGACAACTCAAGAACTTGTCAAGAGAGAGAGAGAGATCGGATGATGAGGGCAGTGAGGTCAAGGTCTTCAAAGTCTAATGGCCAGAGATCAAATGAATTGGTGATTGGGTTTAATCAATGGCAAAGTAGAGAATCAAGGCAATGTTGGAGTAAATTTTGTGGTTTACATAATATTCAAACAACAATTAAAACCTAGAATTGAAAATGAACCTACATATAATCACACAACAACAAATTCACACCATAGACAATAGAGATTTCTTCTTACCCTAGAACCCAAATGGCAAAAAGATTGAATTGGGATTTTATTATTATTAAAAAGGACATTGATTACAAAAGAGTGAGACACAAATTTAGTGTATTGTTACTCCCTAGTAGGCAATCTTCCAAATGACCATGGCTCAACAACAATCTTCACTCATTGTAGGAAAGATTCAATGTCTTCTTCTCATTTGATCAAGCAAACTACTTCCTTGAGCTCTCATATTTGTTATTGCCCTTCTTCATTTCCTCCTCCTCTCTCCTCTCTGTTCCATTCAATGCTCTTCTTCATCACAGCCTTCATTTTTAAAGGGTTGCCTTGAAAGGCTAACCATCACAATGGTTCATTTCAATTTCCGAGGAAATTTTGAACATTTTCTCAACTTTGCCAAAAAAACAATTCAATGCTTACAAAGTTTACAAAGAGATTTTGATGAGGATCCAATTAGAATTAACCACAACACATGAATAGAAATCTAGGCTAACGAGGGGGTTGAAATGGGTGATGCAGAATGAAATTAAATGGAAGAGAAATGTTATTTACCCCCTCCCATGACATTTAGTCCACAAACACTTGGCTAGGCATCATAACTCTAATTTTCAATTCAAGCATGCAACTATGGCAAGGTAATTAAAGTCATCAAGGACGCATGTGCTTAGCTATTACACTATGCTTGCTCCAAGCTTTATTAAGGACACTAGCATGAAGCAACTTCTCATTGTGGGTTATGTGCTCTGTTGAGTTTTGTTAAATTTGGACAACTAGGTCCAAACTCCATGTTGTGATGCTCAAATTAAGAGGCTAATATTTTTGTTGGATTCCTCTTTCGGAGAGGTGTAAAATCCATATAAAATATATCTTAATCCAATGAGCAGAACATTTATTTTGAATTTATTATTTATAATAAATTATATGTGCAGGTCGGCCTTAAGGTTTTACACCCCCAGCAGATGTGTCACACACCCCAATGATAGATATAAATAGAGGCAAAGTTGGAGAGCATTTCACAACAACTCAACACACATCTTCTTCTCTCATCTGATTTAGTACGAGCTCCTTGGAGGATAAGTTCAGCCCACACGTGTGAAGAAGAAGGACGAAATTGGTTCTCCCGCCGTTTCATGCTGCCCGAATTTATGACTGAAAGGGTTTTTCTTTGAAGTTGACCCGGTAATTGACTTTGAGCCAACACATGAGTAGAAAGTGAAAATTGTTGGAAGTTCTGATTTCAGAGGTCGTACAGACTGGCACGGTCCCGAGTCAAACAGGTTGACCGAGTGATAGCTAACGTTGACTTTTAGCTTGCTGCCCTGCGTTGACTTTTTCTAGACAGCGTTGACTTTTTGGAGTTGACTTGGGTTGACTCGTTTGCTGATTGGAGGACTGTTGTGACACATTCTGAGTTGGCTGACCAAGGAGACTTTGCTGGTTGAAGCATCCTGTTGACCGCCGTAACGCACCACCACATTTTTCTATTTCTGGTTTGTCTTCTATAAGATCCACTTATATGTTCTATCAGCGTTTTACTTAACTATTTGTGTGATTGCTGTAAGAAAAGTAAAGTTGCTTCAAGCATAGAACATCTACAAAAACTTACATGGTATCAGAGGTGAGGTGAAGACAAGCCCTATCTTTAGCAATCACCATCGGAGGAAATGGGTTCCACAAGTTTTGAATTCAAGGAGAATGACAAGCTCACTGGAAGGGATGACTTCCATGCCTGGAAGATGATATTAGATCTCAAATTGGAAGACCATGATCTCTTGGATCATGTACTGGGTAAGATTCAAGAACCTCCATCCAATGCCACCGCTGCTGCTAAAAACAAGTATAAGAAGGGGAGATCAAAGCAAAGCTGATGATCAGGGAATCCATACATAAGACTCTGGTTGCCTATATATCTGAGCTAGGCACATCCAAGGAGATGTATGAAAAATTGATCCTGATGTTCAAAGTAAACAATGTGAACCAAGTGCTATTCCTCAAGAATAAATTGAAGAATATGAAGAAGGGCCAAGATGAGTCTGTTCAAACTTACTTTCTGAAATTGATCGAAACAAGGAACAATCTGCTGGCTATTGGGGAGACAATAGCTGATCGTGAGATGGTTCTCACCGCACTTGGAGGACTCCCATATGAATGGCAAGTATTCACCACTACCATTCTCAATAATAATACCATTCCTAACTTTGACGAGCTTCTGTCTAGATGTATGCAAGAAGAAACAAGAATGAAGGAATTCGATAATAACAGAAATGCTGCTTATGGTGCTCATTCTCAAAAGAAGAACTCCGGTGGTCCTAAGGACAAAGGAAGAACAAGGACTCAAGAAAAGAAGGGTAAGTGTTTCACTTGCCATAGGCCTGGTCACTATGCTAGAGAATGTCCCTTCAAGAAGGATTCTCCCGATAGTGATGATAACAACAACAACCGGAGGAATGGGAATCGAAGAAACGACGGATCTAAAGGAAAGAGGAAGGCTCCCTCTGGTGGAAACAATCAACCTTCTAAAAGGTCTAGAAACTTCAGGTATGAAGAGTCTAATGCTGTTGATAAAATAAATGAGTATATTCTTGTATCTGCTCTCTCACATACATATCTCCACACAGCCATGTGGATGGTGATAGATAGTGGTGCCTCAAGACACATCCTTGGTTTCAGGAAGCACTCTACGACATGGATGAGAGGATACCAATCTGAAAATTATCACAGAATCAATGCCACGTATCCAGAAGTAGAGGACGGGGGCTGAGCACTCCCCTTGTCTCCGTCAGAGCCTTCTGCCATTTGCAGACTATTAGTCTATGTACCAAAATTGAAAAAGAACCTTGTGTCTGTATCAGCCATGGAAGACAAAGGGTTCAATGTAACATTCTCTGATGGAAAGGTGCTCATGTGGAAGAAGAGCTTCAAAGAAGCTATCTCGATTGGTTTTAGAGTTGGCACACTCTACCAGGTTGGAGGAAGTCCGCTGGGAGCAATGACATGTGATACTATTCGACAAACCGAACTATGGCACCGAAGGTTTGGACACCTTCATTACAAGGTCCTTCCCGACAAGGAAGGTGCTGCGCAGAGATGCTGACTTTGAAATAATCACATGAAGGTGTATACTGAGGCACGAAGAGCTTTACTGGGGGACCTTTCCCCTCAAGTGTCACAAAGACATCTGATATTTTGCAACTGGTCCATTCTGATCTATCTGGTATGTTGCCCGTGACATCCCTGGGAGGATGTTCCTACTACATGACATTCACTAATGACTTCTCTCGCAAAACCTGGATATACTTCTTGAAGAAGAAGGATGAGGCTTTCATGTGGTTCCGTACCTTCAAAGCCTTGGTGGAAAATATGACCGGAAAGAAGATCAAGATTTTGAGGACTGACAATGGCACTGAATATGAGTCAAATGGGTTCAAAGACTTTTGCAGAGAAGCTGGCATTAAGAGGGAGACTACCACTGCATATACTCCTGAGCAGAATGGTGTTGCTGAACGCAAGAATAGGACTATTGTGGAAGCTGCCCGTGCCATGCTATGTGACGAAGTCTCACAAAGTTCGTGAGAAGAGCGCAAATGCTGTGTGTACATTCAAAGCAGAGTACTTATCATTCACATCTGTGACTCCAAAACCTCCAGAAGCCGAAGAGGTTTTCACTGGTAAGAAACTTGATGTCTCACATTTTAGAATTTTTGGATGTCACATAACATTTTTAATGCTACGTAATATGAGAAAGAAAAGAGAAGTAAGTGATTGCCTTAGGGAAGAAAGGAATGTTTGTGGGCTACGTTGAGACTTCTAGAGGCTACTGAGGGTCTGTAACCAAAGTCAAGAGTAAAATGTACTAGCGTCTCTCCATACAGCGAAGATGCTTCCACACGAAGAAAGTAATCTATCTTCCGAGATCCCAGGAAGATCATGAAGCAAGGCTTGGAAATCAAGAAGAACTGAAGGATGAGACGATGCCTGATGTTGAAGGACTAATGGACCTGATTGATCCACCTCCTTCACTGGGAAAGAGACCATCATGGCTCGGGGCCACCGCCTCGAAGATCTTTGAGGGACCGCCTGCGCCCCAGGGGGACGTGAAAACGAAGCGATTGTGAATACCAAGGGTATCTAGCTGCCATGAGTACTATTGTACAATCTGAACCTGGATCTTTTGAGGAAGCCGTAAAGTATCAAGTCTGGAAGGATGCTATACACGAAGAATATGAGTCCATAATGAAGAATGATGTCTGGGATGTGGTCCCAAATCAGTTGTCACCGCGAAATGGCTCTACAATATCAAACATGGATCTGATGGGAGTGCTGAAAAGTTTAAGGCAAGATTTGTTGCCCGTGGCTTCTCTCAAAAGGAAGGAATAGACTATGATGACATATTTGCACCTGTGGCACGATATACCACCATTCGATCAATCATAGCCCTTGCTGCTACGCAAGGATGGAGTCTTCATCGGATGGATGTCAAGACCGCTTTTCTGCATGGTGCAATAAAGGAAGAGGTGTATGTGGAACAACCTCTGGGATTTGAAGTTCAGGATCGAGACACTCATGTATGCAGGTTGAAGAAAGCCCTCTATGGGTTAAAGCAAGCACCCAGAGCTTGGTACGAGAGGATGGATAGTTACTTGATGAAGCTGGGCTTCACTCGAAGTAATGCTGATCCGAACCTTTACTTCAAGGTTGTGCAGGGGAAGCCTCTCATTCTAGTGCTATATGTGGATGATCTCTTCCTGACAGGTGCTGACCCTCTCATTCATCAATGTAAGAGGGAGCTCGCTGCTGAGTTCGAGATGAAGGACCTAGGACTGATGCACTACTTCCTAGGCCTGGAGGTCTGGCAGAGACCTGGAGAGATTTTCCTTTCTCAAGGAAAATACATTGTGAAGCTTCTGGAAAGATTTCGAATGGTGGACTGTAAGTCCGTGTCGACACCGATGGAACTCAACTTTAAGAAGTTGAGTGGCAGCGCTGCTGGGCCTATTTTGGCCAATCCTACTGAGTATCGTCAACTCATAGGAGCTTTGATGTTCTTAGTGAACACCCAACCGGATATATGTTTTGCAGTGAACACTTTGAGTCAACAGATGGTTGAGCCTCATCATTTTCACTGGGTTGGTGCCAAGAATCTTCTGAGATATCTTCGGGGCACGATAAACCATGGGCTGAGATACGCTGCCGGGAGTGTGACACTCCGTGGATATACTGATGCCGATTGGGCTGGCAGTGTGGTGGATCGTAAGAGCACATCGGGATGCTGCTTCAATCTTGGTTCTGCTTCGATCTCATGGATGAGCGGGAAGCAGAAGTCGGTGGCTTTGAGCACCGCTGAGGCCGAATACATTGCAGCAAGTATGGCCTGTTGTGAAGCAGTTTGGTTGCGAAAGCTCTTTAGTGAGTTGTTTGGACATGTGCTAGATACCACCGTGATACTCTGTGATAACCAGAGTGGGATTCGCATGATTGAGAATCCTGTGTTCCACGACCGATCCAAGCATATTGATATCAGGTACCACTTTATCCGGGATATGGTACAGCGAGGCGCCGTAAGGCTCGATCATATAGGAACTGATGAGCAGGTCGCGAATATTCTCACTAAGCCCCTGGGGAAGGTCAAGTTCCTAACCTTCCGTGAGAGTCTTGGTGTCGTGGAACAACCCTATGATGTGGGTCCTGTTGGACGATGAGCTCTGGGAGCTCTGGGGGGCTTTGGGGATAGCTTCTCGGAGCTATAAGCACTCATAATGCTTCTGCCCCACCCTTGTGATTATTGAGCTGGTTCGCCTCTCATTTATCTGTGCCCCGTATGCATCCTACCCATTGAGTTCGGGGCTCATGGGAAGTACCTCTCATTTGGCCAATGAGGTGGGAAAAGCTAGAGACTATTAGCAAAGACTGATGGACGCATCAGAGATTGCCGTACTCTCTATCTAGGATGGCACGGTCCAACCACTTGATCCGGGATCAAGTTTAGTGAGGTCTGGGACCTCTGCCTGACTTCGGGTCAGATGAACCAACTTTGGGTTGGTTGGATACTCTTCATGAGTTTGATAGAGGTTTGGAACCTCTGGACTGATTATGTCAGTCGGGGGATGATGTCTTTGTGACTGACCCACTTCTGTTCTGAAATAAAGAGGCCAGCAAAGCAAGTTACGGCGAGATGACGCACGATGTTTGATTGCACTGATGGATGGAGTTCTCCCTAGTTGAGAGGGAGTGTTAAATTTGGACAACTAGGTCCAAACTCCATGTTGTGATGCTCAGATTAAGTGGCTAGTATTTTTGTTGGATTCCTCTTTCGGAGAGGTGTAAAATCCATATAAAATATATCTTAATCCGATGAACAGAACATTTATTTTGAATTTATTATTTATAATAAATTATATGTGCAGGTCGGCCTTAAGGTTTCACACCCCCAGCAGATGTGTCACACACCCCAATGATGGATATAAATACAGGCAAAGTTGGAGAGCATTTCACAACAACTCAACACACATCTTCTTCTCTCATCTGATTTAGTACGAGCTCCTTGGAGGATAAGTTCAACCCACACGTGTGAAGAAGGAGGACGAATCTGTACGACTGAGAGGAAGGACGAATTTCTGCAGCTAGGGTTTTGCTGGAAGTTTGACCAGCGTTGACTTTGGTCAACACATGGTCCGAAAGGGCTAAAAATTGTTGGAGAGTTCGATTTCAAGAGGCCGTACACTTTGGCACAAAGATCGAGGTCAAAGGGTTGACCGAACTGTAGCTGTGTTGACTTTTAGCTTGCTGCCCTGCATTGACTTTCTGGACAGCATTGACTTTTTTGGAGTTGACTTGGGTTGACTCGGTAGCTGATTGGAGGATTGTTGTGACACATTCTGGGTTGGCTGATCAAGGAGACTTTGCTGGTTGAAGCATCCTATTGACCGCCGTAACGCACCATCACATTTTTTCTGTTTCTGGTTTGTCTTCTATAAGATCCACTTATATGTTCTATCAGCATTTTACTTAACTATTTGTGTGATTGCTGTAAGAAAAGTAAAGTTGCTTCAAGCATAGAACATCTACAAAAACTTACAAGTTTCTTTCAGTCAATGGTTCCGGTAGACCCTCTTGCATCCAACAACGAGGCAAAGGCATTATTGGTATATCAAGGTCTTGTCAAGCTCGATGAGAGGGAAATCAAGTGCCAAACAATGATAAGGGGCACTATAGTAGTAGTTTAGCATTTACACAGTGAAACAATCCTGCTTAATATCCTCCTATCTCACCTCATCCTGGAAATCCAAGCAAAAGGCAGAAGAATTCAAAAAAATAGATTTATTTTAGGTCTTGCACAACCACAAGACCTAAGTGGACCTCTAAGAATGAGGGACTTGAAATGGGCTAAGGCATAATCAAATTAAAGCAGGGCAGAACGTTTCTTTTACCCCTTCCCATGACATTTAATCCACCAACACTTGGCTACGAATCATAACTCTAATAATTAGTTCAAGCATGCAACTACGGTGAGGGAATTAAATTCACCAAGGAGTGTGCTTAGTTGTTACACCATGCATGATCCAAGCTCTACTAAGAGCACTAGTATGAAGTGGCTTTTTGAATGTGGATTTTGTGCTCTATAGAGTTTCTTCTAGTTGGTGGTCTGGTAGACCCTCCTACTCTAGAATCTTTGGTTATTAACAGAGGCCAAGGTCCCTAGCATCCTTGCGAGGATCTTGTAGGGCATGCTACCATTTCTTGCAGGTTCTCCAGGGGTTTGGTTATTGGGCAATCTTTGGGTTTGTCTCATTACTTGCTCAAGGAAATAGTGGCTAATCATAATTGGTCTAGATGCTTTGTCATGTGCAAATTACAAGAGGTAAGGAGAAGCATAAGGAAGTGTGCAACAGATATCAAAGGCATAGTGTGCCCTCACCAACTCCTCCCAATGGTGGTTGAGGTGACAAGAAGAATGGGACAAGAAGTTCTTCGTGGAAGCACAAGTTCGAGATGATCAAGCAATGGAAATCAATATTCTATTGTATGCACTCTAAGAAAAAGACCAAGCACATCTTGACCTTATGCATAGTTGCCAAAGGAGGTATGAAGTGGTAGACAAAGTGGACTCCATGTACTCGCTATTCTCCAAGATTGAGAGCCATCATCAACTTGGACTCCATCTACTCGCTAGTTTCCAGGATTGTGAACCAACATCAACTTCTAGCTCTCCCCATGCACTCATGCTCATCCAACGTCAAGGAGGAAGCATCTACAAATTCGTTTCCTTTCATTGTGACCACAAACTCCAAAGAAGAAAAAGATATAGCAAGAACTTCAGCAGACGTGGACATGCAGCCAGCGAAGTGCACCACGGAGAACCAGGTTGGAGAAAAAGAAGATGCCCCTCGTGGGCAAACTTAATGCAATATTCTGTGTTTGGTTACATGCTTCGTCAGAAACCCCTCGTGGGCCAAACTAAATGCAATTTTCTGTGTTTGGTTACATGTTTTGTCAGGTAGCTTTTCTTTTAAATCCGTGTATGGCAATATACTTGACAGATCTATAGTCATAGGGTTTGAACAGGGCAGACAAATCAGTTTTTGAAGAAAAAATTAGCTTTTTTGGATCATTATACCTGCAAGTGGTGGTCAGACTCTTCCTTTTTTGTATTATTAAGCTGTTCAGTTCAGTCACAGCTCTCTTTCAGACAAATATTAACCATTTCTATTTTTTTTTTCAAATAATATTTCAAAATCATAAAAACCGCCGATAAGAAAGATGGTCGATTGTTGCATATCAAAATTAGCTGGTCCTAAAAGCAATAAAACTCCGACCCAAGATCAGAAGTACAACCCAGATATGAGTTTGTGATCTAACAGCAAAGTGGAGAATTCTCCGGCCAGTTTCGAGTTCTATCCCCGCTAGGGACAGTAACACTCTTCCAGTAACTATTAAATAGAATTAAAACTATTTGGATCTCGTGCCCTGGAGGCGGTAGATATTGTCCAGGCTGAGCTACGGTCGGATCCTCATGCCCAGGTGCCAACTTTCAGCTATGTTTCTTAACTATACGATAGACTTGTATATGTGTCTAATGGTACCAAAATACTCAATTGCACCTACTAATGCCAAGCAATAAATAAAAATTAACTTTGAAAACAGAGTTGAGAAGAAATGAGTGACTCACATGAAAGCCCGGACCATTGATTTGCCTTTACTGTCTCCACATACAACGATCCGCTGTCCATCGGCAGACCACTCGAGATCATCAATCCTTCCAGCGAGAGCCTTGTACTCATATTTGAGTGTATGATCCGAACCTCGTCCCCAGATTCGAACTGTGCCAGAAGTGTCCCCTGATGCAACCCACTCTCCATTCGGTGAGAAGCGAGCCACAGTTACTGGATATGAATGTTCTCCATAAACAGAAGCTTCAAGGGGATTGTCCAGGTTTCTCATGATCACGGATCGGCCATTGCAGTATATGATAGAGTTGGTCTTCGCATCTCCTGCTATGAGAATCCCACGGCCCCTCTCGGTTGAAGGAACGCAGGCATGAGTCTCAATGAGCTTGGCCATACTAATATCCAAAATCAATCAACTCGTATGCGAAAATTAAGAGAAAACAGGCTTATGGGTAGGATTATGGAGCCTTATCTGCCGATTTTTCTGTTAAAATTGAAGGAAAAGTAAACCCGAGGGATTGGACCTTTGATGGCTTGTCTCAGAGGGGTCGATTTGTATTCTAAACTTTGTGCAAAACAGGGCTCATGAGTAGAATTTGGAGGGCTTATCTAAGATGGGTCAGTATTTTCTGCTAAATTGGCGATAAGCTTTTTAAGTGCAATAGACTCTAAAGCCTCAGTTTTTTTCTGCTAAATTGGCGATAAGCTTTTTAATTGCGATGGACTCTAAAGCCTCAAAATCATATCATACTGCAGAATGAGAAAGATGAATGCACTACACAGCAGTGGACGGGATTGGAGTCCAGAAAGGGCTCACGCGATTCGATCAACTGACACCAAGAAAAAGGGCTTGTAATGGATTGAAACATTCAGGGAAAAATGCAGGGAATGAATATAAAAACAGCACACAATTTAATCTAATCACAATATGGTAATACTTCTGCAATTTACTCGAAAGCTACCATGTGGGTAGCAGCTGGTCAGTGTAAAAGCAGATTCTCGTGTCATCACCTCCTTTAGTTGATGTAATGCAATGCCCTGATATGATATACAAAACCAAGTCGCTACAAATGATTCTGCTCTGATTGTATGTACGTTAGATCTGACCGGTATTTTCCCTCATTCCCCTCATGTTTACAGTTCCAACCAACTTTCCAAACCATGTAATCATGCGAGGTACTTAAGTAAACATGAAAATCGTTTGCGCGATAAGGATACACATGGATGTAGATGAATTTTTAATCATGTAAGGAGCACATTTTCCAGCTAATTTTGGTTGGAGAAATTGAAGTTTTAAATTGATAAATCTATATCATGGAACTGTTAAGAGTTTTTAAGATAATATTGTTGAAAAAATCTGTAGTTTTAAATGGTCAAGTCAATCGAATTGAATGTTTGATTAATCTATTTGGTAAGTATTAAATATATTTTTTATTTAAAAATACTATCGAAATATTGGGATTTTACCCAAAATCATGTTGTCCAATTCCATTAAAAATTAGAAAAATCGACTCAATAAATTATTTTTATTAATGAATGTATATTATTTATTAAAAATAATAATTTGATAATTTTACTAGAAGAGAAGTTAGACATTTGATAATGGTTTTCTAAGAAGCCCAATAAATTATTTTTATCAATAAATGTATATTATTAAAAAAGTTAATTTATTAATTTATTATAAGAGAATTAGGTATTCAATAATGGTTTTATGAGAAGTCTTCCACATTCCAAAAGAAAAGCTTTATTTTTTTTTGAAATTATATTTTGTTTTTTCTTTTACTTAATTTTTTGTATGGTTTGAGTGGGCCTAATGGCTAAGAGCATGTATTTCTTTCTAACCGGGGCTATGTTCAAATCCAAAGATAGATTCGGTATGTATACCTCCATAAAGTTTGAGGATAATGAAATTAAAAAAAGAGTATTTACCAACACATGGCATCATTTGCAAGATGGCTTATAACCCTTGTTTAGGCATATTGGATACAAGCTATTTTGGATTTTTTTTAGAGAAATTAGATGATATCCATTCATATGTATATTATGAAATTGTGGTAGTCAAACTTCAAGCCCTACATAGAAGCTCTAACAATAACCCCATTATGGGTTAGACTATACAATCTTCCTTTGGAGTATTTGGATCATGCAACCTTAACTCATAATGCAGTGTTTGGATCATGCAACCTTAACCCATAATGCAATATTTGGATCATGCAACCTTAATTTATAATGCAATTTGTTGGTTACATACCTCTCCTTGGCTTCAAAACCAAACATTATGATTTCACTACCTACATTAGGATATGTATATGTGCATAGTTAATCAAATGACTTTCTCACCACATAGTGATGGAATGTGGTGATTGAAATATGTCCCAACCCTTGGACTATGAGCACCTTTTTTTTCATTGCAATGTTTGCTTCAAGCATGGTCATGTGGTAGACTCTTGTCTGAAATCTATGTCATCTCTATTTCCAAATGGAAAAGTTCAAAAGCAGTGGAAAAAGTCAAAACTAGAAGACCATTTGGTAGATCCAATTAAGACTCTTAGGGCTCAATACTTGCTCCTTTACCAACCACAACTACTAGAATGCATAAGGGCAATGAAGAATTCATTTTCACTAATGTGGCCTAAGAGGCAATCCTTATCTAGTTGATTAGTGTCTCTAAAGTGGGGAAGAAAATACAAGAATTAGATTTGTCATATCAAGAAAGGGAGCCAATTTTGATGACTTCAATAGACATAGAGAAACCATTGATGATGTATATATAATGATAATAAATAATTCATATGTTGGTTGGAATGTCGCTGGGAGAAATTCAAGGAAAAGGGTCATAAATGAAGCTTGATTGTTTATTTTAAATGGAGAGCCAATTACCTTTTGTTAACTAGAGAGATAATAAGGAGAAAAAGAAACACCTTTAAATGTCTAGCTATCAACCCTTAGCTAGCAAAGAAACATTAAGTCATCAAAGGAAAATACTTTGAGAAAGAAGGTCTTGTCAAGTAATATATTGTCACTAACAACGTCATGACTGTAAGGTGACACTTAAGGGGTGAATACTTCCTTATAGTTTTTTGAAGGCCTTGTTTGTTAGTTGGGGTTAATTTGTTTTGGGCCTTTCATTCTAGCTTTGGAAATTCTCATTCTAAGTCAACCCTCCATCTCTTTATGAATCCTTAGTTGATGAAACAAACTCAAGGCTCCATTTCCTTATTAACCCTTAGCGAACAAAGTGAAACCAATCCTTTATCTCCTTATCAACCTTAGTTAGTTAGTTAGGTGCATAATCTTAGTTGTAACTAACTATACAAAAGCAATCAAAGGGATAAAAATTGAATATCAAACTCTTGACTTAATTTTGTATGTATCAAAACTTTAAAAATATTAATTGTGAATATGCATTTTCTTCATTGCAATATCATTTGTTTAAATTGTTTTAATAAAAAAAAAAGGATGCCCCGTGGGCTCTCCTTGTGTTTGCAAATGAAAGAGGAATATGTCATATATAGATCGTGGGTGATTCAAAGGTTATTATTCACTTGTTCAAAGGGAGAAGGATTCTAAATACTATGATCTTGGAGTGATGGCATAAATGGATTCACGAGTTGGAAGAATCCATGGAGGGAATTGAGATCAATCATATATACAATATCTCTGAGTCAAGAGACTCATTCTACAAACCAATATGAGGGGGATGTGTAAGTTTGTCTATCTGTCTACTCCCCTTTAAAATAAAATAAAAGTTAAAAATTATGTTCTAAATAGAAAAATAATGTCGGCTATAATATTAAAAAAAAAAAAAATGAATATGTTGTAAAGTAATTAGAAGTAAATAAAAAATAAAAAAATGTGTGAGTAAGATGTTTAAGTAAGTAAAATATAGAGACAAATTGCGCGCACTCTGGAGCTCCCTGCTGCTACTAAGACTGCGACAGGCCTGCGTCTATTCTAGGGCTCACGCCCATGGAGGTGCAGGGCACTCCCCAAGCGCCTCCCTCCCCTCCTCCGCCGCCCTCGACTGCTGAGGCCTTCAATCGCCTTTTAGCAGGACTTCCCAAGAAGAAAATCTCAGAAGCTGCGAAGTTTGTCAAGAAATTGGGATGATATACCAGAGATCTCCCTTCCTGCAGAAACCCCGATTCAGGTTGCTTTATCTCTGGCAGAACGAGCTCTCGTAAGCCAGTTCACCGAACTATGGCCATCCCCCAAAACTACTGAGAGTTGGGTAAACAGAAATTGGGCGCCATTGATCAAAGAAAGTGTTACTTCTTATTTTTGGGGGAGAGGATTCTTTCTCTTCGAGTTCTCCTCAAAGGATGACAAAGATCTGATATTCCAAAATGGCCCCTACTTCATGGGCCCTCAGGGTTTATATCTAAATAAGTGGACTCCGAACTTTGATCCTGCAGTGGATGTGCCCAAAGCATTCCCGGTGTGGGTTAGACTCCCAAATCTTCCAGTTCACTGCTGGAATTGGGACTCTCTGATGCATATTGGAAATGCCCTTGGGAAGTTCATTGATCAAGAAAACAACAAGGACCAATATGACTGCGCCAGGATTTGCGTGGAAGTAGATCTGGAAGTAGGGCTGCCAGAGGCCATCAAAATCAATGTCGGAAATTGGTCGCATGTGCAGAAACTGGACTATGAACAGCTGCCCTTCAAATGCCGAAAATGCCATGTCTATGGCCACTTTGCTAGAGGTTGTCCGTCCAACATTGAAGCAGAGTAGGGGAAGGAAGACGGTTGGAACCAAGTCAAGCGCTCCAAAACTTCTCACAAGAAGACGGGAGGCCCTAATGGCAAAGGTCCTCATTAGGCCTCTACTCAACAGATCCCGCCCAAGGCCGCCCCAGAAAACAAGTTTGAACTTCTCAGTTCGCATCAAGAGGACACCCAGGAGGTTGAGGCCCAAAAGGTTGTGACTCCGGACAAAGGTAATCCTTCTGCCTCTTCCAAGGATGCAACTGTTGCAGAAAGCTCAAAAGAAATCCCTGTTGAAGCCGAGGAAGAGGAGCATGAGACGGAAGACTCAGAGGAGGAAGGAGAAATAGGTGACTCCCAAGCCTCTGTTAGGAGATCCACAAGAGGCCGCAAAACATATCGGGAGAAAAGAGAGCAAGAAACGTTCAAGGATAAGTTACAGGGCAGCCAACCAACTCTGGAAAAGATGTTAGCAAAAAAGCCAAAGATGGCGAGGAACCAGCCACAAGGCTCCAAGGGAGCCCAGCAAATCAAAGGTAAATAATGAAAATAGTCTCCTGGAATTGTAGGGGTATGGGGAGCAAAGTCAAGGAAGAGGCCATAAGAAATCTAATAAGAATAGAAGCCCCGGACATATTCCTTATCCAGGAGACCAAGCTGGAGGACTCAATCTTCCTCCAAACAAGTAAAAAATCTGGAGCAAAAGTAGAGCAAAAGCTGTCTCAGCCCAAGGAGCCTCTGGAGGGTTGGGCACTCTTTGGAATGATAGTAAGTTCTCGTTAGTCTCTGAAACTTCTAACACTCACTGGCTGCTCCTAAAAATGCAGCATTTAGTCACCAAAGAATATTTTTGCCTCTTCAATGTCTATGTGTTGGTCAATGCTGGAGAAAAGAAGGCCTGTTGGGACTCTATAAGAAGCCAAGCAGATTTTGGGAACCTAGACAATATCATCATTGCAGGCGACCTCAATCTCACTCTTCATTCCTCAGAAAAGTGAGGAGGTTGCATTGTGCGAGATCCGGCGAGGGAATGGGCAAAGGATCTTATCCATGATTGGGACTTGCTGGACATCAAGCCCTCTTCTGGTAAGTTTACTTGGTCGAATAAAAGAGTAGGCCCTGGTCATATTGCAGCAAGACTAGATATATTTTTTGTCCATAGTTCCTTCCTTCTACTTGGATTAGATGCTAGTATGCAAATTATTCCTTGTAGCATATCTGATCACAATCCTATCAAGCTTGATCTCTGGGCTCTCCTCGATATTGGACCCATCCCCTTCAGATTCAGCCCCCTATGGGTCAAGGAACCCAAATTTATGTAGATTGTCAAGGAAAGTTGGTCTCAATCAGTCAATGGATCACCTTTCTATGTGTGGGAGGAAAAGCTCAGAAGAACAAAAGCTGCCCTAAAGAGCTGGGCCAAAACTCTTCCTAATCCAGCATTTGAAAGGAAAAGTCTCCAAAAGCAACTTGAAGCTCACCATCTGCTCTCAGAAGAGGCACATGTAACCAGAGAAATTCTTGATAAGGAGGTTCAGCTCCAACAGAGCTTCCATAAAGCCTGCCTGGTTGAAGAAGAGTTTTGGAGGATTAAATCTCACTGCCTTTGGCTCAAAGCGGGAGACAGAAATTCCTCTTTCTTTCACAAGCAATCTCAAGCCAGAAAATGCTTCAATTCCATCACTGAGATCAAGGAAGATAACTCCATCCATAAAGACTTTGCAAGCATCAAATGAGCAGCTTTTCTACATTTTCAAAATCTGTACAGGGAGGATGTGAATCTGGTTCATAATAATGACCTATTGGACGGGGTCCCCCCTTCAATCTCTGCTGAGATGAACCTCCTGCTTGATGCTAAAGTCACCAAGGCTGAGGTCAAGAATGCTCTCTTTGCCATGGACCCAGACAAAGCCCCTGGTCCTAATGGGTTCTCCGCCAGATTTATCCAATCCTGCTGGCACATTGTGGAAAATGATCTCTATAAAATGGTTCAAAAATCCCAGGACTGTCAGAAATTTGGAGGTAGTACAAACTCTGCGTTCCTTGCACTCATCCCCAAGGAGAAAGGCGCCAGATCCTTCAGCAGATTTCGTCCCATCTCTCTTTGCAACACTGGCTATAACTTAATCACCAAAGTAATAGCTAACAGGTTGAAATACCTTCTCCCCACAATAATCCCAGAAAATCAAGGGGGCTTTATTCATGGTAGACAGCTTGTGGACAATTTCACTTTAGTTCAAGAGGCTATTCTCTCAAGCCAGCAGCGCAAGGAAAAAGGTATGGTTATCAAACTGGACTTAGCAAATGCCTTTGACCGTGTTAGGCATAGTTTTCTCTTGAATGTTCTGAAGAAATTTGGATTTGGTGAGAAATTTATAAACTGGATTCAGGCCTACATTTTGGAGCCATGGATTGCTCCCCTTGTAAATGGCAGAGCTACTGGTTTTTTCAAAGCTTCAAGAGGACTAAGGCATGGCTGTCCTCTTTCTCCCCTTTTGTTTGTCCTCCAAGCCTCAATTTTAAGTTTCCATCTAAACAAAAAAATGCAAGAGCAGGAGATCTCAGGTCTTTGTATTGCAAGAGGAGTCAACAGTATCAATAATGCCCTCTTTGCAGACGATACTTTGCTTCTGGGGGCTGCTTCGATACATTTGGCCAACAGATTCAAAGAAGCTATAGACGAGTATTGCTTAGCGTCGGGAAGTAGTCTCAACAAGGGGAAATGCCATATTTATAGCTGGAATACTTTGTCAAACTTGCTCAGCTCCATTGCAAGATGTTTTGGCTTTGCAGCCTCTCCATCTTGAACTTCTTTCAAATACCTTGGGCTCCCTATCTTCTTCAAGCGGGCCTTCAGTAGGGATTGGCTCCCCCAAGTGGAAAAATTCAAAAACAAACTTCAGGCTTGGGGTTTCAACTAGCTTAATATTGCGAGCAAATCAGTTCTCATCAAATCTGTCCTATGCAGTCTTCCCCTTTTTCAGTTTTCTGTTCTCCTGGCTCCAGTTGGCATTATTAAGAGAATGGATGAGCACATTCGGCACTTATTTTGGAAGGGGGACAAAAACAACGAGAAAAAATTCCCTCTGGTTAATTGGGAGATTGTCTCCAAACCTCTGAGAGAGGGGGGTTTAAATTTCAAAAACCTTTCCCTTCAGAATACTGCCATGGGAGCCAAGCTTCTTTGGAAAATTATCGCGCCCAAGCCTGGCTGGGCCCAATTAGCTCTCTGGAAGAAATATTTCAAAGGTATGAGACTCAGATGCTTGGATGGTCCTCTCCCACAAGGCGTCTCTCCCTTTGCAAGGCTCTGCGCCAAAGCTGCCCCCCTAATCAACTCCAACGCTTATTAGATTCCTGGAAATGGTAAGAAAATAAATATCTGGACAGATCGTATTATGGATTGTGACCCGATTGGTGACTGCCCCTCCCTGAATGCGCTGCGATGCTAGTTGACCGCTGCTGGGAAATCTTCTTTGTGGGACATCTCTACTTGGGCTGGGACGCGTTGGACAGGTTGGGAATTTTTGGATGTGCCTCCGGAGCTTCTCCAGGACTGTTACAATCTCCGCTCCAAGTTGAATGGTATAGCTCCCACGCATGTGCGCAAAAGAGATTCGCGTGGCTGGGGTATGCTGGCTGCAGGTTTTACCGTAGCTCAAGTACGCCAAGCTCATTCTGAGACCGCACGTCCCTCCGAACCCTGCTCCCTAGACAACGATCTGGCGTCTTCACTCTCTACCTAAACTTGACATGTTTTTTTGGATCTTATGCCACAAAAAAATCCTTGCTGATGATAAATTGCAGAAACGTGGATTTTATGGCCCGTCCAGGTGTTCTTTGTGCAGAGAGAATGTGGAATGTGCCACGCACCTAATGTTAAATTGTAAATTTGCTGAGCAGGTTTGGAGAGAGCTGATGGATGATTAGAATCCCAATTTTGTTCTTCCCACTTCTATTATTGACCTCTTTGCAAATTGGCAGAGCAATTATCCCCGCCCCCCTCCCAAAAACAAAGTGATTAAAATCGCTTGGTCTTCCCTCCCTAAAATCTGCTGCTGGCAGATCTGGCTAGAGCGAAATAGCATAATCTTCAGAGACACTCAGCACGATGTCAAGGTGGTCACGGCCAAGATTAAATTCCAGCTAAAAGACAGTCTGGGAGATCAAAAAGATGCTTCAAATCGAAACCAGATTGATTCTGTTTGGGGTGCCTCCCTAAATCTGCAATTTCATCAAGCCTTCAACAACATTCCCCCCTCTGAAGACTGGAAAATAAGGGGGAAAAACAATGAGGATTTTCAAGACTGGATCTCCACTCAAAAGATGCACTCTCTCTTCTTTGATGGGGCATCAAAGGGAAACCCTGGAAGCGCTGGGGCAGGAGGAATCATTAAAAATGCTGAAGGCTTATTGATCCACTGCTTTGCTTGGGGTCTGGGGATCAACTCCAGCATCTAAGTTGAGGCTTTGGCCCTCTTTCAAGGACTTAAGTTGCTCTTGAACTTAGGAATCAAGGAGGCTAATATCTTCGGGGATTCCCAAGTGGTTATAAAAACCATGGTGTCAAATTCTTCCCATCGGGACCTAAGATTGGCAAGATTGATATCTAGAATCAGAAGCTTGGAGAAATTGTTTCAAAATCTGAACTTCTTCCATGTGTTGAGGGACAACAACAAAGACGCAGATCTTGAAGCTAATAAAGCTGCCCTTCTTTCTATTGGGGCAATGATAAGAGACGGGGACGAAACATGAGATCCAATTCCATAATCTGTCAGCTGAAATGTTTTACTGCTTGCTATTGAATCAGTTTGTTTGTACTTTCAAGCTTAGGGAAATCACAGAAATCGATTACATAGTTGTAGACAAAAAAAGCTGGAAGTTGTCCACAAGCGCCATTGCAATTCTGGCTATTGATACTTTTTGGGCTTTTCCCCCTTTCAATGTAATCCGAAATCTGGTAATTAGGCCAAACAGTTAATATAATCCATAACCATTTCTGTGAAAAAAAAGAAGATGTTTAAGTCTTATAATTTGGTTATTGGTAAAATATTTTAATTCGAATTAATATTGACATATACTTAAAATTATGTTAATAATAAAAATTCAATTTAATTTGCATCCTAAAATGTCTCAATGTACATGTTATGTAAAATATGTTAATGTCAATTGTGTATACGTTAACTTAAAAAATTATGTATATATCATGAAAAAATAAGTTTTTTTATAGTTAAAATGTTTATTTGGTCCTATATATACTCTATTTAGTATTCAAAAATACAATTTAAACAGTGAAAAATAGCACATTGTATTTTACACTCTAAAGAAGTTTGCACACGAAGAAATTTTATCCCTCTCAACTCATGTTAGATCCATACTTAAGATGGATCTATGTTGGTTAATTAGAAAGTGAATCTTCTGTCAAAATAGGCTCTTGCTTTTGATCATGAACTTTTTGTTATTTAGAATTTTTTGATGGGGAATTTCTCCTAGAGGTGTTTTGAATGATGTGCTCAGATCATCCATGATATAATTAAAACTTTCAGATGAACTTGTTGTAGTGATTCCAAGACTAGCAATGAAAGATCATGTTGTGAGGAGTGGATAAGTCTTTTTTTTTTTTTTTTTAAATGTGTAAACTCAAAATGATCAACTATAAATCTTGGTTATAATTCCAGGACAATGATTGGCTCTCGAGCCTTTTTTTGTATGATTTGATTCTTATTAATAACAATTATACGCCTTTTTTGGTCTGATGAGAAAAAATAGACGTTATAAGGTTTATGTCAGACCTTCAACACTTTATTGAGTATAATGTTTGTATATATAATCTGGTTCTTATGAATAACAATTATATATGTTTATTTGTCCAGTGAAAAGAAATAAAAGTTAGATGTTATAGGGTTTATGGGGGTTCGCTAACACTTTATATATTTGTGTGTGTGTGTGTGTGTGACTCACAAATATAGTGTTAAAGATTATATATGTTTTTATGTGTCCAATGAAAAGAAATAAAAGTTACATGTTATAGTGTTTATGGGAGTTCAGCCTTAAGTTTCTACAAATAGTGTCATTGTATGGGGAATTTTAAAAAGATTGCATCTATTTTTAAAATCAATGCCATAAACCACTATTGTATTCTTAGGGATGAACCATAATAGTTAAGTTTTTGCAAACAATATCATTGTATGGAGAATTTTAGAAAATATTGCATCCATTTTTAAAATCAACGTTTTAGACCAAACTATAATATTCCTAAGGATGGACCAACATCCTTTGGTCCCAAATGGTGATTTTAAAAATGAATACAACATTTCTAAAAAATATCCTATGCAATATATATGTATATATGGTGGCTTATTGGCTTAACTCAACTTTTTCAAATAAACTATCTTAAGGAGAGTTCATGGTGAGGACTCTAGTTTTAGCTCGGATAAGGAACTTTAGATTCAAAGTGAGTCCCAATGAGTTGTCAATTGTTGTTGCACCTTGAGGTAGAGGGCCCTCCATTCAAATATTTCAGGGAAGAAGGAAGATCCCACAAAGTTTTCCTTAGAAAAATTATATATATATATATATATATATATATATATATATATATATATATATCTGTGTGTGTGTGTGTGTGTGTGTGTGTACATGCATGTGCACAAGTTGTTGAATTCCAAGGGTTTAGGTCAACTATTTCTCACCAATATTATTATGCATTTGGATAGTTTGTGCTAATAGATCCAATTCGAATCCCCCCTGGTCAGGCATAGTAGTCTACATTAATGAGTTTATTATGGATGTCATCGATGAACATGGGGAAGCATCCCTTAGGTTTCCCTTGAAAACAAATATATATGAGAAATCCCCAAGGGCTTACTTAATTGGTTGAACCATCTATGCAAGACATGTTACCAATGGGGAGGGGATACGCCACATGTTAAAATCGAGTCAAATCCCTTAGGTTTATTGTGGTTGGTGATTAAGCCTCCCTCCGTTTGGATATTCCTAGGAAGAGTGCAGATCTTACAAGGTTTTCTTCGAATAACCTGAAAGGGTTAAATATATTGGTTAAATGCTTGAAGTTTTGTGTAGGAGATCTCTAGGTTGATTCCCCAAGTTGGATGTCTCTGTTGTGTGCCTCACACAATGTTCTTATTGGGTTAGACATATCAACGTGGGCATGTTTGCACTGGGTATCATTTATAAAATCCAGAGAAGTGCGAAGAGTTTCCCAACAAAGCTTTCCTCAAAAGAGTAAAAATAAAATAAAATAAAAATAAACACCTTATTTTTATTAATAGTTACCAAAATGTTAAAAACCAAATTTCATTAAACACCAATTATGAATAAAGTTGTATAAATCCAACTTAAATTTAGTATATTGTAGAATTTTGGTTTTACGTTAAAGAGAAGGCACTATTTGATATCATTGTTATGATAATGATGTTATATGGTTATGAGGTTTACGTTTATATTATTTTTTTGGAAATTTTTATGAAAGTAAAGAAATCCAACAACATTTTAAATAAAGTAACCTTATAATTAAGTGTAATACACCTTATCATATCCTTTTTGTATAAGTCAAACTTCTATCCATTGATAGATAGGCTATGATCAAATACTTAATCTACATGTACACACTAATTCCTATCACTACTTCAAATATCAATAAAAGTTATTTAGGGCTTTAAAAAAGTTAGAGTAGAGGTGTTTTTTAATTAACCCAAAAGGTGATTTACATGAAGGAGGTCACCCTCCAAGATATCAATACTACTCAATGTACTATCATATCTTAATTTAAAATGAAAACACACAGTGATATGGAGATTAAAAATAAGATAAAGCTAAATTAATACATATAAATTGTGATCTAAAGTTCAAATATACCTTCCACTTTTACAATCACATAAAACAAATTGCGTTGTCTAAACATACTATGATTTAGAGCTTTTCTGACAATCTTTTTCCAATCATTTTTGCCCAAAATCTAGCTAAAAGTTTAGAAGAACTATTGCATTACATATATCAATTGTTGATATTGCAAAATCTAGGTGTAATAAGGGTTTTCTAGGATTTTGAATCCATATTTGCAATGAGAAATTCAAATTCAATGATAAAAAATTCAATTCCAACCATTCTTCTAAAGCCATATTTCAATGATGATTGTTGGGAAAATTCCACATTATATAATGTTTAGACTAGATATTGCAAAGATAAAAACAACTTTCCATGAACTTCATAGCGAACAAGACATTAGGCAAGACCTAAAATTCATTTTCACAAAAAATCTATAAACTTTGGAAAATGAAAAAAAAATAGAGGATGAAAAGCATTTTCTCTTGGAATATCCAACATAGTGACAACAAATTTATTGTTGAAAACATTTATAACTATTGTATATTATCTTAACTCGAAAGCTCTAAAATACTAAAAGGAAGCAAAAATAACTAAGAAATAAATTTCTTAGTACTTAAAAGTTTGAGAGTTGAGATGAATACAAATGTACGTGTGTGTAAATTAAAATTTGGTGTTATTAAAAAAAAATTAAATTAAATTACACATACATACAAGAGAGGTAGGAGCGGGAGGGGTTATTCTTCTCACCAATGAAAAAATTGAGTCTCAATATGCTTGGGGATTGGGCATTATGTCCAATAATCAAGTTGAATACCTGGCAGTATGGAAAGGCATGGAACTAGCACTAGCCAAGAATATACTTAAATTATCAGTGTTTGGAGATTCAATACTCGTCATCTGTCAATTGTTCAAGTCTAAGGAAATGTTAAGTCCTAGCCATCCTCCCATAAGGATTATTTTACTATCAAGACAGTTTGAACAACTTGAATTCTTTCATGTGTATAGGCACTTGAACACAGTGGTAGGTACAATGGAAAAAAGGGGCTACAATGGAGCGAGGAAGATTAGAACTAGAACAAAGTTTGATTCGACACTCACCCATACCTTAAATATGACCACAAATCAAAGTTGTTATAATATACTTTTCAAAGGAATCAACAATATAATAATGGTTCAAGCCTACGAGGTGGATCCAACTTGTTGACCACTCAAGTACACTTGAAGACTCCATGCCCGAGGATATGCGAAGCATTCTCGCAGTTACAAAGTTCCAGATATCATCAAGGCTTCTAAGTCCCTTCCTCTCTCTCTCTCTCTCTCTCTCTCTCTCTCTCTCTCTCTCTTGTCTTCTTCCTTGTACTCAGATTTGCAGCTCTACGAGGATCTTGTAAAGTTATGCTAGCATAATGAAATAGAGTCATGTAACATACCTAGGTAGCTTAATAATTTGCTATCAAGTGAGTTCACTCTAGCAATTTTTTTTAACTTAATTAATTATTTGTGCTTTTCAACGCTTAATAATTAATTGAGTTTTTTCTCCAAGATATAACTGCAAAGTTGGAGTGAGGCTTGATGGTAAGGCCTTAAGTGAGTCCTAGTGTCTAGATTCAATGTCTATTACCATGTTAGATCACTCGTAAAATTTCGGAAATTTGATTAGGTCTAGGTGTCATTTTTTAAATTATTAAAATTTCTCGCTAGATGAGAGTTTTAATAAAATTTCTTATAAAAAAATGTAATAAGTGGTGTCTAGAGAAGTTGTAGGGGGTATGAGTAGTCAAAAGTCGACTTCTACTTGGCAAATTTCTACTAAGACACACTTTGAGGGGTGAAAAATCATTATAGACCCAAAAAACCTCTTTTTCCTAAGTCTAGTGGGGAAATGAGAAATATATAACCCAAAAAATTAAAAATGGAGAAAAATGAAAATTCCCACATGCCCAAATGATGTGGAAATGGGATGGAAAATAATCCCAAGTCAAAATTCAAGTCATATGGTGAGTTGGAAACCACATTACTCAAGGAATAAAGTCACATGGAGAAAATCAAAGTTGGTGGACCATAATCAAAGGTATGCACATCCTCTTGGGAGCTCAATTTTTCACGTGGGAAATCAAAGCATTACCAAATATTTGGTGAGATTATTGTGGAGTATTGTCTCCATAATATTCTACAAAAAAATACACTTCTACTCATTCCAAGCTCCATGCAACACATGAAAGCAAGAGTCTACAACAATTATGAGCTTCAACACTAGGTAGTTTGGTGATCGCTTTATAGAGGTGTCATCACAACATGGATTTGTGGAAAATATTGGTCAGTGGAATTTCTTCCCCTTTCCACTAACATTCTTCTTGGCATTTACAACAAGGAAATTCGTTTTTGCACATGGGAAAAAGAGGGAAAACACAACCACTTACCAGAATTCATTTTTACACTTGGCTAAAGGCTCTCTAATCAACCAATTTGAATTTTCCTTGTTATTTTCTCCATTTCCATTATAGTCATGAAAAAACAAGCTCTTGTGCTTGGGGAGATTATAGTGCATTTTACACCTGCATTTTTATGAAATAACAAGACTTTGAGGTTCCTATGTGGTCTCTTGCTTCCATCTTCGTGGTATGATTTATGATTATGTGCTTATTTTATATTTGCTATAATTTATATTTGTTATTTCCATTAGCTTTATTGATTTACTAGTGTCTAGGTACCTTGCACTAGTATTTGGATTAGAGATTTATTCTAGAACTCGACATTTTAGTTAATTTTAGGTTGAATTGCTAAGATTTCCTTTTCATTATATTATTTAATCTCAAATGGAACTAAAAAATCATTTTGAGCTTGTGTAGATTTTTTTTATTTTTTATTTTTAGATCTCAAGTGTGAGGGGACATCCGAGGTTGGATTATCCCACTCTTGAGGATAAAGTGGAAGAACCCACGTATTTTTTTCCCCAAGTCTCATCATTTGGACTAATGTGCAGGGATCTCCCAAGACTTGACTTGTGACAACTATCTACCTTCAAAAATATTTTTTCCAAAACTTACTTCGAGCTTCCATTGATATATATCAGCTAGCATAAAGCATATTTATGACTAGGATAGGAGAGGAACTATACCCTAATCCTTAATATAGTTTCTTTATAACCACCCCCTCCTACATTTACCCAATTTCACTAGCTTGCCAGGGTAAACATGAGACAAAGAGTTACTATGACGTGACCCAACCTCCAAGCTTCAGTTATGGAAGTGGGGCTAACAACTGACAGCTCATGGACATCCCTCAAGGCTTACAGGACACTAAGGGGCCAAATAACCTCCCTAGGTGACCAAACCATGAGTTGGATAGCTTTTTCACTCACATAGGCCCATAACTGCACGTACAATCCTGCAATTGTGTAGTTATGACCCTCCAAACGCACGCACAAGCTGTCTTCCCTGCGGTTATAGCCCAAATTTTCCAGTTCAGAGGGTTCGGTCCCAAGATTTGAGCCACTTTTCCGGGCCAGCCTCCAAACCATTGCCTAGAACTGCCTATAAATTCTTAGAGTGATAACTGACATAATGACAATGTTATTCATACAAAAATTGAACAAGAACTTGACCTAACCAAGCCTAACCTGACAGCCATTTTATCAACACATATGGTGAACATGTAAACTATGGGTCATGAATGCATATATGATCATAGGAGTCTAAAACTTATCTGAGAATCACCAAGAGTCTAATACGCTCTCATAATAGCTTCAATAACACTTTTTAGCCCATGCATTCGTTAACCAACAAATACTTATCAAATCCTGAAACCTAGAGTACATTACAAATCCATGCTTATAACCAACATATAATCAGATTAGTAACCATGAAAGAATGTTAATTTGGTAACTCATTGACAAATTCAAACCATGGGACTAGATTCCTCTTTTCGAGAGGACCAATTTTGACTATTGAAACACTCAATTTGGACAAAAGAAAGTGTATTTTTGAATTAAATCCCACATGTGCATATTTGATCGGGTCGTCCCTAAAGAAAATTCAACACCCTTAGAAGGCTATAAATACAAGTGAACTCAACCTCATTTGGACACAAATATGAGACATTATTGTAATATCTTTCTTGGTTTGGCTCGCAAAGGTCTGAGGCAAGTTTGCGAAAATTGGTTGGCACAGGTCTTCATTATAGGGTCTGAAGCTCACGTGTGTTTCTAGGGTTTTAGGTCGTAGTCACAGGTTTGTCAAAGGAAATTTTTAACTGTAGTCGCAGGATTGCAGGCTCAAGGTAGCAACTAGAATCTATCAATCACACACATGTCTCTTCCTTCATGTGATTGGAATCTAAAGTTTGATTTTTCAGCTGACTTAAGTTTTTTCCAGTTGACTGCAGATAGTGACAGTTGATTATAGGATCCTGAATCAAATTTTTATTATTGGCATGGTTGGGTTCGTCTCATGGATATTGTTTAGTTGATTTTTTTGGATAGGTTTATGGTTGACGATATGGATCATTGTACTCTCTCTTTGTTGAATCATTAAATGAAAATCTAATAAGAAGAAGAATTTGAAAGGGTTTTCCCAATAGTGGGTTTTGCCCTGGTCTCCAACCAATCTTGGTGTCTTTATGTGTGAATGATTTTCTTCTATTATTCCTTTATGTTCTGATGCATTGATGATGACATTGTTCTTTCTGCATAGTTTCATATGTTTTTGAATAATGATATGATGCCATGGGGTGAATTTAAATATGGAAATAATGAAATGCAATTATCAAAGAAAAGAACAATATAGCCCTAAGAAAAATTAACATGGTATCAGATTTGGGTTGAAGAAAAGTCATTGAATATCACCCTTATGGAGACACCTTTGATGGAAGCAAGAGAAGATGGAGGAGACCTAAAATAATGCTAGGATTTGAAGGAAACCCTAGGAAAATTGTGTATTAGGGTTTGATAGATATTATGAGGTTAGGGTTTGAGAAAAACCCTGGTTTATGGAAATGACTTTAGACATGCAATCTAGAAATCCTAACATGATCAGTGTGAAGATGTTATAGCACTTATGACAGATTTGATGTAGCCCCTAGATGGGATAGTCTCAATTTGGCCTTGGTTATTAATGAAGTTGATGAATATACATCGAAGGCAACAAGTGTTATATGGACAATGGATAGTCACGACTCTTGAAGGTTGGTTCAAGAGGGAGTTGATCTCATGTCATTAAAAGATACGTGCTTTTTTATTTATGTTACTTCTTTATGTCTTTACTTTTATTTATATTTTATTGATTTGATCATTGATTATGCTTCCTGCATGTATATTTGAGTATTTGATACTTCTAACCTCTTGATGAGACGTGATAAGTGGATCCTTCTTGAGGATCATCTCAGATGCAGGAAAATATGGCTAGTACAGGAAGAGAAGAGCTATAGTTTGTCGTGACAAAGAAGTTGATAAAGTGCTCCCGCTGTCAATGTCAAATAACAAGGTGCACAATTATCTGAATATTATGAGGTATGTATGGTGTATTGTTTCAAATGCAATATTGGATGCCAAGGTAAGCCCTAAGGTATGGTGATATGGTAAGGATATCACTTCACAAATGGCTCATGCATGCATATGAAAGTTAGTTTGATTCACGATACTTATGATGAGATGGTGCACTTGGTATTGGATAAGTATCTTACATTATAGTCATGGTAAAGCTACATTGAATTTTGATATATCGGTATGCTTGATATTTGGCATGCATCTTTCATTATATACATGACAGTTTCATATATAAGGCTAGCTCATTGATTATTATATGTGGTAGTTTAATACTATTGATAATGCTTGTGATAATCATGACAACCTTGATGATAGAAGTGTAACAATAAGATTGATATTCAAGATATTTTTGTTGACCTTGGTTAGCTTGGTAATTATGACATGTGGTAAAATTCGATGCCCTGACTTGATGGTTAATGATAAAGAAGTGACGACGTGATCATAATCCTTGAAGTATGATAATACACTTGTCAGCTGCCCTAGTCATATGACTCTAAATCTCGATGAAAGTTTGATGTGATGATGAAATAGTTGATGTTGACATGCTATGACCATGATGGATATATGTTTTAGAATATGATATAAATTGATTTTATGATCTAACAGTTTTGGTACATGATAATATTATAGACATGTTGATGACTTGAATAATAATGGTTGAAGGGGTTGCTCATTCAGAGGGAGAACCTCTCCATATGATCCCTACACCTATTATCATTTGCATTATATGTATAGAAGATTATTTATTGTTGAAGTAATATTTTTGACATGAATAGACTAAATATCTGATGTTGATAGTTTGCAACAAGTTATGGTCTGAGAAGACAGAGTTTCTCTTAGTATAAGCCCCAACCGCATGGAAGCAAGCTTATCAGTGTGGTTATAGGCCTCTAGCCACATGGAAGAAGGCATATGGGTGTGGCTATGCCTATAGGTCACAAAAATTGAAGCTTTATGCATAAAATCAGTAGTGCACCAGGAAGTATGACAGTCCTATAGACATGGGGCAGACAATAGAAATTCCTATGAGCAGGGAAGTTTGAACGTTTGACTTACTATGGAGAATGTGAATATGTTGACTAAACTTGTGTTTGCAAGTGATTGAAATATGCATATCAATATGTTATTATGATTCAACCGTTGAGGCTAGTGTATGACAATATTTGATAACAATTGCAAGGGTTTGACTAGATTTTGCTAATGGATATAGATAAGCATTGTTTGGAGTTTGACATGATGCTTGATAATTCATAGAGATGTTTTAGAACTTTGACTTATGTATTGGTTGAACTCATTGTGATAACAAATTAGGATTTTGATTTGATAACTGATGGTTTGCCTTAATGACAATGCTATGTGGGCATAATGACTTTCAGAGACTAATATTTTTATTCAGTAATGATTTTGCAATGGCTTCATTGGATTTGGCTCATTGATTGAAGTATATACATTTGTGATTCAGTATGATAAATGGATGAAACTTATATGGCTTGTCCCTGACTTATGCATTCATATTTAGTGACATAAATGATTCATTCTATGATCATAAGGATGGCTTGATAAAGGTTGATTAGATAGTACTTGGTAAATAAAAGGTTATCGTAACTTGCCAAAGAGTTTGTCATGAAGATATTGGAAGAATTTTATGATTTTGGTATTAGTTTTGATCTGGAATCTCAGGCTTGATAATCTAATTAGTTGATTTAATTGCACACTATTAATTTGTGGAAGGCTGAGCATATTGGTTTGGTCAAGTGTTATGTTTGCAGAAAGCATTAGATGAAGCAAGCTTCCTGAGCCTGGTATGTCAGTATTGGTAGTCATCTGGTGAATCCAGGAAGATGTGCCCATCCAAACCTATACTTCAAAAGTGGTCCAAGGTATGACTTTGACTTTGGTTTATATGTTGAAGGTCTATTATGGATAGGTAATTAACCTCTATTGATCAAAGTAAGAGGGAGATGGTCTCTGAAGTTTTAAATGAAGAATCATGGCATGATGAATTACTTTCTGAATTTTGGAAAAGAAAATCTATGTTGTGAAGCTAATGAAAATTTTGTGGAAAATGGAAATGCAAATTCTTGGACACTCTGATTGAATTTCAAGAAGTTATGAAGAAATATAGTTGAACCTGACTTAGAAACCAATAGTTTATTGAAGCATTTATGTTCTGTGAGAACACCCGTCCGTATATATTTGTGTGTGTGTGTGTGTGTAGATATGCATATACATATACATATACATATACATATACATATACATATATACATATATACATATATATCTATCCACACACACACACACACACATATATATATCGAGATATTTGCATGGGGTGATCAATTTTTGGTTTGAAATATTCTTCCTATGATATGTGATAACATGGATGTATTGATGTTGTTATTGATAAGATGAGTGCATTTGGGTGTTTCCTTAGTATGAGATCTTCCATAATATTTTGGATGAGAACTCCATAGCTGTAAGCATGACCCAGGTTGAGTACGATGTTGCTAGCATGGCTAGCTTTGAGGCAGGATGAAGAAATTCTTTAGAGAGTTGTTTGGGAAGGTTCTGAATATGTCAGGGATGCATTATAATAATAATGAGTGGGATCTAATTCATAAATAATCTCGTATATTGTTGAGATTGAGATGGTGTTGCTATATGAAAAAAGCTTATGCTTGGGGTTGGCACCTCCCTGAGAGGGAGGATGAATAAGGTATCCTTTTTGTGATATATATTTATTCTAATATAATATTTTATTTGACATATTGCATGAACAAGAGACTGCTTCTATTGAGAAATGATGATTACCATATACGATCACGGTGATATTTTTATGATCTACAAAGAGCAGGACTGATCAAGAACACTAAGTCGACTCTTCCCCCTTTGTCTGAGGTCCCAGTGTGAGGAATTGAGATGGAGGGATCTTGGGGTTGAAGGATATATAGACAATAGGGATATATATGTCTCTCCCTTATATGTTACCCATAGGGTTGGAGATGTTGCTTCCCTATCTTGTTCTTGGCAGAGTATACCCCAGTTGGCATCATACCCACAAGTTGGGCTTAATGGGAATATCGTTCCCCGTTTAGCCAATAGGTTGAGAATATAATTATGGGTGTACAACCCAAGCTGATAAGGATGTAGGTGTTATACCACAACTCTTGAGGGTCATTATTGGGAAGATCAGTGGGTAATATGATGGGTTGAGATCTTAACCCTTATATTACCTATTGCTTGATATGGGTTTATAGATGTTTAGCTCCCCCATGAGATTCTGGGTTGAGACTAAGCTCCCCCACGTGGTTTCGAGTTGATGTGTGCTCCCTAATGTTGTTTTGGATTGATCTAGGCTCTCTGATGTTGATGTGGGTCATAGAATTGGCTCCTAGTTGATGTTTCCTGGGTAGTAGCATTGGGCTCCCCGATGGCAATGATTCCGGGTACTAACAATGGTGCCTCGATGAATAGAGGATTGTAGAATGAGCTCCCTCCAATATCGATTTCTTATTCTTTTAGATTCAAGAATGTTTAACATATGAGCAACGACAATCAAGAGATAAGCAGGAATAAGTAAGAGACGAGTAGAGATGAATAATGATGACATTTAGATACTTGAGACTGGATATGATTTGATGACAAGATATTTGAGATGATTACATGGTGCATTTAGAATTTCTCCCTAGCTAAGAGGGAATATTAATTTGGAAGCTCAATGACAAATTCCAACCATGGGACTAGATTCCTCTTTTTGATAGGACCACTTTTTACTATTGAAGCACTCAATTTGGACAAGGGAAAGTTTATTTTTGAATTACATGTGCATATTTGATCAGGTCGTCCCTAAAGAAAATTGGACAACCTTGGAAGGCTAGAAATACAAGTGACCTCAACCTCATTTGGACATCATTATGATACATTCTTCTATTCTCTTCCTTGGTTTGGCTCGCATAGGTTCGAGGCAAGTTCGCGGAAATTGGTTGGCACGGGTTTGAGATTACAGGGTCCAAACCTCGCACATGTTTCTATGGTTTTGGGTCACATTCGCAGGCTTGTCAAAGGAAATATTTGATTGTAGTTGCAAGCTTGCAAGCTCAAGGTAGTGAATGGAAGCTCTCAGTCACACGCATGTCTCTTGCTCAATGCGACTGAATTTTTCGTCAGATGACCGCAGAGTTTAGCAGTTGACTGCAGACATTGACAGTTGATTACATGCTCTTGAATCAGGTTTTTGATTATTTGCATGGTTGGGTTCATATCATGGATATTGTTTAGTTGATTTTTCTTGGATAGGTTTATGGTTAATGATATGGATCATTGTACTCTCTCTTTTGTTGAATCATTCAATGACAATCTAATAAGAAGAAGAATTTGAAAGGGTTTTCCCCATAATGGGTTTTGCCCTGATTTCCGACCAATCTTGGTGTCTCTATGTGTGAATGTTTCTCTTCTATTGTTCATTTATGTTCCGTTTCATTGATGATGATATTGTTCTTTCTACATAGTTGCATATGTTGCTGAATAATGATATGATGCCATGGGGTGAATTTAAATATGAAAATAATGAAATGAAATTATCAAAGCAAAGAACAATATATCCCTAGGAAAAATTAACACAGAATAACCATCAAAGCTACATAATAACAAGTGCAAGTACTCATGAATCACAATAGATAAATAAATCTTATTAACATATTAAAAATCAAACCAAGTCAAGGACTTCCATGTACCACTCGACCATAGATTGGGCTGAACCAAATATTTCTTTCAGCCAATCACCCTTGTGCCATATTCCAAGCATGAATGTGGGATCTCATTACATAAACAACCATGGCTTCCCGAAGATTAAACCACATCCACCCTCAAGCAACCACGATCTCACCAAAACTGATCAAGAGATCACAAAGCCCAAAGCAAGTTTGGATGCCTCAAAGTTTCTTCCCCATTACCTTGAGGAATTTTCCTATCTCCACCCACCTGCTGAGGGCTTCCCAGAGATTAAACCACCTCCCTTGGGAATTGTCTCGAGACCACCTCACCTAGTTCGAAAACCTTCTATCAATCTGAAGCTCAACCAAGAAAATAATCCCATCACACCATGGCTATCCAGGAAATGGCAAGGCTAGGTTGAAACCATTGTCAAACCTGGAAAAGCCCATGCCAATGACAACAAATGAACCAAATACACAAATTCATGTATCATGCATTCACACCTCAGCTAGGAAATCACACATGCAACCTATTACCTACGAAATCCTCCTGTTGAAGTTGCTTGATCCAACCTTCCTTGCTTGTCCTTTGCTTTCCTTTTCTTTCATTGCTTTTCTTGTCCTTCCTTTCATTTCCTTTCCTTTCCAAATGTTATAGTACTCCAAGAATGCTCTATGTGTGCAAGAGTATGAGAGAATAGAGAGTGCTCCAAAACTGAACTGACAAAAGCTGTGAACTGATCCTCATAAGCCTTTTTATTATTGAGGCCTCTATTATCTTCATTTTACTTCAATTTTCCTCTCATGAAAATTTGTGACCCTTAACCTTCCTTTCCTCATATTTTCCTTTATTTCCATAATTGATTGCCAATTATGTTTTTTTTGCCTTTGCCAATTTCCTTAAGCATAATAAACTAAAAGTGACACCCACTATGATGTTTTGCCTAACATTCAACTTGGAATACATGTCCCATGACCTTGGTCTTATTTTGCCTTTATTAACTTTATTACATGAACTTTTATCCCACGGTTGTTACATTCTTGTAGATTACTTGTGAATATTTTTTGAAAATTTTCTCTTCTCCATCTACTAATTTTTGGGTTTTTTTTGTAGTGATCTAGTAGCCCATTTAAGAGTTATCTTGTTACTAACAATGGTAGTGACTTAAGCTCTCAAGGTTGTGAATCATTTCCATATGTTTTACAGGTCACAAACACTATTTAGGAGTAAATATTGTTGAGATTCAACAAGATGATGAGCTTAGTGAAAAGAGTCGCCTTCACTAAGTGGGCCCGCAGGCTATTTTTGGCACAAGTCTATTTTTAGACATGATGATCATATTTCAGAAGTTTGAGGATGCTATTTGTGGATGGTTGATCAAGTTGGAAAAATAGATGAAATTCTATTTTTAGAATATTGGGCGAAGTCTATTTATAGATCGTTGATCTAAAAATAGATGCATGTTGATTATTATTAGCTCTTAATAATAATCAGACTCTAAACAACAAGTTATTCTCTTGGAGCACTTTGTTTCAGTCCACAGATGTGATAGATCAGTGGACTGAGGGAATTACACAATTCTCAAGGGTTTACTAGAGTTCATGCATGGAGGACTCAGTCAAAACTGAATTGGAAAAGTTATGATAGAGTTGGAAGAGTAGTTTATGGAGTTGTAATTAGTTTAACTCAGTTAGACTCAGTTGAGCTAGTTGTATCTAGTCTAACTGAATGATACACTAGTGAGAGTGGAGTGAATTACTTAGTTAATTAATTCACAAATAATAACTCATTAATCAACTGAAAAATACAGCAGTTAACTACAGTGCATGGCAGTTCCAGTGGAGACCCAGTGAAGAGATAGGTGAAAGGGCAAGATGGACTATCTGTTGTGACTATAGTGATGCATTGATTGCATCACACACACAATGGAGTTTCCAATGAGGATTGTGCAGTCAAGGCAAGAGTAATTCAAATTCATTCAGAGCTATTCTTCAGCAGGGAGTGCGCAGTGGAGGCAGGCTAGCAGGAGGGCAAAGATCGGTGCATGGATTTGCAGATTTTTCCCGATTAGTGTGTGACAATTGTATTGTACTAAGAGCTTGATGTACTAAGCTTTGTACGAGGATTGTTACATGATCTCCATGACACATAATATATGATAGTTGGGGTTTTCAGCTTCAGGATTTCCCATTAAACAACTGTGTTATGTGCGATTGTTTTTATTTATGCTTCACATGTGTGTGCAATTAATTTTCTGCAAAAGATTAACAGTGGAATGATTCTGTATTTTGCAAGAAGTTAAAATATCGTGAGATCAGGGGAATCTAGGAAATATGCATGCTTAATTTATATAATTTCTACATGGTATCAGAGCAATGTTAATTCTTGAAGATTGCTATTGTGAAGTGAGTTTGTGCTGGTGGACAATTCAAATTTGCTACAGAAGATTCTTGGTGCAGAAGTTGAGTATACATTGAAATGGCTTTCAATGGGTTGCGATTAGAGTATGCCCTTGATGGGAGCTCGAATTACATAGCCTGGAAGGATACCATGGAGGCGATGTTGGAGGATAATGGACTGAAGGAGTTCATCGATAGCAATGTTCCTAAGCCGGGATCTAGCGATGCTGCATTACTTGACGCATGGCAAAAGAACACAACAAAGACGAGAAGAATTATGTTGGAAGGTGTGAAGGACCATATTGTGTCCAGAATTCATAGAAAAGCCACTCCATTCTTATTGTGGAAGGCTTTGATAGACTTGTTCCAAAGCAGAAGTGACCAGAGGAAGTTGGCGCTTAAAGACATGATCAGAAAAATAAAAATGGAGAAGGGCGACAGTATTCCAAAATACCTCACGAAGTTTTTCCACTGCAAGGATGAACAGGGAAGTGTAGGGGTTACTGTTGATGATGAAGACTTGGTGAGCTTGGCTCTCCTTGGGCTTTTGAAGAGTTGGCATAGCTACAAAGACTCTGTCAATGGACGGGAGAAATTGTCCGAATGGGAGCGACTTTGGTCGGATCTTGTGCAGGAGGAGACGAGGCGGGGTACGAGGGATGGCTCTTCATCGAAGAATGAAGATGAAGAGAATTTCGATTTGGTTGCCAAATAAAGGAAAGGGAAAGGGAATAAATTTCCTTCAAAATCCAAAGTTAAAGGCAAGAAGCAGGATTTGTCCAAAGTGAAGTGTTTTCACTGTCATGAACATGGGCATTTTGCCACTAACTATCCACAGAAGAAGAAGAACAAGAAGGCTGCTACAACTGAAGATGGAGAGGCCTTAGCCTTGCAATTTGAAATTTATTTCTCTTTGATCACATGCTTGGTTTCAAGCTACATGGGATCAATGTGGTATCTTGATAGTGGTGCGTCTTTCCATATGATGGGAGACAAGGAGTTGTTTAGTGATTTGGAGGAGAAGGACCTCCAGATGCATATAGAGATGGGCGACGATGGTCGGTACAATGCGACTAGAATTGGGACCATTACCTTTGAGAGGGAGTCTGGTAATCCATTCTTGTTGAAGAATGCTATGCATGTTCCAGTTCTGAAGAAGAACTTAGTCTCGGTCACAATGCTGGAAGACAAAGGTTATGATGTTGTTTTCAGTGAGGGAAAAGCCTTCCTTCGACATAAAACAACGGGTCAAACCAAGAAGATATGGGTTCGAATTAAGAATCTATACAAGCTAGAGGTAGATGGCTGTGCTTCAATGATGGGCAAAGCAGAAGAAGTGGTGAGCCGGGATGAGGGCGAATTATGGCACAGGAGATTGGGCCATCTCCACCATGGCGCTTTGAAGATTTTATCTTCCCAAGGGTACTCTTGCGCAGTCATATCAGTGCAAGGGATGTACTATCGGTAATTTTGTGAAGACCGCCTTTCATGAGAAGGAGAACCATGCTTCGGTGATCCTGGAGAGAATTCACACAGACGTGTGTGGACCTTTCTCGGTTGCTTCAACAACAAAACACAAGTATTATGTTATATTTGTTGATGAATATTCTCATAGATGCTGGATATTCTTCATGCAGAAGAAGAGTGAAACATTCTCAAAGTTCTGTGAGTTCGAAGCATTGGTGGAGAAGGAGTTGGGGAAGAAAGTGAAAGCTCTACGGAGCGATAATGATGGTGAATACATATCGGGCAAATTCAAAGACTTTTGTAGCAAAGAAGGAATTCGAAGAGAACTCATAGCACCTCATAACCCACAACAGAATGGGGTCACTGAGAGGAAGAACATAATGATCGTGGGTGCTGCACGAGCGATGCTGCATGACCAGGGCCTACCGATGCACTTGTGGGCGGAAGCATGCAACACTGCGGTTTATGTGAAAAACCGTTATCCTCATAGATTACTTGGCATGAGTACACATGAAGAAGCTTTTACTGGTAAGAAGCCTGATATTTCTCATTTGAAGATTTTTGGCTCATCTGTTTACATTCATGTGACAAAGGACGCTAGGAAGAAGCTGGAGCCGAATGTAGAAGTTGGGATATTTGTGGGGTACATAGAAACACCCCATAATTATCGTGTGTATTTACCAGATAGTCGGATGAATGTGGTGCGACGGGATATAAAATTCAATGAGGAGAAAGCCATGAAGTTGTTGCTTAAGAGGGAGCTACACTTACATGCAGAAGATGAACTTCTTGTTCCCAAAGATGAGCCTCTAGATGTGGATCAACAACAGGAGGAGATTCATGGATTGGAGGATTCCACTCATGCAGAACCAAACATCAGAAAAGGCAGAAAGCGTACCATAGAAGTTGAGAAACTGAAGCTGGATGCGGCACAGAATGTAGGAGTCCCTACATCATAGCGCAGACAGAGGCAATCACCTGACCGATTTCCTGGATACATGGCTCTTATGAGCAAGTGTATCGTGACAGAGCCATCTTCTTTGGAAGAAGCAGTGCAAGAGCTCACATGGGTAGATGCCATGGTGGAGGAGTATGACTCCATTGTCAAAAACAGTGCTTGGGATATTGTTCCAAGGCTGGTGGGAAAATCAGTTGTAGGATCAAGATGGATCTACAAGGTAAAGCAAGCTACTAATGGGAGCATCGAGAAGTATAAGGCAAGATTTGTTGCCCGAGGCTTCTCACAGGTCAAGGGGATTGACTATGAAGAAACCTTTACACTTATCGCATGGTATTCTTCCATACAGACCATCCTTGCTCTCTCAGCGCAGATGGGTTGGCACATTCATCGGATGGATGTGAATACTGTGTTCCTTAATGGGATCATTGAGGAAGAGGTGTACATTGAGCAGCTTGAAGGATTTGAGATATTCAGCAGCGATTCGCATGTGTGCAAGCTCAAAAGAGCACTGTATGGGTTGAAACAAGCACCACGTGCTTAGTACATTTGGATCGACAACTATTTCACTGGACTTGGCTTCACCAAGAGTGAGGCGGATGCAAACCTGTACCAGATTGTGATGGAGGGTAAATTTTTAATCATTGTTCTTTATGTTGATGATTTCATACTAACGGGTAATGAGCACTTGACACACTCATGCAAGGCAGATATTACAAAGGAGTTTGAGATGAAGGACTTGGGCCTCCTTAATTATTTCCTTGGATTGGAAATATGGCAGCGAGAAGGTGAACTATTTGTGTCTCAAGGAAAGTATGCCCGAGAGATACTAGAGAAGTTTCACATGCAAGGCTGCAAGCCTATTGATACTTCTCTTCCAAGAAATTGGAAGAAAGAGGATGCTACATTGGCAGAGGTAGTGGATGCCATTGTTTATCGACAGTTGGTGGGTTCGCTCATGTATTTAGTCAATACAAGACAGACATATGCTATGCAGTGAACCAGCTTTGACAAGCGATGGTTAAGCCTACCAAGCTCTTTTGGAAGGCATGAAAGCATGTCCTGAGATATCTCAGGGGCACATCTGAGTATGGTTTATGGTACAGACAGACGGATGAGGTGAAGTTGCATGGCTTCGCGGATGCAGATTGGGTAGGAAGCCCAACAGACAGAAAGAGCACATTAGGAGGGATTTTCAGTATCAGATCTATGACAGTTTCTTGGTACACCAGGAAACACAGATCCGTGGCACTCAGTTCAGAGGAAGCATAATACATGGCAGCAAGTCAAGCTGCATGTGAGGCTATCTGGATGAGGAAGATCCTGGTTGGTTTGTTCGGTTCACATTTAGATCCCACAGTGATACATTGTGATAATCAGAGTTGCATTAAACTCTCGGTTAATCTTGTGTTTCATGATAGATGTAAACATATTGATATCTGGTATCATCATATCAGAGATTGTGTGCAGCGGAAGATCATGTTGCTTCAGTACATTCCTATAGAGGATCAGGATGCAGATATTCTGACGAAGGCGCTCAGCAGGAGAAAATTCGAATACCATAGAGGCAGGATCGGGGTGAAAGATAATCCCTATCTTGTTGAGAGGGAGTGTTGAGATTCAACAAGATGATGAGCTTAGTGAAAAGAGTCGCCTTCACTAAGTGGGCCCGCAGGCTATTTTTGGCACAAGTCTATTTTTATACTATGTCTATTTTTTAGACATGACGATCATATTTCAGAAGTTGCAGGATGCTATTTGTGGATGGTTGATCAAGTTGGAAAAATAGATGCATGTCGATTATTATTAGCTCTTAATAATAATCGGACTCTAAACAACAACTTATTCTCTTGGAGCACTTTATTTCAGTGCACAGATGTGAAAAATCAGTGGACTGAGGGAATTACGCAATTTTCAAGGGTTTACTGGAGTTCATGCATGTAGGACTCAGTTAAAACTGAAGTGGAAAAGTTACAACAGAGTTGGAAGAGTATTTTATGGAGTTCTATTTAGTTCAACTCAGTTAGACTCAGTTGAGCTAGTTGTATCTAGTCTAATTGAATGATACACTAGTGAGAGTGGAGTGAATTAATTAGTTAATTAATTCACAAATAATAACTCATTAAAATACAACAGTTAACTGCAGTGCATGGCAGTTCCAGTGGGGACCCAATGGAGAGATAGGTGAAAGGGCAAGATGGACTATATGTTGTGACTATAGTGATGCATTGATTGCATCACACACACATTGGAGTTTCCAATGAAGATTGCGCAGTCAAGGCAAGAGTAATTCGAATTCATTTAGAGCTATTCTTCAATAGGGATTGCGCAGTGGAGGCAGGATAGCAGGAGGGCAAAGATCGGTGCATGGATTTGCAGATTTTCCCTGATTAGTGTGTGATGATTGTATTGTACTGAGAGCTTGATGTACTAAGCTTTGTATGAGGATTGTTACATGATCTCTATGATACATAATATATGATAGTTGGGGTTTTTAGTTTCAGGCTTTCCTGTTAAACAACTGTGTTATGTGTGATTATTTTTTATTTATGCTTCACATGTGTGTGAATTAATTTTCCGCAAAAGATTAACAATGGAATGATTCTGTATTTTGCAAGAAGTTAAATATTGTGAGATCAGGGGAATCTAGGACATATGCATGCTTAATGTATATAATTTCTACAACTATTTCTCAAGGTCATGGGCCTTAGAGACCTATTTTTCTTACTTGATAGTGACCTTTTGAATATTTCCCTTCACCTCTGTTATGGCGTGGACTCTTGGAGGAGGCTCCTCTTCTTTCCTTGCATGAAAATTTGCCACAAATCCTTGTTGAAAGAGTGAACACAAGATGTCTTTTATTGTTGTCATAACAATGGCAAAAACATTCCCCTATCTCTCTCTTGTTGGAAAAATTTCATAAACTCAAGTAGTTGGTCATTTTGAAGCATAAGTCAAATATGAAATTTCAACCTTGTATGAAGGAGTTTATTCATGTTCATTTCCATAATATTTTGTAAATCCTCCTTGAAATTCGAGCCCTTCCTCACTATAAAGAGTCTCTTACCATTGTAACATCCTAATAATAAAAGTGAAATTATCTATTGTAGCTTGGGTAATCATCCCCTTGGTACCCATTCCCTTTCTCCTTTTGGGGAAAAATCCCTCTTCTTGTGTGGTGTTTCATTTAATTTTCATTTCCCATTTTTTGAATATAGTTTTAGCATCTTTAACTATATCTTTATTTCATTTGGAAAAGTTAATATCTCATGGTCACGTGCTAACTTTCACTTATTCAATTCATCTAGTTGTAGTTTCATAGCTCCATTTTCAATTTGTTTTAGTTTACTTGCAAGTTGTTTCAATTTAGGAGTCTCATTTTGAGCATATCTACATTTGGAGAAATTCATGCTAATGACATTTATTTATCTAACTAGAGAAATGTAATTGTGCACTTTGTTTCATTAGCTCATTCCATTTTCATATTCAAGCAACTCATTAGCTTATGGTATCATGCAACTTTCACTTAGATAATTGTCATAATACATCATTTTAATTTCAAGGCTCATGAGTTGGTATTTTAAAGAATTGAGTTAGTATTCATTTCATTATTTCCATTGAGTTGTTGGTACATGTTTTATTGAGGATCATTTCAAAGTTTATATCATTCTCGTATCTATATTGGAAGTGCATTGTTATCAATATATCACTCTGGACACATTTCATTAACACTTATCCATTTCAATTGCATACCATATTAGACTTACATATTTAAAAGACTTCCTCCAAACATAAGCTTGGTTGAATAGACATTTTAGGACAAATTTATGTTATTTTTCTTTCACTTGTGTACGAAGTAAGGTTAAAACACGTGACCTCGCAGTTCTCTTGGTGGCTTAGTCCCCTTGTAGGAACGTAGGCACGTGGATTGTAAGGATCTTGGGAAGGGTATCATTAATAATGGACTAGTGCCTCCTCAGCCTATCTTCCTTGCAACTCATCCCAATATTTACCTTGTTGTAATGATTTGAAAGGGAAATTTCTCATCATATACTAGGCATTTGATTAAAAATAACCAAGATAACTTGCATGTCACATAGTCTAGATTTGCATCATCTCATTTTATGTCAACTTGATTTATGGGAATCCTATCTTACTTTCAATCCTATTGTACTTGTTGTCTAAATTGTTGCTCATGGACATTTGATGTTACTATATTTCATTTGATAATTTCTTTCAAAGTACAAGATTTTATTTTGAAATTTGTATCTTATTGCTCATATTTTCAGTATCTCTTGTACTAACGTCCATTTGGAAATTTTCCATTCTTACAGTTTACTATATCTTGAAAGATATGTTTTACATCCAAGTATCATGATTTCACTTTGAGCATATTATTTCTTGCAAGTATATTGACACTTGTCTAACTCACATATAATTTTCTCGCAGAAATTATGTTGTTGAATTCATTTTCTTTACAATTTGACATTGTTAATACTTATATGCTCATAGTTATTTAAACTTGATTACCATTATTTTGCTTCCAATTTATCTTTCAAATTATTGAATGGTGAATGTATTAATGTATTAAATATCTCCTAGAACTTGTTAGTTTAACAAGACTTCCTTTAGAAACCATTCTTAGGGTTCGCCCCCATTGGCTTTAGCTAGGAGAGAGCCTAGATATAAAGAGTTGGGATTAGGTGACAACCCCTTCTTTGAGCTTTTCCACCAAGGCCACACCTAGTGGGGTTGAGGATTTTTCCCACATTAACTTAGGTGTGTAAGTGAGGCGGTGCATTTTTTGGCATCATTGTCGGGGACAAGTCATCTTATACGTGGAATACGGCTAATATTTCAGTTCTTTCATTTTGGATTTTTAGAATTAGATTCTTGCTCAAGTGGTGACTCCACTTGGTTCATTCACTACAAGGATTTGTTTGTCAAGGAATTCTTGCTTATCTTGGACAAGAGGCTATCTCTAATATCCATTTGCCTTTCTAAGGCCAAGTTGGGCAAGACATCATGGATGATTTTCTCCCCCCCTGTAATGTTGCTTACATTATTGGTTATTCGAATACTATTTTGGATGAATTCATCAAAGAGTTGCCTATTTTTCTAGGTAACAATGTTGTTAGTGTCGAAACTCACCTTAGGAATTTCAACCTTTATGTGAGTAAGTGGTGCCGTAATATTGACCATGAGGATGTTAAAATGAAACTTTTTGTCTTCTCATTAGATGAGGATGCTCTAGATTGGTTCAGTAAGCATCTTGCTGACTCATTTTATTCCTTAAAATCAACCATTAATGCATTTAATGAAAAATATGGAGATAAAAGAGGAGTAAAATCGAAAGATGAAATTTGAAAATCTGAAGGTGATATTATAAAGGAATTAATAAAATGGTTAAGGATATGCAACTCAACCAAGATCAACTCATTAAGACCATGGAATTACATCATGCACAGGAAATGAAGGCCATGGAAGTTAATCATTCTAATAAGATGACCATTATTCAAAATAATTTGATTTCAATGGAAGTAGAGCACATGCAGGTAATTCAAAACACAGAACTTAATCAAGAAAAATTAATAACAAATCATGCCAAGGAAATGAGTGCCATGGAGGCTAATTAGATCACTCTTCAGAATAGGATGGTGGTCATGGAAGCAAGTCATACTAAAGAAAGAAACACCTTGCATAAAAGGTTGGCAGAAATGGAAAGATCACAGGTACAAAAGTTCCACCCTACGCCAAATGATATACGGTAGAAGAACAAATAGCCTTTAATATATCATAAAACTCCCAACCCAATGGGGACTACCAATATGGTGAAGCAAGTTTCACCTTATTGTAAACCTTGTGATGAATTTCATGTGGAGGTCACTTGTCCCAGTTTAATTGAAAGTGGCATGGCTAGAAAGGAAACTGAGGAAAATCAAGTTATGACTATTAGGAAAAATCAAGAGATCGATCATAGTCTTAATACTTATGAGAGTGATCTAGTGTTGATAAATTTTCCACCACCCTTGACAGAAAAAATTCAGAATGAAGAGTTTAGGCATAAGATAGAAATTTTAGGTATTTTGAACTTTCCATTAGAGCATTCTCAAGAAAGGGAGAAGGATTGACAACATTTTCATCATCATCAATATTACAACTAACCAAGAAGAAGATAAAAGAAGTGAAAAAAGAAAAACGGTATAAAATGTGGATCCCCATTTTTTAGCAGGATCAAACCTCAAAAAGTCAATAGTCGAAAAAGGAAAAGGAAGAGGCTTGGTATATCTGATGGCCACAAGCAGGTTAATATTGGGGCAAGTCAAGGTCCCAAGATAGTCAGAATTGGACTGTGCACATCAAAGAAAGAACCTATGGAGATGCCTGTGAGTAGGCATGTTATCAAGATGGATTTCACCAAAGACATATGATGTCATGGGGCATATTTGTATTGTATTTTTAAACCTACTCCTTTTCATTTTTTTCTTAGAATAGATTTGATTTTATGTTATTATATTAGTTTATAGTTCATGTTATTAGAGTAATTTTATTTCAGCATGTTATATTTGTATTTTATTTTAGTACTTGATTTTATATGATGATTTTTGCTGCAAACACTATTGATATATTCTTTGGGTGGATGCATATTTAAGGTTCTTGCATGCTCTCATGTCCTATATAGCACACATCCCCATGTGGAGCCAAATTTTGACCACTAAGGTACAGTTCAAGACTCCATTCCCGAGGATATGTCAAAGCATTCTCGCACTTACAAAGTTATAGATATCATCAAGGCTTCTAAGCCCCTTCCTCTCTCTCTTCTTCTTCCTTATACTCATCTTCCGCAACCCTACGAGGATATTGTAAAGTGATGCTGGCATGATGAAATAGAGTCATGTAACATGCCTAGGTATCTTAGGAATTTTCTATCAAGTGAGTTCACTCTAGCGAGTTTTTTTTACTTAATTAATTATTTGTGCGTTTCAGCGCTTAATAATTAACTGGGTTTTTTTTCTCCCAAATATAACCCAAAGCTGAAGTGTGACTTGATGGTAAGGAATTAAGTGAGTCCTATTGTCTAGAGTCAATGTAGATTACCATGTTAGATCACTCGTAAAATTTCATGCAATTTGATTAGGTCCAGGTGTCATTTTTTAAATTATTAAAATTTCCCGCTAGACAAGTCTTTTGATAATTTTTTTTTATAAAAATTGTAATAAGTGATATCTAGAGAAGTTGTAGTGGGTATGAGTAGTCAAAATTAGACCTCTACTCGTCAAATTTCTAATAGGACACACTTTGAGGGGTGAAAAATCACTATAGACCCCAAAAACCCACTTCTAGTGGGGAAATGAGAAATAAATAACCCATAAAATAAAAAATGGAGGGAACAAAAATTCCCACATGCCCAAATGATGTGGAAATGAAATGGAAAATAATCCCAAGTCAAAATTCAAGTCATATGGTGTGTTGGCAACCACACCGTCCAAGGAATAAAGTCACATGGAGAAAATCAAAGTTGGCGGGCTCGAATCAAAGGTACCCACATCCTCATGGGATCTCAATTTTTCACTTGGGAAATAAACACATTAGCAAATATTTGATAAAATATTTGGTGAGATTATTGTGGAGTATTGTCTCTAGAATATTATACAAAAAATTACAGTTGTATGTTGCTACTCATTCCAAGCTCCATGCAGCACATGAAGGAAATAGTCTACAACATTTTTGAGCTTCAACGTTGGGCAATTTGGTGATTAGTATACAAAGGTGCCATCAAAACATGGATTTGTTGCAAACCTTGGTGATATTTTCATGGAATTTCTCCCCTTTCTACCCACATTATTCACACTTAGCATCTACAACAAGGAAATTCGCAGGGAAAATTTTAAGAACCCACCTAAATTTATATGTATAATATAATGGGTGAATCCTCTTGATACATACGAAAAATGGAAGGTGATTTTATTAACAATATATATATATATATATATATATATATATATATATATATATATATATATATATATATATATATATATTGTTAATAAAATCACCTTCCACATTTATATATATATATATTTGTGAATCTCTCACCCTATTATATTATCTTGTAAAATCATGGAAAATCACTAAGAAATCCAGGGGTTATTGCAGTCACTTGGAACCAGGAGGGTATTCAAGAAGAACCTTTAAAAAACTTGACCATTTTGCTGGCAAATCAGAAGAGCTTGACTAGTTACCATCAAGTGCGTCATTCTAGCGACTAAATCATACAGATCTAGAACCAGCAATTGTCGCCTTGATAGTGCAATGATAGTTGAGATACCTTCTAAATTGATAAAGAGTGGACATTTTTAATGGATCATTTGAGATGGTTGTAGTTGCATGTCTCAAAAGCATAACAAGTAAATTATCAAAAGACTGCATTAAGGGACAATCACTCTTTCCTGATGTTAGGACCATATTAAAAACTGAGGTAATATTTCTATTGTGAATATTAATAGATGGAAGGTGAAGTATCAATAGACAAGCCAAATATTTCATAGAATGTGATATAAATCCTTCATACATAGATTTCAAAAAATGCCCTAGTAGTTCTATAAAAGGGTTTAACATCGCTATTAAATATTAATCACTCTTATCTACTTTGAGTTTTTTCATATGGTTCTCAAGAAGTCTCAGTGCAAACACTAAAATTAGATACCTATTGGGTGTATCTAGCTTATCATTTGTAGGTCCCTCCATTGAATTCTTATATGTTTCCAATGATCTTGGATATGTTAGGCTAGGTTTAATAGAAAAAGAAATCTTCCTACCCATATTTTCTTCCTCCATACCATCCTCAATCAATTCATATATAAAAAAAAAAAACAAATCTGTCTAACTTAATGACACATTAGCTTGAAGATTGGTTGCTAAATAGCGTAACATGCACTCAATCTTATTTTTTTCTTTTGGTGTACATGTTCTATGAAGATTTCATGTAAAAGGTACCAACAATGTACTAACATGCATAGATAAAGTAATACTTTGAGCAATTAACTGCAAAATTTCAAAATATTTGTTACTCCTTGTCTCCTTCATTTTGAAGGCAATTTTTTCAACTTCCTTTTCTTCAACAACTTCTCCCATGATATCATTTTTCACAACTTATAGAAGTTGTTGTACACAATAATCAATATCTCCAATATCTAGGGAAGTTGAAACTTTCGATAGGATGAAATTGACAATATAGCCTAAAACATGAAATTCATATCCCCTTGTTAATATTGTATGTAGTGTTTTTTAAATGAACTGTAAATAATGCGGTCCTAATTCATTCACACATGCATCTAAGGAATCCTTGGCCTCATCTCTTACAAAATGAGGGTGACTCTTCAACAGATTTGCAATATGTTGTATAATATGAGGAAGCTCTAATTCCATTGTTTCCAAAGGCATAAGTCTCAATAACTTCAGTGTAGAACAACTAACTAAAATATTATCCATATTTGAGTGAGATATCATCAACTTATTTATCTCAAGTAGAACATACTTTTGCAGACGTTCTTGTATTTTAGGGGAGATAATATTTTTGTTATCACTATTCCTCCTTAATTCTAGATCTGGCTTATCAAAATTTGTTTCACCAATCTCAATTCGATGATCATGTTTTTTTTGTTCTACAATTGAGGACATTCCATCAATAAAATGAAACTTATCTACTATAACAAATCAACCATATATGCATATTGATATTATCTTCCTCAGGGAAGAAATCATTTGAAATTATCTCATCAATAAACTGAAGTAAAAGTCCCATATTATGTGACCAACAATACAAGAAAGAGTTTCTAAGCAAGAATTTAGAACATTTCCCTCCCTGTCACCTTTGGCCTCAAACAACAAACTGAAAAAGAATGGCACAAATATTTTCATGAGATTTCCCTACACAACATTCCATATAAACTAAAAATTTCAATAGATTGTAGCAAGTTATGGTAAGAAAATGATAAAGAAAATACTAACAATATGCCACTCCAATGTCACTCACAAATATAAACATATAAACACATACTGACTCAAACATTATATCTTACCTTAGATAGATTTCCAACGTCTAGCATATTTATAAACCATGCCATTACTCTTGATCTCCTATGCTTCTGCATAACTAAACAAACTCCAGTCAACATCTAGACTAATTTTAGCACAAGGAAGAAAATAGGAAGAACTGGAAAGGAAAGGCATGTTATCAAACCTGAATGTGAAGAATGTCATTGAAGAATTCCACTTCTACATCTATGTTGGAAAGAGGCTTGCATTCATTTAAATATGTAATAATAGAAAGGATAAGTACCATTGAACACAATAAAGCCACCCATTCTTGTAGATACAATGTTAAATCTATTGCTTTACCTATAAAATATTTAAGATGCTGACATACAAATTTACAATAAGTAATAAAAAAATAGACGTTGGATGGAGGTCTCTAAACTCATTATACCCTTCTTCACATGTGTGATAATTTTTTTATAAATGACATACTTAATAGAGATTTTAGACCAATTTCCACAACCATAATTGATGCAAGAATCAAGCAGTACTCGCTTCACCATGTTTATATGATTATGTTTCTTCTCACTTTTTAGGTCACATCGAAAATGTTCCTATTGCGTTACCTCTTCACTTTCTAATACTTATTTGTAAACTTGAATAAATTTCGATTGATTTACTAGACTTTGTTCGAGCCAAACATTTACACTTAATTAAGTTGTTAGGTGTTTTGGTTACTTGGATTCCCTGAAATCTTGTGATTGTTGATGAAATTCCATGTATTATCTGGTGCCTTCATTGTTGTCCTTGAATAAAATTTTGTGGTAATTGAACAGGTAAGATTCATCGAGTATCCATTTCCATGTTGGATTTATCTATCCTCCTTATCAGGCAATTGATCATAATGATTGAATCCATTTCCTTTGATGCACCAATTAACCACTATCAATGCCCTCCAAAGGTTCCCTTTGTTATTTATCATTTAATTCCTCATCATCGCTTTCCATGAGGTCCATTGAAAATCCAGAGTACGAGGGACTCAATAGAAATCCGATCATTATTGGGGGAAAATGCCTCAAATTGGAAAAGCAACAATCCTAAAGTGAGAGAAGCCTTACTGGTGATTTTGTCATCCCTTCTAAACTATTTTTTGGGGGCTCATGTAATATTTCCCAATCATGGTCCATGTGATTACATTATATCACCCACTGCTTTATGAGGGGTTGTACTCACTTAACGCAAGACAAATTAGTAGGTGATAATCTAGGACCTTATATCTTGGCCACATAGAGAACTGCCACTTATATGATCGTGTAAAAAAATGCATCTCAATTGATATGTCATCAAACTGTGTGTGGAAGACTGAATTCAATGAAACATTACATAGATTTTTCACAACTAGTCTTTTATCCCAAGGGGAAAAATCAAGATATTACAAAATAAAGTGATATACTAAGAGGTTATATTATTTCTACCATTATGTTTCTTTTACCTTTACTATATAAACTTTCAAATATATGTAATGAATATGTCTTCTTCAATTCTTCAAAGTTTTGTTTAATTTACTAAGACATAACATGGACTCAATCTTATTTTTTTTCTTTTGGTGTACGTGTTCTATGAAGATTTCATCTAAAAGGTACCAAAAATGTACTAACATGCATAGATAAAGTAATACATTGAGCAATTAACTGCAAAATTTCAAAATATTTGTTACTCCTTGTCTCCTTCATTTTGAAGGAAATTTTTTCAACTTCCTTTTCTTCAACAACTTCTCCCATGATATCATTTTTCGAAACTTATAGAAGTTGTTGTACACAATAATCAATATCTCCAATATCTAGGGAAGATGAAACTTTCGATAGGATGAAATTGACAGTATAGCCTAAAACATGAAATTCATATCCCCTTGTTAATATTGTATGTAGTGTTTTTTAAATGAACTGTAAATATTGCGGTCCTAATTCATTCACACATGCATCTAAGGAAGCCCTAGCCTCATCTCTTGCAAAATTAGGGTGACTCTTCAACATATTTGCAATATGTTGTATAACATGAGGAAGCTCTAATTCCATTGTTTCCAAAGGCATAAGTCTCAATAACTTCATTGTAGAACAACTAACTAAAATATTATCCACATTTGAGTGAGATATCATTAACTTATTTATCTCAAGTAGAACATACTTTTGCAGACATTCTTGTATTTTAGGGGAGATAATATTTTTGTTATCACTATTCCTCCTTAATTCTAGATCTGGATTATCAAAAGTTGTTTTACCAATCTCAATTCGATGATCATGTTTTTTTGGTTCTACAATTGAGGACATTCCATCAATAAAATGAAACTTATCTACTATAACAATTTTTTTTTTTTTTTGACATAAACAGTTAGTGTGATATATTGATTTCCTGGCATTAATGCCTCAATTTAGATTACAAGAAGCAAGGGAAGTGCCTTGATTTTCTCTCTGGCCAAGAACAACATGGCCCTTACACTTATAAGCCAACGATTTTTACAAGCAATAATACGACCGATCTCCGCAATCTTCCCAAATTTATAGATACAAACAAACTGCTTCAATAATAGACAGTAGAACATATTAACCAGAAAACTAAGGGATGGGATCCCAGCCTTCGTCTCCATCTCTTAGGAGGATTCCGAGGGAGAAAAGAACAGCTTTTTTGGCTTCAGCATCAGCATCTTTGTTTTTTTCTCTCTTTACGTGGAATAAATTCAAGCTCTGAAAGGAATTCGCCAGTAATCTAATTCTGGTCATCAATCTTGATAATCTTAAATCTGAAGGTGAGGAACTGTCCACAATGGATTTAATTATGGACTGGGAATCACCAAAGACATTTGCTTCTTTGATACCAAGATATTTGAGTTGCTTGAGTCCTTGGAGGAGAGCCAACGCTTCGGCTTGAATGCTGGAGTTGTGGCCCACACCCCAGGCATAATTGAGCTCAGTCCTACCTTCTGCATTTTTGACAACTCCACCTGCTCATGAAATTCCTGGATTTCCTTTAGCTGCCCCGTCAAAGAAGAGGGCGGTTCGTGCCTGCTTTGTGCAAAATTCAGAGAATTCTGTTGTATTGACTTGAAGTTGCCAGTCTTTTAGAGGAGTGGGAGGCCTTTGAATGTCTTTGAATTGAAGGTCGAGGATAGTGCTCCATTCAGAATCTTGCTCACTTAGGTCTGCCCCATCCAGCTGGTCTCCCAAGCTATCTTTCAACTGACTTTTAATTTTAACCAAGACTATCCTAAAATCATTCCTTTTGTCTCTGAAAATCCTCTAATTTCTTTCAAGCCATATTTGCCAGCAGATTATTTTAGGGAGAGCGAGCCAGGCAGCCTTGATATGTTTGTTCTTAGGAGTGGCTCCGGGATACTTGAGCATCCATTTTGAGAACAGGTCTGAGATGTGAATGGGGAAGGTGAATTCGCTACTCCATGGGCCTAAGAGCGCTTGCCATATCTCTGCAGCAAAATTAAAATTTAGCATCAGATGGGTGGCACTTTCTTCATTTTCTCCACACAGCGAGCATCTAGAAGGCCTAAGATAACCTCTTTTCTGGAGCCTGTCGTCGGTCAAAATTCTCTTATGACAAAGGAGCCAGCAGAAAGTGTCTATTTTTGGGATGGAAGTCTGTGACCATATCCCCTTCCAGGGCTCCAGATCAGGAAGAACGTGGGGGTGTAATGACAGCTGCCTGTAGCCTTGTGAGACAATGTAATGCCCTGGAGTCGATCCCCAGCCACGAGAGTCAGGTTTCCTGCTGTTTATAGGGGCCTTGCCTTTTAAGTGAGCTAAGAAAATAGCGTACTCATTAGATAGGTTCTGTGGCACTTCTAACTCAACCCAACTCTGCCATACGCCTTCCTCCCATTGAGAAATGTCCCACAGATTTGCGTAGCCAGCTCTGATCATCCAATCATGCAGCACAAACAGAGATCGATCATCTGACAGGGGATCACTGTTCATGATTCGATCCTCCCAAATTATGATTCGTTTACCATTCCCTGGAATCCAGTGTGCATGGAGGTTAATTAAAGAGGTTGCTTTTGCGCAGAGCTTATGGATCATCGAACCAGAATTTGAAATGGGATTGTTTAAACAACGCTTTCTCTGCCCACCGAAGTATTTTTTCCACAGCGCTAGCTGGGCCAAACCCTGATTTGGGGCAATAATCCTCCATAACAGTTTTGCACCCAACGCCACATTCTGTGTGATTATACTCTTGAAATTCTGGCCGCCTTCCATTTTGGGAAAGGAGATTTTATCCTAGCTAATTAAAAGGATTTTCTTCTCATTCAACTTTCCACCTTTCCAGAAGAATTTCCTGATGTGATCCTCCATTTTCCTCATAATTCCAATTGGAGCCAGCATAACTGCGAACTGATAGATAGGAAGGCTGTTTAATACAACATTTATGAGCACTGCCTTTCCTGCCAAGTTGAGCCAATTGAATCCCCAGGATTGGATCTTGGATTAAATTTTTCCAACAGAGGTAGCCAGTCTCTGCTGAGGGCGCATTTTTGGAAAATGGGGAGCCCCAAATACTTGAAGGATGACCATGTAGAAGAGGTAGCAAAACCAAAACAGTAGGAGATGGCTTGGAGAGTGTTGGCTGAAATGTTCCAACAGAAGATGTGACATTTGCCATTGTTGAGTTTGCTTCTTGAGACTTCACAATAGTCATCCACCACACCTTTAAATATTTTAGCCGAGAGCACAGTGGCTGCACCCAGCAAGAGGGAATCATCAGCGAATAATGCGTGGTTTATATTTTTGACACCTCTTGCTATATTCAAGCCCATAATCTCTTGATCCTGCTGCTTCTTATTCAAGAGGAAGCTGAGAACAGAAGCTTGGAGGACAAAGAGCAGGGGAGAAAGTGGACACCCTTTCCTCAGTCCTTGAGAAGCTTTAAAGAAATCAACAGCCCTCCCATTCACCAATGGAGCTATCCATGGCTCATTGATACAAGCCTGAATCTAGTTAATGAATTTGGTGCCAAAGCCAAATTTGTGCAAAACATCCATCAAGAATCTATGTCTCACCCTATCAAAGGCATTTTCAAGATCTAATTTGACAACCATTCCTTTCTCTTTTCAGAGCAGGCTTGAATGGATCGCCTCTTGGACCAGAATAAAATTGTCCACAATCTGTCTGCCCTGGATAAAACTTCCCTGGTTCTCCGAAATGATGGCTAGAAGGATGGTTTTCAATCTGTTTGCAATCACTTTTGTTATCAGCTTGTATCCTATATTGCAAAGGGAGATAGGTCGAAATATGTTGAAGGTGTTGGCGCCTTTTTCCTTGGGGAAGACCATATATGCATATTGATATTATATTCCTCAGGGAAGACATCATTTGAAATTATCTCATCAATAAACTAAAGTAAGAGTCCCATATTATGTGACAAAAAATACAAGCAAGAGTTTCTAAGCAAGAATTCAAAACATTTCCCTCCCTGTCACCTTTGGCCTCAAACAACAAACTGAAAAAGAGTGGCACAAATATTTTCATGAGATTTCCCTACATAACATTCCATATAAACTAAAAATTTCAATAGATTGTAGCAAGTTATGGTAAGAAAATTATAAAGAAAATACTAACAATATGCCACTCCAATGCCACTCACAAATATAAACATATAAACACATACTGACTCAAACATTATATCTTACCTTAGATAGATTTCCAACGTCTAGCATATTTATAAACCATGCCATTACTCTTGATCTCCTATGCTTCTACATAACTAAACAAACTCCAGTCAACATCTAGACTAATTTTAGCACAAGGAAGAAAATAGGAAGAACTGGAAAGGAAAGGCATGTTATCAAACCTGAATGTGAAGAATGTCATTGAAGAAGTCCACTTCTACATCCATGTTGGAAAGAGGCTTGCATTCATTTAAATATGTAATAATAGAAAGGATAAGTACCATTGAACACAATAAAGCCACCCATTCTTGTAGATACAATGTTAAATGTAATGCTTTACCTATAAAATATTTAAGATGCTGACATACAAATTTACAATAAGTAATAAAAAAATAGACATTGGATGGAGGTCTCTAAACTCGTTATACCCTTCTTCACATGTGTGAGAATTTTTTTATAAATGACATACTTAATAGAGAATTTAGACCAATTTCCACAGCCATAATTGATGCAAGAATCAAGTAGTACTCGCTTCACCATGTTTATATGATTATGTTTCTTCTCACTTTTTAGGTCATATCGAAAATGTTCCTATTGCATTACCTCTTCACTTTCTAATACTTATTTGTAAGCTTGAATAACTTCCGATTGATTTACTAGACTTTGTTCGAGCCAAAAATTTACACTTAATTAAGTTGTTAGGTATTTTGGTTACTTGGATTCCCTGAAATCTTGTGATTGTTGATGAAATTCCATGTATTATCTGGCGCCTTCATTGTTGTCCTTGAATAAAATTTTGTGGTAATTGAACAGGTAAGATTCATCGAGTATCCATTTCCATGTTGGATTTATCTGTCCTCCTTATCAGACAATTGATCATAATGATTGAATCCATTTCCTTTGATGCACCAATTAACCACTATCAATGCCCTCCAAAGGTTTCCTTTGTTATTTATCATTTAATTCCTCATCATCGCTTTCCATGAGGTCCATTGCAAATCCAGAGTACGAGGGCCTCAATAGAAATCCAATCATTATTGGGGGACAATGCCTCAAATTGGAAAACAACAATCCTAAAGTGAGAGAAGCCTTACTGGTGATTTTTTCATCCCTTCTAAACTATTTTTTGGGGGCTCATGTAATATTTCCCAATCACGGTCCATGTGATTACATTAGATCACCCACTGCTTTATGAGGGGTTGTACTCACTTAACGCAAGCCAAATTAGTAGGTGGTAATCTAGGACCTCATATCTTGGCCACATAGAGAACTGCCACTTATATGATCGTGTAAAAAAATGCATCTCAATCGATATGTCATCAAACTGTGTGTGGAAGACTGAATTCAATGAACCATTACATAGATTTTTCACTAGTAGTCTTTTATCCCAAGGGGCAAAATCAAGATATTACAAAATAAAGTGATATACTAAGAGGTTATATTATTTCTAGCATTATGTTTATTTTACCTTTACTATATAAACTTTCAAATATATGCAATGAATATGTCTTCTTCAATTCTTCAAAGTTTTGTTTAATTTAGTAAGACATAACATGGACATTATGGCCTTGGAAAATAGATATTACATGCCCACATAGTCGGGGTATGAGGTGACACTTTGGATTTTTTTATTGAAATCTGCTGACACGAGTCTTAGTGAGATTATGATGTTTCATTGTTTAAATTATATTTTTAAATGTAGAAACAGATTCAACATCCTAGGAAAATCGTAAACATTTCGATTATGCAGACTATTTCGCCTCATTAGACTATTTCTTTTGAATTTACGAAGTGGATAGAATCACATAGACTGCTTTTTAGTGTTTTTTTATAATGTATGTATAGGAGCCCTACCATGCGTGATGTAACTAAAAAAAAAACATTATATTGTCGTAGTATTAAAATCTTCGAAAATAGTTACTGCAATCAAGGCATTTAAGTAATTCATAGTATCACACATTTAAACATGGGATAAAACACTAACCATATTCATCATAACTCTTCACCCTTTCCTTGACACACATCACAAACAAGATATCTCGAACCCTCACAATATGGGCATCCAACTCCTTCTTCCACCCAATCTAAGAACTGCATCAACACACAACATAATTGGTATATGAATATTTTATCTTCATCGATTCACAACATTGTTGGTAATATATAAGGAAATTTAGACTCCCACGCATGTCAAACACAAAATAAAAATAAATATTTATGAACAAAAATATTATAATATTGTCTGAAGATTTCTCACATGCTCTTCAACATTCAGGTCACCAGTGCCTTCCATTTTGTAGAAGGAAAAACACAACAAAAAATTGTGCTAAGCCAGAGCATAATGTGTTAGTGTGTTTGGTGCACGCATGTACAAAATCACACCAACTTAAGGGGTGTGGTTTACCCTCTTAAGTTATTGGTCACAGGTAGAAAAAGCAGTGGATTCAAGCAAGTTAGTGGAACAAACTAGAATCATAAACATACTAAATAGAGAAATAACATGCATATATAAACTAAAACTAAAACAAATAAAAAAAAGCTCTGAATAGAGTCAAACAACTGCAATAATGTAAACAATGGCTCTTTTGGCCCCTCTTATTGAGTGCTGGTAGGAAATGAGGATGAAACTTTAACCCTTTTGCCAAAGGGCCCTTAAAACATGGGTTCTAAGTCCTGATGCAAGGATATCTTTACTTCCAAGCTTGCTTCGGTGCAAAGTCTCCCTCTCTCTACTGTGGTGGACTGAACTTGTTGGGTGGCCAACAATTGAGTCCCCTCTTCAACTCCGGATCACACACTGTTGGTATTGCTTGGAAAATTCTGGCCAGCATAATAATGTGCTCTCTAGTTCTTCATCTCTTAGTGGCCTTAAATAGGAGAATTCAAATCCTCCTTCCCTCTCTTGGTACATTGTGGATGGTGACCCAAGAGAGGGTGATGATTCCATTGTGTGGCATAAATATTCCGTTGTGTGCTCGCTTGATGTCTAAGGAGGATTTGGTGGCTGTCCTTAGGCGACTTCAAGTGTGAAATCACTATCCTGGAGTGTGCTTTTTGTGGTCCCAGAAACTGACTTTCGCCACTCCCAGGATTGCGCGCATTTAGGATCAAAAGGCGCGAAAAGGCGCTCTTCACGAAGGATTATGCACACAAAAACATTTATGACTTGCTCAATTTTGATTTTTCCTTAGACCTTAGATATTTTTAAATAATTTCCAGATTCTCTAATGTTTCTCAGCCCTGTAAATCCTTCTGCCTGACATTAAATAATGTCATCTTTTCTTGTACGATTTTCCAATGTTAACAATTTCCCCCTATGTGTGAGGTCTAGGAAGAACTGTATAGCCGAAATACATTATAGTTTCTTTTCTGTATATTGTGTGTAGAGAGAGAGAGAGAGACTCGCGTGAAGCTCGGAATTGGAGACACCCTGCACCGGTTCGAAGAATGACCATGTCCTATGGGACCCTTGTAAGCAAATATAATACAATATATATATATATATATACAATTTTTCTATGAGGTGGGCATGTCCATGCTCGTGATATTGTGGCTAGTTAAACAAATCTATTTGACAGATACATGTTCTGTCTGTGTCACTAATATGGTAGTGATATGGTGGTTGTTGACGATGACTGCTAACGCCCTCCGGGGCATTTTTTCTTTGACAATAGGTGGAATGTGGTACCCATATGCGTAAACTTGGTATGGCATATAGTTGCACATTGTACGCATAGGTGCTTGCTGGGACCTTCTTGTGTAAGAATTGTTGAAAGAGATGCTTATGAAGGCATGGGTCTTTGACAAATTTGATCAAAGTGCAATGGTTGTAAGATATGATGCCATATTGACATGAGAGATTTTGTTGTAGTCGAATGTCAGGAGGATCGATGACATTTGTGGGCAATGATGTCTCCCCCAATGCGACCTGAGGATTCCCCTTCTATGGAGAGGGGTGATCCAAGGTACCACTTCCTTTTTGGAAAATAGGTGTTGAAGTCGACAAAAAGGAAACCTCAACAGAACAAGAGGTCACTGATATGAAGGGTCAAGGACCTGGATGTGATGGGTTTAACATAGGCATGTTGGTGAGGGGTGACTGAAAACTGATGATGGGGATTCAGTGGCCTAAGGTCGGAGTATACTAAGCAGCTTGGCAGCAGTCATAGTTCTTTCTGATGGGGAAATCCCTGAAGTCGGTAGGACTTCTAGGGTGGGTATAACGTGGCTATAAATGTCATGGTGGCTTGTGCGTGAGGGTGTAATACTCCTACCAAGGGTGTTCAGGGACTGTTTCCATGGTAGAAAATATGGATGAGAGGGTGGGGGACATAGTGCACCATTTGCGGTCTTTGTACACTTACCAAAATAATAAAATAATGGGTTTTGGTTTGTACAAAACACATAGACGGGTGCCCCAAAACATGGAAGTGTTCGTTCACTGATGTTGTGAAGAAGGTGTTTTGCTGAGAGCGGGGGCCCCATTATTTGGTCTCATGTGTGAGGTTGATGAAGCAAATGAAAAAGTATCACAGATGGGATTATGATGGTGGAGGTATGGTGGGCCAAATGTAAGGCGCGGTAGTGCACTTTTGATCTGCTTGTACAACCAAACCGTCCGGGAAAGGGGTTTTATTTTTGTATGGTAAAACTTGACCCTTATGCATGGTGGATGGATGTGCATGAGGTGCTTCTCGGACTAAAGTGGTATGGCCATGGCGTCACTTTTGTTGTAGTATATGGTATACTATGTGTGACGAGTGCCATGGAGGGGAGGCTCTATCGATCAACGAGGATGTTTATCATGTGCAGGGCGAGGTGATGATAAACATGGTTGGATATGTGGAACCTATGGTTGATTTCTGATGGAGAAATGATGTCAGGATATGCAGAGTTTTCTGGGACTCTATCATGTTGGGGGTAGAATGATACTTGCTCTAGAACTTTTCATGGGTGGAGTTGTGGACGGTTTGCGAGTTTTCCTGCCAAAACAACTACCTCAAGTGAAAACATCTTCTTTATCAAATATTATTGAAATTCATGAGCTTTAAAAAAGAAGATGAGAGAGGGCATACCTGCCAGTGCTGAAAAATTATTTTTTCAAGAGTGCGAATATGTGGCATCACCTTTGTTCGTTATGGAGTGTTGATCACGATACAACTTACATTTCAGAGAACATACCTTCTGATCTCTCGTTATGGTCCTTGAAATTTTTTGAAAAGGGTGATATATAGGTGAATATGGCCCTAATTCAATTCATTTGTAGTTGTTGAGTTCTCGAGAGGTCAGAGGCTTCTGCGTAGAAGTTCTTGCCGTTGCGGTCAACCTGAGCACGAGGGATTAGTGATATCTTGCCCAGGTAACCTCCATGACATCCCGCACTTTAATTTTTTCAGTTTGATCGTGTCAAGGTCCGTACAAACTTGGTTTGTATGGATTCTGGGTGATTTTTGCCCTAGATTGCACAGGTGATCCAGGAAAGGGCACACCCTCTGTGCGCATTTTTCGGGGATATGCGCGCTTTAAGTGCTCTATTCCCCTTCTTTGGCGTGCCCTAAGCGCGACTGTTTGAGGGGCAGACGCGTAAAAGGCCAAGGCAATTTTTTTTGAGTTTTTGCCTATTTTTGATGTTTTTCTGTTGCTGATGGGTACCTGTTTGGATGATAGGTTGTTGTGAAGGGAGAGAGATTGGCCCGAGCTCTATACCGCATTTTCCACTGATGCGGGGGTGCGCCGTCAGCTAATGCAATGGGGGCTCCTGAAGTTCGTGAAAAATGAGCTTCTTCGGTTATAGGATCGATTGCTTCATTTCCTGATCCAACATTGGCACAAGAGGTGCAACATGTTTGTGTTGCATGGGACTAACCTGGCCATCCGTCCTGAGACAGATGTATATTTTGTGACCGAGTTATTGCCTCATGGTGAGGCGCTGAGGTATCCACTTCCTTCCGGGAGAGTGGATTTGAGAGGTTTTAGAGATGTCATTGTGGTGGGGCGCCTCTTACAGAGGGGTGCATCAGCATTGCATCAGTGACAGATTTGGCTGAGCAGTGTGCTCTGGTAGTGATTGTGCGACTTGCATGGTCGTCGACTCCACATCGGGCATTTGGCCCGCAGGTTGGAGTCTTGTGTCGGTTGAGGTTTGGTCATTTCTTTGATTTTTCTTGTTTTTTCTATGACGGGATGGTGACGTAGCTTAAAAAGGTCCGTAATGGATCAACGTTTTTTGCATACACCAACATTATATGCAGCATTATGTATGATAGGTTAGTGTTGCTGAGACCAGTGGTGGCAGTGCCTCTTGGGGGGCCACGGGAGTATTGCATGAGGAGGTGAGCTTCGGTGATGCCACGAGGTGGTGAGGGCATGGTGGTGTGTTACTGGAATGCCACGATGGAGGCCTGGTTTGAGGTGAACCCTCAAATGTTTATGCAATTCCCATATGCAGGGATGGACTTCCGGGGGGATCCAGAGATGGGTCTCCCTCCTGGTTATGCTTGGGGGCCAACAAGTATGTTTTTTATGTTTTTTGCATTTATTTGAGTATATATGTGATTATGTGTTTTGATGGTGACACTAACATATTTTTGGTTACTCTTTGCAGATGTTGGCGAGGTAGGTCGCCCCGTGGCTCGATTGGTCTGCCACGATCCTTTTTGGAGACCTTGGGGCAGTCTTGGAGGGTAGGGAGGAGATGCTGCTAGAGGACCTGGTGGTGGTTCTGGCCCTTCTGGAGCTGTTGCCAAGGCTGCAGCCAAGTGAGCTCGTGCCGATGCAGAAGCAGCATGTGAAGATGCGACGAAGGCTCACAACACTGAACTGACTGCTAAGGTGTCAGTTCTAGAGGATGCCTGGGGTTGAGTGGACCGCTTGACCCAGGGGGTGCCTTCTCGAGGTTTTATGGATGATCTCGAGGAGGTCTGGATGGAGACGGTGATGGCCTGGGAGAGGAACTATCGACCTATTTTACATCGATTGGTAGTCTCAGTTGTGACGGCGACTCCAGTGGTGGTACCGGGAGAAGTTGTGGGTCCAGGATCCCCTCCTAAGGGGGAACTTCCCTAGATTATACTTGTATATGGGGAAAGCACACATTATGAGGATGCTTCCCATATTTTTGATGAATTTTTGTGTATCTTTGGGTTGGCCGATGGGTCAGTGACACTATTTTTTGTACTCAGACATATACACCATGATATATATATATATGAGAGATATTTTTTGCGGTTCTACATGTTGTGTCACTTGTTTCGGTTTATGGATGATGTTACACTAATGGATGTCTATGTTTTTGGTTTTTTATGTATGATGGTTTACTCGAGATGCATTCCAGTTTAGGATATTGTTAGATATGCGATCAACTGCTTAGATTTGACTCCTTCATACATGTGTAAATGTAATATAGTCAAATTGTTTTCTTAATATTTTTGCACGCAAATATTTTCTAAATAGATATGTATCTCTTGTCTCAAATTTTTGGTTTAACTGTGACACTACTAACTGGGAATTGAGGTAGAAATGAATTTAGCGTATGCCCTGATGGAGGGTGTCGCACATAAGTCCAATGACGACGTCATATTCTGCCTGATTGTTTGCTACTAATCTGATGCACACACCGTTTGTGTAGAGTGGTGATAAGTCCGGTGATAGATGACCTAGGCAGCTGCTGCTAAACTTTGAGACCATCTTGATGCTCCATCAGTAAATCTGAAATCAGGTTCAGGTTGGTGATCCATGGAGGCACTTTGAGCGCGTTTTGTAATAATACTTTTGGTCAAAATTTACAATGGTTGGGTTTGTGTACGTTCACTTTAGGAAAGCACCATCTTGGCCCTTATGGGTAAATTTTTTTGAGGTAAATCCCATTGACGGGGTTATTGAGGCATGTCTTGTCTGGTTCCGTTAAGATGTATGCCCCCTGTCAGAGGCAACGTTTGATGATGTAGGTTCCTTTCCACAAGGTTTCAAACTTTCCTTGCCCTAGGGCTTCCTTTGCGACATCGTAGCAGAGGACTAGTTCTCCCTTGGTGAATGATTGAGGGTTGATGTGGCGGTCGAATGATGCTTTCACCCTTTTCTTATGGGCCTCGTTGTGCTGCAACGACTGCCATCGGCTTTCGTCAACGAGCTCTAGTTGTACTAGGCGCTATTCTAGAGGCTAGGTATCATCAAGGAGTTCGATAGTGGCATGAAAATTTGGGATCTCGCAAAAATAAATGCAAAATCACAAGGTACCTTGATATTTTGTGACAGGAATAGGGTGGAAATATTGGGACGTGGGGGCGATTGCAATCCTATTTCTGATATGCGATGATAAAAATCGTATATGGTGAATCGTATCGTTGGGGTTCGGTGGGAGAAGGATCTCTGTGATGGGAGTTTGCATAAACGTAAGGTTGGGTTCCCCCCTAGGATGGTCAATTTCCTGTGGGTGGAAATTGTGCCTGCTGTAGAGGTGCCTGAATGTTTCCATTAGCAGGCATACCTCTGGTGCATGGTTTTGGCCAGTGAAGATGGTGCATGGTACCATCGTGCCAAATGAGTAGGTTGTATGGGAATCAACACTACTCATAGTCCCTGATGTGGACGCTTGGAAAGGATTTGTTGTAGAAGAGGAGGTCTTCTACTTCCATTTCTATGTTGTTTGCTTGGGTGTGTCTAAATCTTTGGGGAAGTGTAGACTTAACATTCCACTTGCCACTCTTAGCTTGGGGAGATGCACACATTTAATCGTATGGTGAAAGTGTGAACAAATCTGACAATAGTTACACGTGATCTTCTATTAGTTAGAGAAAATTTTTTGAGGGAGTGAAGATACTGTGCGAAAACTATTTGCAAGGGGCTTCAGTTCTCTACATTGATTGATCAAGTGGTCATTCAAGTCGCATAGTCTGCATGTTATCCTAGGTTTGGCCTGGGTCATGCTTGGTTTGTGTGTCGTCCTAGTTTTCCCATCACGCCCGTGTGGGTGTGGGGTCGTTGGCCTAAGGGTGATGTACTTTTTAAATCACCTGGGCTCATTGTCCCGTTTTTTCTCTATTGTATGAATCATATTGATGAGGGGACAGACTCGTATAATATAAGTACAGTGTTTTCCACATCAATTTCCATAACATACTGGGCGAAAAATCCTAGATATGGGGGTCCTGTCGTGCTCAGTTTGTGGTATGGTAGGGTACCAGCGTCGTAATGCTGCTAAATCAGGGAAAATGACAACCACATGATTGGGCGTTTTGCATAACGCGCATGTTGGTCTTCTTTGTAGATAACGGTTGGGGGTAACTGGGGGTTCTCAGATTGGTCACTTTTCAGCTGATAAGAATAGGATGGATTTGATCATCACATCCTCTTGGGTTGTGGAGCTATCTGCGGATTCCGCATCCATGTCATCTTCTTGGGAGAGGCAAACTATCACTAAGTGAAAAATAGCAAGGGCTAACTGGAATCGGGGGATATAGTGGAAATTTTCCGGAAGGTGATTTTCAGTGCATAAAGTACATGTGAATTGCATTGCCTGAGATCCAACGTAGTAAACCCGTTCTATAGGATACCATCTATGGATGAGTTCTAGGGTTGCACATTCTTCGAGGAAGTGACCACATTCATCGCACAACGTGCAACATATAATGGGAGGGGGTATGACTGGGGGTCTTTCTGGTGCCCTTAGTTCCTCCTGTAGCTACAGGATGGTACGAGGTTCATCCCCGACAGACTGGGTGGGGGGGATCCTCTTGATAGGATCACTCGATGGTGTGAAATGCATTCCTCTCTAGGCAATGATGGGTATAGTGCCCATAGTTGCTGCAGATAGCGCATGCGTGATTTGTACGCAATGCTTTTCCTTTACCTTTGGTGGCAGGTTCATTTTTATGGGAGCGTGGCCTCACGATGACTGCCTCAGAGTCGAGGAGTGGTTTTAATTCATCTAGCTCTAGGAAGATATTGGTAGGGTGTCCTATTATGTGACATATGGCGCAACCTGGTGATTCCCTATGTATGGTAGGAGTCTCCATTTTCTTTTCGCTTTTATTGGTTTTCTTAGCCGTAACCTCCAGTTTTGCAATGGAAATTTCCTTTGCAGGGATAGTTTCGACCGTTTCATGAACAGGGGGGCGCCTCCTCGAGACTGAGGGGCTTCAACCCTGTGGCAGTAATGTGTGTGGCTCCCATCCTTGTAGGGGGATGAGATACCAAAGGGTAATGCAAATGATATGTTTGGTAACACCACTGTTGCCAAAACCTACTGGGAGACAGAACTAGTTGGGGGTAGAGAAAATGGGTTTGGGAAGCAACGTAGGCAAGAGAGGCTGTCGTGGACGACGACTCAATGTCATTACTGCTTGTGTCCGTGTCCTGACTAGCTTTGGTTCTTGATGTGGACATCATGCACACTGGAGCCCCTATGACATTGGGTGATGACTCAGGGATAATGGGGGGATCACCTAGGAATGATCCTAGAACGGACGATGGTTTGAACTATCTAGGGCCATATTCTTGGTACCGTGATAGCGCATCCGAGGATGTATCTACATAGGGTAGAATTACATCAATGTTTGTTAGGGGTCACTTCTCGCTATGCGTCAATTGGTCGACAATAATGATGCGATCCTCGTGGGGGAACATAATAATTCGGAAGACGGAAGAGGCTATGGATGACATGGCATATATATAACTCCGACCAAGGAGTATATTATAGTCCAAGTGAGCGTCCAAGACTTCAATGTCTATATGGACCGTCTTTCCAGCTAAGTAGACTGGAACATTTTGGTAGAGGTTGACGGGGGTCGAAGGACGATCGTCGTATGCTCTAAGCGTGATGACTGAAGGTTTTAGTTCGGGAGACCCTAACTTTTGCCAAACATTTTTTGACATGATGCATGTGGATGCACCCTCGTCAATGACACATCGGTGAATGGTGATATTCTGGACCGACACTTGTATCTAAAAGGAGACCATGGAAGGAAGCCTAGGGGTGGCTTTGTCTAAATCAAAAGCCATTAGGCGCGTATCGGCAGGGTCGATAGTGCCTAACGCAGAAAGTAAGGCTTTCCATTTTTTTGGGCATGACTGTAATACTTCCAAAGCTGACATAGTAGTGGGAGATTGGGCTAAATCATCCATGATGCTATAATTATGGGTCGCTTTGGAGTAGTTTCCTGCTCGCCTATTGGGTCCCTTCGCCATTTTGGGAAACGGTTCAATAGGAATCTTTGAAATGTTCAAAGGCGCAGTTGGTACACTGGTACTTTCCCTTGATACGTTGGTGTCTGGTGGGGTGTCGTAATTGCGATTACATGTTTGGAAAAAAATCTCTTCGCCAATCATGTAGATTTTGTGGCCGTTTTTCCCGAGGTCGTCTGGGTTCTGTTGCTGAGTGTTGACTGTCCCTTGATGGGGGAAAGGTTCTTACATCACAGTTGTTTGCTGGGAAGATCCTCCTTGTCCTCAGTTACTCTGTAGCTTCTTCATCTCAAGGAGATCAAGACAGTGGTGAGTATAGTGGCCGTACTCACCACATAGTGAATAAGAATGGTTTGTTTGAAGAGGTGAATTTTTTCTCTGTCGTTGGGCATTGCTTGGCTCTTGGTTCTGATTCCGGTTGGAGTTGCCTCCAGCCTGGGATCGTGGCTGGTGTTGCTGGTTGCTTCTCCACTGTCCAGAATTCCCTATGGGCTTGTTTTTTCCATTTTTCTTCACCATGTTAGGAGGGTAGTTCTCCTGGTTATATTGGTGTGGTTGGTTTTGGGAAGGCTGCACAAAGTTCACCTGTGCATTGGTCTGCATAAGTGGGTCTTGTGCTAGGGACTGAGCATAACACAGTCCCTAATTTTCACTGGATGTTGGAGGGGAGCTCTTTCGTCAGTGTTTCTCTCTACGTACTGGGTCCCCTGAGCCGGAGCATAGGGTCATCCATGGTGATACGTTGGCGCCCTATTGGTCAAATTTTGTTGAGGCATATGATGACTTTGAAAACTGGGTTGTGGTACGTTCTAGGTATAACCATACGTATAACCAGAGCTTTGACTGCTGCTACCTAGGTAAATTTGGGTCAATGACCCAATGAGACCATCTACAGAGTTCGACATGCCTGTAAATTCTTGTTAAGTTTGAAAGCGCGGGGCGTTCGATAGGATATTGTAAATATATCCTGACTGCGTATAAATTAGCTCAAGCTGCTAGGCTTTAGTGATGGCATCCTCTTCGGATGTGGGCCTTTGCTGTGCCACATCCTTTGAAATCTCTGCAGTGAGAGTTTTCAGGAACAAATCTAAAAGAACATGGTCATTGAGTTTTGTTTTACATAAACTACGATGCCACCTCCATTCGTGGAGATCGTCTAAGATATGGATGACGGGGGTTTGTCTAAAATGTGTCAGTAATTCCATTCCAGAATCATGGTGAATGGGTAACTGAAAGTATGTTAGGAACATGGTGGCGAGGGAAAAAAAGGTTCCATGTGAAGCAGAGGGTTGCTCCATGTACCATTTCACTGCTACTCATGTTAGAGTGCATTGAAATAGTCTCAATCGAATAGTTTTGTCAATGATATTGTTCGATGAGCACCACAGGTGTAAGGTCATGACATGATTACCTGGGACTTCCGATTTCTTTCCTTCGAATTTTGGAATATCCGAAGGGAGCTTTGTGGGCATGGGAGGCCATGTAGGGTTGTGTGCGATGGGTTAATTCGTCAGCTTGGTTAAATTTGGTAGATTCAACGAAGCTAAGAAAGGTGACTAGGAGGTTAACGCCATTGCAAATTGCGAAAACACAAAGTTCTGGTTAGGAAGAGGGTTGTTCTGCGATGTACCCTGCTATGTATTCGACTGGCTTCCCGAATGGGTCGCACTCCTCTGCCCCCTAGGGGTCGTGGGAGGAGTGGTGTGTCGTGTGGCATTGGGAGACCGACCAGGGTTCCCAACTAAGGATTCCCCAATAAAGGATGAACAAATAATGGTGGTAGCATTTCGTCTTACGACGAAAGACCTGGAACCCCTCCCGGTAATGGGGGGAGGTCCAAAAGATGCCTAGATTGACGAGGTCCCGTTGGGTCCCTTCTGGTGTCGACTAGGTCTAGTTTTGGAAAAATTTGAGAGGATAGAGTCTATGATCAAAGCAAAATTCTGATCACATACATAAAACAAAGTGAAAATAAAATTAATTTTCCCTTGAAATTAATTCTATATGATCAAGCAATAAAAAAGGTGGTTTTTGTTTGTTTGCATATGATACTCAAATCATAGAAGACCTATTCATCCTCACACACTCAAATGTAAGTGGGCCTTAAGAAGATGTCTTGCGAGTGCTGGCACAATGTCTTGTAAGAGCTGGCGACGCCCCCAGTTAGCCGAGGAAAATCCACCAAGGTAAGGGTAGAGGATCTAGTGCTTGCCTGCACCGTCACCTATAAGGAAAGTATGCCCTAGATTTGGCCACTAAGTACCACCGTTCCATGTGTTCATTCGAGTCTCAGGCTTCTTGGTAGGTCAGCTAACAATACCGAGTATCAGTCGGGTCAGGTAGCCCTAACTGATACCACACGCACTGCGCCTAAGCCTAACCCCCTCTGAAATGGGTCTCTGCCGCGCTCGGGTTTTCTTTTCCGTGGGATGATAGGTGGATTTAAAGCTCCCTAAACAATAAACTTCTATGTTTCAAGATGAATATTTATCAAGGCGACTTATTGGATGCCTAACCCGTTGATCCTAACTTAAACTATAAATTTTTTTGTGGCCCCTATGGGGAGAATTTAGTGAGTTTGGTTAAGTTAGTTTTAGGTGTCTTTGCTTTGCTTAGTGGGTGGATGTGTGTGAGAAAAAAGTGGACAAACACATATTTTGAACATGTGGATATGCGATGATCCTTTTCAAAATCCCCTATTAAACTATGTTGTATTGTTCCTTGCTGAAAAGAAAAACATGTGTGGATATGGGCCGCTTTCTATATTTCCTAGTTAAAATGTGTGATCAACTGAAGGGAGATGGTGAGTTGTGAATAGAGAGTGTTCATATACTTTCCTAGGATCACCTAAGGGTGCAAAGGCATCAGAGATTACTTGCTATTCTATCAACAATTCAATCCTGGTCCCGAAATCCTAGTGCAAAAATTGAATCGAACTAATAACTTTTACATTAGAAAAAAGAAACTATCTAAGCATGCTTGGACTTGGGCCACTTACTTTGGCTAATTATCTAGGTGTGTTGGTACCTAAATTTGAAAAACATATTTTTTTTTTTTTCAGAACGCAAGTTAATTTCCCCCCTTACTTAAACTATGTGTGAAATTTGCAAAAATCAACTTGAAATAAAACTGACACTAAGCCTACAAAAAACAGCTAAGAGTGAGCTTTAGCAGGCTGTGGGGTACCTCAACCAGTGCTGGAAGATGTATTATGGGCTGCCAAGCACTTTACAAGCAAGAGAAGATAGAAATGTGGGATAAATTTCTCATTCTGTCTTTTGCACGCAAAAGGCTGCAACAGGCACGATGTCTGTGCGCAGGTCAGCTCTAAATGCACGCCCTGAGCGCATCTGTGGGAGAGAAAAGCGCAAAAATTCCCAAAAAAATAATTTTTTGGAGTTGTTCTACTTCAGTATGTCACTTGGGATGAACTAAGGACTGCAAGAGAAAAAGGGGGAAATTCAGTTCCACTCCACAGCACAGACGAAAGTCTCTGCAAAAAGGTACAACCACATAAACTTGGAAATAAATGTTAGTGGAGTCACCAATCCTATGTTAGTGTGTTTGGTGCACACATGTATGAAATCACACCAAGTTAAGGGGTGTGGTTTACCCTCTTAAGTTATTGGTCACATGCAGAAAAATAAGTGGAGTCAAGCAAGTTAGTGGAACAAGCTAGAATCATAAACATACTAAATAGAGAAATAACATGCATATATAAACTAAAAATAAAAAAATAAAAATAAAAGCTCTGAATAGAGTCAAACAACTGTAATAATCCAAATGGTGGCTCTTTCATCCCCTCTTATTGAGTGCTGGTAGGATATGAGGATGAAAATTTAACCCTCTTTCCAAAGGGCCCTTAGAACATGGGTTCTAAGTCTCGATGCAAGGATGTCTTTACTTCCAAGCTTGCTTCAGTGAAAAGTATCCCTCTCTCTACTGTGGTGGACTAAACTTGTTGGGTGGCCAACAATTGAGACCCCTTTATCTTCAGCTCTGGATCACACACTGCTAGTATTTCTTAGGAAATTCTGGCCAGCATAACAATGTGCTCTCTAGTTCTTCATCTCTTGGTCTCCTTATATAGGAGAATTAAAATCCTCCGTCCCTCTCATGGTACATTGTGGATGGTGACCCAAGGGAGGGGGATGATTCCATTGTGTGCCACAAATATTCCATTGTGTGCTCCTTTGATGTCAAGTGTGAAATCACTATCATGGAGTGTACTTTTTGTGGTCCCGGAAAGTGACTTTAGCCACTCCCAGGATTGCGGGCATTTCGGGTCAAAAGGCACTCTTCATGAAGGATTATGCATGAAAAAGCATTTATGACTTGCTCAAATTTTATTTTTCCTTAGCCCTTAGAGATTTTTAAATACTTTCTAGATTCTCTAATGTTTCTCAGTCCTGTAAATCCTACTGCCTGACATTAAATAATGTCGTCTTTTCTTGTACGGTTTTCTAGTGTTAACACATACAATGCCTATACATAATGGATTCAAATTTGTTTTTGAACATATAGTCACAAAAAATAAGACATGTGCACAGTGTTCTACCTCCCCCTCTACAAGTAAAACACTTGGAAACCTTTGCACCATGTCGCTTATGTACAAATATTTGAGGTTATTCCCACCATTTTTCACCAAGAAGGTATACTCATCTTTCAGACATTTCAAAACCTTTTGAGTCTCTTTTTATAGTATGTTGAATCTCAACAACTTTTTCTCAACCGGTATATGAGCAAGGCCATTTATTACTTCCTTTCAGGTCAATGGAAGTTTTTCAAGCATAATTAACGTTGAAGGGTGTGGGTAGTGAACAAATTGTAATGAATTTAAGAACATACTAGAACTAAGCCTGACAAAGTTTTTCAAGCATAATAACGCTGAAGGGTGTGAGTAGTGAACATATTGTAATAGTTTAAGCATATACTAGAACTAAGGACAAATTCATATACTGTTTAAACATTCAAGAGATTTAAATTTTAGAATGTTATAAACCCTATGTTTCCCTTTATCAGAACACGATAAGTTTCCAATATATCTTATTTTGGATTGTTGGTCTTCTTTCTTATTAAGATCTCATGATCCAATAAAAACTAGACATGTTTCCATAAAGCCGATAGAAGCAACTAACTTTATAGACTAAAATACAAAGGGAAAAATGTCACATTGTTGAAATTCCTATTCTTCTTTCCCCTGTATATCAATCACTAAATTCATAAACATTATGATCCTAGTTTTTATTTTTCAATTTAGGTTTATTGCTAAGGGGTATTTTCCAAATACCAAAATTCCCTATGAACAAGGTTCTACAAATCTTTTCAACCGAGAAACAAAATTTTGTAACAAAAAAAATCAACAATGGTCCTGGAGAACAAAGCCTCACAATGAGTTTGAACCTCTAGGTGTTGAAATGCCATATGTTTGACATGATTATTGTGAAAAAATATACAGTCATCCCCAAACTTAAATGTCATATATAACTATACATAAAGGTTTGATTGTATAATCTACTCAAGCCACAATCATAAACAAAACTAACCCAAGGCAAATATATATAGTAATCAATAATAACATGGCCTACACAAATCAAATGACTATGACTTGAACATTATGAAAATAATACACTGATGATACGTGAGAAAAAATAGTTCTTTTGCCTTATCTGGTGATGGAACATAAGAGTTATTAGTCAATCCCTTGTCTATGCTAGTGCCTGGAATTTCTATGACTTGAAAAATATAAAAACAATACACTAATGATAGATAAGAAAACATAGTTTGTTACCTTCTCTGATGATGGAACCAAAGAGTTATTAGCCAATCCCTTTCCTATGCTAGTGCTTGGCATTTTCTCTCGCAAAATTTTTACCAAGAGTTCTTCAATCATTATCCCATCCTCTAAAGCACCTATAGTTGCCTATTAAAACACAAAACACCAACATGAAAGGAAGTTTATGAAACTTGTAGTCTACAAACTTCATAAGGGAGAGACGATTTATGCTTCCTAAAGACATGCTTCTTTTATCTATTTAAGAAGGCTACATTTGAGGTGTCCTCTTATACCATAATCAAACAGATGTTGCACCTAAACTTACCTTTCCTTTTGATATTATAACACTTCACCATCAACCTAGTGCACTAACTGAAAAATTAAATGGAGACCTTTTAAAAGGATTTTTTCTCACTTCAAAAGCACCGATGTGTAATAAAAATCTAGATCAACCCACTGGGCAAAAATAGAAATAAGCCCATGAGTTCCATAACATACTATTTATTTTAGAGGGAATAAAAAGGGTCAACATTTTTTGTTGTAAATGCAATAGCATAACCAGAAGAACCCTACTTACCCAAGGAAATGATGTATAACCGGATTTTCTCCTTTGCTTGGATGTCTAGGAGTATTTAAAATGAAAATACAACTCTAATAGTAGAAAGAAAAAAAAACTATGAAAAAAACTGATGTTGGGTTTGTACAGACTTAGTTACATGAAATGTAGCTATTGGAATTATTTTCATTCCAGTTGGAAGTGATAATGGTATGTGCATTGCAAATTGGTCAACTCAAAACAATACAATTGACACAATTTATATTGGAGATATAATAAGTGGCATTTCAATTGCTACAAGTTATATTAGGGACATTATTGTGCGCAAATGAGACTATAGATGCCATTTAATCCACTACATGCTTGGGTTTATATGGTGATTGAGTCTGATTATTCCAACGAATCAAATCTATGAAATTTGATTTCTAGACATAATTTGAAAACCTAATTACTCATAACAAGCACTGAATTCACTTAAGCCAACAATAGTGGTATCTTCCCTGAGGAATCATCTGAATCCTTATACCTGGTATGGAAACTACTTACTTGCCATGAATTAACGACACTTTCAGTATATCCCACGTATATGTAATATTCCATATGCTCCTCACCTTAATAGAAACCCAACCTCTCTATAATTCCTAATAGGTTTAAATAGCAATATACAACTGGAAATGGAATCTTGTAATCCAAGTCTCAATGAAGTATTTGTACTTGTAGGATATCAACATAGATGGAAATTGCAACAATCACTTATCACCTGAAAAAATTAGTCGAATTTTTCCTTCTCTACATCTAAGGTTCATAAGCTATGATCCAATCACTTATTGTTTAAAGAATATAGTGCATGTATAATGTTAGGTGCCATGATAAAAACTTCTCACTTGAAAAATTAATCTACAACACACCCCATGTGCACACTGATGGTGCCCAAATTCAGTTCCTACTTAAAAATTACAATTCCTTGCACAATGAATTCTATAACAGAGTCATACAAGAAGCACATGAAATCCACTTAAAAATAAAGAAAAAAACATATCACGTATTGTTCAGAGAGGATATTTGAGCAAATATGCATGAAGCAGAACTTGGAACTGATTACTACATCCTTCCACCTTAACCTTCTCAGACATTTTCCCATCTAACCAGCTGTCTCTTTAGGTTCTTCAATATCTTAGTTTTCAGGGCCTTGACCAAATATTGCTTTAGGTCCATACCTGGATGTGCCCCATGGTTTTGTACAAATTCCAAGTAAGCTTAACACAAAACGAGCAATTTCCTCGTACAATACACCAGTTTGATCAAACAAATTTAGAGCACATTAGAATAGAAAAAACCAAATCAGAAACCAATGGTCATATCAATACACACAGTGAGAAACATATGAAATCTATGAAAATGAACATGGTTATGTGAAAGTTTTAATTGGAGAAGGGAAGTCATAATAAAAATGGAAAGCTTGAGTTTTTTTATCAACAAGTATGGAAATTCGACCAAAAAATGTCACAAAACCATGCATCTGTACTTTCAAAATATTTAAGACAAGTTATAAGGGTCAAAATGCATAAAATGTTCATCCCATGTCAAAACCTTCATACTATTCAAGGAAGCTTTGGATCCTTCTCAAGTTCAAGTTAAAGTGAATGTGTTGTACAATCCAACAACATGCATTTTGTCACTATGTACATTGCCATAATAATCCCAACAATGAGGCATTTACAAAATACATTTAAGTGCACATTCGTTTAAAGACAGGAGACCATAATTAGCATTTAATATATTAATCATATAAACCATGTGGGTAGCTGTGTCCAACTGCAGGGACAAAAAACGATGAAGATATTTTAAGCTATGGGTGCAAAGAAATGGCACCTTTCCTTTCTAAAGGAGGAGTTCATCATGATTCAGGTACAATAAGATAATATGGGTATAACAAGTACAAATATGGCTACAAAGGTACAAAAATACCGATGCAACTATGATTTAGAGAAATATCCAAACTTTTAAGCATACATCTTTGTCCAACAATTAAATGTTCCAAACAAGTCATTGCTTTACTTCTTTAGTTCCATCCAACTCTAAAAGAGAAGGGAAATCTAATCCCTAGAGAAAGAAATGGAAAATTTTAAAATAATTCATGATCAACATGGTTTTAGCACATCGTTTCATGATAATAAGGAGCTAATGTGGCCCTCAACTAGAAAAATGAAATCTCCCTACAACCCCCATTGGTGGTCCAAAATATAAGGTGATTCCATAATCTATGTGTGCACACATGTATCAAGAGATCGCCAAATGGATCATTTGGATTACCATTTCCATTGTCATAAGGACCTCAAAATCCTGTGCCATATCCACCCATCAGCCCCCACCCATTATTATACATTCCACCAAACATATTTGATCCATCATATCCTCCTATGTACATATTGTTGCCATAAATCCCAACACCATATGATCCTGACATCTCCCCATATCCTCCTCCCATTTCCCCATATAAATGGTTGGATCCATAAAGGCCGAAACCATATCTTGAATTGTAATTTATCATGGAACCATAGCTTGAATTATAGTTTTTCACAAAACCATAGCCGAAATTTAGCAAAAGAAAAGGTTGTAAGGTGCACAACTTCTTAATAACACAATTGCAATTTAACAAGCAAGATGTAACAATACTGCGAACTTGTACTAATCATGATCAAGTCTTAAATAATCAAGATAAAATCAAAATAATTTGGGCTACATTAGTTAAATAGGATATACTGCTACACATTTACCTCCATAGTTACTTCCATATCTATCCTGCTCCCATTGTCTTAGTGGCATAGGTCTACTAATAGTGCTTATGTTAGCAAGTGGCACATTTTTTTCAGTGTTAAAACTCTCTCATGTTTTTGATACTCCATACTACTACACCACAATACTTGTCAATCTAGTTGAAGGAGTCCTGAATGGAAAAGGCCTAGATGAACTTCCAACACATTTCCAAGGCTTAAGTGGAGCAACACTACTTGTTTATCTTATAAACCCAAAAGAAAAGACAAGTGAGGGCCAAATTACACAAATAAATAATTCACAATAATAATCCTAAGCTTCCCATTGTTTTATATGGAATTTCAATATTTTATATTCAAGATAAATTTTTTAAAATATTGTTCTTGATAAGTGCTTTAACTCAGTGGAAGAAGTTTCACTGACTTGGTATGCCAATATCTCGTTTACAAGAAATTAATCTGAGCTGGGAAACTAATATTGGCATGTACGTATTCCCCAAATTTGATGGAATAAGTTCTAGCATGCCATGGACGATATATCACATAGATTAAGACCTAAACAAAAATAATCCTAGTAACCAACAAGTGGGTGTTTGGTGGGAAAAATCTGCAATAGTAAGTGGGTGTTTGTTTGGAAGAATTTATAATAGAGATAAATATATTCGCAGTCCATGTCCCTCAATATGGATGAAAACAAACTTCCAAACCAAGAATGTGAATGCACATAATTTTGATTGATTTTATACCATTCTAATCTACTTAATATTAATTTGTCTAGTTTTGTTGAGGAACCATTAGCCTATAGGAAAGTTATTAAATAATTATCTTTCATACTTTCCTCACAAAATTCAAACTTTTCACTTCTAGGGAAAACCAAGAAAAATCCCTGAAGACCCTATTCATTAAAATATATTTTATAAAATCCCACAACAAAGTGGAATAGCCATTAATAATCATAGTGCTTAGAGCACTTGGATTTGGACCATATTTTGTTAAAGTGGTAGAAAATTTATTTGCACATGCCACAATTTGTCCTTCAATCAATCATACCAGTATAATGATATAGGGATCTTCTACTTAATAAAGAAAAGTTTCTCACTCACCCTAACCCTCTATGTAATGTCTGTTGAAGCCATTGGCCATCTTATTCATAGTAGAATAGCACATCGCCTCATCAAAGGTTTCTTCTCTTTGTTGTATATGGAAATCAATAGTCACTTCACAAATGATTATTTTATAAACATCATTGAAGAGAATCAAAATTTGGACAACACCATGGATTGCTTGCAAATCTTATGTGAGGCTTCTAGGTGGAAGTTATAAATGGAAAAATCCAATGCTATCGAAATAGTCAAAAGGATGTCCCTAATTGATTGGTTAGGATCCGACCAAGTGTTAAATTCTTCTATAACCCCTTTTCTTTTGAACCCTCGTCAGATGAACTATAAGAAGCAATATTGATAAATGGATCTAGAAGCTTCTATTCCTCATAGGAAAATTCAAATTTGTATCCAAAAATTGGTTGCTACCCACATTTATTATTCATCACATTAGGTCCCTTCTACCCAAACTTATGCTAACCTAGAAAATATTTTCAAAAAATTTCTCTGCACTAAATCTATTGGAGACGAGGGTTTTCATGTAGTTGGATAGCACTAATATTACACCCCTAAGAATAAAAGAGGATTGGGTGCTCTAGCCACCCAAATGAAAGCCTAGGCTCTTTATGCCAAATAGACCATTGGATTATTTGAAGGGAAGGAGGCATGGAAGAGTCTACTTAGTAACTAATCACCTCAGGGGATTTACTCTGCTGCAAAATATGAAGTAATATAAACATTCACAAGCTATTGACCACCCCAACATCCAGCCAACCAATGAGAAATTTGTAGCAAAAAACACTCGCAAAGCTGGGGATGTCAAGTTTGTGTGGAAAAGTGACTTCCTTGAAGCTAGGATTTATTTCAAGGATCATTGTATAATGTTTCGAAGTAGTTTTTCAACAAGGAAATTGTAGTGCAGGTAAATCCCCCTTGTGGACAGAGGCGATCCCTCTAGCCCTAGGGTGGGTCTAGCAGCAAGAGGACATGCTAATGCATCGATTCCTAGTTTATGAATGACGCTGAGTCAGGACAAATGTCCTACCTTTGTTCCAACGCAGTTTTCGTAGCTCTAGAAGCAATCTCCTGTTCTTCGTCCTGACACGTCACGGTCCTTCAGTGGTGGTACTCAGGTGCTTGTACAAGGATCAGAGAGTGATAGCAACATATGAAACAATACTTGCATTCATAACTATTTAATTGGTGAAGGAGAACTAAACGTATTGCACAAGATTAATCATATCAAATGCAAAACGGGAACCAAAACATCAGTCATGTATTAATAAGAAGAGAGAAAGAGTTTACAACCAAAAGAGCCTTGACGTTGCAACTCCTTCAGCGGGTCCAATCAAAACGCGTCTCAAGCATTCTTCGGGGAATTGGACTTGGCGAGGCAATAAGCCTGTTAGAGTCGGTCCTTACAGCCCTCCGTCAGAGATCATTTCGCTTTTTGCATATTCATTCTTAGGTGTCTCGCTTGTTCCACTTCGTTGCATTTCGCTAGGAGCATGCCATTGACTGACGAGGGGGTCTGGTTGTCATGTGTTTCCTCATGCTTGTACCTGCAGGGCTATTTAAAAATTCCTCAAAAATCACTGAAGTTCATCGTCATTTCATTCATGGTCATTAATGATTGTTTTCATTAAAAAGAGTCTTTAGTCCTAGAGTCTAGGGTTTTCAAGTCCTTTGCATACATGTCATAAAGCCCGCAGGCCATGAGGTTGGTTTCGCAAGTTTTCTATTTTACATTTTTATCATCAAAAGCATTTGAAGACATTTCTAGTCCAAAACTCTGTTTTGGAACTAGAAATTGTCTAATTTCATTTTTCTAATAATTGTATTTATTTCATCATAAGAAGCTTCAGTGCAACCCTCTGATCTTTTCCAAAGCCAAGTGCCACATCCCTGGAAAAGACAAACAAGTATTTTTAGTCCGGAACTCAGAAAAGCCAAAAGAGAAACATTGTATTAAATGACCAAATGTCAAAATGCCAAACATTATGAAAGTGGTTTATCAAACAAATTTGAAATCAAATCTGATTTGGTGAGATATTTTCTTCATATATAAACATGGCAAACAAAATCATTTGCAAGAAATCCGCAAGGCAGAAGTAGAAATTGAGTTTTTGAAGGCCGAAGCCGTGTTTTCATAGTTGTGGACAGTGTTTGGAGTGTGCGCTACCCACTTGGTGCGCGTTACCCACTTAAACGCCACAGCCAGTGTTAAATAACACGGGCGCTACCCACTTGAGGCGCGCTACCCATTGGGCAGGGGCGCTACCCATAGAGCGACAGAGCCCATAAATTTTTGTCTTGCGCCCAGTTTCGTTTCAAATCGACTCCAGCAACTTGCAAACATGTTTTTATCATTGCTCAGTAGATTTTTAACATGGTTGTGATGTTATTGATGTTGGGAAACAGGCCATGCCTTGAGAGAAATGCACAAACCCTACATTCATATGCAAATTAATTCCTTAAGGGTTTGGAATATATATGGATAGTCTTATGAAGGGTTTAAAAAATTTGTGAATGGTAAATATGCTCATGCCCTAGCACGTTGTGTATATCATCCTCACACCCTCAGTTATCATCTTATCACTGCTGTCATGCCCTTTCATGTTTTTGCACAGTCTTATGTTGACTAGTCTATAGCCTCCATCACCATAATATCACCACTGCTGTCATCATCATTCTATTGCCACTGTCATGACCATTTTTTTCACTATGGTCATTGTCATGTTGTCCCTATTCTCCATTTCACAGTCCCATATTTGTTTGCTCCTTTGACAAATTTTGGCCATCATTATAAAATTGTACCATACATTTGCATTTGGTATTCATTTGTCAAACTTACTTGTGATCGAAACAGTGATAGTTTTTATGCCATTAAAACAGAGCCATCCTCATTATGATTTTGTTTTCCTGTGATACTTGGGTACATGGGTGACATTTATTGGGTTTTGAACATACATTAAAACTTTTCCTTCACTGCACCTATATCAACATCCATATTGCAAATATCTTGTTCAAAGCCATGTCAGAGACAGATTCAGTTTATGAGCAGGAGTCTGACAGTGATTCCACAGCAGAGGGTAATGTGCCACGGAGGCCTCACAGAGGTGGCAAAGGTGGTAAACATCTCAGGGAGGATCCTACTTCTTTGGCTCAATTGCAGGCATGTCCACTTGCAATGGATTGTTTTCGGGTTCAATCATGTTTTCGATTCTGTGAAATGATTTCACAAACCCAGCTTCATCGTGAACTAGCTCGTCTGTTTGTTCTACATTTACATGATGGCTGTGTAAATCTCGCTGGAGTAGATTTCATTCTGTCACCAATGACTATTGCTCAGGCCACTGGCATACCAAATTTAGGAGAGGAATGGAACAAACGTCAGCAGTTAGAGAAATTCCACTATGAGCCATACCTCAAACCTAGGTATATGAGGCACTTGGGCAGAGTTTTTCCTTTCAGATTCCTGAGGGATGAGTTTGCACCGCTGATGAAACTCATCATTCGGTATTTCAGTTGCGAGGGCAGATTCTCGCGTCTCTTTGTGTACCATGTTCGTTTGTTGATGCACTTCACAAGGGTACGTATGATGAACATTCCGTACTTCATGTATCGCAACATAGAGAGGATGATGATTTTTGTACAGAAGAAGAGCCCAGCACAGCAACATAGAAGTATATATCATTACGCTTTGATCAAGATCATAGTGTTACATCAGTTGGCACAGCAGGGCATCGCTTGGGAGGATTTCATCTCCCGTGACTTTTTCACAGCGTCACAGCCGCCTCCCGAGGTAGTTCATGATGCGGGAGAGCCTTCACACCAGCCTGGCATTCTTGAGATTGAGCATATCAGCGCTCCATTGTTTGTGACATATCAGCGAGGCCACAGGGCCTTATTTGCAGCTACACGACGAGTATTATCTCCACCCAGGGTGGAAGGGGTCTTGCCGACTTCATCAGCAGAGAGAGTATTAACTCCACATGATGTGGAAGGGGTCTCGCCTTCTTCTTCAGCACAGGTACAGATCCAGGACAGGGGCAAGAAGCCCATGCATGATGAGGGCCCATCAGGAGGCCGGGACACATATTTCACAATCATTGATGTTGATGCGAGCTCTCCTAGCTCGAAACTGAGGGAGATCATCCAGGAGAAAAGGGCCGAGAATGACACGCTGAAAGATAAATTGTAGAAGGCTCAGTGGGTGATTAATTACCTGGATCAGCGTAACAAACAACTAGAGGATGAGCACACACTTTATGAGTTGCGTCGAATCCGTGAGGATTGACAATTGGCCCGGAAGAGACCTGGTGATATGACACCGGCTGATCGAGATTATGTACTCACGCATGTTAATATTCATCTGGAGAAGTTGTTGGCAAAGGCCAACAGAGAGAAAGACATGCTTCGTCACATGAAAGGCCATTATTGGGCTCGCATGCATGTCTGCAAAGCGAGAATGAAGATTCTAAAGAGAAGGTTGAGCGAAGCACTAAAACGGCGGAAAAGGCCTGATCCACTCGGGATTTTGGCCGAGGCTTCGTTGGCTGGGCATGATACATGATGAAGGGTCTTTGCTCCAAATTTGAGCAAATTCGGAGAAATTTTTGTCGTTTTGAAATATTTTGGTCTAAAAACAGGTTTTTCAGCTATACGGGTAGCGCGTCGATGTGCTCACTTTTTTTCGGGACACTTGCTGAAGGAAATATTTGCATTTTTGGGTTTTTCATGGTAATTTATGCATTCTCAGGCATTTCCAAAGCATTTCATCAGATTCTGGATGGTCAAAAGGCTCAAAAACACCATGAAAACCACCTTGCTGCCACCTTTTGCACCAGTAGAAAGTACTTCTGGGAGAATGAGTTTTTTGAGGGGAAAATGAGCTCCAAATTTGGAAATTCCACTTGGGTTGGATAGCCAACATCCAGGTCTTTCCAACGAGCTATCATGAGCTCAATTTGGATGCCGGGAAGTGCCTCAAAATCAGGCTGAAAGGCGCGCTACCCACACAGCTCAGGCGCGCTACCCACATAGATTTTTGGCTGAATTTTCAACTTCCAGCTCAGAATTTCGGCCAGTTGGGACCAGTTTTTCTTGTGGATGAAATTTTTGGGTTTTCATGATGTAAATTGATGGTTGACATGTAACTTTGGCTCATTTTTACCTATTCTAGAAGATTCACTCTCAAAAAAATGAAAATCATGTAAATGAATCAGTTTCCACTCTTTTAGAGGCAAGTTGTTAGCTGCCTAGATTTTAGCTCCTTGATTAGAATTTGTTGGAACTGCTCCTAGAAGGAGGATTTCGACCCCTAGAGGTGTGGGAAGGGGTTAGGATGGTCTATATGATGTAATTTCTCAATCATTTTCAGAGGTTGGAGAGGTTGGACTCTTGGGAAACTTTGGCACACATTGTACATATTTTTCATATTTTGGCTAAGGAAAGATCAGAGGTTTTGCGGCACCTGTTGGGATTATTGTGGCTTTCTGTTCTTAATGGTGTTTTCTCTCAGTTTATTGTAAGTTCCTTCATGTTTAATGTATGCCATTTCTCACTTATGCTTCTTAAATTAAATGAATGAGTAGATGAGGTTGAATCCATTGTTCACAGTGCTCTGCCTTTGAATTCATTTAGTTTTTCATGTTTTCGCCTGTTTGAAAAGGATCCATGTTCATCCTTTCCCTTTTCAGCTCCTTTTCGTTCTGATCCATCCATATATCCAATAAAAAGCATTAAGACTATTGCCTACCTCGCCCCAACTCGAAATCTGCAAAGATCTGACCTTATCCCCGGACCCAAAATTGTTTTTTCCCATTTCTCCAACGAAAACTCAAAAATCAAAATCAAACTTTCCCATCTCTTTACTAGCCTAAAATCAGTATTCATTGTTCATTATAAGTCATCTCATCCCCTTTGAAAATCTTTTGCCGAGATAGACCTGGAGAGAGCCCTCTCCTGTCCTCGTAGGGCTAGCTATGAGGCTGAGCGTGGTTTGATGTAGCCTTGAGTTTTACCTTATTTCAGCCTAAGGTAGATTTGAGCGCTAAAAAAGCCTAGACTCTCTCTCGACAATGGATCTCTCTCTGCTCTATCTCACACTAGCTATATCAGATTGTTCAACTATTCAACCATTTCAGCTAGTTGAAACTATGTGAGAGAGATATATTTATAGGAGAGGAGGAGGAGGTTGGGATCCCTCATATGGTGGAAGGGAGGCCTTATCCTTTGGGAGGTTTCTCAAATGTAGGAAAAAAGAAGCCAAAGGAAGATGTTCGACGTTATTCAGTCGAACAAACCATGTTGACTCCTTTCATGAAGCAGTTGGGAATGGAAACTTCGCTTCTATTTTAAAAAACTTTCCAAAAACAACTCGGCACGGGAAATCCACTGAGACAGAGCGCCAATGGGAGAAAGGTCATAGCTGCCTGCCTATGCCAACCCAAAATCATATGTTTTTGAGAGTCTGCTCCAGGAATATTCAACAGAGGAAACATTCTTCTCATGGAAAGGGATGCAATGAAACTTTTTGCAAGGCATGAAAATACACGGAATTCACAGAAATGGTCCTCCAATGTTCAGGATGGAGATCGCAGGGACGGTGACAAAATGCTGTGTAATAGATGCCCCCTAAAGCATGAGGTCCAAGTGAGAGGGAGGAGTGAAATGCTTTATGATAACACGTTCAAACCAAACACCTTCGTCGGAAGACCTACAATTACAAGTACAACTGATATCTTTGATACATGAATATGTGGCATAGGCGCAACCATCCATAATAGAGCACATATAAAATTGAGATCCGAGGTATGGACGCAGCCGTCCAGCAAGAAGGATCAATAAATAGACTTAGGTATGGTTGTAGCCATTCGATCAAAAGAGTCATGCATATAGTCATTGTTATAGGTCAATTTTGGCACCATTCACAATGACCTGGTTAGACTGGAAATCATCCCCAGAACCAATGAATAGGGTCTATCATCCCCTATCATTTAAGTTGCTACATGCCCTAAGACAAAGAACAAGAAAAAATCATCCAGGACTTCCATTGCGAGGTTTCCAAGATTTGAAGTACATGTTATATCACCTATGAGCTCACCAATGCAGTATCTCAAGGGGCTAACTGCTTTGCATATGCATGCACCTCCATTCAAGGGTGCTCTGTAAAGCACTTCCCAACACTCAAGGGTGCGTTGGTCAATTGGGAGCGAAATTCTCATTGTTTTGGAATCTCCACATGGGAAGTGCCTTCTAGAAGAGTGCATATGTGTCAAACTTCAAATCCATGTGTCCATTCAACACCTCTAAGCTTGGGAACATGTCTTGCCTATTATTAGAAAGTCATTGACTGTAAAACTACCTTCAGCCCATCTATAAATTTAGCACAGATCCTAGTGCTTGAGAAGGAAGAAATTTGGTAGAGAAATATTGTTGGATTCTCAATTGAGTGTTTGATTTGAGTGATATGCTGCTGTAGAGATGTTCATTGTGATGAGGCTGGGATGATGCTGGAGTTGATGACATCAAATCAATCACTGGTTGTAACCTCCCCCTTCTATCCATTAATAAAGATTGCTTCTCATTTTCCCACATATGTATCTGTATAAGCTTCTATGTGTCATATTATGGATTCTTAGTTGATGTATATGTTTCATGTTTCATTGATTTAACTGATTAAGATAAATAACCATATGTATATTGCAATATCTTTGTTTTTTAGTGTTTATACTTGCAGGAACTAGTTTGGCGATCAAATTTGGATTGGAAGATACATCAAGAGTGACAAAAGGAGAATAGGAAGAACTTGGACCCCAAGTAGGTTTCTCCATCTTTCTGTATGTCTATTTACTCTTAGGAGAAGTGTCTACAAAGTCTTTAATCTATTGTTCTAAATGAGCAGCACATTCAAGGAATGTGTTCTATCTGTAATTCATGATTCCACATAACAAATTGGCGACTCCATTGGGGAGTTTACCCTTCATCCTTGGTGTTTTTTCCTCTGTTTATCCACCCAGTAGCATATACTCTTAAATTTTAGGCTTTTTGAAATTAAAAATTGCATTAGAAGTGTGTCAGCAGCTTAAGTTTTTTGTTCTCTGTTGCGCCCGATGCACTGTTGGTCAAGACACAATGCTTTGCAGAGCACTGTCTCCCACTCAGGGGTGCTTTGCAATGCACTGTCTCCCCTTAGAGACTGCGTTTCCCCTAAGGCAACCAAATTCCCTTTGAATTTGTCATTTCCACTGCTTTCAGCCTTTTTTTTGCTGTGTTTTCAATTGCCTAATGCCTCATAGAGACCAGTGACTTTACCTAAATCTTCCTCGTTTGAAAAGTAAGTTTGTTGAATGTCTCTTTAAAGTGTTTTTCTTTATCATTGACAAATAAAATTCAAAGTATTTTTATTTCTGCATTAGATCCATTTTTTTTGTAAAGGAAATTGTCGTTAAATTCTTCGTTTCCTATAGGAGAAATTGTAGTTCTATTCTTCATTTTTCTTAAAATATAAATTGCGTTAAATTGATCGTTTCTCAAAGAAGAAAGCATTTGTTTTTGTTGATTTGATGCATTTAGTTTCCTTTTTTCATTCACATTAAGGGGATTGAAAAGAAAAACCTGCATTTGTAGGGAGTGTATTGTGTGTTTTACATAGGAACTAATTAGGAAAGCTGCATATTAGTTTGTGCTCTTTGTTGTTTTCTCTCAAAATGATTGCTCTTTCCCTCTAGTAGCTAGGATTTTCATTGAAGAAACTAAAATTGAAAAGTTTGCTTATCATTTTAGTTTGCATTTTAGGAATTTCCATCACATCATCACGGTGAATCTTGAAAGGCAAATTGATAAACAAGATCAACTTAAAATTTACATCAATTTACCTAACAAAGCATTGGAACTATAACGATAACATTTAGAAGGTCTAAGCTAGAGATGTGTTTCAGCGTCGTAAAACATAGCAGCTATTGTTAATTGTTTGTGATACATTCCGAGTGTGATACCTCACGTCAAATATGTTAGTATATCTTAGCTCGTTCACATACCTTCGGGTATGTAGGGCGGTGTTATAGTACGAAAAGTATAAAGGGGTGCTCTCACCGTGCGGTTTCACATTATACATCGCTATTACAGACTTGGGCCTCCACGTACCTTCGGGTATATTTGGGAGGACAACTTTAGGTTGCTATCCATCCATAGTGAACTGAGTCGACCGCCTTGTAAATTGTGATACACCGAACACAACATTTAGGGAGATTTCCTGCTCGTACTTCTTGGTTCGCCAGGAGGTATTATGCAGTTCACAATTTCTTGGTAAACCTTTTACCTAGCATTACCCTTTTATTTTGGTTATGAAATAAATCAGTCATCGTGGAAGAAGAAAATCCCTTTCCCCGTCGTTCACGTAGATTAGCATTGAAACCACATTTACCACTAGAAATTACTTTTGGATGGCAAAGGCGACATCACTCTACCGAAACCAGTACTATCAGTACCTATGGTGAAGCATCATCTTCCCATATACCAGAGTCGGCACAAGTTGTTTCTACAAATCCTGGTTTGTCTACTGTTGTCGAGACAAACTCCTCACAGTTAGTCGTGGTCACGATCCATCCAATCAGTGAGACCATACCTCCTGAACCCGACATTGTTCAACTGGAAGTTGATCCAGGTCCTATGTCTTCTTTTCCAGAACATCTGAATCCCGAAGTTGAATGGCTGGAAGTTGTTCGTGTATTGGTCACCCCATAATTTTCTGTAGCCATTGAGTCTCCCATATCTCGTAGCCAGCTCCTGAAATATACTTTGGGCCTGACGATGAAATAATTCCACCTGGTTTGATTTCGATTGAAGAAATCCCACAAGACGAAACACCTTTAACTCCAACCCATTTTGGAGAGGATATTTTCTTGTACGAGTCTTTTCCTCAATCACCTCCCTCTGCTTTTGTTGATCATGTGCCTATTCAAATTCCCGTCACTTCAAAAGGGTACACATTTAGTCAAGTAACCATGCCTGAACCAAAATATTCATTTTGGCCATCTATTCCAATTGCATCAACACCTGCTCTCGCTACCTCGTCGATGTTCAGGACTTCACCAGAGTCATATTTACATGGAGGCCTTTTGCTTCCATCAGGTTATAAATCTTTATCTGGAATTTTCTCTGGTGCATCTTCAAACCCATGGAATTCACCAATTTCATCATTTAGTATTCTAACTGGTAAATATATAGTGGGTACTGAATGACTTGATCCTTTATATTCATCATCAGGGTAATATCAAGCTAGTCCATCTAGGTCTATTCCATCTAGTACCATCTCAACTGGACTCCATGCATTTGGAGAACAATATTTTCCATCTTATTATACTCCTCATGCTAGGGGGAAACCTATAGTCACCTACTTCGACAATACTTCATCATTTTTTGGTCAACCTAATGTTTAAATGAATGTTTGTCAATGGCAGCCCACCCTGCCTATCCAACCACAAACGGTTGTACACTCGTATCAACCGGTTCAACCTGTTTCAACCACATCAATTCTACTTGTTAATACATAGTTACCCCTATTACAGACACAAACTGTTGTACAACAACCATTTCAGGCGGGTCCTTCAACCCAATACTCTCAACTATTGGGCCCTCAGACTCCAACTCCTTAGGCCAATTTACAACAACAACCTATACCCGGTATCATTTATTCACAAGTTGGACTACCATATTATGGGATGCCACAACAACAACCAGGATATACCTATTCTCAACCGAATCCAAGTTATCCTAATTTGGGTTATAACATTGGTGGACAGACCCCTTGACAACCTCAGGCACAAATTCCTCAACCTTCATTTCAACAAGTATCGTACCTAGGTTTTGGTCAACAGAATCCTCAAGCGTTTGCCTATCAAAACAACCCCTATCTGGGTTACCATCAGCGGATTCCTTATGCTGGTTCTCAAAGGACTGTTGTCCAAGAAATTCCATCATACCCTGGCTATGCTCAACCTGACCTTAAAAGATAGTTTCCCTCTGTTGCAACTTTAGAGTTACCAGATTTAAATCAGCTAACCAATGATCCAATTAACTATGCTCCTTGGTGGCTGGTGATACCCCATAAATTACCCTCAGATATTCCTAAGTTCAATGGAAACCCTGGGGAAGACCCATTGACTCATGTCATGACTTATCATTTGTGGTGTTCATCTAACTCCCTGAATGATGACTCTGTTCGACTACGTCTTTTCCAGCGTACACTCACTGGTCTGGCTGCAAAATGGTACATTGAGTCACCTAGAGCTTCTTTTGATAATTTCACTACCCTATCTACTATCTTTTTGACTCACTTCCAATTACCCATATGATATGAAACTAGAACATAACTCTTGAATAATTTTAAACAGACTAATGCTACTCACATTTCTGATCATATTCATCAGTGGCGTCGTCGTCGTAGAATGGTTAAGACATTTGTTCCTGATAAGCTCCTTGCTGAGTGGTTCATTAATTCCCTATTACTATCTACAACTGAGGATGTGGCTAAGGGTGGCGTCGTCACTAAAGAGTAGGTCATTTCTCGCGCCCAATATTTAGACTTGATTTATACTGAGTCTGGCACGCTCGACGAAAAAATTCCTAACGCGTTGCGATCTAATTTTACTGTTCCTCCTTAATTAAAGGAATCTCATGCCAGAGATGGTATGATTGGTACTGCAAGGACACATAATAATATTTCATCTGATCATGTACCTTATTTCAAAGCTAATGTCATGTCATTTGAAAAAGGAAAAAGTGACAAGCAACCCGGAAGTAAGAAAAAAGGGAAATCAAAGAAAAAATAAACTTCTAACCCGTAGGAAAGATCATCTGTTCAATCGTCTGGAAATAGGAAACCTCGTTATCCATGCATAATATGTAATGAGGAAAAATTTGTTTGGGATTGTCCTCACTGCACTGAAGTCTAAAAAATGGTTAAGAATTCACATGCGTCAGCTGTGTTGAAAGATACGTTTCCGAATCCGGGCACAAATTTGGTTGCTACGGATCCAACTTCTAGTTCCCAAGTGCTTATGTTTTCTGTCACAAAGCCATCAACAAATATTTTGGTGTCAACACGTAATAAATATTACGGTAGTCAGGCTACTGATCAACCTACTACAACGACCATGAATACTTCTACGGAATCGGTACCGCCTACTGCTATTCCTGAATTGACAATCAAGCCATCAAAGGGATTCGTTCATAAATCGACATATAATCCTCGAGCATGAGCTACTCAAAATTATAAAATAGTTGAAGATTTGGCTCAATCCCCTTCAACTATGTCAGCTATTGAGGTATTGCAAATTTTTCCCTCCCAGAAATAGGCTTTATTGTCGGCTATTGGTGGAATTGATCCAACTGATTCTAATCTCGTAGTCTTTAATCATACGTGCTATGTGCCACAACTACCAACATAATTTGCATTCTCCATACAAGTAAATGTTCTCAATCACCTTGTTCATTGTACTATTATTGATGAGGGAGCTTCTACATGCATTATTTCTCTAAATTGTTGGAAGTCACTTGTCTCATCGCGCCTATCTCAATCATCAACGACGTTTAAGGCTTTCAACGGACGTACATATAAGCCTTGTGGTATTATTAATAACCTGCATGTTGAACTAGGGGGAAAAAAAATGAATGTTGATGTCAAGGTTATTGACAGACCCCTTGACTATAATATTCTACTTGGAAGGCCATGGGTATATGCTATGACTACAATTGTTTCTACATATTTTAGAATGATCGCCTTTCCACATAAAGGTGCTACCACAGTCATAAATCAACTATCCTTCTTTGCCTCCTCCTCATAGGTAACTAGAATTGTTCCGTTCGTTCACGCACCACAAATCACACTTCAGAACATTGGTGTAAGGCTCTTAAAGGATTCCACTCTCATGGGAACCTTTGGTTTACCGCCGCCTCCCACATCGACAGAAATTGCAAGTATAGAGACCTGCTACATTATCTCTTCCACTCCATCTGGCTTAAGGAAGAGTATGAGTGATTCTGAAACTGTTACATTGGATGAGTTTCTGTCGCCAAGCCCTATTGAGCTGGCATAGCAATCAATCTATCTGGCTTGGGCAGCGAATCTGAAATCATCGTCGCCGGTTGTTTGGGTTGATCGTTCCTTAGATTTTGGTACTCCATCTGATCCTTTTTCCTCAAATTTCTTGACAGATGAGAATATTTTGGAAACCATGATGTCAGAAGGAGAACCATAGGAAGATTATCATCATCATTCCCATCTTCCTGATTATGAAGATAATATTAGTGAACTATATCACCCATCAATAAAAAATTTCCTTTCTAATTGTTTACCTATTAATGCAATCGATTCCGAGCGAAATTTGTAAAATATTGAAGAAAATATTTCTATCGATATTTCGACCAAACCTGGTGTGGTAGAAAATATTCATGTCGGTATGTCTTGTTCTCCATCAGAATGAAACATATAGCTCTCTCTTTCATGAATTTTGAGATATCTTTGCCTGGTCTTATGAGGAAATGCCAGGTATTGACACTAGTATCGTCGAACACGCTATTAATATGTACCCTGATGTCAAGCCGGTATGTCAACGCCTTCGTCTTGTTAATCCTAAGAAGGATGCTGCCATTAAAGTAGAAGTTGAAATTTTTTTGTGTGCTGGTTTCATTTACATTGTTTTGCTAACTGAGTGGGTTTCCAACATCGTTTCTATCATGAAAAAATAAGGAACAATTAGAGTGTGCATCGATTATCTAGATGTTAATCTTGCTTGTCCAAAAGACAACTATCCTACTCCCTTTATCGACCAGATTATTAACAATTGTGCTGGATGTGAAATTTTTTCATTCATGGATGGATTTTCTGGCTACAATCAAATCAATATCTGCCCAGAGGATCAATATAAGACAACATTCATCTATCCCTGGGGCACATTCACTTATAGGAAACTACTGTTTGGTTTAAAGAACGTCGGGGCGACATTTTAGAAAGCAATGGATTATGCTTTCAATGACATCAAACACATTGTTCAACCATATCTAGATGATTTACCCACACAATCATGAAATCAGACTAATCACCTGATGCATTTGAGAGCCATCTTTTTACGCTGCCGACACTACAAAATACGCCTCAATCCACATAAATGGTAGTCTCAAAATAAGGAATTCAAATTGACCCATTGAAGGTCCAGGCCATTCTTGATTTGCCTACACCATAAAATTTACTTCAGATATAGAAACTTCAAGGAAAGTCTAATTTCCTAAGGAGGTTCATACCCAACTACGCCGAAATGGCTAAAGGATTTACTCGACTCTCTAAAAAGGGGGTTCCCTTCCATTGGTACCAAGTTGTGCAAGCTTCTTTTGATGCTGTCAAGGACACTCTTGTTCGGGCGTCATTAATGTATCCCCCCAATTATCAGAATGATTATTTCTTATATATCACCACGGTTGATACGACCAATGTTATGGTATTGGTCCATGTAGAAAATGGGATAGAACATCCAATCTATTATTTGAGTCATAATCTCAATGATATAGAAGTCAAGTATTCGTACATAGAAAAGTTTGTCTTGGTAGATGTTCAAGTTGTCCAAATATTTTGCCACTATATCCTGTTCCGGAAGACCATTGTTGGTTCAGATTGCAACCCCATGACTTACATATTATCATGTCAATTGCTGGGGGGAAAGTATTAAAAGTGGATTGTCATTTTGCAGAAATTTGATTTGGAATTCATCAAATCCAAGTCAAAGAAGTCTTTAGTTTTGGTTGAGCTTCTCTGTGACCTTCCCTTTGATCGTACTGCTACTACGTCGAAACCATCTATTCCTGACGAGTCTCTGTTTTTGATCAGATCATCTGATCCTTGGTATGTATATTTTATCATTTATCTGCAAACACAATATTTTTGGCCTAATACCTCTCGCTCTGACCAACAACGTATTCGATACCAAGCCAAATATTATCTGATCGTCGGAGATACACTTTATCATCGTGGTGTTGATACAATTTTAAGAAGGTGCCTCACTCATGAGGAGGCCGAAAAGGTTTTAAATTATTGTCATGCTGGGGCTTATTTGTTTGGATACGCTACCATGTAGAAGATACTCCACACCAATTACTTTTGGCCTACCATATTTCGCGACTGCATCCTCACGGTCAGAAGTTGTCATGTGTGCCATATTTTTTATCGTAAAATATGAAAACTGCCAATGTTAATGCATCCTGTTGTCTCTGTGGGACCATTTTTGAAATGGGGTATTGAATTCATGATCTGTAACCCTCATTCGTCCGGGGGGCATGGTTATATTATTGTTGCAGTAGACTACTTTACCAAATGAGCCGAAGCGATGCCTACATTCAACAACATAGGACAAACAAATGCATTTTTTTGTTTGTTTAATGATCATGTTATTGCACGGTTTGGGGTCTTACAGGCTATAGTTATAGATCATGGGAAGAATTTTCGCAACCACATGATGAATGACATGATTGCCAAGTTAGGATTGTCACATGATAATTCTACTCCTTATTATCCACAATCAAATGGACAAGTTGAAGCTATCAACAAGATTCTTAGATGTATGCTTCAATGAAGGATAAGAGTTCTTAAAAGAAACTGGCATTTGATCCTATACTCGGCTTTGTGGGCGTATCGAACCTTGGTGAGAAACGCAACTGGCTTTACTCCCTTTCAATTGGTGTATGGTATGAAATATATCTTGCCAATCCAATGTGAAATACTGTCGTTGAAACTCGCAATTGACTTGTTACCTGACACCTAAGAAGAAGAAGCGCATATTTTTAACCTCATCCATCTTGATGAAACGCGTCGCTAAAGGTGCCTAAGAGTTAGTGGATTACGATGGAATTTCATTGGCGCAGCCCCAAAATGGGTTTTATATGAAACGTTACTATGATTAATCATGAGAGTAGTAATTTTTTGTATTATATTGTATATATATGCTGTTGATTTGCATTCAATGTCTTAGTTTTTTTTTATAGTTTTTTTGATGTTAGTAATCCTCTTCACATTTCATTGCAGATGTTTGAATATTTGGAACCATTTGCTGGATATGCTCATGGTGCTAGTCGTAGTACACAGAATCTATCCTCTGCAGCATGGGCCATTTTCACTTTGAACGACGAGTTAGTGAGTTTTCAAGGGATTTGTATTGGTATATCGACAAGCAATATTGCTGAGTATAGCGTGTTGATTGAACTTCTCTCTGATGCCATTTCATTTGGTATCAACTGCATCATCATAAGGTTAGACTAACAACTTGTGGTATTACAACTTACTAGTGTTTATACTATCAGAAATCCAACATTTCATTGTTTGTTCCTAAGAGTTCGACTTTTGGAAAGACATTTTGATTTTATTCAATATCAACACATTTCCAGAAACTTGAACACATTGACTGATTCTTTAGCTAATCATGTTTTAGACAAAAATTTGCAACACATGTAAAGATACATTCACATAATTGAATAGGATTGTGCAATAAACATAGGAAAACACTGAAATCAAATAGATAGATAGTTATAGGTTTTTACGAAAATTTGTGCCCAAGACACATTGGTCATCTGACCTCAAAATGTATGCAACATGTCGAAAGTATACTAGTGATGCTCATTGTAACATGCTATAGATCTAGCTATCCTACACAGTAACCACATCTAGCGGTTAGGAACGTCTATAGTGTGGCACTGCAGTCGCATAGGTAACTCTTCGATCCGGCAATCTAGAATCGTGAAGGTAAACCCCTCTATGTGCTGTTGAAGCTTATATAGAGTCTCAGCCATGTCTAAATCTTGAAGGATTGCTCTCCTAACATCCCTCTCTACTGGATCATCCATTCCATACTCTAGTTCCTCCACCAATTGAACTCGATCAACATCTGCATTACATTAAAAATTTAGTTTAATCTTTGGAAAACATAAAAAATACAAGAAAATTGTATAAACCTTAGAAACATAAAAAACATGGTCAATACATTCTTACCTATTTCACCCCACTGATCACCTTCTGGTAAATCTAAGTCTGGATCTCCTCATAACTCGATGCCTGCTTATGCATACTCATCAATGGCGACAACCTGTCGCTTGACCCAGGCAAAGAATGTAGTCGAGAACACAATGGATGATTGGCCGGCATGCCTAGCCATTAGTTTTACCCATCTCTGCATCCTCAGATCTCTAGGGTTAGACACACCCAGTGTCACATGATGAGGCTGCATCAGTGGAATCCGCGCTAAGGCAAATGAAATGAGGATTAAACCATAACTGAAGTTTTTCTTCCTTCCTCCCTTTGCTTTGTTCAATTGTTCCTTTATTTGGGAAATTACAACTTTATACCAGTTGAAGACTGTTGGCTCCATGCACTTTAGTGCATACTGCATAAATGGTCTATTCGCTACATGTAGTGTAACGATGCTGGAAATTTTTGCGATCGTGAAAAGAATGGTTCTTAAAGGAAAATATCGAATGTCACGGATGTTTATTTTCCCATCCTTGCTTGTCTCTACCCCTGGATAGCAATACTGCAAAACATAGTCTCTCCTCCAAGAGCATACCCTAAGAGGGAAATGGGCAAGCCTCTCCTCGACAACCCTGTGAGAAAGTATACATCCTCCACTGTAATAGGAACCACTTTTTTCCTAATGTGAAATTCCTCGATAGCTGGATCCCATGCTCAAACTAGGAACTCCAAGAGTTCTATTTGCTGCCTCATTCTTGACAAGCGGAAGTACTTTAACAACCCACAATCTCTTAGGGCTCTTACTGTACCCGGCTCATTTAGGGAAACCATATTTTTTTCTTCATGCTCTCTTTCTCTCCAAGTAATCATCATTCTAGTTTGATGAAATCCTAAAACATAACCATAAGACTCATTAAAATCCTTTTAATGCAAAAAATTAGACAAATTTTGGGCACAATGAAGAATAAAAATGCGAATTGCGCCCAACGCAGTCTTGAACAAGGGATAATGCGTTGCATATGCACCCAGGCTTACCTTTAGGTGCTCCACAATGCACTTTTCGATGCTCAAGGGTGTGTTTCCCTCTTTCGAAAAATAATTTACACTAAGGGGCCCAAATCCATAAAAATTTGCAATGAAAGGAAATGAATTGTCTACTGAAAGAAAGAGAGGGTTTATGGCACCAACCTGGATCAAACGGTGATGAAAACCGTCCACAGAATTGATCGCAATCAACAGCTGAAGTTCGGGGGCAAAAACAGGTTCAGAGCTCCAAAATACAAATGGTAACTTTTGATTGGTATAATTGAATAGTAAAACTCTTTTTATTAGTCATTTGATTATTTGAAAATCATATTTATTGCTGTGACTATGGTTTTATTCTATTTTTATCATGAAACAAGTATTTCTAATCCATTTGATGTTGTTCTGAATTGGATTTACAACTGATGAATAGATTAGTCATGCAGATTTATTTCAAGAATGATTTGACCACAAAGCATACTTTTATCGTTATTTTTTGAGCTTTGTTAAAAATGAAAAAGGAATTGAAGTACATTTTTATCTCTTTTTTGAGCTTCTATAACAACGAAAAATGAACCCCTGGAGTCTTCTTTTAGCTCTTTTCAGACTCTGATAATGTGAAAATATTTCCAAGCACTTGTCTTTTTGAGCTCGTAAAAGTAAATGAATTGATATCTACTCAGTATAAGTTTAACCCTTTTTCGGACTGAGATAGATTATTTATGAAAAATGAATACCTTAGTCAAACATGACTAAAGAGGTTCTCTCAAATATAATTTTACACTTTTTTGGATCTGAGCAACAACTTTACGAAAAAGTACTTATGGAGTTTTCTTTCGTCCTCTTTTTCAAACTCTCTAAATATGAAAAAGGATTGGGCTGTCACTGTCGTTAGGCTCGTTAAAACATAAAATAGTGACGGGCTTGTCGATCATGGCAAAAATCGAGTTTCATTCATCGCCAGACTCGTTAAATTATTAAATAGCGATACATTATTCGCCCGAAGGGTTGAAGTATAGATCAAGAATATGTTATCCTCCTCAAGCTTGTTAAAAAATATAGAGGTACTGGTCGACAAATGACTGGGGAAAATTTGGGAAAGTGAACATAACTTTTTACAGTTGCAGGTCGCTCTTGAACATGACACTTCATTCCATCATGGTGAATGTTTGGGCTGGGTAATCATCTTGACGGTTCATTCATACCTATGGTTCATCATACCTTCACTTCGGTTTTGGGTCAATGCTGCCAATTCATCTCAGTGTCACCGATATGTTCAAGATAATTCATCCAATGAATACTCATCCTTCTACAATACTCATAAACCTTCAATATCATGACACTCATCCCTTAACATTGCTATATCAAGTCATACTTTGTCTCCAAAATCAGTAACTCCCATTTCACAATAAAGTGACTTCTTGTCGACGAAAAATCATCATCCAGGAAGTTCAATTAGAAACATCATCTTCCAGTACCATGAGGCTTGTTACAACATCGACAAGATCCTCGCTTTCGGAATTTTGTCCGAAATAATTTTTTTGGTGTTCGACATCAAATCATCTATTCATGCCTTACGAAATGTACTGTAGTACCTTGAGAGCCATTAACATCAATGGTGGTTCTCTTGCATTTGTTAATAGCTCACATCATTGGCTCGTAATAAAACAACGTCTTGCCATGTTTGATTACAAATCATATATTTGCATGGCTAGAATTGTACCTGAACGATCGAGTGAATGAGATAAGAATACCTCGGATCTAGTTTCAGCCGTCCGGGCTGTGATTTTAGGATTGTTGTACACATCATCTGTACGGTGACCTTACATACAGATTGTCATCTGAATAGATATCTATAGGCATGTCTGTATTGCGCAACATTCCAATGTAGATGACTTTATGCACTATGTACATGTTATTAGATATTTTATGTGCTGAGCATGGGAATGCCTTCCCTTAGAAATTTGTGATCAAGAGGATATATCATGATGTAATGTATTGTAGGATTGATGCAGGTTGCCGCTCCACTTCAGCTCCAGCCCATCACAATATAAAGCATCTCATTCAAAAAATATTGTTATTATTATTCTAACTTCATGCTTTAGGGGGAAATCTGTTATAGGTCAATTTGGGCACCATTCCCAATGATATGGTTAAACTGGAAATCATCCCTAGAACCAATGAATAGGGTCTATCATCCCCTATCATTTCAGTTGCTGCATGCTCTAAGACAAAGAACAAGAACAAATCATCCATGAATTTCATTACAAGGTTTCCAAGATTTGAAGTACATGTTATATCACCTATGAGCTTACCAATGCAGTCTCTCAAGGGGCTAACTACTTTGCATATGCAGGCACCTCCATTCAAGGGTGCTTTGCAAAGCACTTCTTGACACTCAAGGGTGTGTTGGTCAATTGCGAGCGAAATTCTCATTGTTCCAGAATCTCCACATGGGAAGTGCCTTATAGAAGAGTGCATATGTGTCAAAATTCGAAACCATGTGTCCATTCAACACCTCTGAACTTGGGAATATGTGTTGCCTATTATTAGAAAGTCATTGATTGTGAAACTATCTTCAACTCATCTATAAATTGAGCACAAATCCTAGTGATTGAGAAGGAAGAAATTTGGTAGAGAAATGCTGTTGGATTCTCAATTGAGTGTTTGATTTGAGTGATATGATGCTAGAGATATGTTCATTATGATGAGGCTAGGATGATGCTGGAGTGGGTGATATCAAATCACTCGCTGGTTGTAACCTCCCCCTTCTATTCATTAATAATATTGCTGCTCATTTTTCCACATATGTATCTGTATAAGCTTCTATATTTCATATTATGGATTCTTAGCTGATGTATATGTTTCATGTTTCATTTATTTAACTGATTAAGATAAATAGCCATTTGTATATTGCAATCTCTTTGCTGTTTAGTGTTTATACTTGTAGGAACTAGTCTGGCGATCAAAGTTACATTGGAAGCTATAACAAGAGCGACAAAAGGATAATAGGAAGTGCTTGGACCCCAAGTAGGTTTCTCAATATTTTTGTGTGTCTATTTACTCTTAGGAAATTTTTATACAAAGTCTTTAATCTATTGTTCTAAATGAGCACCACATTTAGGGAATGTGTTTTATCCGTAATTCATAATTTCGCATAACAGTCATGATAAACCAAAATATCCCACAACCTAGATTTTATTAGAAAAAACCCAGAGTCTTGTGCTCCATCTCGACCCGAACAAGTACAAATTCAAGCATGCAAATATGTGAGCTGAAGTCGAACATGCAAGAAAGTCACCTAATTACCAGCCAATGATGTAAGATGTTAACAGGCACGAGAGAAACCACCAATAATGAAAATAGCTCTCAAGGTACAACAAGTACAATCCAAAAAATGTGAACAGTGATCTGGAATCGAACACTCGCAGAATCACTCGATCGAAGGCCAATGATGAGGAACTGTCATCGAGTGTGAAGAACTTGCCATTGAGACATGCAAGCTCCAAGGTACCAGAAGGGAGTCTCTAGATCAGATTCCTGAATAATGAGATGAAGTTGACAGGAAGTGACCTGGTTGAAGGAGGGCCATAATGTTTCCCACATAATCTACATGAGACAGAGGAATCAGATGATAATGAATCAAGACCGAAAAGAGGATCAGAGGTCGAAAAATGCAAAAGGAAACTTCTCCTAAACATATCAGTGACACGACTCCGGATTTGGCAGTATTTGACATTAGGGAATCTGAGGTCATGATTACGTGGCAAAGAGAATATGAGAGGTCAAAACAGATTACCCAAACTCATGGAGGAAAAAATGACGAAATGAGATGTCCCCAACCTGACACGAATGCAGATGAGTGTCATGTTCAAGAGCGACATACTGCCGACACGAGTGAGAACTGGTTCCATTTTCCCCCACCATTGCTGGCAAGTACCCCAATTATTTTTGGAAACAAGCTTGAAGGGGATATAATATGCTTGTCATGTAAGTTTGTCCTTTAGAAAAATCCATCCTAGTACATTTTACGAGCCCTAGGAAGGAGGAACTCGGTTATGTCATGGTGACGGTTTCCGAGTTCATTTAGGTTTTAAAGAGTCTAAAAAAGGAAGAACTTGACATATTTTCATGTTTAGAGAGTTTGAAAAGAGGCAGAAAAGAAAAATCCAATAGGTCCCTTTTCGTAGGTAGTCTCATAGATCCGAAAAGGTAGAAAACTATGTTTGAGAGAACCTCTTAGTCGCGATAGGCTAAGGTATTCCTTTTTCGTAAATAATCTATCCTAGCTCGAAAAAGGGGTAAACGTATACTAGATGGATAAAATTTCACAGCCTTTTACCGAGTTCAAAACGACAATATTCTCAACAATATTTTCAATTTTTGAGAGTTAGAAAAGAGCTGAAAGATGACTCTAGGAGTGAATTTTTTCGTGTTTTTACCGAGTCCGAAAAAGTATAAAATACAACTTGTTACTTCATCGTCATCACGTTGAGGACCTGTCACTACACAAGAGGTGCACATAAAACCCATTTTTCAAAATAAAATAGCAAAATAATAAAAAAATATACTCCAAAACCTAATTAGGTTTCTGAAAAGTTTATAAAATGCCAAAAATGGTAAAAAATAAATTACTTTTCACTTTTATCTCTTGTGAGCACCTTTTACCCTTTTTCACTGTGATTTTGTGGAGCTGATAGCAGATAATCCAAATGGTCAATCACGAATCGGTCTGTTCCAGGAAAGAACTGATATGCTTCCCTACATTTTGATATAATTTTCATTACCTGCAACCCATTTTTTATATCTATGGGGGGATTTTTGTAAAAACTAGGGCGCGGTTGTCAGTGCGGGTATCAGGTACGGACTCGCGCCAACCAGCCTTGAATCCCAATGGGGGTGCACCAACCGTAGAAATGATTTTAAGCTTGTAAATTCAAACAATAAGCCCTATTTAAACACTTCAAAAACAAATTACTTGACTAATGACAACCATATGGATGCTTTTGCAGGTGTGAAAGAGAAAAATGGTGATCGAATGGAAAGAATGAGAACATAGTGAAGAGGATGAGAAAGCCATGGGTAATGTGAGATGCATGGATGTTCTCAGGGATTGTGAGATCAAAAAATTCTTCATGTCTCCATGTCTCAGAGCTCAACCAGAGCTATTACAGTACTTGATCAGTGTCTGGGACATTGATAAGGAAAGATTCATAATTCATGATTAGGAACTCGAGATTGAGGTCTCGGATGTTTATTTCATAACCGGATTGTTGTAGAGGGGGGAAGTACCAATCCCGATAGGAACTCAGCCCATAATGTAAAACATGAGCATGGTTATCGACAGAGTGTGCTGAGCAGCACAGAAATGATAAAAAATCAGGAAGGTGGATATCCAAACCGTTCCCAATTTGGCACTCAGAGTAGTGCTACACACCATCATCCGAGTTGCTGGAATTCAGGCTCCACATGAGGCCACAAAAGCACAATTACTTCTTGCAGTAGATTTCATGGAACCAACTCTCTACAACTAGGCAGAGGCGGTAACAATTAACATAAAACGCCAGTTGACAAAATGCAAGAATGGGAAGCTGAAACAATTCGACTATGGGTCCATCTTGGTACCTTTCATCTTGGAACGGTTACCAATTTTCCAACGTCAGGAAGTGATAGTTCTGACACCACCAGCCCAGGAGCCACGGATGGTCCAATGGGCGGCTTTGATGCCAAGATCAGGGGATGGTCAACAAATGTCCTGCAGATCGGAGTTCTTTAAGTGGCTCCGCTAATAGCTAATTGTCATGGAGGACCGACCCTATTCTGGCACAGACTTTACAGGTGATCCAGATCTACCACTCCTAGCAGGAGAGGATTGGGATGAAGCATTGGGTAAGACACATTTTTTATTTTGATGAGCATTATGATTTTTTTATTGTGTATGTTCTGACATTAATCCACGTATTTGTAGATGTTGGCCCAAAAAGACCTGCAGGCATGTCTCCAATAGCACGGATAATTCCTCATGATTTTGATGTGGCCCCTCATGGTGAGGGAGGCGAGGAGGAGGAAATCATATGCAACTTGGAGGGAATCTCCCGTGGGATCCCTGACTATGCGAGATTCGATGATGTTCCTCGCCATAGAAAATTTTAAGGGTGAATTTTTGCCCATGGGCAAAATTAAAGGGTTTTAAATTTTTATTGGGCGATTTTTTTGTATCATAGTATATTATTTCATTATTTCAAATCGCCCCAAATTTATTTTATAAAAAAATTACGTCTAGAGGTTAGCGCACCTTATTTTGAGGGAGAGGGTAAACAAAGTAATTTATATTTCAAATCGCCCCAAATTTATTCTATAAAAAAATAGGTCTAGAGGTTAGCCCACCTTATTTTAAGGAAGAGGGGGAATTAAAACAACTTATATACATCTTAAATCTAAATCTACTGGATCAAATCTCCTTTCACTCTAAAGAGGTTTGCATCTTATGAGATTTGATCCCTTTTGGTAAAATAAAAATAATTAAAAAGATAACATTAAAATAAAAATAATTTCATGGTATTTACCCATGGTATTGACACATGGTATGAGAACCCATGGCATTTACTCATGGTATTCATGTGGAACATAACATATTTAAAGGGTAAAATTAAACCAACCTAGATCCATCTTAACTTAGGAGTCTACCAAGCCGAGAGAGATATCAAATAGCTTGTGACAAACCTATTTTCACTTAGTGAAAAAAAATTTGAACCCTTTTGAGGTTTGGTGGATCTAAAGTTAAAATGGATTTACACTAGTCACATTTTGTAAGTCTAGATGATGCTTTAGAAGTATGTTTTTTATGTTATACATTCCTAGATGAGGCTTTAGAAGTGGGTATGTTTTTTATGTTATACATTTTATTTTAGAATATTGTTAGGAGGGGTAAATAATTTATTTCCCCACTAAGCTAGATATTTAAAGATAATAGGGAAATTGACATTATGGATTGTGTGAATTTGAAGATGATGTTTATATAAATAGTTGTTTTCTTTATCTAAGTGAGTTATAGCTTAGTGAGAATATTTTAGTATTTTCTTGTATCAATGCTTCAAATTAAAAATCACTTGGACTATTTTTCCAACACTATAATGCGTGGAAAAATATGATATCGCGAGGGTAGACATTATTTTAACAAAATATTCTTGTAATTTGCTCATAATGTTCAATTTCATTGAATATTTTCCTTCCTCCATGGAATTCCTGCAAGACGAGACTCCTCCTTTAACTGAGCCTCATGAGTAGCAGTAGACTCTTCTCTGGGAAAGGATTCATCTTAACTTCAGTAAGTTCAAGTGACCTTTACTTTCATTTTAATAGCTTTATTGAAAATATTTAATATCAACATGTTCAACATCATTTTATCAAAATATTATTGAAATTTAAACTAAAATGTTATATTTTCTAAAAAAAAAATCTAATTAAAAATGAAACTTTGGAAATTTATTTTTAGCAATGGCACGTTGTTTTTCACCCTAATCTCTTCAAAGTTTAACTGCATTGGCTTCAATATTTGCACGTATACATTGTGTTTTTTTCTTTTTCTTTTTTCTTTTAACTTAGATTAAACTTGTAAAAGGAAATGTTAAAAGTGATATGAAGGGTTTTTAAAAAATGAGATCATCATAAAAAAATTATATTATGGGTAGGAGGACCCGTCAAATTTAACCCCTGATGCCACAGATTTTAAACCTTCACAATTTCAAAATAAGTCTAGGTGGTGTTATTAACTTTTTTTTACTTTATTCTTAGTTTCATTTAACTAGGTATGAAAACATTTTCTTGAGAAGTAAGTAAATGATCTCTAATTATTTTAGATTTTTATTTATTTTTATGAAAATTATGAAAACATTTCCTTAGAAATTAAGGAAGTGACGATTCTACACACACACACACACACACACACACACACACACACATATATATATTTGAAAATTATGAAATACAATTCTAGCTATTTTTCATTTCTTGAAATGTATCTTTAAATAAATACAAAGCTAGATTCTACAATTCCAAAAAAATTACTCAAAAACTAAAAAGTGATTTTATCATAAATAATAAAAAAACAAAAAAAAAAAATTATGGGTTCAAAATTAACACACAGGTTACTTTTAATTCAAAAAAAATATAACCTTAATCCCATACATAAAGTTATTTGAAAAAATTTCAAAAATAAAATAAAATATTTTAACCAATTCCACTAAAATTTGTAAGGAAAATATATAATAATTTTAACACATAACCTTAATCTTATAAAAAACAAAATAATACAATCACAAAAGGACACCGAGTTTCAAAAAACTAACCCTATTTGAGGTTTTTTCCACTTCTACCTAATTTGATAACCAACATGGGAGGGAATGCCACATTGTCCTTCCAATAAAAAAACATCCAATACCATCGTAAAGTCTATTACTAATAATTTTAGAGGTTATTACATTAACAAGCATGAATTTTTAAGGAATAATCTTCCAAATCCAATGACATTATTATCATTCATAAGGACACATTCTTAAATTTAAAAGAATTAATCAACAAACATTTCAAGATTGCATACAAAACTTCCCAATTACTGTAGGATCAAACGTAGGCATAAACTCAGTAACGAAGTTTTCCAGTTACATAAGAGATCTAAGTTATTACAAAAATACGCCTCAATCCACATAAATGTGTGTTTTGTGTTGGTTTTGGTCGTTTGCTTGGATTCAGTAGTCTCAAAAGAAGGGATTCGAGTCGACCCTTTGAAGGTTCGGGCCATTCTTGATTTTTCTGCGGCGTCAAACTTACTTCAGATACAGAAACTTCAAGGAAAGGCTAAATTCCTAAGGAGGTTCATTCCAAATTATGCCGAAATGGCTAAAGGATTTACTCGACTATTGAAAAAGGGGGTTCCCTTCCATTGGGACCAAGTTGCACGAGCTTCTTTTGATGTTGTCAAGGACGCTCTTGTCCGAGTGTCATTAATGTATCCTCCTAATTATCAAAAAGATTATTTCCTATATATCGTCGTGGCCGAAACGACCATTGATATGCTATTGGTCGAAGTAGAAGACATAATTGAACATCCAATCTATTATTTGAGACGTAATCTCAATGATAAGGAAGTTAAGTACTCATATGTAGAAAATCTTGCCTTGGCAGCTATTCAAGCTGTCCAAAGATTTTGACATTATATCCTGCTTCGAAAAACAACAATAGTTTTGGATTGCAACCCCATGACTTACATCTTTTCGCGTCAATTGCTGGGGGGAAATATTCCAAATGGATTGTCATTTTGTAGGAATTTGATTTGGAATTTATCAAATCCAAGTCAAATAAGTCTTTAGTTTTGGCAGAGTTTCTCTGTGACCTTCCCTCTGATAGTACTGAAACTACGTCGGAACCATTAATTCCAGACGAGTCTTTGTTTCTGATTGGATCATATGATTCTTGGTATGGGGATTTCATCATTTATATCCAAACCCAAAATTTTAGACCTAATACCTATGACTTTGAACAACGACGTATTCGATACCAAGCCAAAGATTATCTGATTGTCGGCTATACACTTTATCATCGTGGTGTCGATACCAGTTTAAGGAGGTGCCTCACTCATGAGGAGGTTGAAAAAGTGTTAAATGATTGTCATGTTGGGGCTTGTGGTGGACACTTATCTGGATATGCTACTGCGCAGAAGATACTCCGTGTCGGTTACTTTCGACCTACTATTTTTCAAGACTGCATCCTCGCGGTGAGAAGTTGTCATGCATGCCAGATTTTTTATCGTAAAATTCACAAACCACTAGCGCCAATGCATCCTGTTGTTTCTGCTGAATGCATCCTGTTGTTTCTGCTGGACCATTTACGAAATGGGGTATTGAATTCATGATCTGTAACCCTCCTTCATCCGGGGGGCATGGTTATATTATTGTCGCAATCGACTATTTTACCAAATGGGCCGAAGTGATGCCTACATTTAACAACACAGGACAAACATATGCATTGTTTTTCTTTAACCACATTATTGCATGGTTTGGGGTCCCACAAGCTATAGTTACGGATCATGGGAAGCATTTTCACAACCACATGATGTCTAAATTGACTGCCAAGTTAGGATTGTCACATGATAATTCTACTCCTTATTATCCACAATCAAATGGAAAAGTTGAGGCTATTAACAAAATTCTTAAACGAATGCTTCAACGAATGATAGGAGTTCGTAAAAGAAACTGGCATTTGATCCTATACTCCGCCTTGTGGGCGTATCGAACCTCGGTGAGAAACACAACCGAATTTACTCCTTTTCAATTAGTGTATGGTCTGGAAGTTATCTTACCAATCCAATGTGGAATATCATCGTTAAAACTCGCAATAGACTTGTTACCTGACACCTTAGAAGAAGAAGCGCGTCTCTTTAACCTCATCCATCTTCATGAAACACGTCGTGAAGCCCAATTGGCCAACAAAGCGAATAAGAGACGTATAAAGGCGCAATACGAAAAAAATTTCCAGCCTTGCATTTTCTTAGACGGCAACTTTGTCCTTCTCTATGATCAAGAAGTTGATGTAATAGGTACAGGGAAATTTGAGCCGTTATGGCATGTCCCCTATATTTTAAAAAGAGTTCTTGCTAAGGGTGCCTATAAGTTAGTTGATTATGATGGAATTTCATTGGCGCAACCTAGAAATGGGTTGTATTTGAAACGTTACTATGCTTAATCATGCGCATGGTAATTTTTTGTATTATATTGTATATATGCTGTTGATTTACATTCACTATCTTAATTTTTTTTTAGAGTTTTATTAACGTTAGTAATCCACTTTACATTTCATCGCAAATGTCTGAATCTTCGGAACCATTTGTTGGATATGCTGATGGTGCTAGTCGTAGTTCGCAAAATCTATCCTCTGCAGCGTGGGCCATTTTCACTCCGAACGACGAGTTAGTGAGTTTTCAAGGGATTTGTATTGGTAGATCGACGAAAAATATCGTTGAATACAGCGCGTTGATCGAACTTCTCTCTAATGCCATTTTATTTGGTATTAACCGTATAATCATAAGGTTAGATTCACAACTTGTGGTATTACAACTTACTAGTGTTTATACTGTTAGAAATCCAACACTTCTTAGATTGTTCCTATGAGTTCGAATTTTGGAAAGACATTTTTATTTTATTCAATATCAACACATTTCTAGAAATTTGAACACATTGATTGATTCATTAGCTTATCAAGTTTTAGACAGAAATTTGCGACATAGGTAAAGAAAACATTCACATCATTAAATAGGATTGCGCATTAAACACAGGAAAAACTATGAAATCATATAGATAGATAGTTATAGGTTTTTACAAAATTTGTGCCCAAGACACATTGGGCATCTAACCTCAAAATGTATGCAAAATGTCATAAGTAAACTAGTGGTGCTCCTGGTAACATGCTATAGATCTAGCTATCCTACGAAGTAACCGCATCCAACGGTTAGGAACCCCAATAGTGTGTCACTGTAGTCGCATAGGAAGCTCTTCGATATGGAAATCTAGAATCTTGAAGGTCAAGCCTTCTATGTGTTGCTGAAGCTCAGTCAGAGGCTCAACCGGATCAAGATCCTAAAGGAATACTCTCCTGACAACCCTCTCTGCTAGCACATCTGCTTCGTGCTCGGGTTCCACTACTGGTTGAACGTGACCAACATCTGCATTACATCAAACATTTAGTTTAGTCTTGGAAAGAAATAAAAACACAAAAAAATTGTATAAACCTTAGGAAAATAAAAAAACACGGTAAAAAACTTCTTACCTATTACACCCCACTGAGCGCCTTCTGGTAGTGCTAGATCTAGATCTCCTCGAAAATTGACACCTACGTATGGATACTCATTGATGGTGACAATCTGTCATCGGAACCAGGCAAAGAATGCACTAGAGAACACAACAGTCAATTGGCCAGCATGCCGACCCATGAGTTCTACCCATCTCTGCATCTGAGGATCTCTAGGACTAGCTATATCCAGTGTCACATGCTGTGGCTGCATCAGTGGAATTCGTTCTAAGGCGAAGGATATAAGGATAGAACCATAATTGAAATTCTTCTTCCTTCCTCCCTTTTATTTTTTCTGTTGTTCCTTTCTCTAAGATAGAATAGCTTCAGACCAGTTGAAGACTGTTGGCTCCATACATTCTAGCACATACTGCATATATGATCTATTCGCTACATGGAGTGTAACGGTGCCAACAAGTTTAGATATTGTGAAAATGATAGTTCTCAAAGGTAAATCTATGACATCTCAGATGTTTATTTCTCCATATTTTCTAGGTTCTACCCCTGGATAGCAATACTGCAGAATATAATCCCTCACTGTCTCTCCTCCAATGGTAGACCCTGAGAGAGAAATGGGAAAACCTCTCCTCGACAAACCTGTGAGAAAATACACATCCTAAACTATTATAGGAACCACTTGGTTCTTAATATGAAATGCCTCTATCACCAGATCCCATGCTCGAACTAAAAACTCCAAGAGTTCTATTTGTTGCCTCATCCCGGACAATTTGAAGTACTTAAGCAGTCCACAATCCCTTAGGGCTCTTACATTACCTGGATCATTCAAGGTAATCATATCTTGTTCTTCATGTTCTCTTTCCCTCCATGTAATCGTCATTACAATCTGATGGAAACCTGAAACACAACCATAAGATCCATTATATTCCATTTATTGCAAAAAACTAGGTCAATTTTGGGCATAGTAAGAAAATCAAAAACTTAAACTGCGCCCAACGCACTCCTTGACAAGAGACAGTGCATTGCACATGAAGGTACACTTCAATGTACCTGCTATTCAATGCAGGTTTCGACATTTAGGGGTGCGTTGCCCTCATTTTTGGCAGAATTTACCCTAGGGGCCTTAAAACCCTAAAAAATTGCAGAAATTGGAAATGAAATGAATACCAAAGGGAAGAGGAGGTTCATGGCACTAACCTAGATCAAACGGTGACAAAATCCGTCCATAGAAACGATCGCAATCAACAGCTGAAGTTCAGGGACAAAATCAGGTTCAGAGCTCCAAAATACAAATGGTAACTATAGAATGGTAAAAATGAATAGTGAAACAACTTTTAATAGTCATTTAATTATTCGCAAGTTAAATTTATTGCTATGACTATAGTTTTATTATGTTTTTATCATGAAACATGTATTTTTAATCCATTTGATGTTGTTCTGAACAGGATATACAACTGATGAATAGATTAGTCATGCATATTTATTTCAAGAATGAGTTGACCATAAAGCATAATTTTTCTCCTTATTTTTAGAGCTTTGTTAAAAACGAAAAAGGATTTGAAGCACACTTTTATCTCTTTTTCGAGCTTCTATAATAGCGAAAAAGGAACCTCTGGTGTTAATACGATTCTTTCATCGTAAAAGATCACTTTAGCTACGCATAAAAATAGCCCTAACATCGATTATGGCTGCCAAACATCTTTAAATCTGAAATTAGATGATCCAAATAATACTGCACAAATCCAAATCTAAGCATAAAAGACATTAAGCAGATAAAATACAATATGGCTCCATGCATCCAATAGCCTAAGACAAGAAAAATGTGTTTAAAAGAATGTTTTATATTATATTAAAGAATGGGGCACCTGAGGGGAAAACAAGAAAGGCGTTTTCGAGTTCCCCTCAATGGGATGGGTTCTTGAAAGTCCTCAGCATTTCAGATCTAAAATTCCTCTCTCTTATTGTGGTAGAAAACCTAGACAAACATAGAACTCAATGGGAGCTCACAAGGAAAAAATGGAAAACGGTGACCAAGAGTAGATCCAGTGTGATCTAATGCAATGAAGGTGACTAATGAATGGGGGAAACCCTCCTATTTATAACAAAATATTAGGGTTATCTAGAACTTGTTGCATGAATAAAATATTATTAATCAAATTCTAGAACCACCCTTTAGGAATATTTTATTATATTTGTTGGAGGGAAAAGGGCTTTTGACTTGGGTCAATTCCTTTATTTATAAACAATAAATAAATAAATGATTTATTTATTATTTTAGGGAGATGGTGGGAATATAATTAAATAAATAATGATTTATTTAATCAATTTCCTTGTTTTGGGTTAAATATGATTAGGAAATATGGGAAAATGTTATTTGTCATTTTGAAAGCAATTTTACTTAGGGTAAAATTGGTCTTACATGGTGCACTTGGGTTCATCTAATGATAATGAGTTAGATGACCAAAAAATTGGTGTAACACCTGGAGTCTTCTTTCAGCTCTTTTCAGACTCTGATAATGTGAAAATATTTCCGAGCACTTGTCTTTTTGAGCTCGTAAAAGTAAATGAATTGATATCTACTCAGTATAAGTTTAACCCTTTTCCAGATTGAGATAGATTATTTACGAAAAAGGAATACCTTGGTTAAACATGACCAAAGAGGTTCTCTCAGATATTATTTTACACTTTTTTGGATCTGAGTGAAAATTTTATGAAAAAGTACTTATGGAGTTTTCTTTCGTCCTCTTTTTCAAACTCTCTAAACATGAAAAAGGATCGGGCTATCACTGTCGTTAAGCTCATTAAAACATAAAATAGCGACGAGCTTGTCGATCATGGCAAGAATCGAGTTTCATTCATCATTAGACTCGTTAAATTATTAAATAGCAATACTTTATTCGCCCGAAGGGTTGAATTATAGATCAATAAAATGTTATCCTCCTCAAGCTTGTTAAAAAATAAAGAGGTACTGGTCGACAAATAACCGGGGAAAATTTGGGAAAAGTGAGCAAAATTTCTTTATGGTAGCAAGTCGCTCTTGAACATGACACTTCCTTCACTCCATGTCCATGAATGTTTGGGTTGGGTAATCATGTTGATGGTTCATTCACACCTATGGTTCATCATAACTTCACTTCGGTTTTGGGTCAATGCTGCCAACTCATCACAGTGTCATCGATATGTTTAAGAGAAGTCATCCAGTGAATAAACTCATCCTTCTACAATACTCGTAAACCTTTATTCTCATGACCGTCATCCCTGAAAAATGCTATATCAAGTCATACCCTTGTCTTTGAAATAAGTAACTCCCGTTTCAAAATAAGGTGACTTCCTGTTGACAACAAATCAATATCCAGGAAGTTCACTTATAAACATCAGATTCCAATACCATGAGGCTTGTTACAGCATCGACAAGATCCTCGCTTCCGGACCTTTGACCGAAATATTTTGTTTGGCGTTCGACATCAAATCATCTATTCATGCCTTACGAAATATACTGCAGTACCTTGAGGGCCATTAATGTTGGTTCTCTCGCGTTTGTTAACATCTCACATCATTGGTTGGTAATCAAATGATGTCTTTCCATGTTTGACGGAAAATCATATATTCGCATGGCTAGATTTATACCCAAATGATCGAGTGAAAGAGATATGAACAATCCGGATCTAGTTTCAACCATATGGGTTGGGATTTCAGGATTGTTGTACACATCATATGTACAGTGACCTTACATATAGATTTTCATCTGAACATGGGCTTATATCTGTAGGCATGTCTGCATAGGGCAACATTCCAGTGTCGATGACTTTCTGAATTATGTACATGTTATTAGATTGTGTATGTGCTGAACATGGAAATGCCTACCCTCATCAATTATGATCAAATATGATATATCATGATGTAATGTATTGTAATATTGATGCAGGTGACCACTCCGATTCATCTCCAGCCCATCACAGTGTAAATAATCTTAATCAAATGTTTTTATTATTTTGACCTCATGCTTTAGGAGGCAATTGTTATAGGTCAATTTGGGCATCATTCCCAATGACCTGGTTAACTAGGCATCATCTCCAGGACCATTGAATAAGGGTCTATCATTCCCAATCATTTCAAGTTGCTACATGCCCTAAGGCAACAACAAGAAAAATCAAGCATGACTTTCATCAAGCAAAGGTTTCCAAGGTTTGAAGTTTATTATATAACATATGGAAGCTCACCAACGCTGCCTATAAGGGGACTAAGTGCATTGCATATGTAGGTAGCCCATGCAAGGCTGCTCTGCAAAGCACTTCTCAACATCTATGGGTGCGTTGGTCACATTGGGAGAGAAATTCTCATTGTTCCAGAATCTCCACTTGGCGAGTGCCTTCTAGAAGAGTTCACATGTGTCAAGCTTCGAATCCAAGTGTCCATTTGACATCTACATGACTGGGAACATGTCTTGGCTATTATTGGAAAGTCATTCATTACAAAACTACCTTTAGTTCATCTATAAATTGAACACAGATCTGAGTGTTTGAGGAGGAAGAATTTGAGTGGAGAAATGCCGGAGGATTTTCAATTGAGAGTTAGATGTGTGTAACAGCTGCTGGAGAGATTTATACTGTGATGGGGTGAGGATCGTTGCTGGAAGGGTCACTTCAAATCAGTGATTTGGTTGTAACCTCTCCTTCTATCATCAATAAAGAATACAACTTAATTTTCCCTATATGCATCTGTATTGGCTTTGATTTTCCATATTGCAAGATCTTAGTTGATGTATATTTTTTATGCTTTACTTATTTAACTAAATAACTTGAATAGACATCTGTATTATTGCTATCTTCTATTGTTTTAATTTTCTTTCTTGCAAGAATGATTTCACACAAACCGCTTGAATTTGAAGCTACAACGGAAGCGACAAAAGGATCCATTTAGAGGCGCTTGGATCACAAGTAAGCCTCTAATCCTTTCTGTGTGTCTGTTCTAAGTTAGGAAAGGTAGTTGTATAGTCTCTAATCCGTTGTTCTAGATTGTCATCTATGTAGGGAAGTATGTTTTATCTATAATTCACAATTATGGCCCAACAATTTGCTTGATTGGTTGTATTGGAAAATAGAGTTCACCAAATGAATATATGTCATGTAAAGTTAGATTAGGATAGATAGGTGAAAATAAACTCAATACTATGAGCATCTTTCTAGATTTAGTTTCATATTGTTTTGTCAAAAAACGAAAACAAAAAAACAAAGAGAAAGAAGGAAAAGAGGGCAGGAAAATAATAGGTACAACCCCATACCCAAAAAGAGTATTGCTGAAAGTGTGCAAGCCTAAATGCCACTACTTGTTGAAAAAGAAGAGTTTTGTTCAATCATACAACCTAATCATGATTGAACAAGTTTAAATTTCTGTTGATAGTTTAGTGAATGAATATTTTCCAAACTATCTAATCTTGGCTTATCAGTAGATTAGATTAGGAAAAGATATTGGTTCAAATGATTCAAAATCTGAACCAAGAAAGAAAGAGAGGGATAAATAACCAATTCAAAATTTCAGCCCTCAAAGTTTTTGTTTTAGATTTTTGCAAAATAAATTATGTATGCAGACTTGTACAAAATGCTGCAGCTCATAACAAATTAGACTATCTAATCTTGATTTGGTTATGTTTTCAATTTCTTGTTTTTTAGAATAGAGAATGAAAATTTGTCGAACAGTTTAATCTTGATAGTCAAATAGTCTAGGTAGAGAATAAAAAGAGTTCACTAGCATAATCTGAACTCTTGGAAGTGATAAGAGTAAAAGTAGATAGTTCATTTTTTATTTGAAAAGAAAAATAATTTCAAGGGTTGACTAATTAAATGCACCCAATGAAGAAAACATGTTAGGAAAAGTAGGATGGGTAGGTAGAAGTTGAGTTTAAGCAATCATGTTTTTCAGATTCTAAAGATCACAGCTTCAAAAAGAGCAGCAAAAAGTCAAATAAAGGAGGTTTTTCAAAATTAAAATCAAGGCATTGGTCTACTTCTTCCAAAGATTTGGTCTCTGAGGTTCTTGACACATCCTAAAGGAGCTACCCTCCCCAAGTGGAGCCAATGTTAGTCATCCATAATTTCCACTATCTGAGGATGACTAAGTATCGGTTCTAGATTTATAAAAACAACATTCTTTGAACATTGTGGGTTTTAGAAATCTCATTGCCTTCATTATCCTAAATCAAACTATTTCACTATATTTTTCCCTCTCTACGTTCTAAAATTAACCTTACTAATCCAAAAGGACTTCATTTCTGGGCCTATTGATCTCATTTTTCACCCCCCTACCCACACTCCCATTCTCTCCTTTTTCTTCTGAAAAACCCATTTTTCCCTTCATAAACCTTCCTAAAAGGAAACCCCTATTCCTCACTTTCCTTTTTATTTATTAACAATGTAAAAGTCCCCTTTTACACTGTTTAAAGTCAAAACTTAAGAATATCAGGTCTCTTTATTTTATATATAAAAACCCTGCTTTTATATGTTATAGGCTCGACCTTATGATATATAGGCCTAAGCCCCTTTCTCACTACCCCCAGACAATTTTGCACTCATATAACCCCAACCTCGCTTATCCATAAGCCCCGGTCTATATAACTTCCACCTCCGCCCTTTCTATTTTACAAACCCCCCATAAACATTATAAAAAGGCTCCATAAACCTTTGATATATTAAAACTGGGCCCCGCTCTCCACCATTCCCAACGCTCGTTCAAACCTTATAAATTAATGCATTTTTGTTAATTTATTAAAACACCATGGGCCCATCCTCCATCAAACCTTGCAACCCAATGTAAATACGCCACATGTCCTCCACTCACGCGATTTGACCACCTTCTCACCACCTCCAAAATGCGCGACGTCTGTCGATCTCTCACCCCAAGATCCGACGATCCCTGACTCATATCGCATATATAATTGCGTCGGGGTTAACGTCTTGCGACCCACAAGAAATAGGTTGTTTCTACTTGCCAAGCATCACCCGTTGTATCATATTGCATGCCCCCCTCTTAGAACCATTACTGCTCCCCTCGTCGTGCGAAAACCGCCTTCAATTTTCTCCAAAACCACTTATCTATTTGCGCCCTAATTCAAACCACTTCTTCCATTTGAATTTCTCTGTTGGTTCCGCCTACAGAACCAAGACCCCAATCCACCATTTCTACCCTCCGATAGTCCAAAAACCCCTGAAAATGCAGTAAAACCTCTCTGCAGGATTTTAAATTAATGGTTTGTCTTCTGTGCAGGTTTAATGGCGGATCTGCATATGAATGCATTCTGATGGTCCATTAACGATGGATGAAGCCCTGGGTGACGATCCAGGGATTCAATCAAATTAAAGGGACGATAGACCCTTTGTCACAGTTAATCATCGGTGAAGCGCGATTTTCGGTGGTTATCAAACCCTCCAGCAATGAAATAATTGGATCCCTGCACACAGAAAGCAAACACAGGAACATAGACACAGTCAGAAGAAATTATAGTCAAAGGACTATGCGGAAGAAATGAAGATCAAAGGAATTAAGAGGCTAAAACATAGATCGAAGATAAATTATGAATATTAGCCATAAAGCAAAGGTTAAAGGTAATGAAGACAGACAACAGAGGTTTAAAAAATCAAAAGGTTAATACAAAGGATAAATGAATAAAACAAAGATAAAGGCAGAATAAATGAAAAAAGAGACAGCAAGACAGTTTATAAAAGTTGAATCAGAGTTAATAGGCCTAATGTAGAGTTTAAAGGGTAAAGCAGAGGAAAATAAAAAAAGAGACCCATTCGAATGAGTCAACCCAAGCATTTACTTCTTCAGATGACACATATGGACACCTATAACATGTTTTCTTTCAATAAAACATCAAAACAATTATTTCAAACAATCACAGATATTTATATCTACGTAGCAGTAATTGTAAATTTATTGCAAAAATGCCTTAAAGTCAAACATTTCTAGAAATAAGCTCAAACAGTGAAATTAAGAGTTACTATTACAGATAGACAATCAGTCTTATCTTGCCTTAAGCCTTGCATGGTCACAAAGGTCAAGAGTTCATTTACTCTGTAATAACTATAGTCAAAAGCCCTAAAATAAGATCACCTCCTCATTCTGCAGTTAAATACTGCTTGTGTGATCCATTTTTTGTGGGGGTTATTTGGTGGTTATTTGATTGATTTCTACTGTTGAGATAGTTGAGGATTGCTAGGCTAGATTTGAGAAATCTCTAAGTTGCAAAGAGCTATTGTGCATGGAGTATTGTAAATGGTTTGATCATCAATAATACAAGCATGTTCACAGGATCCTTGAGCTATGTTAATGGTGAATTTTTCCTCATGTGTCACTTTTTTTTCTTATGTTTTCCATTTTGTCCATCTTTCTCTGATAAAAGAACAAAAAATTTAGAATAGGATATGCCCTCTTGGCACCCTATTTTTGTCTGCATTCTTTATCTTTATGTTTTCTTCTGCAAGGTCTGATTGGAGGATTCTTAATTTCCCTCCAGTTACATCTAGCTTGTTGTCTTATAAATGATTCAATAGAGTGAAACCAAGGAAGTTTATGGTGAGCCTTGTCCTTGAGTACGGCTTGAGATATTGTTTTTAAGACCTTTATTTGAAGTATATTTAGTAGAGTCTAAACCAGGGAAGTCTATGGTATGCCCTGTCCTCTGGTCTGCCTCAAAATGTTGCTTTGAAGATTCTTTTGAGTGTTGAGTTAGAAACTCATCCAACATAGAAATATCACAATCACCCGTACTCTTCCTTAAGCCAGATAGAGTGGAAGAGATCATGTAGTAGGTCTGTATACTTGAAATTTCTGCCGACATTGCTGGCGGCGGTAATGAAAAGGTTCCCATAAGAGTGGAATCCTTTAAGAGTCCTACACCAATGTTTTGAAGTTCTAGTTGGGGTATGTGAACGAACGGAACACTTCCAGTTACCTGTGAAGCAGAGGAAAAGAAGGATAGTTCATTTATGACTATAATTGTACATTTACCTGGCAAGGAAATCATTCTAAAATATGTAGAAATAACAGCAGTCATCGCATATACCCATGGCCTTCCAAGTAAAATATTGTATTCAAGGGGTCCGTCAACAACCTCAACATCAATATTCACTGTTTTTCCCCTTATTTCAACATGCAGGTTATTAATAATACCACAAGGTTTATATGTATGTCAATCGAATGCCTTCAACGTCGTTGATGATTGTGATAAGCGTGGTGAGCCAAGTGAATTCCAACAGTTTAGAGACATAATGCATGTAGATGGTCCCCCATAAATAATAGTGCAATGAACAAGGTGATCGAGAACATTTACTTGTATGGAGAATGCCAATTCTGCTGGTAATTACGGCACATAGCCCGTATGATTAAAGATGACAAGATTAGAATCAGTCGGATCAATTCCACCAATAGCCGACAATAAAGCCTATTTTTGGGAGGGAAAATTTTGTAATACCTCAAGAGTAGACATAGCTGAAGGGGATTGAGCCAATCAACTATATTATAATTTTGTGCAGCTCTTGCTCGAGGATTATATGTCGATTTATGAATTACTCCCTTTGGTGGCTTGATTGTCAATTCAGGAATAACAATAGGCGGTACTGATTCTGTAGATGGATTCATTGTCGAGGTAGTAGGTTGATTAGTGGCCGGACTACCATAATATTTATTTTTCTTTGACACAAAAATATCTATTGAAGGTTTAGTGACAGATAACATTAACACTTGGGAACTAGGAGTGGGATCCGTAGCAACCATATTTGTGTCCGGATTTGGAAATGGGTCTGTCAATACAGCTGACGCATTAGAAGTCTTGATGATTTTTGGGACTTCAGCGCAGTGAGGACAATCCCTAACAAAGTGTTCCTCATTACATATTATAGATGGATAATGAGGTTTCCAAGGTCCATACGGTTGATCAGATGATATTTCCTATAGGTTAGAAGTTTGCTTTTTCTTTGATTTCCCCTTTTTGTTACTTCCTAGTTGCTTGCCACCTTTGCCTTTGTCAAATGACACGACATTAATTTCAGAAGTAGGAGCAGGATCAAATGTAGTATTGTGGTGTGTGCTTGCAGTGCCTATCAAGCCGTCTTCAACATGAGAGTCCTTTAATTGAGGAGGAATATTGAAATTAGATCTCGGTGCATTAGGGATTTTTTCATAGAGCATTCCAGAGTGAGTGTAAATCAAGTCTAAATATTGGGCACGAGCGATAACTTTCTCTTTTGTGACAATGCCACCCTTAGCCACATAATTAGTTATAGATGGTAACAGGGACTTAATGAACCATTCATCAAGGAGCTAATCCGGAACAAATGTCTTAACCATTCGTCGATGACGATGCCACTCATGAATATGATCAGAAATGTGAGTAGCATTATTCGATTTGAAATTAGTCAAGAGTTCTGTTCCAGTTTCATATCTGATGGGTAATTGGAAATGAGTCAAAAATACAGTAGCTAGGGCTGTGAAATTGTCAAAAGAGGCTCTAGGTAATTCAATGTACCATTTTGCAATCAGACCTGTGAGCGTACGCTGGAAAAGACGTAGTCGAATAGAATCATCATTTAGGGAATTTGATGAACACCATAAATGATAAGTCATAACATGAGTCGACAGATCTTCTCTAGGGTTTCCATTGAACTTAGAAATATTCGAGGGTAATTTGTGAGGTATCACCGGCCACCAAGGATCATATTTGATTGGATCATTGGTTAATCGATTTAAATATGGTAACTCTAAAGTTGCAACAAAGGGCAACTATCTATTAAGGTCATGTTGAGCATAACTAGGGTAAGATGGAATTTATTGATCAACAGGCCTTTGAGCACCAGCATAAGGAATCTGCTGCTGGTAACCCAGATAGGGGTTGTTTTGCATAGCAAACACTTGAGGATTCTATTGACCAAAACCTGGATATGATACTTGTTGAAAAGAGGTTTGAGGCATTTGTGGTTGTCGCTGCCAAGGGGTCTGTCCACTAACTTTATAACCCAAATTAGGATAACTTGGATTCGGTTGATATGTATAACTCAGTTGTGGTTGTGACATCCCATAAAATGGTAAACCAACTTGTGAATAAATAATTCCTGATACAGGTTGTTGTAAATTAATCAAAGGATTTGGAGTTTATGGACCCAACATTTGATGATATTGAGTTGAAGGACCCGCTTGATAAGGTTGATGATGGACAACATTTTGATTCTGTAACGAGGGTATAGATGTATTAACAAGTGGTAATGAAGTGGGTGTAACAGGTTGAACCGGTTGATACGATTGTACAACCGTTTGTGGTTGGATAGGTAGAGTGGGCTGCCATTGACAAACATTCATTTCAACATTAGATTGACCAAAAAGTGACAGAGTACTGTCATATTGGGTGACCAAAAGTTGGCCCCCAGCATGAGGAGGATAATAAGACGAAAAATATTATTCTCCAAATGCTGGGAGTCCGGTTGATATGGTACTTGAAGGAATAGACCCAGAAAGATCGGCTTGATATTACCCTGATGATGTGTATAATGAATCAATTCGTTTAGTACTTACAATAGGATTACCATTTAAAATACCAGATGATGACATTGGTAAATTCCATGGATTTGAAGATGCACCAGAGAAAATTCCAGATAATGATTTGTAACCTGATGGGACCATAGGGCCATCATGAAAATATGACTCTGGTGAAGTGGTAAACATTGATGGAGTAGCGAAGGTAGGAGCTGACATAATTGGAACAGTAGGCCCAATTGAAAATGTTGGTTCAGACATGGTTGTTTGACCAAATGTATACCCTTCTGAATCAACAGGAATTTGAAAATGAGGAAGATAAAAAAAAGAAGAGGGTGTCGATTGAGAAAAATACTCGTACAGGTAAAGGTCCTCCCCAAAATGGGTTGGAGTTAAAGGTGTAGTGTCTTGTGGTATTTCTTCAATCGCAATTAAACCAGGTGGAAAAATTTCACTGTTAGGCCCAAAGTATATTTCAGGTGGTTGACTGTGTGATATGGGAGATTCAATAGCTACAGAACTTTGTGGGATGACCAAGGTAGGAACAAATTATGGTTGTTCGACTTCAGGATTCATATGTTTTGGCAAAGAAGAGACAAGATTTGGATCAATATGTGGTTGAACAACTTCGGGTCCAGGAGGTATGGTCTCACTGATTAGATGGATCGTGACCACAGGTAGCTATGAAGACTCCGTTTTGAAAATAGTAGATGAACCGGGATGTGTAGAAATAACTTGAGCTAACTATGGTTTATGGGAAAATGATGTTTCACCAGAGGTACGGATTGTACTTGATTTGGCAGATCGTGATCGCCTTCGCCTACCAGAAGTAACTTCTGGTGGTAAAGGTGGTCTTAAAGCTAATCTACGTGAATGATGGGGGAAAGGGTTTTGTTCTTCCACGATTACTAATTAATTTTAACCAAAAAAAAAAAACAAAATAAAAGGGTAATGCTAGGGTAATGGAAAATTCCTAAAATGCAACTAAAAATGATAAGAAATCTTTCACTTTCAGTTTCTTCAATGAAAACTCTAGCTACTAAGGAAAGAGAGCAAATAATTTGTGAGAAAAAAAATCAATGAGCAAAACAAATTAATGATCACAAACTAAATGCATATTTCCTAATGTTCCTTTTTGCAAAACACACAAAAATCCTACATGAAAATGCAAGTTTTTCTTTTCAGTTTCCTTAATGTTATGAATGCAGAAAAGAAACTAGGTGCACTAAAACAATAATTCAAATGCCTTTTACTTTCGAGAAATGAAGAATACAAACAACAATTTCTCTTTTGAAGGAAAAATGAGGATTTCAACAACAATTTTTCCTATCAAGGAAATGATGATTTTACGACAATTTCTTATTTCGAAAGCAAATGATTCTTAATGCGACTATAAAAAATACTTTGAAATCAACTTGTCAATGATAAAGAAAATATTTTTAAACAAGCATTGAACAAATTTTCAGTCAAAGGAGGAAGAAGTATATAGAGTTATTGGTCAATATGAGGATCAAACTTTTCAAAACACAACAGAAAACAAACTGAAGAAAATTGCAAAGGAAAATTCAAAGGAATCTGGGTGGTTTCAGGAAGCAACGCAGTCTCCAAGGGGAGACAGTGCTCTACAACACAAGCCTGAAAGGGAGACAATGTTATGCAAATCACTGTGTCCTGTCTAAGGGTGTGTTGGGCGCAGTGTATAAGGAAAAACACTACTGTTTAACTCACTATATTTTCAAATTTGGCTTTGAAAAAGTTTAATCATTGTGTGTAACAACTATTGGGTGGATAAACAAAGAAAATCAGAGGCTAAGTCACCTAGATCTAAGAGAAATTCCCCCGAGCGGATTCGCCAATTTGTTGGGCTAGAATTGTGAATTACAGATAAAACACACTCCCCTAGACAGATGAAAATCTAGAACAATAGATTAAAGACTATACGACTACCTTTTCTAACTCAGAATAGACACATAGAAAGGATTAGAGGCTTACTTGTGATCCAAGCGCTTCGAAATGGCTCCTTCTGTCGCTTCCCTTGTAGCTTCAAATTCAAGCGGTTTGCACAAAATGCTTCCTGCAAGAAAGAACACTAAAAAAACTTTAAGATGGAAATAATAAAGATGTCTATTCAAGTTAGTTAGCTAAATCAGTAAAGCATAAACAATATACATCAACTTAGATCTTTCAATATGGAAAATCAAAGCCAATACAGATGCATATAGGGAAAAGTGAGTTGTATTCTTTATTGATGATAGAAGGAGAGGTTAAACCAAATGACTGATTTGAAGTGACCCTTCTAGCAACGATCCTCAACCCCATCACAGTATAAATATCTCTAGCAGCTGTTACACAAAACTAACTCTCAATTGAAAATCCTCCAACATTTCTCTACTCAAATTATTCCTCCTCAAACACTCAGTTCTGTGTTCAATTTATAGATGAACTGAAGGTAGTTTTGCAATGAATGACTTTCCAATAATAGCCAAGACATGTTCCTAGACATGTAGATGTGAAATGGACATTTGGATTCGAAGCTTGACACATGTGAACTATTCTAGAAGGCACTGGACAAGTGGATATTTCGGAACAATGAGAATTTCGCTCCCAATGTGACCAACACACCCATAGATGTCGGGAAGTGCTTTGCAGAGCAGCCTTGCATGGGGCTACCTCCACATGCAACACACTTAGTCCCCTTAGAGGCAGTGTTGGTGAGCTCCCTTATGCTATATAATAAACTTCAAACCTTGGAAACCTTTGCTTGATGAAAGTCATGCTTGATTTTCCTTGTTCTTGCCTTAGGGCATGTAACAACTTGAAATGATAGGGAATGATAGACCCTTAGTCATTGGTCCTGGAGATGATGCCCAATTAACCAGGTCATTGGGAATGATGCCCAAATTGACCTATAACACAAATTATTCCATGGGTGATCTTGTTTTAAATCTTTGAGAGTGCTGAAGAAATCAAAAGGCCACTTCCACCTTACTTGTTTTTGAACAGCAGTGCCTAAAATTTTTCTCATACTTTGAAACAAACTCTTCTTGGTATAAAACACTCCTCCTTTAAATGACTCTAAGAAAGCAACAAAATAATCCTTGAATAATAACTGGTCTAGAGGATTTGAGCAATAAGCTTCAGCCAGGACTACTCCTTCTTCCACTTGGCTATGCTTGGGACTCTTTTGGGAAAGAAAATCCACCTTTTCCTCATGATCACTTGTACTATCGGTATCATCATATATTGCAATGTTTTCTTCTAAAAAACCTGATATGCTCTGATTTAGTGGGTTGAAATCTGTGTGAAGGTCATCATATTGATGATCAGGAGCACTCTTTGACAATAAATCTTCGCAAGAACGTAGTGTAACAACTCTCATGTGATTATCAACTTCTAAGCCTTCATATGCAATTTGTAATTCAATGGATCTTGGTGGGTGTAGATTTGGAGCTAAGGAGGATTCCATGTTCCAAATGATCTCCTCAACCATTTCAGGAGAAGGCTTATTATTGATAATTTGCTCAAGAAGTTCATCATCCTCCTCAACCTCAACATCAAAGCTGAAAGACTGTTGATTTCCAATTATGTGAAAGTTATTTCTGATGGACTGAAGTGAAGTAGAGAAAAGAGTCAGAGACTCTTCACTTAGTTCTAAAATTTCAAGGCTTTCCTCATTAGTGTCATAGGTGACCTGTCTTGGCTGATTACTGCTTTCAATTTGATGATAGTGAACTTAATCCCACATATAAACTGCTGATGGCTCTGCAAGGTTAGCTTCTGTTTAGAGAACATCATCATCATCAGACTGATCAAAATTTGGAGAATCATCAACATAAATAATTTCACCAATCAAACATATTGGATTACCGGTTTGTTCTTCTTTGAATTGATCTACAAGTTCAGTTTCCGACTTATGGTAGACAGGGTTAGCAAGAGAATGAACAGAAATATTTTTTTCACATGAAGGTTTAGAGGCTGGCTGCATGCTTAGCATATGATTTATTTCCTCTTCAGTCAAAAGAGGAGGCATTTTTCTCTTTCTTTGGATAAAAGTACAAAAGTTCTCTTTCTCTTGTGAAGGCTGATTTTGGGGTTGAATGGTTTCTCGAGCCTCACCTGGAAGAGATGGCGAATCATCACTTATGCCTCTAGAAATATCCTGTGGGTTTTATTCTATCTCTTGATTGGGTTCTTCCTCAACTAACTCTAGGCTATTATGATGGGTACCTTGAGAATGAAATTGATGAATGGATTCTAATAGATCTTTAGGATGCCAATTTCCTAAATCTTCATAAATGTTTACAAGGTATTGTATGAGATCTTCAGATTGATCACAACAATTTTTAGCTAATGATAAAGATGAACAATTTACTTTATAATGCTCATAAAATACCTTGTGGAAGTATTTTAAAGAAAACAAACTACGAGGCTTCATCCATTCATACCATTCTCTTGCCTTACCCTCTAATGTTGCCATAAACATTTTCATGAGGTAGTCCTCGTGCCATTCAACCTCTAACCTCCATACATGTATATGAAATTTGATGAGATGTAATAAGGGGTCATCACATTTTTCATCTTGAAATATAGGCAGCTTTTTAAACCAATTTATCTGAGGCATTTTATGTGGAAATCCAGGGATATGATCTCTGTTCATCGGAGCATATCTCCTTTGTATCCTTGGATCCATGTTTGTAAATAAAAAAAGGTCACTGTATCTTTTCAACTAGTCTAGAGTTTTCTACTAGTGGAGTCTTAAGGTTTATTGAGGGTTGTGGAGTCGCCAGGTGGAAGATTTCAACTTTCTTGTCCACCATCAGCATCATTGGGATTTCTTAATGCATTCCCAGGGAAGTTTATGAGAACTAGTGGGGTCAACATGGCTACTGAAGACTAGTGGAGTCACCAAGTGGATGATGTTTACTGTTTGTAAGGATGTTCTTGTTGTCCACCATCAACAACTAAATACCAATCTAAGGATAATTTGTGAGTTTTCTGAGGTCTTAAGGATGTCTAAGATATCATTTACTCAGAAGGTCCCACCGTGATCACCATTATGTTAGGGTCCCATGATTTAGCAGATTGGTAGACCAAATTTATAGGGTAACATCAGACCAGTCTTTGGAGTCTTAGGACCTAGCCTTCCTGGACTCAGAGAGGGCTCTCTCTACTTTTTGCAAAGGATGTGAGCTTGTTTTCTTTTAGGGTTTGATTTTAGGCTAGTTGTTAGGTTTAGGGTTTGTTTGTTTGTTTTGGTTGGGTAAGATGATAGATTGAAATATCTGTGATGAAACTAAGTAAAGGGATGTTTCAGCTGAATAGATAGGATATGAGAAAACATTGATCCAATGGGCATGGAGTCATGAAAGGATTTAATTGGTCATCAAATCTACAAGGGTTTTCATAGGGCAAGCTAACTATATCAAATGGATCTCTTAGATTAGATTGTGATATGAAACAATAATAAGTTGTGAAGGAAGAAAAGCTATAGTCAGTTAAGAATCTTCTAGCTCTACTTAAGCAATAAAATACTTTCAAGGTAAGGCACACCATAGTATTCTTTGGCAAGATTTTGATAAGCAAACCTTTCAGACAACAATCTAGCAATCATAATACTACTTTAAAAAAAAAGAAAACATTTAAGATAACAATGAGAGTAGCTAAAGAGAAAACTGAAGCCTATATTCTTTAACTCAACACTCAAAAGAATCTTCAAATCAACATTTGGAGGCAGACCAGAGGATTGGGCATACCATATACTTCCCTGGTTTAGACTCTACTAAGTATACTTCAAAGAAAGGTCTTGTTAGTCATCAATAATTTTTGCTATTATGAAGATGAGTAAGTAATGGTAATACATTCCTAGAAACAAGATTTATGAAATATTGTGAGTTCTAGAAATCTCACTTCCTTCATTATCATAAGTCAAACTGTTTCACTAAATTTCTCCCTCTTTTATTTCTAAAGTTCACCTTACTGCTCCAAAAGGAATTCATTTTCTGGGCCTACTGATCTCATTTTCACTACCCTACCCACACTCTCATTCACTCCCTTTTTCCCTCTAAAAAACCAGATTTTCCCTTTCCTAAAACCTCATAAAGCACACCCCTATTCCTCATTTCCGTTTCCACTTTTACATTGTTTAAAACCCAAACTTAAGCCTATCAGGTCTTCTTCTTTTATGTAAAAACTCTGTTTTTTACATTTAAAAACCTGCCCTTATATAAAATAGGCCTTAAGCCCATTTCTTCTAAAAACCCCAACCCTCTTGTGCTCATATGGCCATAACCTTCGCTTATCCCTAAGTCCCTTCCCTGTATAAAAATCTCCTCCACCCCTTCATTTCGTAAAACTCGTAAAAACCTTATAAAAGGGCTCGTAAACCTTGTTTTATTAAAAACGAGGCCCCACCTTCCACCATGCCCAACGCCCCTCTTTAAAGCCTTATAACTTAACACATTTTTTAATTTATTAAGGCCCCGGGCCCCATCCTCCACTTAACCCCGCCATCCAACGAAACCTTGCCACTTGTCCTCCACTTTCGCTGGCTCGATCACCTGCTCGCTTCCTCCCGAACGCGCGATAGCCGTTGATCTCCCATCCCGAGATCTGACGGTCCCCAACACATATCACATATATAACCGTGTCGGGGTTAATATTTTCTGACCCACGTGAAATAGGTGGTTTTTCCCTGCCATGTGTTGCATCCTAGACTATATTGCGTGCCTCCCACCAAAAACCACTAACCATCATTTTTCCACTCCTGGTTTTCAAAACCGCTTGCCCTCTGTGCCATTTTTCAAAACTTCCCGCCTCCATTTAATTTTCTACTAGTTTTGCCTTCGGAACCCTACCTCCCACATCATTTTCTCCCCTGCAAACACCCTTCGGCAGCCCAAAACTAGAGAAAATGTAGTCATACACCCTCCCTGCAGTTTTTTAATTAATAAATTGTGTTTTGTGCAAGTTTTAATGGTGGAAATATATGAAATATATTTTGTAGGGCCAAATTCAGTTAAGGAGAGGGCCTGGATGATGATCCAGGAGCTTAAAACAAACTGATAATGGCCAGATGGATTGTACCAATGTTTTCCATCGATGAAACATGATCATCGATAGATAACAGACCCTCCTGCCACGAAGGAGAGCCTCCCCTACACACAAAAGATAAACACAATCAAAGGAAGGAGTTTGAAAGATTAAAGGACTAATCTTTAATCAAAATCAAAAACAGAAGATCAGACAGTTAACAAAGATTAAAGGATAAAGGCAAAAGATCGGAAGGATAAATCGAAAGATTAAAGGAACATTCGGAGTATAAAGAGAGAGTTTAAAGGCCTAATACAAAGTTTAAAAATAAAATAGAAATAGATTAAGCCCAGAAATGTATTCGAATGACTAAGCCTATGGAAATTACTTCTTTCAAAGATATTTCTACCACCTAGTGCTTTGTTTCCTTCAATAAAATATTAGATAGTTATTGAACCTAGTCAGATATATTTTCTATCTGCCAGGCAGTTATTGTAAAGTTATGAATAGGCCTGAAAGTCAAACATTTCACCTATAAAACCTCAGAAGTTAAGATAGGAGTTATTATTGAGAGAAGTATCTTCAGATATTCCTGCCTTGAGCCTTGCATGGTCTTCAATGTAGAGAATTCATTTACTCTGTAATAAATGACACCCAAACCCTAAGACTTAGCTTCACCGCTTCAATTGCAGATAAATACTGCATTTTAGCTCATTATCTTATTGGAATTTGATGACTCTTTGAAGTAAGACATAGTCTTTTGGAAGTTGAAAAGAAATTGATGTCTTGGAGCTTGTGGATGCCTTGATTTGTTTGTTGATGGAGGAAGGTCTGCTTGCAGGATCCCTGAGCTTGGTTTATGGTGAAGTGCTTCTTTTCTGTTATTGTTTTCACTGTTTCATTATGTTTCCATATTTCTATACTATAGTAGAACAAAGGATTTAGACTAAGAAATGTTTTCAAAGGCACCTTAGCTCTATTTGTTCTTCAATGCCTTTATGTTTTTCTCTGCTAGGACATTTTAGAGAATTCTTAATTTCTCTCTAGACCCCCTAAGCTTATTTATTTCATGAATGGTTTAATATAGTAGGTATCAAGAATGATTTATGGCTAGCCCTGCTGATTTGATGTCACTAAAACACTATTTTTTGAGGTCTCTCTCTAAAGTGCCATTAGTTAGGTCTGCCAAAGAGGTTTTGTTTCAATCATACCCTTTGTACTTGTTGAGATTCAAAAAGATGATGAGCTTAGTGAAAAGAGTCGCCTTCACTAAGTGGGCTCGCAGGCTATTTTTGGCACAAAGTCTATTTTTAGACATGTCGATCATATTCTATGAGTTGTAGGATGCTATTTGTGGATGGTTGGTAAAGTTGGAAAAATATATGGACTTCTATTTTTAGACATATTGGGTGGAATCTATTTTTAGATTGCCAGTCTAAAAATAGATATGTCGAATATTATTAGCTCTTAATAATATTTGGACTATAAACATTATCTTATTCTCTTGGAGCACTTCAGTTAAGTGCACAGATGTGGCACAGGAGCTGACAGAAGGAATTACGCTATTCATAAGGGTTAAGTGGAGTTATTGCATGGATACTTCAGTTAGAAATCATGTGACAGAGTTTGGTGGAGTTGATTGAGGAGTTAATGGAGTTGTATTCAGTTTAACTCAGTTAAACATAGTTGAGCTAGTTGTATCTAGTCTAACTGATTGATACACTAGTGAGAGTGGTGTGAATTAATTATTAATTAATTCACTAATTATTAACTCATTAATCAACTGAAGAATACATCAGTTAACTACAGTGCATGGACAGTTTCAGTGGAGACTAGTGGAGAGATAGGTGAAAGGGAAAGATGACTATCAGTTGTGACTATAGTGATGCATTGATTGCATCCAGCACAGAGTAGATACTTCAATGAGGATGGTGTAGAATGGGTGGGATTTAGAGTTATTCAAGCCATTCTTCGACGAAGTTGCGCGATGAGGCGACTAGCGGTGAGAGATAAGTGCATGGATTTGCTAGATGGGACACAGTTAATTGATTGTGTTATCAGGCTTGATATGATCGGTTGTATAAAGGGATTTTTACATGATTATAAGCATATATTCTTATGAATACTTCAGGGTTTTCGGCTTGAGTTTCCGAGAAAATATTGTGTTAATGTGTGTGAATTTTTATGGTTTCATGTGTGCATTGCAATTGATTTAATTTCCGCATGTGATGATCAATGGTGGAATAGATTCTGTATTGTGCATGAAGTTAAAATAGTGTGTGATCAGGATAATATTGGATATATAACATATTAGTTATATAATTTCTACATGGTATCAGAGTGATATTGATCATTGGAGAAGATTGCAATTATTGAAGCGGTTGAGTTTTGTGCTGGTGGAATTCGAATTTGCTGCAGTGTTTTCTTGGTGTCGAAGTTGAGCATTCATTGAAATGTCTTTCAATGGATTGTGATTGTAGTATGCCCTTGAGGGTAGCTCAAATTATATTGCATGGAAGGACAGGATGGAGGCGGTGCTAGATGATAATGGGTTGAAGGAGTTAATAGATGTAGAAATTTAAAAACTTGCTTCTAGCGATGTTGCCGTACTTGACGCATGGAAAAAGAAGACAAAAAAATGTCGAAGGATTCTATTGGAAGGTGTGAAGGATGGCATTGTGTCCAGCCTTCATGGTAAAGCTTCTCCATTCTTGATGTGGAAAGCTTTGACAGATTTGTTCCAAAGCAGAAGCGACCAGAGGAAGTTGGTGCGTAAAGACAAACTCAGGAAAATAAAAATGGAGAAAGGCGATAGCATACCAAAGTACCTCATGAAGTTTGTCCAGTGCAGGGGTGAGCTGGGAAGTGTGGGGATTAATGTTGATGAAGAAGACTTGGTGAGCTTGGCTCTCTTTGGGCTTCCGAAGAGTTGGCATAGCTACAAGGACTCTGTCAATGGTCAGGAGAAACTGCCAGGATGGGAGCGACTTTGGTTGGATCTTGTGCAGGAGGAGATAAGGCGGGGTACCAAGGATGGATCTTCTTTGAATAATGAAGATGAAGAAAATTGCGCTTTGGCTTCCAAAGCAAGGAAGGGGAAGGGAAAGAAAAATCCTTCTCAATCTGGTGCGAAAGGAAAGAAGTAGGACTTGTCCAAGGTGAAGTGCTTTCACTTTCACCAACACAGACATTACATTACTAATTGTCCATAGAAGAAGAAAAATAAGTAGGCTACTAGATCTGTAGCTGGAGAGGCCTTAGCCTCATAGTTTGAGCTGGATTTTTCACTGATCGCATTCTTGGTTTCAAGTGTGATGGGATCAGTGTGGTTTCTTGACAGTGGTGCGTCTTTCCATATGACGGGAGACAAATATTTGTTTACTGATCTAGATGAGAAGGATCTTGGAGTGCACATCAAGATGGGAAATGATAGTAGATATAGTGCGACTGGTATCAGGACCATTTCCTTTGAGAGGGAGTCTAGAAAACCTTTCATCTTGAAGGATTTCATGCATGTTCCAGGATTGAAGAAGAATCTGATCTCTGTGGTGATGTTGGAAGACAAGGGCTATGATGTTGTTTTTAGTGAGGGAAAGGCTTTCCTGCGTAGTAAAACAACTGGTGAAACCCGGAGGATAGGAGTTCAAGTTAAGAACCTTTATCAATTTTAGGTAGATGGCTGCACAACGATGGCAGGCAAAGCAGAAGGAGTGGTGAGCCGGGATGAGGGCAAATTGTGGCACAGGAGATTGGGCCATCTTCACCATGGCGCTTTGAAAATTTTGCAGCAGATTTCTACCGGGCTTCCCAAGGGTACACTTGCGTAGTCAGATCAGTGCGAGGGATGTACTTTGGGAAAATTTGTGAAGACCACTTTTCATGAGAAGGATAGTCATGCCATGACGATCCTTGAGAGAATTCACACAGATGTGTGTGGAACTTTCTCAGTAGATTCGACAGCAAAGCACATGTATTATGTGATATTTGTTGATGAATTTTCTCGTAAGTGCTGGATCTTCTTCATGCAGAAGAAGAGCGAGACATACTCAAAGTTCTGTAAGTTCAAGGCACTGGTTGAGAAAGATTCGGGGAAGCATGTGAAAGCTCTTAGGAGCGATAATGGTGGTTAATTCATCTCTGGTGAATTCAAAGACTTTTGCAGCGCAAAAGGAATTTGAAGAGAGCTCATAGCGCCTCATAACCCACAGCAGAATGGGGTCGTGGAGCGAAATAACAGAACGATCGTGGGTGCTGCATGGGCGATGTTGCATGATCAGGGCCTTCCCATACACTTGTGGGCAGAAGCATGCAACACTGTGGTTTATGTGAAAAATCGTTGTTCTCATAGAGTACTTGGCATGAGTACACTCGAAGAGGCGTTTTCTGGTAAGAAGCCTGATATTTCTCATTTGAAGATTTTTGGCTCACCTGTTTACATTCATGTGACGAGGGATGCCAGGAAGAAGTTGGAGCCAACCGTAGAGGTTGGGATATTTTTGGGGTACACAGAAACACCCCACAATTATTGTGTGTATTTTCCAGACAGTCGGAAGAATGTTGTGTGATGGGATATCAAATTTCATGAGGAGAAATCCATGAAGTTGTCGCTTGAGAGGGAGCTACACTTGCATGCAGATGAGGAGCTGCTATTTCCTAAAGATGAGCCTCAGGATGTGGATCAACCATAAGAGGAGGTTCATGGAGTGGAAGAAACCACTCATGCAGTGCCAACCATCAGAGTGCGGAAGCGCACTACAGAAGCTGAGCGACTGAATATTGATGCAACGCAGAATGTAGGAGCCCCTACATCAGAGCGCAGACAGAGAGAGTCCCTTGACCGATTTACTGGATACATGGCTCTGGTGAGAAAGTGTATCGTGACAGAACCATCCTCTTTAAAGGAAGCTGTGGAGGATCCAGCATGGGTAGATGCCATGGTGGACGAGTATGATTCGATTGTCAGAAACAATGCATGGGAGATTGTCCCAAGGCCAGAAGGGAAATCAGTGGTAGGTTCGAGATGGATCTACAAAGTGAAGCAAGCTGCTGACGGGAGCGTCAAGAAGTACAAGGCAATATTTTTTGCCCAGGGCTTCTCAAAGATCGAGGGGATCGACTATGAAGAAACCTTTGCACCTGTCGCAAGGTATTCTTCCATACGAACCATCCTTGCTCTCTCAGCGCAGATGGGTTGGCACATTCATCAGATGGATGTGAAGACTGTGTTCCTCAATGGAGTCATTGAGGAGGAGGTGTACATAGAGAAGCCTAAAGGATTCGAAATATTCAGTAGCGAGTCGCATGTGTGCAGGCTCAAAAGAGCGCTGTATGGGCTGAAACAAGCACCTTGTGCTTGGTACATACGGATAGACAATTATTTCACCGGACTTGGTTTTGCCAAGAGTGAGGCTGATCTGAACCTATACTAGATTATGGTGGAGGGTAAGTTGCTAATCATTGTAATTTATGTAGATGATTTGATACTAACAGGTGATGAACTGTTGATACACTCATGCAAGGCAGATCTTGCAAAGGAGTTTGAGATGAAGGACTTGGGTCTCCTTCATTATTTCCTGGGATTGGAAATTTGGCAGCGGAAGGATGGATTGTTTGTGTCTCAAGGAAAGTATGCCCGGGAGATACTAGAGAAGTTCAACATGCAAGGCTGTAAGCCTATCTACACTTCTCTTCCTGGTGGTTGGAGGAAAGAGGATGCTACATTGGCAGAGGTGGTGGATGCCACTGTTTATCGACAGTTGGTTGGTTCGCTCATGTATCTAGTCAATACATGACCAGACATATGCTATGTTGTTAACCAGCTTTCACAAGATATGGTTAAGCCTACCAAGCTCTTTTGGAAGACAGGAAAGCATGTTTTGAGGTATCTCAGAGGCACATCAGGATATGGATTGTGGTATAGATAGTCAGATGAGGTGAAGCTGCATGGCTTAATGGATGCAGATTGGGCAGGAAACCCAATGGACAGAAAGAGCACATCTGGAGGGATTTTCAGTATCAGGTTTACAATAGTTTCTTGGTACAGTAGAAAACAGAGATCCGTGGCACTCAAATCAGCAGAGGCTGAGTACATGGCAGCAAGTTTGGCTGCATGCGAGGCTATAAGGATGAGGAAGATCTTGGTCGGGTTGTTCGGTTCACACTTAGATCCTACTCTGATATATTGTGATAATTAGAGTTGCATTAAACTCTTGGTTAATCCAAAGATTTCATGATCTAACACAGACGGTACCATCATATCGTAGATTGTAAAGTGTATGGAAGATCATGGTTGTTTTTACATTCCCATGGAGAATGATGCGTATATTCACGAAGGCGCTCACCAGGAGCAAGTTCGAATTCCACAGAGGCAGGATAGGGGTTGCAGATAATCCATATCTTGCTGAGAGGGAGTGTTGAAAATGCAGCAAGATGATGGAGCTTAGTGAAATGAAGTCGCCTTCACTAAGTGGGCCCGCAGGCAAATTCTGGCGCAAAGTCTATTTTAGACTATGTCTATTTTTAGACATATAGAGCATGGTCCGGGGATTCCAGTATGAGATTCTTGGAGCATTGGTCATGTTGGTAAAAATAGATGGGATTCTATTTTTATATATATTAAGGATCTATTTTTATATTGCCAAGCCTTAAAATAGATATGTCGAAATATTATTAGCTCTTAATAATATTTGGACTTAAACATTATCTTATTCTCTCGATCACTTCGGCTTGAGCACAAACATGTGGCACAAGAGCTTGAAGTATGAATTTGCCTATTCCTGAGGGTTTACTGTGAGCAAATGCATGGAGGACTTTTAGTTAGAACTCATGACAGTAGGCTGGTGGAGTTATAGAAGTAGTTGGTGGAGTTGTGTTCAGTTTAACTCAGTTAGACACAGTTGAGCTAGTTGTATCTAGTCTAACTGATTGATACACTAGTGAGAGTGGTGTGAATTAATTAAGAATTAATTCACTAAATATTGACTCATTAATCAACTGAAGAATACATCAGTTAACTACAGTGCATGGAAAATTTTAGTGGAGACCAATGGAGAGATAGGTGAAAGGGCAAGATGACTATCAGTTGTGACTATAGTGATGCATTGATTGCATCCAACACTCACTAGAGATGCCAATGAGGATTTCACAGTGCAAGCCAGGTGGATTCAAGTTTATTCAGAGCCATTCTTTAGCAGGGATTGCGCAGTAGAGGCAGGCTAGCAGGTGGCAGCGATCGGTGCATGGATTTGCTAGATCAGACCTGATTAGTGTGTAGCGATTGTATTGTAATGAGAGCTTGATATGATCAGCTTTGTATGAGGATTGTTACGTGATCTATATGACATATATTATATACAGATAGTTGGGGTTTTCAGCTTCAGGCTTTCCTGGAAAACAACTGTGTTAATGTGTGTGAATTTTTATGGTTTCATTTGTGCATTACAATTGATTTAATTTCTGCATGTGATGATCAATGGTGGAATAGATTCTGTATTATGCATGAAGTTAAAATAGTGTGTGATTAGGAGAATCTTGGATATATAACATATTAGTTATATAATTTCTACAGTACTTGCTTAAATAATTGTTTTAGAGATCTTCATAGCTATAATCAAAGATGTTTAGGTGTTCCCTCTTCTCTGATTATAGCTATATGTGTGTCTTGAATGTTTTCTGTCCTTGAAGGTGAAATCAGTAGAAGTTAAATGAGTTTCTCGCCTTCTATATTTAACTGGAATGTTTGTCTTGAATAATTATCTGCTTAAGTTGAATCAAATAATTTATGGCTTGCCCTGTCTATTGATTGCCTCTTTGTGCTTATGATATTTGAGTCCCTTCTTGTTAAAAGTACATGATAAAGGATCCTTAATTGCCCTTCATCCTAATTTATTCTCACAATTGATGTCCATCTCATTGCCCTTAAAGACCTTGAAGATCCATTGACCAAGTTATATTTTCCCTGTGATGCTCCTTGATCTATTGATGAACCTTTCATGACTTTTAAAGACTCCATTGGCCAATGATTTGAAGATTTACTCATTCCATTTATTCTGCTAGATCATCTTACCCAACCAAAACAAATAAAAAACCCTGCACTTAACAAATAGCCTAAAATCAATCATCTAAAGAAAACAAGTACACATCCTTTGCATACTAAGAGATCCCTCTATGAGTCCGAGAAGGCTAGGTCCTAGGACTCCAAAGACTGGTTTCATGTTACCCTGTGCATTTGGTCTACCAATCTGCTAAATCATGAGACCCTAACATTTTTGGCGATCATGGTGGGACCTTTTGAGTTAGTGACAATCTAAGTACTCTTTAGGACTCCAAAAACCCTTTTAAAAACATAAAAAACTCAAACATATAGCCAAGGAGTAGAATCTAGTTGTTTCCCCATCCTAGCAAGGTGATGACTCAGATGTAGGACACTCATTCAAGCCTTAAGGGCTACATAAAGAGCTTAGAAACCCCGAAAAAAATCCCTAGATTGGTTTTTTGAAGTTATTGGTGGTGGACCATACACACATATCCTCAAAACAACTAAAAAAATCCACTTGGCAACTCCACTAGCCTCTAGTAGGCTTATTACTTCACTAGTCCTCATTAGACTTCCCTAGGATTGTGTCAAAACATCCCTGAGAAGTTTAGAGGCCTAGTCCTATACTTTGTAAGTTTACCAAGTATTAAGAGAGGTTATCCTTCGAAAAAACAGTCCTAAATTTTTAGCCTCTCTAAATTTTGAGTTTGAAATATGGCTTCACAAAGGATCAATACTAGATCTCATCTAGACCGAATCCTCCTACCATATTTGATGACCCGGAAAATATTTTGTGGCAAACTCCTAAATCTGGAAATTTAACTACTGTTAGGACTATTCATAGAGCAAGCTCTGTTCCTAAACATCTTATAGCCTTGCAAGATCCTCAGTTTGACTTGCACCACACAAAGAACCTATTTAGAACCAAGTCACGTAGTGAGATTAACTAGACTGACCTTGAGCCCATAGATTTGCAGCAGAGTTCTAGTAGAGAAGCTTCTCCTTCTACCCCTCCTTATTTTTAGCTTATCCATTACTTTAGCTCTTTCCATACCAAATCTTCTCAGAATCAGTTTGCTGGTCCAAGTACTTCCACCACACCCCTCCACACATCCATTGTTCAAAAAACTCCATTTCATCCCACATTCCTTCTCACAAACCCTCCTCTTGTAAATATTCTATTTGCTCCCATCATGGAAGCATGGTATGCCCCCCTAGTTTTACCTCAACCTCTAGTTCATTTGCCAAATGATTACCAATCCAAGATCCCTCATTTCACAAGATTTGAATCCATCACTGCCCAACAACATGTAGATAGGATAAATGATGCTTTTGATTACATGGAAATAGAAGAAGAAACCATTAAAATGAGGATCTTTGCACAAAGCCTAGGAGGAGAGGCCAAAAAATGGTTCAAAGAATTAACTCCTAACACAATACATGATCTCCCTTCCCTCTACCAAACTTTCATAAACAAGTGGGAAATCAAGAAAAACCCACTCCAAATCCTTTCTGGATATAACAATCTTAAGAGGAATGTAGGGGAAAGTGTACAAGATTATTGTACCAGGTTTAACAGTGTCTATAATGCCCTCCCACCTCATTTGAAACCCCCACAAGGCCTAGCATTAGTAAAATTTCCAGAAGGCTTTGATTCGGATATGACATTCCAATTGAGGGAGAGAGACCCCACAAATTTAGAAGAGATGCAAAGAGGGGCTGTGAGTGCAGAGGCTAACTTAATTGAAAAGAGAGCTAGGATGAGGTCGGAGGAAAAAGTCACTTACAAAGATGAAACCATGACATCAACCTCCTCATCTGATGCCAAAACAGACAGCTTAGTTAGGACCATGGAAAGAATGATGGAAAGGATAAACTTAACTAAAAGAGCACCTCCTAGGGAGAACCAAGAAAATGCCCAAAACATAAATAGGAATCCAAATTTCAGAAGGGATCACCCTAAAAACATACAAAGAGACAATGAACAACAAATTAGGCCTCCCTTCCAAGACAACTATGTGGATGAAGAAGAATGGGAGACCGAAAGGTTGGAAGAAAATCATGTGAATCTGATAGGATCTGACAGTGAGGGTGATGTTTTTCTAATTGAAGAAGAACAAGGATTATTTTCCTCAGACCAAACTGAAATTAACCATGAGGAGTCTGAAGATTACCAAGTAGGATTTGAAAATGATATAATGGAGGTCCACAAACAATATGATCCTAGGAGAAAAAAGAATCAAGAGGCCTCCACGAATAATAACGCATAAATTTTTGTTAGGAAAGCCTTAGAAAATCATCCTAAAAAGACAGCAAACAACACCAACACTGTGGCTAAGAAATCTAATATGAACAAAGATAAAACCAGCCAGCAAAGTGTTGACCCAAGCTGCCCTAGTACTTTTACTAGTGGCCCTGGAAAATCTGTTCAAAATAACAATCCTAATAAAACTCAGCAAATCAAAATTGCTGAAAAGACTACGTGTGACAAAACATATGTACATATGTCAAAAACACTAGCACCTTTCAACCATGAGGGAGAAATTGCCAAGATTAAAATTAGCATACCCCTTGGTGAAATAGTAACCCAGGATGTATATAAAAATAAGGTCTTGAAATATTTGAATCTAGGACTTAATAATGACAACTTAACTGATGACAAACTAGAGCTGCTGTTTGGTCCTGAAGTTGAAGGAAAATACCAAGAAGGAGCTATCCCTCCATTCTATGTCAGCCTGAACATACATGATAAAATCTTGCACAATGCCATGCTAGACTCTGGTGCCTCTCACAACCTCATGCCAAAGGTGGTGATGGAGAGATTAGGCCTAGAAATTACTAAACCTTAAAAAACCTTGTATTATTTTGATTCAAGCAGAGTCAAGTGTTTAGGTATAATCAAGGATTTATGTGTCAAACTGGCACAAATCCCTGCTAAAGGTCTAGTCATGGACATAGTAGTTGCTGATATTCCCCCAAAGTATGGCATGCTTTTATCTAGATCATGGGGAGCCAAACTCCAAGGGAGCCTTCAAATGGATATGTACTATGCTACCATCCCGGTATTTAACCAAACAAGGAGATTATATCAGGAATATCATATGAAATATATGGTAAGCAACCTAGATAGGCAAAACAACACTCCTATTTAGTCCATTCATTTTGATCTTGATTCATTTATCTTGTATAATGAAGATGAAATCAACAAACAAGAAAATGAAAAAGAGAAAGAGTTAAGTCCACTAGAACAGTCAAATCTATTCACCAATGAAGAACATAATAGCTCAAACTTTAGTAGCCTTGAACAACAACATGATAGTGAATATGAGACATAAACACTTTGGAACATGAGCTTTGATGGCCTTTGTGGCAAAGCTAGTTTTGGAGCTAGTGTATCGATACATAATAGAAACAAAGGGCATTCCTACAAACTTGATTTCCAATGCACTAATAAAATTTCCGAATATGAAGCTCTCCTCTTTGGCTTGCATTTGCTTAAAAACATAGGAGCCAAGAAAATATTAGTCCAAGGAGATTCAGAGCTGATCATTAGGCAAATAAAGGGGAGTATTCACCTAGAGAATGTAGGAATGATGCCCTAGACCTCCTGAAAACCTTTGAGAAATATGAACTCACTTTCATCCCTAGAGCTCAAAATAATCTGGCAAATGAGCTTGCCTTTGCTGCCAGCAATTGCCAAATACCCCATGAAAATTAAAAATTCACTGTCAAAGTAAAAAATTGGCCTATAGTACTTGAAAATGAAAACTATTGGCAAGTGTTCGAAGGTGATAAAAACATTGAGGATTTTCTACAATCTAAAAATTATTTTGTTGTACCAACACCTAGCTCAAGCCATGAAAAGGATTGTTTTTTTGAAAAACAAGCCCACAAAACAGAGCTGTCCTCTATTGCTGATATAAACCAATTCGAACATCTTTATAAAGAAAAATTACTTGACAATCTAGACCAAAAGGACCATGAGGTTTTACAATGTAAAGATGATACAATACCGAGGGGCCTTACACCATTAGAGGAGCTTTTTGATTTCAATGATGTAGCTAAAAAACCAAATATGGAGCCTAGAGAAACTAATGTGGAAGAATATAACATAGGCAAGCATGAAGGAACCCAAAATGATCAAGCTATCTAAAACTCTTCCTCTTGACATAAAACAAAATATATTGAACTTTTCAAAGAGTTTAGTGATGTGTTTTCATGGGGGTAGAAGGATCTGAAATCATATGATACCAACATTATTCAACATAAAATTCCTCTTAAGGAAAATCAAAAGCCTTTCAAACAAAAACTACGAAGAATAAACCCTGCTTTATTACTTTTGGTTGAGAAAGAGATTAAAAAGATGTATGATACTGGGATCATAGTTCCCCTTAGATACTCAGAATGGGTTTCCAACCTTGTTTTAGTTAGAAAGAAGACCGAGGAAATTAGGCTTTGCATTGACTTTAGAAATATGAACAAGGCCTCCCTCAAAGATAATTATCCCTTGCCTAATATGGATCACATACTTCAAAGGTGGTTGGATCTAAGAGAATATCACTATTGGATGGTTTTTCAGGCTACAACCAAGTGCTAGTACTTCCAAGTGATCAACACAAAACTGCCTTCACCACACCTTGGGGTACATTCATGTATGTTAAATTTCCATTTGGTTTGATGAATGCAGGGGCCACATTCCAAAGGGCCATGGATATAGATTTTTTAGAAGACATAGGCTACTTTATAATCATTTACCTTGATGACATCATTGTTTACTATAAAATTGATAAAGAGCACTTAGTCCATTTGAGAAAAGTCTTTTAAAAATGTAGTAAATATGGACTATCTTTGAATCCCAAGAAAACACTCTTTGGTCTACAAGAAGGAAAACTCCTAGGTCACATAATCTTTGAAGAAGGAATCAAAGTAGACCCCAAAATGATTGAAGGCATATTGCAAATCAACCATATTAGAAACATCAAGGAGTTGCAATCTTTCATTTGGAAGATCAAATTTTTGAAGAGATTCATCCCAAACCTTACTGAGCTTCTGAGGAATATTACAAACATGCTCAAAAAGGAGACATGAGTTAAATGGAATTTGAAGGCCAAATAGTCATTTGAACTAGTAAAACAAGCCCTCACTCAAACACCAGTTCTTCCAGTCCTGATTTCACCAAGGATTTCTACATTTTTTCATTTGCATCTGAGCATACCATTGCTGCAGTATTGTTGCAAAAGAATAATATAGGGAAAGAACAACCAATAGCCTTTTTCAGTAAAACATTAAGAGATGCTCCACTCAAGTATAACATCATGGAGAAACAAGCCTTAACCTTGATAAAACCATTGAAATATTTCCGAGTCTACATTTTACACTCTCATATCATTTCTTTTGTCCCACATACAGTTGTCAAGGATATTTTAAATCAAGACCCTGATGGTAAAATGGGAAAATGGATTGCTATTATCTTAGAATATTATTTATAAATCAAACCCACCAAGCTGGTTAAAGGACAAGGACTGGAAAAACTTATGGTTAAATCAAATTTCCAAGCATTAGATATGAATATGATTGATGTTTTAGAAGAAAAAGAAGAATGCATAGCTCCTCATGTTGAAAAAGCATTTATGAATTCATCTTGGTATCCTAATATCCTATATGTGCTTTTCTATATTAATTCTCCTCCTACCTTATCAAAGACAAAAGATAGATTCTTAAAAAAAAGCTTTAAAATTTTTCATTTTATATGGGGTGTTATATTGGAAAAATTCTGTAGGCCTTTTTCTTAAATGTTTGCTTGAGGATGATGCAGGTAAAATCATGCATGAGATGCATGAGGGAGAATTTGGAGGCCACCTTTACTGGAAAACCATAGCTAAAAAAATCCTTAGAGTTGGATATTATTGGCCCATTATTTTTCCTGATACCCACAAATTGGTCATGAATTGCCATAAGTGCCAAATTTTTGATGGCAAGAGAAAAATCCTACCTTTGCCTTTGCATCCCATTACTGTTGAAGCTCCTTACCTTTTCAACAATGGGGTTTAGAATTCATTGGAGAGATTCACCCCACCTCATCTGCCCAACATAAGTGGATCCTCACTGCTACTGATTACTTTACCAAGTGGATAGAAGCCATCCCCTCTAGAAATGCCACTAACTCAGTCATTATAAAATTTATTGAGACTAACATCCTATCTAGATTTGGTTGCCCCAGAAAGATCATCACAGATAATGCTGCTGCCTTTACATCCAAAAGAATGGTTGGATTTTGTTATAAATATCACATCACATTAGGACATTCCACAGCTTATTACCGTCAAGGTAATGGGCTGGCTGAGTCTTATAACAAAAGCTTGGTCAATATTATCAAGAAGCTTCTGGAACAGAATAAAAAAGCATGGCATGGAAAACTAGTACATGCACTATGGGCTGATAGACTAACCACCAAGAAATCAATTGGTATGTCTCCCTATCAAATAGTGTATGGCATGGATGTAGTCTTCCCAACATCCTTTGGAGTTCTAGTCATGCAACTCCTCCAATAAGTACAATCATAAGAAAATGACCTGCAGAGGAGGCTGAACCAAACCATTCATATACAACAGACAAGAGAGGAGGTTTACAAAAGGAAAAAAGAAGTACAAAAAAAATATCAAGAAGATCTTTGATAGAAGGACCAAAGCCAATAATTTCAAAATTGGAGACAGAGTTTTGAAATGGGATTCTAGGAGGGAAGACAAAGGTAAACATGGTAAATTTGAGAATTTGTGGAAAGGGCCTTATATCATTCATTCATTTAGAGGTCATAATGCTTTCTTTTTACAAGGGCTAAATGGAGAAGAGTTATTTGGAAGTCATATCAATGGTAATATGCTCAAACACTATTTTTGTCAAGAGTCCCAACTTCAAAGTTTCCATTAATTATATATAACATTGCATGATAAGAGATCATAAAAAAAAAAAATTCAGAAAAAAGAAAAAGGAAAAGAGGGTAGATTTGAAAAGAGGTACAACCCCATACCCAAAAAAAAGTACTGTTGAAAGTGTGCAAGCCTAAAAATTCCACTACTTGTTCAAAAAAGAAGATATTGTTCAGTCATCTAGCCTAATCATGGTTGAACATGATTTAAATTTATGTTGATAAGTTAGTGTAAAAATGATTGTCAAAATTATTTAAGCTTGACTTACCAGAAAAGATAGATTAGGAGTGAAAGATATTGGTTCCACATGCTCAAAACAGAACCAAAGAGAAAGATGAGTATGCATAACAAATGATAGATCACAACCCTTATCTTTATAGCTACTTTTTATACAAGATAATGTTTGTGTGTAGCTTGTTCCAATGCCACAAACCATGGTAAGTCAAATTGCTTAATACTGATTTAAACCATGCTTTCAATTTCATGTCAATAGTTTAGAGAATCAAGTCTGCCAAATAGCTTAATCTTGGCATTCAAATAGTCTAGGTAGAGAATAAAAGAGTTCACTAGCATAATCTGAACTCTTGGAAGGTTGGGTAGGTAGAAATGAAGTTGAAGAAATCATGTGTTGTAGATTATTGAGATCACCACTTCAAAGAAATATCAACAAATAAAAAGAAGGGAAAATATGCCCAATGGATAAGGCACTGGTCTTCATAAACTTAGAGATTTGATATCTGAAAGTTTTGAACAACTCCAAAGAGGGAGCTGCCCTCCCCAAGTGGAGCCACTGATAGTCATCAATAATTTTTGCTGTTCTGAAGATGACTAAATAATGGTAATAGATTCCTAGAAACAAGATTTGTGAAATATTGTGAGTTCTAGAAATCTCACTGCCTTCATTATCCTAAGTCAAACTGTTTCACGAAATTTCTCCCTCTTTGCCTTCTAAAATTCACCTTACTGCTCCAAAAGGACTTCATTTTCTGGGCCTACTAATCTCATTTTCACTACCCTACCCACACTCTTATTCACTCCCTTTTTCCTTATGAAAAACAAAATTTTTCCCTTTCCTAAACCCTCATAAATTACACCCCTATTCCTCATTTCCATTTACATTGTATTAAACAATGTAAAAGTCCACTTTTACATTATTTAAAACCGAAACTTAAGCCTATCGGGTCTTCTTCTTTTATGTAAAAACTCTATTTTTTACATTTAAAAACCCGCCCTTATATAAAATAGGCCTTAAGCCCCTTTCTTCTAAAAACCCCAACCCCATTGCAATCATATGGCCATAACCTCCGCTTATCCCTAAGCTCCTTCCATGTATAAAAATATTCTCTGCCCCTTCATTTCATAAAACCCGTAAAAACCTTATAAAAGGGCTCGCCCCACCTTCCACCATGCCCAACGCCCCTCCATAAAACCTTATAACTTAATGCATTTTTTAATTTATTAAGGCCTCGAGCTCCATCCTCCACTTAACCCCGCCATCCAACGAGACCTCGCCATGTGTCCTCCACTTCCGCTGGCCCAATCACCTGCTCGTCGCCTCTTGAACGTGCGATAACTATTGATCTCTCATCCCGAGATCTGACGGTCCCCAGTGCATATCACATATATAATTACATCGGGGTTAATATTTTCTGACCCGTGCGAAATAGGCGGTTTTTCCCCATCACGTGTCGCGTCCTAAACTATATTGCGTGCCTCCCACCAAAAACCGCTCACCATCATTTTTCCATGTGATAAACCACTCCTGGTTTTCAAAACCGCTTGCCCTCCGCGCCATTTTTCAAAACTTCCCACCTCCATTCAAATTTCTATTGGTTCCGCCTTAGGAACCTTGCCTCCCACATCATTTTCTCCTCTGCAAACACCCTCCGATAGCCCAAAACCACAGAAAATGGAGTCATACACCCTCCTCATAGGTTTTTAATTAATAAATTGTGTTTTGTGCAAGTTTTAATGGCAGAAATATATGAAATATATTCCACAGGGCCAAATTCAGTTAAAGAGAGGGCTTAAATGATGATCCAGGAGCTTAAAACAAATCGATAATGGCCAAAGGGCTTGTACCAATGTTTTCCATCAATGAAAAATGATCATCGATGGATAACAAACTCTCCTGCCACAAAGGAGAGCCTCCCCTGCACACAGAAGATAAACACAGTCAAAGGAAATAGTGAGATAAGGAGTTTGAAATATTAAAGGACTAATCCTTAATCAAAAGCCAAAACAGAAGATCATACAGTTAACAAAGATTAAAGGATAAAGGCAAAAGATCAGAAGGATAAATCAAAAGATTAAATGAAGAGTCAGAGTATAAAGACAGAGTTTAAAGGCCTAATACAAATTTTAAAAATAAAACAGAAGTAGATTAAGCCCAAAAATGTATTTGAATGACTAAGCCTATGGCAGTTACTTCTTTCAAAGATATTTCTGCCACCTAGTGCTTTGTTTCCTTCAATAAAGCATTAGATAGTTGTTGAACCCAGTCATAGATATTTTCTATCTGCCAGGTAGTTATTGTAAAGTTATGAATAGGCCTTAAAGTCAAATATTTCACCTATAAACCCTCAAAAGTTAAGATAGGAGTTATTATTCAGAGAAGTATATTCAGATATTCCTGCCTTGAGCCTTGCATGGTCTTCAATGCAGAGAATGCATTTACTCTATAATAAATGACACCCAAACCCTAAGAGTTAGCTTCACCTCCTCAATTGCAGATAAATACTAGTTGGCATTTGATGACTCTTTGAAGTAATACATAGTCTTTTGGAAGTTTAAAAAAAATTGATGTCTTGGAGCTTGTGAATGCCTTGATCTGTTTGTTGATGGAGGAAGGTCTGCTTGCAGGATCCCTGAGCTTGGCTTATGGTGAAGTGCTTCTTTTCTATTATTGCTTTTCTTGTTTCACTATGTTTCCATCTTTCTATACTGTAGTAGAACAAAGGATTTATCTCTGTTTGTTCTTCACTATCTTTATGTTTTCCTCTGCTAGGACATTTTAGAGAATTCTTAATTGCTCTCTAGACCCCCTAAGCTTGTTTATTTCATGAATAGTTTAATACAGTAGGTATCAAGCATGATTTATGGCTAGCCCTTCTTATTTGATGTCACAAAAACACTATTTTTTGAGGTCTCTCCCTAAAGTACCATTATTTAGGTCTGCCAAAGAGGTTTTGTTTCGATCATACCCTTTGTACTTGCTTAAATAATTGTTTTAGAGATCTTCATAGCTATGATCAAAGATGTTTAGGTGTTCCCTCTTCTTTGATTACATTTAAATGCGTGTCTTGAATGTTTTCTGTCCTTGAAGGTGAAATCAGTAGAAGTTAAATGAGTTTCTCGCCTGCTATATTTCATTGGAATGTTTGTCTTGAATAATTATCTGCTTAGGTTGAATCAAATAATTTATGGTTTGCCTGTCTATTGATTGCCTCTTTGTGCTTATGATATTTGAGTCCCTTCTTGTTAAAATTACATGATAAAGGATTCTTAATTTCCCTTCATCCTACTTTATTCTCACAATTGATGTCCATCTCATTTCCCTTAAAGACCTTGAAGATCCATTGACTAAGTTAGATTTCCCCTGTGATGCTCCCTGATTTATTGATGAACCTTTCATGACTTTTATAGACTCCATTGCCTAAATATTTGTAGATTTCCTCATTCATTTTATTCTGCTAGATCATCTTACCCAACCAAAACAAATAACAAGCCATGCACTTAACAACTAGCCTAAAATCAATCATCTAAAGAAAACAAGTTCACATCCTTTGCATACAGAGAGAGCCCTCTATGAGTCTGGGAAGGCTAGGTCCTAGGACTCCAGAGACTGGTTTCATGTTAATTTGTGCATTTGGTCTACCAATCTGCTAAATCACGAGACCTTAAAAGGTCTTAAAAACAATATCTCAAGCCGTACTCAAGGATAGGGCTCACCATAAACTTCCTTGGTTTCACTTTATTGAATCATTTCTAAGATAAAAAGCTAGATGTAACTGGAGGGACATTAAGAATCCTCCAATCAGACCTTGCAAAAGAAAACATAAAGATAAAGAATGTAGATAGAAATAGGGTGCTTAGACAGCATATCCTATTTTAAAATTTCTGTTCTTTTATTAGAGAAAGATGGACAGAATGGAAAACATAGGAAAAAACAGTGACAAATGAGGAAAACTTCACAATTAACATAGCTCAAGGATCCTGTGAACATGCTTGTATTATTGATGATCAAACCATTTACAATACTCCATGTACAATAGCTCTGTGCAACTCAGATATTTCTCAAATCCAGCCTAGCAATCCTCAACTAGCTCAGTAGTAGAAATCAATCAAATAACCACCAACTAACCCCCACCAGAAATGGATCACACAAGCATTATTTAATTGCAGAATGAGGAGGTGATCTTATTTTAGGGCTTTTGACTATATTTATTACAGAGTAAATAAACTCTTGACATTTGTGACCATGCAAGGAACAAGGAAAGATAAGTCCGACTGTCTATCTGTAATAGTAACTCTTAATTTCATTGTTTCAGTTGATTTCTGGAAATGTTTGATTTTAAGGTATTTTTTCAATAACTTTACAATAACTGCTAGGTAGATATAAACATCTATGACTGTTTTCAATAGCCATTTTGATGTTTTATTGAAATAAAACATGCTATAGGTGTCCATATGTGTCATCTGAAGAAGTAAATGCTTGGTTTGAGTCATTCGAATGGGTCTCTTTGTTGATTTGCCTCTGTTTTACCCTTTAAACTCTGCATTAGGCCTATTAACTCTGATTCAAATTTTATAAAATGTCTCACTGTCTCTTTTTCATTTATTCTGCCTTTATCTCTATTTTATTCATTTATCCTTTGATTTAACCTTTTGATCTTTTAAACCTCTGTTGTCTGTCTTCATTACCTTTAACCTTTGATTTATGGCTAATCTTCATAATTTATCTTCGATCTATGTTTTAGTCTCTTAATTCCTTTGATCTTCGTTTCTTCTGCATAGTCCTTTGACTGTAATTTCTTCTGACTGTGTCTGTGTTCCTGTGTTTGCTTTCTGCGTGCAGGGATGCAATTCTTTCATTGCTGGAGGGTTTGATAACCACAGACAATCACACTTCACCGATGATTAACTGTGACAGAGGGTCTATGGTCCCTTTAATTTAACTGAATCCTTAGATCGTCACCCAGGGCTTCATCCATCGTTAATGGACCATCAGAATGCATTCATATGCAGATCCTCCATTAAACCCGCACATAAGACAAACCATTAATTTAAAAGCCTACGGAGAGGGTTTACTGCATTTTCAGGGGTTTTTGGACTGTTAGAAGGCAGAAATGGTGGATTGGGGTCTTGGTTCCATAGGCGGAACTAGCAGGGAATTTCAAACAGAAGAAGTGGTTTGAATGAGGGTGTGAACAGATAAGTGGTTTTGGAGAAAACCAGAGGCGGTTTTTGCACGACGAGGGGAGCGATAATGGTTTTAAGAGGGGGGCATGCGATACGATACAATGGGTGACGCATGGCAGGTAGAAATTGCCTATTTCGCATGGGTTGTAGGACATTAACCCCAACGCAATTATATATGTGATATGTGCCGACGATTGTTGGATGTCAGGGTGAGAGATCAATGACCGTTTTGAGTTTTGTAGGTGATGAGCAGGTGGTAAAATCACGTGAGTGGAGGAAAAGTGGCATATTTTCATTGGGTTTCGGGGTTTGATGGAGGATGGGCCTAGGGTTTTTTAATAAATTAATGAAAATGCGTGAATTTATAAGGTTTGAACTGGCACTGGGCATGGTGGAGAGCGGGGCCCAGTTTTAATATATCAAAGGTTTATGGAGCCTGTTAGAGTCGGTCTTATCAGTTCTCCGTCAGAGATCATTTCGCTTTCTACATTTCATTGTTTAGGTGTATCATTTCACTCGTTCGTTGCATTTCTCTAGGGGCATGCCATAATCTAACAGAAAGACCTGGTCACTCATTTACCCCTTATGCCTTGTCCTGCTGGCTCAGCTCTGTTCATTAAGTCAGTCGTGAAATCATTTACAGTCTTGTTTTTGTCGCTTGATAAGAAAAGAGTTAAACCTGGTCATTAGGTCTAGGGTTCGCAAATTGTCATTCTCAAAATGTTCAATAACACCTGCAGGCTAGAAAGGAGCTTCAATAAGTTTTCATTTCAGGATTGTCATCGTAAAAAATGCTCAAAGATATTTCTTCTTCAAAACTCTGTTTTGAAGAAGAAATTTTCAAATTTGTTTTATGTAAATAAGCTGCCATGTGAGTTCTATGTTCTTCAGCCGTAACATTTCTTCATTTAAGGTTCTATTCACCTTGCCAAAGACATGCTAACATTCCTGCAAAAGACAACAAAGAAACTCATTTTTTAGTCCAAGAGTCGAAAGCCATCAAGAATAGAATTCATTGTGCAAATGTCAAAATTTGCAACTAATGGGTTTTTATTAAGTCAAGTCGAGATCTTATGCCCATTACCCTGAAAAAATTGTCATTGCCCAAGTCAAGAAAATCAAATAAAAAACAACATTGAGTTCATGCCAAATGTCAAATTAACAAAGTTCAGAGTTGTATTAATTTGTAAAAAAATGTCAATGCCAAATGTTATAGAAATGGGTCTTGTAAAACCAAAAGTCAAACTCCACGATTTTAAAAAGATCTTTTCATATGTTTTAAAGATTCTTGTGCATCCAAAAGTTGAATGAGAAGTCGAATTCAAAATCGTGGAAGGCGAAAATCGTGTTTGGTGAAGAGCTGACTGTGTTGAATTCTGGGCGCGACGCACACAAAAGAGGCGCGGTGCATAGAATGTGCGCGACGCACTAGGAGAAATTTGACAGTGTAAATTGCTAAGGGCGCGGTGCACCCATTGCACCCGGCGCACTGGGAGTGCGCGCGGCGCACAGGGTCAGAACACTATATTTTTGGCATTTTTTCTACAAAAAATCAAATCGACTCAATCTGCTGCCACGAAGGAATTTAGATCATTCGAAATGCAGGACTCCACAGAACCAGTTGTTAATAACTGGAGACGAGTTTCTCATTCGATATCATCTTCGATTGATCATACTTTACAAACCTAGTCATCCTCAAATGTTGTGCTCAGCGTTTGTGGTGAAGATGCTCAGATCGGAATATGCAGTGCACGTAGGCCAAGATAGCTCACCACAATATTTTATACTCTAGGGATAGCACAACGTTCACGTTCTCACTGCTCATATATCCGGTGACACCTACAGATGCATGTACATGATCCATGCCCATGCAGCAGCAGAAGCAGCAATTGTAGCATTTAAACTGGTGATTGGGGACTTAGTTATGTATTTTTCACCCTTCTAGTGGCTCATATAGTCTGCAGTTAAATTGGTAATTTAGAACCCTTTTATCTTTATAGTCATTCATCTCCTCTGGGAAAAGTTAAATAGTCCATTGATAGATGGAGACTCGCTCCCATAACTTGTGTATGTCATAGCTAAGTGGAGCTTCTTCAAAATTAGAATTCTGTCGAATCAAGTGTATCAGTAGTTTTAAAGCTTCCTGTTGATCCTTTCCCGTCCTTACTGATAACTGTGGAAGGAATCAGTGCACAGGGGACTTTTGCAGAAGCGCAGGCAAGATACTTGTCACCTGATGGGCACTTTGCGTGTTGCAGTTCACTCTAAATTTAGAGGGTTTACTAATTCATGAAAGTAGTTTGAAGAAAATTCCACCATGAAGCTCAAAAAGCGTGTCAGTTGGACTCCAACAATTCTTACGAAAATGGGTGTTGTTATTTTGAATGCTTGAAATTGAGAGATAAAAAGAGACGGCATTTTATTGATTTCCCAAGAATGCTTCGACATGAGCATGTTTCGAAATTACAATACAAGTCAAGACCAGGAAAAGCATCTGTAGTCTTCTTGGGCCTCGTACTAGCGGCATCAGGTCAACTTGATTCATATTTGAAGAACCTTGGCAAATAGAGCAATTCGAGTCGAAGTTCTCATGTGGATGATAACAACAGAAAAATAGGAACGGAAGCCTATTTTTGTCTTTAGTTACGATTTAATGGGATTTACACCTACAGATGCTACCTCTTCATCAGTCATCAACAGATTTCATGTTGAACGCTGCTCCCTTCAGAATAGATGATTGGCTCTTTGCTTTTGTTTGTTAATAGTGATTAAACAACGCCCTATTTTTTCATCAGTTTGTTATCATACCTCTGAGCTTATTTATTATTGTAAATCCTTTGTAAACAAGGGGGGAGAGTTCTGAAAGGTGTGGGAGGAAAAAACCCAGCGCTACCACTGTACAGTTTTGACAGAGAAATAATTGAATGGTACAGCTCTGATTTATAAGATTCTTGTGGCGTGAAGTTTAGCATATGTTCTGCTTCTGTTTCGTATGTATCTCGTTATGTTTTATAGTTCATTCATAATCGTTTTCAGTTTGAATGCTTGAAAGTAAGAAAGGTAGAATTCAGTTATTGCTCTACCTTGAGGAAGTGTTCAGACTTTGTGTGTCTTCTTCTATCTGAAAAGGATTCATTGGTTAATGCCCTTTTCAACTTTCTTAAATAGTCTTTTCATCCCATATTATTTCAAAATTGATTGCTAAAACCTCATGCCTATCTCGCCTTATGAAATACTCTGTGCCTTTGATTAAATCTCTCTGCTCATGCTGTTCTTTGTCCCATACAACCCAGAAACCCAGCCTAAAAATCAAAACACCTCTTGCCTATTTATTTACTAGCCTAAAATCCGTACTCATTATAAGTCATCTCAGACCATATTGTTCATTTTTACTGAGTTTGACCCGGAGAGAGCCCTCTCATGTCCTCATAGGGCTAGCTACGAGGCTAAGCTTGGTTTGATGTTGCCTTGAGTTTTACCTTATTTCAGCCTAAGGTAGATTTGAGTGCTAACAGAGCCTTTTTATAATGTTATGGGGGGTTTGTAAAATATAAAGGGCAGAGGTGGAGGTTATATAGACCGGGGCTTATGGATAAGCGAGGTTAGGGTTATATGAGTGCAAAAGGGGTTGGGGGTAGAGAGAAAGAGGCTTAGGCCTATATATCATAAGATCGGGCCTATAACATATAAAAACATGGTTTTTATATATAAAATAAAGAGACTCGATAGGCTTAAGTTTTGAATTTAAACAACGTAAAAGGGGACTTTTACGTTGTTTAATAAATACAAAGGAAAGTGAGGTATAGGGGTTTCGTTTTAGGAAGGTTTATGAAGGGAAAAATGGGTTTTTCAAAAGAAAAATGGAGTGAATGAGAGTGTGGGTAGGGGAGTGAAAAATGAGATCAATAGGCCCAGAAATTAAGTCCTTTTAGATCAGTAAGGTGAATTTTAGAAGGCAGAGAGGGAAAAATATAGTGAAATAATTTGATTTAGGATAATAAAGGCAATGAGATTTATAAAACTCATAATGTTCAAAGAATGTTGTTTTTAGAAATCTAGAATTGATACTAGTCATCTTTAGATAGTGGAAATTATGGATGACTAACAGTTAGTACAGACTCATTTTGGGCATAATTCTTCCTGAAGCTTCTTATGCTTTTGGATTGGATTCTTCTAGAAGCTTCTTATGCTTTTGGGTTGGTCTCCAACGAGGCAATACATTTGATTCATTTCTTCACTTTGAACTTCTAATATGTGGAGATCCAGTATTAAGAAAGCTTGACCAATTTTTTTGTGGCGAACTTCGAGATTTGACATATATGGGTGAAGGGGAGGAACGAGGTGCCTTACTTCTTTATATTTCATTACTGAAAGATAATAAAAACCCCAAATCAACCAAAATTAATAAGTTTCAATAGCTATATATGCGGGAAGTGGAAGATTTTAAATGATTTTTTTGGGGCAACATTAAGAATCTGAAATTGGACTCATGATAAATTCTTTAATTAATGAGGGTATGTGGTAAGAAAATCATGTATCAATGTACTTTCCTTTCAATTATTTTATTTTATTTTTCTAGTAACTTGTATAACCAATGAAATGTTTTAAAACATTTTTTTCCTTATTTTAAAATTGATAATTATTGTATTTTTTATTTTTTATTTCTATAAATTTATATAACCATGCAATGTTTTAAAACATTTTTTTTCTTATTTTAAAATTGATATTAGGTTTTTTCATTTTAAAATTGATATTAGAGTATATTATTTGATTGTAATTTTGATAATATAATTTAATAAGTACATTGAGTGAGATTAAGAATATCCACTTATTTATAATTATAAAAAATAAAATAAAAGTGTAATTTATTTATATTTATATTTATAATTAATCCAAAAAAATTATTATCAATATACATATATTGATATATGAGATAATGTGATAATAATTTTATTTTTTATTTATTATTTATTTTTTCTCTATATTATCAATCAAAATATATATATATATATATATATATCTCATTTTATAACAATACAGGGCTCCTTTGTCATAGCAATGATCTTCCTTCAAGGCTTTCCATCTTCAATAGCCATCATATATCATGTATCATACACATACATTTACAATACACACACACACACACACACACACACACACACACACACACACTCATAATAATACAACTTATATATTCCAAGTCTAATTCATAAATTTCATAAGTATGAGATTTCTTCTCATGGTGTTTGGCTCTTAGCATAGTACCTAATATTTCTTATAGAATTACACTCATTTTCATATTTGAGACCATTCCACCTACAACCTAAATTTTTTTATCAACCAAATAAAATTGATTATCTATGCCTATAATCCTTTCTTTCAATATTTACTACCATCCATGAGGTTTTCTTAGAATAATATTAGCAAAATAATAATTCAATCATTTTTAGTTGTTAATCATACTCAATTAAATGGAACTATGTTTCAATGTACATGTGTTACTTAGCATACCTACCATTAGAAGATGAAACTAAATATTTATTCCAATAATGAACTGATGTGCTGATACTCATGATCACATCTACTCAATCCATCCTTGTCGCTTGATTTCAAAATCATACATTTCTATATCATGTATTCCACCATCATCAATTGGAAGGTCTAACCAATACCTCAACACATCATCTAGTCACCCCCCATATGTACCTGGAACATACTACAATGAAATTCATTTCTCTACTATATATTACCTTAGGAATCCTCTCCTTTATAGGTTCTCCTCACTATTTTCCAGAAGGTTATAGTCTACAATAGAAATATAAGCAGGGAGACAAAGTGGACATTTGTGTAGTAATATATCCTTCCACATCCATCAATAATATGGTCTCACACATTAGCTCTACTGGAATTCACTATCATGTGTTATACAAATTCATAACATGTTTTGTTACCCATTCACTCATTATAAGTGAATCAATCATGAGATACTGATTCATGGTTGAATCAAAAGGATTATAAAAATATTTTCATACCAAAATATTCTTCATTCTTCATATCCAACCTAGTTTTCATTATCATACATGCATTCAATCATAAACAAATAAATGAATATATAAAGTGCATAAAGGAATTCTTACTCCAATCATTACAAGTCATATATATTGGCATGATTAATTTTTAGATTTGGATAGTTTCCTTCAACATTCCTAATGTTAATTGATCATTTGATGTCTCATGGGTACTCAGATGATCCCTTAATCAACCTCTTGACAAGTATCCTATCATATTTATCCTTTTTACAAGGTTTTATATCATAGACTACTTCATCATCAACATTTTCAACCATCATTGAGATTTTTTTTTGGAATAAACTATGTGTCAATATTTGAAATGTCCAATGTTTCGAGTGGACACTCCACCCATCATCAAGGAAAAAAAAAGAAATAAAATATGAGTTGGGTTTAGTAATGAAAAGGGAATATAAAGGTAACATAAAGGAGTTAACCATGAAATAAGAAAATGGGTTCCAAGGAATGGAAAAGATCTTTAAATAATATAAATAATAAAATATACCTTAGGAGAAATTTGAGACATAAATTATTAAGAAGCCAACGAAGACAAACATTTATAAACTAATTAAAGGTTTCAAAAATATATTAAAATATGGATTAAAATATTCTATTATTATTTTTCAAATTCAAGGTATTTTGGGTTCATCAAAATTGTTTCAACAAGCCATGCGCTTTGCTGAAACAATGTGGAAACAATTTCATGTTTTGGAGAATCCTCTAGAATATGGTGTGATAACAAGATTATGGAATATTTTAGATGCTAGCTAATACTTACAAGAAAACATATCATAATATTTCAAATTAGAATATTTGTGTCAAACCAAGATTTTGTGATCAGTAGAGGATGAGAGGATGTTAAGTGCACTATCATATTTGAAGTCAAATTTGAGGAACAAACTTGATAAACATATGGATATATGCCTAAAATTATATGTAACAAATTATGACATTAACTATTTTCCATATGAAAGAGCACTAGCTCTTTGGCGATCATATTGTGATAGAAGGGGTGAAGACAATACAACAAACTTCTCTAATAAAATTGATATGGAGCATGATATTTTGGAGGATCAAAATTATAGTTCACGTGGAAAAGATTTTGTTCAGAATGAAGCAAATGATGACGAAATTGAGAAGTGGAAAATTGATATACCACAATATTTTATCTATTCCAATATATACTAGCAATTGCACCTGTGGTGCAAAGGAACGTCGAAAGGAGACGGATGGTTTATTTTGGGCAGGTTTTAAAAATTCAATTTCCTGGCAGACTTTGGGAGTCATGTCAGCAAAAATCAACTGGAAGTACTCGCAACATTTGTCTTTCTGAAGGTGGGAATTGGCATGTATAAGTTGCGCATGCAGTTGTATCTGTAATTTGTGGCTGTCGTGTTTATTGTTCTACTTTTGACAGTCACTAGCTGTTCAGATGTGATTGAGCATCAGAACATTGTACAAACGTCTGATGTAATATTTTAATTCTGAAATGGGGCTCAAAAACTTTAAAATGCTTTTTAATTACATCTAATTACTTCAAGGTAGAAAATGGAAACCAATGATTCTAGCAGTAATATTTGTTGATGAAAGGGAATTTTATGTTTTAACCAAGTCAGTGATTCTGATATGTGTCATACTTGTTTTTGTTAGATCCATATTGGGATTTGGTGCATATGGCATGCCAATTTCAAATTTGACTCACTAGAGAAATTATAATGTCGTTTGTTAGGTGGATTGAAATCGATTTTTATTGCCTGTAATTTTTTTTTTAAGTGTTTGGTGCTCTGCTCGGGAGGTAAGAATATTGGTGTATGCATGTTCATATTTTGTTTGAGGACTACGTTAAACATACCTCTATTCTATGTCTCCTTATTAACACTAACAGAAATACTGATTACTTTTCACTTTTTATGTTTTTTGTTTTTGATAATCATATTGTTTAAAAATTCATTTCATGGGGTTGTAAAACACTGGTAAAGTTTCTCTGCTTGATCTTAAAGAAATATGTTTTAGAAATCTGATGTGAATATGAACGTCATAGGCTGATATATTTGATGCTGGATGTTGCTAACACTCCTGTGCAATTTCTAGTACCTGATTTGCAATTTTATGTTGCAATAAACAATTGCTGATAGGAAGGATCTTATCAAAGCAACCTGGCACATGTTGCCCGAAAGCAGATTTATTTGTAAATAGACTATCATGTCGTTGCACAACATCTCCAGGTCTCCAACTCCTTGTTATGAATGAGAACTCCATCCTGTTCCCGCAATGTTTGACAAAACCTTAAAACTGTCAAGGAGAAAACAAGGATAGATTTGGTGAGTAGTTATATATTCAACTGGATTTGTTTCTCAAAGTGGTTTGGACTCGTTTGGTGTAAGATGAGATTGAAATTTACAACAATCTTCGAATTTGAAATTCATTTTATGAACGCACAATATTTTCTGTGGAGAAAATTGGCAAATAGAAATTGAATTTCTGTAGAATAAGTCAAGTCCAATTGTAACTCCTCTTGGTGAACAATGAACTTCTCAGATATAGAGTTTACAATTTATAGTTTTATTACAAAAGAGAGACGACATTTAACCTAATATTAGTAGCTCTTAGAACAAGCAATTAAGTGAAATGTTCAGTAATTATCTATAAATAACCAGCAACAGCCAACAGAGCTTCTTGATTGAATTTGACATATAAGCATAGAACATTAGAAATTTCAAAACTCATGGAATTTTTTTTCTAAAAGTTGTGTTGATGTTTTTATGAAATGTTCATTATATTTTGCACAAAATAAGCAGGTGTATACAAAAGAGATTTTTTCATTAAAATTGTCAAAAGTGATTTCAAATTCACTAGGTGGATAGCAGAGGTCTTTCGTTAAAGTGCAGAGAAATGTATGTTAAGAAAAAACAGTTGTACTGAAATGAGTCTTTTGCTGAAGCTCGTGAAAATGTATCTAACATGTAAGGATGCGATTTTTTTTTTTTTTTATATACAGAAATTCTAAGTAGCAAGAGTTTGGAAAGTAAGATGTGCTGTATATTTTTCGAAGACAAAATAAGATGTATTGACAGAATTGCATCATGTGTAGCATAGTGGTTAGATGGTTTCCCACTAGGGGGAAATACTAGTCGTATAGACAAGGCGTTGCTCGACAACGACAACACCATTTGACATCCAGAGTAGGTACACGGTCAAGATAGTATGCTCGGAGTTCTATGTGTGCATCCCTTTCATGAATATGGATGAGGAGATTCATCCAATTTCTTATCCGTTCCAGTAGTTGTATTGTGGGGCACAACCGGTAAAGAGGCAGAGTAGGTGGATGTAGGAATCACTCCTATACATTGAGAAGTGCAGCTTCTTGTTCATTGATTTCTTTGCAAAATTGCTGGAGCTGTGAGATATATCTACGATCCATTATGTTTCTACAAGGAAATTGAAATCATGTTAGTGAACAATGTACAGAAGATATAGTCAAATGGGAAAGCACAATAGTGAATAGCTAGTGGGATGGTTAGGTACCAATAGTAGAGGGGCCTGAAGGAGCTTGAGCAATAGATTTTGAGGCGAGTAGAGCCTCTTATTTTTTTCTGCGTATGACGAAAGTGTTCTCCTTCATCCGGGAATAGCGAGAGAAGGAGAAAGCAGGCGAGATGCACAGGTCATTTAATGAACGAACTCTTGATACTGCTGTGAAAGTGAGACCTTGTCGATCAATGTTTCCGATGTCGATGTTGCTTTATCTAGTGTCATGCCTTGTGATTTATGGATTGTTAAGGCCCATGCCATGCAAAGCGGTATTTGTGTTCGTGAGCCCCTTGTTATGGGGGGGATCAGCAAAAATTTATGATTTGAAGGATCCCATGGTGGACCCTTGTAGTGAAGAAAGTTGACTACAACAAATGATGGCAGTTCGGGTGGCTTAGATGTTGGTGCATATGCGAGTGCGCAGACGGTGCCGAGTGCACCATTGACAAGGCCAGCCTCAATCCACAAGTTGATTGTTAGAATAACTCATTGTCCAATGCAAAGGAGAACTTTTGTAGCTAGCTGTTCATCTTCAAGTTTGTTGCCTCTAAATTCCTTCCTTTGGGTAGCGTAGGAACGTGCGATTGGTTGGTTGAGTGTTTTCAACATGGTTTTATTGTGCATGTCAATAGCCTCATTTGTTGCGTATAGATGCATTGAACTTGAGAATGACTGGACCTTGGCTTCAGGAAGGTTTGTTTTTGAGCATGTCATAAGAAGCTTCCAATCATCAATAGTGGGTGTTGCATTGCGAAGGTTGGAGAGGAGTTGGTGGAAGGAAATATGAGTAGGGCTAGTTCCTTGTTGGCGGAAAATTGTCGAAAGTGTAACCACGGTATCAAAGCTTTGCCATAGTGCAGTGCCACGAGAAGTGCCTACATACATTGGTGTGTCTTTGACAGGTGGAAGTTGGGCAAGGTCCCCCACGAGAATTATAGAACGTCCACCAAAAGGGTTGCTTTTATTTGATGGGAATGCCTCCCACAAGCGATCATTGATTTGAGAAATAAATTTAGGACCAATGAAGCTCATTTCATCAATTAGAATGTATTTCACATCTCGGAGTTGTTCTTGAAGGTTTAGGAGGGCTTGACCCTCTAAAGGTTGCATAGAGGATACAGGGATGCGAAGAGCAGAGTGGATTGTCAATGCATTGATGTGGAATGCTGCAACACCGGTTGGAGCAAGCAAGAGGAGGGGGTTTGGTGCATTGGTGGAGTTTTCAAGGAAGGCATTTTTTAGGCACTCAATCAGGAATGACTTTCCAGTACCAGCAGTGCCTTGGATCATCATTTTTAGAATTGATCCTGTGTGCGGAAGTGGGAAAAAATGATATTGAATGCAATGTTTTTGCTTGGGGACAAGGATGAAAGTGAATGTGAGCATGGAGTTTGGATTTGGTGGAATCTTGTGGAGGAGCGGTTGAAGTTGATGAAGCAAATGGTTGTTTCTTGTAACTGTGAAGGGATAATGGAGTCAGCCCAATTATAATTTGCATCAAAGTCACGATGGCCAAGCATTTCAAGTTCATTGAGGAGGATGTTGTTGCTTGGATGGAGTTGAGAGAGAAATTTCCCTTCAGGCATGTCGAGTGTGGGGGCATGGGGAGGGGCATTAGGAGATGAACAGGAAGAGCTGGCATGGGCAGGGTCGATCGGGGTGCGGTGAACATGCCAAGCTTGATATGTGTTTCTAGTTTGTTCCCAGTGTGCAACAATGGCCGCGTCAGACGTGCCGATGTCGTCAGGGAGGGTACGGAAAGGGCATTATAGAAGGAGTTTGCTCCAACAAAAGTCCACATAGGATGATGAGTCTTTCAATGGGATGGAGGTGTAACGAGGAAGGACGCATACAACCATAGGAGGGAAGATGTGTTTCCAAGGTGTTTTTTTGCGGCGGGAGGAGAAGGTCCAAGAGCGTGAAACTTCAATAAGAGGAAAATCCTAAGTGTAGGTGGTCTATGCATGTATGAGACGATGAAAGGTGTCGATGAAGGATCACCATCCAATTCTTGTGAAACACGTTTGAATACTTATTTTTTCACGTTGAGGGATACAAAAGAACGACTGCACTTTACTACTGGGAGTTTTTGCAGCATGTGGCATGTTTCTTGTGCACCAATGTCTCGGTCACCGAAAATTTCGGTTAGAACTTTGCGGACGACAGTAATAGTAGGAGCATCGGGTGGGGAACATTGGGAGAGACGGGAAAGAATTTGGTAGTAGCTTTCAGACTTTGCCTCTGCTTTTGCTGCATACTTTGAAATGTAGTTCAACATAGCATGGCGTGATAGAATTGGTTGGAAGTCCATGTTTGCCCTCCATATTGCAAGAAGATGAGCGTTGTGCACATTGAGCTTGTCATCATTTCTAGCAGGGGCGTACAATTTACGGCCAGTATTATCAATGTGAAGAGATGATGCGTCGCGAACTTCCCATGGGGCTCCATAGCAGCAACTTGTTATGTTATTTATTTTGCGCAAACATGTACTGGAGTGGCAAGTTGTGTGTCTTTGAACATAATTGACAAGTTTCTCGTAGTCTTGCAACTGATTGGCTGTAAGAATTTCATGTGTCTGGAGGAGGCATGGGTCTTGCAGAGACGAATGATTTATCCCAGCAGCCCGGTTTTGAATGGGACGAAGGTTCCAAGCAGTAATGTATGCATCGAAGAATTCTTTAGCTGCACAGACAACAAAAGCATTTTTCCAATCCAAAGTGTCCATAGTAGGTGCATTTGGAAGCCATAAGAAACCATGGATATGTGCGGAGCCGCGATGTTGCCATTCATACCTTAAAAAAAAAGGGGAAAATAAATAAGATGGATGCGTGGAAGTGAAGTTAATGAAAGGTAAGAGATCGAAGGAATACTATGCATACCTGCACCAATAATACTTTACAAGGAATCCTTTAAGTAGCACTTCTTCGAGGAATATTGTGAATCTGCAATGGATGTATTGAGATGCACGGTGAGGGTTTGCAACAACGTTTTGGATTCTCCATTGAGTTTGCTCATGGGAATTGGATGGAGGGTTGGAAGGCATGGTACTATGCAAGTCAGGCCATTTGGTATCAGCTACACTGAGTGTGAAGAATATGGTAGGGGTACCTTGCTGAATGATCATGTCGTGAAGCTCCGCTCTAGCTCTAGTCCAGAATGAGTGGCTACCGCGCAAGGATGACCTGAAGCGCATAATCTGGTCCGGGATGGTGGAAGGGGGAATTTGTTGAAGGTGGTGGCAAAGGTCAACGATTGTTGCTGGAAGGGTGTTTGAAAGGTCTCTTTTCATGAAGACAGAGGAAATTTCTTAGCTGCGATGGCGCATGATGAGGTTGTACAAGTAGTAGCGGAAGCGAGGATGTTGTGCAAAATGGTTGTCATGGTAGCGTATTAGATGCAAAGCGTATTCTTGCATATCTACTTTTGCAATTCTTGGTTGATTAATCATTGCAGAGCCGGTGGAGAAGGCCATGGAGAAGAGGCCTTCTGTGTTGTATTCATTGATTGGGGAGAGGCCAATGATGGGCCATTGAAGTGAATGGATGGGTGAGCGATTGGAGGATTCTATGTAGGCAAGTATTTCATCTATTTCTGAATGAGAGTTTGGCAGATTTGCAACAAATGAGGATGGGTGGAGGTCAGATGGGCATGGTTGGGGAAGTTCTGAATCACAATTTTCAAGAATGCCTTGTTGGAGTGGGATGGAAGATGTGTTGGCATTGCATAGCATGTTGGAAATGTTGGTGGGCACAATAGGAAAAGCATTCAGGGAATTTTGGTTAATATGGATCATTTTGTAGTTTGAATTGCAATGCTGCATGAACACGTGATCTACTGACAAAAAATTCGTACGATTTTTCGTCATAACTAGTTTTGTTTACAACAAGGATGTCTATTTCTGAAAGCATGCGAGGAAGAGAGGTCACAATATTAGTGATATCTTGAGGAAAGCTAATAGTGTAACCGTAATATTTTAGTTGGCCACCACGTGCATGGGTGACTTGAATAATGGGGTTGACACGAGCAATCAACATATCTTCAACTTGAGTCAGGCAGGAGAGCACATGCGGTTGGATACCTGGGTCCATGTTTTTTGCGAAGGAGAAACGATGGGTTGTTTGTTCACCAACACAACGGGCACAAGAAATGTTTCCGTTATTTGTTTTTGTTTTCATGGATGGGTAAGATTCATAACAAACTGAGAAAAATTGGATGGGACTAAGTGCATCGATTTTTTCACGAAAGTGAAGATGTGCATGTTGGAGTTGGATGGGGAGGAATTGTTGGGCAGGTGGAGAAGGAGGAAGATGGTGTGGGACATGGAAAGGGTAGGCGAGAGGCGAAGGAATTGCAGGGTATGGAAAGGGCTGGTTAGGGAGGGGAGATGTAAGGGTAAATGCAAAATTTTGGGTGGGATGTAGTGGAAGGAGGGTACTTTGCGAAGGAATGGGAGTTTGGTGTGTGGTGGATTGAGAGAGAAGGTTGGCCTGGCGAGTTGCAAAGAGGAGACGACGACGTGCATTAATTCTTTCTTTATTAAGTGTGTAGTGGCGGCGACGTTGTTCCCTTTGCAAAATGTTGTCTGGTGTGGTTGGAATAGCTGTTGCAAACAAGGAAAGGCATGTAAAATGGATGAAGTATAATGAAAGAAGAAAGAAGCATGAAGATGCAACACTCTATTTCATATTTTTTGTTTTGTTATTTATTATTTTTGGTGAGATTTTTTGTTGTGTTATTTATTTCATCATAGAAATAGTAGTATGGAAATGGTGTGAGTGAAATTTGAAGTGGAAATGTATTGAATATGGTTTGCATAAAAATGAGTGTTGCATATTTGAAATGGGAGAATATGTGTTTTGAAAGCAAGAACATGTTGCATTTATTGGCTAGAGCAAATCAAAGGCATATATTGTATTTTTGCAAAGAAGAAGAACCAATTTTTGTATTATATTCCATACTAATCATAGCATATTGAAATTTGCATTTACAAAATGTGTGTGTTGCAAACAAGATGAAGGCATGAAGGAGGAAAGGGAAAACCACGTGTGTAAATGTTCATATATTAAGAAGATCCATTACAACATAGTGGAATGGCATATAAACAAAATGTAATGAATAAACGAGTTGATGCCCATACATTTAGGAGGACTATTAGAAAGGGAAAGGGGTTGTAAAGATATAGTAACGATTACAAAACATACATGAAAAATCGACGATGCATGGCAAGTGAGGCAAAAAAGCGTTGAAAGTTGAACGATGGGAAGAGGCAAGAAATGTATGGCTAAAGGCGGCGACAGAATTTGTTCACGGGGGAAGTGGAAGGTTGCAAGAGCTGAAGGGGGATTTTCGACGCATCAGCATAAGGCAGATCTTCTACGTGCATAATAGTTGGTCGCACTCGTTCGATGCCGTTGAAGGTGTCCCTATTTAAAGATAGTGTGAAGAGGAATTGTCGCCCTTTGATTTTGCTATATATGTCAATGACAACTTGAGGATCTGTTGAGAGGAGGCAAAGGTCCTCTACAGAGATGCCTAGGAGGCCATTTGTGGCCTCGTCAAAAGCGACAACATTCTCGAGGTGGCCAGTGTGATCATGCAGCTGGAGGCGGAGAATGTAGCGGTAGTCGCACTTGGTGAAGGACCCTTCACATTTTGAGCAACACCACGTGGTATCATCTTGTCGTATAGCCTTTTTCATGCATTTCATACCATCAATGGTAAGTGGGCATGCAAGGAAGTAGAAATCATGCAAGTCAATTGAGGTAGCAGTAGCACGGAGCGACATCCATGGGAAATTTTCTCCAGGCGGAATTGAGAGGATGTCAGAAATTGTTTTTGTATTAAGTGGCTTCTTGCTGGTGCCTGAGTATTTGCAGCTGAGCGAGGGTGACGAAGACTGAATGCCTTCTTTCTCGAACCATTTCTTAAGTTCCAGTGTTTCAGCGATATTTGGATCGATAACCAGGGAGGTGGTAGGGATTGTGCTGATAGTTTGGCCATTGAACTCGACGACCCTGCCACCTCTAATTGCAAGGACTGCAACTACACGAGCCATGCAAATTTCAGAGAGTTCACGTCCTTTAACATGGCAGTGTTCCCCCCACAAGGTCACATCAATGCTGTTTCCGGACATGTCGCGAAGAGAAATTGTCTTTTTTGGAGTTTCAGAGCCATCACGTTTGCGGACAATAGAGGTAGGAGAGAGTGAGCTGACAATACCTATGACATCAACGATTGAGTTAGCAGGTGAAAGTTTAAGGGAATTGATAGGTACAAAGTGGAAGGTGTGGGAAGGAATTGTGAGGTCATCATTGAAGACTTGAGAAGCTGTTGATGAAGAGAAGAGGAGAATTTCAAACGGGAGTCTTAGATGGTTATAGGAAGGGTTGGGGACCTTTATGGTGCCATTTGCAACATTGTAGATGTGGCCAACTTGAATGAGAGCATGAAGGGATTCAGCCAATTCATTGAAGGTAGAGACGTGGATTAGCTCATTTTCGTGGTCGAAAAGGTCAAAGCCTAGTGATTTTCCAAAGCCACGTGCATTGGTAAAATTCCGAAGGGGTGTTTTTGAAAGGACTCGACCCTGGATGGACCAAGTTTTTCTTGTAGGGGAGAGTGCTTTAAAAGGGAGAGTAGTTGAAGATGCTGGGGCGGGGTCTTGGGAGGACAATGAGTGAGTGTCAAGGGAGGGTGGTGATGAAAAGGGAGAGGCAGAAGACGAGGATGATGTGGCTTGGACCATCTTTTTAGCAGAGAGAGTAAGAGGGCATGGGTCAGCAACCAATGGGGCAACGCGTTGGACTACTTCAAGCTCGAGAATAGAGAGTGACCTGCAAGAACGAGCAATGTATCAATGAAGTGGCAATGTAGAATTTTAGAAATAAGGAAGGAAATAGAGGGACATAAGGGAAAAGCCATTATAGGGAAGGAAGGTGGGAGGCGTTATGCAGTAAATGTACATTGTTTGATGCGAATATGTGCACGAGCTTCTCTTCAAGAGAACAATGGAGCCTACACCCAAGCCCCCATCCTGTGCAAGGGAAGTGTGCGAAGAAGGGAGAAGGGCAGAATGCTTGTGAACACCATCGGAAAGCGACACGTGGTATCGAGCTGTTGAAGTCCGGGTAGAGTTGATTTGCGCAAGTTCGACAACCCGGAGGGTTGGTTGCTAGGCGGTAGCACCAGCTAGGAGAGAAGGAAGATAATTGCGAGATAATGACGTCTCCATGGCAGAACGGGTGGCTTGTAAAAAGAGTATGCTGCAAGCGAATAGAGATATTAAGGTCAAGAAAGTGAAGAAGAACATGTGCACATAAACGAAGGAAAAGTTCCATATTGCTAATTTGTGAGAGATGAAGTGTGGAATTGCTAATTCGGATGATTTCCACTCTTCAATTGAGAGTGGAAAATTCGCTATATGGAAGACGTTACTGCAAGTTGTACAAGTGCAAGTTTTGCAAATACGTTCCTGACAATGAGTAGTTTAAAGGCTTTCCCTATGGAACATATATTTTGCAATAGGGCATGTTGAATTATTTTCATGGTCAACAAGGCATAGGCACAAAATAGGTTAGGAGAGGATGTTGGTTTGTAGGTATAAAAGGAAAGGAAATAGTAATGTCAAATAACCATATTTGTAAATTAGCTTTTGAAGTATGTTACTTGCAATTGTATATCTTGAATATTCTAAGGTTTTTTTTCAACTTATTGAAAATCATGTTTGACACGACACATGCACATGACAGTTTGAAACATAAGTGCATAAGCAAATGGAATACATTGATTGAAATTGTCAATGGTACTAAGTAAACACTAAATAGTAGATACTAAAGCCTGAAACAACAAACTAAAATTGCCTAAGATTAGTAAAGAGTGACTTGCTAGTGCATATTTGTAATATTCGAAGCATTTGTTTTTTTTTTTTTTAAATTATTGTTAATCATGTTTGAAATGATATATGCACATCACAATTTGAAATGTAAGCGTATACAGAAATAGGAAACATTGATTGAAGTTGTAAATAGTACTAAGTAAATACTAAATAGTAGAGAGAATAAGATTGAAATGGCAAGTTTGACTCAAACAATTAGAAAGCATTTTTTTGTTTTATTTTAGAAAGAGTGAACCAAATGTACTAAATGTCTTTGCGAAAATTAGATTAGAATAGATTAGGTTGACAAGTGTTGAATTAGCCAGGGTGAGGCATCACCAAAATAATATGGAAAACCTGGTCAAATAACCTCTTTAAATAGAAACTATAATTTCTACTAGGTGTTTGTACAACAATGGCTAGTTTGACTCAAATAATAAAATTCATTCTATTTTATTACAAAAAGAGTAAACCAAATGATCAAAGTTGATAAACTTAATTTTAAATTGCAATATGTATTTCAATAAAAAGAATAATTATTAATTTAATATTAGTAAAATGTAATTTATTATATTGTATGTTATTTGTTTGTTTGTTTATTTATTGATTTTTTTTTTTTCTATCTATTTATGTATTTTTTTTTTAATATAATTTTTTCTTTGTTTTACATATTATATTTTTTATTTGTAATTCTATCTTTATTTTATTTTGTTTTGTTTTTTATGTATTTGTATTTATCTATCCATATTTTGCTTTATTCATTTTTTTTTTTAAATTAATTAATTTATTTGTATTTATATATATATTTTTTTTCTGATATCTTATATATGATAGCATTTAATTGTTGAAAATAGAATAAATATATAAATTCAATGTGCTTTGAATGGTTTGTATGGAGCAAAGAATCCACCGGACACTATTATCTATCAGAATCTGTTTTTTTCTCTATGGCTAGTATATAGCATTATGTTAAAGACCTATGTTCAGGTTAGAAGCAAATGTTGCTAACCAATTTCCATTTCGCAAGTGCTGCTTTATTAAAATAGAGTTCGAATTAATATGTTTCCAGTCAAACTTACTCAGGAGATCCTCATATTCCTTTAAAGATGTATTCAAGAATGGCTATTCATTGGAACTCACAGGAAATTTTCCATTCATATAGGCATCAGAAGCTGCCCATTTGGAAAAATTGAAGGTTTGAGCCACTAAAGAATAAGTAGTAGTCTGCCATTTTTCCAGGGCAGGCTATTTAAGTGGTTTGCTGGCCGACACCAGCGCCATTTGATACAGGGCAATTTCCCTTCGACTCAACTGGGCAGTGGTTGCTACTTCAGATTATATTCAGAGATAGTCAGGGTGATTATGCTGGCTTTCCTTGCTAGTATACTTAGAGGAATTTTCAGAATGGTTATTTTTCAGAAACAAAAACAGTCTTTCATCCGGCAGGGGAATTTTGTGTTTCTTTCCTCTGAAATTTGCAATAAGCATGCAATTGCATTTTCGATTGATATATGATGTACTTTCAATTAGAATAAAACAATATACAAAAATATTTACTCTAAATTCTGCAGAAATAAAAAAGGAAAATGTTTGGAAAAACTCTTACTGGTCTCGAACAAATCAAAACAACATTCTATGACCATATATTTCCTTGCTAAACAGCAAAAGTGACATTAAAAGTAGCATACTACCATGTATTTTCTTTGTAAAACAACAATTACAGAGACCAAAATTATAACACATATTTTAGTCCTCTGGAATGTATATATAATCTAGTTTTATCACGCAATATAGGATGCATTTGATTAAAACAATAAAAAACTTACCAAAATACTTAAATTAGAACAAAACAGTTCAGGAAGAAGTTTATTTTAAATTCTCTCCAAATAACTGCATGGAACTGAACCACCAAATGGAAAATAGTGTCAAACAAACCCATGTAGCATTCTATTGCGATAATGTTTTTGGCTGAACAACAATCAGAAGTAAATAAATCAAGATAACCCATTTTTCAGTTAAACACGCAGATCAACATCAAATTCCACACCTTCCAAAGCTAATGGTTATGGTTAAAGACTGAATCTATGTCAAAATGGAAATAAATACTAACAAGCCATTCATAAGATTTAAATTTAAAACAACAAAATGTGTGAATCTGCCCTGAAACGAAACAATTCTGAGGCTTTATCTTAGCACTAACCAAAGTTAAATCGAAGGGTGTTGATGAGTGCCTTGTTGTCGCTGATTAGCGAAACAGAGGAAATGACAAAGAAACTTAAAGCTCCAACACCTTTAAGTACACTAAAATGAACGACATTTCTCAAATCCAGAAACAAAAAAACAGTAACGAGAATTCTTGAAGACAGAAAGATACCAGAGATGAAGAAAAAATAAATAAAAGGCGTAGTAAAGGGATTCGTAGTCGCGACCTGCCGATGCAATGCCCAGTCAAAACCATGTAGGGAGAAGCCCTGGTGAACTTCAGAGAGAAATTCAACAGTGGGAAACCTGTGAGTGTCAGAGGTGTCCTAAAGAGCCCACCCATGAAGAAGGCTAATCTACCTTGGCCCAAAGGCTAGTCTACCTTGGTGAATTATTTTATATCAATTCCTTTGATTTTGTCATTGAGAGGCTACTGGTTGAGCGTTCCGGGGCTTAAATGTTTTTTTTAAGCTTTTTACCACAAACCTGACACAAGATTACCTCTATATGGAAGTAAGGGCGTAAGGCGTAGAACATAAGGGAGCTGCGAAGATGCTTGCTCGACCAAAGCAAGAGCAAGGAACTTGGGTGAAAAAAAACATATTGATTCGAGGCCAACCCCTTCAAAGGAAACTCTGCTTATGAATCAATCTACTTGTCCAATGATCATGAAAAATTACCAAAATATATATTTTGTGTCGGCCGGAATAAGGATAAGAAGAACTGAGAGAAAGTTAGAATAATTACGAGAGGATAAGAAGAACCGAGAGAAAGTTAGAAGAATCACAAGTTCAAATGACCACAAATTCATAGGCATTTCTCCGCATTAGAAATTTTTTTTATTGTGTTTGTTTTAAAACTAGAGGCATGGTCTCTTCTACTATTGCTTTAGTTCTTGTGGAAAATAGACACTGAAATTCAGTTATCTGTAATGGTACTGGGATTTTACTATCGCTTTAGTTCCTGTGGAAAATAGACCCACACTGAAATTCAGTTCTGTATTGGTACCGGGTAGCTACTGGGAAGTAGATTTACAATAAGAAACAAAATTACAATACATATTTAAGTGCACATTGCCAGTACTCAGAGAACAACATAAATGGGTAGCTATTGGGAAATAGATTTACAATAATAAACAAAATTACGATACATATTTAAGTGAACATAGCTAGTACTCAGAGAACAACATAAATAAAAATACGGAACAGAACTGCTGACAGAACAAAATTTTACTGGCTATTCTGTGAAGGTGGAAGGTGGGCAGCGAGATTGAATTGGCAGGCGCTGAAACAGAACAAAAGCAGTTGAGGGCGAACATATGAAGACCGAGCTAATATGAATGCATTTAAGCACAGCCGTTGCTGTCAGGTTTCAGCATTAAGGAGACGCATGGCGAGCTGTAATGAGGGAGCATTCACGACGAACCAGACGACCATATTTAACGCTACAACAAGCGAACATTGATTCCATATCTCAGCGATTTCTCGGATTTTGGAAGTGTGAGCTGGTAAGAGGTTGAGAGGCGTTGCTGTCACATTTCAGCATTATCTCAGCATTAACGAGACGTATGCTGTGTTGCAATGAGGGAGCAAGCGTCTAATCAACATAATATTCTCCATATCTCAGCAATTAATTTGGAGAGTGTGAGCTGGTAAATCGTGAAACTCTGAGGTGGAAGAGTCAGCAATTGAAACTGTGAGCTGGTATATCTCAGCAATTAATTTGCAGAGTGCGAGCTGGTAAATCGTGAAACTATGAGGTGGAAGAGTCAGCAATTGAAACTATATAATATTCTCCATATCTCAACAATTAATTTGGAGAGTGCGAGCTGGTAAATTGTGAAACTGTGAGGTGGAAGAGTCAGCAATCGAAACTATGAGCTGGTATATCTCAGCAATTAATTTGCAGAGTGCGAGCTGGTAAATCGTGAAACTGTGAGGTGGAAGAGTTAGCAATTGAAACTGTGAGGTGGTAAGAGGAGGAGGTGCCAAATGTCAGATTTTTCAGTGGCTGGAAGGGCGATGAGAAAGCCCTCTCATTAGCTCCAGTGAACAATGACATTCAGCCAAAGCCAGCAAAGGGAACGCCTTTCGGCGTAATTAAGTCCCAAAGGACACTTATTTTGGTATACATATTCCATAGGTTGTGTAAGAAAAATTGAATGGAATAGTACAAATGAGGTGATTCCTTCTATTTGATTAAATTTGTTGTTCCTCTATTTTTGGTGCAGGTTCTAAATTATTTATCACAACAACATTACTAATAATATGTGCCAATTTGACATTGCATTTGAGGTAATAACATGTTCTATACTTTCTATTATTTATTGTAACATTGAATCTATATTTCCTTGCTGCATTGTTTTTTAAGATTGATGTCTTGATAATTAACTATTTCTTTATCCCTTTCTTGTATCTGATAGAAAATGAAGCAATAATTTTATGAGATGAGGATCTATATTTTGACATAGGTAGTGTCCTTGTATTAAAGGATAAATATGTACTTTAACAAGGCTTTTACTAGGAAAGAATGGGTTCATTTCAATTAGATGAGTATTTTTTTTTGTAGCTCTAATATCTTGGTCACTCTTAATGGTTTGTTTGTTTGTTGCATTTGGATCATTTTTCCAAGTTTTAAAATTTTGGGTTTATTTTGGTTAAAAATTATGATCTTTTAAATTCTTCTACTTTTTATTTGATGTTTAATTGATCCTTTTGTTAAGGCATGATTTGTTTCATCTTATTTTATTGATTTAAGGGGTTCGGTTAAAGTTAAAGACCTTTGTTGAGTAAACATATATTTTGTTTCTTTTTTTATCATGTTCATTTGATACTGATATGGTATTAGGATTAATATATGCCTTCACTTATTATCTAGGAATTCAATATGTTTTCCATTATTATTATTATTTTCTTTATATATTTTATTATCGAAGTATATGTTTTATTTTATTTTTATTTTTATTTCCTCTCATATTGTGGTGTCACAAAAGAATATTCACCTTTTAGAATCTACTATTTATTTTATATTTTATTTAAAAATACTTATTGTTTGTTAAGAGAGGAAAATGAGCTATGCTTAGTTAAGTGAAGAAAAACATGGTCTATGCACTAGGATCCTATGTGTTCATCATATAAGTCATATTATCATGAGAAGTACATTCATCTAATGCAATTATACTTTGATACCAACACAAAAAGCATCACATGTAATTAGTTGAGAACGATAGATTGTTTAGTGTATTACTATTCTTGAAATGAAAAGCCTCTTGATGATCATTGTTTTGTGAAATATTATTCCAAGTAATGAACATGATTAGACTATTTTTTATATTTGTGTTATATTTTTTAACTCACCCATTGTATATTTTCTAATGTGTTTATGTTACCTTTTTTTTCATCGTGTAGGAAATTAGGTTTCAATGCATATTCATCTTCCATTCATTCTCATTTTTAATTTTGTGCGATTTCAAATAATTTTTACCAAGTCAACATTATTAGAGTTTTTAACTATAGAATAAATTGCAAGAATCACTACAATAGTTATGATCCAAAAGTAGGTGAAAACCCTACATATTATGATGAAATACAATATTTTAAAGTTGTTGGTTTATTTGAACTTGAGGAATTAGAGAAGTATCTACCTTTTAGAAAAGTGATGTATAAGAAAACAAAATAATTTTATGTAAATATTCATGATTTTGATATAGCTATTCATAGACCTTATTTTCATGTGAAGTCTATATAATATGAATTACATAGAATATGGCAAGGTTATCTAGATGCGTAAAGAACAAGTTTGAGCAAAATAATTTATTTGGTTCAACATCACATGCCTTTGGCGGTGCCTTTCCAATTAATTTCCCCTTGGGATGTGATAAGACATTTGTGGTAAAACATAATAAAAACATGAAAAAATATTTTCAATAGTGTATAACAAGAACCTAGAGCAACATTACCTGTGATTTTTCTTTTCCAAAACATGGAAAATTGTATATCATAGTTTTTAAATAAATATTTTTCTTATTATTACATATGTTTCTATACATTGGTAACGAATCACTAATATTTTACAATGTTTTCTAATTTTTTAGAAGATTAATCAATAATTTTCAATACTTTATAACCTAGTGAAAAATTCGCCAATATTTAAGAAAATTTTATAATTTAGTGAAAGATTCACCAAAAAATTATATATGTATATTATATTAATGAAAAAATAGCCTATACATTTTTCTATATACATTGGGGATTCACCCATTTATTTTACATAAAAATTTGGGTGGTCTCTTAAAATTTTCCTTGTTCCTCGCGCGTACCAGAGACACACTGCAGGGGTGTCGAATCGTGTTCACTACTTATTGAGGTGGCTTGTACAAGAAGTGACGTGTTATCATGAGTGTCACGCCAACTAGACACTTAGGCTTTTATTTCTGCATATTTTTTGAGAGACATGATGTCTCAGGATGTAACCGAAACATACATATTTTTTGAACTTATGATGCATGTGGATACAAACACTTGATATATATATATATATATATATATCTATTTTTCTGTATAATTTAGTGAAAGATTTGCCAAAAAATTATATATGTATATTATATTAATGAAAAAATAGCCTATACATTTTTCTATATACATTGGGGATTCACACATTTATTATACATAAAAATTTGTGGGGTTTCTTAAAATTTTCCTTGTTCCTCGCGCATACCAGAGACACACTGTATACATAAAAATTTGGGGGGTTTCTTAAAATTTTCCTTGTTCCTCGTGCATACCAGAGACACACTGCAGGGGTGTCGAACCGTGTCCACTACTTATTGAGGTGGCTTGTATAGGAAGTGACGTGTTATCATGATCGTCACACCGACTAGACACTTAGGATTTTATTTCCGCATATTTTTTGAGAGACATGATGTCTCAGGATGTAACCAAAACATACATATTTTTTGAGCTTATGATGCACGTGGATGCAAACACTTGATATATATATATATATATATATACATCTATTTTTCTGTATGGATCTTGTCATGTGATGATGATGTTTCTACAAATTATGCAAATGTATATCTAATACAATATTGGCTACTGTATCAGTTAATGCATTCATTAGTCTAGGAATATGTTGATATGTGATGTAATCAAAATTTATTTCTAGTAAACGAACACACAAATACAACCTTAAGATGTGAGGATTTATACAAAATAATTCCCATTAAGTTGAAAAACAAGAAGCTGTGAGTCTAGGTTAAGAAGCAATGCACTATATTCAGTGACATTGTTTGTGGTTTGTCCTAGACAGAGACCTTGAAGGTATATCAACTCACTAGCAGGATTATAAATCACCTAGGCTTCATAAGATAGATTCTAGGTACTGCGAGAAGCACCATCCATGAAACCGACATAAGGGGTAATAGACATCTGCACAATAAGAAACGATCCAATAAGAAGGAAAACGCTCGCAAAGCAAACTAAGCAAAAAATGTACAAAAATGAAAAACACCTATGTACAAAAGAAACATGCACGAAAGACTCATGCATATTAATTTTTAAGATGCAACCCATTTCTGGGCTGATCCAGAGGATGACCTTCATAATCAATTAGCTCATAAGCCCCGTTCTGCAAAACACGCTTAACAATGTAGGGCCCATTCCACATGGGTTGGAATTTTCTTGCCCCCAGATTATCATGATCATGGTCGTATAGAGGACGAGGTCTCCTTCTATAAAGGAACGAGGGGAAACTGAAGGGTCAAAATGAGCTTTGACTCGCTTTTTTTGTGCTTCTATGACAAGAGCAGCAAAGTGACGAGTTTCATCCAGCCTCTCTAAATATAGAAGACACTCTTCTTCTGCAAAGGTATTAGACAACAATTCAACAACTATTTTGAGAGAAGGAATTTCACATTCAATCAGAATGGTAGCTTCCATACCATAGAAAAGTTGCAATGGAGTGAATTCGGTCGCATCCTTCACTAATAATGGCTTGAGGGACACCAAACCTAGTAATGACATGATTGAATAGAAACTGGGCAACTGTCTTACCATCAGTTGTAAGTGTAGGCATTGATTCGGCCCATTTTGTGAAGTAGTCCATTGCTATGATAATATAAGCATGCCCCCCGGTCGAGTGAGGGTTACACGTCATAAAGTCAATGCCCCACTTTGCAAAGGGACCAACGGTAATGACAGGGTGAAGATGTGAAGGCGGCGCATGCATCTTGCGTTGATATGTCTGGAAATCATGGCACGTACGAACAACAACAATGCAGTCTTTAAAGATGGTGGGCCAGAAATAGCCAGCACGAAGAATCTTCTATGCGGTAGCATACCCAGACATGTGACCACCACAGGAGCACTGTGGCAATCATTCAGGACCTTTTCAACTTCCTCGAGACTCAAACATCGACAAAGAATGGAATAAACTCCGATGCGGTAGGCAGTATCTCTGACTATGCGACAAGGTTGTGAATGATGGTGGATGTGTCAGCGAGCATACTTCGTCAATTCAGATAGGAAGGTGGATGTATGAAGATAAACAATGATATCATCGTACTAAGGATCTAGGGTGCTAATAAGAAAAAGCGTGTCGTCCAGAATGCATTCCTCGGAACCAGATGGAGCAGAATCAAAAGGGAGAGAGAAAATCAAATCGGCGAAGACCAATGAATTATTCGATTTGGCGGTAGTGAACTCCAAATCGAAATCTTGGAAGATAACAATCCACTTCGAGTATTTTCCCCCGTGAAATTGACAAGTCAATATGTAAGTCACAGGGTTGCAATCCGAAATCACGGTCACTGTGCGCAATAGAATATAGTGATGAAAAATTTTAACAGCTTGAACAACAACCAACACCAACTTCTCGACATGTGCATAGCGTGTCTCGGTATTGATAAGATTGCGACTTAGATAATAAATGACATGCTCGTTACCATCATTGTTGTCTTGTACCAAAACCATGGCAACAGTGCTAAACATAACAGCCAAATAGAGGGAGTAATCGCGATGGTAATTTGGAGGACGCAACATAGGAGCATTGACTAGCAACGTCTTGAGTGAATCAAAAGACTTTTGGGCGATCTCATCCCAAAGGAATGAGATGCGAATCAAAAGACTTTTGGGCGATCTCATCCCAAAGGAATGAGACGCCTTGCATCAGTAATCATGTAAATCCTTTGGCCACTTAAGCATAGTTAGGTATAAAATGGTGCAAGAAGTTAACTTTCCCCTGTAGAGTCTACAGATGATGTAAGGAGGAAGGAGAGGGGAGATTAACAATAGCTTCAAGTTTGAGGGGATCAAGAAAAATTTCGTCTTTGGAAATGATAAACCCTAAGAGTCTACCAGAGTCAACGCAAAAGACACACTTATGCAGATTGAGCTGGATGTTATAGCATCGACAACGAAGAAAAATCTGACGGAGATGATCAAGATGGTATTTAAGCTTAGCCGAATGAGCCGAAAGGTCATCCAGATAAGGCTGAACAATGTACTTGATATCGTGGAAATCATATGAAATTTCTTGCTGAAGTGTGGCCCCAACATTTTTAAGAACGAAAGGGAGCTTCTTATAGGAAAATATACCCCAAGGATAGATAAAGGCAGTCTTGTGTTGATTCGCCGGAAGAATGTTAATCTGGTTGTACCCAGAAAACCTGTCCATAAGGGAAAGCATCTCACTCCCAGCACAATCATCAATGATTTGATCAATAAAAAGAGTGGGATAGTTATCCTTAGGGAAATCACGGTTGATGTCACGGTAGTTGACACAAACCCGAATAATACCCTATTTCTTATCTACAAGAACAATATTAGAAAGCCATTCTGTCAAGGGAATCAAATAGACAAAACCAGCCCGAAGAAGTTTTTCAACTTCACCTTTGATAGCGGCTGCCTTTCTAGGGTGCATAGGACGAAGACGCTAGCGAATAGGCTTTCCACCAATATAAGTAGGAATCTCATGCACCACTATCCTTGGATTGATGTCAGGAATTTATTCGTAAGACCAAGTAAAAACGTCATGAAACTCGTGGAAGAGACTAGTATAGACCTGGATCTCATCAGGAGAATAGGTCACCCCAATATGGATGTTATTGAAAACCCCTGGTTTAGCGAAGATTTTGATAGGCATTGTTTGTGTGATGTTGCCCAAGTTACCTTCCGCAAAGACTTCATGTGTCAAGATGGGCATTTGAAGCAGAGGAGAAGGAACTTGAGAAGCGAACCTCTCGAGACAAGCAGACATGGCCCCAAGGCTAGGCATGAATGAGGAACGATGATGACTGTCATCCCAAGAGGGATCCTCAAGAGACATAGTTTCCATGATGGCCTCATTGGAGGGAAATATCTCTCTTAAGGGATCGGGTGAATCCAAATCGCCGAGATGAGGGGATTGAGAATAAGTGTCAAGAGACATACTCAAAGGAGCATGATAAGGAGGCGGAGGATCCGAAGTTGAAATAAGTTCACAATAATCAATCTCGATCAGAATTAATGGAATTGAATCTCCAAATGAATGAACCTGCTCAGGTGAAGGGATGATCCACATATTATAAGACCTAGAGATCATGTTGACTTGAATAGTGTTAGGTGGAGGAAGAGGAAAAATACCCATGAGGGTGGTATCTTTGAAAAGACCCAGCCCTACGCTCATATAAGGCGTAGGAATTTGATCTACGTATGGAACGTTGAAATCAGAAGATGAAGAAGTGAAGAAAGACAACTAATTGACAGTGATAATATTTCCTTCGTGTGGAAATTGAAAAACACAAAAGAGAGTTGATGGAACACACAGAATGGTGTGAGTCCAACTGCGACCATGGGGAAGATTGTAATTGAGCTTGGCTTCAACTACTTCAACCTCAACGTTAACTATTTTCCCTTCTAAAGTAATCGATAAACTAGCGACAAGACTAAGAGGTTTAGATTCCCTTCCATCAAACGCTTCTAGAGCATTTGGATATGAATTGAGAGTTGGAGACCCAATAGATTTCCAATAGGTAGATGAAATTACGCACGTAGATGCACCCTCATCCACAACCACTCAATGGATATTCAGTCCATTAATCCCAACTTGGATGATCAATGCAAGTTGGTGAGGGAGACGTAGGGTGAAATTCTCCAAATTGAAAGTGATAAGGCTCGAATAAGTGAGATCAACCCCACTGATAGCAGATATCAAAGCATTCCTTTGAGACATACAACTATAAATTAATTCTAATGCAGACATAGCAGATGACACCTAAGCCAAATCCTCAATAATACTATAATGTTGAGCAACACGGGCTTTAGGATTGTAAGAAGAATTATGGAGTACACCTTTGGAAGGTGGTCGTACAATGGGTCAAGTACTAGGCCTTTCAATCTAAAGAGGGTCAGAAGCAAGCGGAGGAGGAGGACCATCAACGATATCTTTCCCCACTGCCTAACGCGGTTCAGTATAATATTTAGATTGAGTAGAAATAGAGAGGAATGCAGGACCGTTCATCATGAAAACCTGAGAGACAAATGGGGCAGAGGACTGAGGTTTCTCTACAAATTGGGTTTGCTGGGATGGAAACGGTTCTTTGAGAACAACCGAAGTGCCTTGGGTGACTTTGAGAAATTGACTCACTTCGTCCCATCGGGGACAGTCCTTGGTGTAGTAATCTTCGTCACAAATCAAGCAAGGCTACTTCAGTTTACGTTGCGAACCATCATCAGCACGAGATTTCTAAGAATCATATTTCGGGGTATCGGTTTTGGCCTTACCTTTACCCTTCTTTTTACCTTAGAATTTTTATCTGCTATATTGGCCTGAACAACATTCACTTCCACATTTTTACCATAATTTGGGGGTGGCTGGGAAGTGGTATCATTGGAAGAAGTAGATTTTTTCTTACCAAGATCTAGAGGAGAATATTTCCGAGAAGTTTGAGACACAGAACCGATGATACCGTCAACAGATGGCATTGCTGGTGCTTTGGAAGTTCTAGGTCGAGGGGCATCAGGCAAGAGTTTATACAACGTGCCAGTTTGAGAGTACACGAGATCAAGGTACTAGACATGAGAAATGACTTATTCCTCAGTAATGCATTCCCCCATAGCAATGTCCTTAGAAATCAAAGCAACGAAGGAGGTAGTGAACCAATTAGTTAGGAGCTGATCAGGAATCTCAAACTTGATCAAATGGTGACGATGCCTCCATTTATGAATATGATCAGAGATATGGGTAGCTCGATCTTGCTTCAAGGATGTGAGGAGGTGCATCCCAGTTTCATACCGAAATGGTAAATGAAAGTGCATTAGAAATGCCATGGCTAAAGAGTTGAAATCTTGGAAGACGCCATGAGATAATTTGATGTACCAGTTGGTAGCAGCACCAGTAAGAGTCCATTGGAAAATACGAGTCGAACAAAATTTTCAACCTAAGATTTAGAGGAACACCAAAGATGTTAAGTCATAACATGCACTTGGGGGTCTTCCCCGGACTTACCCTCAAATTTGGGACAATCACCAGGAATTTTGGTTGGAACTAGAGGCCAATACAGATTATGAAGGATAGGATCATTCGTCAATTTTGACACATCAGGCAGTTCCAACGTAGCAAGGAAAGGTAATTGAGTATTGAAAGGAATTACAGGTCGTTGATAAAGACCAACATTTAGATTCCACCCAGGTTGAGAGAAATTATGCCCCCATATGTTTTGTCCTGGAGGATTTTGTCCATAGGGGTTATAAGCTTGAAAATTCTGCCCATACGTGGGTTGAGGACCAGGATATTGTTCTAAGCATACCACTGAGGTCCTTGCTGAGAAACATATGTATTTTTCTGTGGAATGAAAGCAGTTCCTTGAGGTGCATTATACAAAACCCGAGTTTGACCTGGCGGAAGATACGCAGTGCCTTGAGGAGCACTGTATACCATCTAGGATTGACCTTGAGGGATGTAAGAAACGACTTGGGGCATACTATATACGACCTGAGATTGACCTGGAGGAAGATAAGTGGTGCCTTGAGGTTGAGCGGGTTTTCCCTACAGAGCAAGTGGACCTGGATACTGAGGTTGGACAGGCTATCCCTGTGGAAGAAGTTGGACTGGATACCAAGGGCCACCAGTGTGCCCTTATGGAAAATATTGGCCCGATGGTAGGTACGAGCCAGGTTTCCCCTGAAGACTAGGTTGACCCGGCGTTGGACCATAAGGTTGTCCTTGTTGTACAAAAGTTTTGCCTTGTTGAATGTAAGGTGGATGTTGTTACACAAAAGGTTGTCCCTGTTGCAGATAGATTTTCCCCCGAGGGACATAAGATGCACCCTGTTGAACATGAGATTGACCAACAGGACCAAAGGGTTATCCTTATTGGGCCGAAGGTTGTCCCTGTGAACTGGAGGGTTGTCCCTGTAAGGGTTGTCCTTTTGAACCAGAGGGTTTTCCATGTTGGTAAGTGAACTGATTGGGATCAATCGAAGGAAAATAGATGGGGTTACTATACGCATCGTAATGATGCAGAGGATTACCAGAAGTTGCTAACTGCTGAGAACCCTGAGGGGTAGAACTCTGCTGCTGAGGTCCCGAGAGGTAGAATACTGTTGTTGAATGGCCAACATATACTCATCGAATGTATAACCGCTAGGAAAGGAAGTAGAAATCATAGGTGCACTATACGCAGGTGGTATTTCCACAACGCGAGGCTATGATCCACTCACAGCAGGCCTAACAGGTATTGTGGGATTGATAAAGATAGACCTACGAACATTAGAAGGCCTTGATGATGATGAAGTCATACTAACAACTGATTCAGATGAAGCCACACAGACAGTGGGTCGGACTGGAACATAGGTTACAATCATTGATGTCATAGGAGTCTAGGGTGATTCCCTCAATACTGATACAATTGATCTTGCAGAGGGAGTTGATGTATCGGACCATATTGGATTTTGATGCAACAATGCAACGCTAGAAATAATCTGACCCAAAGTTTGATAACCACGTGGGAGAGACACCAGTTGTGAGGAGGGTTGACTTGACACATAAGGAAATTTATCTCGAGGGAGCTGATGATATTCTATAGAAACATATAGCTCTTCAATACTAATGGGATTCGAAGAATACATGTCGAACGAAGCCACTTGGTCGTCGAAAAGATGACGAGCGGTAGAAAGTAAAGGAGTAGCTAATAAAGATGGTTCCAAAGTAAGAGGAGGGAATTCTTCCTCGCTCCCAAAACCAGACCAAGCATCCTGAGGTTGCAAATTGATATCAAATGGCTCCTCAAGAGGATATCAGGTAGTGAGAGGTAAGATACTTGGAAGGATAGATTGCCAGAAATCGACAGACCTAGTGGGTTGAGATGCTTCCGAAGAAACATTAGGAGAAGGATCACCACTAGGAGGTGATGAAGAGGATGACGAAACTGGTGGTTCTATCACCATGACTGTGTTTCAAAACATAAAGGAAATGTGATAGCCTATTCGAGGCTTCAAGATCAAACACTAAGGAACTACAAAAAAAAATCCAAGAAAATATCTTTAACGGGCATGTGATCGTAGGCAATTTATTTTACGACATTGAAACAAAACTCTGTTGTTTCATGTTTTAAGAGTCGAGAAACAGGAAAAAGATGACTCTAGTCACTTTCGGATTGAACGAGCATGAAAGGAAAAGTGATCAATGATATTTTCAATTTTAGAGAGTCATGAAAAGACCAAAATGACTAATCAGGTAATCTAGGAAAGAGGGCGTACCAAGTTTCCGTGAACTGCAATATACACCTTGGTGACAAAATGAAAGAAAAATAACCAAGGACTTGACGTACGTGCATGCAGTCTCCCCGAATGTTGTGTTCAGTGTATCATGGTTATCGGGTGGTAGACTTGGCTTCCTATGGATAAAGGATTGCAACCTATGAGGGTCTCCCTTTATATACGCGACGGTATGGGGAGCACAAGTCTGTGCTAGTGTTGTCTAATGCCAGATGGTGAATGACAACTACTAGGTTTATCAATGCTGGAACACGTCACTAGCCTAGACCTCTAAAATATGTGCATTAGGTTTCAATGATTTCTTAGGTTGATTGAATTCATTTTAAGGTTGATATTGAATTAATGTTGCGATTTCAAGGCCCTACCGAATGTGATCTCAAATTCTTAATGCAAACTATGGAAAAGAAAATCATTTCCATTCAATGAACACTAACTAAGAGAAGGATAGGAATATATGACATAGTAGCAATCAATTGAAGCATAAGAATAATTTCACTAATGCATATAATACAACCAAATCATACAACGAAAACTCTTTCCTAGTTCACTAATAGCTACTAATGAAAAAAAACATTTTCATTTTCAACTTAAGCAAAAGAATGCAAATTTTGTATTTTTAGATGAATGAGAAGCACAATGCACTATTACACTAAAAAGAAAAATAAACACTAGTTTTGAGCACTCCGAATGTAACGATCTAAAACAAAGAGACCAACGCAATACAAACATAGAATGCAGTCAAAACAAGGATGCACTCTTCCAAGAAAACAAAGGGCTTTCGAATCGATTCAACGAGCAATCTAATCTATACTCAAAGTGATGACTGAAGAGCTAAACGAAAACAAAGGTGATCATTCAACAAACCAAAGACATGAAGAACCGAAAGAAAGATTAAAACAATCAGTCAACAAATTGAAATGACAAAGATCAAAGTGACTCGAATTCAACTCAGAAGGCTTAGTGAGGAGAGGGCCGAAAAAATGACACAAGGCACCTAGAAACCCTAGGGCAAAAAACTCCACTGATAAGATGATAGACAAACAATTGAGAAGATCGAGACTACAGAGTCAAAACAATCTCAGTAGACCAATTTCAAGGTGAAAATCCAATCTAGAGATAAGAAACATTGAAAAAACTCAGAAAAGAGGCCGAAACTCAATCCTACAGGATTCAACAACACTATTTAGCTACAATCCACGCTAAACAGGGGTTGTGCACCTGTGAGAAAAGAAACATGCGCCAATCAGCGCGACTGTTCAAGGAAAATCAGCACTGAGATAGAAAAATATGGGAAAAAATAAAAATCACTGAGCAGAAGTCAGACTTGACACTCTGGGACTGAAAAGAAAGGTTGAAAACAGTCGGACAGGTCAAACAAAGCAGAAAAAAGATGAAACGACCAAATTTGACTCGACACGAAAAATTCTAGAGGAGCAACGAGAGACAACAAACACACATCTTCTCCCCAACAGAGTCACCAACTTGTTGTGCAAGTAAATCCCCTCTGCGGACAGAGGCAATCCATCTAGCCCTAGGGTGGGTCTAGCAGCAAGAGGACATGCTAATGCGTCGATTCCTAGTTTATGAATGAAGATGAGTCGGGATAGATGTCCTACCTTTGTTCCAACATAGTTGTTGTAGCTGTGGCAACAATCTCCTGATCTTCATCCTGACACGTCGCAGTGCTTCAACGGCATTACTCAGGTGCCTATACAAAGATCATAGAATGATGACAACATACGAAACAATACTTGTAGTCATAACTATTTAATTGGTCAAGGAGAACTAAACGTATTGCACAAGATTAAGCATATCAAACACAAAACGGGAACCAAACATCAGTCATGTATTAATAAGAAGAGAGAAAGAGTTTACAACGAAAAGAGCCTTGACGTTGCAACCTCCTTCAGTAGGTCCAGTCAAAATTCATCTCAAGCATTCGTTGGGGAATTAGACTTGGAGAGGCAATAAGCCTAGACTCTCTCTTCACAATGGGTCTCTCTCTGCTCTATCTCACACCAGCTATATCATACTGTTTATCTATTCAACCATTTCAGCTACCTGCAACTATGTGAGAGAGATATATTTATAGGAGAGGAAGAGGAGGTTGGGATCCATCATATGGTGGAAGGGAGGCCTTATCCTTTGGGAGGTTGCTCAAATTTAGGAAACAAGAAGCCAGAGGAAGATGTTAGACGTTATTCAGTCGAACAAACCATGCTGAATCCACTCACGAAGTGGTTGGGAATTGAAACTTCGCTTCTATTTTAAAAAACTTTCCAAAAACAGCTTGGCACAGGCAGTCCACTGAGACAGAGCGCCAATGGGCGCAAGGCCAATGCTAATTTCTCTATGAGCACGAGGCCATAACTGCCTGCCAGCGTCGACCCAAAGTCATATTTTTTTGAGAGTCTGCTCCAGGAATAGTCAACAGAGGAAATGTTCTTCTCATGGAAAGGGATGCAATGACACTTTTTGCAAGGCATGAAAATACAAAGAAGTCACAGAAATGGTCCTCCGATGTTTGGGATGGGGATTGCAGGGATGGTGACAAAATGCTGTGTAACGGAAATTTGCTTGCAAACATCTCTTGGTTCTTAACCAAGAGACTATACAATAAAGACATTTGGGTGATGGTGACTTTTATGAATTTTTTTTTTAGAGATTGGAAGGATTGACAAACCATATATCAAAATTAAATCTTGGTCTTACAAATATAATTGTGCTAGAAAAAGTTTAGAGCTCAATCTTAAAACACCTTTTTCTTAAGCTTGGCCTTCTATGACTACTAAATTGGTGGAAATATTGGATATGGAACCAAAGAAAATGTTTTCTAAAGTACAATTGAGTTAATGGCTACAAATGGTTTTGGCATTGACCTAAGAAAAAGGGAAACATCTAGAGAATAAAATCTAAGGAGAAGATTTGTCTCTAATATTTGAAATCCATCTAACATTGACACTTACAACCCAAAAATCCCTACTTCAATTTGTATTAAACCCATCTAAATTAGAAGTTACAATCCAAAATTTCCTACTTTGATTGGTCTTTAACACATGATGACTTAGTCATAGGGAAATTCTTGAACACCTAGTGATTCTACACCTTGAAAGTCAACTATATGGCAAGAATTAAATCTGGAAGCACTTGTTCCAACTTTGAAAATATGCTCATTTTAAGCTTTGTCCCTCATTTCTCTCATATAATATTCCATAGAAGATTTCCCTATTGGGATATTCTCTCCCCTGGGCCATATATTTTCACACAACACAATAATATATGAGAATTGGTATTTTATATCATCTATGGAACACAAGAAATATATGTGTATCAACTCGTTCTTAGCATAGTGCCTATGCACTTAGCAAGAGGGTTCTCTCATTTGTGCACATTTGAATATGCATATACAAGTGCAAATGTGGAGGGGGAGATGGAAATAATCCACCTACATGAGCTAATGGGCTACTATACAATGAAAAATGAACAAAGTGACACCTCAAGGACATTCTCTTGCCCACTCTACGCACTCTCAACCTTCAAGAAATGAAATCAACATAAAGAAAGTCAAGTTGCAAGAGAATGTTAAGAAAAGAAAAGGCATTGGCTGCCAATAAGAGCCCTAAAGTGGTCTATCACTTTGACAAATTTCCGACTATTCCTTTGGCCATCATGATGAACCCACGCATGACAATGATGGATAAGTGATCCTAAGCCCAAAACTAAAGGTTTTGGGCCTCCTTCCAAGGATGAAGGCTCTCCTCCTCGAATGGGTTTAATTATCGCAAAATCATGGTCTATCCATTGACTCTTTCCCAATGACCTGGTTATTTATATGTTTTTTTCTTTATGATTTGGGCTTTGTGGCACTTTAGTTTTGAACACCTTGCATGGTTTGTTTTAACTATATAGGATTTTACCCTTAAAAATATAGCTCGTGGTAGTTGCCTCACCACCCTTTTTATTTGTAAATTAGATGTCAATGGAAATTTGAAGCATTTTATCCAAATCCAGAATGCTAAAATATAAAGGCCATCATATCATCAACTCAAGTAATTGCTCCAACTTCATGGGACCTTGGGAAAAAATCAATGAAAGCTCATCTGAATATCCTACAAAAAGACCTTGGAAGGAATAGCTACATGTATCTGTCCCTTTTGATTCACATCCACAATAAATAAAGTTTTCATGGCCCCTTTTAAGTTCTAAATTACTTTTGGGTTCTACAAATATTCAAAAAATAGTCTAATGAGAAGATGCATGAAAACCAAAATACTAATTATTTTGTCAGCTCAACCTAGAGAAACAAATAAGGGTTTTAGAATTAAATCATAAACAACTGACCTTCCCTTCCATGATTTCTACACATTAGTTGGAAGTACCCAAATCAATACCAGTCACATCATTCCCAACAGACTTTGATGTGTAAGCCCTAACAACCATTGGTGAAAATTTTAAAAATAAATGCAGTAAGGCCATCTAATTCTTAATTTCTGGAAATGAATCAAGCAATGAAATCCTACCACAAAGGAAGGTTATTGTATAAACCTAGAATGTGTTGATGTATTTGGCCATCTCTATATGAGAGGTGACTCAGGGCATGACATGTACGTGCTATAGAAGCCATGAAAAAGCATTGCATCACATTGTGAATGACAACCCAAAATAATCACATTAAGGAAAAGTAAGGCAGTAGACCCACCTAACCCCAAAGCAACTTTTTCAATGTATTTTAGACTAACATTTTTATATTGTCAAAATGTTAGGGAAAAAATAAAAACCTTAATAAGTATACACAACTCTACATCGAAAATAAAGAATCCATGGAAATATATATCATCCTATGCTAAAAATCTCCATTACACACACTGAAGAACCACTATAATCTAATATTGATTCCTCTTAGTAATTGAAGTGACTCTCAAAATAAACGCAAAACACTAGCATGTTGATTATAAAACCAAATTATCTGAGAAACGGTGTGTGGATAATTGTTTACTACACACCTGTACAATGATATGCTTCCAACTTATGCAGGTATATCAACAAAAGAGGCAAAAATACTCCATCTTAGTTGGTGAACATTAAAGCTTCAATGTGTACATGATTTGGAGAAAAGCATACCTAATAAGGTTCTTGTCTGGTTATAGCAATTGGGCTCTGCACAATAGGCATCTCATCTATCCAGGAAAGGAAGCCAAAGGGTGTGTCTATGTTACCAGGGAGAAGTTTCATATGATTTGTGGTTATATTGATAGTGTAGCTCTATTTCTGGTTTGCCTCAGTAAAGACCAAATTTCTTGGCTTGATAGTCATAGTCATGACTCACACCTCCCCTTGGAGGAATGACCTTGACTTTGTAGACAGACCAAGGAGGGCGTACATTAACGATAATTGTAAAGAAGATATTTGAGTGCTTCTTGGGTTGATTGAGATGAAAAAATGTAGAGAATGAAGGATAGTTGAGATTACCATGACTTATTCTTCGTGTTGGGCACTGGGCAAGATTTTAGGTGATAATCTAAATGGATTTTGTGGTATAATTAAGGCTACACATATAAAATTAAAAAGATAATGGATGAAAAATGATACCATGAAAAAAAAAAGTGGAAAGACTAAACAAATGAATAATGCTACCATGAGAAAACAAAACAAATAAAGAGTCACTATTGCAACTGTTACCAATATGACATCATGGGAAACCTTCCCTTGTATTTTAGTACAAATAAATTTAACTTTACACACTTCAACCTACATGAAAAACTCAACTTTCCTTATATGTCAACATTTCATTAAAATCCATCTCTGGTTAGATGTAATCAGTATAAGAAGACATATTTAAAGATTGGGAGAAAAAAACATCATCTAGAGGGATTATAAATTGATTAAGATATCATGATATCAACCTTGGATTTTCCATAAGATGGTGGAGAAACATATTTTATGTATCAATACTTCATAGGTAAATATATTTTATAGATATAAATATATGAGGTAAGGCATTAACAATTACTACCATATTTTAGTGCAATGTCAGATCGTGCTCAAGGATGTTGTGCCTCATGTCCCGAGGTGTTAACTTTATCATTCTGGTCTAAAATTTTTCTCTTTCCTTGTCTCCAATAGGAAAATGGAATGGATCAATCCAACCCCAAAGCACCTAATGCAATGCTAACAATGGCTTCAAGTAGATCTAATTGATACTCCAATGTACTCAATTTGTCATTCAGTGCTGCTAACTTGCTTTTAGTTGAAGCCTCTGAACAAAGGGTGAATTTCAAATAAAATTTTGTCATAAAATTACACAACAAAAAAATAAAAACTACTATATATCTAACAATTCCAAATGAGTTTTTTATTCTCATAACTCGGTGCTGGAAAAATTATGGAGAACCCATTTATATAATACTCTTATTATTGCACTGAGAAAAACGAGGTTCTCAACAGTCCAAGATAAGGAAGGGGATATATCAACACATTATGTGTTTGTATGTGAAATGATTTAGTGTGTGGAAAATGGAAACAAGAAAATCCTGATTTGATTTTCCCTTGAATCAAATTAAAAGAAAATTGTAATTCCACATCACAACACAACAAGAAAGTGTTAACTAAGTTATTTTGACTTAGTTAATTTCATTTGAGGTCCAAACTAGAGTAATGTAGAGTGTATCCTACTTTTTAGGAGCCTAGGTTGAGTTTAACTTGAGTTGTAATAATTTAATTTAGTTAAACTGAGTTAAAGTCAATTAAATCGAGTTAAAGTTAGTTAAACTAGTTCCATTTGTTGGAGGAACTAGTGGGAGGTCTAGTAGTGGGGTGTGCACTTAGTGATCAACCAGCTAAATCATAAATCAACCATAATTAACTCATGCTTTCATGAAATATGAGTTACCCAGTTGAGATCGAAGTTCAAGGGAAATGTACTATCAATTGTGTAATTATCTGAGTTGTACAGGTGGTGCATGCAGTCAGAGAAGGGCCTATAGGGATTGCACAATTTAGGATGGGGATTTACCTAATTAATAGAGGGCCAATTCCCAAGGAAATAATGCAAGGAAATAGGATCTTGGAAGGAAATAAAATTGGTTAAGTATTAGCCAGAGTCAACTTGTGAGGCAGTGAGATAGATTATACTTGTCCAAAGATTGTTCAAGCTTAAACAAGCATTGCATTTCTTCTATATTTTATGATTAATGGAATACAGATAGGAAGGGTTTTTTTTTAGTGGCTATCTCCTAGAGATATCCCCGCGTTATGTGCATTGATTGATTCATGTTGCATGCTTTTGATATTTATTCTCAATCGTGAATTTCTTTACGCAAATGAGTATAGTAGATTCAATTATTTTGTTTTATAAAATTTCGTTAGAAATTTTAATCTACAAAGGAATTTGTACATAGTGAATCCAGATGACGAATTATGTGAATTGAATATAGAAACTAATACATACCCATCTAAACCGGTGTGTGATATACACATTGAGGTTGCGAACCTTCCAGGTACATAATGCACATCTGAGTTCACACAAATTAGAAATATATAATATATTGAAATTCAAGAGATATGTAATCAAGAACTCCACGACCTTTAGGTGCATAAAAGGGGGGTATAGAAGGGTATGTTTTATTTCTCGGAACTAAGAGGAAGACCATATTTGAGATTATCATAGAATGTTGTCATATATAAACTAAGACAAATATGGGACTGTTTAAAAGTATGCCTACTCATTGGAAAATATAGGTTTTCTTATTTACAGTGCACGTGATTTCTACAGATCCATTGCATAATTTCATTCATAGATAAAAGTTATTAGTAAATTTAATATTAAACATATGAAACCAAGATCCATTCTAATCCATATGCATCCTAAAACAAATCCCCAAATTTTCATAGCTAAAAGTGTGAGATAATAATAGAAACCCACGTACGAAATTGTAGCAAAAATTCAAAAAGACAATAATAGAAACCCACATACAAAATTATAGCAGAAATTCGAAAAGACAACAAGCATTGAGATCCAGGGAAGAGGATAAATCCCGATTTTCTCAATCCGCTTGTACTTCTATGCCCACATTAAATGCGTTGGCAATGCCCCCGATTTTTGCCATTCTGCTTCTTTTCTTAATCATTGATGGTAGAGATAGTCCCTAATCAGTGAAATTGCTAGAAATCAGGGGCGATTGGGAGTAAATACCACTTGAAAACATATTTCAAGGCGAATCAAGGGCTTGAAATGAAATTAGAAGAGGCAAAATTGTCTTTTATGTAGCTTATTTTTTCTAATATTGGTGGCTAAAATACATTATTTACTTAATTCTAAAATAATTTTTGGGAAACTATAGAAAAGGGGTGTAATATAAAAAATTATTCCCTTCAAAATATAAAACCCCTTAAATTTCACCCATGGGCTAAGATTCACCCGTAAAATTTTCTATGGAAATTTGTTTTTGCACATGCGTAGAAGAGGGAAAATGCCGCCACTTACCAATTTTTTTTTATGCTTGGCTAAAGGTTATCTAATAAACAAATTACAATTTTCCTTGAGATTTTCTCCATATTCCCTTGTCATATGTATTTCTCTTGGGTTTTTCCCCCATTCTAGTATTTAAATGAGCCACTGGCTCCATTGTACTCATGAAAAAAACGAGTTGTTATGCTTGGGGAGATTATTGTGCCTTGTACACTTGCAATTTTATGAAATAACAAGACTTTGGGGTTCATATGTGGTCTCTTGCTTCCATATTCATGGTATGATTTATGATTATGTGCTTATGTTATACTTGCAATACATTTTATTTTTCGTTTCGATTAGCTTCATTGATTTACTAGTGTCTAGCTACCTTGCGCTAGTATTTGGATTAGAGAGTTATTCTAGAATTGAAAATTTTAGTTACTTTTTGGTTGAATTTATAAGATTTCCTTTTCATTATATTATCTAATTTCAAATGGAACTAACGAATTGTTTTGAGGTTGTGTAGATTTGTTTTTCTAAATTACATCTCAAGCATGAGGGGACATCCTATGTTGGATTATCCCACTCTTGAGGATAAAGGTGAAGCACCCACATATTTTTTTTTCCTCAAGTCTCATCATTTGGATTAATGTGCAAGGATCTCCCAAGACTTGACTTGTGGCAACTATCTACCTTCAAAAATATTTTTGCCAAAACTTATTTCGAGCTTCCATTGATATATATCAGCTAGCATAAAGCATATTTATGATTAGGATAGTAGAGGAACTATACTCTAATCCTTGATATAGTTTCTTTGTAACTACCCCCTCCCACATTTACCCAATTTCACTGGCCTGCCAGGGTAAACATGTGATAAAGAGTTGCTATGACATGAACCAATATCTAAGCTTAAGTTATGGAAGTGGGGTTGACAACTGAAAACTCATTGACATCCCTCAAGGCTTACATGACACTAAGTTGTTAGATAAACTTGACTTGGGGAAAAGAGTCAAATTGACCAGGTTAAACTGTAGTGGTTTTGGGCACATGGTATAGTGTACCCATGGTATTGCATGTGATGGAGCCTATAAAAGGTTGGGAATACTTTATTTTAATGTAGGCCAGGGAGGTGAGCGGTGAAGGCTCACATGGATGGGTTGGCCGGGGTTTTGGCCAAGGCTAATGAAATTTCATTAGGGTGGGTTTTCTCCAAAGTTGGGGTTTTCCCCGATTACATATTGTGTGTATTCTTTATGTCTTGTGTTGCTGGTTATTTTTCCTCTCGGAACATTTTGGTAATAGTTTATCTCTCTCCAGTAGATTTTTAACAATTGGTATCAGAGCCATTTTGTCTTCAGAAGGACACTTTTGTTGCCAAGGGTTATTTGGTCCAGTGATTGAGGAGATCAAGGCAGATTGTTTGTAGATCTAGAAGTAGGTGATCCATTGGGGTAGATTTTGCGTTGGATCTATGATCATGGATATTTTAAAGTAAAAGAGGAGGTGGCTATGAATCACCTAGACGTAGCAACGACCATTAGGGATAACATGGGAGCATCACCACCAACTTTTCAAGGAATATATTTCTTGGCAACAAGCAAGGGAAAAGTTCTCACTATTTTTCCAAAGATGTATCTAATGGCCCTAATTTCTACTAGGTGTTTTCGATAAGATATATAGTGAGGATTGAAAGGAACCCATGAGGGAGGTATGCAGATTCCCTCGGCTGAAGACATCAAACTGAAATTTATTGCGGAGTCCATGGTGAGAGTGGTTGAACACTAAAAGACAATCACACTTGATAGTGATCAAAGGAGAAGTAAGAATGATGGGTGTAGCATGAATCTGCACCCGTGGTGGGTACGATGGGGATGTTTCCTGGCTTGGTCGAGTATGGGTTTGCTAGAGGGATGGATGAAGGCAAAAATATCTTTCTTTCATGGAGGATGTGGAAATACTGCTAGTGAGGCATGCAATTTGTTGGTGGTTAGAGGCGATGTAGTTGATGTTGAGGTACAAGAACATAGAAACATGGGATTGGATGTGTTGGCAATGTGAGGACCCAAACAACGACTACCGTTTGCGGCAAAGGCATGATCATGGTTTACAAAAATAGCTTTGAAGTAGCACAATGACAAATTTTTAGTGCCCATACAAATTTGGAGAGATGGATCGTGGATCTGTAATTAAAGCGTTGAAGTGATGGCAGGCCAAAGGAGTGAATTTTTTCACCTGTGTTGAAGGTGGCACGAGGAGAAAAAGGAGCACCTAGTCCAGATATGGTGGTGAATCAAATGTTTTATTTTAGGAGTCCTTCCATGAATGATAACAACATGCGTATATGTTGGCAGATTCATGGTTTCTAGATCAAGATGAGATTAATCACGTAGACTAAGCCTGCTCAGGAAATGGAAAGCTAGTGGAGGCTCGTGTGTATAGGTAGGTTTCCATAAACAAAGTGGTGGTCGACGAGATCAAGTGAGTCGATAAGTGAAAACTTGAGGCTGGAAGGAGCATAGTGCTACAATGACAGGGATGGAATTTGGGAAGGTTCAACGTAAGAAATGAGCAACATGGCTGATTGGAAATAACATAAGGTTTCTGAAAAATTCGGAACATTGCAATGGATCAAATGTAAAGTGACTGCTAGGCTCCAAGTGGAAGTGTTGGAAAACCTAGCCAAAGGACCAGTGGAGGAGTTGTGAAATTATTGGTTGAATATGGGAGTCATGCATTTTTTAACAAGACTCCATAAGTGGCTTCCACATTAATGAATATTTAGAGTAGAGATGACTAAGGAAAAACTAGTTTTCGAGGGATTCAATTGCAGAAGAGAGAGGTTGAAAACAAAGAGAGAAATAAAAAAATATATTATTATAATGGAGTCATAAAAGTTTACTGCATGTAAATGGGCATACTGTTGTAAGACTTGGTAAGGCATGCGTACCCTTGGGTAATCACCGGTACAATATGGGTTAGACCTAGGTGATAGGGGTGATGTCAGGTTAACATGTACCCTGGTATAAAACTTTGAGGGGGGGTAAGGAAGAAAGTGACTGGGGGTCATTTTTCAGATTTGGCTGGATTTAGTCAAGGAAACCCCAAGTCAAGGTTTAAGGGGAGGATTGTTAGGTAAACTTGACTTGGGGAAAATAGTCAAATTGACCAGGTTAAATTGTAGTGGTTTTGGGCACATGGTATAATGTACCCATGGTATTAATTCCCATGGTATTGCATGTGATGGAGCCTATAAAAAGCTGGGAATACTTCATTGTAATGTAGTCAAGTGAGGTGAGAAGTGATGGCTCACATGGCGAGGGTTTTGGCGAAGGCTAATGAATTTCATTAGGTTTGGTTTCCCCCCCAGTTGGGGTTTTTCTGTTCCTCTCGGTAAATCTCAGTAATATTTTATCTGTCTACAGTAAGTTTTTAAAAATTGGTATTAGAGCCATTTTGGCTTCAGAAGGACACTTTTGTTTCCAAGGGTTATTTGGCTTGGTGATTAAGGAGATCAATGCAGATTTTTTGTAGATCTAGAAGTATGTGATCCATTGGGGTAGATTTTGTGTTGGATCTATGCTCGTGGATATTTTAAAGTAAAAGAGGAAGTGACTATGAAGAACCTAGACGCAAAAATGACTATTAGAGATAAGATGGGAGCATCACCACCAACTTTTCAAGGCAGAGATGTCATGGCAACAAGCCAAGGAAAAGTGCCCGCTATTTTTCCAAAGATGTATCTAATGGCCCTAATGTATACTAGGCATTTTTGATAAGAAATATTGACAGGATTGAAATGAACCCATGAGGGACGTATGCATATTCACTCAGCCAAACAAATCAAACTAAAATTTATTGCGGAGTCCATGGTGAGAGTAGTCGAACGTTGAAAGACAATCACACTTGCCAGTGATTTAAGGAGAAGTAAGGCTAATGGGTGCAACATATGCACCTGTGGTGGCTACGAAGGGGATTTTTCCTGGCTTGGTCGAGAAACGCCTTGCTGGAGTGACGGAGGAAGGCGCGAATGTGTTGCTTTCGTGAAGGATGTGGAAATACTACCAACAAGGCATGCAATTTGTTGGTGGTCAAAGGCGATGTAGCTGATGCCAAGGAACATGAATGTAGAAACATGGGATTGGGCATGCTGGAAATGTGAGGACCCAAACAATGACTACCATTTGTGGCAAAGGCATGATCATGGTTTACAAAAATAGCTTTGAAGCAGTGGCAACAAATTTTTTTAGTGCCCATACGAATTTGGAGAGTTGGATCGTGGATCTGTAATTAAGGTGTTGAAGTGATGGCAAGATGAAGGAGTGAGGTTTTTCACCTGCGTTGAAGGTGGCATGAGGATTAAAAAAAACACTAATTCCAGATTTGGTGGATAATTGAATGTTTTTTTATTTTTATGTTTATTTTTTAAGATTCCTTGTCGTGAATGATAGAAACATGAGTATATGTTGAAAGATTTGTATTTTCTATCTCAAGATGAGATCAATCACACAGAGTAGGCCTAGTCAGGAAATGGAAATCTAGTGGAGGCTCATATGAAAAGGTAGGTTTCCATAAACAAAGTGATGGTCGATAGGATCAGGTGATTCGATGAGTAAAACCCTGAGGCTAGAAGAAGTGCAGTGCTACAACGACAAGAATGGCTCATGGGAAGGTTCAACGTAAGTGATGAGAAACATGGCCAACTGAAAATAGCATAAGGTTTCTAAAAAAGTCAGAACGTTGCAATGGATCAAATGTAAAGCGACTGTTGGGCTCCGGGTGGCAGTGTTGGAAACCCTAGCCAAAGGACCAATGGAGGAATTGTGAAATTATTGGTTGAAGATGGGAGTGGAGTGTATTTTAGAAAGAATCCATAAGGGCATTCCACAATGTAAAAATTTACCATATCAGAGCGAGATTACAAAATTTCAGATTGGTATAAGAGCGAGGTTACAAAGAACAGGAGAAAAACGGATTTGCAATCATCCCTGTGTGAGTGAGATTTTATTATTATTATTATTATTTATTTTTCCACTATAACACTTCTTTTAGTGAGATACAAAGCATTAAAACACAGGTTCCCACAACAGAGAAACGCGTTCCACATCAAAAACTTACCGAGATTTGTATGCACGCGGGAAGTTTTTCTTTTCCTATGCGTTAGTGGACTAATGTAGGAGATTAGTTTACGCCACCTTATTGAAGCAAGAAAGCATTAGTGACTTCAAAGTCAACCGAGTAAGGATTTTTTGAATACGTAAGATTCTAAAGCCATATGATAAGGTTTTTTTACATAGAGCACTTTTGAAAAGTTTTTTCATATATGCATGCAAGTCTTCAAAAGTGGAAGTCTTAAAAAGGAATTTTTCTTTAAAGATTTTTGAAAAGGAGTATTAAAAAGGGGTTTCTGAAAAGTGATTTTTTGAAAATATTTAAAAGTGGGGAAATTATAATAAGTTTTTTTTTAAAAGGACTTATTATATAAGAACTTTTTTTATATAAAGAATTTTTTTTATATAAAAAATAATAAAATATAGGGTTTTATTATAAGGTTATTTTTTTGAGCTTTGTAAAACATATAAAAAAAATTAGGGTTTCAGAAGTGAATTTTTGTTTGAAGAAAGATGGCTACAAGCAACTTCCAGCCACAACTTCCTTCTTTCATATGGAAGGATTATGATGTGTGGGCCATTAACATGGAGACTTTGTTAAAGCACATGATGTTTGGGATCATGTCAAGTTTGGGTTTGTAGAATCTCAAGATGATGTAGAGGAACACACCCTTAGTAATGAAGAGAGAGAAAAATGGAAGAAAGACAAGAGGAAGAATCTACAAGCGTTGCTTCTTATCTAGCAGGGAGTGTACCGAGCAGTGTTCCAGAATATAATGATCACGTCTTCAACAAAGGAGGCATGGGAAATCTTGGCAACAAGATATCAAGGTATGGAAAAAGTCAATATTGTTAAATTGTAGAATACTAGGAGAGATTTCAAAATTCTGCAGATAAAGGAGACAGAGGACATTGATTCCTTCATAAATAGGGTCATGTCTGTCGTCAATCAGTTAAAAATTTATGGTGAAGACATTAAAAATTGAACAATGATTGAGAAGGTCCTTAGATATTTGTCTACAAAGTTTGATGTTGTGGTAGCAGCCATAGAAGAAGCAAAGGATTTGGAAAAACTGGCAGTTGATGAGCTGATGGGATCACTTCTATCGCATGAGGCAAGGATAGATAGAAATAAGGATTTGATTTTAGAAACTACCTTCAAAATTCAAGTTTATATTTCAAGAGATCGAGGCAGAGGTTGATCGAGAGGCAGAGGACGAGGCGACAACTATGGTGGTCAAAGAGATGGCCAAGAAGAGCATGAGCATCAAAGTGGAAGCAACAACAACAAAAGCTTTCACAACAATCAAAGGTTTGACAAATCAAAGGTGAAATGTTATTATTACAATAAATTTGGTCATTATGCTCGTGATTTTAGGAAGAAGATAGCTGATCAAGGAAATTAGAGAGCTAATGTTGTACAGATAATACTAACTCCATGTTCTTAGCATGCAACATCATGCATGAACCATCTGATAAGGTCTGGCTATTAGACAATGGTTGCAGTAACCACATGATAGGTAACAAGAATTTGGTTGCAAATTTTTAATTTTTGAGCCACAACTCATTGTTTCGTGTGTCAAATAATTGTGTTATTTGTGTGTTTGAATCCTCTGTCTATCCAACAAATTGGTATTAGAGCAAGGTTACAAAGAACGGGAGAAAAACGGATCAGCAATCATCCATGTGTGCGAGTGAGATTTTATTTTTTATTTTTATTTTTTTTTTCCACTTATTTCCTCTATAACACATCTTGTAGTGAGATAAAGAGCGTTAAAATGCGGATTCCCACAGTAGAGAAACATGTTACACATAAAAAATTACTGAGTTTTGCATGCATGCGGGAATTTTTTCTTTTCCTATGCGTTAGTGTACTAATGCGGGAGATTAGTTCACATTGCCTTATTGAAGCAAGAAAGCATTAGTGACTTCAAATTCAAACGAGTAAGGCGTTTTTGAATATGTAAGATTCTAAAGCCATATGATAATATTTTTTACATAAATCACTTTTGAAATTTTTTTTCATATATGCACGTGAGTCTTCAAAAGTGAAAGTCTTAGAAAGGAATTTTTCTTTAAATATTTTTGAAAAGGAGTATTAAAAAGGGGTTTTTGAAAAGTGATTTTTTGAAAATATTTAGAAGTGGGGAGATTATAATAAGTTTTTTTTTAAAAGGAATTATTATATAAGATTTTTTTATATAAAGATTTTTTTTATATAAAAAATAATAAAACCTAGGGTTTTATTATAAGGTTATTTTTTTTAGCTTTGCAAAGCATATCAAAAAGAAAATCAGGGTTTCAGAAATTAATTTTTGTTTGAAGAAATATGGCTACAAGCAGCTTCTAGCCACAACTTCCTTTTTTCACAGGGAAGGATTATGATGTGTGGGCCATTAAGATGGAGACCTTGTTAAAAGCACATGATGTTTGGGATCATGTCAAATTTGGGTTTGTAGAACCTCAGGATGATGCAGAAGAACGAGCCTTAAGTAATGCAGAGAGAGAACAATGGAATGAATACAAGAGGAAGAATGCACACACGTTTCTTCTTATCTAATAGGGAGTGGACCGAGCAGTGTTCCAGAAGATAATGATCACATCTTCAACAAAGGAGGCATGGGAAACCTTGGCGACAAGCTATCAAGGTATGGAAAAAGTCAATATTGTTAAATTGCAAAATACTAGGAGAGATTTTGAAATTCTGCAGATGAAGGAGACAAAGGAAATTGATTCTTTCATGAATAGGGTCATGTCTGTCGTCAATTAGTTAAAAATTTATGGTGAAGACATTAAAAATCAAACAGTGATTGAGAAGGTCCTTAGATCTTTATCTACAAAGTTCGATGTTGTGCTAGAAGCCATAGAAGAAGCAAAGGATTTGGAAAAACTGACAGTTGATGAGTTAATGGGATCACTTCTATCGCATGAGGCAATGATAGACAAAAATAAGGATTCCAGTTTAGAAACTGCTTTCAAAAGTCAAGTTTCTATTTCAATATGTTGAGGAAGAGGTCGATTGAGAGGCAGAGGAAAAGGCGACATCTATGGTGGTCAGAGAGATGGCCAAGAAGAGCATGAGCATCAAAGTGGAAGCAACAACATCATAATTCACTACAATCAAAGGTTTTACAAATCAAAGGTCAAATGTTATTATTGCAATAAATTTGGTCATTATGCTCGTCATTGTAGGAATAAGATATCTGATCAAGTAAATCAAAGAGCTAATGCTAGTACAGAGAATAATAACTCCATGTTCCTAGCATGCAACACCATGCATGAACCATCTGATAAGGTCTGGCTATTAGATAGTGGTCGCAGTAACCACATGACAGGCAACAAGAATTTTGCTGCAAATTTGGATGAATCTGTGAAGACAAAGGTAAATTTGGGGACTGACAAGACTATGGATGTAGATGGCAAAGGAGTGGTCAACCTTGTGACTAAGCAAGGGGAGCCAAATATAATATCAGAGGTATATTATGTCCCTGGACTCAAACACAATTTGATAAGTGTTGGTTAATTGATGCAGAAAGGATACAAATTTATCTTTTAGGGGCAACAGTGTGTTATTTATGACAAATCCCGAAGCAAGAAGCTGATATAAAAGGTGCAGATGACAAGGAACAAACTCTTTCCTCTAATTATGAACTACAATGATCAGGTTAGTTCTTTTACAGCTGCATGTTTTAATGATTACTGGTTATGGCATTTTCAATTTGGACAATTGCATTTTTCTGGTTTAAGATTGTTGCATCAGAAACAAATGGTCAGAGGTTTAACTCCCATCAAAGAACCTGCTAGAACTTGTGAGTGTTGCATCTTGGCAAAGCAACATTGTGAAAGTTTTTCGAAAGGAGTTTCATACAGAGAAAAGAAACCACTTGAGTTGTGTTATAGGTCAATTTGGGCATCATTCCCAATGACCTGGTTAACTGGGCATCATCTCCAGGACCAATGACTAAGGGTCTATCATTTCCTATCATTTCAAGTTGCCACATGCCCTAAGGCAAAAACAAGACAAATCAAGCATGAATTTCATCAAGCAAAGGTTTCCAAGGTATTGAAGTTTATTATATAGCATATGAGAGCTCACCAATGTTGCCTCTAAGGGGACTAAGTGCATTTCATATGTAGGTAGCCCCATGCAAGGTTGCTCTGCAAAGAACTTCCCGACATTCACAGGTGCGTTGGTCACATTGGGAGCGAAATTCTCATTGTTCCAGAATCTCCACTTGGCCAGTGCCTTCTAGAAGAGTTCACATGTGTCAAGCTTCGAATCCAAGTGTCCATTTGACATCTAAAATATTGGGAACATGTATTTCCTATTATTGGAAAGTCATTGATTGCAAAACAACCTTCAGCTCCTCTATAAAGTGAGCACAAATTTGAGTGCCTGGAAGGGAAGAATTTGAGTAGAGAAATGATAGTGGATTTTCAATTGAGAGTTAGATTTCTGTAACAGCTGCTGGAGAGATTTATACTGTGATGAGGCTGAGGATCGTTGTTGGAGATGGTGACTTCAAATCAGTCATTGGGTTGTAACCTCTCCTTCTATCATCAATAAAGAATACAACTTACTTTTCCCTATATGCATCTGTATTGGCTTTGATTTTCCATATTGTAAGATCTTGGTTGATGTATATGGTTTATGCTTTACTGATTTAGCTAACTAACTTGAATAAACATTGATATTATTCCTATCTTCTGCTATTTTAGTGTTCTTTCTTGCAGGAAGCATTTTTCCCACAAACCGCTTGAATTTGAAGCTACAACGGAAGCAACAGAAGGAGCGATTTAGAAGTGCTTGGATTACAAGTAAGCCTCTAATCCTTTTTGTGTGTCTGTTCTGAGTTAGAAGTAGTCGTATAGTCTTTAATCTGTTGTTCTATACTATCGCCTGTCTAGGGAAGCATGTTTTGTCCATAATTCACAATTATGTCCAACAAATTGGCAACTCCACTGGGGATAATTTCTCTTATATCTAGGTGTTTTAGTCTCTGATTTTCTTTGTTTATCCACCCAGTAGTTGTTATTCACAAAGATCAAACTTTTTGAAGTATTAATTTGCAAAAGAAGTGTGTTAAACAATGGTGTTTTTCCTTATACACTGCGCCCAACACACTCTTGGACAAGACACAGTGCTTTGCAGAGAACTTTCTCCCTTTCAGGCCTGCGTTGCAGAGCACTGTCTCCCCTTAGAGATTCCATTGACTCCTGAAACCATCTAGATTCCTTTGAATTTGACTTTGAAAATTGATTCAGTTTGTTTTCTGCTGTGTTTTGAAAATTTTGAACCTCATATTGACCAGTGAATCTATATATTTCTTCCTCCTTTGAAAGAAAATTTGTTCAATGTTTGTTTAAAGCATTTTTCTTTATCATTGGCAAGTTTATTTCAAAGTATTTTTATTGTCGCATTAGATCCATTTGCTTTTGAAAAAGGAAATTGTCATAAAATCTTCGTTTCCTGATAAGAGAATTTTTTGTTAAATTCCTCATTTTTCCTTCAAAAGAGAAATTGTTGTTTTTATTCCTCATTTCTCGAAATTAAAAAGCATTTGATTTGTTGATTTAGTGCACTTATTTTATTTTTCTAGATTCATAACATTAAAGGAACTGAAAAGAAAAATATGCATTTACATGTAGTGGTTTGTGTTTTTTGCAAAAAGGAACAATTAGGAAATCTGCATTTAGTTTGTGTTTTATGATTTGTTTGCTCACAAATTGATTGCTCTTTCCTTCTAGTAGCTAGGATTTTCATTGAAAAACTAAAAGTGAAAGATTACTTATCATTCTTAGTTGCATTTTAGGAATTTTCCAATACATCATCGCGGTGAACCTTTGAAAGGCAAATTGTTAAGAAAGATCAACATAAAATTTATCTCAATTTACCTAACAAAGAATTGGAACTGTAACGATAACATTTAGAAGGTCTAGGCTAGAGACGTGTTCCGGTGTCGTAAAACATAGTAGCTGTCATTAACTTGTCTACGATACATTCTGAGTGTGGTACCTCACTCCATGTACGTAAGTATATCGTAGCTTGTCCACGTACTTTCGGGTATATCGGGCAGTGTTACAGTATGATAAGTATAAAGGGGTGCTCTCACTGTGCAGTTTCGCATCAGACAACGTTAATACGGACTTGGGCCTCCACATACCTTCAGGTATATTTAGAAGGATAAATTTTAGGTGCTATCCATCCATAGTGAACCGAGTCGGCCGTCTTGTAAATTGTGATACACTAAACGCAACATTCGGGGAGATTGCCGGCCCATACTTCTTGGTTCGCTAGGAGGTATTCTGCAGTTCACAGTTTCTTGGTAAACCTTTTTTCCTAGCACTACCATTTTATTTTTTTTATTTTTTTGTAGTTAAAATAAATCAGTCATCGTGGAAAAAAAAAATCCTTTCCCCCATCATTCGCATAGACTAGCATTGAAACCACCTTTACCACTAGAAGTTACTCTTGGTCAGCAAAGGAAACGTCACTCTACCGAAACCAGTACTATCAGTACCTTCGGTGAAGAAACATCTTCCCATATACCAGAGTCGGCACAATTTTTTTCTACAAATCCTGGTTTGTATACTGTTTTCAAGGCAGAGTCCTCATAGCTACCTGTGGTCACGATCCATCGAATCTGTGAGACCATACCTCCTGAACCCGACATTGTTCAACTGGAAGTTGATCTGGATCCCATTGTGCTTTAGGGGGTAGCTGTTATTGGTCAAACTGGACATCATCCCCAGGACTAATGAAATAGGGTCTATCATCCCCTTATATTTCAGTTGCTATGTTCCCTAAATGTAGAAAATATTGATCCCGAAGTCGAACAACCAAAAGTTGTTCCTATATTGGTCACTCCAAAATATATTGTAGTCATTGAGTCTCCCATATCGTGCAGTCAACCACCTAAAATATACTTTGAGCCTAACGGGGAAATTCTTCCAGCTGGTTTGATTTTGATTGAAGAAATATACAAGACGAGACACCTTTAACTCCAACTCATTTTCAGTAGGAGCTTTACCTGTACGAGTCTTTTCCTGAATCACCTTCCTCTGCTTTTGTTGATATTGTTTCACTTCAAGTTCCCATAGATTCTATAGGGTATAGATTGGGACATTTGACCATGGCTGAGATAACATCCAAGACTAAACCATCTATTTCAGTTGCGACAACATCTATTGTTGCTTCATATTTGATTTTTTGTCCATTGAATTCATCCATGTCATCATTTGGAATCCCATCTGGTTCCTCCCTTATGAGTATGTTGTAGCCGCTACAACACCACCCAAAATTTTGGGTATATTTAAAATTTCGGGTTCCCCCTCTGCTCACCTAGGCGTTAAAGTCTTTCACCTGACCTGTAGTCAATGACATCCCACCAACCTATCCCCAACCCCTCACGAGTTGTCTCATCACCATGACTTGATACTGTCGCTGCAATCACGCCATATGTGGGAGGGATCATCTAGCGTATGCTCGAACATTCTTACCGCATTCGCGCCATGTGTAATGAGATTTCCATGCATACGTTTGAATGGAAACCTTTTGTGTATTGATGAGTAAAAGCCCTCCTGCTGTAGGTCATTAATCATGTTGCTTGAATACTTCCCTTAAGCTTGTTAGTTTCATGTGTTTTATCTGTGGTCATCATTATTGAAGAGTAATTATGATGTTGTAATATTCCATGCAGGTTGACCCCACTGGTGAAAAACTCCTCAGTCGTGTCACAACATCAAGGGAAATAAAATTGGGCTCAACGACGAGGCCAAAGTTGCGGAACAGGGGAGGAGCAGGAGAAAACGATTAGTACTGTTAAAAGAGGGATAGTGTGATACATGTTGATCAGAGAGAACCTTCTATGTCACTGATGCAAAAGCTTTCTTCACTAGTGCGCACCAGATGCTTAAAAGCGCTTCGTTTGGAAATGTCTAGATCCTGCACCATACCATCTAAATGTCGATGGACGCACACAAAGGGACATATTTCACCACCCTGACCAGTCTAGCCCAAAGCATAGCCCGGTGAACAAAGTGGACTCAAAAGACTCACATTGAATGACAATCTCAGTCAAGGTGTTTTCGTGTCGAGCAGCAGTGCAAAAACACACATGGTGGTGCTGGCAAGCCAACGACAGAGTTTCAAATATCAACCACACCTTTGAGAAACAATATCTATTAAACCCGAGCTACAAGGTGGGCACAAATGTATGAACCAAGGTTATGGTTTGAAGTATGATGTGATTAAAACAAGACAAAGAAATCATATGGTTTCAAAACCATAGGAGATCATGGAGAAAACTATGTGCAAGCATTATAAGTGGGCGCACATCCGTGGACTAAGGTGACATTGTATATTTAAGCTTAGGCGCAATCACATGTGATCTCAAAACCATATAAGACCACCGAGAGGAACATTACAGTTAGGATCAAATACCTTTATGCCTAAGTCGTATGTTAGAATGTTTGAGGCATACATATATATGGTGGTCAACGTTACAACTAAAATGCGAGTCAAAATTATATGAAAATGCATTATGATTCGACGTAGCCATTCCTATGGCCGAGTTTTATTCTTTGAAAACAGATATATAATATTTGGTCGAAATTTACATTTTAACGTGGAGCAAGCATCGTAACAAACCCATAGTAACGTGTTGTAATGACTATGGTGCGTTACCCATGGGCGAAAAGGTCGAAGGAAGTTTTTCTGCCTATGGTAAATATTTGGGAGCAGATATATATATATATATATATTTTCAATGGTCCAACGGTGTTGCATGGAGTCAAACATGCAATATTTACGTTGCATGGAGCGGTCAACCTTACGTTTGAAACCCAACGCAAAACGTGCATGGACACGTTGCATGGAATTCAACGTCGATGGTGGGGTTTTGTTTGATAGCAACTATATGCATACAACGGTCTTATTTTTTAAAAAACGTGGAGCGGTGCAAAGGTTCGATGGCGGAGGTTTGGAGCGTATATATGGTCCAAAGGTATGTTTACACATGGGAGGGGAATATTATAACACGTTGAAGCTGCATGGATGAATCTGCAACGTATCTATCTCCAGTATGCATGGCAACCGTCGTGCTGGAATAGAATTTAAATGATTTATGCATTACGACTGCAGTCATGGACTGAAAAGCCAGTGTGAAATTTGATTTCGTATCCCCAAGGGCGATATTCTAGGATATAATCACGCTTCGAATTTGCTATTAATAACCTACGCTGGTCCCGTTTAGAAAGATGCTATCATTACATGCTCGTTGGAAGCTGAATTTCCGAGACTGCCACTACTGACCAGATCTCGCATTCCACGTAGATTTATTCCTGACTGTTTGCAGCACATTCAATTGCAGGCCCGTGAAGGAAAGATAAGCTCACCACAGAAGAAATGGGCTCACGGAAAAAGCGAACTTTTGATTTATTCTAAATCCACCAAGATAATTCAGAATCCTCCGCATATCTAGTCAGCACGGTCGACCTGCAAAGTTATCTCTGTTAGACAACCTCCGAGGTCGCTCACAGCATCAGCATGCATGCAAATAGAACCCTAAACCATTTCGCTGCAAGCATACATACATGTAAGAGAATTTTTTCGACTTAGAGGAGAAGAAACCACATAAAATTAACCTTGCACAACGACAGACCTGGTTTCTGGAGGTCGATCGAAGTGCACGACCAAAAATGGTATTCGAAGCTGCATGCTCTTGTTTTAATGCATGTTGAATTGCATACGGATTCAACTGTATCGTTTCTGCCATTATCGTAGGATACAAATCCTCCAAGAGAAGCGAAACACTCATCTTAACCAGTGCAATAATGACTACGGGACGTATTTCCGCAGTGGCAAATCCCTCGATACAGCAGATGAGAAATGCTCTGTTGCAAGTGCAAGAGTCTCACCTTGAAAATTATGACGAAGATGCTGATTCAAGGAGGCTTAGGGTTCGATGTTAATCGGTCCAGCAGATCAACGTTATTAGATTTCCTTTGGAAGACCGGATTTGTTAACATCATGTGAATATAGCATAGCAATGGTGCTGGTCTGCTTATAATCTGACTTGCCACCACGAAGACAAGCTGTTCGAAGGGAAAGAGATTTGTCGGAGTGCGTTCCTTCCTGCAACTTCACTAAGGAGAAGTGCCCTCACCTTATTTGTCATGACAACATGCAGACTCATCAACCCCATTTCAAAGGGGCGTTCCCTTAGTAAGATCTTGGCGCAAATTTTCAAACATGATGAAAGTATCATTGGAGCCCGACATAGTTTTCGTTGTGGAGAACACAAGCAGCATGTTGCCCAAATCAACACTTCCGTTCCATTGGGAGGAAACAAAGCATTTCCCAGCAAGCGAGAGAGTTGGTACACTGATGGCATGTGTGTTGGTTATTCCTAGTCCCCTACTAAATCAAAAGCTAGGAACCAGAAACGCATCACATGCAATGGGAGATGGCACAAGCAAAAGCCCTTTGCCACATCAATGGGTTTTCACTACAAACATTCTGATCCCAAGAGAACTTGATAAGGACCACGCTGCGACATAAAATTTGACCACACAGGGGTCCAAAGTTTTCATTTTACTTGTGTAATTAATTAAATGCGTCTCTTAACATTGTTATTCAAGAAATGAAGACATGTAACCTAAGATATGTGATTGCAGGTGGAAGCTGTTGATTTGCACGATGAGTTGGAGTTTTTCCCAGCAAGCAAGAGGACCTGTTTTCAAAGCACGTGAGATGAGGAATACTGCTACAAAATCCGTAGATCTGCTTGAAGTCGTAGGTCGCATATTTCTTCAAGTTGCAGGTCGCTGATGGCCGAAGTCGCGAGGTCGCAAATCCCAGCAGGTCGCAAGGTCGCATATCTTCGATCTTTTCGCCTTTTGCGACCCTGCGACCCAGCGACCTATTCGCAAGGTCGCAAGGTTGCATTTCTTTGGTTTTCCTCCCTTTTGTGACCCCGCGACCCAGCGATCTAGTCGCAAGGTCGCAAGGTCGCACCTCTTCGGTTTTTCTGCCTTTTGCGACCCCGCGACCCAGTGACCTAGTCGCAAGGTCGCATTTCTTCAGTTTTCCTCCCTTTTGCGACCCCGCGACCCAGCGACCTAGTCGCAAGGTCGCAAGGTCGCACCACTTCGAATTTTCTCCTTTTGCGACCCCGCGACCCAACAACCTAGTCGCAAGGTCGCAAGGTCGCACCTTGGAAATTTTCTTACAACCTGCGACCCTGCGACCCAGTCAGGTCGCAGGTCGCAACAACAACTCATGTCGCAGGTCGCAAAAAATACTGGGTCGCAAGGCAGCCCAATGGTCGGGAAGATGAAAAGTCAAGGAAGCCCAAAGGGCAGGTTTTGTATTATAAATACTCCTTCGGGAGATTGTAAAAGGATCTTTGTTTGGGGATTCGAGTGGAATACATTGTATTACCAGTAGATTATACATTTAATGATGAATACAAGCATTTTGTAAAATCTCTTTGTAGATCTGGTGTTGTTTTGTGTACGAGCACTCTTGAGTATTATATTTTCAGTTTATGAACATCTTTAGATTAAGGGAACTGTATCTTTAATTTAGTTCACAGTTAAATAACAGTTTGCTGAGTATGTTAATGGTGGTTGAGTTATTTCACTTTCTTAGCGAATGTTGATGAATTTGTTTATCTGCGTTTGTGTTATCATTTAAAGCTTTTAGGAAGTGAAGGGTGTTCTCGCCATGAGGAACTGTTTCTTTCATGGTCAGAACAACTGATAGGCATGAACCTAATGAATTGTTGCTAACAACACTTCCTTGGGTCTTCATGCTTTTATTATTTTCTCCTGCTACTCATAGTGTCGTATGTACATTTAATGCATCAAGCATATGTCTTGTATCAGTGGATTAGGTGTGTATTCACTGTTTTATAGAGTTTAAGCGAGACCCAAAGCAAAGGAGAAATCAGTGGTAGCCGGACCCACACCCCGGACGGGATCCCTAATCCAAACGGTTCAAGGTCTAATTGGGACCTTTTACCGGGGAGATCCCCTGCTGTTGGCCAGACAAATTTTCCCATCAACAGAGTACTAAATGGCTTGATCCTTTATTCACATCTTTAGTTGAATATCAAGTTGGTCCCATCAGTTATTCTCCTTGGTCTTCGGTAATACCACAAAAAATACCCTAGGAAATTCAAAAATTAAATGAAAACCCTGGAGAAGACCCATCAACGCATGTTATAACTTATCATTTGTGGTGCTCATCAATATCCGTAAATGACAACTCCGTTAAACTACGTCTTTTCCAGCGCACACTCACTAGTCCAACTGCATAATGAGGATGGTTATTTCACTATGTCAACCTCGTTAAAAAATGAAACAGATTATGAGGATGGTTCTTTTATTGTGGAAACCTTGTTAAAAATGAAACAAGTGCCTATGAGGATAGTTCTTTTTTCTTATGTCAACCTCATTAAAAAATGAAACAAGTGCCTTTGAGAATAGTTCTTTTATTGTGTCAACCTCGTTAAAAAATGAAATAGGTGATGAGCATAGTTCTTTTCATGTGTCAAGTTCGTTAAAAAATTAAACAAATCCTCTCCTAATTACGACGAGTCTTCCATCTGATCTCGTAAATGAACCTTCATTCCATCCAGATATTAGTAACCAGAAATCTACTTAGGTGAATGAAATGAAGCTTGGGGGGCATCTTATCTTGCAGGGGGAATTCGACATGTTCTCTTGCAGGGGGCATTCAAAAAATTCTTACCAATTGCACGCAATCGATCACTAAAGTTCGAGGGCAAAACAGGTTCAGAGCTCCAAAACGAAAATGGTGACTATTGAATGGTAAAAATGAATAGTAAAAATCTTTTTATATAGTCATTTAATTGTTTGGAAATCATATTTATTGCTATGACTATGGTTTTATTATGTTTTTATCACGAAACAAGTATTTTTAATCCATTTGATGTTGTTCTAAACAGGTCTTACAACTGATGAACAGATTAGTCGTGCAAATTTATTTTAAGAATGATTTGACCACGAAGCACAATTTTTCTCCTTATTTTTGGAGCTTTGTTAAAAATGAAAAAGGATTTGAAGTGTAATTTTATCTCTTTTTCGAGCTTCGATAATAGCAAAAAAGGAACCCCTGGAGTTTTCTTTCAACTCTTTTCAGACTCTGATAATGTGAAAAGATTGCTGAGCACTTGTCTTTTCGAGCTCGTAAAAGTAAATGAATCGATATCTACTCAGTATAAGTTTAACCCTTTTTTGGACTGAGATAGATTATTTACGAAAAAGGAATACCTTGGTTAAAAATGACCAAAGAGGTTCTCTTAGATATTATTTTACACTTTTTCGGATCTGAGTGACAAATTTACGAAAAATTACTTATGGAGTTTTCTTTCATCCTCTTTTTAAAACTCTCTAAAAATGAAAAAGGACTGGGCTATCACTGCCGTTAAGCTCGTTAAAACATAAAATAGCGACAGACTTGTCAATCATGGCAAGAATCGAGTTTCATTCATCGCTAGATTCACTAAATTATTAAATAGCGATACTTTATTCGCCCGAAGGGTTGAATTATAGATCAAGAAAATGTTACCATCCTCAAGCTTGTTAAAAAATAAAGAGTTCCTGGTAGACAAATGATCGGGGAAAATTTAGGAAAAGTGAGAAAAATTTCTTTATGGTAGCAAGTCGCTCTTGAACATGACACTTCACTCCATGTCCGTGACTATTTAGGTTGGGTAATCATCTTGATGGTTCATTCACACCTATGGTTCATCATACCTTCACTTCGGTTTTGGGTCAATGCTACCAACTCATCACACTGTCGCCGATATGTTCAAGAGAATTCATCCAGTGAATAAAATCATCCTTCTGAAATACTCATAAACCTTTATTCTCATGACCATCATCCCTGAAAATTTCTATATCAAGTCATACCTTTGTCTCCAAAATCAATAACTCCCGTTTCGCAATAAGGTGACTTTTTTTCGACAAAAAATCAATATCCTGGAAGTTCTCTTAGAAACATCAGATTCCAGTACCATGAGGCTTGTTACAACATCGACAAGATCCTCACTTCCGGACCTCTGACCGAAAGATTTTTGTTTGGTGTTCGACATCAAATCATCTATTCACGCCTTACGAAATGTATTGTAGTACCTTGAGGTCCGTTTTCATTAATGGCGGTTCTCTCGTGTTTGTTAACAACTTACATCATTAGCTGGTAACCAAACAATGTCTTTCCATGTTCGACGACAAATCATATATTCACATGGCTAGACTTGTACCCGAATGATCAAGTGAATGAGATAAGAAGACCCCAAATCTAGTTTCAACCATCTGGGCTACAATTTTAGGATTTTTGTACACATCATCTGTATGGTGACCTTATATACGTATTGTCATCCAAACATGGGCCTATATTTGTAGGCATTTCTGCATTGGGCAACATTCCAATGTCGACTATTTTCTGAATTATGTACATGTTATTAGATTGTTTATGTGATGAAAATGGGAATGCCTACCCTCATAAATTATGATCAAAGATGATATATCATGATGTAATGTATTGTAATATTGATGCAGGTGACCACTCCACTTCATCTCCAGCGCATCACAGTGTAAAGCATCTCAATCAAATGTTTTTATTATTTTGATCTCATGCTTTAGGGGGAAATTGTTATAGGTCAATTTGGGCATCATTCCCAATGACCTGGTTAATTGGGCATCATCTCCAGGACTAATGAATAAGGGTCTATCAGTTCCTATCATTTCAAGTTGCTACATGCCCTAAGTCAAAAACAAGACAAATCAAGCATGACTTTCATCAAGTAAAGGTTTCCAAGGTATTGAAGTTTATTATATAACATATGAGAGCTCACCAACGCTACCTCTAAAAGGACTAAGTGCATTGCATATGCAGGTAGCCCCATGCAAGGCTGCTTTGTAAAGCACTTCCCGACATTCACAGGTGTGCTGGTCACATTGGGAGCGAAATTCTCATTGTTTCGGAATCTCTACCTGGCCAGTGCCTTCTAGAAGAGTTCACATGTGTAAAGCTTCGAATCCAAGTGTCCATTTGAAATCTACGAGATTGGGAACATGTCTTGCCTATTATTTGAAATTAATTGATTGAAAAACAACCTTCAGCTCCTCTATAAATTGAGCACAAATTTGAGTGCCTGGAAGGGAAGAATTTGAGTAGAGAAATGCTGGTGGATTTTTAATTGAGAGTTAGATTTGTGTAACAGCCGCTGGAGAGATTTATACTGTGATGAGGCTGAGGATCGTTGTTGGATATGGTCACTTCAAATCAGTCATGAGGTTTTAACCTCTCCTTCTATCATCAAAAAATAATACAACTTACTTTTCCCTATATGCATCTGTATTGGCTTTGATTTTCCATATTGTAAGATCTTAGTTGATTTATATGGTTTATGCTTCACTGATTTAGCTAACTAACTTGAATAGACATCTGTATTATTGCTATCTTCTTCTGTTTTAGTGTTCTTTCTTGCAGGAAGCATTTTGACCACAAATCGCTTGAATTTGAAGCTACAACAGAAGCGACAGAAGGATCCATTTAGAAGCGCTTGGATTACAAGTAAGCCTCTAATCCTTTTTTGGTGTTTGTTCTAAGCTAGGAGAAGTATTCTGTTATGTATATTTTATTAGTTATTAATTAGATTTAGTTATCTTAGGTTATTAATGTGGAAGGGCATGATCAAAGATCATGCCTCTTCGCCAAGGGACACCTTGAGGCTATATTTAAAGCCTAGGCGATCCGTCATTGTAATCATCTTTTCATCTATCATCATTAATAATATATATTTATCAAGTTTACCAGAGTTTTTACACTCCATTGTTATCAGAGCTATCGCTCTTCTAGATCTGTGTGATCATCAGGTTAAAGAATTCAAAGGAAATTTCAGAAATTTTTTTTAACCAATCGTCTGCACTCAGGAGTGTGTTGTTATTTGGAGCTGAAATCACTGATATTAAAGGGCTGAGTCTGTGAAATATCACTAATTTGCATTCAAAAATAATTAAAACGCTCTTCTCTCCTGTCCGGTTCCCCGTCCACCCTTCTCCCTGTGCGTTATTACCTTATCACTCCGTTTAATATTCCCCGCTGCACTTGCACTTGCTATTACAATCATTCCGTTAACCTCCGGTCTTCCGTGTACCCCATTTCGCTGCGCTGGACCCCCCTTGCACCGTTGGCCTGCTAGTCATATTTTTGTGGAGCCTGCTTCATCATTTGTGTGAACCGGTTGACATTTTGGTGACGGGTGCTGTCCATGTCTAAATTAACCAGCGTCTAAATTAACCGGTGTGATCTTATTAACCCAGCGTCAGAGCTGTCCACGTCAGAACTCCTGGTGCTGTGCCACAACAATTACCAATAGAAAGGGCCTCTATTTAAAAAAAAAATTATGTTTCAAATCGTGAACAATGTGACGGTTGAAAAAACAAATCGATTTGTTTTAAATTTTTTTTTTCCTGAAGCATCGTTGTTTAAAAAGTCGAATGTTCCCACATAATTACTTTTCATATATAACTATAATATATGATATATAATTATTGACTGTCGTGAAAGGAGGCGATTGTACGAAAAAAAAGGGTGAACAATTTACATATAATTAATTTTTTTTATTATATATAACAATAATATATATATTATATAATTATAATTAATAATTATATATATATATATATATATATATATATATATACTGTATATATAAAATTTGTACAAATAAAATAATAATAATTATTATTTATATAAATAAAATAATTATTATTATTATTTAAAAAAAAAATTTAATTAATTTAAAAAGAAAAAAAAGGGAAAAGAGAAACTGGCAGAAAAATATTCCCCACCTCATATGCGTTCGATGTCGTCGTCAATGCCAATGGCTGAATTCCAGAAAAAATTGGTGGATCTCGAGAAACAGATCACTAATAATTCCGAAGAATTCAGAAAAAGATTAGTCGACCTTGAAGGTACAATTGTAGGGCATTCCAACGACATCAAAAAGGTTCATGATACAACAAATTGAATAGAAAGACAAATGTGGCTAAATCATCACGAGGCCACAGAAAAGCAGAACGAACTCTTCAATAAGCTAAATGATAAGCTAGATAAATTAAGTCAGACACAATCCCCAATATCTCCTAACAAGGAACAAAATCAACAAAACAATTCCGCAGATTCAGGGAACTCAGAAGAGCATCAGGAAAAAACCGATTCCCCACATCATCAAGAAGATAGTAATGCAAATTTTCAAAATAAGCAGCTCTGGAACGCATTTGCTAATCAATATCCCCTTCTTGTTCCACCATTAGCATATCAGCGCAAAGCCAAGATCGACCTACCCAAATTTGATGGTAATGAAAAAAATAGCGTTGCATGGCTTAATAAAGCAGAAGAATATTTTGAGATTTATGACATTACTAGTGATGATGAAAAAATTAAACATGCTTCCATGAAAATGGAAGGAGAAGCTTATAATTGGTATATGTGGTGGAAAAAGACGACGCTCGCTATCAGTTGGAGGAAATTTAAAGATGCGTTCTTCAAAAGGTTTCAAGGCATAAAAGAAGAAAAGTTTTTTTCAACCTTTATCAAATTACGCCAAAAAGGAGATGTGGATGAGTACACTCGAGAATGGGAGACCTTGGCAACACGAGTACCAAGATTGTCGGAATCTCGTCTAATCCAGTCTTACATCTCAGGACTTAAAATCCACATACAAGAAGAGCTAGAACTACATGAAATTACGTCCGTAGAAGTAGCAAGGCAAAAAGCAAAAGCTGCTGAAAAGAAATTTGAAAGATTATCAAAACCAGAAAAAGTATATTCGAGACGACGGTTTCCTCAATCTACAAAAGAAGATAACATGAAATATGTTCCACCACACCTTCGCGAAGGAGACAAATCTAACTTGGAAATACAAAGAATGAGGGAAGGCAAATGCAAACGTTGTGGCGAAAAATGGGACCCTAAGCACAGATGTGCTAATGGGAAAGAAAAAAATCTGTATAATTGTGAAGCAACTAATGATTCTAACAATGATGACTCAGACATAGAAGGGATAGAAGATACCCTAGAATTCTCCCCAGAAGTAGATGATGACAGCACTCCGCAAGTGTCATTATCAACCATGACAGGTATATCACAACCTTAGACACTAAAATTAAGGGGACATATTAAGAAAAACAACATAATGGTTCTCATAGACACAGGCAGCACGCACAATTTTCTAGATTCAACCATGGCCAAAAGACTCAACCTCTTTACTTTTCCCATGCCTAATATGAAGGTAACGGTGGCCGATGGTAAGAAGATTGAACAGGTAGGAAAATGCCATAAAGTCAAGTTGCAGATTAAAGACTTTAGTTTAGAATCTCCATTCTATGTCGTACCGCTCGGAGGAGTAGATGTGGTCCTAGGAATTCAGTGGTTACAAACTTTGGGTACTTATTCGGCCAACCATCAGAAGAAGTTTATAAGCTTTAAGTGGGAAGGGCGGAAGCACAAGTTATTTGGATTCCAAGCCCCAGAAAATCAAATCGTATCATCATCCCAGATGATGAAGATGATCCGAAAGGGAGCGCCAACCTATATAGTCGAATGTCATCATTTAGAGATGTTATCTACAAAAGTCAACCACGAAGAATCACAGGAGGTACAAGCACTAGTTCAGAAACATGAAAAGGTATTTCAAGATCTACCAATGAAGATGCCTCCTCATAGGGAAATCGAACATACAATAGAAGTCAAGGCAGGATCAGACCCTGTTAACATCAAGCCTTATTGCTACCCACATCACCATAAAACGGAAATTGAGAAGATAATCCAAGACCTTTTAAAATGTGGGGTCATTTCAAAAAGTAAGAGTCCGTATGCTGCCCCAGTTATTTTGGTAAGAAAAAAAGATGGATCGTTTCGGCTATGCATTGAATATAGAGGATTAAATAAGATAACAATTAAAAATAAGTTTCCAATTCCCTTTATCGATGAAATGTTGGATGAACTCCATGGCGCAAAATATTTCTCTAAATTAGATTTAAGGTCAGGTTATTACCAGATCCGAATTAAATTGGAAGATATACCAAAAACTGCATTTCAAACACATGAAGGTCATTATGAATTTAAAGTAATGCCCTTTGGGTTAACAAATGCACCAGCTACGTTCCAAGCCACTATGAACGAGTTATTTCGTCCATATCTTAGGAAATTTGTACTAGTATTTTTTGATGATATTTTGATTTATAGTAAAACCTGGAGGGAGCATTTGCAACACTTGGATAAAATTCTCACGTTACTAGAAGACCATCAATTCTATGCAAAAAAATCCAAATGCACCTTTGGAAAAGAAGAAGTTGAATATCTGGGACACTTGATATCCCATGAAGGAGTAAAAGTGGATCCTTCTAAGATTAAGGCTATAAGGGAATGGAATAAACTAGTGAACATATCCAAGCTCAGAGGATTTTTAGGATTAACGGGATATTATCGAAGATTTATTAAAGATTATGCGCATCGAACTGCACCTCTTACAAATATTTTAAAGAAAAATTCATTTCAATGGAATGAGGAAGCAGGGAAATGTTTTGAAGATTTGAAGGAAGTCATGGTTAATGCACCAGTATTGGCAACCCCTGAATTTTCTAAACTGTTTATCATTGAATGTGATGCCTCTGGATTCGGTATTGGTGCAGTATTAATGCAAGAAGGGCACCCTATTGCCTTTGAAAGCAGAAAACTAAATAAACGTGAGCGTCTCAAGTCCACATACAGTAAGGAAATGCTCGCAATTATGCATGCATTGGCTAAATGGAGACAATATCTATTAGGAAGTAAATTCTCCATCCAAACCGATCATAACAGTCTTCAGTATCTCCTTCAACAAAAAACACTCTCTGAAGAACAACAAAAATGGATCGAGAAGATTGCCGCTTTTGACATGGAGATATTACACAAGAAAGGAAAGGACAATGTAGTAGCGGATGCCCTGTCTAGAAAGGATGAGGAAACAACATTACTTGCAGTTTCAATTGTTGTGCCTGAATGGCTTAATGAGATTAGAAGTGAGTACGCCAAAGATCCAGACATGTTGGCTATAATCAACAATCTCCCAGGGAATTCAAAATTTGAATGGAAGAACGATATCTTATGGTACAAAGGGAGAATTTATCTAAACTCCAAATCCAAGTTTATATCAAAAATACTCAAGGAATCACATGATTCCATGTCATCTGGGCATGTAGGATATTTCAAAACCTACTACAATGCTCGTCAGTCATTTTTCTGGAAGGGTATGAGTGACGATATTCAAAAATATGTTGCAGAATGTGACAAGTGTCAAATAAATAAAACTAAAAACATTATGACACCTGGCTTACTTCATCCCTGAAATATTTCGGCTCAGAAGTGGGAAGAAATATCGATGGATTTTATTGAAGGATTACCTGTATCGGATGGAAAGGATAAGATCTTCGTTGTAGTAGATAGACTCACTAAGTATGCTCACTTTATCGCTATTAAAAAAATAGACTCTGCAAAGCAAAATGTAGAGATATTCTGCAAACATATTCATAAACTACACGGCTTTCCGAAAGTTATTGTTAGTGATAGGGATGCCAAATTTAAAGGAAAATTTTGGAAGGAATTGTTCAACCATGTTGGAACCTACCTCAATATCAGCTCAGCTTATCACCCTCAAACAGATGGGCAAACAGAGGTTGTTAATAAATGTTTAGAAGCTTACCTACAGTGTTATGCTACGGAGAAAAAAAATAAGTGGGTCCAATGGTTGCATATTTCCAAATGGTGGTATAATTCTACTTACCATACGTTGACAAAAATGACTCTGTTCCAGGCTCTATATGGATATGAGCCTCTGAAGTGGAAAGATTTTGCTTCAGTTCAAACTAATTTTCCAGCAGTAAAAAATCAACTAGAAGAACACCAAAAGGTCGTCCAAATTCTAAAAGAAAATTTAAGTGTTGCACAGAATCGTATGAAGCAACAAGCTAACCATAATCGCACTGAGAGATCATTTGAAGTTGGAGACTGGGTGTTTGTCAAGCTTCAACCATACAAGCAGTTGTCCCTTAAACAAAAAGGAAAAAATAAATTAGCTCCAAAGTTTTATGGTCCATATCAAATTATTAAAAAGATCAGTCAAGTCGCTTATGGGTTAAGCCTTCCCGATACCAGTCGTGTTCACAATGTTTTCCATGTGTCCTGCTTAAAAAAGGCATTGGGTAACCATCAGTTGCCCCAAACAACACTTCCCATTTTGGATGATGAAGGCAAGCTCGTTCTAGAGCCCGAGGGTATCCTATCTACTCGTGATAAGAAGCCGCGCTCTTGTGTTATTACCGAATATTTAATCAAGTGGAAGGACTTGCCCATTGAAGAAGCATCTTGGGAGTCTGAAGCGTTTCGCCAGCAACACCCATCATTACGTATGCTTTGAGGACAAAGCATCTTAAGAGGGGGGCAATGTTATGTATATTTTATTAGTTATTAATTAGATTTAGTTATCTTAGGTTATTAATGTGGAAGGGCATGATCAAAGATCATGCCTCTTCGCCAAGGGACACCTTGAGGCTATATTTAAAGCCTAGGCGATCCCTCATTGTAATCATCTTTTCATCTATCATCATTAATAATATATATTTATCAAGTTTACCAGAGTTTTTACACTCCATAGTCGTATAGTCTTTAATATGTTGTTCTAGAGTATAACTTGTCTAGGGAAGCATGTTTTATCCATAATTCACAATTATGTCCAACAAGTTGGTTCATATAGACTTGTGTGGAACTATGAGGACACAGTTGATTGGTGGAAGTTGTTACTTCCTCTCTTTTATTGATGACTTTAGTAGAAATACTTGGGGTTTAATTTTTGAAGCAGAAGTCTGAAACTTTTGTAAAGTTCAAAGTGTTCAAATCCTTGGCAGAGAAATAATGTGATCGACAGATCAAGGTGTTGAGATCGATCATGTTGGAGAATATGATTTGAAGGCATTCCATGAGTACTGCAAACAACTCGGAATCAGAAGACAATTTACGATCAGATACACACCGCAACGAATGGTGTAGTAGAGAGAAAGAATAGAACAATCATGAACATGAAAAGGAGCATGTCGAAAGCAAGACACTTGTCTAATGAGTATTGGACAAAGGCAGTTGCATGTGCTGTTTATGTGATAAACAAATCTCCTACAAAGAGTGTGATGAATAGAGTTCCAAAAGAAGCATGGTCAGGTATGTCATGCTGTGTATCTCATTTCAGAGTTTTTGGATGTGTAGCCTATGCACATGTGCCTAAGAAAATAAGAGGCAAATTAGATGATCAAAGTGAAAAATGCATATTTACTGGTTATAGTGAGAAATCAAAATCTTACAAATTATATAACCCTGTCACCAAGAAGACAATAATAAATAGAGATGTTATGTTCAAAGAACAAGAGTCATGGAATGGGACTATAGACAAACCAATCGATGCTCAAGCACCATTGATGGAAGAGGATGATGTAGCAGAAAAGGAGCAGCAAGAATCAAGAGAGCAGACACCAAATAGAGTCACACCAGCAAATACTCCAAGATTTTCAGAGCAGCATGGCTCTTCAAGCAGATCAACAAACCTGAATTCTCCAAGCATCCAATCAGGTAATGAATCAAGCGATGGTAAGAAAAAGATGAGAATTCTGAAAGATATTTATGATGATTTGGATTTTAGTTCAAATTTTGCATTGTTGGCATTCCAACCTTCTTCGTTTGAAGAAGCAACCAGAGATGAAAATTGGGTGCAAGCCATGGATGAAGAGATGGATTCTATTGAAAATAATGATACATGGAATTTGGTGGATTTACCAAACGATAAAAACCTCATTGGTGTGAAGTGGGTGTACAAGACAAAGTTGAATGAGAAAGGTGAAATTGATAGATTTAAAGCAAGACTTGTAGCAAAATGATTCTCGCAACAACTGGGAATAGAATTTGGAGAAAAATTTTCTTCGGTAGCCAGATTGGATACTGTAAGAGCAGTTCTAGCGACAACAGCTCCGAACAAGTGGAAAATGTACCAGATGGATGTAAAATCAGCCTTCTTGAATGGAATTGTAGAAGAAGAAATTTATGTGTAGCAGCCTCCAAGTTATGAATTTGAAGGTAAAGAAGATAAAGTCTACAGATTGAAGAAAGCACTCTATGGACTAAAGCAAGCACCTACAACATGGTATAGCAGAATCAACATTTGCATGATTAAGAATGGATTTTGTAGAAGTAGCATTGAGCCTACCTTATACACAAAGGTAAATGTGCATGGAAATATTTTGATTGTTTGCTTATATGTTGATGATATGATTTTTACAGGTGATCTTGAGTTAGATGAATTTAAACGAGCCATGATGAAAGAATTTGAGATGATATATCTTGGTCTCATGAAATATTTTCTTGGCATTGAAGTTGAGCAATCTGAAAAAGGAATTTTTATTTGTCAAAATAAATATGCAAGAGATTTGTTGAAAATATTTAAAATGGATCATTGCAAACCTGTACCTACACCAGTTGCAACAGGTACAAAGTTAAGTAAGGATGATGAAGGAGCAGATGTCAATCCAAATATATTCAAAAGATTGGTTGGCAACCTCATGTATCTCACAACTATAAGACCAGATATTATGCAAGGAGTAAGTTTTATTTCCAAATTTATGGAGACTCCAAAAGATACACATTGGAGTGTTGGAAAAAGAAATCCGAGATACATAGCAGGAACTAGAGATTATGGCATAATGTATGCAAGTACAGAAAAGAAAGATTTGATTGGATACATAGATAGTTATTTTGCAGGAAGTTTGGATGATTGGAAGAGCACATCCGGTTATGTGTTCCATCTTGGTTCGGGTGTGATAGCATGGGAATCTAAGAAGCAGCCCATTGTGACACTATCATTAGTAAAAGAAGAATATGTAGCAGCAACTTCAACAACATGTCAAGCAGTATGGTTAAGAAGAGTATTGGTTGGATTCAAGAAGAAACAACAAGGATCAACAACGATATACTGTGACAACACTTCAGCAATTGCACTATCCAAGAATAGTGTGTTTCATCAAAAGAGAAAGCATATTGATACTGGATATCATTTTATTAGATAACATGTGAGCAATGGAGAAGTTCACTTGAAGCCTTGTAAATCTAGTGATCAATTGGCTGATATATTTACAAATTCATTAGCAGTAGATTTGTTTTAGTTTCACAAAAGAAACCTGGGTGTTGTAAGCCTAGCCGAGACATAGACGAGGAGGCATGTTTGATTTATCATGAGTTATGTTTTATTTTAGGATTCGTAATTAAGGGAGAGTGTTAAAATATGTAATTACCTCTCGCATGCATTTTTAGACAATCAATTAAGTGAGTTAGTTGAGGTGAGTGATAGATATTGGTGAGTGAGTTAGAGAGTGAGTTAAGTGAGGGTTGATCAAGTTGAGTTATGTGAGATTGTGTACATGTCAATTTAGGTTAAATACCCTTCACTAGGTTCATTGTATTCATTGTGATTTAGAGTGATTGAAGATTAATTTAAGAGCCGCATCTCATTTTTTTGTGTGTCAAATACTTGTGTTATTTGTGTGTTTGAATCCTCTGCCTATCCAATAGAGGAGTGAGGTTTTTCACCTATGTTGAAGGTGGCATGAGGATAAAAAAGAGCACTGAGTCCAGATCTGGCATAGAATTGAATGTTTTTTTATTTTTATTTTTATTTTTTAGGATTCCTTGTCGTGAATGATAGAAACATGAGTATATGTTGGAAGATTCATGGTTTCTATCTCAATATGAGGTTAATCATGCAGAGTAGGCCTGCTCAGAAAATGGAAATATAGTGGAGGCTCACGTGCAGAGGTAGGTTTCCATAAACAAAGTGATGGTTGACAGGATCAGGTGATTCGATGAGTTAAAACATGAGGCTAGAAGGAACGCAATGCTACAGCAGAAGGAATGGCTCATGGGAAGGTTCAACGTAAGTGATTAGCAACATGGCCGACTGAAAATAGCATAAGGTTTCTAAAAAAGTCAGAACATTGCAATGGATCAAATGTAAAGTAACTGTTGGGCTTCGGGTGGCGGTGTTGGAAACCCTAGACAAAGGACCAATGGAGGAATTGTGAAATTATTGGTTGAAGATGGGAGTGGAGTGTATTTTAGAAAGAATCCATAAGTGGATTCCACAATGTAAAAATTTACCGTGGAGGAGTGAGGTTTTTCACCTGCGTTGAAGGTGGCATGAGGATAAAAAAAAGCATTGTGTCCAAATCTGGTGGAGAATCAAATGTTTTTTTTATTTTATTTTTGGAAGGTTGACGGTTTCTATCTCAATATGTTATCAATAAAGCAGAGTAGGCTTGCTCAAGAAATGGAAATCTAGTGGAGGCTTGTGTGCAGAGGTAGGTTTCCATAAAAAAAGTGATGGTCAACAGGATCAGGAGACTCGATGAGTAAAAACCTGAGGCTGGAAGGAGCGCAACACTACAGTGGCAGGAATGGATCACAAGAAGGCTCAACGTAAGAAACGACCAACATGGCCTATTAGAAATAGCATATGGTTTCTTGAAAAGTAGGAACATTGCAATGGATCAAATGTAAAGTGGCTACTGGGCTCCAGGTGGCGGTGCTGGCAACCGTAGCCAAAGGACCAGTGGAGGAATTTTGCAATTCTTGGTTGAATATGGGAGTCAAGTGTACTTTAGAAAGAATCCATAAGTGGATTCTACAATGCAACAATTTACCATAGAGGAGTGAGGTTTTTCACCTACGTTAAAGGTGGTGGCATGAGGATAAAAATGAGCACTGAGTCCAGATCTAGTGGAGAACCGAATGTTTTTTATTTTATTTTTATTTTTAGGTGTCCTTGTTGTGAATGATAGAAACATGAGTATATGTTGGAAGATTCATGGTTTCTATCTCAAGATGAGATCCATCACGCAGAGTAGGCTTGCTCAGGAAAGGGAAATATAGTGGAGGCTCATGTGCAGAGGTAGGTTTACATAAATAAAGTGATGGTCGACAAGATCGAGTGATTCAATGAGTAAAAAATTGAGGCTGGAAGGAGTGAAATGCTACAATGATAGGAATGGCTCATGGGAAGGTTCAACGTAAGCGATGAGAAACATGATCGATTGCAATGGATCAAATGTAAAGTGGTTGCTAGGATCCAGGTGGCGGTGCTGGAAACCCTATCCAAAGGAAAAGTGGAGGAATTGCACAATTATTGGTTGAAGATGTGAGTCGAGTGTGTTTTATAAAGACTCCATAAGTGGATTCCATAATGCAAAAATTTACCATAGAGATGACCAAGGTAGAACTAGTTCTAGAGGGATTCAATTGCAGAAGAGAGGTTGAAAAAAAGAGAGCAACAATTTTATTTATTTATTATAGTGGAGTCATAAAAAATATTTGCATGTAAATGGGAATACTATTGTAAGACCTCGTAAGGCATGTGTACCCTTGGGTAATCACTGGTACAATCTAGGTTAGACCTAGCTGATAGGGTGGATGTCATGTTAACATATACCCTAGTATAAAAATTTGAGGCAGGTTAAGGATGAAAGTGAATGGGCGTGACTCACTCTGTAGATTTGGCTAGATTTAGTAAAGGAAACCCCAAGTCAAGGTTTAATGGGGGGATTGTTAGGTAAACCTTACTCGAGGAAAATAGTCAAAGTGATCGGGTTAAAAAATAGTGGTTTTGGGCACATGGTATATTGTACCCATGGTATTATTTCCCATGGTATTGCATGTGATGGAGCTTATAAAAGGATGGGAAGACTTCATTGTAATGTAGGCCAGGGAGGTGAGTGGTGAAGGCTTACATTCTCGCAAATTATTGTATCTTGAAAGATTTATTTTACTTGCAAGTATCATGATTTCACTTTCAACATATTATTTCTTGCAAGTATATTGGCATTAGTCTAACTCACATATAATTTTATTACAGGATTTATCTTGTCGAATTCATTTTCTTTATCTACATTATTAATACTTATATGTTCATAGTTATTTAAACTTGATTATCATTTATCTACTTGCAAGTTATCTTTAATATTGTTGAATGGTGAATGTATTAATGTACTAACTATCTCCTATAACTTGAGAGAATAGATAGAGAGAGTTGGGATTAGGTGGCAACCCCTTTTATGAGGTTTTCCACCAAGGCCACACTTAGTGGGGTTACAGATTTTTCCCACATTAACTTAGGTGTATAAGAGAGGTGTTGGGCACAACCCAACATGGTCCATTTTTGGTCAAAGACTTTTCATTTTGAGGAGCGGAGTGCATGGTACCACGAAGTCACATCTACCGCTTGGTGTCTAGGGGCTTTGGGGTGGGTCGAAGCCCCTCATTTTGTAATAGGTTTCAGGTTTTATCTAGTTGTTTTTTCAGAGCCCATGGTATATGGACCATGGTTTTGTAATGATGTAAATATATATAAGGCAATGTAATATTGTGTCAAAGTAATAGATGTGATAGTTGATGAGCGAAACTTGTTATATTTTCTGCCTTTAGTCTGTTTTGGGCCTTATGGGAAGGCTCCACAACTGAGTGCATAGAGACCTTGAAGAGTTTGCAACTGTGTGCGCAAGGCAGAGAAGTTGTATGCATTGAACAAATTCATCTTAATAAAGAATAATTTTTGGGCATATTCTATGTTTACATGTGTTGTGTTTTATTTCTATCTGTTTATGTGAAGTAATGGTTGCGATTGAATGATATAGTAGCAGTGATCATTTTATGTTGTAATGTATTTATGTTTATGTTGAGTCTCAAATCTGCATCTTTCCTATACACCTTTCTAGACCTTTTTCATTCACCTGGACCTTCTAAGTCATCAATATAATTGCATATTAATTGTAAAAGAGCATTTAAAATGGTTTTTAACTATGTTTTGTGTCTGCTGTTTGATTTAGATTTTTGCTCATTTAGCTGCGGAATCTTGTCACTTTCCGCAGCTGCTGCAACTTTCTGCAGCCATTTTGTTAAAGTCTATATTGCAGGTGTCTTCAGGAAAATCGAGCCACATGGGCAAGTTAGAAATGACATGGACATGGATCGTGTCCTATTGGCTCAGTCTAATTCACCTAAGAAGGCTGTGGTCAAAGGTGGCCAAGTGGTGGTCAACCGAAGAGTCCCACAGTGACAGAACTCTGTTTCTCATCACATGGAGATTTGCGTGGCCGTTTATAAATCACGGGAGACACATCAACACCTGTAAACGGCTCCATAAGCCGAATCCAACAGCCACTCTCCATAGATTTAATCCTCACGGCGGCCATAATGCTAGATCTCTGGACGTGATGGTTCACGTGTCTTCTATCAGCGCAGAATTTAGGGAATTAGTTATATCACCCTCTGTTATAAATAATGCGTTCTCATACACATAATAGTTAGCTCTGTAATGTAATTGCGTCGCCATTGTGCTGTGACATTATTTCTCTGTTATGATCGCATTTTAATATATGAGAAGACTCTGTTTCTAAGCGTAATTCAAGGTTGAAAGCTGTTGTCCGAGGTTTGTGCAGAGGGCCCCTGCACACGCTGAGGTTTTGTGTATTACTGTATAGTTTCATGCTTCATTTCTTTACATTCATTGTGCCATAGTCATTCACGTGTATATATATTACATCTTTCATGGTATTTACGTTTCATCTCTGTCCATAATCTTTCATGCTTTACATTTTACTTCTGTCCATAATATTTTATGTTTTATGTTGTTGTTAACTGATCAGTGTTCTTGTTTTAGATTACAATAGGTAGCCCGGGCATTTGCACATCATTTTATAATGACTAATGACATGGAATCAATATTGTCCTTCTGCTGATTTCTTTTTCTTAGTTTTTAATTCCAGCACTGTTTTGTTTATTTCAGTCTTGCACATTTGCTTTAGTAGTTAAATTAGATATTAAATTTCTCATGTCATTTTCAGTTACCTCCGAAAGCCATAGCGAGACTAATGGTGAGGGATTGAAGTATGAGTGTGTAGTTTTATATTAGTTTACTTTTCTGCAAGTTAGATATTAAATTGTTCATGTCATTTTCAGTTACCTCCGAAAGCCATAGCGAGACTAATGGTGAGGGATTGAAGTATGAGTGTGTAGTTTGATATTAGTTTACTTTTCTGCAAGTTAGATATTAAACTGTTCATGTCATTTTCAGTTACCTCCGAAAGCCATAGCGAGACTAATGGTGAGGAATTGAAGTATGAGTGTGTAGTTTGATATTAGTTTACTTTTCTACAAGTTAGATATTAAACTGTTCATGTCATTTTCAGTTACCTCCGAAAGCCATAGCGAGACTAATGGTGAGGGATTGAAGTATGAGTGTGTAGTTTGATATTAGTTTACTTTTCTGCAAGATAGATATTAAATTTCTCATGTCATTATCAGTTACCTCTGAAAGCCATAGCGAGATTAATGGTGAGGGATTGAAGTATGAGTGTGTAATTTGATAATAGTTTATTTTTCTGCAAATTAGATATCAGATTGCTCAAGTTGTTTATGATTACCTCCGAAAGCCATAGCGAGACTAATGGTGAGGGGTCAGAATATGAGTTGATGTAATTTGATTTTAGTTTTATTTTACTTGCAATCTTTTCTTTGAGTACAATTTCTTTTGTGTTTAGACAGCAGCAAGGGTAATGGTTTTCATGATCAATAGTTCACTGTTTGTTTAACTAGAATAGTGGCACATTTTCATTTCCTTTTAATTTTGTCATTGTATGTTTCAAAATCCTTTTGAAGTTTGAAGTTTGGTAAATCATTATAAAGGACATCATTGCCTTGAACAATCATAACCATACTTGTCTTTTAGAATTTCCATCTCACATTAGGAAACCAACCAAGATAAAAAGAAAAAAACAAAAAACGACAAAAAGTAAGAGATAGGTTATCTTGCACATATAGTGCGCCACACTTCATCAACTTACGAATCCCGGATTGAAAAATTAATGTAGCAATTTAGAACACACTAAATTGACCAAACATTTTGGCGCCGTTGCCGGGGAAGTGTAACTTGGTAGCCAATTTCTTTAAAAAAAAAAAAACAATAAAAAGAAGGGAAAACTTGATAATTTCCTGAAGTATGCTCTCCTCTTGCACCTAGTGTGATCTGGAGGATCAGAAAAGAGAGTTATTGGTTCGATAATTTCTTAAGTATGCTCTCTTCTTGCACCTAGTGTGACCTGGAAGATCAGAAAGAGAATTATTAGCCCAACTTAAAAAAAAATAATAAAAATGACATGCATAGAGCAAGATATTCTAGGGGAAGGTTTATAGCTAGAGCCAAGAGTTCGATTTTCACAACTCCATCTTCTTCAAGGCATAAAAAAGATTCACCACCATCTACCCCTAGCCTTAATATTCTTGGAATTCAAAGAGCAGCTGAATTAGAGGATTTTCCTACACCACCTACCAAATCTCATTTAGAAAAGGATCCTTTCTTTACTTCTACAGGAGAGTATATTGTAATCAAAGAAGTATAATCACCTGAAGAAGAAAAGTAAGAGACTCCCTCTCATCCTCCCTTGATAGAAGAACCATAGGACTTTGAGGACTCTAAAGAAACTATCATGGCAGAGGAAATAATAGATGGATTTGGAGGTAGAGGTAGAGGTAGAGGAGGAGGAAACAATGGAGACAACAATGGTGAAGGTAATAATGGAAGAAATAGGGAAGGAGACAACTTTTTTGGATTCCCTATAGTTGATGAGGAAACTCATACAACAATGAAAAACATCTCACCATCTGTCCTCCCTAACTTTTATGGATTGTGAAGTGAGGATCCTGAAACATTTCTATTTGAGTTTGAAGTCGTGTGCCGAACCTATGACTATATGGAAGACTCTCAAAAACTCAAACTGTTTCCTTCAACATTGAAGGGAGCCGCTTTGAAATGGTTCATGGGATTAGCCACCCAATCTATTAGGACTTGGAATGATATGAAACAAAAATTTTTGGATAGATATTTGGACTATTTTATGCCCACCAATCACAAGGATGAGGTATTCAAAATGATGCAAAAAGAAGATTAAAATTTGGAAGATTTACTTGAAAGATTTCAATACAACTTAAAAAGAGCAAAGATGAGCAACTTAGATGATGAAACTTTGAAAGCCCTTATATTAAAATCCATCAAAGATGAATGGATAGATATTTTAAACATGATGGGGAAAGGAGACATTTCTCAACTTCCACTTCGTGACATAACAGAACTATGTGTCCATCTCTCAAGAGGAAAATCTAAAATAGGAAAAGGGCCTAGGGATCCTTCTCTTATCAGGGCTAACAAATCTACAAATGGATCAGTAAGTAGGGTAGAGATTGGAAATATGCTTGATGAATTCAAAACTGATATCTTAGGGAGCCTTAGTGAACAACTAGACACCCTTAAGATCCAAAACAAGCAGAAAGTAGAAATAGATGCTCTAGCCATCTTTTGTCCGAAATGTAGGAAGAAACATGCTTTAAGGGAATGTCCCTTGGATGCAAAAGTTGTAGAAACATGTATGATTTTCTCAGAGAATCATGAGACCAAGGATTGTCCTTCAATTCCTGGACTCAAAGCTGTCTTTCAAGAAGAACCAAATTCAGTAGAATCTCTCTGTTTTGTTGCAAGAAGACCTTGGCAGGGACAACAAAATCAAGGGTTTAACAACCCTATGAATCTTCAAACCCCACCAAATTGGAATCCTTGGCAACAACCTTGGCCTCAACATAAAAATCCATATCAACCATGGGTACAAGGGATGCAAAATCCTTATGGGAGATTTGCTCAATTTTATCAATATCCTCCATCTTTTCAAAATCAACAAGCTCCACAACTTCCAAACCCAAATCCACAAATTTCATTGCCATTTCCACAACAACAACCTTCTCAACAAAATCCAAATCCTCAACTCATGCTTCCATACCAAAAAAAGAAAAATCAACTTCCAGCTCAGCCATTGCCAAATCCTAACAATAAAAATCCTCAGAATACTTGCATGATAGAAGGACAACAATTTCATACCTATATGATTGTTCCTCTCAATGATGTACAACTCAGATCTGGTAGAGTTTTAGAAAAACCTTCTATAGATGTCCAAGAGCAAGATACCTCTGAGGAGGACTCTCTTAAAACCAATAAGGGTTCTGAGGAAACATCTCTTCAAAACTTGAACATTCAAAAAGAGAAAGAAAAGTTAACACCCACAACTCCTATAGTTGAGCAACCTGCATCTTCATCCACACCTCCTTTCCCTGAAAGATTACAAATTGATAAAGGGGTGGAAAAACAAATCTTGTTGCCTAACTATGATTTTCTAGATTAATTAAAGAATGTTTGTATCAAGATTCCCTTGCTACAAGCCATTAGAGAGATTCCTATTCTAGCAAAAACAATAAAGGAGTTGAGTCTCAAAAGACCAGGAAGGAAACTAAAAGATACAAGAAGAATCCACCTGGTAGGAAAAATTGCAGATATCATGATGGGAAAAATTACCATGCAGAATTATGTAGATCCAGGTAGTCCAATTGTCAAGACAAATATAAATGGGATAGAAATTCCAAACACATTGATTGACTTAGGGCCTGCTATCAACATTATGAGTAGACATACTATGGAACAGCTAAAACTTCCTAATCTTCTTTTTACACCTACTTTACTGCAACTTGCAGATAGATCAATTATCAAACCAGATGGTGTACTAGAAGATATTTCAGTCTCCTTAGATTCTTGGGAATATCCAGTAGATTTTATGATTTTGACTCCCAAGAGTAATCTAGGAGGGCACCCACTTATCTTAGGAAGACCTTGGCTAGCCACAACTGATGCTTTCATTAGTTGTAGATCTGGAGATATGTACATTTCTAATGGTAATTCGACAAAGAAATTCAATTTGTATCCTCCAGCAAAAGAAATCACAGAAGTAGGAGACAATGAATGGGTTGATGATGAGGATATTATACAACCTGTATTTACCATTTCTAAAATCAGTGAGGATAGTCAAATTCTGAACACATTAGAAAATTTTGAGACATCTTCAGAATATGACCTCACACAATTTCAGTTGGAATCTGACATAGAATATTTATCATCAAGACAAATGTCTCTTTACTCTATGGAAGAGTTTGGTAGTTCTATCATTGAGATTTTTCCAGGAAAAACATTGAATATCAACAAACATTTAGAAAAGTCACAACAGGAAGAACTAACCAAAATCTTGCAAAAACATTCTACTGCATTTGCATGGGAGTATACTGATATGAAAGGTATTGATCCTAAGACCTGCATCCATCATATTTATATTGAGGAAAACAGTAGACCAATCAGACAACCTCAAAGAAGGATGAATCCAAATCTTAGGGAGATAGTGAAAGAAGAGCTCCAAAGACTACTCAATGTAAACTTCATTTATCCAATTTCAGATAGCCGATGGGTTTCTCCTTTGGTTATAGTACCTAAAAAGAATGGTAAATGGAGGGTATGCATTGATTACAGGGAATTTAACAAAGCAAATTTGAAGGATCACTTTCCTTTGCCCTTTATCGATCAGGTATTAGATACATTAGTAGGCAAAAAGTACTTTTCATTTTTGGATGGTTTTAGTGGCTATAATCAAATTCAGGTAGCACCTGAAGATCAAGATAAGACCACATTTACTTGTCCATGGGGAACTTTTGCCTACCGAGTTCTTCCTTTTGGGTTATGTAATGCACCCACAACATTCCAAAGAGCAGTACTAGGAATTTTTTCTGATCTAATCCATGATTGTGTAGAGGTTTATATGGATGGTTTTACAGTTTATGGTAATTCATTTGAAGAGGCATTAGAAAATTTGGAAAAAGTTCTTATAAGATGTAAAGAAACAAACCTTTCATTAAGCCATGAAAAATGATTTATGATGTTTACTGAAGGGATTGTTTTGGGGCATCATATTTCGGGAGATGGGATTAAGGTTGATAGATCAAAAGTTGAAGTCATCTCCAAGTTACCTATTCCAAATTGTCAAAGAGATGTTAGAAGTTTTCTAGGATTTACTGGTTACTATAGAAGATTTATAGAAAACTTCACTAAAATAGCATCTCCACTCTTCAAATTGCTTACAAAAGACTGTGAATTTAAATGGGGTCCTGATTGTCAATCAACCTTTGAAACTTTGAAAACAAGAATATCTGAAGCACCTATCTTGAGAGGACCAAATTGGAAACTCCCTTTCCATATTTCTACAGATGCTTCAGATACAGCTCTGGGAGCTGTGTTGGGTCAAAAAGATTTAGTCCCTTATGCCATTTATTATACCAGTAAAAATTTAACTCCCACTGAGTTGAACTATACTGTGACTGAAAAAGAGTTTTTAACTATTGTTCATGCAATCAATAAGTTTAGAAATTATATAACAGGCTATAAAACTTTTATTCATACTGATCATTCTGCAATTAGATATCTAATGAACAAACCTGTTACTAATGGCAGAGTGACAAGATGGCTCTTACTTTTGCAAGAATTCAATATTACTATGTTGGATAGACCAGGAAAACAAAATACAGTAGCTGATTTCTTGTCTAGGATTCAGAATTTTAAAGAAGATTCTCTTGTAGAGGATAAGTTTCCTGATGAATACTTGTTTGCAGTAACTATTAAGACTCCTTGGTATGCAGATATTGCTAACTATTTGGTTACAGGGAAACTTCCTTCACATTTGTTTCCAAGTGAAAAAAGAAAAATTATTCAGGAGAGTTCAAAATATTCATGGATTTCTAACGAATTGTTTAAAACAGGGCCAGATCTTGTGATCAGAAGATGTGTCGGGGAAGATGAAATGCCTGATATTCTTAAGGCATGTCATGATGAACCATGCGGCGGACACTTTGCAGACAAAAGGACGGCCTATAAAATCCTCTCTTTAGGATATTATTGGCCTTCCCTCTTCAAAGATGCAAAACAATATGTCAAAAGGTGTGACAGCTGCCAAAGAGTAGGGAAACATACCCTTTCAAATGAAATGCCATTGCAAACACAGGTACTCATCGAACCCTTTGAGAAATGGGCTTTAGATTTCATTGGACCTATTAATCCACCATCTAAGAAAAAGAAGTATATACTGGTTTGTACTGATTATGTTACTAAATGGGTAGAAGCCAAAGCATTAGTGTCTGCTACTGAAAATTTAGTTGTTAATTTTCTTTATGAGGATATTTTTACTCGCTTTGGTGTTCCAAGAGAAATTGTGACAGATTAGGGAAGCCAATTCACATCCAACTTGGTGGAGAAGTTGATGGAAGAATACAAAATCAAACACAGAAGATCTACTCCTTACCATCCGCAAGCAAATGGTCAAGTGGAGTCTACAAACAAAGTTCTTGAAAATATCAACACCAAAACTGTTCATCTACATAGAAGAGATTGGGCAGAAAGGCTTTCTGAAGCCTTGTGGGCCTACAGAACTACATGGAGAAATACAATAGGACATTCTCCCTATGAACTTGTTTATGGGAAAGAAGTCCTGCTCCCCATTGAGTTCCAAGTCAAGACCTTCAAGATAGCAGTTCAGTTGGGGATGGATTTATCAGAAGCTCAAAAGCATAGAATGGAGTAGTTGAATGAGCTAGATGAGATCAGGCAAGAGGCAATTCTAAGAACTGATCTAGTTCAATATCAAAGAGCTAAATGGCATGAAAAATACATCAAAGAGAAGAAGTTTCAAGAAGGAGATTGGGCATTGTTATTTGATTCCAAGTTTAAAGATTTTAAAGGAAAATTTCAGACTCATTGGCTTGGGCCATATGATATTGACAAGATCTTTAGCAATGGAGCGGTAAGAATCAAGACCATTGATGAATTTCAAACTCCTCTTATTGTGAATGGCCACAGATTAAAAGTCTATCATAAGCCACTCTCAAAAGAGGAATTTGTCAAAATGTTTCAAGAAAATTCTGCAATCAGGCTGGTACAGAAGAATTCTTCTTCTCCACCAGCCTAGCCTTTGTTCTTTTCAGTTTAAACAAAAAAAAATAAAATAAAAAATAAATAAATAAAATAAAATTGTATAAGCCTGAAAACCAATCATTGATTGGTAGTCTTATACAGAAAATGTAGGGTGAAAATCAGGGACACCTGACACCCTATATTTTCGAAAAAAAAATCTCTCTTTCATTTCACAAGTTTTGTGACCACCCACTCCATTCCATTCCACTTCATTTCACTCCACTTCATTCCATTTCACTTCATTTCATCTATTTCATTTCATTTCACCAATAAAATTTTCTTTCATGAATATTTTAATTCAATCAGTTATCATCCATATATTTCCATTCACCCAAATAATAGCTGTGTCAGTTTCCGCAGCCGGAAGCAGATTTTGCAGCTACCACTCTGTTTTTCAAAAAAAAAAATGTACAGTCAGATGTTATTTCCACAATCATGAAATCAAATGCAGGTATGAAGACATATTATGAAGACATGAGGCATTCAAGATATCAATAAGGAGCAACCAATTGAAGACCAATGAAAAATGGCAAGAATTCCAAGGTATGAGTAAAAATTTATTTCAAATGGCATTCAAGCACATTTTTACATAGTTATAAACCATAGCTCCATTATATGCAATTATTGTGTTGACAAACTCCGTAACCATTCCACGATCTCTATATGATCCTCCCACAATCCTTGCATTCATTTTCAAACGGTCCCATAATCAAGCCTCTGATCTTCACTCATACTCCGATAGTCCACCTGTGATGATGAAACGTGGTTGATTTGACTACGGCTTCTTTCAGCCGCATAAAATCCGTATCTGTTTCATAAACATGCTTACATTTACTCTGAATCCACCCAATTTTAAATATTTCCAGATGCGTTCTACTCCTCCTATTGTTCTATTGATCTCACAGCTGCATTTCCACCGTGCTCACGTAACCCTTCTCTTTTCCGCTTCACCCCATTTTGTTCTCTGTTACGCTACATTCCGTATACCCATTCTCTGATATCCGCCTATAGTCACTGGTCTCCTCCATAAATCGTGCTCATTTCCGCTCATTCAGCCGTCTTACCTCCGTTAAACCCACCTCACGCAGACAAGTTTTAAATAGCAGAAAGAAGGATGGGTTAGTTGTTGAGAACAGAACTAGAAGGACCTAAATTCATGGAAGGATACCCGGAAGTCAGAGATATATTGAAAAAGGCAAAGTGGCTTCAGTTTATTCAAAAGTTTAGAGGCTACCATAAAGAGGTGACAAAAGCTTTTGCAAGTTCTTTTAATGGTCTGGAAGTAGAAATTGGGGACCTCAAATTTACGGTGAATGAGGCATCCATAGCATCTGCTACAGAACTCCCTCAAGAAGGTGAACGTTGGTTCAAGAACAAAAGCATTAGTGATGAAGCCTAGAGAATGATTCTACGTAACCCAGGTATGGATGTAACTATTTTTAAAAAGGGAATTCCTTTTCATGCTTTGAAAGAAGAGTGGGCCACTTTACTGTTAGTTATTCAAAAATTTATCACCTGTGAGGGCCGTTTTGGATCCATGTATATGTATCATACCCGATTGCTGATGAATATTCTAGACAACCAGACCCTCAATCTGCCATACTTTTTATTAAACAGTTTGAAGAAGATGTCTATAACTGTCCAGAAGCATTTAGGGGACGTAGAACCACATTTGTATCACCATGGTCTTGTGAAAATTTTGATTGAAAAACAGTTAAAAGAGAAAAAGGACACATGGGAACAATTTTTGATTAGAAATTTCTTTGAAGAACCCCAAGAAATTCCTGAAGGCAGTACATCAAGAAGGAGTAGGAGAAAGAGAAAAAATGATGAAACTCAAAGCACTCCTACTACTACAGTTGAAAGAACTAGTAGAGAAGAGAGACTGTCAAAAAGGAGGAAGGAAGAAACCAAGGGTAAAAAGCCAATAAAATCAAAAGAGAGAAAACGCATTGAGGCTATGCATCAAACCCCTTCCTCAGAAGAAGATCATAAAGTGTTATCTGAGAGACTATTTCATCTTCAGGAACAGTCATCTATGGCCAAAAAGAGAGGGAAAGGAAAACAAAAGAAAAAAGACAGTAGTCCACAGCGTGTAAGAAGAAGTTCCAGGCTTAAAGAGAAGTTGAGGAAAACACAAACGAAAGGACCCCATTTTATTGATTTGGGAGAAGAAACATCTGAACAAACTCCAGTTGGCCATAGTCCATCTCATTCTCAGTTAGACATTGAACATAGTCCATCTCAGTCTCAGCTAGACGTTGACATGAGCCCTTTTCAGCCAAATTTTGAAGACAATTCTCCTCCACGACATTTTGGGGAAAGCCCAATGAAAACGACACCTGAGATAGACCCAAAGAAGCAAGAAGTATAAGATTATATAGAATCTTTAGAAAGAGCAGCCACGGGTCCCAGCACTTCATCCACTCAGCCTCACACAACACAAGAAGATCTCATCCAATCACTGAAACAAGAAGTCTTTGCGTTGGAGGTTTTAAATAGACACATTAAAAATGAAAATGAGGCATTAAAGGAACAAAGAAAATTGGACAAGATCATTCATGACAATATCATGCTACATCTGGGACTATGGCAGAAAAAGAACAGGAAATTGAAGAAGAAATGCCAAAAGTTAAGTAGAGCATTGGTTAATATCAAATTCAGATGCTTGATGAAGAAGCCCAGGATGTTAGCAATACCAAGGAAGAGGAGGAGAGGACTGGATGTACTGGCTGAAGTGTCAAGGCATATGAATTGAAAGAAGGATTATCAAAATTTTGGTTGCATGAGGACATGCAACACCTTCACAGTGGGGGTATGTTGAGTCTCAAATCTGCATCTTTCCTATACACCTTTCTAGACCTTTTTCATTCACCTGGACCTTCTAAGTCATCAATATCATTGCATATTAATTGTAAAAGAGCATCTAAAATGGTTTTTAACTATGTTTTGTGTCTGCTGTTTGATTTAGATTTTTTCTCATTTAGCTGTGGAATCTTGTCACTTTCCGCAGCTGCTGCAACTTTCCGTAGCCATTTTGTTAAAGTCTATGTTGCAGGTGTCTTCAAGAAAATAGAGCCACATGGGCAAGTTAGAAATGACATGGACATGGATCGTGTCCTATTGGCTCAGTCGAATTCACCTAAGAAGGCTGTGGTCAAAGGTGGCCAAGTGGTGGTCAACCGAAGAGTCCCACGGTGACAGAACTCTGTTTCTCATCACGTGGAGATTTGCGTGGCCGTTTATAAATCACGGGAGACACATCAACACCTGTAAATGGCTCCATAAGCCGAATCCAACAGCCACTCTCCATAGATTTAATCCTCACGGTGGCCATAATGCTAGATCTTTGGACGTGATGGTTCACGTGTCTTCTATCAGCGCAGACTTTAGGGAATTAGTTATATCACCCTCTGTTATAAATAATGCGTTCTCATACGCATAATAGTTAGCTCTGTAATGTAATTGCGTCGCCATTGTGCTGTGACATTATTTCTCTGTTATGACCGCATTTTAATATATGAGAAGACTCTGTTCAAAAGCGTAATTCGTATTTGAAAGCTGTTGCCCGAGGTTTGTGCAGAGGGCCCCTGCACACGCTGAGGTTTTGTGTATTACTATATAGTTTCATGCTTCATTTCTTTAAGTTCATTATGCCATAGTCATTCACGTGTATATATATTACATCTTTCATGGTATTTACATTTCATCTTTGTCCATAATCTTTCATGCTTTACATTTTACTTCTGTCCATAATCTTTTATGTTTTATGTTGTTGTTAACTGATCAGTGTTCTTGTTTCAGATTACAATAGGCAGCCCGGGCATTTGCACATCATTTTATAATGACTAATGACATGGAATCAATATTGTCCTTCTGCTGATTTCTTTTTCTTAGTTTTTAATTCCAGCACTGTTTTGTTTATTTCAGTCTTGCACATTTGCTTTAGTAGTTAGATTAGATATTAAATTGCTCATGTCATTTTCAGTTACCTCCAAAAGCCATAGCGATACTAATGGTGAGGGATTGAAGTATGAGTGTGTAGTTTGATATTAGTTTACTTTTCTGCAAGTTAGATATTCAATTGGTCATGTCATTTTCAGCTACCTCCGAAAGCCATAGCAAGACTAATGGTGAGGGATTGAAGTATGAGTGTATAGTTTGATATTAGTTTACTTTTCTGCAAGATAGATATTAAATTGCTCATGTCATTTTCAGTTACCTCCGAAAGCCATAGCGAGACTAATGGTGAGGGATTGAAGTATGAGTGTGTAGTTTGATATTAGTTTACTTTTATGCAAGTTAGATATTAAACTGTTCATGTCATTTTCAGTTACCTCCAAAAGCCATAGCAAGACTAATGGTGAGGGATTGAAGTATGAGTGTATAGTTTGATATTAGTTTACTTTTCTGCAAGATAGATATTAAATTGCTCATGTCATTATCAGTTACCTCCGAAAGCCATAGCAAGACTAATGGTGAGGGATTGAAGTATGAGTGTGTAATTTGATATTACTTTATTTTTCTGCAAATTAGATATCAGATTGCTCAAGTTGTTTATGATTACCTCCGAAAGCCATAGCGAGACTAATGGTGAGGGGTCAGAATATGAGTTGATGTAATTTGATTTTAGTTTTATTTTACTTGCAATCTTTTCTTTGAGTACAGTTTCTTTTGTGTTTAGACAACAGCAAGGATAATGGTTTTCCTGATCAATAGTTCACTATTTGTTTAACTAGAATAGTGGCACATTTTCATTTCCTTTTAGGAACTAATTTTCTCATTGTATGTTTCAAAATCCTTTTGAAGTTTGAAGTTTGGAAAATCATTATAAAGGACATCATTGCCTTGAACAATCATAACCATACTTGTCTTTTAGAATTTCCATCTCACATTAGGAAACCAACCAAGATAAAAAGAAAAAAACCAAAAACGACAAAAAGTAAGAGATAGGTTATCTTGCACATATAGTGTGCCACACTTCGTCAGCTTACGAATCCCGGATTGACAAATTAATGTAGCAATTTAGAACACAATAAATTGACCAAACAATTTATCTAAATGATGTGAAGTAAGTGATTAAGCAATAATTGCACAATAGTAATATATCTGTTAGAATATTGATTAAGTAAAAACAAACGAACTAAATCCACCTCACACAGTCCCTTAAGGTTACAAAAACCTAGTTCTGCAACCACCCATAGCCACTTCGGGTGGTACTGCGATATGCTTGCAGGTCGTTGCTAAAAGGGCCGATGTCTGAGGGTTTTGTTGGTGCGAATTACAAGACGAACCTGGGTCAAGCCCAAACCAAGACAACAAATGGTTATGTTTCCGGGACCGGGATTTGTATGAGGGACATGTGGATATGGCATCCATCGAAGAAGGAAATGAAAGATTGGCTAGATCGAAAAGAGAAAGTGTTCACAACTCAAGAAAATAGGAATCCACGATTGACTACTGAAGCCTGGTTGCAGAGCTATCTTTTCACAGAACAACACGATATTTTCTTCACGAAATTTTCTTCACGAAATTTTCTAATGAAATACATGAATGGTTATCAAGGTTGATTGAGAATAAGACTTGTTTTAAGAACGACGAGCCTATTGCGTGGAGCCCTGAATTGGTACAACAACTCAAGGATACCAGTAACACAATATCAAGGGCTGTTGATTTTTGGATTGATAGTATTTTGGGAGGATTTATCACTGAGTTCACCATAGACACTGTTAACATTGGAAAATTGTGTAATAGAAGATGACATTAATTAATGTCAAGCCAAAGGATTTATAGGGCAGGAATACATTATGGAATAAAAAAAGTATTTAAAATCTCTAAGGTTTTGAGAAAATCAGATTTGAACTAGTCTTAAATGCTGAATTGCGCGCTTAATCCTTCTAGAAGAGCGCATTCTATGCGTCTTTTTTACCGATAAGAGTGCATTCCTGAAAGTGGAAAAATGTCGCTTTTCGGGACCACACAAAGAAAAGGACAGTTACTCCTTATATGAAGCTACCTAAGGACAACCATCAGCGCCTCCTTAGACACTATGTGAGCACACAAAGAAATATTTGGAGCACACAATGGAATCATACCTCTCCCTTGGGTCAGCATCCACAATGTACCAAGGGAGGGAAGGAGGATTTGAAATCCCATATATAAAGCCACCAAGAGATGAAGAAAGGGTGATCACATTGTTATGCTGGCCAGAATTGCCCAGTAAATACTAGCAGTGTGTGACCCGGAGCTGGAGATAGAGGGGACTCGATTGTTGGCCACCCAACAATCCCAGTCCATCACTGCGAAGAGAGAGGGAGACTGCATCAGAGGCAGAACTTGGAAAAAAAACATCCTTGCATCGGGACCTAGAACCATTGTCTAGGGGCCCTTTTGCAAGTGGGTAAAATTTTTGCTCCATATCAAATGTTTAATAAGAAGAGGCCTTGAGCCAATGTTTGCATTATTATCGTTTTGACTCTCTTCAATAGCTTCTGTATATTTGTGTTTTAGTTTTTTTTTAGTTTACTTTGAGCATACATTCACATATTTTTTCCTCTAGATTATATGCTTTTGAGCTCCACCACTTTCTTCCTGTTACCAATAGTTTATAGGGGTAGACCACACCCCTTAAATTGGTGCGATTTCGTACACCCATGCGTCAAATCCACCACAATAGACACTATTGTATCTTACAGTAAATCTAAGCGAATATTTTCCAAGGGACCACGAGGTAAGTATCTAAATTATTTGAAGCTGTGGATTAAAATGCTTTTATGTGAAAAGGGTGTACTACGAATGCAGTTATATTAATGTTTAAAGGAAAAGAAAATAAGTCTGGAGCCGGATATATGCGAAGTGGAAAGAAATACAGAGTAGATCACGAGAAATTTATTGAGACTGATTATAGTCCCTTGTTAGGAGAATCTGAAATCAAAGAAAAAAGAAGTAACCTTGCAACCCTTAGAGGTGCATCACAGCTAGGAGTTGGGAACAATCAAGGAACCTTTGGGATTCCCCATCTCTCTACTCCCCTTACTCCTTGTCCCACTCCCCATAGTTACCCTACACCCCCTCCCGCTTACCCCCTAAGAAACATGGTCGATGATATCAAGCTACCTATCTTTAGAGGACTTAGGTCAAAGGATCCTGAGAAATTTTTGTTTGTAGCTGAGGCAATATGGAAAGTAATACAGATTATCGATGAAGATGTAAAGAAGACATATATTTTCACAGTGATGCGGGAAAGGATGTTGGAATGGTACATAAATTATTCTACGACTCATCAAGCTACTTCACTGAATGGTACAAAGTCGAAAGTGCTGACTTCAGAATTTAACAAGCCAAAATTGCAGTCGCAATGTAATACTGAACTAAAGGAGATCAAGCATTTGAAAAATGAATCTGTTTGTGAGATGGATCAAAGGTTCAAAATGTTAATGGGACATGTAAGATTTAGCATTCCCGAAGAACAACATAAGGAGTGGTTTATAGTTGCACTACAGCCAGATATCAGGTTACCCTTCACACAACCAAAAATACCAAATCAAGTCGAAGCTCTGGAAATTGCAATGAAGTTGGAAGATTTACCGGTGGGATATACTTATGTAGGAGTACAACAAATTCAGACTCAGCTAGCACATCTGACCTTGGAACTACAAGATCTGAAGAAAGGCAAGGAAGTCAGACCATAAGTTAGAACAAAAGTGTGGTGTATAAAGTGTAAAGTTGAAGGCCATTCTAAGGAACAATGCCCAATGTTTAGATGTTAATTGGCCAGTGGAGATACTAATCCATTAAATATAGGATCAAGCTTGTGGTGTGAAATATGCAGAACTTCAGGAAAACACCGACCATAACAGTGTTATGTATTGTAGAAGTATGTGCAGGCCCCAAGGAAGTTGTTTTGAAAATTTTGTAAGTCAGTGGGACATAATGAGAAAAAATGTCGAAGTTATGACTTCATGATGGAACACTCTGCTGATGCTTATCGAATTCAAGATAAAGACGAGGATAAAGGAATGTAAAAATTTATGAATATACTTAAATAGAAATCCTACGGTTAAGTTTATGATTTACTTCTCCTACTTATATTAAGTTATTAATCTGAAAAGCTTCAACATTAACATTGAAGTAAAAACAATAACAACCTACACATATAGATCTAAAATAAATACATGCACAATGATAAAGTGACATAAAAGGATTTTCTGGACAATTGTCCTTGAAAAAACCCAATGCGGGAAAACTGGTCTTCTAGCTACTGGAGGGTTTTATTATTAAGTGGAATCTAAGTAAAACAAATCTGGGCACCAAACTAGTTAACCCGAGAGAGAAATAAACTGTATCTATACCTCTGTTATGGGGACAAAAAAAAGTGACTGATTCACACCCTCAAATGAGATTTAAAGAACTCAATCCTTTCTAGTCTTCAGAAACCCCAGTGCTTCTTTGAATCCCTCTGTGTTAGCTCTGCTAGCCTTTGTCAGCTCCTGTGCTTCTTAGGAAGGGCCTGCATCACCCCAGATTGGGTTATGCTACCCCTGTGGTGCCCTGACTGGGCCTGCATTAGCCTTGCTGGCCTCCTGCTGCCTTTGCGTTGCCATTTTTGGCCCTGCGTCAGCCCTGCGTAGCCCTTGAAGCCTCTGTGTTGCCCCCGCTGGGCTGTGGCTACTACCCCCTCTCCACTACTCATTTTGCTGCTTTTTTGCCTCTTGTTGCAGTCTTGGCCTAGGATCAAAACATCCCTCTCACCAATACTACCCATCGCTATAGTTGAAACACTTCTAAAATTCTTTGAAAACCATGCCCTAAAATTTTAGCTTAGTCTCAATGCTCTACCACTATGTGTTCTCCAACTGACTCCAAGACTTTCCTTTATAATTTTCTCGTTGGGAAACCAATGACCGTGATCTAATTTTGAATCGATGGGTAAGATTAAAATAAAGCTTGATCCATGTGACTTAAGTCATTTTCATCACATGTTTAATTTAATTAACTTTAATCTTTTAATTTTCTTAATTTATACTTAGGGTCCTTAATTAAAAATATTAATTAATTAAATATCTCTTAAACACGATGGAATTTATCAAATCCCTTTCTGGGTCTTTGAGATCTCATGTACTCTAGTCCCTCCACAAATTTTGGAAGCTAGAGCACATCTGATGGTATCCCAACACATCAAAAATCTCAACACTCCCTCTTAGCAAGGAATGTTCTCTAGCACAATAATTCACCATTTCTACACTGATATCTGGTGTGGGTCCCTGCGCTGATGCTTGGTCTACTACCCTTCATCACTGTGCTATTGATACTCTCTCATACTGTTGCCCATGACGCTACCACCACCACTACCACATTTGTACTACGACTCCCTCTCAATCTGCTGCATCGTGTTGCCGACTTATGCACTACAACCTAGTTTTTTAGAGAAACAACTGAAGACTCTTGCTCAATATTTGACAGACAAGTAAGTTGGGATACATATTCATCACTGAAACTCCATAGGCTGCTGGACTGTGCTGTCATATGAGGCTTCTACAGCTCTAAACTGTGTAAGCATACCTCCTCTGCGCTAAATTCCCCTACGTTGCTGCTGCGCTGCGTTGTCCTCCTGAAGCCTCTATGCTTCTACAACTATGCACTATGTAAGTAGGCTTGCTTTGCGCTGCTGAAGTCACACCAACCCTTCTCCGCTATTGCTGCTATGTTGCTACTACATCTGCACTACACTGCTCCCTCTCAGCATCCAACTCTTCCTCTGATCAATCTGTGATTCTCTGCACCCATTGCTCCCCTTGTCCAGTTACTGTCTTAAGGCTCCCATAGCTCATATATGGTCTAAGATTTGGGCTACTCAAGGATCCTGCTCGTACTCTGTAGGTACTCTACAAATCCATGTCGCCAGTTCATGAGCGCTCATGGCTACGTCATCTTCAAAGCCATCGTCCGCCACAATAGCCTTGGAGCTAGAATCTTCCTTGTCCTTCTTCTTTTGAGGAAAATTGCTGGTGAAATGTCCTAGTTCACCGCACTAGAAACACTTTATCTTCGACATATCCCACTTCTTTCTCCCTTGCTGCCTCTTTGATGCCAAGGCTGCATCTTCCTCTTTTTCCTTCTTCACTTTACTTGACCCGGTGTTGTACTGTCTCTTGGTGATCCGAGAGATTTCTTCTTGTCAGAGGATCGCCCACATTTTGTTTCAGTTGGGAAGGTTCACTCTGCCCAAGAGACTTTGGACAAAAGTTTCCTAGTCTAATGTGACCACATTGAGAGTATTACTCACAATGAAATCATCCTCCACCTTCACCCCCATGCCAGTTAGCTGGTCTTGGATCGCTTGTAGTCTCGACAGAAAACGATTGATCTCCTCTCCCTTGGCCATCATGAATAACCTCAAATTATTCTCCAGAAGAATCTTCGTATGGACGGATCTTCCTTCATATAGTGTGGTCACAACTACCCACATATCGTGAGTCATTGCCTTCTCGGATATGTATGGAACCACATGATATTTGATCCCGTCCATTATGAAGCACTTGGCATGTGCCGCTGCTTCTTCATGATTCTGCAAGAGCTTCACATCGGTTGGCGTGGCCAATAATTTATCCACATGCTCCCTTAGATTGTATGCCTCCATGACTACCAGGATTCTATCCTTCCAGATTGCAAAGTTGGACAAGCCATCCAACCTATCCTGATCACGTAGTCCATGAGGTGCCATTTGCTCAAAAAGTCTGTCGGAACAAATCCTCCTCTCTATGCTAGAGACTCAGATCTATGGTCCTTGGCTAAACAGGCACCCTCTGCTCCCTCTGATAACTGAATCCCTCTCTTGGAATTATGCCTGAAAAAAAAATAAGCTCTCTTTGATCCTATGATCGATCTTCTGACTTCTTTGGCTGGAAATATTCTGAGAAGTTGTTCTGCTCACGCTCTTTGTAAACTTTGCTTAGGATAAATTTTGAACTGATAGAATTTTACCCCCACTAGCAACTACTGAAGCTCTACAACTCATCTTGCATTACTCTGAACAACACTCAGCTTTTAGACTACGTCACCCTGGTTGGCCTTTATGTGAGTAGATAGTCTCAGGGCTGTGTTTGCGCTGCATCTGTGTAGTAAGTGTGTGGATCTGTGTGAAGACTATGTCACCCTGGCCTCTGATTGGCTTTGATTTCTTCTGCTGCTGCGTTGCTCTCTGGTCTGGTTTTCTGCTATTGTTCTTACTTTCTCTGCTCCTTGCTGCAACACAAATTCTTCAGCCTTCTTGCTGGAGATCCAAGCTAGATTTGCAATTTCTCCAAGATCATGTGAATTTTTTTGAATATGCTTAAACATAAATCCTACTGTTAAGTTTCTGATTTACTTCTCCTACTTACATTAAGTTATTAATCTGAAAATATTTAGCATTAACATTGAAGTAAACACATTAAAATGCTACATATAGATCTAAACTGAATACATGCACAATGACAAAGTGGCACATAAGGATTGTCTGGACAACTGTCCCTGAAAAAACCTAATGCGGGAAAACCGATCTTCTGGCTACTGGAGGGTTTTATTATTAAGTAGAATCTAAGTAAAAAAAATCTGGGCACCAAACTAGTTAACCTAATAGAGAAATAAACTGCAGCTATACCTTTGTTATGGAGACATAAAAAATTGACTGATTCACGCCCTCAAATGCGATTTACAGATCTCAGCTCCTTTCAGTCTTCAAAAACCCCAACATTGCTTTGAAGCCCTCTACGTCATCTCTGCTAGCCTGCATCAGCCCCTGCGCTGCTCAGGAAGGGCCTGCGTCACCCCATACTAGGTTATGCTGCTCCTGCACTACCCTGGCTGGGCCTGCGTCAGTCCTGCTGGCCTCCTGCTACCTCTATGTTTCCCTTTCTGGGTCTGTGTTAGCCCTGCATAGCCCCTTTCCATGCCGGGTTGTGGTTGTTGGGCATAGCTGTTTCCCTCTCTACACTGCTCAGTCTGCTGCTTCTCTTCCTATTGTTGCACCCTTGGTTGGGATCAAACCATCCCTATCGCCAATACTACCCCTCGCTGCAATTGAAAAACTTATGAAATTCTTAGCAAACCACGCCCTAGAATTTCAGCTTAGTCTGAGTGCTCTGCCACTGTGTGTTCTCCAACTGACCCCAAGCCTTTCCTTTATACTTTTATTGTTGGGAAACCAATGGTTTTGATGTAATCTTGAATCGACGTCTAAGATTAAAAAAAAACTTGATATGTGTGACTTAAGTCATGTTCATCACATGTTTAATTTAATTAACTTTAATCTTTAAATTTTCCTAAGTTAGACGTAGGGTCCTTAATTAAAAATATTAATTAATTAAATATCTCTTAAACAGGATGGAATTTCTCAAATCACTTTCTGGGTCTTGGAGGTATCATGTACTCTAGTCCCTCCACAAAGTTTGGGATCTGGAGAACATCCTATGTTATCTGAGCACATCAAAAATATGAACAAGGACAACATGCTCATCAAGGATGTTTCCAAGGACAAGGAGGAGGAGGAGCTATTCGAGGGCGCAACCAGACTATTTGTCATAATTATGGACATACATGACACTACACAAGAGGTTGTGAGAATCCTACTACAACCTATAAGTACTATAAAGATTTTGATCATGTGATAGAAGAATCTCCGGTCTTTATGGAAAAGATGTAGGAGATAAGGAATGAGCAGCCCACACAAAATATGCAAATGATGACCATTGAACCAAGGGAGGATGAACCGCGCATCAATATTGTAATGAGGAGATGAGCCTCGAAGGGAGATGATAAAGTAGAAGGTAAGAAGCCGATGGAAGATACATGGGTAAGAAATATCGCAGAAAAAGCTGTTGGGTTTAGTATTCAAACGGAAAAATAAATGTTCATGGAGGAAAAGTGAAGCTTCATGGATCCTGGAGCTTCAACATCTAAAGCACATCCACTACAGAAGTTAATCCCCAAGAAGGACATCGCTAAAGTAACTACGCAATTGAAAGAATTCGATCAAGTATTTTAAGATCATTCTTACAGACTTGCATGAAGCTATTGAGGAATCAGAAGGTTGTCGAAGGAATCTAGGAGTTTCTAGATCCTGCGCTAATAAAGAAGTGCCAAAAAGCGTTCAATGTGCAGTAAAAAATTTACATCGACATAAGAAGAGAACATGGAAGGAAATGAGATTAACTACATAGATCGAGGAATATGATATGGATCAAGTAGTGTTAGTTTTGGGATCTAATGCCAATGTTTTACCGAGGAAAACTTGGGAGAGAATAGGCAAACCAAAGTTTCAATGGTTGCCGATCTAGTTGAGGATGGCTAACCAACATAAGATCATCCCTATGGGAATGTTTTCTGGCACTATAGTGGATATTGAAGGAGTGTGTGCTGTTGCAAAATTCAAAGTGATTGAAATTGTAGATCATATCAATCCATATCCGGAGCTTCTTGGATTGGATTGGGCTTCTGATACTGTGGTGATAATCAATTTGAAGAAAAGGAAAATGTTGTTCGAAAAGGATGAGCTGAGGGTTAATTTTCCCCTAGAACCATCATAAGAGGTGTGCTATACAGAGCTTGTTTGCGATGAGTACTATGAAATAAATGTCAACAAAATTTACAAGATGAATGCTAAGGAGGAAGATTGGATTAATCCTACTATAGATGGAAGGCTAAGCTGGGAACATGACAGTTCCTATACTTCAGATTCTGAGGAAGAAGCAAAAAATTGGCAAAACAGGTTGCATGAAATATCTACTAGAAGATGTGCAAGAATCACAAAGTCACTCGCTGCATCACTTCAAAGGTATGTAATCTGCCTTATTATGATGGGATAGGATATGTAAGTCTTTTTATTGATAAATTTGAAAGAGAAATACTAGAATAAAAATGGTTCCAAGCTCTGAACATATCCCTAAGGTCTACACCTACTAGATGGTGGGGTAATCATAAAGAGAATATAGGAAGTTGGGAAGAGTATTGAAGGTTTATGAGGGTCATATTTGGGCCAATATGATGGAAAGGTTGACCCCTAGGAGCATATTCATTGCTGCACTTCAATTTGGGAAGAAGTTCCAAAACAAGAGGGGATAAATGTGTTTTTTCACACATTGGAAACGATATCTATGAATTGGTATCTTGAGAAGGAACTATGACATGGAAGTGCAAAATAGAAAAAATTGTTTGAAGGGTTCATACTAACATTTAGTTTTGAAGATGAATGTCCATGCATAGATGAAGACCTTCTAAAATTCAGAGAGAAGGTTTTTAAGGATGCCACTTTGCTAACATGGACATCACTAAATTGCACCACACAGTTGGATCAAGTACTGGAATGCTATAATGTGACTACGAAAGAGGATGATGAGGATCCACACAATATTGATATCCTAGAATCAGAAGGACATCGCAAAGTTGCTAGACCAGAACCCAAAATACTTGACATAACGAATCTTCCAAGGATGAAGAATGTGAATATCGAGTCAAAAGAAGAACCAAAATTTGCAATGATTGGAGATTATTGGTATGAAGACACAGTTAGAAAAATTGCAGAACTGCTGCATGAGTATCAAGAAATATTCCCCACAAAGTTTTATGAAGTAAAGGGAATTGTAGTGTATCTAGGAGTTATGAGGATTCCCTTGAAATCTGATGTGAAGGCATTAAAGAAAAGACCCTATAGGTTGAATCTGAAATACAAGGAAAAAGTGAAGGAGAAGTTAGAAAAAATGATCAAAGTTGGGCTCATTGAACCAGTCCAAGAGTCTGAATGGGTAAGCCCCATGGTAGTTCAGGAAAAGAAGGCAAAGGATGAGATCAGAATATGTTTGTATCTAAGGAAGTTTAATGATGCATGCTTGCATGTCCCCTTTCCCACACCATTTATAGAAAAATTATTGGACAATGAAGGAGGACAGGAGGCCTATTCTTTTATAGATGGGTTTTCAGGCTACCATCATATCAGAATTGCACCAGAGGATAGACATCAGAAAATTTTTTCTACAGAGTGGGGATCTTATTAGTACACGGTGATGCCTAAGCCTACAAAAGGATACCATTCCTAAGGGATAAGGATAGATGTAGAATATATATATATATATAGGTAAATGTTTGTGAAATTCTTAGTAAAATCCTCTCTGCATGTCCAACTAACCGTGAATTTGACCTATGATTCAAGGATGGGTCCATAAAAATGTATCAAAAGGAAGTGTTTACATTCTAGGTAAGTATTATAAGAATTCAATATTCTTGAATGTGTAATTCAATATATTTCCCCCAACTGTTGTAGTCATTTGGATCCATTTTATTGGATTTCAATTTACTTGGAGGATATAGCTTATATTTATTCTATTACTCTAATAGCTCTTGGTAGGAGAGAAGATATAGGTTTTATATTTGTGATGTGTGCAAGGACTAGGTGTAAGTGACCAAGAAATTTTTTGTAGGAGCTAGATTAAGATTCTCAGCAACTACACCATTCATAATCTACGTCAAACTTTAGTGGTAATGAAATGAAAGATACTTCCTCCTCCAATTAATATATCAATTCTTAAGAGAGTATATATCTAGGGAAATGTATTGAATTCTCCACCATTTTATCTATACAAATCATGGGTCGATATGTAGAGTGTAAACTCTTATCAAATATAAGAGAAAATATGGTTAACGTCTAGATAAATATTGGATCCCAAAACTTATCCCAATTATGATCACCCTCTCTTTGTACAATGGTTTCACCTCATAGCCTAAAGGGGAGTAACAAAACTATCCAATGTAGCTCACGTGAAAACGAGTCTTTCTTAATGAAGAGGTTATTGATGCACCACTACACTATAACCTCGTCTTGAGCCATAGCTCCATGTATTCCATGAAGGTGGTTTTATCATCTATTTATTGCACCATGAGCTTACCTCATAATGTAAAGTCATCATGATCAACCAACTCACATATTATCACCTTGATAATTAATTTAATATTAAGAATATTATTTTCTCCATGGTTGGGAACCATGTTATCCCTTCATTTCCATACATCATCACAAGGGTCTTAAAAATAATCCACCTTTCTTGGTTCCTATTAGAGCCCATTTCCTATATCTGTTACACCAAGCTCATCCCAAGTTTACATGATCTCTACCTCTTAATCATTTGAAAGGTATAGGGTATATTTCTCACAATAAACCCCTCCACAATATACATCCATGAATTCAAAACTTTGGATTGGGGGAATCCCACCCATACAATATTCATTTGTAAAAGTAACCTTCCTAATTCCACTTCCTTGAATAGTAAGTACATTAGCCACAACCATGTTAAATATTCCCAAATTGATATTGGGAATATTAGTATGGTAATTGGACCCCCCCCCCATACCATGCCATCATCACAAAATCAAAACCACTAGGATTTGAAAATAATTAAACTTATTACCATAGCCTTTATATTTTCTTTAGTTCGTATGCAACCACAACTTGATCCTAACCTTACTAGGAAGGTAGTTGAAATGGGGTAAAAAATGGAGCATAAATAAGACAAGAAAACTTATGGGAATTCAAATCAATGCACCTAAAGCATTGCATACATGTTTTTTATGCAACCTCCTTGGGAATGTCACCAATAGCTACCATACTCACCTAAAAATTAAGGGAATAATTGGCATAGGTGAATTACAAATAGGCCTATCCATCTAAGTGGTTATTTTCACTCTTCCTAGATTTTATAGAAAGAATAAGTACTTACAAAAAGTAACCTTTGTTCTCTTTGCAATACATATGGCCATTATCCTCACCATTATCCCATACTACCTTAGGTTCATGACACACTTTTTGTTGTAAGAAAGATTAAATCCACTAATAGTATAACATCCAACCCATTAGTTCAGGACTTCACTAGTTAGCATGAGAGGTTAATCTAGGAGACACACTAGCTTATCATTGACATCAAATCGTGTAATTTATCTATGGATGATAGTTTCATGCGAAATATTCACCTCTCAAATTCCATGGGATTGACTTTGCTAGAAACTCCTTTTTTTTATTGCGTACATCATAACATCACTTGTATGCTTCATGTCACTTTGGTCTCAACATCAGTGGACATTAGAGAAATTTTGAGGTCTAAAAGGGGCCTCCTAAGGAATATTATAAAATATTAGTGGAAATAATAAAATAAGACTAGATTACCTCATCATATTTTGGAGGGAAGGAGAAAAAAACTATTTTTTCAACTTATCTACCTAAGATTTTACTCAAATTTCGAGCGGGAGCACTCGTTGGATGCATAATTTTATTTTACGTCCAAGGAGTACCCATGTTGCATATCGTTGTAGTGTGTTTACTGCACGTATGTACGAAATCACACCAACTTAAGGGGTGTGGTTTACCCACTTAAGTTATTGGTAACATGCATGGCTTGAAGAATGCTCCTGCCATATTTTCTAGAGTTGTAGTCACAACTTTCAAGTAGTATATACACAAATTTTGGAGGTTTACTTTGATGATTGGACAATATTTGGGCTGTTGAAGAAGCATGTTGCAAGCTTGAGATTGATGTTGGATACAATTAGGCAATATCAAATATCATTGAATTTGAAAAAGTGTATCTTTTGTGTACCTTTTGGTATATTACTGGGTCATTTTGTTTGTAAGCAAGGAATTATGGTGGACATTGTGAAGATTGGTGCTATTGTAAACCTAGATCCACCTAAAATAGTGAGACGACTGTGCACACCACTTGGACATACTGGCTACTATAGGAAGTTTATAAAAGGGTACACATAGATAACTGCACCGATGGAGAAGTTATTGAAGAAAGATGTCACTTTTCACTGGGACAAAGAATGCCATAGGAGCCTCGACATTCTAAAAGAGAAGATGGAAACTACACCTATTCTGGTTTTCCCTGATTGGGATAAGGAATTTCATGTACATGTCATTGCATCTTTCATAACTTTGGGTATAGTATTGGCACAACTAGGAGAAGGATAAATTGATCACCCCATAGATTTTTCAAGAATTTTTTTTTCCAAGGTAGAGAATAAATATTCTACGATAGAAAGATAAGGTTTGGATATGGTTTACACATTATAGAAATGAAAGCATTATTTGTTGGGAGCACACTTCAATATGTTCATTGATCATTCTGCGCTGAAGAATTTGGTGAATAAGCCCGTTTTAGGAGGAAAAATTTGTTGATGGTTGTTATTGTTTCAGGAGTACGACTTCAAATTTATAGTAAATCTAGGAAGATTAAATGTTGGGCCGGATCATATGTTAAGGATGGAAATAGGTGAAGAACCCACAAGCATTGATGATAACCTGCCAGACATACAGTTATTCGTAATTATGGTCACAGATGATCACTTGACAGATATTATTCAGTTTCTGGCCACAGGAATGGCACCCGCAAAATACACTACGCAAAAAAAGAATGAGTTGGTAGTCAAAGCAGCTGATTTCTCATTGATTGTAGGAAAATGGGATCAGATGAAATACTATGAAGATACATCTCTGAACAAAAAGAAAAAGTATTTTGGAAGAAGCTCATGGAGGAGCTGCGGGAGGAAACTATGCAGGAAAGGCCATTGCGCAGAAAATATTGAGAGTTGGGTTATGGTGGCTCACAATGCATAAAGATGAAAAGGAGTTTGTCGAGCATTTGATGCATGCCAAAGAACAAGAAAACCATATATAAGGGATGAAATACCATTAAATATACAAGTGACATTGCAAGCATTTGATAAATGGGCTATTGAATTTGTTGGACCTATTAACCCACTAGGAAAGAATACCAATGCAAGATACATAATCACTGCAATTGATTATTTGATGAGGTGGGAGGAAGCAAAGCTAGTGAAGGATTGCAGCGTAGATACCACTACAAATTTCATATTTGAATATATTTGGTCCAAATTTGGGTGTCCAAAGATCTTGATGAGTGACAGGGGTTCACATTGATTGCATAATACTATTGAGGTGATGATTGAAGAGTTTCAAGTATATCATTAGAAGAGTACAACCTATCATCCTCAGGCGAATGGGATAGTTGAAGCTTTAAATAAGTTTCTGGAGAACGCACTCACAAAAGTGTGTAATGTGAACATAAATGACTAGAATATAAGAATTGCAGTGGTGTTATGGGCATACAAGACAACATGCAAGAAATTGATAGTCCAGACACCTTTTAGGTTGGTATATGCACAGGAAACAATCATGCCTATGAAGTACATTGTACCCATTTTGAGAATTGTGACATTCACCGAAATGGAAGACTCTGATATTATGAAGGAACATATGGCATAATTACTTGCTTTGGAAGAAGATAGGTTTATAGAAGGTTTTCATCAGAAAGTGAAAAAATCAAGGGAGAAATCTTAGCATGACAGACACATCAAGCATAAGACATTCGTGGAAGGAGATCTTGTCCTATTATATGATATCAAATCCGTGAAGTTCCCCGGAAAGTTTAAAACACATTGGTTGGGACCATATATCATCAAGAATGTCTCTAATGGTGCACAGTTCAGCTTGTGAAGTTAGATGGTCAGTTGATCCAAGGATGAGTGAATGGTAGCATATTGAAGATTTATAGGGACGAATCTATCCCTGGAATTTCACACTGAAACAAATGAAAGGGGAAAGTCTTAGAGCCACCTGCAGTTGAAAGTAGGCATTGGGCTATAATCTACTCTGTAGAAAGGAACTTCGCTGAAGGAATATTACTGCGTGGTGGCCAGGAGTATGGTGAAGTCTGAAAGAATGATGTCGAAGGAAGATCACTACACGATATTTAGGAGTACGTCGTAGTTTGAACGAAACATGATGAAGGAAAGATTGCTAGAACATAGGAAAAGGTTCGCCGAAGTTTTTCAAAAATATGACTATTGAAAGGAAAAATTTTCCTTTAGAAAGGAAATTTTTGGTAAAAGGAGCAGGGGAAATAAATTTATGAAGCACAACTGGTCGAATCTTCTACCATATTTGCATTATTAAATGAATAAGATCTAAGATAATCATGGGGTTCGAAATTCAAATCTGCTATAAAAGCCTAGTCTCACTCCACATTTTTACTCTTTATTTTCTAAGAATTAAAATTGTGAATTTGCGACTGAGTGAGAATAGAGAATCTTTTTGTATGTCTGAGAGGAGTTTTCAAGAAATTTCTAGAGATTTTTTGAAGAAAGGCTTAGCAGGAACTTTGGAAGCTACAACACCAAGTGTACTAGTGTCCCCAAGGTGCCAAAGGTCATCACGAAGCACATAGCCACATGAAAAGAGCGAAAGAAGAAATAGGAGAAGAGACCAACTGTGGCCTCCAAAGTTAGAACATCCCCCTAGAAGAAAGTATCAAGGAAGAACAGATGAAGAAGCAGCAGGACAAGCATCCTGGACATACGGGGAAGAAACTAGAGGAGATCAATGACAATGAGGAAGAAAATGAGATACCAAAGATGGAGATAAAGGGCACAAAACTTCCCTCTCTAATACCACCATACTTGTTGTTAGCCCAGGTATGTTAGTGATCAAATAAATATTTCAATTGTTTTTCACAAAGACATAGGTCAATTTTTTTTCACTTTTTTGAACATGTTCTCGGAAAATAATTTTGGTCATTTAAGAGGTCTAAATCATGTTTTATTCTCCTTAATTTCATTCATCGCCACCATTATCAAGGTCATCACCATCATTAGTTTCAAGGTCACCATCTCCATCATCATCACTAAAGAGTTCTAGGGTTAGGTTTCTCCATCTCATATACGTCAAGTCTAGGTTTGACCCTGCCTTTGGAAAAATCTTCAAGTTTTCACTGAAAATAAGGTAGCAACCGTTCATTCTATTCATAAAACCCTAATGAAGGATATAGATTTTTTAAGAATATGAAATAAAATCCACCTCTCTTGTTTCATATGGATCAAGTTCCAAAAGGTTCATTAAAGCATCTCATCTATGTCTCACTGTTTCATGAAAAATTGAAGAATTCTGTCTCACTGTCTCATTTAAGGACCAAAAAGTCATTCTGGCTGTCAGAGCTCCAAAAGAGGTGAACCTGACCTATTTTTCCACCAAAATTCAAAATATGTCATCCTTAGGTTTTCAGACACTCCTCATCTTGTTTGAAAGGTCATATCTAATGAGAAATTTCAAAAGGTTTTTGAGAAACACCCTTACTGTTTCATGAAAAGGAAAAAAATGTTTTATAATTTCATTCAAAGGTCAATCATGTCACCTTTAATGTCAAAGGGTTAAAAGAGTGTTATTATTTCTTCTTATCTCGTTTGAAAAAGCTAGCATGTCATCTTCCAAGTTTCACAAAGGGTTTAAAAAGGTCATTTCAAAATTCAAGGAGAATGAAGGAAATCAGATTTGTTTTTTCATCCCATGTGAAGGAGTAAAAAGTCACTTTCAAAATAACAAAAGGGTCAATTTTTTTTTTGTAAGCATCAAAGGGAAAAGGTAAGGGTAATTGAAGTTTATAAAGGGTGAGTAAACTTCATTTTTATTCATTGTTACCCTTTCAATGTATAAGAGAGAAGCTCTTCACTCTCTTAAACTCCAAGCCAACCTTCAAAATCCCATTAAAGCCATTTACAAATCACCAAAAACTCCTTTGTTACGCTTCTAGGCTTGGTTTCTCACTAATCGGGCTCCTTTGTTACATTTCTGTGGCATCGAAGTTCATTGGAAGAACCCATTTTTACACTCCTGTCGTGTTGAAGAAAAACATAGTTGTTACATTTATGAGAGTAAAGAGGCGTAAATGAAGCTCAAGGAGAAGGAAAACTTGGATTTATTGTTCAAGGATTCATTACCTGTGTAGCCTATCACTTAGAGGTGTCAAAGAACCAATTTTGAAAACTTTGGAGAAATTTTTGTATTTTACATGATTTCTAGCAGAATTCTAGAAATTTCTCATTGCAGAAGGGTAACAGACACTTATGAATTTTTGTTTTGGAGGAAGCCAAATGGTGATTTATTTACATGGATGGATGTATCTTGATTAGTAAATCATATATCAACAACAATTATGGCATGAAAAGCTGCAATTTGGGAGAAAAATCTAAAAAAATACCTATTTTTCATGTTTCTGCCTCCTCTTTGGACCCTCTGTTATGCTTTTGAGTGACACTGGGAGAATGGACTTTTGAAGGCCTTCCCGTGGTCCATTTTGAAAAATTCAAGACGTTCTGGAAACTAGACACATAATTCTAGTTGACTACACTGGGAGAATGGATTTTTGAAGGCCGTCCCGTGGTCCATTTTGAAAAATTCAAGATGTTCTGGAAACTAGACACACAATTCTAGTTGACCATTTTTCATAAGTGAATTTTGACTTCTTAAAGTGCCTCAAAAGTGCCTGCAAAATTCAGTGACACTTCTGCAAATTGTTTTTAAATTATTCAGTCATAATTGTCATAGATCAGCATTGGATTCCATCAGGACACTTTTCAAGCTTAGAAATGGTCACAAATTCGAGGCTATGAGTTGTCATTAGAGTTATTGGGTTGATTTTTGCTTCCTATTATGATGGAATTTGTAATTAATGTAAGGAAAAAACACTCCTAGTTTGTAGCTAAAATTCATGGAATGGTTTCTAACCTCCCTAGAAATTAGGAAATGACTCATCTTTTGCATTTATGATCCATTTTGGATGGGATTTCGATTTGATGAGGTGTGGTGGTCTATATTTCTATAAGTAGAGTGTATTTTGTCTTTTTTTGGGTTGGATTATCTCATTTTTTAGTGGAGCTCTTGTAATCATCTTGTGGAATGAAATTAGTGATAGATTTACAGGAATTGTGTTGAGATACTTGTGGTATGCTTTGGATCATCTGTGTTTCTCATGCATGTTTATCATTTTATGCTGAATACCATGTATACTTCATTACATTTTTTTATCTTGTAAGTTTGAGAGCAGAATTCATGTTTATGCATGCTCTATTCTAGAAAAGATTCATCATATTATGTTTATTTGCTTCTTAAATTGAATGAATTCACCTCAGTGCTCATTCAAAATCTACTCCATCTTCATATTATACTCGAATTGATTAATATTCTGTCAAACTACCTATCTTTCCTGACACATTCTCTGCAGGTTCACCTTGAAGTTCAGACCTAAAAACCTCATTTACAGTCCATTCACTTACTTTTCTATCCAACATTCAAAACATCAAACAAATTTTACTCATTTAAGCTTACATAACTAGCCTAGAACATTATACTTAGCCATTCATTCGACTACAAAAGTGACAATGAGAGAGCCCTCTCTGGTCCGGGTAGGGATAGCTACCTGAACTAAAGTTTGGTCTGTGGTTACCTTTCTCCAATCTTACTGTCAGCCTTAGGAATTTGGTGAGAGTGATAAAATTCTTGGTGCTGTTTCCGGGGAGAGAAGGTTAAATATTTCCCATGAAATATTGAAAAATATTAGCTCTGATTGTTGATGGTGAAAAGTGGTCAGGTGCAAGAAATCATGTGCATCTTTCACCCGACGACTCCAGTGGAAAAGAAACCAAAAGTTCAGAGTTTTCATGGTGACTCCACTGTTCAGAATCCAGTAGCTTGAAGAATTTCTTGGTGATTTCATTATTTTCAAGACGAATAAAACTGCTAGAAGGTACGTCCCAATGAATTGTGCTCATATTCATGGTTTTCCAAATCGAATTCCTTGCATAGATTGGCAAAATTATCTTCCCAAGTTCATATATGGAAATGAGGATGAGGTTGTTCTACATCTAGTTAGATTTAAAATGCATGTATGTAAACTGAAGATTGATTTTCTTGAGGATTACTTAATGAAAATGTTTATGGCTACCCTAGAAGACAAAGCTAGAGTATGGTACGAGGGGTTAAAATTAGGAATCTTGTTCTCTCTTAAATATTTCCATAGAATTTTTCTTGAACATTATGGGAAATATCATCTTTCTTTACCACCGTTTCAAGACTGTTGTGATTTTTTTGAGGGTTTTATTCAATATCTTAATAGTCTTGATGATATCGAATGTATGGATGATGAAGAGATCATTGGAGCCTTCTATGATTTTTCCTTCCAACAACAATATGAAGAAGCTAATCACTTTGATACACGAGATCATACTTAGCACACAATAGTCTCCTGTTTGATTGATGAAGAAAAAAATGATGTATATTGTTTAGATACTCATAAAGATTCCCCACAGGAAAAAATTATGGCAGAAACACAATGCACTGATCAACTAGAGGTTAAGGAAGAAACTCAAAAACATGAAACTAATCAAGAAGAGGAGAATAATTAAAAAGAAAACATTATTTTAGATCCTGTGGGTGTACACATTAGTGCTGTGGTTGTCTAACACAGTCCTCTTGCCAATCATCAGGTAAAAGTAATTGAGCATATCATTGACGAATAATTCATTGATTTGCAGGAGTCTTATGATCCACAAGAACATCTCCAACATACAATATTTTCTTCCACGATTAAAGATCAATTAGATTTGAATGATGAAAGCCAAGTTTTGTTTCATGATTCTGATGATTAGTTGTAGCGACCTCGCCAACTTCTATGTGATCTAGTTAATGATGAAGACATTCTAGTTGAATATGATATTGCTGTTGTGTTTGATGAAATTCAAGAAAATTTAGATCCCTTATCTATCGTGGATCATGAGAATGAAAAACAATTTTTTCTCATTCCATTTGTTGGGAATTAGTTTCAACATATAGACAAACCAACATTGTGGAATAAGGTTTGGTTCGTTTTCATGCCTTTAATCATTGAGAAGATCATATGTTACATGATTTCCATAATCCTCTACTAAATTTGTTGTAGTCATCTATACAAGGATAATTTTCCAATTTTGTCAATATAGGTATTAGATCTAGTGGAAAATTTGTGTTGCCACTTTCGTTTTTATCCTTCCTGCTTAAGGAACGTGTGAGTAGGGTTTTAGTGAGTAGCGATTTGCTGGATTGGTTACACTGGAAAGATCATTTCACATGATTGTACATATGTGTTCAGTAGGTGGGTAGTTGTCATTAGGATTTGGAGCCCTCAAGTCTCAATGATTTTCTGCCATAAGTAAGTTCAGTCAGTTGTCAAGTCAGATTCAGGTCAGTTTTTTCTAGTCAAAGTCATTTCCAAATTCAGTCATCATTTCCAGTTTGTCAAAGTTTTCCAAAGTCTAGTTTTACTCCATCACCCAATGGTAAGGCTACTTGATATACGGTGTTCTTAAAACCTCCTAAAGGAGCTGCCATCCCCAGCTAGAGCCAATATTGTACAGTATAGTAATTGATAAATCTTCCGTTGTTTTCACAAAGTCGTAGGTCAATTTTTTACTTTTTTGAACATGTTCTTAAATGTGTGGTCATTGAAGGGTCTAAATAATGTTTGAGAAGCTCCTTCATTTTCACTCATTACTCCTGTGAAGCACTAAATCCTATGGATAGGTGTGCATATGTATTTTTGTATATTATTTAATATTAGGAAATAAGGAAGGCCAAGAGTCATTGGGAGATGAATCCCAATAGCCTCACCTCCCATCTATAAAAGCATGTACATTCTTCAGCTAATACACATTCTGATTTGAGGAGTTACCTCCTGGTTTGACATGGTATCAGAGCCAGCTCCACTATTGGAATTTCTGCCTGTGGTGCAACTCCCTCTCCTTTGCTCAGTCAATTTTTTATTAATAGTTTTCTGCTGCTCTTAATGCTGGTATGTTAATTTTTTCTATTTGTACTGACATTTTAACGACTCCCGACTCCTGTGACTCACGAAAGGCTGAGCTCCCTCTGTCAATCTGCAAATTAGGGCTCTATCCTTCTAGAATTCATTTAAAATTTTTTTTGTAACGTACCTTTGGGCCTCTCCACCCCTCTCGCGCCTTACCTACCATTGCCTCTCCACACTCCGCCCTCACTGCTACATTCTCCATACAGCGCTTTGCATTTCCCTATCGATTTCTCCTCGCCCCTCATTTCACTCATAATACACCTGCGCTCCCTCTCTTTTGCTTCCTTTTCTTTCTGAGCGCGTTGTGCATATCATTCACTCTGGCATCATCCCACCTCTCGATATATACCATTTCTCTTCACAACATTGCTTTTCTGTCACAATTCCATATACATAATATACATAACACGCAACTCAATGTTGAACACCACACATTTACCATACGCTTCCCACACGTTTACCATCGATCCATTCAATACAGTGAGCGCTCCTCCTCCTGCGTTTACCAGCGCTGTCGATTCATCTCTCCTACGCCCTCCGTGGCCTATCGGCCCTCCTCCACGCTGCACATTAAAACTCTGTCATACATGGTGCCTCCACGCCCGCAAACTCTACGCCCGCCTCTCCATTTCCGCCGGTATTGACATATACGCTGTCTATTTTATAAAAACGTTGTTCATTGTATTTATTAATACAAAAGTCTATTGATATTAAATGCTGTCCATTTCATATTACATTAACGCTGTCAATTACCACTCATATACCGCCCTTGTTATACGCTGCCAATACACATTACCGCTTCAATTATCCACGCTCTCACATATTCAAAACATTGGTTTGACAGTATATACAACGATGGTTTTTATTAATTATATGGTATGCGTTGTATTATAAAACACCATTGCAAGGCCTCTCCCATCGTTTAATACCGCCCCCTCCACTCTGATTTACCACTCCTTTTTATATTATACCCCCCCCCCCCCACCACCATTTCACAATATCGCCCTCCCAACCATTTCATAATACCACCTCCACATTTTCTGTTATATATATATATCGCCTCCACATTTCAATACATATATACAATCCTTTTTCAAACACAACAAAAATATATATATATATATATTTTGGTGCAGAATTAGTGTTTATAGCAAAGAGTATTTTTTGTCCATTTAAATTCAGTCTTCAGCAAGAGTTTTTGAGCAGAATTAGTTTCCAGCAAAGAGTTTTTAAATTCAGAGTATTTTTCCAGCAAGAGTTTTTTGCCCCTTTAATTGAGCAGATTTCCAGAATTGAAAGTTTTTATAGCAGAAATTTTTCCTCTTCAGAAGATTTTTTTTTTCCAGCAAAGTTTTTTTTTCTCTCCTCCTTCAAAAGAAGATGACAGTCCCTTCATCTTCTAAAGAGGCTACCTACTTGGCACAGAGAGAAAAGAGACATCGAGGTCATACAAAGGAAGAAGACGAGCGAAGAAAAAGCGAGAAAAGGGGGGCAGACATTCTAAAGCTCAGCAGCAAACAAATCAAGACAGAGGTAAAACTGATGACAAAGACAAAGGTAAACCAATTGAATCAGCTCATTCTGTTCTAGCACATTGTAACAATGGAGTAACTGAAAACCTATTTGATGTTTCATTTACTTCATGGAGAGATGATTGGTTGCTAGATTGAGGAGCAACATGTCACATGACATTTAGAAAAGATTTTTTTGAAGAATTCACTGACAAAGTTGATGGAGCAGTATATTTCGCAAATAAATCCAAACTCAAGTCATCAGGGCTTGGCATGATCGAGCTTAAGCGCACAGTGTACGATCATCATCACATGGGGTTATACCTCCACTGAGTTGAAGAAGGAAACTTCTTGTCCTTTGGTTGAAATCACGGCGGCAAGGACACTCAATTCACTTGTTTGATGGCAAGGCGAGAGGTCGGAAAAGCCCCATCAGATGCTCAACATGCATGGAGGGAATAGAAGAAGGGAGACTCTTGAAGCTGAAAGGTTCATCTGCTCATGCTCAAAACTTTGCATTCAGTTCACATCATGATGAAGGTACATTTCCATCAAGTCTTTTATGGCATGCTAGATTTGGACACTTAAACTATGATAGTCTTCGTTTGTTGAAGAAAAATGGTGTTGATGGACTACCTACAATTCCTAGAAAACCTAAGGAATGTGATGCTTGTATTCTAGGAAAGCATAGCAAACAGCCATTTCATGATTCACACTCAAGAGCACATAGGAAACTTGAACTTGTTCATTCAGATTTATGTGGCCCTATGCCTATTACTTCTGCAAATGGAAACAAATACATGATGACATTTATTGATGACTACACCAGAATGTGTTGGATTTACTTACTGAAGAATAAGTCTGATGCTTTTCAAACTTTCAAGAATTTTCATGCATGGATTGAAAATGATGCACAAACACATATTGGCTCTCTACGTACCGATAATGGAAAAGAATACACTTCAAACGAATTTGAAAATTATCTTCGTCAACATGGAATCAAACATCAAACAACTGTGCCATATAATCCCCAACAGAACGGTGTAGCTGAAAGAATGAACAGAACTATTTTAAATATGGTTCGCTCCATGTTATTTTTCAAGAATGTAAAATTGATGTTTTGGGCTGATGCAATTCTATGTGTTGTTTACATAAAGAATAGGTTTCCTTCAAGTTCAATTAGAAACAAAACTCCTTTTGAAATGTGGCATGGCCACATGCCTTCGGTAAATCATTTCAGGGTCTTTGGGTCCACCTGTTATGCCTTGATACCCAAGGGTCAAAGGAACAAACTTGGTGCTAGAAGCAGAAAATGTATCTTCTTGGGGTACTCCAATACCTCCAAAGGATATCGTCTCTATGATGAAGCAAATAAGAAGTTCGTGATAGCAAGAGATGTCATATTTCTTGAATCTTCCAAGAGTGACAAGGTTGTTGAGCGGCAACTTGATCGCCTGGATAGATTCACACATGCAAAGTCTTTCCAAGAGTTTGATAATGTGATTCCACACCTTGAAGGGGGGATTCCGATATTGAATCAAACTGTGGAATCATATCCTGAAGCACTCTCTCCCCCGCATGAAGAAACAACCACGGATGACACATTGGATGATGTGATCGACAGAATTGGGAGATTGAATCTTGAATCAATCCCAACTCAGTCAAGTGACCAGCCAGGGCCATCTCAAAAAGGTCCTCCCAAATGGCTGACAAAGACACTGGAGGATGTTCATCCTGATGAGGTTGGAAAAACAGGAACAAGAAGTTCCACTCAAGAAATCAAAGGTGATGTAGATAATTCTGATTCCCCTGTTGATATGGATATTGCTTATAACTGTGAATTGAGTTTGTCTATAGATCATGAACCAACTTCCTTCAAAGAAGCCGCTTCTCATGATGAATGGAAAGAAGCGATGCAGAAGGAGTATGATGCCTTGATAAAGAATGGCACTTGGAAGCTGGTTGATCCGCCTTTGGGAACGAAACCAATTGGATGTAAGTGGGTCTACAAGAACAAGTACAAAGTAGACGTCTCACTTGACAAGCAAAAGGCCAGGCTTGTGGTAAAAGGATTCGCACAGAAAGAAGGAGTCGATTATGAAGAAACTTCTGCTCCCACAACAAAATGGACCACCATCCGGACTCTCTTTGCCTTAGCAGCTCAGAATGGATGGAAAGTCCATCAGATGGATGTAAAAACAACCTTCTTGAATGGAGATCTAAAGGATAAAGTTTATATGTCCCATCCAGAAGGATTGGTGATAAAGGGTCAAGAACACAAAGTTTTCAAACTTGTAAAATCCTTGTATGGCCTCAAGCAAGCACCACGAGCCTGGTATGAGAAATTGACCGAGCATCTTCTGAAACTTGATTTCAAACACTTTGATCTTGATGATGCAACTTTGTTTGTTAAGAAAGTTGAAAAAACAGTTGTATATCTTGTGGTATATGTAGATGATCTTTTGATAACAGGAAACAATGAGAGCTATATTGCATCCATGAAGAAAGAGTTGAAGAAAGGTTTTGAAATGACCGATTTGGGTCATGTTCATTACTATTTGGGTATTGAAGTAATTCAACATCCTAAATTCATATTTCTTTCTCAGAAGAAGTACATTGGAGATCTCTTGAACAAATTTGGCATGGATGACTGTAAACCCTTAAGCACTCCAATGGAACAAAACTTGAAGCTTACATCTATTGAAGGGAAGGAATTTGAGGATGCAACTAAGTATAGACAGCTTGTAGGAAGTCTTATCTATCTGACCACCACCAGACCTGACATTTCATTTGCTGTTGGAATCCTCTCAAGGTTCATGCAAAAACCTTGTGAAGGACATTGGTCTGTTGCAAAAAGAGTGCTAAGGTACTTGAAGGGGACTCAATACTTTGGACTCAAATATACACAAGTAGGCGACTTCAGCTTGATCAGATATTCTGATTCAAACTTTTATGGCGACAAAGAAACAGGGGTGTCTACTACAGGTTACACCATGAGTCTTGGATCAGGAGCTGTCTCATGGAGATCACGCAAACAGTCAGTTCCAGCAGATTCCACGACCGAGGAAGAATATGTGGCAGCAGCTGAAGCAACAAAGGAAATTGTGTGGCTCCAGAAAATCCTGGAAGATTTGCAGATGAAACAAATGTATTCCACTCCACTCACGATCGACAACACTTCTGCAATAAAGTTGGCCAAGAACCCAAAGTTCCATGATCGAACAAAGCACATCAATACAAAGTACCATCTAATTCGACATCATGTTCAGGCCAAAACCATCCATCTACATCATTGTTCCACAAATGAGCAAACTGCTGACATCTTCACCAAAGCACTTGGAAGAGAAAAGTTTGAAAAGTTCAAATCGATGCTTGGACTCACCAACATCCCTTCGGATTAAAGGGGGGAATGTTGACACCTAATCCTATGGGATGGGTGTGCACATGTAATATTGTATATTATTTAATATTAGGAAATAAGGAAGGCCAAGAGTCATTGGGAGATGAATCCCAATAGCCTCACCTCCCATCTATAAAAGCATGTACATTCTTCAGCTAATACACATTCTGATTTTGAGGAGTTACCTCCTAGTTTGACAGCCACCATTGTCAAGGTCATCTCCATTATCAATTTCAAGGTCACCATATCCATCATCATCACTGAAGAGGTCTAGGGTTAGGTCACTCCATCTCGTATAGGTCAACTCTAGTTTCGACCTTGCCTTTGGAAAAATATTCAAATTTTCACTGAAAATAAGGCAGTAACCCTCCATTCCATCCATAAAATCCTGATGAAGGAGATAGCTTGTTTATGAATATTAAATAAAATCCACCTCTTTTTTTTCATATGGATCAAGTTCCAAAAGGTTCAAAGCATCTCATATCTGTCTCTCTCTTTCATGAAAAATTGAAGAATTTTGTCTCACTGTCTCATTTAAGGACCAAAATGTCATTTTGATTTTTAGAGCTCCAAAAGAGGTCAACCTGACCTATTGTTCCACCCAAATACAAAATAAGTCATCCTCAGATTTTCAGACACACCTCATCTCGTTTGAAGGTCATATCCAATGATAAATTTTAAAAGGTTTTTGAGAAGCACCCTTACTGTTTCATGAAAATGGAAAATTTGTTTTATAATTTCATTCAAAGGTTAATCAAGTCACCTTTCATGTCAAAGGGTTCAAAGAGTGTTATTCTGTCTTCTTACCTCATTTGAAAAAACCAACATGTCATCTTCCAAGTTGCACAAAGGGTTTAAAAAGGTCCTTTCAAAAGTCAAGGAGAATAAAGGAAATCAAATTTGTTTTTTCATCCCATGTGAAGGAGTAAAAAGTCACTTTCGAAAGCACAAAAGGGTCAATTTTTAAGGGCCAACCTTAAAAATCCCATTAAAACCATTTAAAAATCACCAAAAACTCCTTTGTTACACTTATGGGCTTGGTTTCTCACTAATCAGGCTCCTTTGTTACATTTCTGTGGCATCTAAGTTCATTGGATAAACCCATTGTTACACTCCCGCCGTGTTGAAGAAAAACGTAGTTGTTACATATCTGAGAGTGAAGAGAGGCAATTGTTACGTTTCTATGAGTGATAAAAAGTTGTTGTTACACTCCCGTGGCAAGTAAATGTAGTGTTACTTTTCTGTGGTGTAGAGAGGGATAGTTTTACACTCCTGTAGGTGGCCAATTTCGGTGTTTTGAAACCCAAAACCCTATAAACGTTCAAATATTTCGACCTCTATTCCTTGGTCTAGCTACTTCACAAGTAACCAACACCATGGAAAGTGAAAAGAAGAGCTTCAAAGGAGGATTCCATCTAAGTCTTGAGCCATTCACCATGCACAAGATCAATGCTTCGCCATTGGCCAAAAGGTGCTTTCAAAGAACTCAATGTTTAACATTTTGTGAAAGGCTTATGGAAGGAGGATATCATCTTCAGTTATCTAGAATTTTTGCAACCGAATACAATATGGGAAAGGTCACTCTTGCAGGTATGGAGATTATCTTATCATCTAACCTAATTTCTTCAGCTACAGGTATCCCTTCTCATGGAGAGCAGTGGTTCAAGGGTATGGACCTTGACATTGAAAACTACAAGCAATTCCTAAAGCATCATGCTAGAGATGATCCATAATTTATTTTTCCTTTCAGAAATCTCAGAAACAAGTATGCACCTCTGATGATGTTTATAATGAATTACTTTACATGTGAAGGAAGATTCTCCAGGCTATATAGGTATCACAACAGGCTTTTGATGCATTTTATCAGAGTCAAAACACTTGATTTTCCTCATTATTTATATAGGAGCTTGTTTAAGATGGCTGAGAAGGTTCAAAGAAAAAGGGAAGATCACCATAATAGTCTTTTTCATCATGGCCTAATCAAGCTCATTGTGCTGTATCACTTGTCCCCGTAAACATGACCTGGGAAGACTTCTTGGAGAGATTGTCAACAATGCTTTCTGTCTTGCCTATTAAATAATCATGACAACCAATGGAGATTTGATCTTCTATCATGCCTATTAAGATTTTAGATGTCCCTAGAGTTGTGGTATTTTCTCACACATATGAGAGAGGGAAGATACAAGTTTTTGTGCCCAATTCTACTAGGAGATTTCTTACACTTGGCACCCATGATGAGCAATGTCAGATAGAGGAGCAATCTGATCTCTTGCATAAGCATGATGAGTCAGTGCCATTAGAGCCTAAGGTATCATAGCATGAGGAGGTCAGATCAATTAAAGACACCATCAAAGATAAATATAAATATATTGTAGAGTTGAAAGAGGTCTTCTCCATTACCCAATCTCGAATTAATTTCCTTCAACATGAAAATTTTCAATTGAAAATTAATCAACTCTTAAAAATCAAGTAAAAATAAAACAAGGAGGGAAACAGAGGCAAAGGCAAGAAATTTTTTGTTGTTTACCAAATGTAGGAGATGGAGGCTGAAGCACATACAAAAAGACCAAGAACAAGAGGACTCAAAAAGGCACTAGAGCGAGAGAGACAACAAATTTGTCAATCTGAAGAGTTGACATTTAATGAGCTCATTGCCATGGATATCAATGAGGATATAAAGCTTTGGCTATCAAGAGTTAATGATCATCTGGAGAAGTTATTAAAGAAAGATAAAAGGGATAACAAGCTGCAAAGGCACATGAGAAGTCATTATTGTACCAGGGATACCATTTCTCAAATAAGGCTGAAACAAGTCAAAAAGAGGCTTAAAGAGGCACAAATGAAGCTCAAGGAGAAGGAAAACTTGGATTTATTAGATGAGGCTTCATTAGCTGTGTAGCCTATCTCTTACAGGTTTCAAAGAACCAATTTTTAAAACTTTTGAGAAATTTTGGTATTTTACATGATTTTTGGCAGAATTATGGAAATTTCTCATTGTAGAAGGGGTTAATACACTTCTGAATTTATGTTTTGGAGGCAACCAAATGGTGATTTATTTACATGGATGGATGTATCTTGATTATTAAATCATAGATCAACAACCCTCATGGCATGAGAAATTACAATTTGGGAGAAAAAACTAAATAAAGACCTATTTTCATGTTTCTTCCTCCTTTCTGGACCCTATGTTATGCTTTTGAGTGACCCTAGGAGAATAGATTTTTGAAGGCCTTCCCATTGTCCATTTTGGAAAATTTAAGATGTTCTAGAAAATAGACACACAAGGGTAGTTAACTAGATGCCAAGGTATGTGCAGAGGAAGCACCCGTAGACAAGGTTTCGAAGATCACCCTCACGATCAGAGAGTAAAAGAAAAACATTGAGAAGTTGAAGTTTGAATATCAGGTGCATATTACTGAGCTGCAAATGAGGCTACAACCAGTAATGTGACCCAAGGTACGTGAGAAAAGGGATGTAGATCTCAAAACCGCTGCATTGAAAGGCATTGCTGACCCAGTGGTGGAGTGTGGAAAATTATTGGATGACACTATGGAAATTTGGACCTCACTATAGGAGGATCCAAACATTCATAGAATTGAAGACGAGATACAAACAAAGTAGAAGTCGTTGGACAAAATTAGGGCAACTGTGAGGACCTTAGTTTTCTTGTAGAGGTTCGCGAGGATCACATAAGGAAAGAATATTCAGAGTAAGATCGAAGATCTTTAAAGGAAAGAGTAGCTAATAACAACAAGCACTCAACCATGACAATATGAGGCCATTAATCTCTCACAGATAGTAGATGGAAAGCTCAAGGAGTTGCGAAAGAGGCAAAAGGAAGTTCTACAGAAGATAGTCAGACCAAAAACAGAGGCACTACTAGAGGTAGTGCACAAAGAGGAAAAACAGGTAGCAGAAATACTTCAGCAGTGTAATGCTACCTACACAAGCATCACAAATAAGATTCGAGGCACACTAGTTGAGTGACTCGGGATAAGTCACATGTGAGTGTTGGGGGCCTGTTGGGATAGTCCAACTTGGTCCATTTTTTGTCAAAGACTCTGAATTTTGAGGAGCGAAGTGCGTGGTATCGCGATGTCAAATCTATCACGTAGTGTCTAGAGATTTTGAGGTGGGTTGAAGCCTCTCATTTTGTAATGGATTTCAGGTTTTAGCTACTTGTTTTGTCGGAGCTCATGGTATATAGACCATTTTTTTGTAATGATGTAAAGATATATAAGGCAATGTAATGTTGTGTTGAAGTAATAGATGTAAAAGTTGATGAGCGAAACTTGTTATATTTTCCGTCTTTAGTCCGTTTTGGGCCTTAAGGGAAGGCTCCACAACTGAGTGTGTGGAGACCTTAAAGAGTTTGCAGCTGTGTGCACAGAACAACTACAACTGTGTACGTAGGTCAGAGAAGTTGTATGCATTGAATAGATCCATATTAATAAAGAAGAAGTTTTGGGCATATTCTGTGTTTACATGTGTTGTGTTTGCTTTCTATTTTTTTATGCAAAGTAATGGTTTCAATTGAATGATATAGTAGCATTGATCATTTTATGTTGTAATTTCTTTATGTTTATCTGAATGATGTGAAGGAAGTGAATAAGATATAACCGCATAGTAGTAATATATCTGTTAGAATATTTAGTAAGTACAGAAAAGAAAAGTAAAGCCACCTTGCACAATCCCTGAAGGTTGCAGAAACCTATTTATGCAACCACCCATAGCTGCCTCGAGTGAGACTGCGATTTTCTTGTAGGTCACTTCTGAAAGGCCCGATGTCTAAGTGTTTTGTTGGTGCAAAGTACTAGTCGATCCTGGATCAAGCCAAACTAAGCCAACATGAGGCGACAACATTTTTTGGCGCCATTGCTGAGGAAAAGTCCTCTTGTACCTCGAATATGACTAAGATTTCGGTTCATCATTCATAACGCCTAAACATAAATCCTAAGCATAAAATTGAAATGAATCAAGATGTTCATCATTCCTCAGAGTAAGTAGTATGGGAAAAATCTCGTGTGCTTGGCCCTTTTGGGGACTATTTCCTACATTGAAGATGCATCTCAATATGTGTCAATTGAGCATCGATGCTGAAGAGACAAGAGCACAATTGATTTTGGACCCACTAGATATAATTGAGATGAAAAATTCTTTTATTACTGTCCTACTACTTTTCCTTGATGACATGACCCAACATTGATTTCATATAATGATACATAGTGATGGAGTGGAAGTATTAATTCCCGTTGTTGGATTTTGTAACTATGGTTGGTCTTCATAATGCATAATTTAGCCTTTAATGTATTTGGTAAGAATTTTCTTCATGCTTGAGTCAAAAATAAATTCTTAGAAGACATGTTCTTCATTTCAGTTGAAAAAGAGAGAAATTTGAATTTGTAAAAAATGAATTTTTAGGCTCCAAAAAGATGAAATTGACCTCCTCCTGGTCAAGTTGGCCTAGCCTCAAAGAGACACCCATTTGGCTAGAAATAATTGTATAAATAAGTGTGATTCAACCTCCTCCATGGGAAGTTCATATCACATTTTTATCACTTGATATATTCTAGAATAGGGATGAGAAAGAAGGAAAAGTATATTTGAGGACGAATTAAAGGATGGATATATTATTATATTGAAAGTCAAATTTATTTGATTGAAATTTTGTTGAAGGGTCGATTTTTTAAAGGGAAGTTGAACTACAAGACCGAATCCATGAAGGAATGAGAGACAAAATTTCACTGATGAAGAAGAAGAGTAGGAGACCGAATTCCAAGGAAGGAAAAAGGCCTAATTTGTTTCGTGGGTAGATGACTTGACTAAGAGGATGGAATAGGTTTTACTTGGTTATTGACTAAGATGTATCTATGTTGAATTTAAGAATTCTCTATTGAAAAGGTTGTTGGGTTTTTCCCATGTGGGTTTTCCCAAGGTAAAATTATTGTGTTCTTTGTTGGCTTCCTCTTGATGATCCTATTATTCTGTATGTTGTTCTATTGATGTCTTTTTTGTGTAATTACTTAATGATTGAATCATGGATAAAAATGTGTAAAATAATTAAACTTGTTAGAAGCAATTATTGTAATAAAATACTCTATAAAAATCAACATGGTATCATAGCCATGGGTGAAATAAAAACCTAAAAAAAAATCCATAATATCAGATGAACTGAGTTTCATATATGGTGAAAATAATACCCCTATTTTGGAAGTCAATATTTATAGAAGAAAGGACCTTGGTCAAATTTTTAAGTTTAAAGAATTTTGAAGAAAAATAAGCCCTGGGGTGAAAATTTTCAATAGGTCAAAAGGGACTTAGAAGATAGTTACAAGATCCGAAAATATCTGATAAACTCAGAAGCCAATTTAGGGGCTAAGAAAGCTCAAGTAATCTGTGAAATCTAAGCAGGGTGAAGAAGACTCAAAGGACCAAGAGCCTAAAGTTGTAGACATGCAGTCTTAGCCCGAGTTTTATAAGGATACCTCAGTCCAATATTTAAAAACCTGTATATATCAGTATTTCCTACTTGTGAGAGAAGGCCAAAAGTATGGTGTAAATAAAGATCTGTCTAAGAAGGTATAAGCCCTAAGCCTTAGGCTGAAAATATCAGAGCTTCAAATGTATAAATTATCTCCAAGGAAAAGAAGTTCAATCATATCCTTGATGTGAAGATTTAAATGTTTAACCTAAAATAGGTTGAAGTCCTTATCATACCTTAATAAATCTATTTTTAAGGATTAAAGCATCATTTATCTAAGGCAAAGGAATTAGAGATAACCTCAATATCGAACCTCAAGAGCCTCAGCCGTGACCAAAAAATGATGGAAAGGCTAGTCTATAATTGTTTCTTGTCACAAGAATACCAAGGATCCTTAAGGGTTAGATCACAAATTAAAATATAGTCTTTGTCTCAATATTAATAAATGACCTCAAAAAATCCTAAGGTCATGGAAGAGCATGCCTTCGATTTGTTTTGATTTTTAACTTGTTCTTGTGGTTCACCATGTCATTTTTTTGATCATTGAATCTGATTTTTGAAGACATAAATTTGTGATGAAAGATACAATAGTCCAAGCTTTGGTGACTCGGACCATGAATCTCAAAAGTATGAAAAATATCTACATCTGAAGATAATCCAACATGTCATTCTTTGAGCATAAAGTCTACTTTTAATCTCTATGATGTAGAAGGCATTGTATAGGAAAGAAGGATTTTGGACTAATATCTTAGTATGGACTATTCTAGTTTGAAGTGCCTTCTCTTGAAGTTTTACTGAAAATGACTTTGTCTAAAAAGTAGAACCGATCCTACTATTGAATTATTGAAGAACTATAATGATAGGAATGCATATCTACAAAAAGACCAGTGAAGCTAATGATTAAGAGGAATGTATCATGAATAGTTTTTGTTTGGAGTATATTTCTAAGCTCAATAATCTCCTATTCAGGAACTATATAGAGACCAAGTATAAGTATAAGTATGTAGAAAAATTTGGATCTATTGAGTTTTAGTGTTGGGACCATAAAGTATTCTTGTAGAAGCCCTTAAGGATAGACATTGAAGGATTCCATTCTTTATGGCGAGGATAAATGTTGACATCATGGATTAACATAATCACATAAGTGAAATATGTGACCTATTCTCATGAACCTAAATATTAAATTATGATGATGTTGTATTATGTTTCAAATCATGTACAAAAGTAACATATGTCTCTGCATCATTTTTGAAATGACCAATATATATTTCATATAGATGCTCAATTTTCGAAAGGAAAGAAATGGGGACCATTTTCACTAGTATAAAGCATACCTTAATAAAATAAGTTCAATTTAGTGGAAAATAGTTTGAGTCGCTCTTCAAAGTTAATTATGAGAGTTGTAGTCACTTGCAGATCTAGTTGCTATACAAAAATTCACTATTGCAGAGAAAGGTGGCCTAGTCTAGAACAACTGAAGACAAAAGGCTTCAAATTTTAACTTAGAGAAGTTATATTATTGGAAAGAATCCTACATCAAATTTGTAGCAAGCCTTCCTTTCCTGCTTGATTTTAAGCTCCAATTGTAGCTCCAAAAACTATAATTAGAACCTGCACACACGACTAAAACAAGCAAAGAAACCACGATCCATGTATCATAATATAAAAACTCTATTCAATGAGTGAGACAGGCATTGAAATATATTAATGAAAACATAACACATAAAATTTAGGAAAATGAGATGCTCTATGTACTAAAAAAATATGAGAGAGCACAACTATAAATAGAAGTTTGACTTTGTAGATGTCTCCCCAAGTTGACTTGTCCTTCCTTGTCACAAAGAAAATTTCAACACCAACCCTAATGCATGAGAGTGATGACTCCTTAGGTTAAAACCAACAACATGAGGGTACTATGAATCTCAAAAAATAAATTCATAGGAGAAGTATGGTAGTTTAGGAATTCTTATCCATTTACCAATCTAGGCTTGAGGTCCACTTAAGAGGGGAAGATGAGCTCATGGTATAAGAGGTGAGGTCTCCAAGATAGGAATAGATGGGATTCAAGATATTATCCATGGTAAATAGTTAAAACTACCTTGGAAGCTTTTGGAAGAGGAAGGTTCATTTTTTTTTAAAGTTTTCTGAATTTCTAGAATCAACGCACCCGACGAAGGGAGCAAGAAGTACTGATCAATGCTGGTGTATAAGGGTGCAACATGCACTAAAAAATGGTGGCCAATAGTTCAAGGGGCATTGGGGCTAAAAATAATGTTTTTGAGCAATTTGTACCATAAACTCATACTTTTTGGAGATGAGATGCTTAGGGCTTTGTGGAGGGAATGTGAAAAAGTGTTCAAGGATGTTGATTGATCCAGTTTGTAGGCCTTTTGAGTTTATGAGAAAAAATGTCTTATAACATATTTCCCCCTAAATAACAAAGCTAAAAGTAGTGGCAGAGGACTGAAGTGTTTTACCTTATGACAAGTTTGGATCAAGAACAACTGGTCGAGATAATCATTTATTATAGTACATATTTTCATCATGATATTATTACTAAGAGAGGCATACTCATGCTCAACATATAAGGAAATATTACATGTACAATGATAAAGAATTTTCTTCCATTGATGACAGTGTGTACCCATGCTTGGATAATCTTCTATATGATGACATCCACTCAAAATTTGTGATTTTGTATGAACTATGAAACGCAGCCCAGATGGATGGAACTAGATTCGACGTCTTCTATATTGTTCACTCGATCGCTTGATGTATGGGTCTAACCATACAAATAAAGGAGTTGAAGTTGAAAATGGTAAACACCATATAATTACTGGCCAATGATTTAAATTGTTAACAAATGCAAGAGAAACCACTGATGATGATAATGGCTCTCAAGGTATTGTAGTATAATCTATGTGATGTGAATATATAAGCTGAAGTCGAACACCACACATAATCTTCTGGTCAAAGGAAAATTATGAAAGCCCATCACTAATAGAGAGGAAATGTGTCATTGATGTATGTAGATTACAAGGAAATGAAGGGAGTTTCTAAGTCAAATTCCTAGATAATGGGCTGATGTAGACAAGAAGCGACCCATCTTAGGAGGACCTTGATGTATCCCCCATTAAAGAAATGAAACGAGTATCAAGATTTCAAATACAGAATTATGGTGATGTGGAACTGGTCTAGGAATGACATACATGAATGAAGGATTAGGAGTATTGTAGTAGATATTAACTGAATGGATTCTCTTGAAAATATCAACGACACTAAATGGATTTGGAAGCATTGACCCAAAATAAATTATATAAGCTTTTAATATGGTATGATGAACCAAAGAAGTGAGAAAATTTCCCAACCAAAAAATCATGGAGATGAAGTGCTAGAGTGTCATGTTCAAGAGCGACTCACTGCCATTAATAGGTGAAAGTACCCTATTTTCCTAATTTCCACAACCATTTCTGGTTAGTACCTCTTTATTTTTTACAAGCTTGAGGAAGATAACATATGATTTATTTGTAATTTCAGCCTTTAGATGAATCCCTCTAAATACATTTAACGAACCTTGAGAAGTAGTGGTTCGATCCCATCATGTTCGACGAGTCCATCATTGTATGAATTTTTTACAAGCCAAACAAGGCTGAAAATCGACATTTTTTTCATGTTTAGAGAGTTTGAAAAATAGGCAAAAAAGTAAACTCCAAAGGCTCCTTTTCGTAAAGTTGTCTCTCGAGTCTAAAAAGGAAAAAATACAATACTTAAGAGAACCTCTTAGCCATGTTTGACTAAGGTATTCCTTTTGCATAAATAGTCCATTCGAGTCTGGAAAAGGGTTAAACTTATAATAGGTAGACGTATTTTCATTTATTTTAACGAGTTTGAAAATACAAGTGCTCGAAAATCTTTTCATGTTTAGGGAGTATGAAAAGAGATGAAAGAGGACTCCAAGGGGTTCCTTTTTTGTGAGTTTACAAAGCCCAACAAAGTGATAAAATTATGCTCCTTTGTCAAAATGACCTGTTTCAACTCAAAAATGTCATTAAATCTTTCAAATGTCTTACAACCTGCTCAGAAGACCATCAAAATATGAAAAATATATGTAACCATGGAAAAGTTAAGTCAAAATAATTAAAATATAATAAAATAATAACAAAATTTACCATAAATAAACAAAAGGTAATTTTATTTTTACCATTTTCATTTTTACCTCTTGGTGAATTGCTCTGAGTTTTTTTTTCCGCCATTTTTCAATAGCTGATTATGGCCAATCCAATGTACTATTTCGAGTTTCATAAGTTCCAGGTAGGATATCTCACCTTTCTCTTTCTTTTCAAAGTTTCAGTTTTCGATTTCATGCAAATTTTTTTAAGTTTTGAGCACTTTAAGGGCTTAGAATTATGCCCTAGCTCCAACACACCCTTTTAATGTCGAAAGGTGTGTTGATCCAGAGAGTTTACACAGAGAAGTGCCCTTTAGCACACCTCCCAGAGAAGGGAAGGAGTGTTACAGTTCTTTTTCTCCCTTTAATAGGGTGCACTAGGCACAATTCAAAAGAGGGTTAAATGATTTCTATTCAATGTTTTCACAATTTTTGGAGAAAATTTGTCCTAATTGCTTCTCTAGTTGTATTGCAGACCTTTATCGGAGTAAAAAATGCTTTAATTTGGTGGGAAAGAGAGCATGAAACCAAATACATGGATGCTACCAATGATCCAACAACATTACATGCCTAGAGAAACTGTGCACTTCTCAAGTTCTTTTGAGTCCTTAGCATGAGGGCCCAACTAGAATTATTAGAGTATCTAGTTTGGGCATGGGAAATTAGGGTATAGTACTTAAGACTTGGTGCACATACCCTTAGCATTGAGGTGGGGGATTTATATATTTTGACAGGTTTTTCGAGGAGAGGGGATCCTATCTCGTTGTCTGACTCGAGAAGGGGCGACGAAACAATTAAATATTATGTTTCTACACACTGTAGGCCTCGTCCCCAATTGACAAAATATGGGAAAATAGACATTATGGATTTGGTCTAAATGCCTCTCAAGACAATCCTCTTCATTATAGCTATATTGACAAGTAACACTACTTTGCATTTGGCTAACAAGACCCAAATGCAATACGCACTAGAATGCATAGAACCAACTGTATTCAATGGGAGTGAAGGGGTCTTGAGGAATCTGAAGGAACAACTCACCAAAGAAAAGGACGAGCAATTGAAAAAATTCAGGTATGGTTCCATTTTGATATAATTTTCCTTAGATAGGATTCCATTTCTACATCCTCAACATATTTCTCTCGAGCTTTTGGATCCCAGGGTTCCATGGATGAGACACTGGGTGGATCTCATGTCTTGACATGCAGGTCCATATTATATGAGTTTTAAACTTGTTTTCTTCCGATGGCTGCGGATGTATTTCATCATGATTAATGATTACCCATATGGTAGGGTGGATTTTCGCTGAGACCCAGATCTTGTGCTTATCGAAGGCAAATAATAGGCTGAGATAGGTAAAACAAGATCATTTTGAATATTTTTTTTTAATTTTTAGGATTTACATTTTTTTTGATGTTTTAATGTATCAAAGACTAACTATTGATTTCACACGCAGATGTTGGAGTTGTTCGAGCAATAGGCTCTTCCTATCTTCAACGGAGAGGAGAGCCAATAGTTGCACAAATTGAGGCACATGTGGCTATAGGAGCACATGATGAGATGTGAGACCTTAATCTAGCCGAAACTCTTGCAGAGTTAGAGCATCATGTCGAGGCATTGACCCATAGTATACCAAATACTAGGGTCAATGATCCCTATGACATTACAACGTTACACTCTTGGAGTGGCTGACCGTATTAGTCAGCTATTGTGCATGATTTCCCACATGGTTTTCTGTTACCTTGATCATTAGTAGGGCTAGCCTATTAGGAGCCATATTTTGACTACATGCATTTTTGATATTATAGGCCATGTGGCCATATGTGTCTTAGACATAAGTTTTTGTAAAACCAAACTTTATATATATATATATATAAATATCTATGCTGTTTCCAATTTTCTCTTATTATCTTTTTCAATCTATGATGTGAATTGAATTTTTTTTACATATGTTGCAAATGTATGTCTAAAACATGATTTTCTAATGCATTAGTTAATGTGTTTAGACTTCTAGGAATGTGTTGATATTGGATGTAATCAAAATTTCTTTCTAGAAAGTGAGCCCTTAAAAAAATTCATAACATAGTTGGACTTCGTACTAAATAAACTTTATTCAATTGTAGTAAAATGAGTTGTGAGTCAATTATGGCTACTCTACGACAGATACCATGAGCAATAACATTAGACAAAAGCTCGATCAATACGTTATAATTAGTGATATTATTGGTGGAGTGACTGATACAGATCCATTGTAAACTCACTAACTTGTCATTACGAGCATAATATGTTGATCAGCGGTTGTCATTGATGTCAACCCAAGCAGCACCAGGGGCTAACCCAATATTGAATGAGAAGTTTGACCTACCAAATTAATATATTCTGGGTCAATAATGCATTTTATGGTTTCTAATTGTTGAGATGTTCCGTCGATATATGGCACGCCATGTAATTCTTCACGGTTTGAGAGATATTCATGTTTGAAGTTTGTACCCCAGTTAGTGGGCTAAAACCCCATGGGGTTGGGGCATGGGTCATTTAAAAGTCATAATTAATATTTTATAAGCTCCTAAAATTTCTCCCACGTTCACTTGTTGAAGCCCCTCTCAACTTAAGCATTCATATATATTGTGATCTTCATTTCCTCCTTAGGCAAGGGATTCGGCCATATGAAACAGGTCATTGTGGAATGTTCGCTCTAACGTTTTTTATACGAAGGCTCAGAAGCTGAAATTTTTATGAGGCGAAGCCGAAATCCTGAGGAAGCTGCAGTAAAAATTTCAGATCAAGTTTCACAATATTTTTTGAGATATGATCTGTGGAAGTAAGGGTTTTTGCAGGCTCCTGAAATTCATCTCAAAGAAGTGACCTTGGTAAATTCGTCATAACTCTCTCTCTGAGTATCAGATTGGAATGCCATAAAAATTGAAGGATAGTGCATAGTCTTTAATTTTCACTCTATTAATTTCAGAAGAAAATGAATAAACAGTGACACGTGGCACACCGTACAAGTGCGCTATGCTAAAATAGTCCATAATTAGGGCAGTGTGAGAAATTGGGTATAAATATCTCTTGAAGAATCCAAATTGGTTCAGACCTATGGAATTGGAAAGAAGACTCAGAGGAATACTATAGGACTGAAAATCAGATATTGAGGATCTGAAATAACATAGATACACCAGATTCAATATCAAGCTCCTAGAAGGCAAGAAAAAGCTAGATCACGTGTTGTCAAGGATTGCAAAGGACCATAATTTCTACGGCATAAAAAAAAACAAGGTGCAGCAGAGGGTAGCATGTCAAGAGAAGCAACCAAAGTGCATAACAACAACAAGAAGTTCATCATATGAAGTCTTCAAGTGGGCAGCACTGCATACAATCATTGTAAAGGTATCATTGTACTTAGTCATTGTAAATACATTATTGTACAAATTGTACTAGTGTCTATCTGCCAAGGGTTGAAGAGGCAGTGTTGGGAGGTCTAGGATCATCATTAGGTGGTTGTGTCAAAGTTGGGGTTATGGTCTAGTGTATCTTCTTCTTCTACATCATTCTATATCATTGTAAAGTGGACCATTTTCCCTGGTATGGGAGTCCATTCTTCTTTTATTCTTCTATAGGGTGGTAGGGTGGTGCTAGGGTGAGTTGTAGCTCATTGGGTGTTGGGGCATCCATTCAGTTGACTACTGAAGAATCTCGAGCATTGGAGCGTCCATCCAGTGGGAGATGGAGAAGAATGCTTTTCTAGATTCTAGGAAGTTGGAGCTTTATTTTCAATTGGAGTTGAATATTAAGGAATTATTAGAAAAGCATTAGGTGGTTTTTGTCTCGGAGTGGGTTTCCACCTTAAAAACTGTGTGCATTTGTGTTCCTCTTGTTTGCTGCTATCATTTTACAAACACTGATAATAATTGAAGATTAACTAATGCTCTAATTGAAAGGAATATTGATTCACCCCCCCTCTCAGTATTTCCAACAATTGGTATCGGAGCTTGGTTCCTTCAATAGTAGTTTAATAGCTGGAAGGAGGTCATGGAGCATACCAAGAATGGTGTACCTCTATTCAATGAAAATAATTATGCACTTTGGAAAGGAAGAATGGAGGTCTATCTCTTGGCGCAAGGTTACGAAGTATGGGACATTGTTCAAAATGGATTTACATCAACCACAGATGAACAAGGTAAGAATAATTTGGTAAATGATGCAAAAGCAAAGAATATTATTATCAGTGGAATTATTGAATCTGCTTATCATAAGGTGTTGGGTTGTAAAACCACCAAAAATGTATGGGACAAGCTTGAGAATATATATGCAGGTGACTCAAATGTCAAAGAAGTAAAGCTTCAAATCTATAGAGAAAAATTTGAGCAACTCAGAATGAAAGAAGATTGCAACATTGCTGCATACTTCCAATACGTTGATGAAATAACCAATACTTTGGAAGGATTGGGAGAGCCAGTTGACGAGAAGACTATTATACGGAAGATTCTTAGAACGTTACCAGGGAGATTCAACCCAAAGGTATCGGTCTTAGAATACAATGCAAATCTGGACAAACTCAGCAAGGAAGAATTACATGGAGTTCTCATAGCATATGAAATGAGACTTGATGAAGAAAAGGGTACTTCAAATCTAGAAATTGCGTTTGTTGCATCTAAGCAAACCAATAAGGACAAACAACCTTCAATTGAAATGACATGCACCTGCAAGTGTGAAGAAAAGGGAGATGATGGAGAAGGTCTTTCAGATGAAGAATATGCTTACTTTACGAGAAAACTAAAACCTAGTAAGGGAAAATTCAAAGGTAAAATTCCATTGATATGTTTCGGTTGTGGTGAGGTTGGGCATTTCGTAGCAAAATGTCCAAACAAAAGTGATGGCAACTCAAAAGGAAAGAAAGGCTTTAAGAAATTCAATAAGCAAGGCAAAAATAAAGGACCCAATAGGAACTTTCTCTCTAAAGAAGATAGCTCCTCATCCGATGAAGAAAGTGACAGCAAAGAAGAAGTTAATGACAAAGTATTGCTTATGGCTAAGCACAATAAACAAGAAGTATCAAACAATGAAGAAGAAGGGTTGACCATAGAATAATTTTATGAGGAGGTAATCAAGCTTATAAAAGAGCTCAATGCTGAGAAGATCCATTCCAACACTCTTGAAGAACAAGTTCAAGGTCTCAAAATTGAGGTTGAAGAACACAAATGTATTGAAGAGTCACTTCAAAAGAAGTTGGAAGAAAGCAACCAAGAAAGGGAAGCATTAGAAGCCGAAGTAGTCTCGCTGCGTAAGGAAGTGAAGAAATGAAAAACTATCCAAAACTATGCCAACAACTCAAGGGCATTGGAAGAACTCATCAACAATCAACGATCTTACAATGAAAAAACTGGCATCGGCTACAAAGAAGAAGAAGCAAGACCTTCTACAACAAAATACAATGAACATATGAGATCTGACATGCATGAAGACTTCATTGGAAAAGATTCGCAAGAGCAACCTTGGAAGACAATTCCTCGACGAAAATTTCCATCCAGGTACCAACATATTTTTTATGGCTACTGTTATTCATGTGGAAAATTTGGTCATAAAGTTGTAGAATGTCGCACGTACCCTAGGAACGAATACAATTCCAGGAGATCTGTCAAATATGAAACTCCCAGGGCTCATCGAAATATCAATAGATTTGAACATTTAAGAAATAATATTGAATGTTACAAATGTCGAAACTTTGGACACATAGGCAAAGACTGCAGACTTGAAAATCCTCCAGAAGAATCTTCGAAGCCACAGAATGAATGAACATGGAAGAAGAAGAAGAATGATAATTGTGCTCTCGCTCTCAAGGCTCAAAATTAAGAACAAAGATGTGTGGTATGTTGATATAGGTTGCTCAACGCATATGAATGGAGATAGAAATAAATTTGTATCTGTGAAAGAGAAGAAGGATGGAACCGTGTCCTTTGGAAATGATGGATCTTCAAATGTTATAGGATCAGGTACTGTCACTCTCGGAAGAAAAGACGTTCTAGCCAAGAATGTTCTATTGGTTGAAAACATGAATCACAATATGCTCAGTGTTGGACAAATGTGTGATCAAGGACACACAATACTATTCAACTCCATAAAATGTGAAATCAGGAAAGGCATGTATGGTGAAATTGTGGCTACAACAAGTCGAGCTCCAAACGACATATATGTTCTGGATGAAGCAACTAAAGCATGTCTAATAGCTAAAGAGGATGATACAATAATTGGTAGCAATGATTATCGTCTAAGTAAGAATTTTTCTACAAAGGTGCAAAGTGATTTCGAGATGTCTTTACTTGGTTTCAAATTGAGCATAAACGACTCATCTAAGGATGTGGATCAAAGGTTGTACAGATCTATGATTAGTAGTCTTCTATATGTAATAGCCTCCCGACCAGATGTTATGCAAGCAGTTGGAAAAGTAGCAAGATTCCAAGCAGCACCAAAAGAATCACATATCAAATATTCGCCAGCATTGGAATATCTTCACCAGAAGCTTGGGATTCTCCCAAGTTCTCATTAGATTTTCCTTTTTCAGAATATAAAGGGGGAGTGGAAGTGTGTACAGGTTTGCAAGAAGGTTGTGTGTCAGCGCGAGTGGAAGTGTGTACAAGTCCACAGGATGGTTGTGTTTCAAGGGGAGTTACCCTTTTCCAGTGATGTCAAAGGGGGAGAAAATGTTGTAGGAAGAGGTGTCATGATCGCAGGGGGAGTACTTGTGTTGCCATCAATGCCAAAGGGGGAGATTTTTGATCAGTGGTTGCCATTGATGTCAACCCAAGCAGCACCAGGGGCTAACCCAATATTGAATGAGAAGTTTGACCTACCAAATTAATATATTCTAGGTCAATAATGCTTTTGATGGTTTCTACTTGTCGAGATGTTTCCGTTGATATATGGCACGCCATGTAATTCTTCACGGTCTGAGAGATATTCATGTTTGAAGTTTGTACCCCCAGTTAGTGGGCTAAAACCCCATGGGGTTGGGGCATGGGTCATTGAAAAGTCATAATTAATATTTTCTAAGCTCCTAAAATCCCTCCCACGTTCACTTGTTGAAGCCCCTCTCAACTTAAGCATTCATATATGTTGTGATCTTCATTTCCTCCTTAGGAAGGGATTCGACCATCTGAAACAGGTGATCGTGGAATTTTCGCTCTAACGTTTTTTCTACGAAGGCTAAGAAGCTAAAATTTCTATGAGACAAAGCCAAAATCCTGAGGAAGCTGCAAGAAAAATTTCAGATCAATTTACGCAATTTTTTTTGAGATATGATCTGTGGAAGTAAGGGTTTTTGCAGGCTCCTGAAATTCATCTCAAAGAAGTGACCTTGGTAAATTCATCATAACTCTCTCTCTGAGCATCGGACTTGAATGCCGTAAAAAGTGATGGATATTACACAGTCTGTAATTTTCTCTCTATCAATTTCAAAAGCAAATGAATAAATAGTGGCACGTGGAACCCCATACAAGTGCGCTCTGCTGAAACAGTCCATAATTAGGGCAGTGTGAGAAATTGGGTATAAATCTCTCTTGAAGAATCCAAATTAGGTTAGACCTATGGCATTGGAAAGAATACTCAGAGAACTACTACAAGACCAAAAATTAGATATTGAGGATCTGAAATAACAGAGATACACCAGATTCAATATCGAGCTCCTAGAAGGCAAGAAAAAGCTAGATCATGTGTTGTCAAGGATTGCAAAGGACCAGAATTTCTATGGCATAAAAGAAAAACAAGGTGCAGCAGAGGGTAGCATGACAAGAGCAGCAACCAAGGTGCATAATAGTAGCAAGAAGTTCATCATATGAAGTCTTCAAGTGGGCAGCACTGCATACAATCATTGTAAAGGTATCATTGTACTTAGTCATTGTAAATACATTATTGTACAAATTGTACTAGTGTCTATTTGCCAAGGGTTGAAGAGGCAATGTTGGGAGGTCTAGGATCATCATTAGGTGGTTGTGTCAAAGTTGGGGTTATGGTCTAGTATATCTTCTTCTTCTACATCATTATATATCATTGTAAAGTGGACCATTTTCCCTGGTACGGGAGTCCATTCTTCTTTTATTCTTCTATAGGGTGGTAGGGTGGTGCTAGGGTGAGTTGTAGCTCATTGGTTGTTGGGGCATCCATTCAGTGACTACTGAAGAATCTCGGGCATTGGAGCGTCCATCCAGTGGGAGCTGGAGAAGAATGCTTTTCTAAATTCTAGGAAGTTGGAGCTTTATTTTCAATTGGAGTTGAAAAGAATTATTAGAAAAGCATTAGGTGGTTTTTGTCCTGGAGTGGGTTTCCACCTTAAAAATTGTGTGCATTTGTGTTCCTCTTGTTTGCTGCTATCATTGTACAAACACTGATAATAATTGAAGATTAAATAATGCTCTAATTGAAAGAAATACTGATTCCCCCCCCTCTCAGTATTTCCAACATAATAGTCCATGCTATGGAGGAAAGGTTCCGAGTACTATGAATAGCACCATGAGCATAACCAACATATGGTTGAGGTAACGCCAACATTTGAAAATCAAATACAAAGGAAAGATTAACAAAGATGGTAGGAACCTTTGAACACACTACAAACACACTAAACACACCTATAGACAATATGTACAAAGTGACTACACAAAAATTATTTAAGCATAATATTTTTTAAGGTACAACCCATTTCTAGGTTGTGCCAAGGGAATTCCATCAAAATCAATGAGCTCGTAGGCCCCTTTCACAAGAACACACTTAACTATGTACATGCTTAGCCACATCGGCTCAAACCTCCTAGATCCTAACTTATCGACTTCTTGATCATAAAAAAGGACTAGATCACCTTTCGAGAAGGCACGAGGTTTAACACTCTTGTCATATTGCACTTTTATGCATCTCTTATGGGCCTCATTAATTATTGTGGCATCACATCTTGTTTCATCTAAATGTGCTAGATGTAAGAGACACTCTTCTTCTATGGAAATGGATGGAAGAATATTGACGACAAGTTTCAATGTTCGAATATTGCATTTTATGGGAAGGATTTCCTTTATTCCATATGCCAAATGAAAGGGTGTGAATCTAGTGGAAATTGGGACAAAGGTTTCATATGCTCGCAAGGCTGCATAAAGGGTGAGGTGCCAATCTAATTGGTGGATCCCTATCATGCATTGAAGCATAGTTTTCAAAACTTTGTTAATCTCTTCTACTTTCCCATTTGCTTATGGGTAATAGGGAGTTGAGTTGTGATGTTGAAGGCCCAACTTTGCGATAAGCTTAGAAATCATGTGGTTGTAGGAATGCTTCCCATGGTCTTCAACAATAGCTTTTGGTACACCAAACCTAGCAATAACATGATTAAGAAGAAAAATGGGGCATTGGTCTCCACAATGATGCTGCCATGCTCCTCAACCAAGTGATGGTTACATGTCATAAATTCAATGCCCCATTTGGAAAAAGGTCCAAGGACAGTAACATGATGTAAAGGAGCGGGTGGAGCACGAGTTTTGCGGTTGTAAATATGGCAAGCATGGCATTTCTAGACTCATAAATTCAATGCCCCATTTGGAAAAAGGTCCAAGGACAGTAACATGATGTAAATGAGCGGGTGGAGCACGAGTTTTGCGGTTGTAAATATGGCAAGCATGGCATTTCTAGACTACTAAAATGCAATTGTGAAACACGATGGGCCAAAAATAGCCAGCTCACAAAATATTATTGGTAGTGGCATATCTAGACATATGACCACCACATGCTCCAACATGGAATTCATTAAGAGATTTATCGGCCTCCTCGTGAGTGAGGCACCTTCCAAAAACAATATTGATACCACGACGATATAGAGTGCTGCCAATTCTAATGTAATTTTTAGTCTGATAGTGAATACGTCTCTAGTCAGAGGGTGATGTATCAGGCTGAAAATTATGGGTCTAGAGATAGATGATAATATACCCATACCACAGATAAATTGAATCGATCAAACACAAAAAATCATTAGGAGTGGAATCATCATATGTGGACTTAGATTCTGGTGAGGGAAGGTCGCATATCCCTTCAACAAAGACTAAGGACTTCTTATATTTGGATTTGATGAACTCCAAATCAAAGTGATAGAGAATAAAAATCCAATTGGAGTACTCTCCCCCCAATAATTGTCGTGACAATATATAGGTCATTGGGTTGCAATTAGAGACAACCATAATCTTCTGATGCAGGATGTAGTGGCAAAACATTTGGACAACTTGGACAATTTCCAAAGCTAACTTTTTGATGTGAGTGTATTTTTTTCGGTGTCATTCAAATTTCGAATCAAACAATAAATGGGATGTTCCTCCCCTAAATCTTCTTCTTGGACTAACACCATGGTGATGGCATTCATAGCGCACTAGTAGAAAATGATGAAATTAATGACTAGGTGACTAAAAACGTTATTCACCGTAATGATTTCAAGTGAATTACTATTAAATTTGAGCAATTTTAAGTGACCGAACTAAAAATGACTAACTTAAATGACTAATTTACTCTAGGGATAAAATATACGACTAGATAATAAGTGACTAAACTAAAAGTGACTAACTTAAATGACTAATTTAGTGTAGGATTTAAAAATATGACTAGATAATAAGTGACAAAATTAATAATGATTAATGTAAATAACTATTATCGTCCAAGAATAAAAATATGACCAAATAACAAGTACACCAAGTATATGAATTAGTCATTTATGTTAGAAATTTTTAATTGTGTCACTCCATAAATGGAAAATTGAAATTTTGATATCGAAGTGTTACATTTCACTACAGGGGTCTCTGAATCCATCCGTAGTGTCAAAATTTAGAGATAAAGGGGTCTCTGAATCCATCTACAGTGTTAAAATTCCGAATACCCTTTTATCTCTAAAGTTTAACACCACAAATGGATTCATCTACAATTAACAATATAATTGCATGTATAATCTATCTACTTTACACTAATGCCTTCATTATAATTTTAGTAGAGGTAATATTTAGATATTCAAATTAATATTTATATTGATATTTCTTTGGCCATAAAATTTAATTTTTAAACTTCATTGATCTATGTTAAAAGTGTGAGTTGTTTTAAATATAAGGTTAAATATTCATATTTACATTTAATAAATAGATAAACATAACATTGCTTATGTTAAAAGTGTGAGTTCATTTAAAGCTAGTATTAAATCGCCAGATTTACATATGATAAACACTAAATAAATAAACCTAAAATATATATTTATATACCTATTTAGTAAATAGGTATGGACCTTTACTTTTTGTAAGTCAATGTTCTATTCATATAGGAAAAAGGAGTACATTCGGTCGCTTAGAAAATAGGTGGTCTAACCATGACCGGGTTTGTTGACCAATACTTTCACCAAATGAAAAAAATACAAAAGGGAAACTAGGTACATTGTCCATAAATGGTAGGCCAGAGGCACCATATTACAGATAAAACATAAAAAAAACACCAAAGAGCATACTGTTAATTTGACGTGATGGAGACAGGGTTATCTATGGATGTTCTTGGAGGAGGTGGAGAATGGAAGTTACACTGAACATGCCCTTGAAAGTGTGCTAGCTAAGTCTCCAAATTTTCAAATTTCTTGGTTAGTTGTTTTTGGCCTCACCAAACCAACACCTCTCTCTCTTGGACTTGGCACTAAAAATAGTGTAGTCGGTCCAAATTTTCCATAAGCTTTGCATGCTCCTGGTAGAAAATTATCTCAGTTGTGTCCACTCTTTCCATCAGGCTATTGATAAGTGATCGACATTTCTCCAAGCAACAATGTTGGATACCTTATTGTTCATTTGTTTCGGCTTTACCAAACCCACAATTCCCTTTTCCACCCGGGTTCCTCCAACCCGACGACATGGCTTCTGAACCCATGCACCAAGACCCCTACTGGTACCTCACTTACCTCCTCCATGACCTCCATGCACTCCCACACTAGCCAGCCACTCGTCCAATGGTCTTGCCACCCTGACGAGGTGCCATAGAGACAATTGTCGAGTCTGCCACACCCACAGGGCCAAGGGTGGATGGGGAGGGCGAACGCCCATGTCGCACAGGTTGTTTCATAATTCCCAAAGTTGGAGAAGTGCCACATTAAAAATCCATAGGACAGACTCCCCACTATAGAAACAAAACACCATCGCCAGAGGAACCAAATGCCACTTCCCACCACACTAGAGAACCACAATGTCACCACCCACTACCAGAAAAGGACCAGTACCACCACCCGAGAAACCAAATACCTCTGCCCACCACACCAACATAGATAATTGAAAGATAGATGAAGAAAATGTAGCCGACCACTGAGCACAACTTCCCACAGAGCAACGACCATCCTATAAATTCGCCTCGCAAAGACCATCCACCAATCCGCCAAACACCATCGTGCCCATGCCAAAGGTCACAAAATTGGAAATTGAAACTAGTTTTCCATCCCCACCCATGGAGTTTCCTATACTGTTGATTCTAGCTTCCCCTGCTAGCCTGAGAAAATGGGCTTACCATAAGCCAAGGGAAAATGGAATGGAAGATCTCTCTTCCCTTTGGCTTCCCACCCTTACACACACAGACAATAACAAAGGGACTGTGTAACAGGGTCTACCGTGACACCCTACTCTAGAAAATTCCTAGGACGAGCACACAAAAACTACTCCCACCAAATAACCTCCTGCAACGCTTAGGTTTTTTCCCTGGAGGCCACCGCAAGGTCCAGTACTAGGCCAAAGCACAAATAAGAATGTCGGGCTCTCTCATCTTCCCACACCTTAACCGTTCGCCACCCCCAAACTCCAACATGAAGTAAATACTTGCACAAGCCACCAACCTATTGATAGTACTCCTCCCATTACATGCAATTTCATGAAGGGACCAGAAGAATCGTCCCTCATCCCTACTCCACCTATTTTCAAACATGAGGCTCATCCTCTACGTGTTGCAAGAACCTCACCCCCATCAGGGAAGGTATGAAACTTTATTAATTTAAGTATGAACCTTAATTAATTTTTTAATGTTGTATGAAACTTTGTTAATTTATAAGATATGAACCTCAATTAAATTTTTAATGGTGTATGAACTTTTATTAATTGTTTGATATGAACCTTGGTTAATTTTTAATGGTATTTTGAACTTTTGTTAATTGTTTAGGTATGAAGTTTATTTTATTTTTTAATAATATATAAACCTTTATTAATGATTATAAATATGTAATTCAAAATATTTCCAATATGGTTTATTGTGTAATGATGGATAAATTTGTTTAGTTTTATCGATTTCTATAAGATTTATACCAATGAATATATTTATTTCATTTAATGCATAATAATACATAATTTACATGATTATATGAAATCAAGCTTTAAATCAAACAATATATTTTGGTTTTAATAATCAAAATAGTACGATCCTGAGAGCTTGGTAAAGTTTTATGTTTATATTTTAATTATTTTTAATGTTTATATTTTAATTATTTTTAATAGTGCATAGATTAAGTTGAATGTGCATTTCATTAAAATTGAAAACTGTAAAACTAGCTATGAAATCAAAAACTAGTATGAAACTAGGTATGAAATCCCCAAGAACGAAAACCAAAGATTTCTTACTCGCAAACTTGTTATTCTTACCCCGTGAAATGTAAACTGATTATTCTGACTATGATGAAGAGGTCCAGTCTAGGTTTACCTCGTTTTGAATTTTCCATGAAAACTGGATGTTTAGTCCATAAATATGGCTCTTTAGCGCCATTTTTTTGTTGTTGGCAGGAGTGTTTTGGTATCTTTAGAGAGATTTGAGAGAAATTGATGATGTGGTTAAAGTTTTGTAGGGCTTGTGAAATTTTATATATAATTACAACTTCTATCATGGATATAAAATCATTGGAGAGAACTTGGAGGATTTTGAAGAGGCGGGAAACAACTAATTCACAAGTGAAGTCCACAATTTTGGAGTTAGAATCACACGTTAATTGGATTCATAGGTTTATATTTTTCTATGCTCATGCATTTTTACTACGTGTTATTGCCTGCGTTCGTTTTACGGTTTTTGGTTTTCGTTCTACATATTTTTAGTTTGTTTTTTTCTAAGGGATAGACCAAAAATGAATGTAGAGTAGAGTGGGAAAAGGGACCCTCTGGTCAGTGAATTTCTACTGCTCATTATATGGTGGTTTAAACCGCTGCTATCCCTCGCTTTAATTTTTTGTTGCAACCTTTCTGTTGTTAACATTTTTTGTCTAATGTTGATTTAAAACCTTTTATTGGTCTTCTATGGAATTTGATTTAATACACTTTAATGGGTTTCAATGGAATCCGACTGCCAGAATAAGACATGTTTGTGAAAATGCCTGTTGCGATTCATGTATTTTCTTTCAACAATTGAATATACAGGCATGAATGGTGTTGAATATAAATAAATGAATTTGATAATGCCAAATTTCCATTTATGTCTTTATCATTCAATCAATAATTCAATTCATGGTGGCCAAATTCAATGTTTGTCAATATGATAAGTTTCTTCATCTCCATGAACAAAATTATAGTTAGTGCCGTCAGAAGAGGATAATGATTGATTTGGAACTTTCCTTGTATTTATTTCTAAACTCCAAAGACAAAATCCCCATATGGGCCTCCACTCAGTTCCCTTCTTTCGCAATAAATTAATCAATTGTCTGATAAATATAAGAGTTGTGTCGAGGGGGAAGTATCACTGTGATTACCCACGATGCCCACTAGATCCATTGAATTGTAGTTCCCGTATCCATCAAAACTCGATCAGTTTTAAAGGAAGTTTCAATCGGTTTTAAAAAGGTTGATTTTGGATAATGCATTAATCGGTCTAACCATTTTCAAATCCAAAACAAAATTTCCCTTAATAGATTTGTTTTTCAACCCTACAAAAATTTAGGCCTTCAAAAAAATGATTTATGGCACAAGGGGATTGAGGTTATAGACAAATCTTACGCTTGTGGACCGATTGAGGATTAGAATTATTTGGGAATCTAGGAATCCAATCTAATGTTGACTCTCATTCCCATCTATAATCTCAGCCACAAACCACCCATATCAATATTATGTGGCCCATCACAGTTTGATGGTGAGTAGTTTCAGTTTAAGTTGATGTGAAACTTCACACAATACATCCATCTGTGTAGCATTATAATTTGGATATGTATATCTAAAACTATAGAGAGTGCGAGGATATAATGGATTGATATGATCGAGACACCACTACAGACATTTTAGGACTAAATTGACTAGGGCTGCCTCTATGTGCACGAATATATTAGTCTAGCACCAATCTCTCTGCTTCTGCCCTTTGGTGTTTCTCAGATACAATGTGGGACACATTAAGGGCACTAATGACATATTTTATACAAATGATAAAAAGGTTTAGCTGCCACCCTTAAATCATGAATTCCATAAAATTAATCCAGTTAAAATTTGGTGGAAGAAGTAACATAACTGTCCAATCTAAAGCTGTTGAACTCAATTCAATTGTAGATTTGGGGAATATTCTGGAATCTTAAAAACAACATTGAGATCAAAAAATTACTTATCCAAATTGTAAATTCCTAGAACATCCTGAAATTCCAAAGACAATATTAAATTCAAACAATTTACCTTGTTGGTGTCTATTTGATTTAGGGATATTCCCAAAATATTCCATCTAGATAAGGAGAACCATATAATAATCACATTTAACATTTAAAATATAGAAGAGAAATGGGTGTAGGTTTCTCACCAGGCTTAGTATCTTGTGATAACTTTTTCTTACAGTTTGAATCCCTTGAACATTTATCATGAAAATATTTATTAATAAAATCATAGCCAGAAATAAATATAATCTCAGTGGTACTCTCATGTGGAAATTCAACTTCAACTACTTATAGTGCATTTTAATTTTCTTCTAAGCTCTTCCTTACACCATGTATGTATGTATATTAAAAAAGATGATAAAATTGAGGCATCGAATAAGAAATGACATAATTATATATCCAGGCTACATTCCTATTCCAGGTACTGAACCCAAGGTTCTTCATTATGGGATTAAGTTTGGTGTTGGAAATTGGAAATTTGACATGGTTATTTGGAGAGACACAAATATGAAAAATGTGTGCTGGAAGTTGTTTCCAGAACCACCTAATACACTTACACTGACATCAACAGATGACACCAACTTGAGAAGGGACAAAATAAATATCGATTGTATTAGGACATTAAATGAGGCTTTGCATTTACATCATGTAAAAATGAATTGTCCTGATTTTCATTTTGAACAAATATTTGAAAAAAAATATTGTACATTTCCAAACTCCAACTTTATTTGATCAAGACCAGATCATAAATAGTTTTTTTGAAGATTTGAAAGAAATCCCGTTGGAGAAAAAAAAGTCTTATGACAATGTAAATCATGATAAAAGTGATGAAATTATAAAGATAAAAAAGGACAAAATTAGGAGTATCAAATATTTAAATCATGGAAAACTTTCCTTGCAAGAGGATGAAAGAGTCTTAAAAATTGATGCTACTCACCATCTTGTAGATTTCATTCCAAGGTATTGGATGGTTCCACTATGGAGTTTGGACTATTTTTGTTTTAGGCTTTGTAGTGGTCATTTCAACACTATTTTCAAGCTAGAAAATAGATGGACCTTGGAAAAATAATCCTTGCAACAGACAACGACATTCTCATTCCCAAAATTCAGACACAAATGGGGATTTACGGAATTTAGAAAGTTGACCTCAAAAATCTTGTGGACAAACCTTAGAAATATCTACTACTCCTTTGTAGTGTGATACAAGCCTTCTGAGTTTTGTACTCTTGGAGAATGGGGATCATTAAGCTACGTATTTAAGAGAAAACATGACAAAGGAAAAGGGAAACAATTATCATTTCCAAGATATGAAGTTTCAAATATCCTGAATTTAGAAGGATGTAGCGTGTTGGTATAAGTTTCAAGCCAGAAAATTATGAAAGGTACAATTATTTGGATTAAAACAAAGGAGAGCTAAAATGCAAGGTTATAGTTTTTTGAATGGAGATGAAAATTATTATGAGAGAAGCATGATTTCTGAATCCTACATTGCCAATAGGTCCTCCCTAAATTTAATAATAATGCTAGTTTAGTTTTCTCGGCCATGATCTCAAGATAGTCTAAATCCTTTAAGAAAACTACTAACTCTGCATGAAATATGGGCTGTCAACTTTGTTGTAATTGTTCTTATCCCAATCAGATGAATGAAGAGCATCCACATTGAATGTTGCATGACATTTCCATGGAAATGAGATAAATTCCAATCTTATAGAGGTCCATATTTTCCACCATAATTTTTAATCACCTATTTGTCCCCAGAAGTGGCCCCTATTCAATGGAAATTGCTCACAAAGAGTGTCAAATTAATCGGTAAATGTTATATAGAGTGTGACTCCAATCCCAAAAGGTATCCTTGACAGACTATATTTTGTGATGATTCAAACAACAACATATGTTAGACCTCAGTCACAGCCAATGTGGAACTCCCAAACCATGGTGAGAATGTAGGTTCTTATAGATCAAAATCGAAATTTATATGTAGGAAAGCCTTGAATGGTAATGATTAAAATTATAATTTCAAGTTGCTACGAATTCAAGATTATCAGACAATCAAGTTTCATGTTCCTATTTTAAAATATCATCAAGAACCTAGAAGTTCTGAGAGTGTCTCAGATGAAATTAATGCATGAAGTTTCAATCAATTAGCCACATTGTTAGGAAGCCCACAGTCACAACATGTAGTGATACACTAAAACACTTCATGAGTAATTCCATTAAAGATTATTTTCCAATATTATCAGATTCAATTTGATAGCTATAAAAAATTGTTACCATAATATAAGGCCCCTTTTCTAGCTAACTCATTGACTTGAGAAAAATTATTAGTAGACAAAAATTTCTAAAACAAACGAAACATAAAATCCATCTTTGTTACACATTATTCATCAATCAACTTCAAAATGTATGGATGACAAGAAATATTTTTTACACTCTTATGATAGCCAAGACATGGTACTGGAGATCGCATCCACGTGAGTTATTTAAGGAGGTCTTCTTTCAATGGAAGAAAAGGTAAGTGAGGTGGGAAGGCAGGGATCATTAAGGTACACCTAAATGTGATTGGTAGAGTCATTAGTTCTAGTACCATGAGCTAGGAAGATGGATACCATTATGTTTCTCTAAACTTGTGAATGTTTTTTGGATAGTCTACCACATGAGGGTTTGTCTTTCTAGGGACATAATTTTGTTAGTGTTATTGTGCAGTAAATCCCTAATTTTTGAAAAGGGCTAGAGGGGTTAAGCATAGTTTGTTGAGTAATGTTATTTGTCATCTAGTATAGTACTTAGAGTGTTTTCCTATAGTGGTGGTGTCTAGGTGTTTGGGTTCTCAAGTTGTTGGGGCTGTAGGAATTCAAGGTGGAGGAATTGTAGTGGATATTAGCACTCTTCCAAAGTCCTCATAGTGTAACTCAAATGATTTTATTTGTAGTATATTTCTCCCACTCATGACCTTAGTTGGAACCTCTGGTTGTGGGATTAGGCTTAAGGAACCAAGTGCAAAGGAACCTAGGAAATGCCCAGATGGACATTGACTGTAAATATTTACCTTGACACACTCAATGGACAAGATATTCATCCTCATGGTTAGATTAATACCCCAATCAAAGTAAATCTGGAGGCATAATTCCTACTCCCACATCTAGTGCTTCTATGAGTCACAATTAAGAAAGACATTTAAAGATGTTTCAAACTAGTTGCTAGGGGGAAGGGTTGGTTACCTACCTATATTGTGCTTCCGGACCTTGCTTCCTTCCAATCTTATGGGGCGGAAAATTCCTCTATGTGAACTTTTCCTTCCGATGCCTAGTAATTGAAATAGTTCAAGGGTGGCCTATCAGTTATCTACGAACATGGCCTTGAATTGGATTGCAATATTATAATAGTAAACATAATACACAACCTCTTCTTATGGAACGAAAAAATAATTGATCTATAGGATAACCCTTTTCCTTCAACGCAAAAATAAATCAAATGAACCAAATTGAGTTCAGACAGGGGTCAACCCTGGCCCTTATATGCATTTGAAGTTAGCTTAAATATGTAGCTCAAGTCGGCTCCATACACTGTAATCCAATGTTGCACACATACATATGTCAATATTATCCAAAGTTAAGTGCATCAATGGTTGGGGTATTTGTCCCATATACCCCTTTTAGACCTATAACAAAGGTGTGTTGAGCTACCTCAGTTTACATTTTTCTTCCATACATCACTTACGTTAAAATATGCTGGAGGAGACATTCATACCTAATGTTGTCAAAAATTATGTACCATAATTTGCTGCTGCCAACAATTTTGTGCCATACTCTATTTTCTTATCTCTCCTTCTTCACTTTTTCTCTGAATTATTCTAGCTGTCCCTTAAAATACCAATGCAACCCTTCCAGAAAGTGTTGATGAAGAGGAGTGTGGAGAACTGTAGAAACCATTCACTGAACCTTCCAAATATCTCCTCAATGATGAATCCTACAACCATACTTGGTCATTTACTGATGCTAGTTATGCTGAACATATGGAGAGAGGCATGGAAATCTCTTTGAGCTCATGAAGACATGTCCCTATTTGAATCTATGGGATCAGATTTTGTGCCGTAGGTGAAAGATGGAACAAGCTAGCCATTCAATTTTTCATGTTCAACATAACTTTCAAACCTTTCCCTAGCTTTGGTAATATCCAAGCTGGCCAAGTCATCAAGATACCCTTGTGAAACCTTTCATCATCTGATTTATTTCCACAAAACCTTCACTTGAATATTCCTGTAGGAGATTCAACAAAATATCATTTTTTTTCTCCACTGTCATAACCAAAGCATTTTTCACAACCTCGTGGTGGAATAATGACATATTAAAGCCCCATATATGTTGGCACGCTTCTCCAATATTTTTCACTGTCTCATATTATTTCAACAATTTGTTGATTTTGTCCTTTGCATTTTCAACTGTCTAATCAGTGTCACCATGATGGGAATGAACTTGAGGAAAACAATTTTGAAATATGTTGTTCAACTTTTGAAACTATCCTTCATTCTTCTACCCACTTCATTCTGCACTCATCAAAATTTATATATCAAGCAGATTTGTATTTAAATTTTCCCTCATGTAACTTTATTTGGTGCGATAAATGCCATATATTATGGTTTTCCTATGGGTTTACAATCTGTAATATTCATCTGAGTATATCACAATTTACTTGGGCATGATGCCTCGAAACTTGTGCACAAAGAGTCATTTCCCCATGGCATCAACTATAAATAGGCCACCGAGTTCGTTTATGGGGGTTGGAAAAAACTTCTTTTATATTGTTGGTCTTCCTTTGGATGAATGACATAGGGTCTCAGCTCAGGGTTTTGGCACCGCACACAGGAATTTCACTATCGAAAAAGATGGATGTTCAATGGGTTCAATGTGGATTCAAATATTTCTAAGGCGACAAGGTTGAATTATGTGTGCTGGTGTATGTTCAGTTGGATTTTGATTTAATTTTTCTTGAATAAATATTAATGTGCTTCTAGTTGTAGGTAACATGGATCCATATATCATTATCAAATGTCTAAATTCACAAAAAAATAGCAGTGTTTAATTCGGTGAGTATGCATATTCCTACACATGAGTATGCGTTGTGTCCGTGCACTATAATACAATTTCAGAACCTCTTATTCCTTCCATTAACAAATCATCCACAACAAGTACTTCAGGAATGGAAGGCAGATGGAAGAGGTAACCTAGGTTATCAATCCAAATGAGGAGGCACCCATTATTTGTGCACATCAAATGAGGATTTATGATGGCCACCTAAAATCCACAAGGAAACTTGTACTATTGTGGTTGAGTGGAATGATTATAAGAAAAATCAGGTGGACTAGTTATATCTATCAATAATACCACTCCTTGATTCTCTCCATCATCAAGAACTGTAAAGACCTTGTCCACTAATAAAATTCAATCGACACACAAGGTTCCATATAATTATTTTTCCATCTAGATCTCACCCTATCATGTCAATCGTTTGATCCATATTTACATGTGTTGTGGGGTTGAAGCCGATAAAGGCTCTTGCAGAAGGTGCCCTCCATCATACCATGATTAGTGTAATCATGGGGAATTAATTTATAATAAAATATTCAAAAGGAACACAAGACACATCATCCCTAAAAAAAATATCATCCCTGAAAAAAATATCATCTTCAATTCTTTTGAGAGATTCATGTATTTCAACTATCTTTTGTTGCATGAGAAAGTTTTCAATAGTTTTTACAAGTGAATTTTGCATCGACACCCTGAGATTATCTGACTCGGTCTTCTTGTCAAATAAATCTTGCCCACAAAGATCATATACTTTTGTACATTTAGGATGTTTCAGTTGCACGAAGACTTGCTTGGTAGTATCTTCAATCTGTTTTCGAATGATCGATGAAGGACTAGTCTCATGTTGCAATATCTTGATGAGATTATGTGATATAGTACCTTCCAGTTTTGTCAGCTTCCCCAAACCATGTATTCTCTTCAGATTTTTACTTCCAAATGCTCGCAGCTCCTCCAGAGATACAAATGTTTCAATATCTCTCAAATTCTGCATTGTTTTCCACCCACTAATGTTTAACGTTTGAAGTTTTGCAAGAGGACGAAGGCTTATTATTTATTCCATTTCTTCCCGAGCCCTGTAATTTATTTCCTAAATTTTGAGATCGAGCATTTACTTTCTCAAAAATATCACATTCGTGTCGACCATGTTCTAGCCACCTACACCAATATAATTCAAGACTTAATGTATGAAGGACCAATTATGGCCATAAAAATTAGACTTCCAACAAGCTCAACCGTCGAAGGGAATCCAACAAACAATTCAATCTCAGTTAGTAAACCAGTTTCAATTCCTTTAAATTACTTAGGATGCTGAGTGATGGTGGAAACATTTTCGAGAAAGAGCCCTCTAATTTAATTATGGATTCCTAGTAAGTTTCCACATCGTGTTTTTTTTCTTTAATTTTTATTTTAGTTTTTTTTTAAAATCACATAATTAATAATTAGATCCAGTAAATCTAGTAGCTGCAACTATACTCTTCATCAAGAGTACTTTATATATCTCTGGGTTATGTGCAAAGTCCCTGTGTAGAAGAAGTATTGATGCTCGGTGTTGTATATTATTTTTTAAATTATAGCTTCTTACATTTGACTTTCTCCCCTAAGTGTGTCTAATTCCTTGAATGGAAAATCACAAAACTCCATGTAGCCAATCTACAAAAAAAATGTACTATCCTCATACTGTTATGAACTGCTTGTTTGGCTAAGTTTCTGCAATAGGGCTTCCTATTGTGTCAAAGTATATGAGGTACTATTTCCTTTGTATGTAGTCTCCACCCCTATAATCATGTTCTTGGGTAGTCAAATATTGGTTGGTGGCCCCACATGCCCCATCCCCACCATTTGATCATGACCTCAATTCAGAAACTCAAAGAAAACTCGAGTTAAAAATTTGCTTTAAATCTTGTGAATCTTGCGAAATAATGATCAAACATATACTACAGAATGCTACATAGGTTAAAGTAATTAGCTCAAAATCCCCCATGGTAAGGCGATACTAAAAAATTGTAAAACTTTACAAAGGGATAAACCATAGGTTACCATTTATTATTTGGTAAGGAATTGTTAAAACAACACATGCTTGACTCTTTAGATTCCAGAAAAGCACATAAATAATTAGGTGGAGAAACTTTCCCTACTTAAACTTTAGAGGGTAATGCCAATGCTATATATTGTAACAAAAGTAAATGGGGATTGTTGTCTTGAGAGGAAATTTAATGAAACCTTTCACACATAGAGATGGATTGTCAAAATACAATGGTAATTAGAATTAGTTTAATGACAAATTAGAATTAGTCCGATCACAAATTATTCCCCATTTTATTAATGTAGGAGTTTGAAGAGCACTAGCCATCTTCTCTTCTACAATTAGGTATTGTGTCTTGAAATATCAGAGATACTTCCATTGAGACATCGTATTTTTTTCAAAGTAGTTAAGGTGCATTATGACATAGACATGTAATGGGTCAGCCTCCTCACCTGAAACATCAAAATTATAGCACAAATTCACAATCAAGACTGAGAACACTTCAAGAGCTTGTTCCTAACCACAACAATTCCAGTTATGGATTTGCATATTCATTCAATTTAACTCATTGTGTTGGTCACCCTATGGCTTCAGCGAATGAATCTAGATTAATAGGTACAGAAATACCATTAGGAATGGTACCAAAATCTCAAGAAAATTTTGCATCTTCCCTTTGATCTGGTCCCCCAAGATTTGAATTCATGTCACATGTCACACCATAATCAAGTGATATTCCTTTCTCACAAAGGCAACAATCTATGTCCTTAAGAAATATTCAAACATAATGAATTGAAATATTATGCCAAGGGAACACTCTTACTATTAGTTGACCTACATAATATCTCCTAATTGAGTTGAGTGTAATGATATGGTGTAGGTTGTTCCAAAAATAATGCTTTGGTTATGGTTTGTGTCCAATATGATAACTGTTTAGAAACAATGAAATTACAACTCTTCATCTTTAGTTTGATATAATACACATGCCCTACAAGCTACCAAAATGGCAGTGGAACAAAGTCATGAAATCAGAAGACCATCTAGATTTTAAGCAACCTGTTAACATGCCTGAAGAATATTCATAGTATATCCCCATAATTCAATGCTAAAATATATCAAACTAACCCAAACCCTTAGTGTGATGGAAACATATTTAATATCTATATACACAACTCAGAATGCTTGAATATGAGATGAGATCTTCTTTTGTCTTTGGAATTCTGCTTAACATGGTCCAGGATATAAATATCAAGCCTGTAACCTCCAACAAATCAGATATGTTTGATAATATTTGTCAAGCTCAAAAATGGACCATTAAAAGCCATGGATGCATGCAATGTTTCATTATCATAGTCTCAGAACATATATGACTGGAATATATTGCAATTAGATAGTTTGTGAGGTATCACTTGCTGAGGAGATCCTACCCCCCCAGCTATAATTTTATTTCAAACAAGAGAATCAAACAACCACTCAACAGTCTATAGGAAACCATTCTAATTTCCTTGAACCAAGTTTTCACATCCTTGTCACTGCTAGGATAGATGCCCAAAATTGAAGATACAATTTGAGGGGTAACACAGTCCACTGCAGTGGGTTCCCTCAGGAAATTGGTTGATTGCGGGATTAACTCCTTGTGCGTCCATTGTGTAGCGCTTAAGCTTTAGTTTGGTTTCTCATATGGCTTGTGTTGCTAGGTCATAACATATTTTCTCATATGGCTTGTGTTTCTGGGTCATATATGTACACATTGTTGCATTTACATCCACAGTTTGACCCCCCTTTAATTAGTTTTCCAATGTATTTTACTTTTTTGTTGGGTAAAACATTTTCCAACACTATTTCCTGCATTACGAACTCTATACTATAGAAAATTCCACCCTTCAACCATTGTATGGGTTACCCATTTGCATGCACTATAAAATCCATATTCCATAGAAGAAGAGAATCCCTCAAGTTGTAAGGAAGGTTAACAATGTTGCTATCCATCTGATGCCATGGGCTAGATATAAGAGTTACTAACAAAATGAAAATAAATTTTTATCTACATTTGTTGATTTTTTTCTCACTAATGAACATGTTGATTAAAGGATTATGAATCTCATATAATTTATTTGGAATATTTCCAGGTTTGAAGAGTTGAAAATTCCTCGAATGAGGAAGATGCAAGAGTATGCAGCGTATCAAACCATCAAAATTCCAACCTGACTGGAGAAAGAATTTAACAACCGAAGAAAGAGAGAGAATTAATCAGGAGTACATAAAGGGGGTTGGGGCATACCCTGATAAACAACAGGGTGATCCTGAATCTTTCTACTACAAGTAGACAACCATCTTTCTTAATTCCAAATGGTCCCCGAGATATTTAAAACGTGTTCCCTTGAATCTTGTGTGGTAGTGTATTCTCAAAAGATATGGTAATATAAGAAGCAACCATTAACATATCTTCTTAAGGAATACAGTTCAATGAAAGGGAACCCTCAGGTGGCTAGTTATGTTCCCTACATTGATTATTTTCTATTTTTTATTAATGGATGTAGGAGGGATCTTCATTTGATAATTATATAGCTACTCACGTGTTCATCGAAAACTGATCCAAAGGCCATAATTTTTTTTTACACCTCCTCTTCCTCTTGATGGATCAAAGTGGAAATTTTTTTGGAAAAATTGGAGTTAAAGAGCACACATTTGGTAACAAAATCCCATTATCCTTTTCTAACAGGGAGAGGACATCTTACCATTCACTGCAACTTGACATATAACATACTAGGAAAACATACTAATTCCATTTTCTCACACATTTATTGAGAAATCCTATTAATTTCATGTCAAACTGGTTTGGGCCCTGTATGGGCCCATTAGGTGGTGCTTATCTCACAATTTTATGCCATCATTATGTACCTTGGAAACATTTTTTGACAGGAAAGAAGAAACAATTTGGACATGCATTAACACACTTGGAAGGTCATTGCGTACTTTCTTGAGCTATGTTTGAAAGGTCAAGTCACCACCTTCACCATCAAATAATGAAGGTGGAGGGAAACCTTCACCTTCACCAAAAATTGGGTGAAAGATTCTTAACAAGTTTTGTGCTTGTTTATGTTATTTTTTAATGCAAAAAGTACCAAATTCATTTTTGGCAAAAAGGAAGTGACTTAGTACATCGACCATATAATATCAAAAGGTTGTGTAAAGGTATACCCAAACCCAAAAACATCTCTAATTGTAAGGATTCCAAGAGTCAATGGGATATTACCAAAATTTTATAAAAAGATATGCTCATATTACAACGCCCTTATTTGAGATATCTAGGAAGGACTCTCTTCGATGGAATTAGAAAGCATAAAAATATTTTCATCCTATGGAAAAAAGTAACATCCTCCGCTTTAGTACTACCTATTCCATACTTCTTTAAATAAATCATAATTACATAGGATGCATTCTAATTCAGAATCAACACAATACTAATGCAAGATGAATGTGGAAGCATATGCCTTGTCAATGAACATGTACAACTGGGAGAAGGTTGTACAATTTTGGAACATCTTAGAGGAGGCATAACTGCCACCTTTACAGTCACCTTATGAGGAAGCCTTCAATTTATTTTCTTTTTCATTCTGGTTAAGGTCACTATGCACACCTTTTTTATTCCATTGTGAATCTGATGTAGGGCTTACTTTAGTGTTTTTTCTTGATTTTTTAATACCTATATAGAATATGGTAACTAGGTGACATTTATGGGAAGATGTAAGGACTTAAAAGACATGTAATTTTGGGCTAGTTTTTTTTTTGAAGAAAAGGGAAGAAACAAAGTCCCTTTTACATGCAAGTGCAGAATACACATAAAAAGTTTAATTTCAATTCAAAGTAGGATACAATACCATAAAATTAAATAATAAACTTCCTTATCAAAGAGACGATAAATCCTCACTCAAAAAGCTATAAAATACCTAGCTTTTCCATAGATTGTAAATAGAAAAGCAACAGAACAATAATTAGTGAAAATTTGCACCACTTGTATGAAAAATTGGGGCAATGGTGACCAGTGTTATCGGAACCAGCGGAACCATCCAGTCCAATCGGTTCTAGTGTTGAACCAACCCAGTTCAAGATTTTGGAATGACTGAGGCCAATACTATACCAGACTTGCAAATTCAAAATAGAAGCAACCTTAATGCACAAACAAGTTAGTTCAATATAGTGTCGTACATGTCTAGAGACCATCCTTTTACTCAAATTTGTAACATTACCATTATCTAATATTCCTTTTTAGGAATTTTTGCAATATCTCCAATGAGGACGTTGTATAAGGAAAACCATGCAATAAAAATGTAGAACATGACTTGGATCCTCTAATAAATGTTGTATGTAGCTTAAATATGAAATGGCATTAGAAAAAAATCATTCTAGCTACACTAAACAGATCTCCCCAGCTCATGTATGCTCAAAAACACCCCAATCCCACAACTTCACAAAATAGAACTACTGGAGACTACAAAAGCGTAATTTTTATTATGAAATCTAAAAAAAAATATGATTTCATATATATATTGAGCTTTCATTAATCATGGAATCATAAATGAGAGGTTTGACCTCTTTTACAAGCACATCGGAACACCCCGACAAGGGTTTCCGACAAAATAGCAACATAAAATGCAGCATTGCAGAAAATAACGCTGTACCTAGCAACTATGTATTAGAAAATACTAAATGTAATATGAAATAGAAAATACAGAAATTGGCCCAAGGCCTTCCTCAATAGATCTCCCGGAGTGAAATAGACACCTCCTCCTCTGAAACAAGCACAAAATAGAAATGTATGACCCAACTGCTGGTGCTACTGCAGAAATAATGAAGTTACTGGGAGTGACTACGCTTTATATGATGTAGAATGGTTATCCTCAAGATAAATGATGGAAATTGGGCTCAGGACCTCCTCAGATCTCCCAATCAACTAGACCAAAGGTGAAGATGGAATTCCCGCATGAGAATTCTTTGCACTAAACAGTGCTGCAACTCTGGCTAAACAGTTGAAGCTTGCAATCAATCAAAAAAACAAAAAAAGATGAATAATGAGTGCCTTCCCTTGCTGCTATCTCCTCCTTCTTATCCTTGGTGAGATTCCTCTCCCTGGACCCCACTCATTGATGATGTTTCTTCCTTGAGAAGATCCCCCTTTTAAAACTGCGCTACCCTAGCTAGTTTCCCTCCTCTTCTACAACATTGTTGACTTGGTCAACTAGATCTAGCTCATTGATTTTCCCCTCTTTCACGCCAGGGTGGCTTTATTTGTCCTCCTAATTCAATCCCTTTTCACACTGGGATATGTTTTATTGTCCTCCCTACTCTTTTATTCCAAAAATGGAGCAGTTATAATATTCCAAGTAGAAATGGCTAATTGAGAATATTACAGTCCTCCCCACTCAAAATTTGCTTGCCCACAAGCAACAGTAAAGAAGGATGCTACAAGATTTTCTCTCCCTCGCAAGTGGCATCCTCATCTGGTAGATTCCTCCATCAAATCTGATATTCTTTGATGACTCTGTTTCTTAGCTGCCTCTCCCTTGTGTCTAAGATGGCTTCTAGCTACAAAATCAGGTGGCCCTCATCATCAATAGGGGGGAGATCCATGTTGGAAACTACATTCCTCCAAATGGCTTTCTTGAGGCAAGAAAAATGGAAGATATTGTGGATCTTGCTCCCCTTAGGAAACTCCAACTCATATGCTACCTTACCGATACATTTGACCACCCAATATGGCCCATAGAAATGGGGTTTGAGCTTCTCAGCTCCCTTCTCCTTGAGTGTGGACTGTTTATAAGGCTGAAGACGCAGATACACAAGATTCCCCGCCTCAAACTATCTTTATATCTGACCCTGGTCTGGATACATCCTCTGATGGTTCTAGGTATTAGCAATGTTGTCCTTGAGTGCCCTGAGTATGTCTTGGTTCTCTTGAATCCATTCCTTTGCCCTTGGAGCCTTAATTTCCCAAAAAATCACATTAGAAAATGAGAGTGCCTCATACCCATATAAGGCTCAGAATGGAGTCATGCCAATAGAAATATGGTGAATAGTGTTGTAACAATACTCTCCCAAGTGGAGCCAACGCAACCAAGCTCTCTGCTGCCCTGCCACATAGTTCCTCAAGTAGCCTTCTAGCCACTTGTTCACTATCTCGGTCTGTCCATCGGTTTGGGGATGATATCTAGTGCTTGGAGTCAAATTAGTCCCCACTAACTGGAAAATTTCCAGCCAAAAGCCACCCATGAAGCGGCTATCCCAATCACTCACTATGGTCCTTAGGAGACCATGGAGTCTAAATACATCTTTGAAGAAGAGCTCAACTACCTGTGAAGCAGTATAATGTGCAGAAATGGCAAATAAATGAGAGTAATTTGTTAGTCTATCAATAACAACAAAGATACAATCCTTACCTTGTACGTTCGGTAAGCCAGTGATGAAGTCCATAGAGATACTTTCCCACTTCCCATCCAGAATAGGGAGTGGCTGCAATAACTGAGCAGGGTGGGTGTGTTCTCCCTTATTTTGCTGGAAAATGGTGCAATCTCTAACATGTTGGAGTACATCCTCCTTGAGATCCTTCCATGAGAATCTCTCCCTTATGGCCCTGTAAGTCTTTGTGAAACCTTGATGCCCGACAAGTGGGTAATCATGTGATGCCAATAAGATCTTCTACTTGAGCTTGGATTTCTTAGCCAAGAAGATCTGGTCTAGGTAATAGATGACCTCATCCATTAATTTAAACCTCTCATCCGATACCACCCCATCAAGTATCTCACATGCAAATTCATCTTTGGAATACTCAACTAAAAGTTGACCTTTCCAATCTGCGTCCATGCCCCTCAAAGACAGCGTTGTAGGCCTCCTAGATAGTGCATCAACTACTACATTTCTCTTCCCCTTGACATACTCTATGTCAAAATCATAAGCTTGGATTTTGCTCACCCACTTCTGTTGTCTCTCCTGGAGTTGTTTCTGTTCAAGGAAGAATCTAAGACTATTATGGTCAGTCTTCACCTTGAACTTATTCCCTACCAATTATTTCCGAAATTTGGCTAATTCATGCATGATTGCCAACATTTCTTTATCATAGATGGGGTACAACCTCTCATGAGGGAGAAGATTTCTACTCTCAAAGGCTATAGGATGCCTATCTTACATCAAGACTTCCCCAATACCTTCACCTGATGCATCAAATTCTAGAACAAAAGGTTGAGAAAAGTCAAGAAAAACCAAAACAGGACAACTACTCATTACCTCTTTGAGCTTATCAAAAGCCCTCTGTGCTATAGGTGTCCAATGAAAAACTCCTTTCTTTTTCAAGTCTGTCAGTGGTGCTGCTAGTTGTGAAAATCATTTCACAAACTTCCGGTAGTAAGTGCATATGCCCACAAACCCTCTGAGTTCTATAACATTTCTGGGCTCAAGCCAATCTCTGATAGTCTGGATCTTCTCCTCATGTACCCTCACTCCATCTACTCCTATGATGTGCCCCAAATACAACATCTCCGTGAGGCCAAATTCACATTTGGAGAGGTTGGCATAAAATTGTTGCTCCTTGAGGATATGCAAAACTATCTCAATATGCTGCAAGTGCTCCTCCCAAGTGCGATTGTAGATAAGAATATCATCAAAGAAGACCAATAAAAACTTTCTCAAATCACCATGGAAGATGTGGTTCATGCAGGATTGGAAAGTTGCTGGGGCATTGGTCAATCCAAAGGGCATTACCCGAAAATCAAAATTCCCATAGTGACATCTGAATGCTGTCTTAGGGATATCTTGCTCCCTCACCTTGATTTGATGATACCCGGATCTCAAATAAATCTTGGAGAAGTATTTAGATCCCCTCAACTCATCCATGAGTTCATCGATCCTAGGTATAGGGTACCTTTTCTTCATGGTCTTCTTGTTCAAGGCCCTATAGTCAATGCACATCCTCAATGTTCCATCTTTCTTCTTTACTAAGACCACTGAAGAAGCAAAAGGACTAGTACTGGGCCGGATGTGTCCTAGAGCTAGAAACTCTTGGATAGCCCTCTCGATCTCATCCCTATAAGCCTTGGGATGCCTATAAGGAGTGGTGATTACTGCTTGGATCCCTTGCTCCAACTCAATAGTGTGTTCAAACCCTCGGTCAGGAGGTCTCCCTAGTGGGATATCCCCAAATACTATAGAATACCGGTCCAAGAGAGATTGAACATTTGGATGAATTGGTGAATCCTTTCCCTTCACCTCTTATATATGCAGCTCTATTTCCCATTCAACATCCCCTCTGTGCAAATCTACCTCCATCCTGTGTGCTGAAACAATATGAGGGGGCTATGTGTTTATACTCTTGATCTTTTGTTGCTGGCCATCCTTCCCTCCTGTCCATTCCATCTCTAAAGTTCTCCAATTAGTGGTAACTCTCCCAAGAGTGACTAACTACTGGAATCCCAATATGACATTGGTGTCTGGAATGTCTACCACAAAGAAGTGGTATGTCAATGTGTAGGTCCCCATGGTAATGGTTAGTGTCAGAACATACTTGGCACATTGCAGGGTCATAGCTCCTGGGACCAAAACTGAGAATCCCTCAAACTCCTCCATGTGGATTCCTCTTCTCTATACCAACCGTGCATCAATAAAATTATGAGTGGCTCCACTATCTATCAAAACAGAGACTCTTTTCCCCATGATAGTACCTCTCACCCTCAAGTTTAGATACTTTGGGACTCCTCTTAATGCTGCAATAGGTCCTCCTCTTGGAGAAAAGTCTTCCATGGATTGTACAACGCTGACATCCTTCTTGGAGAAGCTCTTGACATCATGTGTCCCTCCTGCAACACATTCTCCCTCCAAATCCCGATCATGGATTGTCTTCCTTGGTCTTGAGTAAGTCTCCTGCTGCAAAAAGTTTCTTGCCCTGGGCAAGATGTGTTGTAAATCCATAGCTTTCTCCACAAATTCAAGGAGTGTGGTTGGTTTAGTTGATTTGACCAACCCTTGCAATGGTTCAGCCATCCCATTAATAAACATGCATACCTTCCTGCTCATAGTGAGGTTGGATACCATCATTGAAAGCTGCAAATACTTAGTAATATAATCCTCAAGATCTCCCTCCTATTTGAGCTTGGTTAACTTGGAAAAGTGGGCTTCCAGATCTCTTGGATCAAACCTCTCCACTAGATTCTTGGTGAAAGCTGAGTATGAAGTGATATGATGATGCCCAAGTGTGGTCAGTCCACGAAACCACCATTCTTGAGCTTCCCCTTCTAGGTGCAACACAACTATCTTGATGGATTCTATCTCAGAAACCTTATTGAGGTGGAAGTATGTGTCTAGTTTCTCCACCCAAGCCTTAGCTGTGCACTTAGGTGTCCCATAAAATGTGGGCAAGAAGAACCCTACCATATTGCGCTGTAGGGCTGATCCCTACATCAGGTTATCCTCCTTTTGATGAGGATTAATCCTCCTCCCATCCTTGATCCAGAAAAACTCGTGAAAGCTCAAGTGCTCCTTGAACCCTTGAGATTGGAGTTCATATTCTTCAAAATATTCTCCCAGGGTTCCCTCCTTATCTCCCCCCTTTAGAAATGAAGGCATGGTAGAGTGTTGTGATGCAGCTAAATGCCCCATGCCATTTGTAGTGCTAGTGCTTGCCTCATAGAAAAATTCTATAGAATCCCCTTCGTGTCTCATCTCCTTGAGGTCCCTTGCAATGTTCTGCAGGGTTTGAAGTAGGAGATTCAAAATTTCTTCCTCCTCCATGCTGAAGATAAATTCCCCCCACAAGCTGAGCCAAGAGTTGAGCTTTGATACCATTGTAATATTCCTTTTTAGAAATTTCTGCAATATCTCCAATGAGGACGCTGTATAAGGAAAACCATGCATTAAAAACACAGAACAAGACTTGGATCCTCTAATACACGTTTTTTAGCTTAAATATGAAATGGCATCAGAAAAAAATCATTCTAGCTACACTAAATAGATCTCCCTAGCTCATGTATGCTCAAAAACACCTAAATCCCACAACTTCACAAAATAGAACTACTGGAGACTGCAACAACGTAATTTTTATTATTAAATCTATAGAAAAAGATGATTTAATACAGATCTGGGGCTTTCATTAATCATGGAATCAGAAATGAGAGGTTTGACCTCTTTTAAAAGCACATCGGAACACCCCGGCAAGGGTTTCCGGCAAAATAGAAACATAAAATGCAGCACTGCAGAAAATAATGTTGTACCCAGCGAATCTGTATTATAAAATACTAAATGTAATATTAAATAGACAAATAATACAGAAATTTTCCCAAGGCCTTCCTCAATAGATCTCCCGGAGTGAAATAGACACCTCCTCCTCTGAAACAAGCACAAAATAGGAATGTATGACCCAACTGATGCTGCTACTACAGAAATGACACAGTTATTGGGAGTGACTACGCTGTATATGATGTAGAATGGTTCTCATTAAGATAAATTATGGAAATTGAGCTCAGGACCTCCTCCTTAGATATCCCAATCAGTTAGACCAAAGGTGAAGATGGAATTCCCGCATGAGAATTCTTTGCACTAAACAATGCTGCAACTCCAACTAAAAAGATGAAGCTTGCAATTAGTCAAAAGATGAAAAAAAGATGAATAATGAATGCCTTCCCTTGCTTCTATCTCCTCCTTCTTATCCTTGGTGAGCTTCCTCTCTCCGGACCCCACTCATTGATGATGTTTCTTCCTTGAGAAGATTCCCCTTTCAAAACTATGTTGCCCTAGCTAGTTTCCCTCCTCTTGTACAACGTTGTTGACTTGTTCAACTAGATCTAGCTCATTTCTTTGCCTCTCTTTCACACCAAGGTGGCTTTATTTGTCCTCCTAATTCAATCCCTTTTCACACTGGGATATGTTTTATTGTCCTCCCTACTCTTTTATTTCAAAAATGGAGCAGTTATAATATTCCAAGTAGCAGTGGCAAATTGGGAATATTACACATTAATTGTTTGAGGATGTTTGAGAGTGGTTCCAACCACATTCAAATTCATATGGAGAAAGTATAATTTTATATCCCAATAAAAATTCACAAGACTTAACAATTTCAAAATTTTTAGGAATGCAACATTTTCGCTAGATTCTATCATTTATGACAGCATGTACCTTGAATTTGGTGCATTTAATCAAGAGCACCAAGCCCTCTATGTACCTTGAATTTGGCTGTAATGCTGCATTGTTCATTGACCTCCTTTTTCACCATCCTAGTGAAAATGTACACTTCACTAGAGAAAAATCATTGATTATGCATGTTAAGCTCTTTCTATATTATTTTAATGCATAGCGGGTTTCATGCTCAAGGTATTTTATTTTATAGGTCAAGCACCCATTGAGTGCTTCCAGGGTTTTTTCCTGGTCAAGAAGCCAAAATATTCATTGTCATAAGTTGAAGACCCCATCAGACACATTTTAACTTATAAAACAAATTATTTTTGTATTTTAATGTGTCAAGAAAACCTCCAAGAGCAAGTCAAGGAAAGAAGTCGACCTAATTTGAGGAATTTCATCCACCTTGGAAGCTTATATATAGGAGGTAAATTTACCTCCTAGGGACACAATTCATCCTCTCATCAAGTGAGCGAAGAAGAAGAAGAAAGAGGCGAGCGAATAAAGGAGGACAAAGATCAAGTGTTTGGGCTATTTTCTCTCTCTCTCTCTCTCTCTCCTCACACATGTGAAGGAAGAAAGATAGGGTTTTTTTTGCTGGGTTAGCATTTTTTTATAATATAGTATGATAGTACTAACACCAAAAAAATTATTGCCTAATGACGGATCAAATACTGAGAAATAACTCTAGATTAATATTGTGACATTCCTACCTCTTTTGTAGATATCTAGGTTTTGTGGCAAGTAAGTTTAGTCCCTTTTGTACTGATTTCTCAACCCCATTGCATCATTCCACCATTTTTTAGCTATAAAATTTATTTTTTCTCTCTTATCATCATACACCTTGGACATAAGACTCAATTGGGAGGAATAGACAATGGAAATTCTGTTATTCTAACCAATGTTTTAAAACTTGGGGTTTGGCATGGAATTGGTGGAGGGTTCACTTGGAATTGGAATCTGACTCAGACCGATATGATATCAATGATTTAGTTACTAAAATAATAAATTTTAATGAAAAATTTATTTTTTGGGGATTCCAAGCTATCATTCCAAAAAATATTGGATTTTTTTTTAAACAAAGCATTATGAATAGTCAAGAAAGAACATTTAAGTGACAATAATATGTTAGTCATCAGTAATTTTTGCTGATATCAAAAGATGACTAAGTAATGGTCCTATATTTCTAAAAACAAAATTTGAGAAATATTGTGAGTTTCATAAATCTCACTGCCTTCATTATCCTAAATCAAAACTGTTTCACTATCTTTTCCCTCTCTGCCCTCAAATTTTACTTCACTGATACAAAAAGGACTTCATTGTTGGGCCTGTTAAACTCATTTCACAACCTCATCCTCACTCTCAGTCATTTCCTTTTTCCTCTAAAAAAACCCATTTTTCCCTTTCCTAAAAACCCTCATAAAGCACCCCTCATTCATCATTTGTCCTATGAAATATTAAACAATGTAAAAACTCCCTTTTTACATTGTTTAAAACTAGGTTTTATCCTATCGGGTCCTTTAAATTTATTATAAAACTCTGTTTTTTTGTATAAAACCCGCCCTTTTATAAAGTATAGGACTTAAGACCCTTTTATTCTTAGCCCCACCCCCCTCACATTCCTATGACTGTTACCTCCGCTATCCCTAAGCCTTTCCCCCTATGCGAATAAACCTCCACCACTTTCATTTTCATAAACTCCCAAAAACCTTATAAAAGGCCCTGCCAAACCTTCAAAACATTAAAACAATGGGCCCCTCCTCCAACTATCCGGCGCCCCTCCATAAAACATATAAACCAATGCATTTAGTTAATATCTAAGGCCCTGGGCCCCACCCTCAATTTAAACCCGCCATCCAACCCTATCACGTTACCTGTCCTCCACTCCGTTGGCCCGATCAACTGTCCATCGCCTCCCGATGCGCATAAACCGTTGATCTCCCATCCTGAGATCCAATGGCCTGCATCTTATATCGCATATAAAATTACGATGTGGTTATCATTTCATGACCCACATGAAATCGATGGTTTTTCCCTGCCACGTGTCTCATCTTGAGACATTTCACGCGCCCTCTGCCAAAAACTACTTAGCACCTATCCTTCGCGCGATAAAGCCATTTCCGGGTTTCAAAAACCACCTCCGTCTGCGCCTTTTTAAAAAATTTCTCGCTCTCGTTCAAACTCCTCCTGGTTCCACCTCTGGAACCTTTCCTCCTGCACCCTCTCCTCCTCTGCAAACACCCTCCGACAGTCCAAAACCCCGAAAAAAGTAGTAAAACCTCCCCGCAGGATTTTAATTAATTATTTGAGTTTTGTGCAGGTTTTAATGGCAGACATAAATAAAATATTCCGTAGAGTCAAAATTGATAACAGAGAGGGCCTGGATGATGATCCAGGAGCTCATAAAAGATCAATAAATTCTAGAAGGTCTGTGCCAATATTTGCAACGATGAAACATGATCATCAATGGATCAAATGAACCCTCCAGCCACGAAGAAATCTTCCCCTACACATGGAAGACAGAAGCAGTCAAAGAAAGAGTGAAGAAAAGAAATCAAAAGGATTAAAGGGCTAATCCTAATCAAAAGCCAAAACAAAAGGGTTAGCCAAATCAAAGTAGAATATTAAAGAAAGGCAGACAGATAAAAGTCAAAGATGAAAGGATAAAGGCAAAGGATCAAAAGAATAAATCAAAAAAATTAAAGGAACAGAACAGAGATCAAATAGATTAAAGAAAAATATATTAAAAACAAACAGTTAGAGCTTAAAGACAGAGTTTAAGGCCTCATAACAGAGATTAAAGATAAAATAAAGGGAAAATTAACCCAAAGCAAATCCGAATGACTTAGCCTATGGCAGTTACTCTTCTCAAAAGATATTTTTGACACCTAATGCTTTGTTTCCTTCAATAAAGCATTAGGCAGTTATTGAACCTAGTCAGATATTTATATCTGCTAAACACTTATTGTAAAAGTTATGAATAGGCCTTAAAGTCAAACATTTCACCTATATTCCCTTAGGAGTTAAGATAGAAGTTATTATTCAGTGAAATATCTGCAGATATTCCTGCCTTGAGCCTTGCATGGTCTTCGAGGTAAGGAATTCTTTAACTCTGTAATAAATGACACTCAAACCCTAACTTAGCTTCACTTCCTCATTTGTAGATAAATACTGCATCTGAACTCATTATCTTGTTGGCATTTGATGACTCTTGGAAGTAATACATAGTATGTTGGAAGTTGAAAAGAAATTGATGTCTTGGAACTTGTGGATGCCCCGATTTGTTTGTTGGTGGAGGAGGCTAGATTGCAGGATCCCTGAGCCTGGTTGCTGGTGAAGTGATTCTAATATGTTATTGTTATTCCCTGTTTCATTATATTTCCATCTTTCTAAGTTGCAGTAGAATAAAATATTTAGACTAAGAAATGTTTCTAAAGACACCTTAGTTCTATTTTTTCTTCATTGCCTTAATGTTTTCTTCTGCTAGGACATTTTAGAGAATTCTTAATTTCTCTCTAGACCCCCTAAGCTTGTTTATTTCATGATTAGTTGAATACAATTGGTATCAAGAATGATTTATGGCTATCCCTTCTTATTTTATGTCACCAAAACACCGTTTCTGATGTCTCTCTCTAAAGTACCATTAGTTAAAGTCTGCCAAAGAGGTTTTGTTTTGATTATACCCTTTGTACTTTCTTAAATAATAGTTTTATAGATCCTCATAGCTATAATCAAAGATTTTTAGGCATTCCCTCTTCTCTGATTACAATTATATGTGTTTATTGAATGTTTTCTGTCATTGAAGGTGAAATCACTAGAAGTTAAATGAGTTTCTTGCCTTCTATATTTCATTGGAAACATTTGCCTTGAATAATTATCTACTTTAGTTGAGTCAAAGAATTTATGGTTTGCACTGTGTATTGATTTCATCTTCATGCTTATGATATTTAAGTCCCTTTGTTAAAAATTACATATGATAAAGGATTCTTAATTGCCCTTTGTCCTACTTTTTATTCTCACAATTAATGTTATCACAAAATGAGGCCTGATGGGCTGCTCATCAAGTAAAATTTGTGTAACTATTTCAGACCAATATTTTGGCTGAGGCTTAGCCTCCTCAACCTGAGAGGGCTCTCTCAAGGGTTTATGATTTTTGATAAACAAATAGATGGTTAACTCTAAGGTAAAACATATAGATGATATAACTGGTTGAAAATCACATTAACAAACATTCATTGGGCCATGGAGTCAATATAACTTCAGCAAAAACATCACAGTCTATCTAGCATGGAAGTCAAGGTATTTGGAGTTTAGGTAAGGGAGTAAAACATTTAAAACAGTGATACACAATTAGTTTGTATATGAAGGAAGTTAGAGAATTATGAATGAATTCTAAGTATAATATACAAACAACACTACAAATAGAAGTATTGAAGAATTCCATTAGAATAATAATACATAGGAACTCCTCATGAATCTTGAGTTGTCAAAATAGAACTTTGTATTAAGCTGAAAAAACCAGTGACATACAATAACATAGTATTTGCTAATAAAAATGTCCAACCCTTAGAATTTCGACCTCTTCAATTTTATAGATGATTTAAAATATAGGATAAGCTTATCCTCCACTAGACACCTTGAAATCCTATTGTTTGACACCTTTTCCAACCATAAACATGGTATTTATTACAAATGACAGCTGCAAACCTAATGGGAAGTCCTATTTCAATTAGGACTAAAACTCTTTGAATTAAATCCTAAAAACATTATCTAAACATTAATTACATCACGCGTCTCTTTCATTTCCATGAGGTTGAATTCTGATGATGACCTTCAACTTGTTGTGACCATGAAGCTGATGATGCTGTTCTCCTGAGACCTAGGAAACTCTCTCCCTGATTTTAGGCCTTTGATTCCTTTAACTCCTTAGTACATCCTGACCATTTATGAACCATGTTTAGATTCCATTTACTATCAAATACTCAACCATATGTCTTAAATAATCTCCTTGTGCCAACTATACAATATTTAACTTCGAATTATGCAAAATATTGAAAATAGACCTACGCTACGAAAGCAGCACAGTTTCGTAGCGCTTTTTGTAGCGCAACATTTTAACTCATTTTCGTTCAATGTTTTGGATTATTTCCTTCAAGATGGTTTTAATCTTCACTTGACATTTCTTTCCTAGAAATTTCAGGTCAAAACACACAAAAATGCCCTTCAAAAATTGATAATGAAAGGGCGAAAAAGCTTTCCATTTGCAAATTATTCCTGTTTTTTCTTCTTCTGAAACTTAGGTCTTGGGACAGAGCCTATATCTCTTCATCCATGATGTATTTTGAGAAACTGAAGGAGGTTTTTGTAGGTGGTTCTGTCTTGAGTAAAAAACTCGGTTTTTTGAAATACCTCTCCTGCTATCCAAAAACTGTCTTTGAAAAACATGTGTAAAACAGGAAAACTCTGTTTTCTGAAAATAGGGCTTCAAAGAAAGCCTTGTATATCCCAACTGATAACACTTGTGAGAAATGTGAGAGAGGTTATTGTAGCTTGGGATGTGATAAAGAAAAAAATTCTTTCAGAATTCCAAAATAATTTTTCATGTGGCCAAAAAATGATCTTGAAGTTGAATGCTAAACAATCATGTACATGACATTTTGTAACAACAGTTTCATAGGGCAAGTTAAGTTATCAATATCTCCCACTTCATAATGAATTTGAAGAAATTGAGAGAGGTTTTTGTAGTTAGTTATGTTAGGAAGAAACACCTCTTTCACTATTCAAAAATTCGTTTTCAGTTTCCCATAAACCCCTTTGGATGTTGACTACTAAAACTAGAAAACATATTTTTTTCTTCATGACTTTCAGCAGTTTCGTACCGCAAATCAGCTTTTTGAACTAGCTGCGCTACAAAAGTAAGGTTTCTTGGCTAATTTGACAAGTTTTGACATGAAGCTTTAGGAAATGACTCAAAAATGGAAAATATGGATATTTGATCATGGAATGGACCTAAAAGACTTTATTTGAACTTGAAATATGACCTTTAAAACTTATAAAACTATGACCTACCCTTTACCAAGACTTAAAATGACTTTTAGACCTACTTGAAATCACGACCAAAAACAGAGTTGACACAATGATGTTTTGAGAATATTTTGGTGATAGCAGTGGCTCCACTTGGGATAGTGTGCCCCTGTGGTACACTAAGAACCAGTAGTTCCAGTGCTGCTATCCATTTTCTTGACAAAAAACAGAATTTTTTTTGAATTTCCAAGCTTCCTCCTCAAGCTCTAATGGCCTTCACCTCAGGCTCAAGCTTGATGATCAATGCAAGAAGCACCCAAACTGTACCTACTAAAAAAAATTCTCAGTCAACTTTGAGCTTATTCACACACTCCTACCTACCCTAGCAGCTGCAATCTCCATTTTAACTCAAACAACATGAAATTTCCAATGAAGCCAATCATTTGTCTTATCTGATATTTGAAGCTCTTGAATGCACTTGAACCCAAAGTAACCATGATACTGTGATGACCAAGGAAACTTATAATGTATCTGATCTTCATAATGAAAATGAAATTGAAACATTGGAGTGCAAAGCTCTTCCATGTATTCAACTATAGGGTCAAAGAAGTCATGATCAGTTTGATGATCCTCATAACATTCTGTAACTTCAGACAACTGATTCTTAGCCACACAAGATTTATTTTGTATGTTATCCAACTATTTTTCAAAATGATTCCCACAAAAAATGTATTCTTCCTCATTAATATGATCATTTTTTGATGTAAGCTGCTGCAAGGAATGACATAAAAATTCAACCCTTTCCTCACCCTGAGGGTTATAGAAACTATCTCCCAGAATTTCCTCTTGTTGTTTGCAATGATTCTCATACTCCTGATGATCAAAAGACTGACAAGTCCGCTGCAACTTTACATCAAACTCAGAGGATGTAACATGATTTTCATAAGTAAACTCCTGTTGGTTTTCATTTTCATCCAAGGGAGATGTTATCCTTTCTTCTTGGTGTTCTTCTTGTTGATGAAAGGTATTGTCATGAAGGGCCTCTAAAATTACCTCATCCATGAACTCATCATCTTCATAAAAATTCTCCAAATATTCAATAAAACTCACAGATTTTTTACAACAGTCTTTAACCAACAATAAGGAGGGATGACACTCTTTATACATCTCATAAAATGCAACATGGAAATCATCAAGAGAATATAATGAAACATTTGGAAAGATTTCATACCAAGACCATTCTTTTCCTTCTAAAGTGGCCATAAACATCTTCATGAGACAATCCTCAGGGAACCAAGCCTTAAGACTGTGTACGTGCATATGGAATCTAACCAAATGAAGAGAAACATTGTCTTTCTTTTCATCTTTAAATATTGGAAGATAATCTAACCATTCAACCTTTGGAATAGGATTTGGAAAGCCAGGGATATGAGACTGATTCATAGGAGCATACCTGGCATTTTTTTCTTGCAATGGAATTCATTATGAAACTTCATCAAGCTACTGATCTTCAAGCAGTGGAGTCACCTTCCAATTTGATTATTTGATGTGTGGAGTCGCCAAGGTAGATGCAGCCTTGAAAAGCTTCCTGAGCTCCTGCTACCTTCAGAAGTTCAGCTAGAATTCGAGGATGATAATCTTGAAACAGTTTACCAGGTCAATATTTTGGCTGAGACTTAGCCTCCTCAACCTGAGAGGGCTCTCTCAAGGGTTTATGATTTATGATAAAAAAATAGATGGATAACTCCAAGTTAAAATAGATAGATGATATAACTGGTTGCAAAACACATTATCAAAAATTCATTGGGCCATGGAGTCAAGATAACTTCAACAAAAACATCACAGTCTATCTAGCATGGAATTCAATGCATTTGGAGTTCAAGTAAGGGAGTAAAACATTTAAAACAATGATACACACAGTTAGTTTGTATATGAAGGAAGTTAGAGCATTATGAATGAATTCTAAGTATCATATACAAACACCACTACAAATAGAAGCATTGAAGAAAGCCATTAGAATAATAATACACAGGAGCTCCTCATGAATCTTGAGTTGTCAAAATAGAACTTTGTATTAAGCTGAAAAAACCAGTGACATACAATAACACAACCTTTGCTAATAAAAATGTCCAACCCTTAGAATTTCGAAATCTTCACTTGTATAGATGATTTAAATATAGGATAAAATTATCCTCCACTAGGCACCTCAAAATCCTATTGTTTGACACCTTTTCCAACCATAAACATGGTCTTTATTACAAATGACAGTTGCAAACCTAATGAGCAGTCCTATTTCAAATAGGACTAAAAATATTTGACTTAACTCCTAAAAAACTTATCTAAAAATTAATTACATCACATGTCTCTTTCATTTCCATGAGTCGAATTCTGATGATGACCTTCAACTTGTTGTGACCATGAAGCTGATGATGTTGTTCTCCTGAAACCTAGGAAACTATCTCCCTTATTTTAGGCCTTTGATTCCTTTAAATCCTTAGTACATCCTGACCATTTATGAACCATTTTTATATGCCATTTACTATAAAATACTCAAACATATGTATTAAATCATCTCCTTGTGCCAACTATATAAGATTTAACTTCAAATTATGCAAAAGATTGAAAACAAACCTGCGCTACGAAAGCAGCACAGTTTCGTAGCACTTTTCATAGCGCAAAATTTTAACTCATTTTCCTTAAATATTTTAGATTATTTTCTTCAGGATGGTTTTCATCTTCACTTGAAATTTCTTTCCTATAAGTTTCAGTTCAAAACACACAAAACTTCCCTTCAAAAATTGATAAGGAAAGGGCGAAAAAGCTTTCCATTTGCAAATTATTCCTGTTTTTTTTTTTTTTTTTTTTTTTCTGAAACTTAGGTCTTGGGACAAAGCCCATATATCTTCATCCATGATGTATTTTGAGAAATTAAAGGAGGTTTTTGTAGGCCATTCTATCTTGAGTAAAAAAATCTCTTTGTTTTTTGATTTACCTCTCCTGCTGTCCAGAAACTGTCTTTGAAAAACATGTGTAAAACAGGAAAACTCTGTTTTCTGAAAATAGGGCTTCAAAGAAAGCCTCGTATCTCCCAACTGATAACACTTGTGAGAAAAGTGAGAGAGGTTATTGTAGCTGGGGATGTGATGAAGACAAAAATATTTCATAATTCCATAATACTTTTTCATGTGGCCAGAAAATGATCTTGAAGTTGATTTCTAAACAGTCATGTACAGGACATTTTGTAACAGCAGTTTCACAGTGCAAGTTAAGTTACCAATGTATCCCACTTCCTAATGAATTTGAAAAAAATGAGAGAGGTTGTTGTAGTTAGGTATGTTAGGAAGAAAAACCTCTTTCAATTTTCAAAACTTCTTTTTCAGTTGCCCAGAAACCCCCTTAGAAGTTGACTACTAAAACCAAAAAACATATTTTTTTTCTTCATGACTTTCAGCAGTTTCATAGCGCAAATCAGCTTTTTTGAACTAGCTGTGCTACGAAAGTAAGGTTTCTTGGCTAATTTGACAATTTTTGACATGAAACTTTAGGAAATGACTCACAAATGGAAATTATGGATCTTTTATCATGGAATGGACCTAAAAGACTTTATTTGAACTTGAAATATGACCTTTAAAACTTATAAATCTATGACCTACCCTTTACCAAGACTTAAAATGACTTTTAGACCTACTTGAAATCATGAACAAAAACAGAGTTGACACAATGATGTTTTGAGAATTTTTGGGTGATAACAATTAGTGTCCATCTCATTACCCCTAAAAAACCTGGAAGATCCACTGACCAAGTTATATTTTCCTTGTGATGCTCCCCGATCCATTGATGAATTTTTCATGACTTTCATAGAATCCATTGCCCAATGACTTAGATATTTCCTCATTCCATCTATTTTGCTTGATCATCATACCCAACTAAAACAATCAAACAAACCCTGTACTTAATAAATAGCCTAAAATAAACCATCTAAAGCAAACAAGTTCATATCCTTTACAAACAAATAGAGAGAGCCCTCTCTGAGTCCAGGAAGGCTAGGTCCTAGGACTCCAAAGACTAGTCTGATGTTTCCCTATCCATTTGGTATGCCAATCTGCTAAATCACAGGACCACAACAAAATAATTGACAAACAATGTTCTACTTGCTTATATTTGGATCCTCATCATTAGTATCACCCTTTGCCTTGTTTAGCCTTTGCCTCTACCTCAATCCTCTAGGGATGTCAGTTAACACCACCCTATTTTGATGAACTATCTAATCAAACATAGATGAAGTAAAAATTTGGAAAATAACCACCTCAGTAATGCCATTAAGTGTTCCCTCTAGATCATCACCAACATGTGTAAAAGAGAATTTTGTAAATTTGGACAAACCTCCATACTTCACAGCCTATGATATTCATCCTTTAATTCAATTATAATATATTCAACTCCCAATTTCCACTGGACAACTTATATCAATTCCTCAATCAGCAGTTCCACGTGTATTCACCAAAGGACATGCCAACATGCAGGGTAACATGATCACCACTCATCAACTTCAAGTCTCATAGGATGTAGTTGTTGTAGGGAAAATAATACTAAGTTTCCATTCAATTACACCGTCTACAATTTCTTCCTTAAATTTTGTTATATAAAGGGAAACTAAGATGCAAGGCTCTCTGACCCACTCAAATCGACCTTTAGTCGAATCAATTATCAAAATGCTTTACTTGTTCAAGATGGACTTGACAGAAGCCATCAGTTTATGCCTGTAAATATGACTTGCCTCACCCAAGGAGTTCTAATTAGGAACTAGAAGAGTCTCAATAAAAATTTTCATATCATCTACCAAGACCTTCAAGAAGGCCTCCTTAGATAGTTGAGTTTTCAAAGCTACTTAATGCCCTCAAAACTACTTTGGAAAATTTGAAAAGGATGTCAATGGGAGTTGAGAGGGTATTTCCAAATAGTTTTGACTCATTTCGACCATTAATTGGAAGACCTGGAAATAATTTACAGTCCTTTATGTCATTCTTGGATAGTTAGATGAAATTAGATATGGTAGGAAAGCCAAAAAATTTATTTCATGGCCAAATTGTTAGACCATCTATAATTATTTCTTAGTATCCACCCTCTGTGGGAGTGTTGTCAAAACAATAATGTTCATTTCAGTAGATGGATTCTCATGAATTGGTTAATGGTCAAATAATCAGATGATTAGTTTGGGACAATGTCCTTAATTTGTCCTAGTATGGTGTCCTCTTTCTCATGCAATTCCCTAAATCATTTATTGATCTCAATCTACAAATCGAGTCATGTTAGATTTGATGAATTGCAAAGCATATTAATTTGTGACCAAAAAATAGGATAAAAAATGATATCTTACACTACATAAGCACTATCTCTATTTGTTGTATTATGTATCCTAAATTTATCCCTTAAATCACTCGCCATAATATTAGAAAATGCTCATCTTATCTTCAAAAAGAACTTAAAGGTGAGCTAATGGATACCAAATCTAGTCCTTGTGAGCTTAAGTATTTGTAACTTAGAGTGAATCTGGTAAATGTAATTTATCAAATGTTGGTTTTTAACATTTTTTAAGTCGTCAGAGACAATGGAAACCCCAACATTCGGCCACTCATCCGTAAACTGTCCTAGAGAACTCTGGACGTCAACTTTTTCATGTCTAGCAATACAGTGCTCGCTTTGTCATATCTAGGGATTTTGTATCCACTAGGGGCAATTATTGATGGATTGAACCATAGCATACCAATAGGGGGAGTGAAAAACATTGAACGGTATATGCACAAAGAAGCTTTATTCTATACTTCCTATGTATAATTTATTTTCACATCTTATTTTGTTTAGACAAAATGACCCGAATATGTTATCATATGTGGTTTTATCAAACTTTAATAGGGTGTAATTAGTTATAAGAGTACACTAGTTCTAGGGAAATGACTTTTATTTTAGAATTGGTTTTACTTTCCTTCATATGCTATCTTTCTTTATAGTCCTTGAATAAATTGCAGAGCATTATGAATTGGTTAACAGTCTAATAATCAGATGAGTAGGTCGGGACCAATATCTGGTTACCATCTTTTCACCTCTTTCTTTGTTTGTTTCCATTTTTGACATTAATTTCTTTTAAGATGTCACACATGATGTAAGATTTTCTTTGTCCCATATGGCCACGAAGTCTCATGGAATGTTAAATAGAAGATACCTATGTAATGAATTTCCGCTTAAATTATTCTAAGAGATTAAATGTGAAAATGGTGCTTATTACCTTTTTAATGCGTCCATTACTGTAGTTAGAATGCTTTTTCTTTTCAGTGTTTTTTTTTTGGATTCTAGAATTTCATATTGAGATGCAATTGAGATAGTGAAGAATGTTAAATTAACTCATCATATAAAACTGTGACACCTTAGAAAAATAATTAATGTAAAAATTTCTATGGAAAATAATTTCATCTGGAATTTTTTCAAGTTAATATGCTTTATATTGCAAATTTTACATTCATAATATCATATTACTTTACACAGTTAATATTGGAATGTCGAGAGGTTTCTAAAGGAATATTCAATTGACAATTTGTTTGTTCATGTCACATTAATCAGGGGAAAGGAGATGCCTTAACTCAAAGCTTTGGCATGCCTGTGTAAGACCGCTTATGTCCTTACCTATTGTTGGGAGCAAGTTTGTTCATTTTCCGCAAGCTCACAATGAGTAGGTGAGGTGGTTGCTCACTAATTTTTAATTTGCAATCTTCTTTTGGATAAAAATGACTGAAAATAATGAATGCTTATCTTCGTTTCATCATAAAATGTGACTCCAGTATTTTGAAATTTTAATGTTACATAATGAAACCGATCATAATCAATGTGATTTCAGGTAGCTGCTTCAACAAAAAAGGACGTTTATGCTCATATATCCAATTATTTGAATCTTCCAACTCAATTAATATGCCACCTTCACAATGTTACAATGCATGTGGGTTCTCTACATTTCATTCTTTCTTTGGTTGTGAACACTTTTATTCATATCGCTATATATACAATATTTAAAATTTAATAAACACCTTATTGAATGCTAGGAATATGTGGAAACATATGAAGTATATTCTCAAATGACATTGCAACCTAATAATGTTGTAAGACATTTTCAGTTTCATTATATGTTCTTTTCTATAATTGCCAATTTTGGTGAGAAATGATTTGGTACTAGTTCCATTTGTGCAGGGAACTAAAAATTGATGATATTGTGCAACAGGAGAAAAAATATTATTATCTTGGTTTTGACCTCTGCACACCAAGTAAGTAACCAAATAATTACTTTTGTAAAATGTTGACTGCAAGTAATACTAGCACTGATTATAGGTTTTATATGCCACGTCGCGCTGCGGAATTTTTTTTTCCTCCACTTGTGTGGTTCTTATTTTCCCATAGTTGTTGTTCTATTTGTGATTTAATAGATAAGTGCTTAGACTTTTAGACCTTTTTTAATAGAAAACTGCATTCTTTGAAGGAGAAAAAGGTAAGGGTATTTGTCATATTTGTCTCCTATTAAGTTTTGTTTATTTTTGGCAAGATTTCACTCAGAAACCACCTTTCCAAGAACTAACAACCAGGGATATTCATGAAAATGAATGGAAATTTTGGCATATTTTGCAGGGTAAGTTATAGCAGTTATTTGAAAATTGTTTTGGAATAAAAGTGGATAGTGAATATATAATTATGTGCAGTTTATTTTGATACTCTTATACCATTGCAATGCATTTTGAAATGTATACAGGTAGTGCATATATCAAATTTGTTGCCACATTTGAGGTCATATGTGGAAGATCTATTTTAAAATTCTTGTTAATGGTGTTAGTAGCTACCCGTGCACTCTAAAAAGTATTTGATATAGCTAGTCCCCATTTAATTTACCTTTGAATGTGGAGCCAACATGTTTAGTTTTTATTTTGAAATAATTTGTTGGCTTCTGGGAATTGTATTCCTTTTCCCCTGGAATAGTACGTTGACAATTGAAGATTGTTTTATTGAAGCTATATTTCCGGTTAGTATCAAATTTACAAAGTCTTGTCTTATTATTTTTTAGTTTCTTGTTGTAATCTTGTGTCAACAATACTTTGCTCCACCCATTAGATTTCTGCTAACTAGTTTTATTGTTGAAGTGTCACTGCTTCTTAAAGATAACTAGAGGAAATGATACAACTAAAAAGTGGAGCATGAGACATTCTTAGTAGAAATTGATAGCTCTAATGTGTTTGATTATGTTGGATAAAATCAAAATTGCAATGTACCATAAGCATGGGAATTCAAAATATTGGGATAGAAATGTGTGCTTATATTTGCATTTATTACTTTAGTTGAAGATAAAATTTCATCATCAAATGTTGTACACTGAGAACACAGTAGGTACAAAATTTATTCGATGGTGATGTTTTATTTGCTTTGTTTATAAAGGTCTTTTGGCCATATAGTGACCACTATTTCCCAACTGAGAAAAACTTGTTCGAGTTTCTTGGTTTTATGGGGAAAAATGACATTACCAATATTTCTTATGTTGAGGTATATATAAATCCTTTATAGTCTACTTTAGATAATATTCACGTGTTCATAAACTTTCATGTCTATATATACATATATATTTTCCAGAAAATGAACTCATTATTGATGGTAAGAACCAGGAATTGAAGAAAGAGGAGAACAATAACACTAGAGTCACAAAATGAAAATTAAAAAGAGAGAGAAGAAAACTGGTCTAGTGATATGTGTAGAGCCAATATCCTACATAAGACACACACATAGATACTAATGGCCAAGCCTTCAGAGTTGGTGAATTCACCTGCAATGTCTTGGCAACATATATAATGATATTGTTTTGAACTGATGACACAATATTTCATGTGTAAATTGTACTCCAACCAATATCATGTTGGAAACTCATTGTAATAATTGACATTTTATATAATATAGTTTATGTGGTTGGAATTATTTATATTTGCACTTGATATTACTTAGTATTGTAATTAACATATGTAACTTTGCGTTTTCATATTAGATAAACATGTACATTGTATGTCATTTTTTTATAATTTAGTTGGAAAATAATACTAATTAATTTATGTTGATTAATAATGAACACATAAAATCAATCTAAAACTACTAAATTAATAGTTTATGTTTATTAATGAGCGCAAATAAAATGAATATACAACTAAATTAGTTTCTTATGACAATTGTTAATGAAAGCAAATGAAATGAATATAAACTACTAAAGTAGTCATTTATATACTGAATATGAAACTACCAAAAAAATATAAATGACTACTGCAAATGATAAATTTTTGATTACAAAAGATGACTAAATTTTGCATATATACGACTATTAGTAGTTAATTTATAGTATCTTATAACACAACTAAAATTTAGTCATATTTCTTTGGTCATTAATTGGTTTCAAAAAATGACTAAAATTTGCATATATATGAATATTAGTAGCTAATTTACAGTATCTTATAACACGACCAACATTTTGGTCATATTTCTTTGGTCATTAATTAGTTTTCTTGGGTGATCATTTAGTAATATATTTTGTTGTATATTTGGTCATTAATTGTGACAATCAATAATTAAATCAATGACCAAAACAATGACTAGATTAATAACGAAATATACTACTAGACAATAAAATTGAGACAACCAATTAATGAATAAGCTAAAAACGACTAAAAGTTGGTCGCGTTATAAGATACTGTAAATTAGCTACTATTGGTCACCGACCGAAAAATAGTCATTTATTTGCAAATTTTAGTCATTTTTTAGTAACTAATTAGCCATTTTTTACTAGTGACGATAAAGAGGTACAATAAATTATCACCTTGGTAATTAGGTGGATACAACAACGATGCTCGAAACCATGACATATTTCAAAGCATTGAAAGCATTTTGAGTTGTTTCATCCCAATAGAAGGGAACTCATTTTTTAAACAAATGGTTAAATCCTTTCGTGAGCTCTGCATAGTTAGGAATGAAACTCTGTATAAATTTAGCCTTCCCTTGGAGGCGTTGTAATTGTATGAGGGAGAAAGGGGCAAGAAAATCAAGGATTTCCTGGACTTTAAGAAGATCAATGCAGATCCCTTGTTTCGACACAACAAATTTGAGGAGTCTACTAGATTGTACGCAAAAAATGTATTTATGTGGGTTTAATCAGATGTTATGATGATGACAACATAGAAAAATCGCCCTAAGGTGCATCAGATGATCCTCATGCCATTTGGAATGGGAAAGTAAATCATGCAAATAAGGTTGTACGATGTGGTTTATATCATGAAAGGCATAATTTATAGCTCGCTAAAATGTGGCACCAACATTTTTCATACTGAATGGGAAATTACGGTAAGCAACTGAGCCCCATGAAAAAATAAAAGTAGTTTTATATTGGTCTGATGAGAGAATGTTGATTTGGTTGTACTCGGAAAAAAAATCCATAAATGAAAAGATTTCACTTCTAACATAATCATCAACAATCTGATCAATAAACGACGTTGGATAGTTTTCCTTAGGGCAAGTGTAGTTGGTATCTCAATAATCGACATAAACACATATTGTACCCTTTTTTTTTCAATACAGGAACAATATTTGAAACCCAATCACTAAGAGGAATTGGGTAAATGAAACCAACTCATAGAAGTGTTTCAAATTCCACTTTGATAGCAACAACCTTTTTTGGATGTACCAGATGTAAGCATTGTCGAACATGCTTAGCATATGGATACGTCTTGATTTCATGTACAACTATATTTGGATCTATACCTAGAATTTCTTCATATGACCAAGAAAAAACATCTCAGAATTCTTGAAAGAGGGATTTATATGTCTTGATGTCATTATGGGAGAAAGATGCACTAATGTGTACATTTTCAACAACATTAGGTTTAATCAAGATATTGAGAGGAATGGCCTCTTCGATATTCAACAAGTTCTTCTCAGAATCTATGTCATGTATGGCAATAGAATCCTTGAATATGTCGATAATATTGGGTGAATATATATCATTAAGGTTTTTATCAATGATTTCTAGTAACGAGGAACAATGATGATTATTTTCCCAAGGTAAGTCATCTGACATCATGATCTTCATGATGCTCTCATCGGTGGGAAACGTACCAATGAAAGGATAAAAGAAGCAACCAAAATCCTGGGAAAAATCAACCCAATTTACTAAAGAAATGAAATGATAATATTTAGAATAATATGAATAAAAAACTTCATATTCAAGTTCAATAAGATGAGTGACATATGGTCACCGAATGCATCAAAATTAGAGGCATCAAGTACTAGCCATAGATTGGATGGGCTAGTACAAGAAGAAATCAGATTAATAGGGGCAACCAAATTGGTAATCTATGGATGAGGAATGAGAAAAGCCGGAAGTGCAAGATGAGGAATAGAAAAGGTTCCCATTAGGGAGGAATCCTTAAGTAGTCCCACTCCGACATACTGATAAGACTAGGGGGATTCACCCACAAGCAAAATGCTTTCAGTGTTTTCAGAATTATTGGAAAAGAATGTAAGATCGTTTATGGCCACGATGTCTCCCTAGCAAGGGAAAAAAATCATCCAGTAATAGGTTGAAACTACGTTAGCCATGGCATAAACCCATGTACTTCCTAGTGAAAGGCTATAATCCAATGGTCTATCTATCACTTCAAATTCTATTGAAACAAATTTACTAGATGATTTGAATTGTAGTGATTTTAAAATCCCATAGTACTTGAAGCATTTACCATCAGAGGATTTGAGAGTAGTGGGTGACTGACTCAACTGTGGAGAACCAAGAGATTTCCAAGACTAAACTGACATGATACAAGTTGAGGCACCTTCATCAACAATTATTTGGTGAATATTTTTACCTCAAATAAGAACCTGGATCATAAATTCCAGTTCAGGTGGCATTTTCAGAGTATAGTTATCATGGTTAAAGACAAAAAGGTTGGAATCTGAAGAATCAATTCCCATAATAGCTACGAGAAAATCCTTCTTTTGAGTAGGATAATTTTGTAGTACCTCAAGAGTCGACATAACATAGGGTGGTTGCACTAGGTCCTCAATTATGTTATAATTTTTTGTTTCTCTTGCACGAGGATTAAATGTTGATTTATTGATAACTCCCTTAGGAGGTTTAATGGAAAATTCAACAGGTATCCCGGTAGAATGAGGATCCAAAGGAGGTTGGGCAGATATGGTTGGTTGATCAGTAAAATTACAAGTTTGAGGAGGTGGATTCCAATAATCCTTGTTCTTTGTGGCCACCAAAAAATCACTCTTCTATTTGGTGGAAGAGAGCAACATCACTTGGGAAGAGGAAGATGGATCATGCGCAACCATGTGTGTCTCCTAAATCGGAGAGGGATATTTTAAGATGTCAGGTGCACCAGATGATGAATTTAAGAATTGGTTAAATTTTGCACGATGTGACCAATCCCTAGTAAAGTGTTCCTAATTGCAAATCAAGCATGGGTAATGAGGTTTACATTTTTCCCTAGAAGACTGATTAGTTTGTTTTTCCTGCAAAGAGTTATATTTCTTCTTATTTCCTTTACCTTTTTTCTTCTTACTTCATGGTTTTCGAGACTTTATTTTCGTGGATTGAATGAAATTAATCTCAGAAGTAGTTGCAGGATTAACGAAATATGGGTTTCGATCAGTCACAACAGGAGATGAACTAGAGATTTTACTCACTGCCTGGTGACTAGCCAAACCAATTACTCCATCAACGACATGTGATTCTTTGGTAGGAATGGGTGGAATAATGTTTTGAGATATTAGAGCATTGGGCATTTTATCGTAGAGTGTGCCAGATTGAGTATATATTAAATCAATATAATGGGTGCAAGCAATAAATTGTTCTTCAATAACGACTCCACCTTTAACAACATCTTCATCTATTGGTGCCAACAAAGACTTGGTAAACCACTTAACCAAAAACTGATCATGAAAATAAGTCTTAACCAATCAACACTAAGTTCTCCACTCATTAATATGATATGATATATGGGTGGAGTCAGATAATTTGAAATTGGTCAATATTTTAGTTCAAGTTTCATTACAAATTAAAAATTGAAAGTGAGTTAGAAACGTAGTTTCTAAGGAACCAGAGTTATTAAAAGAAGCTTGTGGTAATTCAATATAACACTTAGCTGTCAAACCAGTAAGAGTTCTTTGGAAGAGCCATAGAATGATACAATTATCATTTAAATAATTCAAGGAGCACCATAAATGATATTTCATCACATGAGTAGATGAATATTCCCTAGGATTCCCATTGAATCTGGGGATATCACTTGGTACTTTCATAGGAATAATCAACCACTAAGGAGAGTGAAAAATGGGATCATTTGTGATCCAAGTCAAATAAGGAAGTTCAAGAGTTGCGACAAAGGGAAGCTTCCTATTAAAGTATTCTTGGGTAGGTTTACCTTGAGTATATAAGTTAACTTTAGGTGATGGATACCCTAGATATGATGGAATAGGTTGGGCCATAGGAATTTTCACTCTTGGGTAAGGTGGATTATGATAACTAGAGTAAGCATAACTAGGCTACCCAAGATAAGAATAACCTTGATGAGTTTGAAATGACTGCATTTGAAACTACTTACCTTGATAAGTTATTTAAGAGATGGGATTCTCGCCAAGAGGAGCTTGCAGAATGCCTTGGTATGCATTCCCATAGGGATTTTGAAACATCCTTATATGAGTCTGGATGGTTTTGGCCCGTGCCATAAAATGTATAGGTTTTTTTACTTGCATATAAAATATATACTCACCAAGTTGATGAACTCTAATAGGTTGAGAAGCTGGGATTTCAAACATCTCATATACTGGTAGAACAAGTTGCATTTGGGATGCAACATGGATAGGTTGTCTAACTTCAAAAAAAAATTAGGCAGATTGAGGTATAGGTTGGAAAGTAGGAACCTAAGGTGTAGGTGGAATAGGTTGACCAGTTTGAAATTGAGTCAAACTAAGATGAACAAGAAATGTAGGTTGCTAAGGATGAACAACCATTCCTGCAAAAGGAGGACTGATAGGACTTGAATAATTATGAGCACCAAATTGTTGCATATAATTAAGAAGAGGATACATTCCATCAATATATTTCCCCCTGGTGGGGGATAAGGAGTATATGAAGGTAACTTCCCCTCATGGGGAGGGTACTTGATATAAGGCGAATGAGGCTATTGTGGATGCCCAATTCCACTAACATGTGGACCATAATGTTGTTCCAAAGATGTTTGGGACATAGTAGGTGAAAAAAGTTGCAGAGTGATCATTTCAAAATATCCATATGACATTCCAGATGAGGATGGGGAAGTGGAAGTCCATGGACTAGTCGTGGCACCACAAAAGGTTCCAGGTAAGGATAGATAACCAGGTGGCATAGATGGACCACTATACAAGTGTGTTTATATTGGAGTTGAAAAAATGGAAGTAGATGCAAATTCAATAGACTCAGTCATAATGGTAGACACATGTTGAGAAATTCATGCTAATTTATTCATGATTGAAATTAAAAAAGAAGTAGGTTGAGGGAAACTCAAAGGTGTGATGAAATGAGGGGTTCTAGGTGAAGGAGCTTGTATGGGAGCATGAAGAGGAGGAAAAGGACGAGCCTAATAAAGATGAGTCTCTCTCAAATGTATAGGAGAGGAGGGTTGAGATTATTCTTGAGAAATATATTTAATCTAAACAAACCAGGTGGAAGTTCTCCACTGCTAGGACTGAGATGGAAAAGTTTTTGTGATTAAGTGAAAGGAAAAGGAAGGAAAAATAAGGGCTTTAAGTAAAGGTTGAGTTAACTGAGGCTCCTCAGGTTGCATAACCTCAAGATGTAATGTTTCTGAATCTAAAAATTAAGGCTTAATAACCTCAAGTAGTAAAGTCTCAAGGTTTTCAGTTTTGATTGCGTCAGACTCAACAAAAATTAAAGATGTTATATCATTCTCAGTGCTTATGGGAAGAGAAGATTTTGGTTGATTCACTTCGGATAGAGTACCAGAAGGGGATGCTTCCAAAGCACTAGTTTTGGTAGTTTGCATTTTTTTGTTCTTTTGATGACGTCCAAGAGTTGCCTCAGGAGGTAAATGAGGCAATCTTTGCATCCTACGTGAATGATGACAGGGTGGTTTGGGCTGTTCTTCCAGGGTCTTTTAATAAATTTTATAAATTAACAACGAAAATAGATCAATGAAGGGGTAACTAGGCATACAGGTTTACCAAGCAACTGTGAACTGCAATATACAACCTTGGAGAAACAAGGATTTACGTACGGGAAATAAATATCCTTGAATTCTATGTTCGATGTATCATAGTATACAAGGTGGCCAAATCGGTTACCTAAGGTGGGATAAAAACCTAGTGTATACTTCCAAAATATACCCGAAGGTACGTGGAAGTGTAGTTCGTAGTAGTATTGTATAGTGTGTAACTGTACGTTGAGAGCATTCCCATATACTTTTCATGCATGGAGTGCCATCTGATATAACCAAAGGTACGTGGATAATGATCCGATACAATTATGTACATGGAATGGGATATCACCCTCAAAATACAACACTAACAAAAAATTATAGCTCCACTCTTAAAGACATTAGAACACACCTCTAGCCTAAACCTCTAGATTTTTTCAGTAATGTTCCAAATTCTCCTTTTATTGATTTAATAAATTTCAAAATTTATATTGAATTAAGTTTCAATTTTCAAGGCTCACCACGAGTTTCGCTTGAATTCCCTGCAGTGCAATCTAGCATGATAATAAGAACTCTTTTCATTTCGATGAAAGACTAACTATGAGAAGGAAGAGATTCAAACAATGATGAAACAAACAACACTTCCTAATCAAAATGTCTAAATGCAACTATTCCAAGTTCCAATTTCATTCAAAAACCCTAAATGCATTGCAAGTATGTAAAATGATGAGATTTTTCTTTTCTTTCTACCTAATTTCCAAATGCAATGAAGAATTAGATGCAACAAGATCACTGATAAAAGAAATCACACATAATACAATTTCAATATAAATTTCTTCAATTCAATCAACAATCAAGCTCAATGTCTACTAATTACCTAATTGATAAGAAGAAGGAAAACTAAAGAAATTCTTACCAAAGGCTAATAAAAACAAATGAAAACATTAAGATGTATTTTAAGAGTACTGACAAAGTCATAAGACTCGAGAAAACATACCAGAATAAAGCATATCAGAGAGCATGGGAAAGGAATGATTTTTTTTTCATCCTACAGGATCAATGCAGGTGGAGAAGGGACACTAGTTTTCTACAACACACCTACAAAGAAAGTTGGACATCGCTGAAGTACTTTGTCTCCAGACGAGAGGGTGCACTGATGCTGTTTGGGTCAAAATACAACACAATAAATTGAATTAAGTTTAAGATTATTTTTTCCTAAGGTCAATCAATGGTTGAGAGAGTCAATTAAGGTCACTTTTAAGAGGTGAAAAAGGTGTGAAGGTCAAGGAGACCAATAAGGGAAAATCATATCCCCAATATCATCACCAATTTGTTATACATAACTTCACTATTCCGGACAAACGTGAATTCCCTAGACCTAGTGACCTAGTCTAAAATAATAGAAGACAAAGAACTTCAAAGTTTTCCTTACAGAAATTGGAGTATTAGAAAGAATCGACCTACTTCAGATCTGTAGCAAGCCTTCCTTTCCTCCTTTATTTTAAACTCCAATTGTATCTCCAAACGCTATAATTAGAACTTGCACACACAATTAAAGAAAGAAAATAAACCGTGATCCACATATAATAATATAAAACATCCGTTAAATGATTCAGAAAATCATTGAAATATATGAGTGCAAACATAACACATCAAATATAAGAAAACTAGATGCTCTTTGTATTAACAAAAATATGAGAGAGTAAAACCATAAATAGAAGTCTGATTTTGTAGATGTCTCCCCAAGTTGACTTGTCCTTCCTTGTCACAAATAACACTTCAAAACCAACCCTAATTTATGTGAGTGATGACTCCTTAGGTTCAAACCAACAACATGATGGTACTATGAATCTCCAAAAGCCAACTGAGATCTTAAGCGAGGCAACAAATTTATCGGAGAAGTATGGTAGTTTAGGAATTCTTATCCATTTACCAATCTAGGCTTGAGATCCACTTAAGAGGGGAAGATGAGCTCAAGGGATAAGAGGTGAGGTATCCAAGATAGGCTTAGTTGGGATTCGAGCTCTTATCCATGGTAAATAGTTAAACTACCTTAGAAGCTTCTGGAAGAGGAAGCTTTAGAAAGTTTTTATAATTTTCCTAAATTTCTAGAATCAATGCACCTGGATAAGGGAGTAACAAGTGTTGATTAACATTGGTGTATAAGGGTGAAACATGCGTTGAATGCAGGTGGCCAAGAGTGTAGGGAGCACTGGGGCTAAAAAAAATGTTTTTGAGCAATTTGTCCCAGAAACTCAGACTTTTTGGAGATGAGATGCTTAGGGATTTGTGGAGGGATTGTGAAAAAGTGTTCAAGGATGTTGATTTATTCGGTTTGCATGCATTTTGAGTTGATGTGACAAAATGGCCTATTACACTAGTAGGCCAAGGATATTGGATGAAATTAACATATTATTGCTAAATATTTGAGCCACTTAAATATTTGATTTCATGTGTGCTACTATGAAAAAGCTTACTATTGATATAAATGTTTGGGTACCAAAAAAATGATGAAGTTATTATTTTCACATTGGATGAAGGCCAATCCTTTATGGAAAAAACATTTTTGTTGTTATAAGGATTTATAAAAAGTAGAGTTTCTTGGATCATCATTCGAATTTTTTTATGAATCAAGGACATTTTGATTCAAGGATTTAGAAAAAGTAGAGTTTCTTGTATCATCATTGGAAATTCTTGATGAAACAAGGAAATTTTGATTTTAGGTTTTGAACAATTGAATACCTAGGGTTTGTATACCCTAGCAAGAAACACAACTTGGATAATAAATCCCTAGGGTTTATAGGCAAAACCCTAGGATTGAATTCTTTTGTTGAAAGAAGAAACCCTAGTCTCTGCAAGAAAGGTGTTGGTATCCTGTATTTTGATAGATTGGCTTACCAAAAGACAAGGCAACATCAGAACCAATCTTTAGAGTTCCAGGATCTAGTCCTCCTGTTCTCAGTGAGGGATATTTCAAATTGTTTGCAAAGGTATGTCTTGTTCACTTTTAAGTATTGATTTTAGACTAGTTATTAAGTGCAAGTGTTTGTTTGATTGAATTAGTACAGCAGAACATGAAAGGTCTAGGCAGTATAAAAATAAAGAAGAAGTGTCTGATTCATTGGGAAATGGAGTCAAGAGGATGTTTATGACAAACTCATCAATGGATATGGGATATCAAAGGGAAAATATAGCTTGGCCACAGGATCCTTTAGTTTTGTGAATGAGATGGACATTAATGATTTGGAAAGAGAATTTGAATTCTCAACAAAGGGAACTTGAAAAAATAATTTGAGCATAAAGAGTTATTTGATAGACAGGGCTAACCATAAATTCTACAAACCACACTTTAAGCAAATGATGACTTCAAGACAACTTTTAAAATGAAATCTAAGATTCGGGAGCACATCTTATTTCCTCAAAGATTTTATTTCAAAGGACTTAGAAAACATAAAAGATTCACTGATAATTGCAGTCATAGAAGAGGGAACACCTAAAAACATCCATGATTACAATTATAAATACCTTTAAAACAATTTTTCAAGTAGGGACAAAGGGTATGATCGAAACAGACCTCCTTGGCTAATTGTAAACAATGGTACTTCAAAGGGAGACTTGAAAAATAGTTTTCAAGTGGCAGCAGACAAGCAGGGAAAACCATAAATCATGCTGAAACCAACTATTTGAACTATTAGAGAAATAAACAAGCATGAGGACTAAAGAGAAATATTAAAGACTCTAAAATACCTCAGCAGAAGAAAACATAAAACAGTGAAGGATAAACAAGTCTAAGGTGCTTCCAGGAGTCATTTCTTAGCCTAAAATTTTCATCCTACTGTAGTAAGAATTTATGGAGCATAATGAAAATAGGAAAAACAGCAGACAATTCAGAATACATCACCAATAGCCAAGCTCAGGGATCCAATGATAAAGCCTTCTCAAGAACAAGCATGTCACAACATCATCAAGCTTCCAAGACTTCAATTTATTCTTCAACTTCAAACAGAGTATGTATTATTTCAGAGAGTTTCAGTATTACAACTAGTGACCAACCAACCCTTTACAATGTGCTCCTCAAGGAGATTTTATAAGAAAATAAGGAGGTGGAAGAGTTCCTAAGGTTGAAGTGTAATTAATTCCATGCTTAAATGCACTTATTAGCCTTGAAAACCATGCAAGGCATAAGGCAGGAATGCGTTGAATCACAACTCTGTTTCATTCATTCTATTTCTGATTTTTAGGTTTAGTGGGCAAAAATGATTGACTTTAAGGCACCTCTTATCTTTACAATAACTTCTACTGACAGTTTGGATATTTTTTTTGCTTGTAATAACTGTTCAGTTGTCTTTGGCCTTAATGTTTCGGATTGAAATCTGATTCGGGCATTCCTTTGAGGCAAAGAGGCTGCAGGTGGCAATTTTGGTAGCTGGGGATTCAATTAGCCCCTTTGATGTGGCATTCAAGGTCTTTTGGATCTGATTATCTATTTCATAAACCCAGTGATTTATCTTTGGATCTGTGTTTAGGCTTGATTAAGCCATAATATTCATCTTTGACACTGATACCCTTTCATTAATTGATTGCTGACTGTGTTTGCTATTTGTAGGTGCGCAGAGGGTTTGTTGGAGTTTTTGCTCAGAAAACCGATAATCATGACTTATCGATTCCCTAAAAATGTTTAATTATCCCTTTGAAACCCTTTAATATGTATCAAAAGGCTGTAAGGATCGTCATCCTTGGCCAATAACAATCTAGTCATATGCGGGAGGATTTAACTTTAACTTCATCTAAACCTGCATAAAAACACATAAACATTATTTAAATCCTACGAATTCATGGTTTAAACTACTTAGGAGGGTTTGTGGAAGCATTTCAGAGCGATGCGGAGAAAGTGCGAATGCAAGTGAAGGAGAAAAATCCTGGCAGAGCAGCTAACCAGGTCAATGGAGGTTTGGGTGCGAGGACGAATGTGGATCTTTAGATTAGAATAATCCACAGTGGAGATCATCAGATGCAGTCGCTTGGGAGAATATATGGAGGGCAAAAAAATGGGGGCGAGATATAACATGGGTCGTTCGATCTTAAATATCGACATCCAAGATTAAATGTGAGAATGATGGGGGAAAGTTAAAGTGGAAAGTGAAACGAGGGTGAGATTAAAACAAGACAGTTCGATCTTAACAATCAACGGCCAAGATTTAAAACTGAACAGATAATGTTGTGGAGAATAGTGGTAAGGCAGAAAACTGGAATGGTTTTCGTGCAGCGTTAGGGCGGTTTCATATTTTTTCCCAAAAAACGTGATTCCATACACTTGTCGACACCTGTCCCTTACAAAACCGCCCATTTCACATCTTTTTGGAATGTTAACGTTTAGGCACAAAAATTATGCGAAACGGGTTTTTAGCCATCAGATGAGAGGCTCTAGATCTGACGACGCGGATAAAATGCGATGGAGGGCAAGCTGCATGGGAAAAAATGGTAGGTGGGGTCAATGGAAGTTTAGATCCTGACCGTTGGATCTTGGGAATAGATGGTCGAGATCTGTCGATGGGGAGAAATGAGAAGGGCGGGGTTTGAAGAGCAGGAGTAATGTAGACCGTCCGATAAAAAAGATCAACAGCGGAGATTTTATCGCAGGACCGCATCGGCGAGAGGAAAGGGAAAAGAGGCGATGAAATGTACTGATGTGGTTGAGCGCGAACCATTCGATCTAAGAGAGATCAATGGTCAAGATTAAATCGGCGGGTGCGATGGTGGAGGGCTATGGACGAAGCGCGATGAGATCCTGGCTGTTGGTTCTTGTGGATTTCAATGGTCCAGATCAAATCAGAGGATTAGAGGAGAAGGGATCATCGCATCGGAGTTTTTTTAATTTGTGATGTGCGATTAAGCGCTGGCCGTCGGATCAGAGGGGAGATCAACGACTGAGATTTGATCGGAGGGATCGCATCGGAATTTTTGAAAGACACGGAAAAGGAAGGAACCCTACGGACTTGCGATGCGATGATCCGATGGTCGTTGATCTACAGAGATCGATAACCCAGATTTATTTTAAAATTTTCATGTCGGGAATGGAAGAAACAAAGGAAAAGGGGTTCGGGAAAGGGTTTTTTAGACTTTTAGTGCCCGATTGCGGGACTGTGGGTCAATGAGGAAAGGGGTTATAGGAGTTAAGCCCTCAGGGGCTTAAGAAACCTTTATATGCAGAATGGGTGTTTTTAGGCATAAAAACAGGGTTTTTGAGGCAAATTGAGGGGTTTTATAGGGCAAACAAGGGGATTTAAAACCAAATAAGGGAGAGTAAATGGTTTTAAAGGGATTTTGGAGTAGTTATAGAGGTTAGATTAAGGTTTTTAGAGGGGTTTTATGAAGGGGTTAAGGGTAAAAATGAATTGTTTTATGAGTGAAAGGAAGGGTGAAAAATGAAGGGGTAAATAGGCTTTTAAGTAGTCTTTCTCTTGGTGAACAACATGATTTTTAGGATAAAGTGGAAAAAACAGTGAAGATTAACTCAAGGAATAATAATCATCATAAAAACTTTAAAAGATGATAAGTTTTCAAAGGGAATTATCTCTTGATGTTTTGAAAAGACAAGTTTAGCCACCATTGTGTATGACAAAATTTATAGGTGGCTAGCAGTGGCTCCACTTGGGGAAGACAATTGGTTCTTTAGGTGTCTAGAACCTCAGTTGTAAATCTCTGGCTTTTCATTAAACAGTGCCTTCATCCATTGGGCAGCAAATTTTCTTTTCTTTTGTTGATCTTCTTTTGATTTGATGATATTTGCAGCAATTTGAAACATTGGAATTCTATCAAAACAACATGTCTACCTACCCATTCCTACTGATCCTAAAATTTTTTCTTCTTTCAGAGTGCATTTGGACTAGAAAAATCTCTTCAACAACATTTTATTCTTTTTGAAAAAAATATAAAACTAATCTATTTCTACTCTTATTTCTCCATGAACTCAGTTTAAACAGTTGAGTTCTTAAGCTTCTCTACCTAACTACTATCTGTCAGGATTAGACTGTCTGACAGATTTTTATTCTCTAAATTCTAAAATAGAAATTTAAAAGAAGCCAAGCCAAGATTAAGAAATTTGACTTGTTGCTGATCTATGGCATAAAAACAAGCTACACATAGACTAAAATTTGTAGAAAATTAAAACAAAATGGTGAAGGCTTAAGATCTGAAAATTAAAACCTCCTTCATTATCTCTTTCTGGTTCAAGTTTTGAACATATTTGAACCTTCTTTATTCTAACCTAATCTACCTTACTGATAAGCCAAGATTGCGTTGTTTAGAAAATCTAATTCACTAACCTATCAATGGTAAATTTAAAAGCCAATCAGTCATGATTAGGCTGTATGACTAACTAGAAGTGTGCTTTTAGGAGTGGCATTTGAGCTTGCACACTTTAAAATTTTGTTTCTCTTTTTTGGTATGGGGCTATACCTTTCTTATTTTACAATCTGCCCTCTTTTATTTTCTATTGTTTTTGTATTTTTATTTTTCTAACTTTGAATGCAATGTTCAGACAATGATAAATTACAATGGAAAGTAAAAGGCTTTGAAACTCATGACTCTTGACAGAAGTAATGTTTGAGCATCCTGCCATTGACAGGACCTCCATATAGATCTTCTCCATTCAATTCTTTCAGAAAAAATGCATTGTGACCCCTCTCAACATGAATAATATAGGGTCCTTTCCACAAGTTCTCAAACCTACCATGTTTTCCCTTCTCTTCCCTTCTTGAATCCCATTTAAGAACAACTTCTCCAACTTGGAAATTTTTTGACTTAGTCCTTTTATCAAATAGCTTCTTGATATTTTCTTGGACTAGTTGTGTTCTTTCATAAACTTCCTCTCTGGACTGCTGTAAATGAATTGTTTGGTTGATTCTTCTCTGCATATCATTTTCTTCAATTTTCACTTCTTGAAGGAGTTTCATGATTGGAACTCCTAATGATGTTGGGAAGACCACATCCATGCCATAAACCAACTGATAGGGGGACATATTTATTGACTTCTTAGTAGTTAATCTATCAACCCATAAGGCATGAACCAGCTTACAGTGCCATGATTTCTGATTATGTTCCAACAATTTTTTGATGATATTGATGAGGCTTTTGTTGGAGGATTAAGCTAATCCATTTCCTTGGGGATAGTAGGCAGTAGAGTGGCCCAAGGTGATGTGGTATTTGTAACAGAAATCAACCATTCTTTTAGAATTGAAGGCATCAACATTGTTTGTTATGATTTTTCTAGGACAACCAAATCTGGATAGGATGTTTGTTTCAAGGAACTTGATAATGACAAAGTCAGTAGCATTCCTAAATGGTATGGCTTCTATCCACTTGGTAAAATAATAAATGGTAGTGCGGATCCACTTATGCTGGGTTGATGAGGATGGGTGAATTTTCCCAATGAATTCCAAGCCCCATTGCTGGAAGGGCGCCTTAACACTGATGGGATGTAATGGTAATGGAAGGAGTTTTCTTTTGCCATAAAAAATTTGACACTTATGGCAAGACATGACTAAATTTTGAGTGTCTGGGAAAAGGGTGGGCCAATAGTGACTAGACCCGAGGATTTTATTTGCTGTGGTCTTCCAGTATAGGTGTCCTCCACATTCTCCTTCATGTAGCTCATGCATGATTTTTCTTGCATCATCCTCAAGTAAACATTTAAGCAAAATTCCAACAACATTTTTCCAAAATAATACCCCATCTAATATGCAATAATTTAAAGCTTTTTGTTTCAAAAATCTAGCTTTAGTTTTGGACAAAGAAGGGGGGGCATTCAAATATAAAAGTACATAAATGATGTCAGCATACCAAGGAGAATTGAGAAATGTTTCTTCAATGAAAGGAGCAGTGAATTCTTCTATTTCTTCCAACACATCTACCATGTTCATATCTAGTGCTTGGAAGTTTGATTCAGCCATGAGTTTTGCTAATCCCTGCCCTTTAATTAGTTTGGTGGGCCTGATTTCTAACTCATATTCAATAATAGTAGCAATCCATTTTCCCCTTTTACCATCAGGGTCTTGAATTAGAATATCCTTGACAACAGTATGTGGAACAAAAGCAATTATGTGAGAGTGTAAAATGTAGACTCTAAAGTCCTTTAATGCTTTCACTAAGGCTAAGGCTTGCTTCTCCGTGATGTTATATTTGAGAGGAGCATCTCTTAAGACCCTACTAAAAAAGGATATTGGTTGTTCTTTCCCCAAATCATTCTTTTGAAGTAATACTGCAACTATTGTATGTTTAGATGCAAAAGAAAAGATATAAAAGTCTTTGGTGAAATCTGGACTTATCAAGACTGGTGTTTGAGTGAGAGCTTGTTTAACCAGTTCAAATGATTTTTTAGCTTGTGTAGTCCATTTCACACCTACCTCTTTCTTAAGCATTTTTGTAATGTTTCTTAATAGCTCAGCAAGATTGGGGATAAACCTCCTCAAAAAATTGATCTTTCCAATGAAAGATTGTAATTCTTTCAGGCTTCTTAGATAGCTGATTCTCAATATACCATCAATCCTTTTAGGGTCTACTTTGAATCCCTCTTTTGAAATTATGTGGCCAAGAAGTTTACCCTCTTGGAGACCAAAGAGTGTCTTTTTGGGGTTCAAAGATAAGCCAAATTTCCTACATCTCTCAAAAACTTTTCTCAAATGAATCAAATGTTCTTCATCAGTTTTTGAGAAAATAGTTATGTCATCAAGGTAAATAATTATAAAATAGCCAATATCTTCAGAGAAGGCTATGTCCACGACCCTTTGGAAGGTGGCCCCTGCATTCATCAAACCAATTGGCATCTTGACATACATAAAGGTGCCCCAAGGTGTAGTAAAAGCAGTCTTGTGTTGATCACTTGGGAGCACTAACACCTGATTGTAACCTGAGAACCCATCCAACAATGATATTATTTTTGACCCAACTACCCTTTGAAGTATATGGTCCATATTGGGTAAGGGGTAGTTGTCTTTTAGGGAGCTCTATTTAGATTTCTGAAGTCAATACAGAGCCTGATTTCACCTATCTTTTTCCTAACAGAAACTAAGTTTGACACCCACTCTGAATATCTAAGGGGTACTATAATCCCAACATCATACATATTTTCAATTCCAGTCTTAAATAAAGGCAATAAAACAGGGTTTATCCTTCTTAGCTTTTGTTTGAAAGGATTCTGATTTTCCTTTAGAGGAATCTTGTGTTGGATGATGCTAGTGTCATAAGATTTCAGATCTTTGTACCCCCAAGCAAACACATCTCTAAATTCTTTGAATAGCTCTATGTATTGCAATTTTATGTGAGCTGGGAGAGTGTTGGATAGTTTGATCATCTTGGGTTCTGTTGGGCTACCTATGTTATGTTCTTCTACATCTGTTTCCACAGGCTCCATTCTTGGTTCTTTGGCTACATCATTAAAGTCAAAAAGGTGTTCTAAAGGTGTGAGACCTCTTGGAATTGTATCACTCTTTCATTGTAACACTTCCTAGTCTTTCTGGTCTGAGTTGTCAATCAATTTTGCTTTAAAAAGATTCTCACAGTGATTTATATTAGCAGAATATGTCATTTCAGTTTCTTGGATTTGTTCATCATCTAAACAATTTTCTTCATGGTTGGTTTCTAATTGTGGTATGGCAAAATTATTTTCTGATTTTAGGAAATCATCTATGTTTTTTTCAGTGTCAAACACTTGCCAGTGATCCTCATTGTCAGGCATTGCAGGCATGTGTTTTACCTTTACACTAAGCTGTTCATTTATTTGAGGTTTTTGGCAATTGCTGGCATTGAAGGAAAGTTCATTTGCTAGATGATTTTGTGCTCTTGGAATGAAAATGAGTTAATATTTTTCAAAGGTCTTTAATAAATCAAGAGCAGCATTTCAATATTCTCTAAGTCTTGGGTTTTTATCTGAATATTCTCCTTTTATTTGTCTTATGATAAGTTCAGAATCTCCTAGGATTGATATTTTTTGGGCTTCTAATTGTTTAAGCAACTGTAAGCCAAGGAGAAGTGCTTCATATTCAACAATGTTATTTGTGCATGGAAAATCTAGTTTATATGAATAAATCTGATTTGTATTTTGAATCCATACACCTACCCTTGCACTTGTTTTATTACAGGATCCATCAAAGTTTATTGTCCAAAGTATATCTGCCTCATTTTCATTTTCTTATTGCTGTTGATTTCCAATGTTTTGTATCTGATTTGAGGAAAGTTTTGATTGTTCTAGTAAGCTTATTTCCTCTTTGTTTTCCTTTTCTTGTTGGGTGATTTCATCTTCATTGTACAAGATAAAGGAATCTAAGCTTGATTGAATGGAATAGATTGGAGAGTTGTTTGGTTTGTCTATGTTTCTCACCATGTATTTCATGTGGAATTCCCTGTATAATATTTTGCTTTGGTTAAAAACTGGGATGGTGGCATAAGACATGTCCATTTGAAGACTCCCCTGAAGTTTAGCTCCCCATGATCTTGATAAAAGCATGCCATATCTTGGGGGAATGTCAGCTACTACAATGTCCATCATTAGACTCTTAGCAGGGATTTGAGATAACTTAACACATAAATATTTGATTAAACCCAAGCATTTGACTCTGCTTGAATCAAAGGAATACAAATCCTTGTATGGTTTAGTAATTTCTAAGCTTAATCTTTCCATTAATACTTTGGGCATAAGATTATGTGAAGCTCCAGAGTCTAACATGGCATTGTGTAATATCCTATCATGTATATTCAAACTAACATAGAAGGGAGGGACAACTCCTTCTTGGTATTTTCCTTCAACTTCTGGACCAAACAAAAACTTAGGTTTGTCATCTATCAAGTTCAATGTATCAGTGTCACTTCCTAAGTTAAAAGCTTTCAAAACTTGGTTTTTGTACACTTCTTGGGTTACTAGTTCAGCTAGAGGTATTGTAATTTTTATCTTTGCAATCTCTCCCTCAAAGCTGAAAGGAACTATGGATTTTGTCATATTTACATCTGTTTTTTCAATTGAATTTCTTTCAGCAATTTTGATTTGCTGAACTTTGTTTTGGACTGCTATTTGGGACAATTTTGTTAGGTCCACTAGCTAAAGTGCTAGGGATGCTTTGCTCAACATTTGGATGACTGTTATTCTCTTTGTTTGAATCTGGTTTCTTAGCCAAAATGTTGGGTTTCTCTGCTGTTTTCTTAGGCTATTTTTCTGCATTTTTCCTAATAGCAGTGTTAGTGTTCTTGTCATTTGAATCATCTAGGTTCCCTTTGCTTCTTAGATCATACTATTTATGTACCTCTATGATTGTGTTTTGAAACCCCAATCTATAATCTTCATAATCCTCATAATTGTATTCATTTTGTTCTGAAGAGAAGAATCCTTGTTCTTCCTCAGTGAGAAAAACATCTGTCTCACTGTCAGATCCTATCAAGTTTACATGATCTTCTTCCAACCTTTCAACTTCCCTTTCTTCTTCTTGATCAACATAGTTTTGTTGAAAGGGAGGCCTAACCTGTTGGTCATTATCTCTTTGCCTATCTTGATTAGGGTCTCTTCTAAGATTTTGGTTTCTATTTCTATTTTGGTTTTCTCTTGGAGGCACTCTCTCATTCAGATTTATCTTTTCAAGCATCCTCTCCATTACCTTCACTAGGTTGTCAATTTTAATGTCAGAAGCTGAGGTTGAGGGTGAAATATCATCTTTATAAGTTACCCTCTTCTCTGATCTTAACCTAGCTCTTTTCTCAATTATATTTGCTTCTACACTCATAGCTCCCTTCTGCATGTACTCTAGAGTTAAGTAATCTCTCTGTCTCAGTTGATATGCCATTTCAGCATCAAAACCTTCAGGATATCTTACTAAGGCCATGCCTTGGGGAGGTTTCATGTGAGGTGGAAGAGCATTGTAGATACTGTTAAACCTAGTGGAGTAATCATGAACACTCTCCCCTTGATTTCTTTTAAGACTGCTACACTCTGCTAATATTTGGAGAGGATTCTTTTTGATTTCCCATCTGTTTATGAATGTTTGATGCAAATCAGGGAGATCATTGATGCTGTTAGGAGTTAGGTTTTTAAACCATTTTTTTACTTCTCCTCCTAAATTTTGGGCAAAGATTCTCATTTTAATGGTATCATCATCTATATCCATGTAATCAAATGCATCATTCATTTTGTCTACATGCTGTTGAGCAGTGGTAGGTTCATTTGCAGTGAAATGAGGAGTTTTAGATTGATAGTCATTTGGTAAGGGAACCAGAGGTTGTGGTATCACTAATGGGGCATACCATGTTGCCATGGCTAGAAGGAAAGGTGGATTTACAAGGGGTGGATTTACAAGAGGGAAAGTGGGATGAAATGGAGTGTTTTGAATAGTGGTAGTATGGATTGGAGTGGAAGAAACACTTGGGCCAACAAACTGGTTTTGAGCAGATTTTTTATGAAAGAGACTGAAGTGGTGAAGAAGTTGGGAATCAGGAGGAGTAGAAGGTGATGCTTCTCTACTAAATCTCTGTTTCAAATCTACAGTTTCAAGATGAACTTGGTTTAAATCACCTTGAGACCTAGTTCTAAAGATGTTATTTCTATGATGTAAGTCAAAGTGTAAATCCTCCAAGACAACAAGGTTTTCAGGGACATATTTTGTTCTTGGGATGTTCCTATCAACAGCTGGTTTTCCAGACTTAGAAGTATGCCACAAAATCTTCTCTAGATTGTCAAATATTGTAGGTGGATTAGGGTTTGGATGAGATCTAGTGTTGATCTTATGTGAAGCCAGACTGCTTTTCAAAAATGAAAGAGGCTGAAGTTTTTAGGGATTGTTTTGAAAGTATTTCCTCTCACAATGTCTTATCTAGTATGGGACTAGGCTTATATACTTCCTCAAGGCTAGTTAACACAGTCCTAAAGAGGTCTGGAGACCTAGATGAGTAATAGGCCTAGTGGGGCTAGTGGAGTCGCCAGGTGGAACCTTTTTAGCTTTTTGTGAAGGTAAAATGTTATATGGTTCCACCACCATGTTTATTATGAATCCAATCTGAAATATTTTTTGATTTTGTGTATTTATATGGTTATGAGAGTGTCCTATGTTTGATCTTAACACTTAGCTAAGGTTCTCAAACAAACAGAGTCTACTCTATGGCTTACTAACTGATTTTCTTAGAGATTTGTAGGACTAAAGAGTTTATAATAGTTTGCTAAGCTATCATAGATTAAATAGGTCCCACTGTGATTTCCATTATGTTGGTATCTTGTGTTATGATAGATTGGCTTACCAAAAGACAAGGCAACATCAGAACCAATCTTTAGAGTTCCAGGATCTAGTCCTTCTATTCTCAGAGAGGGATCTCTCAAATTGTTTGCAAAGGTATGTCTTGTTTGCTTTTAAGTATTGATTTTAGACTAGTTATTAAGTGCAAGTGTTTGTTTGATTTGTTTGGTTGGTTGAATTAGTACAACAGAACATGAAAGGTCTAGGTAGTATAAACAGAAAGAAGAAGTGTTCGATTCATTGGGCAATGAAGTCAAGAGGAGGTTTATGACAAAATCATCAATGGATATGGGATATCAAAGGGAAAATCTAACTTGGCCACAGGATCCCTTAGTTTTGTGAATGAGATGGACATTGATGATTTGGAAAGAGAAATTGAATTCTCAACAAAGGGAACTTGAAAACATAATTTGAGCATAAAGAGTTATTTGATAGAAAAGGCTAACCATAAATTCTACAAACCACACTTTAAGAAAATGATGACTTCAAGACAACTTTTAAAATGAAATCTAAGATTCAGGAGCACATCCTATTTCCTCAAAGATTTTATTTCAAAGGACTTAGAAAACATAAAAGATTCACTGATAATTGCAGTCATAGAAGAGGGAACACCTAAAAACATCCATGATTATAATTATAAAGACCTTTAAAAGAATTTTTCAAGCAGGGACAAAGGGTATGATCGAAACAGACCTCCTTGGCTAACTGTAAACAATGGTACTTCAAAGGGAGACTTCAAAAACAATTTTCAAGTGGCAGCAGACAAGCAGGGAAAACCATAAATCATGCTAAAACCAACTATTTGAACTATTAGAGAAATAAAAAAGCATGAGGACTAAAGAGAAAGATTAAAGACTCTAAAATACCTCATCATAAGAAAACATAAAATAGTGAAGGATAAACAGGTCTAAGGTGCTTCCAGGAGTCATTTCTTAGCCTAAACTTTTCATCCTACTTTAGTAAGAATTTATGGAACATAATGAAAATAGGAAAAACAACAGACAATTTAGAATACATCACCAATAGCCAAGTTCAGGGATCCAATGATAGAGACTTCTCAAGAACAAGCATGTTGCAACATCATCAAGCTTCCAAGACTTCATTTTCTTTTTCAACTTTGAACAGACTATGTATTATTTCAGAGAGTTTTAGTATTACAAATAGTGACCAACCAACCCTTTACAATGTGCTCCTCAAGGAGATTTTATAAGAAAATGAGGAGGTGGAAGAGTTCCTAGGGTTGAAGTGTAATTAATTCCATGCTTAAATGCACTTCCTAGCCTTGAAAACCATGCAAGGAATAAGGTAGGAATGCGTTGAATCAAAACTCTATTTCATTCATTTTTTTTTCTGTTTTTTAGGCTTAGTGGGCAAATAAGATTGACTTTAAGGCACCTCTTATCTTTACAATAACTTCTACTGACAGTTGGGATATTTTTTTTTCTTGTAATAACTGTTCAGCTATCTTTGGCCTTAATGTTTCGGATTGAAATCTGATCTGGGTATTCCTTTGAGGCAGAGAAGCTGCAGGTGGCAATTTTGGTAGCTGGGGATTCAATTAGCCCCTCTAATGTGGCATTCAAGGTCTTGTAGATCTGATTCTCTGTTTCATAAACCCAGTGATTTATCTTTGGATCTGTGTTTAGGCTTGATTAAGCCATAATCTTCATCTTTGACACTGATACCCTTTCATTAATTGATTGCTGACTGTGTTTGTTGTTTACAGGTGCACAGAGGGTTTATTGGAGTTTCTGCTCATAAAAACGAAAATCATGACTTATAGATTCCTTAAAAATGTTTAATTATCCCTTTGAAACCCTTTAATATGTATCAAAAGGCCGTAAGGATCGTCATCCTTGGCCAATAATAGTGTAATCATATGCGGGAGGATTTAACTTTAACTTCATCTAAACCTGCATAAAAACACATAAACATTATTTAAATCCTGCGAATTCATGGTTTAAACTTCTTAGGAGGGTTGGTGGAAGCGTTTCGAAGCAATGCGGAGGAAGTGTGAATGCAAGTGATGGAGAAAAAATCCTAGCAGAGCAGATAACCAGGTCAATGGAGGTTTGGGTGCGAGGACGAATGTGGACCGTTGGATTAGAATAATCCACGATAGAGATCATCAGATGCAGTCTCTTGGGAGAATAGATGGAGGGCAAAAAAATGGGGGCGAGATATAACGTGGGACGTTCGATCTCAAAGATCGATGGCCAAGAATAAATGTGAGAATGATGGGGGCAAGTTAGAGTGGAAAGTGAAACGAGGGTGAGATTAAAACGAGACCGTCTGATCTTAACAATCAATGGCCGAGATTTAAAACTGAATAGATAATGTTGTGGAGAATAGTGGTAAGGTGGAAAACCGGAATGGTTTTCGCGCACCGTTGGGGTGGTTTCAGATTTTTGCCCATAAAACGCGATTCCATACACTTGTCGACACATGTCCCTTACAAAACCGCCCATTTCGCATATTTTTGGAATGTTAATGTTTAGGCACAAAAATTATGCGAAACGGGTTTTCAGCCGTTAGATGAGAGGCTCTAGATCTGACGGCACAGATAAAATGCGATGGAGGGAAAGCTGCATGGGTGAAAATGGTAGGTGGGGTCAATGGTGGTTTAGATCCTAATCGTTGGATCTTGGGAATAGATGGTCAAGATCTGTTGATGGGGAGAAATGAGAAAGGAGGGGTTTGAAGAGCGGGAGTAATGTGGACCATCCAATAAAAAATTTCAACGGCATAGATTTGATCACAGGATCGCATCGGCGGGAGGAAAGGGAAAAGATGCGATGAAATGTGCCAATGCGATTGAGCGCGGATCGTTTGATCTAAGAGAGATCAACGGTTAGGATTAAATCAATGGGTGAAATGGTGGAGGGCTATGGGTGAAGCACGATAAGATCTTGGCCATTGGTTCTTGTGGATTTCAACGGTCCAGATCAAATCGGCGGATAGGAGGAGAAGGGCTTATTGCATCGGATTTTTTAGAATTTGTGATGCACGATTAAGCGTTGGCCGTCGAATCAGAGGGGAGATCAACGGCTGAGGTTTCATCAGAGGGATCGCATCATAATTTTTGAAAGGCACGGAAAAGGAAGGACCCCTGCGGACTTGCGATGCGATGATCCGATGGCCGTTGATCTGCAGAGATCAACGACCCAGATTTAGTTTAAAATATTCATGTCAGGAATGGAAGAAACAAAGGAAAAGGGGTTTGAGAAAGGGTTTTTTAGAATTTTAGCACTCGATTGTGGGACTATGGGTCATATGAGGAAAGGGGTTACAGGAGTTAAGCCCTTGGGGGCTTAAGAAACCTTTATATGCAGAATGGGTGTTTTTAGGCCTAAAAACAGGGTTTTTGAGGCAAATTGAGGGTTCCGATAGGGGAAACAAGGGGATTTAAAACCAAACAAGGGAGAGTAAATGGTTTTAAAGGGATTTTTGAGTGGTTATAGAGGTTAGATGAAGGTTTTTAGAGGGTTTTTATGAAGGGGTTAAGGGTAAAAATGAATTGTTTTATGAGTGAAAGGAAGGGTGAAAATTAAGGGGTAAATAGGCTTTTAAGCAGTCTTTCTCTTGGTGAACAACATGCTTTTTAGGATAAAGAGGAAAAAACAATGAAGATTAACTCAAGGAATAATAATCATCATAAAAAAATTAAAAGATGATAAGTTTTCAAAGGGGATTATCTCTTGAAGTTTTGAAAAGACAAGTTTAGCCACCATTGTGTATGACAGAATTTATAGGTCGCTAACAAAAGGAATGGCATCATGATTATGACGTGGATGAAATTAATAAAGGTGCTAAACGGATGCAAGAAGACTAAGATCAAGATGGAGCTGACATTCTTCTCAAAAGATAAGTATCTTATATATCTCTTATTCGATTACTACTAGTATTGTAATTTTATTATTACTTAGTCTCTTGTCTTTGAATTATTTGCTCGATTGTAATTGTTATTCCATGACCTCCTCGTGAGGATTATATAGTGAAGGCTACCTAGGCTTTAGAAGTAGATGAAAATCATGGAAGAACAAAGAAAAGTGCGTGACAAGAGGACTTTCATTGAGGGGTATTATGTACTAAATGATATTTGGATTCAAAGGAAGCACACATATAAACAAAGATGAAAGTATGCCTTGATATATGCTGAAGATAATTCAACTATGACTTCCAAGAAAAAGTATGATTGGATGCCAAGAAGTGCAAAGTGAAGAGGGAGATGCATTAATGAAAAAGAGGAAATAGTGAAGGCTTTCTCAAGAAATATTTTTTTAGATTCAGAGGGAGTTGGATGTTAAATTTGATATGAAGGATTTTATGCACTACTATTTGGGATTGGAAGTTTGAAGTGATGGAATGGAATGTTGAAAGACAGGAAGAGTGCATCTAGAAGTTGCATCTATTCTACTATGGTTTCTTGAATAAGTAGTAAGCAAAGGAAAAGTATATTGTACGTTGATTGGTCAAATCACATCAAGATAAAGTACCACTAAATTTGGGACGTAGTGTAAAAGGGAGAAGTGAGGCTCTACTATATTCCTTCTGATGAGAAAATAGTTTATATTTGATGAATTATTTGTCCTAGGTGAAGTTTGTGTACTTTAGGGGAAAGCTGGGACTTGTGGATATCTCTCTTAGTGAGAGGGAGCGGTGGTGATATAACAAAGTCTGACCATTCTTCCTAGGTCAAGTGTATTGGCCCAGATTGGGAAGAATGGTCCTCAAGGCCCGATCACTTGAAAGGGTGGCTTCCTTTCAGTTTTTTTCCCAGTCACTCAAAAGAATGGGTGCCTTTCAATTTTTTAGCCCGGTCACTCTATAAGAGTGGATTCCTTTCAACATCATGCTTGATTATTCATTGAGTGAGCCCATACAAAATCATGGCATGGATTGAGGCCTATGGAATATGGCTTGGAGTGAGGCCTATAGAATATGGCCTGAAGTGAGGCTTGTGGAATATGGCCTAGAGCGAGGCATGTGGAGTATGGCCTAGAGTGAAGCATGTGGAGTATGGCCTAGATTGAGGTTTGTGAAGTATGACCTGGAATGGTTCTTATGGAATTAGGATGTAGATGCACTTTAGGGTTTGAACTTGGAATGAAAACCTTGTGGAGTGGGGATGTGAATATACTCTAGGGTTTGGCCAACATTGTGAAGTTGGAATGTGGATGTTCCCTAAGGTTTGACCATGGTGATGGAAAACCGGTACTAGTCCATATACCATGAGGTTGAAGTACTAATCGAATCATGGTGATCAGTTGATATTGATGTTGTACCATTAGGCTAGGTGTGTTAGCCTAGATTATGGTACCTAGTGGATATTGATGATGTACCATAGGTTAGGTGTGCTAACCTGGATATTGGTACTAAGTGGATGTTATGATTTTTATAGGTAAAGAGTGTTGAGCTAGATGATTATGATGTTAGAGATGTTGAATAGATGATGCTGATGATGTCAGAGATGCTGACTAGATGATGATGATTTACCTTATGTCAGAGATGCTAAAAAGGTTGATGATGATTTTGTTATAAACTTTTCATCGAGAAATTTCGTCAACATGAGAAAATCTAGATAGACATTGTGAATACCTCACTAATTAAGAGGGAGTGTTGGATTTTATAGCAATGGTCGGTCTTCATATTGCATATTTTAGCCTTTAATGTATTTGGTAAGCATGTTTTGAATGCTTGAGTAAAAAAAAATTTTGTTGAATTTTGAGTAGATTTGGAGGTACTCCAAGCCCTAGGGTTTGGGGATTAGAGGGAAAAGCGCCATAAGAGTCACTTGTGGGCTTGGAACCCAAGCATGGGGTTTTTCACCAAATCGTGTTTTGGGTATTTCCATGAGCACATTTCTACATGTGATGGATGAGGATGATATCTCTCAGTGAGACAAAGCCAACACAATGAGAATCGTCCGATTCAGAGTTGTATAAGTGGAGATATGATTTTTTGAAGGTATTTTTTGGGTTGACACAATAAGTGTCAAGGTTGGCCTAAGGTGCTTTTAGGCTTATGAAAGTTGGTAGCCCCTTGTGATGATGTTTTGGAGCCCTTCATTTATGATATAAATATAAGGTGAGTGGGAGGTCTTTAGCTCATCTAAAAGTGCAACAAAATACAAGATAACAACTCATGGAGGAGAGGAATAATTTTGATTTGGGCCGCAGCAAGGGAGGAAATTCTAGCGAGGAGTTCAAGGACTATTTGAATATGTTTTTTCAGGGGTCTGAAGTGCTGGAGGAGGGGCCAAGTTCCCTTTCTGAGACACCGCAACATCTAGGACTATCTTGAGGGAAAATGAAAGGGTGCAAACCCTTGAGAAGGGAAACCACAGCCAGGAGGAGGCTTGTTGTAGCAAGCCGTAGCAAGTTGAAGGTAGGCCAAGGGTTGGTTGAGGGCTAATACAACCCAAAATTGGAGCAGCCCTTCTCAAACTCTCAAGAAAATGAAAACCACACTTTTCTTGAAAATATGGTAAGAGAAACAAGGCTGGAAAATGGATTGGTTTGTGCCCTAACCAGGCCTAGTTGCATCATATGTAGCATACCTCAAAATAGTGAGCTGAAGGTGCATATTGTAGGTGTTGGATCTGAGATTTGTGGATCAATTTTGGATCTTATTGTTAGGAAGCCTATGGGAGCCAATTTGGAGTCTTGATTGGGTGATCGAAAGCCTTCATCGGTGCATATATTGAACTGTAGTATTGGGCATCATTGGTCTGGTGGAGGGAAGCATGTTGATACCCCAAAGTAGCCCTAGACAAGATATCTTGAAGTAAAAAAAGAGGAGCTAAAGGTTGGGTGAATATTGGTGCCAAAGTGCAATGCCTTGATGGAAAAAGGTGACTTCTAGCCTGACATATTGGAGCTTAGGATTAGGCCTACCCAGAGAGCAGATGGGATCAGCCCATGTACACACAACATAAGTGACATGCAACAGTGGTAGGTGGAAACCGTCTTGGAGTCTCGATGTGTTTTCCTTTGAAGGACCAAGGGGCGACTAGTGAGAAATATGGAAGCGAAGGACTGACAAGAAAAGATACGACATTGAAGCTGCAACGAAGTTTGTCATTGTATCTTATATAAAATAGTCTGTTGTATTATTCAAATTTTGTTTAATATAATGAAGATTGGGGTTGTGCATTATTGTACAATTTTGTTAAAAACTGTGTATATTTGTGCATTTGTGATTTATTGCTTTATATTTTCCATTGTGCAAAGTAGTTCTGGTTGGGATTCTTGGTTTGGTAGCGTTAGTAATTTTAAGACTCTAACCTAGAACCAAGATTCTTGGAAATTCAACATGGTATTAGAGCATGTCTGAGCTACTTTGGAAGTCAATGAATCAAAGTTGTGCACAATGAAGTACAACATGAGAGGGAGTTAGTCACATTGTAGGTGACAATGTCGAAGTTGCAGGTAGGTATCCGATATGAGGATAGGTTGGAGGGGTTTTCCAACTATAGTCCTTGGAAGGAAAGGACCAGGTTGGTTTTGCAGGTTAATAGGATCTAGGATTTTTTTGAGAAAGCCATCAACAAGCCAACCGACCATAAGGATCTGGAAATATTGGAATACTTGAATACAAATGCAAGATTGATCATCCTATATGGTGTGAAGGATTCCCTTATACCTCATTTTTCCGAGAAGAACACCTCACATGAGATGTGGATGGCTCTTCAAAATTTGTTCCAGAATAAGAACGAGAACTAGGTACTGGTATTAGGGGATAAGTTGAAGTCCGCCAATATGATAAAGGGTGAAGGAGTGACTTCATATCTGATGAAGTTGTCTCAGTTTAGATATGAGATTGTTGGCTTTGTTGTGAAAATTTCATATGGAGATATGGTGAGGATTTCCTTGAAAGGGTTCACCAAGGAATGGAAGCCCTTCATCAAAGGAATCATTGAAAAGGAGAAATTGTTAGACTCGAATAAAATGTGGGACAGATTCATTCAGGAAGAGTTGCGAGACGAGGATATTCATCCATCAAAGAGGGAAAATGAGGACATGGAACTTGCAGCGTGAATGAAGGGTAAGCCGAAGAAGGACTTGTGTAAAGTCAATTGTTTCAACTGTGGCGAGATGGGCCATTTTTCGTTGAGATGTTTAATGAATAAGGGAGATGATGAGAAGAGGAAAGGAAAACAGTTCACCGATGTTTCCACTTCAACTGAGATAGATAATTGCTCCAGGATATTGGAAGAGGAGGACTTTGCTATGATCTCTCATTTCACGTAGGTACTATCAAGGAGGATGGATGGTACATGGAAAGTGGTGCGATGAAGCATATGACAGGGTCATAGGAGGTTTTGGAGACTCTAGCCAAATGGGAATCAAAGTTGCACATGGTGTTGGGCAACAAGAGTCAGTTGGAGATCCGAGGATTGAGTGTTGTGCCATTCAGGATGGATACAAGATGAGTGATGCAGGTCTAGGAAGTACTGTTTGTACTAGGAATCATATATAACATGATTTATGTCTCGATGATCAAGAAGAAGGGGTTTGAGATATTGTTCCAGGATGGGAAGGAAAGACTCAGACCCATAGGCTCTAGCTCCGCTGGTATCATGCTTAGAGTTAGAGAGCATGGTCTATACAGGTTGACGAGCAACCATATGGATCATGAGAAGTAGGTGGAGAAGGAGCAGGTTCTAGAGGAGCAAGTACAGGTGCATGATTCAAAGGGGTAGGTATAGGTTCTAGTGAATAAGTTCCATTTTACAGAGGCTCACAGGAAGTCGAGTTCTAGCTGGATCTTGCAGGTTTAGAGGGAGACTGTGTAGCCCATGAAGAGCGCATGGTCAATGGGTAGCAAGGGTACTTCCACATATATGAAGAAGGAAACATGGAAAGTTTGGAAAGTGATATAGGAGAAAAATAAGAATCAGGATGCTTCTAGCAGTGATAATGACACTTCCGAGAGAGGCATAGTTCCTAAAACATGGATTGCTGTGATTGTGAGCGCCAAGAGTTTGGAAATTAGCGATGATGATGATGATTTAATTCATAGTATTAGAAGTACCTCCCTTGCTAAGAGGGAGTGTTTATTTTTTAGTATCTTGGGAGGTACTCCAAGCCCTAGGGTTCGAGAATTAGAGGGAAAAGTGCCACAATAGTCAATTGTGGGCTTGGAACCCAAGCATGGGGTTTTGCATCAAATCATGTTTTGGGAATTTCCATGAGAACATTTCTACATGTGATGGATGAAAATTATAGCTCTCGATGAGACGAATCTAACGCAATGAGAATCCTCCGATTCTGAGTTGTAGAAGTGGAGATATGGATTTTTGAAGGTATTTTTTGGGGTTGACAACCATAAGTGTCAAGGTTGGCCTAAGGTGTGTTTAGGCTTATGATAGTTGGAAACACCTTATGATGATGTTTTGGAGACCTTCATTTATGATATAAATAGAAGGTGAGTGGGAGATATTTATCTCATATGAAAGTGAAAAAAAAATATAAGAGAACAACTCGTGGAGGAAGGAATAATTTTGATTTGGGCTGCAACTAGGGAGGCAAGTATAGCGAGGAGTTCAAGGACTATTTGAATGATTTTTCAGGGGTTCGAAGTGTTGGAGAAGGGGACGAGTTCCATTGTTGTGAAAACACAGCTTCTAGGACTTTTTTGATGGTAGAGGAAAGGGTGAAAACCCTTGAGAAGGGAAACCACAATCGGGAGGAGTCTTGTTGTAGCAAGCCACATCAAGTTGAAGGTAGGACGAGGCTTGGTGATGGCTGGGACAACCCAGACATGGAGCATCCCTCCTCAACCTCTCAAGAAAAGGGAATACAAATAATTTTGTGCAAATCTGGGCAGTGACACAAGGCTAGAAAAGGGAATGATTTGTGCCCTAACTAGGCCTAGTTGCAACATAAATAGTATACCTCAAAACAGTGAGCTAAAGGTGCATCTTGTAGGTGTTGGATCCGAGTTTTGTTGATCAATTTTGGATCTAATTGCTGGGGATCCTATGGGAGCCAATTTGGAGGCTTGATTAGGTGATATTCATCGGGGAAGATATTGCAATGTAGTATTGGGCATCATTGGTCTGGTGGAGGGTAGCATGTTGATAGCCCAAAGTAGCCTTAGACAAGCTATCTTGACGTAACAAAGAGGAGATGAATGTTCGGTTAAGATTGGTGCCAAAGTGCAGTGCCTAGATGGAAAAAGGTGACTGCTATATTGGCAGATTGGATATCAAGATTAGGCCTACCCAGAGAGAAGACTGGATCAATCCATGTACATGCAGCAGAAGTGCAATGCAACATGTTGATTTTTGGTAGCATCGGAAGTGCTCTAAGTCTCCAAATTTGTGGAGAGGATTAGGCACTGACATTCCAAAGAACCCATAAAATGTTTGTGAAAATTCCACTCAGAATATGTTTTATTTTAAAAATTAATTATTTTAATGGGGAACCTAAGTCTAAACTTAGGGAAAGTAAATAATTAAGGGTTTTAATAAAAGAAAGTGAGAATGATCTAGAAAAAGTGACGATCAAGTCAAGTTATAATCTTAACCGTTCATTAGAGATCGAATCTCGGTCGTTTATGTCTGAGCGATAAGACTATAAAGGAAGGCTTGAGGGCCATTTGGAAAGACACATCGAGTGAATCAAGTAATTGCATTCTTCTGATGGAGCAGTGTTCGAACGGAGATCAGATCTAAGTGATTTCAATGCAGTGAGGGGAAAAGACAGTTATTGGTTGGAGGATCTTCTCTGGGGCCAAGAATACTAAGCAGAGAGGAAAAAGAACCAGTAGAAGAATCAATGCAACCTCCAAAGGGTGTGACGTAACCCCCCGAAGGGGTGACACATGCCCATGCAGGGCCCACATAGAGGCATCAAAATGTTTTCGACAGACAGTCCAAGATTTGCTGGGAGATCGGGGTTTCGAGCTAGGAGGTCTGGAAATTGACTTTACGAGGAGAATATGGATCCGAGAGAGGAGGTGACACACCCCATAGAGGTCCCCATGCAGGCCTACACAACTACTGTGCAGAGGTAGCATAGAGGATGTTCGGGTTTCACTATTTTAGCTAACGGATCAGCCGAATCTTGCAGTGTGAGGTAAAAATCACTATATTTTGTCTGCCATGATTTCTCTATATTGGATAGCCAACAAGGCATTGAGAGATTGTATTCAAAAATTGCTAGTTAATAATACAAACCCTCAGATCTGCTGCACAGTTTTTCCTGCATTAGGTTTTTCCGGGACTTAGTCCAAAATAAAGGTGTCCTATGTGTGATTTGTTCTTTCCTTAATTTCCTTGTTTCATAATCATAAAGTATTAAGTGTAGGCTACTTCAATAATTCGTGAAGAAATATGAATTAATTTTGTAATGTAATTTACAAAATAGGAGTAGTAAATTTAGCTAGTTGCAGTAGGATTCCTGAGATTGTTAGATCTAGGAATATTCACATGGTATCATAGAATTTGATGTGAAACAGTAAGAGTAGAGTTGAGCACTGAATTGAAGGCTGAATTGTTGCAGTAGCAGTGTATCAAATCCCCAGAGGGCTTGCGCAGTTCTAGCCGGGAGGGCTAAATCCCTGAGCTTGTCTCTCTTTGAGTGAGTCGATAGAGAGGTAAGCCTTCCAGACCAAGATCTTTCCAAGGCAGAGGGAGAAACGTAGGGCCTTCATGCAGATCCAGAGGGACATATTTTTTCTGCAAGAAGTTGCTAGGAAGAGAAGCATAAAAAGAAGAATAACAACACATAGTTGGGAATTCTTCCTCAGTGAGTTCCCTTGTTGAGGAATTCAACATTTATCAGTTGTTGGGTAGCCAAGGAGCTACAAAATTACTAGATTCATCAATGAGTGCATAAGCCATCCTAGAAGCTATGCAATAGGGAGAAACATGAAGCAGTTCGAAAATTTTCGTCTGAGATGGCATCTCATGGTCTTAGAGATCAAGATCAGTTGGAGGGATCCTCCAACTGCATAATCTGAAAGGAAAGGATCAAATTAATTTTGGATGAATATGATCTCAAGACGTTCGTGGAAAACTTGGTTGCTATGCTGGCAAATCCATATCAGGAAAAATAAATAAATAAATAAAAAATAAATAAATAAAATAAACAAAATAAATAAAAAAATAAAAATAAAAAATAAAAATAAAAATAAAAAAATAAAAAATAAAAATAAAAATAAAAATAAAAATAAAAAAATAAAAAATAAAAATAAAAAAAATAAAAAAATAAAAAAAATAAAAAAATTTACAAGTCCGATATGGAAAAGGCCAAGAGATTTATTATTGATGGTTTCAAGGATCATATAGTCTCGCATATATATGGAAAGAACACAACCAGGGAGATATGGCAGGGCTTGGCCCTGCTATATGAAGGAACTTATGAGTGGTGGGAGATGTACTTGGAGCAGAAGCTCTGAATTATCCAAATGCAGAAGGGGGAGCACATTAATCTATTCTTAATGAGAATTCAGGAAATACGTGATCAACTAGCAGTCATGGGATCCACCCCAACCGCTGCAACTGTGGTAAGGTTGGCCCTTGAAGGAGTCACTGAGGAGTGGCAAGTTTTTGTCTCAAGTATCTTGGGCAGGGAAACACTTCCTAGTTTGGAGTAGATGTGGGAAACACTTTAGGAGGAGGAGCTGAGAAGAGATCTGGTCAAGTGAAAGCTTGACGGTAGAGGCGGGAATGGATCGAAGAATCCAGAGGAGGAGGAGAATGCAGCGCTCGCCTCAAAGGGGAAAAATGGGAAATAGAAACAAAAGAGAGATGTTTCAAAGGTTAAATGCTTCGGATGTGGTGAGATGAGCCACTTTGCATCATAGTGTCATTTGGAGAAAAGGAAAAATATGTTAAGCATGATCTGAAGGTTGCAACCACGAAGATCGAGCAGGATGAGTTTTCCATGAGTGCCTACACATCTCCAGGAGGGAGATGGGGAAACATAGAATTGTATTTCACCTTGAACTTTAGTTGGGTAGGATCCTTGAGGAGCCCACCTCTTGGATCACAACCTTGCTACGGGTTCCCATGATCAACTGTAGTATGATGGAGGTGTTTTCAGTGGGAGTCGTGGAGTGATGGAGCGATAATTGCAGTAGGTAGCAACACCTAATTCTGGAGCAACAAAGAGTAGAGCAACAACAGCGTAGTGCAGAGCAGCAAAAACACAGTGCATCAGAGGGAAAATGTAGTAGCTATTAGCAGTCAGTGTCTTCAGCATCGAGGTGCATCCACTGAACGCTTGTTCAGTTTTGGATGGTTTTCAATTGCTTCTCTCATTATCTGAGTCACAGTGTTAGCAATGGTAGTGCCAGTAAAATAGCAAATGCAACACCTGAGAGGGAGATGTCGTACGGATGTAGTAGTGGTAGTGGAAGTGTCATGGGAAAAAATACAGTTGCAACAACATCGCAATGGTTGGTGTTCAACTTGTCAGACATAAAAAACACACAAGATGCTTCAGGGTCAGAGCAATATGTAGCATGCATGTTTTTAGAGCACTTTCGTCGGTAAGAGGGAGTGTTGAGTTTTGGTAGCATTAAAAGTTCTCTAAGTCTCCAAATTTGTGGGGAGGCTTAGGCACCAGTATTCCAAAGAACCCAAAAAATGTTTGTGAAAATTCCACTTGGAATAATTTTTATTGTAAAAATTAATTATTTAAATGGGGAACCTAAGTCTAAACTTTGAGAAATTAAATAATTAAAGGGTATTAATAAAACAGAGTGAGAATGATCTAGAGAAAATGAAGATAAAATCAAGTTATAATCTTAGCCATTGATTAGAGATATAATCTCGGTCGTTGATGTCTCAATGAGAAGACTATAAAGGAAGGTTTGAGGGCCATTTGGAAAGACACACCAAGTGAATCAAGTGATCGAATTCTTCCGACGGAGTAGTGCTCGGACGAAGATCAGATCTAAGTGATTCCAGCACTGTGAGGGGCAGAGACCATTATTGATCGAAGGATCTTATATGTGACAAATAATACTAAGAAGAGAGGCAAGTGAGCCATCAAAGGAAGTAGCACAACCTCCAAAGCGTGTGATGCAGCCCCCGGAAGGGGTAATGCAGGCCCACGCAGAGGCAACAAAGTGTTTTCAAGAGATACTCCGAGATTTGTTGGGAGATAAATGTTCTGAGCCAGGAGGGTTGGAACTCGGATTTTTGAGGAGCAGATTGATCCGATAGAAGAGGTGATGCAGTCCATAGAGGTCCCGAAGCAGGCCTACATAGCTACTGCACAAAGGAAGCGCAAAGGGTGTTAGGGTTTCAACAGTTTAACTACTAGATCAACTGAGAGTTGCAGTGTGAGGTAAAACTCACTATATTTTGTCTGCCATGATTTCTCTATACCAAATAACCAACAAGGCATCCATAGATTGCATTAAAAAATTGTTGAATAATAGTACAAACCCTCAACTATGTTGCATCAGTTTTCCCGCATTGGGTTTTTCTGGGGACTTAGTCCAGAATAAAGGTGTCCTATGTGTGATTTTTTCTTTGCTTTATTTCCTTGTTTTAGAATCATAAAGTATTAACTGTAGGTAGATTCAGTAATTTACTGCAATAGTTCATGAAGAAATCTGAATTGATTCTGTAATGTAATTTACAAAACAAGATTAGTAAATTCAGCGAGTTGCACTAGGATTCCTGAGATTTTTAGATCTAGGAATTTTCACACAACAGTGGTAGGTGGAAGCCCTCCTGGAGTTTGGATGTGTTGTCCTTTGAAGGACTAAGGGGTGACTAGTGAGAAATACAGAAGTGAAGGACTGACAAGACAAGATACAACATCGAAGCTACATCGAAGTTTGTCATTGTATCTTGTATACCATAAACTATTGTATTATTCAGATTTGGTTTAATATAATGAAGATTGGGGTTGTACATTATTGTACAATTTTGTTAAAAACTGTGTATATTTGTGCATGTGTGATTTAGTGCTTTATATTTTCCACTATGCAAAGTATTTTTGGTTGATATTCTTGGTTTGGTAGCGTTAGTAATTTTAAGACTCTAACCTAGACCCAAGATCATGGAAATTCAACAAAAATTACTAGAAGACACATTCTTCATGTCAATTGAAAAGGAGATAAATTTTAATTTCTAAAAATTGAATTTTTTGGCTCCAAAAAGTTGAAGTTGGTCTTCTCCTAGTCAAGTCAGCCCAACCTCAAAGAGGCACCCATTCTACAACAATAATTGTATAAATAAGTGTGACTTAAACTCCTCCAAGGGAAATTCACATCACATCATTATCACTTGATAGGTTTTGTGATAGGGAAAAGAAAGAAGGATGAGTATGTTGGAGGAAAAATTAAAGGATGAATCTATTTTTGTATTAAAGGTCAAATTTATGTGATTTAAATCCGGTTGAAGGGCCGAGTTTTTGGAGGGAAATAAAAATACAAAACCAAATCCATCAAGGAATGAGAGGCCAAATTTCTGTGATGAAGAAGTGCGGGAGAGTGAATTCTGAAGAATGCATAATGCCTAATATGTTTTGTGGGAAGATGAATTGACTAGGAGGATGGATCAGGTTTGACCTAGTTATTGACTATGATGTATCTATGTTGAATTTAAGAATTCTTTATTGAAAACGTTATTGGGTTTTTCGCATGTGGGTTTTCTCATGGTAAAATTCTTGTGTTTTGTTAGAACCTTGTAATTTACAGTATCAAAAGCTGACTATGTACTTTTTCTTTGCAAATTTTTCATACTATACATAGATGTTAATATTCAAAATATTTTCCAAAGCAAGAATCAAAGGAAACAAAGGCAGAAGGGAGGCAAGGAGCAGCATTAGACCATGAGAAAAGACAAAGGCAGAATAAAAAATAAAAGTCAGAGCCTTGAATGTGTTTGGGTTGAGTCATGAGGTATAATAAAAAATCAAACGCAAAGCCTTGAACGTGTTTGGGTCGAGTCATGCACCCTAAGTGGGTCAAGTCATGAACGAGTCTCCTACGAAAAACAAAGGAATGAAACCAATCATATCATTGCACTCCACCTTTCCTCCATCTCCACTCACCCCCTCATCATCTAACAGTCCTTGTTGCATTCTGCACCCCCCTCAGCTTCCAAACTTTAACCATGGGGGGGGGGGTCCGAAATGGGTGGTATCCCATACCGCCCATTCGGCTACGTGTCGCACCTAGAGATTTTCCGCACTCCCTTCTCTATTAACTCTTATCACCTTAGGAATCCTCCGAAAACCAACCTTGGGTTTTAAATTTCATGATACAATGTTCCAAAGGTGATATATGATCAAGCGAGACCCATTTCACCCTCTACACTTCCCTTCTGTTTCATTTTCCTTTGAAAATAATTAAAACCTTACCTTCTTTTCCTCCTTTCCGCTTTACCCTTCTACCTTTACCTTTCCATCATTTTTCACTTACTCTGCTTCCTATTCCTCGATCACAACTAAAGTGGGGCCCATCATCGCATTTCGCAGATTTTAAATGTTTCGCATCAGAACTAAATGTTAAAAAATGCGATCGTAGATTTGCGATTTTTCACATCGTCGATTTACAAATACATCGCATCGCATGTGCTTTAACTTTCCCTTGAAAATTCCCACAATATATTTTTTATAATTTGCGATGCGATAAGTAGGCCCCACCTCAGCAACTCTGACCCCCACTCTACAACCTTTGCAATACGTTAATATATCAAAAAAACCTTATAGAATTCATAAAATTACCGCATAAACCTTTCGCCGATTTATAAACTCCGTTGATTGCATATGGGTCCCTCTCCCCGCATTTCACAAATTTTAGAGGTTAACCCCATAAATTATAAATAAAACTTAAAATTTGTGATGTGCACTAGCGATCCGGTCCCACTTTTTCCCTGCCACATCACTCACCTCCTCCTCCGTGCTTCGCATTTCGCGATTTTTAGTGTTTACATCCTCCGTGCTTATAACTAAAAGCTAAGAATTGCGAAGTGCGCTATGGTCCAGTCGCACCTACCCTCCACGTCACCTCCCCTTCGCGGCACATCACCGAAACCATTTTCTTATAAATAAAACTCTAAAATGTGCAAAATACGGTGCTGCCATGGATGTGATAAGGTTTAGGAGTAAAATCTAAAGGTTTTTAGGTTTGACATGTTGAGTTATTTCGCTATTTTTCTTAGAAAAGGGGTTAAAACACGGCGAAAGGCTCAGGTATAAAAAAGACACTCAGGTCAAGTTAGGAAAGGATTTCTTACACGATTGTTGTGTTATAATGGGAAAAAGGAGTTCACACAGAACACATCAGCATAATCACCCACAATAATGAAAGTGTCCAGCACTGCACAGTTTTGATTACCCAACGCTTGTTTTCTGTGAAACAAAGCCAAATGTCTGAGCCTCCATTGGTTGCCTCTTTGAAACCATCACAAACACCTCCAAAGCTTACTGTTTGATCTTCCGAAAATATATTGAAGCGTTTGATCTATGAAGAGTCGCCTAGAATTAATTCCAAAGGCGGTTGTTGCGAGTGATGTATGAATCAGGCATTGCATGGCCACACTTGTAATTTTATTCTTAATTATAATCAATGAAAGGTTGCTAAGTAAGATAGGGCAACCGAATTATTATTTAGATAAATATCGCATGCGTTAGCAGTATCAGGGGTTGGAAAATTGGACCCTGCTAAAGCTTGAATTGTAAGAAGTATTGGAACTCTGTAACTGTTTGAGATGGGCATCAATAATAAGAGACTGTTCACATGATTCTTTGGTTATGTTTTTCCTCTGTATTTTCATGCTATGCATCAATTTATCTGATTTAAAAACAAAAAATTTAGATTAAGATTTTCTAAAAGAGCACCTTAATTCTGTTTGTGTTTGTTATCTTAATGTTTTCCTCTGAGACCCGAATGCAGAATTCAGAGACTGTATTCTCTGAATTTACATTGAAGTATAGTTAAGGAGTTCTTAACTACTCTTTAGCTATTACTGAACCCGCTACCTTCTCCCATCTCATATTCACACTGCTAGTAAGATCTGGTCTTCATAGTTAGCTTGCCCTGTGAATGCCCTTGAAAATTTTATGCACCATTTTGCCTTTATGACTCCATAGCCCAATGGATTAAGTTTTACAACTTTATTTGTCCAACCACCCAATCAATCAAACAAAAAACCCCCTATTGGGCACCAAATCTGTCTACCTTTCTGACCATTTTTATCATCCTTTTTTATCCTTTTGTGTTTAATTACCTACATTTGCTATGCTAAAATTATGAGGTAATTACCCCTAACTTGTCCAATTGGAATATTTTAATTAATGAAGTAAAGTCACGAAGTCTTATCTATTTGTAGCACTAAGATATGTGCTTGACTGCAGTTTGGAGAACAGGAACCCTCGCTCTAGCAGTTTGCAATAGATTTGGTAATGGTCAGCTATAGGGAGATCGCGCAGTTGGAGTCACGATTCCCTGGGCCTATTCTTGGCCCCTTGTTCTATATTGTACATCTGATGTTTGTGCTGTTCCAAATGATGTATATTTCTGAATGTGCGATTACCATGTTCTAGGGAGATATGTTATTCTCTCGCGTTGTGTATAAAATGGATATTGTTCCTGAAAATGGGGGTTCCCGAAAGGATATTGCAATCACATCTTATGAATTAATAAATTACTTCTGGTTTTGCTGTTCTAAGCATCTTCGTGACTAACGCAGCCCTGATCAAAGAGCTGGGCCCGCTCTTCTGATCAGGTGCTGTGTCTGTAAGTGTGTGAATTATTTCTTTGTTATGGTTGTTGTTATTATTTTTTACTGTTAAGATTGTTTTTGAAGTTTAGTATTTGATTTCATCTCACGGCAATGTTTTGAATCTTAATTATAAACCCTTGGTTGAGATGGATTATGTGCTTGTTCCTACATATACCTTGTGCATTCCCTTGAAAGGATACGCTCCCGGATTGATAAAATTAATGTCATATTAGGGTGGATAAATCATTCTTACATGGACACCAACATTTTGGAGCTGTTGCCAGGAAGGCTAACAAGGTGCAAGCAACGATTCGAACTAACCAGAGGGTCAATCTCTCATCCTGGGGAGAGATCAAGCTTTCTCACTCTGCTTCAGGTCCTGAGCGTAGGTTTTGATTTTGGTTTGTGTATTTATGTTTTTGTTTTGGATTTAGGGCCATCTTCTTGTCCTGGGGAGGGAGGAGTCTTTTGATGCCCTGCTCCAGGCCCTGAGTGGAGTTATTTCTTTTTAACTTTCATGTTTTTTTATGTGGGGAAACCTTAGCTTTACCCTGGAGAGGGAGGAGTCTTTTAACACCCTGCTTCAGATCTAGGAGCATTAGGTCTTCCTGTGGATCGTGTTGTTTTGGTTCTTGTCCTAGGGAGGGAGGAGTTCTTTAACGCCCTGCTCCGAGCCTGAAACCCTAGTTTTTTTGTTCTGTTGTCTTTCTTTCCTTTTTTTCGTGAACTCTTTTATCTTGGGGAAGGAATGGTCTTTTGACACGTTACTCCAATATTGGAGCATTGTAGGTTCATACACAAACCTTCCATCATATCAATTTTTTTATGAAAAAAGAACCAAATAAGAGGGGCAGAGTGAGAGCCCCAAAAAGCAGAAGATGAGATCTGGGAATAAAAACTTATATTCAGTAGATTATAGAAAAGGTGGAGTCAGAAGCATCTTCTCGTGCAGCTGCAAGGCCAGGGGCTAGGAGAGTGAAGTTTGAGGGACAGTCAGTGGATCAACTAATGCACGCCATGGTATCCCTTGGTGATTTTTTTCAACAGGGTCCTCTAGCACTGGAAGAAATAATCAGCAATAGATCGGACCGAGAGGACCTTGTGCTGGTAATAATAGAGGAAGAAATCGCAAGTAGGACATCGACAGAGTCAGACTGCTCTATTAAGGGAAAGGAAGTTGTAGTCGAGGGATTGAATCATCAGGACACAGGAAGAAGAAACGAGGGGATATTAGTATCGCCAAGAATCTGATCGGGGAAGTGCCACTAAAGCAACTCACATCCCAGTAGTGAGGAGTCCCCGGCCATCCTCCACAGAGCCTATTGAAATCCCTAGCGATTATTGGAAGATATTTATGGCTCCCACAACCTCCACTATCAAATTTCCCATTGGGAATCTGGGAGCTGGCGTGCCTACAAAGCCTATCCCATTGACAGGCTTATCTAACTTCCATGGGCTTGTTTCAGAGGATCCCGACACATTTCTATTTGAGTTCGACATGGTGTGCCGAGGGTATGATTACACGACAAATGCCCAGAAGTTAAAGATTTTTCCTTCCACACTAAAAGGGATGGCTCTGCGATGGTTCATGGGCCTTAGAGGAAAATCCATTTCCACATGGGATGACATGCAAATAGATTTTCTAGAAAAGTACCAGGATTACTGCAAATCCTGGAACGTCAAGGAGGAACTCTTCAAGTTCACACAAAAAGAAGATGAAAGTTTGGAAGATTGTGTGGAGAGGTTTAAGTACCTCTTATAGAGGTCAGGTCATTCTGATCTAGATAAGGAAATTTTGAAGGTTATTCTCCTTCGATCCTTTCGAGAGGACTCAATGGAACTGTTGAATATTGTGGGAAAGGGAGACATTTCCAAGGAAAACTTTGAAGGCATTTGCAATTTGTGTATCCAGTGCTCAAGGGGGCTTGCAAGAAATAGATCATGGATCCGTTCAGTAAAAGGATCTGGTGGGGGTGTTGGGAAAGTAGAAATCGAGAACCTGCTAGAAATCGGGAACCTGTTAAGGAAAGATATTCTTAGTACCCTGTCAACACAAATGGACACTTTGCAAGTAAAGTAGAAGCAACTGGAACTAGATAGGACCATGGCAATATTTTTCTCGAAGTGCAAGAAGAATCATCTGGAAAGGGAATTCCCATTACAGTCCATAGAAAAATGTGACATCTGTGAGTCGAATCATGTAACAAGCTCATGCCCTTCCTTGTCGGGCCTAAAAGCGGTGTTTCAAGGAGCAGGGGAAGACATTGAGCAATCATACCTTATGGGCGCCAGGAAGCCGTGGAAAATTCGACCGCCGATGGGAAATCAAGGTATGTACCTAGATCCATCTCAACATTTCAATAGCTACAACATGAATCCTCAAACCATGCCTTGTCCCCCTATGTGGCCGCAATATTAGTACCCACTGTGGCAGCAATGGAACCCTCAAGCCAGTGTGAGCTCACCATGGGCTCCAACTTGGCAAGGACCCTCTTTAGGGAAATTTCCCCAACAGATGCCACAACAGCAACTCCAATTACCCTCCAATGTGCCTCCTGGTAATCAGCCTATCCATCCTCAACTTCCAATGTAGCCTAACCCTAATCCCAATAATAAAAGAGCCCATCAAGTTGATGTTCTTAACCTGCCTTCATATAGTATCTCTACTGCAGAATTGTATGAAATGAATTTGCGATCAATTCAAACAGTCAATGTCCAACCCCCTCCAGTTATCATTGAACAACTTGATAATGAAGAAATAGAGGCACAACCGACCAGTAGAGAGCCAAAACAAAATATTAAAAACCAGATGCCTCCTGCAAATTAACATCAATCTGAACCACCGTACCCAGAGAGATTGACTATGAATAAACCAAGCCCACAAGCTGAATTTGATTTATTAGGAGAATTGAAAAATTTATTTGTTAAAATTCCCTTGTTACAAGCTATGAAGGATGTGCCAATTTATGCAAAGACTCTTAGGGAATATTTTTCAAAGAAACCTGCGAAGAAAACTAAGGACCCCCTCACTATACATGTTATGGGAAAATTATCAGACTTCATGATGGGAAAATCAATACCAGTGAAATATGGAGATCCGGGGAACTCGATTTTGACAGTACAAATTAATGGGGTAGAGATTCCAAATGTGTTGGTAGACCTGGGTGCTGCCATAAATGTCATCACCACTGAAACCATGCAAACATTAGGCCTTCAAAATTTGAAGCATACACCTACAGTGTTGGAATTGGCAGATCAATCTACAGTCAAACCTGTAGAGAAGGTGGAGGACGTGACAATTTCAGTAGATGCATGGCATTACCCTGTAGATTTCCTAGTATTGCATACACAATATTTAAAGGGTGGTCCCCCCTTGATTCTGGGTAGGCCATGGCTGGCTACTGTAGACGCTTATATTGGGTGCCGTTCAGGAAATATGGTTATCTATAATGGGCATAACACTAAGAACTTGGTACTATACAGATGCACCTAAAAAGTCAGCAGGCGGCAAGAAGGTTGTATCTATGGTAGAGGTCGAAGACGAAGAAGTGAGACCGATCCTTACTATCGGGCAGGCCCTTCAGTTGAAGATGGAATCAGAAGATGACATGATTACTTCCTTCATGAACGATCCTTGTTCCATTTCATAGTCAAATCAATAGGTCTTAGAATCCATATTAAGCTATGAAACTCAGGAAGTTATTGAGACAGCGGAAGAATTAGAGGAAGATGTTGATGCACCTCATGAAATTGTTCAAGTAGAGATAGAATCGGGGAAAACTCTGAATATTAATCTGGGTCTGTCAGAATCCTAGAAGAAGCAGCAGGTAGATGTTCTTCAAAATCATAAGGAAGCTTTCGCCTGGGATTATTCAGACATGAAGGGGATCCCTGCCAACTTATGCACCCATCACATATATATCAAGGAAGATTGTAGTCCTATAAGACAACCTTAGAGAAGGATGAATCTTGCATTGAAAAACATTGTGAAAGAAGAGCTTCAGAAATTATTGGATGGGGATTTTATCTACCCTATCTCAGACAGCCAATGGGTCTCGCCATTAGTAATGGTCCCTAAGAAGAATGGTAAATGTCAGATCTGTGTGGATTATCGAGAGTTAAATAAGGCAACGCAGAAGGACCATTTTCCCCTGCCATTTATCGATCAAGTTTTAGACACATTGGCTGGCAAGAAATCTTTCTCGTTTCTGGATGGGTTTAGTGGATATAATCAAATCTAGATCTCTCCTGAGGACTAGGAAAGGACCACTTTCACATGCCCCTGGGGAACATTCGCATACCGGGTCCTTTCTTTTGGCCTGTGTAATGCCCCTACAACATTCCAGAGGGTAATTCTGGGAATCTTCTCTGATCTGATAGATGATGGTGTTGAAATTTATATGGATGACTTCACTCCATATGGGGACTCATTCTTAGAGTGGCTAAAAAATTTAGAAAAAGTTCTTGAACGATGTATACAAGTGCGTGTCTCCCTGAGTACAGTAAAATTCCACATGATGATGGAAAAAGGAATTGTTCTGGGAAATTTGCTTTCGGTTGAAGGAATCAGGATGGACCCAGCAAAAATAAAGGTAATTCTACACTTTCCAGCGCCTAAAACACCCACACAGGTACGTAGTTTCATTGGTTGTGATGGTTACTATAGGCATTTCATAGAAAATTTTGCAAAATTAGCACACCCACTATTTCAATTACTAACAAAAGACTCAGAATTTGTGTGGTTAGATGACTGTGAAATAGCCTTCATAATAATTAAAGAATTATTCTTCAGTGCCCCGATTCTTAGAGGACCAGACTGGGCATTACCTTTCCATATTCATATGGATGCTTCCCAAACAAAAATTGGTGCAGTACTGGGAAACAAGAGGATAAAGTACCTTACGCAGTCTACTATGTTAGTAAGAATTTGGCCCCTGCTGAATTAAACTACACGGTGAATGAGAAAGAGTTCCTTGCTGTCATTTATGCCATCAACAAGTTCCGGCATTATATTACCAGGTATTCTACTTTTGTGCACACTGATCATGTAGCCATCAGGTATTTAATGAACAAACTTGTTACCCCTGGTCGTGTTACAAGATGGTTGTTTCTACTACAGGAATTTGATATTACTATAGTAGATAAACCAGGGAAAGACAATGTGGTTGTAGATTTATTATCTAGGATAGAACATGATGGTAAGAATACACCAGTTGAAGATAATTTCCTAGATGAACATCTTTTTTCAGTTTTTTCTAACACTCCTTGGTATGCAGATATTGCTAATTATCTTGCTACAGGCGAGGTGCCTCGTCACTTGTCCTATAAGGAGAAAAGTAATATCATTCACCAAAGTACCTAATATTCATGGATGGTAGGATATCTCTTCCATACAGGGATTGACCAGCAGATTCAGCGTTGTGTGGTAAAGGATGATATTTATGAGATCTTAAAGGCTGCACATGATGGACCTTGTGGAGGACATTTTGCAAACAAAATGACAGGTCATAAAGTGTTGCAGATGGGATATTATTGGCCCTCCATCTTTCGTGACGCTCGGGATTATATTCGAAGGTGTGATAGATGTTAGCGGATGGGACAACCTAGGAGAGCATATGAAATTCCTCTTCAACCCCAGATAGTCCTTGAAACATTTGAGAAATGGGCCATCGATTTCGTTGGACCCTTTAACCCACCTTCTCATCAAAAAGCCTACATACTAGTTTGTACTGATTATGTAACTAAATGGGTGGAAGCTAGAGCAGTCATGAGAGCAACAGAGCAAGTAGTGGTAGACTTCCTTTTTGAAGAAATATTTTCTCGGTACATGACTCCAAGAGAAATCGTATCAGACGGAGGATCAAAGTTCACATCCCATATGATAGAGAAAGTGATGCAGAAATACGGGGTCAAACATAGAGTAACAACCCCCTATCATCCACAGGCGAATGGGAAAGTAGAGAGTAAAAACAAGGTATTGGAAAACATCTTGACAAAGACAGTAGCAAGTCATTGTTGAGATTGGGCACAAAAACTTCCAGAAGCTTTATGGGCCTATAGAACAACATGCGGAACACAACGGGGTTTTATCCATTTGAATTAGTTTATGGGAAATCCCCCTTGTTTCCGGTAGAATTTGAAATTAGCACACTTAGAAAAGCTCTGGAAGTAGGCTTAGATATATTATAAGCATAGAAACATCGACTGGAACAGTTGAATGAGTTAGATGAGATTCGATCAGTAGCTGTCTAGAGAACTACTGCTGTTCAACAGCAGAGAACGAAGTGGCATGATAAATTCATCAAAACTAAGGTGTTTCATGAAGGATATTGGGCATTACTGTATGACTCCTATTTAAGGATTTCAAAGGCAAGCTTCACACTCGCTGGATGGGACCATATCAAGTGGATGCAGTTTTCGACAATGGAACAGTTAGATTAATTACAATTGATGAGAATCAGACCACATTTGTGGTGTGGACACCGTCTAAAATTATACCATCGTCTAGCCTCTAAAGATGCCTTTGTCAAAACCATTTCAGATTTAGCTGATCTAATGTTTATTGCAATAGAGGACACTCTCACTCTTCATTTAAAGGAAAAAAAAAAAAAATTGTGTAAAAAATAAAAATAAAAAAAATAAAATAAAAAATGATGATAATATGTGGTTATTACTTACTTGTTTGTATTTTGTAGGAATAATAAAGAAATATGGACAGGAGGGAAGTAAAATTTGGTGTGTTACTCCATCAATGCTGCTATAGAGATATTTCTTTTCACTGGTGTTGTTACTCCATAGCTGCTAATACTCTGAAGTTGTTGTTACTCAGTAACTGTTGTTACTCCGCAACTGCTGTTACTTCGTAGTCGCTGTTACTCTGAAGTTGCTGCTACACCGCCGATGTTGTTAATCCGAAGTTGCTATTACACCGTCGATGTTGTTACTCCGAAGTTGCTGCTACATCGCCAATGCTGTTACTCCGAAGTTGCTGCTACATTGCCAATGCTGTTACTCTGAAGTTGCTGCTACACCGCCAATGCTGTTACTCTGAAGTTGCTGTTACTCTGCAACTTTTGTTACTCCGCAACTGCTGTTACTCTGCAACTGCTATTAATTTGCAATCGTTGTTACTCCGCAACTGTCATTACTCCGTAGCTGCTGTTGCTCACTTTTGTCGTTACTCACTTTCCATGTTATTCACTAACGTCGTTATCTGCTATGTTGATACTACGATAGATATTTCTGCTGCTACTCCACTTTAAGGTAAGTCCGCAAGTACGTCTCTATTGATTTTATGGATTTAATTAAATATTCCAAAAGGACGGTCAAACGTGCCGAGGACGGCTGTCATTTAGTTGGGGGGAGGGAACCATCAGAATGAATGACAACGTACTTTGTAAAGGTATTTATCACACACGATTCCCACCTAACCAAATTTAATGATGTCAAGTACTTCGTAATCATACCATATGAGTTGGAATGCGTACTTGTACGTATAAAATTCATATCAGTCACCTCCCAACATGCTGCATTAAATCCCAAGAATATCTAACAGTACTACCATAATCTGTCATTACTCCCAAGCATACCAGTACTGTTTATCCATTATATCCGAAAGTGGCCATGACGTTATTTCAGTTGCTAATAGTTTGGAGCACTGTCACTCCCCCCTGCCAGCTAACTGTAGCCGTCATGCTGAATCCGCATTTGCAGCAATGGGTGGTCGATTTGTGCGACATGAACCTGATGATTCAACGAGAATTTAGAGTAATTGGGAGGTATGGCAAGTATTTGAAAATGCAGGATGGGATGTTTATTTTGACAGGCTGAACGGATGGGATGACGAAATCACGATGGAATTCGCATTGAATTTGGAAGAAGGAGTTTCTCGGGTTCATGGAGTCGAAATTCCAGTGACAGAAGAAACCATCGCAGAAGTTAGTGGATTTTTACAAGGTGAAGAACGCTGGTTTTCAAGGAGAACACCCCTCTTGGAACTCCTCGAAGCCTTTCTGCAAGCTGGAGAAAGCATTGCGTAGAAAGGTTGGGGATATGACAGAACTTCATTACCTCGCCCATGGGGAGGAGTTGCAGAAGTTGTTATAAAGTATATGACATGTGAATGAATATATTCTACTATCTTCAAATATCACCTCTGCATATTGGCTCATCTGTGATTTACACAAGCAAAGTCTTTTTCAATGAATGCACCCTATTTTCTATTAAGGAGCCTTCATTTGATGGCTAGTAATGAATGCCATTGAGAAGATCCCAATTTCATGGGAAGTGTTTCAGAATTCCACAGAGGAGGAAATATAAGCCGCTGTGGTTGCTAGGGTAGAAGAACCTGAAGCCATGTAGGAGGATGAAGAGGAGGATGAAGCCATGAAGGAAGATGCAGAGGATGATGATTACATTGATCAAGAGGAGCCAGAAGAGATGGGAATGGAGACTGAAGAATGTGAAGAAGAGATGGTCCCCCAAGAGCAAGCTGAACTCGTGGAATCGATGGAAGCTGCAGAGATACCCACTGGCACTATGGTTGAGGCTGTCCCACAAGAACCAACCCCGTCTGCAAAATCAACTGAGAAAATAGATAGTGCGATGGGCATGGAGGTAAACCCACAAAAAATGAAAGAGGGCGAATTGGTCGACATTGTGACTGAGGCCACTTTACAGGGATCTCCTGTCAACATGGAACCAATGGAGGAGGGTAATCAGATTGAAGAAGAAGTCATGACCACTTTGACTAGAGAAACCATAGAGGAAATTATGGGAGAAATACGGTGTGAGGCTGACGCTGCCCCACAAGAACCAGCGTCGACCTCGGGGCAGAATGCAGAGGATTTATTCCAGTTCCCCATGTTTCTTCCTAGGGAAGCAAGGGTAACTCGTTCCCCGCAACAAAGAGAGGAAGAAGATTTTTCCATTCCTATGGCTTCGAATTTAAAACGAAGGCCACGACCGGAAGAGGCCCCAATAGGCATATTAGCAGGGGACCACCTTACCGGGTCACCACTGGTCGCGGAGAATGTACATGATGAGAGGATGGCCATTGGTGAAGAGGAGGGACCAAGTGAAGCGGTCCCGATGAATGAACCAATGGAGCACTTAGGCATGAAAAGAGTGAAGCAAGAAATAACACAAGAAGAACAGGCAGAAGAGGTTGGACCGACCGTTGGCCTGACAGAGGCAGTCCCGAGGGATTTACCTCCCGCTGCCGAGGCAGAAGAAACACAGGTCAAGCAAGAAGAGGCAGAGCTGCATGGACAACGAAGACTTCCCATCAAACAGAGATACCAACAACAGTTTAAGGAAGTAATGTGGCTCAAGATGGAGGTAAGGGATTTGAGAAGGAAAGTGCACAGGATGTAGAAACGAATAAACAAGTACAAGTGGTGAACCAGGAAATCTAAAGTCGTCAAGTTTGAAGAAAGAACTGAAACAGACCCGATTGAACAATTTTTCAAAGCGAGAGAGTATGCCTTAATAGCCGAATTACAGACGTGGAAGTCTACTGCGGCCTAGTATAAGAATGAGATCAAAATAACTAAGGAGAGACCCTCCACAACCGTCTTTGGATATGTGGGGCACATAGATGTTATGAGATTAAGGCATGTGAAGTAGCAACTCAAGATGGAGCAGCTGGAAAAACAAGTGGCCAAAATGAAATATGATAAGGAACAGATGTTCAATCTGGTGGAAGAGGTGATGGCATGTCGTCCTCCTGCTTCTTTTTATTCTTTATTTTTTCATGAACGTTTTCTTTTATTATGCATGGAGAGCATAAAAAACAAGGTCAGTTATGAAATAGAAGATGTTGTACAATTCCTCTGAATCATGAGGAAACATGATGTGCCAACTCAACATATGATGTGTGAGTTTTACCTGCTTGGGTATTTTTTACGTCTAGACAGAGATTTTAACCTAGTCCCGTATGTAGGGGACATCCATTTGAGGGCCCTCACATCTTATGATTTCAATCAAATCAATTGGTATAAGGCTTATAACACTTTTGAGTCTAATCAAGTTACAAAGCCATTTATAGTAAGAGGAGAACATGAGAGGTCAGATACAATGTACAATAAACACCATGCCTTTTTGAAATTTGAGCAGAACAGAGATAGAATGTTGAGGACACAAAGGTGGTGCCTTGACCTTTGTATTAATCAATTAACTGTTTTTCAAAAATAGGCCCTTGATTGTTGTCAGAGAAGGTGGATGATGTCACCAACAACTGTCTGGAACAAAGAGCCTTTTGGGGCACCCAACATTGCACGAGTACTCACCAGAGTACCTAGATATGTGGCATGTGTTCAAACATGTGGGATACAGTGGATGGGGCTTCAGTTTCAGTATCCTATTATTTGGTTGCCTGTAGAAGTTTACACCCCAGCGTACAATGTTCCAGCATATTAGTGGAAGGAAGTTATCCTTTCATATGAATTTAAAGTTCTGGGGACAAATATGGCTTTAGAGTATGATCTTGCCGGGCTTCATGAAGCTCACAGTTTGCAGAACCCAGACCTATGGAGGCGGCGAGCTGCATGAGGACATGCAAAAGGCTAGTTGGGGGGAGATGTTGGGCACCAAATTTGGCTACCTTTCTGACCATTTTCATCATCCTTTTTTATCCTTTTGTGTTTAATTACCTACATTTGCTATGCTAAAATTATGAGGTAATTACCCCTAACTTGTCCAATTGGAATATTTTAATTAATGAAGTAAAGTCACAGAGTCTTACCTATTTGCGGCACTAAGATATGTGCTTGACTGCAGTTTGGAGAACAGGAACCCTCGCTCCAGTGGTTTGCAACAGATTTGGTAACGGTCAGCTATAGGGAGATCACACTGCTATAGTCACGATTCCCTGGGCCTATTCTTTGCCCCTTGTTCTATCCTGGACATCTGATGTTTGTGCTGTTCCAACTGATGTATATTTCTGAATGCGTGATTACCACGTTCCAGGGAGATCTGGTATTCTCTCGCGCTATGTATAAAATGGATATTGTTCCTGAAAATGGGGGTTCCCGAAAGGATATTGTAATCACATCTTACGGATTAATAAAGTACTTCTGGTTTTTCTATTCTAAGCGTCTTTGTGACTAACGCAGCCCTGATCAGAGAGCTAGTCCCGCTCTTCTGATCAGGTGCTGCATCTGTAAGTGTGTGAATTGTTTCTTTGTTATGGTTGCTGTTATTATTCTTTACTATTAAGATTGTTTTTGAAGTTCAGTATTTGATTTCATATCACAACAATGTTTTGAATCTTAATTATAAACCCTTGGTTGAGATAGATTATGTGTTTGTTCCTGCATATACCTTGTGCGTTGCCTTGTTATAGCATCATTTTTCACCCTCATGTGATTCATGATTGTCTCTTTGACCTTGGGCACCCATTCCCACAGACTTGAATAAAAGTTCATAAAAAACAGTGTTTAAAATCCCATACGCGGATATGCCCAGACTTTTCCGCGTGTATATGCGAGTCCAGAGATACTTTTCCGTGTATGCCATTAAAATCATTAAAAAATATATAAAAATCCATATTTTCGAGGCTGGGTTGATGGTTATTCCCGTAATTCAACCACCCCTGCCCGTGGCCAACTATTTCTAACAGATTGAAACTACTTTGAGGGAGTATAAAAGCCCCTCATATGCATGGCCTAAGGGAGAGAGAAAATTATAGACATTATACTCTGTTGGAGCCCAATTCAAGTCTGATTTCCCATGCCTCCTGCACTTCCCAGATTTTTACAGGAAACCCTTGTTTCCTGGAGATGTTCATAAGCTTATATGTCATCTCGTGTGCACAAGTCGTGAAGGAATCCTAGTGAGGCAAGGGTGGGATGGATCCGGACGATGGTCTGTTCGAAGATCGTGGAAGGGTTCAGGTGATCACTACACCTTTCTATTATTGTACATGTTGTTCGTAATGAAGAAGAACCATCTTGTTCCTGAATTCACGTGTTAATATCTACTTGTATATGTGAAAAGATTGTTAATTAAGCATTTATTATTGTTTATATGATGTTTCACACGGATTACAGTAACATTTAGGAAATATATATGCTATACAACTAGATTTCCGTGCATGTCTCTTCTTGATTTCCAGGTTGAAGAGGAAGAAGGGTTGCTGGGGGTTTGGACCTCGCGGGATCTACATCAAACTTAGGATCTACGGGTGAGTTCTACAATATATAATATCGAGCTTTTAGCATACAAGTTTGGTTGTGTGAGTCCTTCTTCAATAGCATGCCCTGATCTGTGGAGGTTTTTGACCCAACGACCTCTAGGGAGTTATTTCCCGAAACAGAACTGGTGACTCTGCTGGGGATCGCATTCTTGTGATTCCCCTATTGGGTGGTTTCAACTGTTTTAAAGGTTTCCGACAGTTTTAATCATTATTTCTAGTCCAGTTAGTTTTTTCTCAGTCAGACTAAAGACCTGGTTCTTTAGCCAGGCTTGATCCTTTTTATTTTTCATTATTTACTTTTCCATACGTTATTTTTCCTCTACACAGACGCGTATACACGCAGGTTTTTTCAAATGAAGTCACGTATACATGTTTTTCCTTTGCCACAGTCGAGTATGCATGCTTGTTTCAAAACTGCTAAGTAGAGTATGCCTGGGCAAATTTTGAAATTTTTGATTTTTTGACTTTTTGTTCTTGTCTACCTGTGGAGACCTGTTCCTGCAGTGTCCTTTTAGTCTCTGGATTGTGTTGAAAGTGGTTATTGGTCTTTTTATCTCTTGTTCAGTTGAAGACTGGCTCATTTGGAAAATCTTGTTTTGTGCTTGCATTTCTGGTCCGAGTACCAAGATCTCTTTTTGGGGATTCTTGGCTATTCTGCTTAATCAGGATAGAGAGCTTCTGCTCGTATGCTCTTTCCTAAATTTATGTCTTGCCTTGCACTTTAATTTTTGCCTGCTGTTTGGTTGGTTTTCTTGAGTTCATCGGACTAGGTCTTGTTGCAATTTTTGAAGAGTCATTGTTGGTTCTTTGAAGTTTTGCTTGTTGCAAGCTTGTGCTATTCTTCTGAGCTAAGTTACTGAGTTTCTTGTCTTCTTTTGCTCGTATAAATCTTGCTACTAAGTGGCACTATAAGATTTAGAGCATTTTTGTTGAAGTTTTGCTTGAAATTCAGGGATTGTTTGGCTTGGGAATTGGACAGTTCTTCTTGGTCTCTTTGAAATCTTCTTTTTATAAAATTCAAAAGCTCAAAAACATTTTTTTTTCCATTGCCTTTGTTTTGCATTTTTGTTTTCGTTTCTTTCCATATTTTGAAGCCTTTTTGAGATTTCTTACCTTCGGTTTCTGACTTGATTTGGGAAGGGAATTTTCATTGGTTTCTTTCTCTGATTTCGAGCATATTTTGGTGTCTTTACACTGAGAGTTTCTGATTTGGGAACTAGCTTTGTGGACAATTGGAAAAGTGATAGAACTGGGGGATTCTTGGAAATTTCTCTTTGCTTTGTTAGATTTTGCATCTTAGAATTGGCATGCTCTTAGTAATTTGCATTAGGTGCACTTGAAAATTTGTAGTCTTTTTCATAAATTTTGCGAGTGTGAGGTTTGATATCTGAAAAGAAAAAATAGTCTCGTAGAACCCGTGTAGAAATTTCTTTTCATCGAAAGGAAATTACTGCATCTCCATGTAGTTTGGTTTTCATTAATTTCTTTTCTGCGTCATAAAACATCACGAGTTTCATTTCCATATTCCCTTGACTTAATATAACAGCGAATTAAAATAAGCGCATTAATTTAAAAACAACTAGCAAGTTTTTTATTAAGTGTGATACATCAACTAGCTAGGTTGTAGGGCCTTGGATTAGGTGAGTGGAGAGTTAACTCTCCAAGGCCGCTCAAACTAAAACATAGAAGTTTATTAAATGAGCGAAATCCAACACCATTAGGTGGACCGGGAAATCTCTCCTCCAGAGAGTCAAGCGCGAGGGGAAGTGAAGGTTGAGAAGAGAGATACCCCCTCTCCAATTTACTGGATCTTGCCTTAAGACCGTTCCACCTGGCTACTGACACGGATTGGTGCCCTTAGTTTCCGTTCCTAGGTACCACACAGGTGACTGCGGGGGGGAATACCCGTGGTACCTGAGGCAGATGTCGTATCACTTCCAGCAGTACTTTTGGAGGGTGCCCCGGCGAAGCTTGGGTACTTGCACCGGCAAAGGCTGTTGTTAGGAGGTCGGCTTTACTGTCGATGTTACCTTCGCTAGTAGGCCTGGGTCATAATTATCCCAGAATACTTTCGGGAGGTCCTATTTCTCGTTTTCTCGTATTTTGGTGTCCAGTCCTAATCACCCAGAGCGGAAATACCTGAAGGCTGCTTGCTTGGTTGCATCTTAGGGATTTTTGTAGTGAGTGCTCTTTGCTCCTAGCTTGCTTAGCTTTATAATTTTTTGTGTCTAATTAATCTATTAAAGTGGCTGATCAAGTGCCTCGTCGATCGAGGAGAGTTTGGGGATTATCTCCTGAAAGTGTTGAGCCTTCTTCAAGAAGGCGGAGGAGTAATATAGTAGGTGAATATCACCCAGTGGTATCTGACGCAGCGGAGAGAGATCCTCTGCTAGGGCTTGAAGGCGTTGTAGTTGGTTCTGTTGTTGGTTCCGAGAGGAGCACTCCGCTCACCTCGATAATCTTATTTCCAAGAGAAACAGAAGAAGAAGTAGAAGTAGAGGAAGTACCTCAGTCTCCTGAGTCACTTCCATCTCCTCTTCCTTTTGATTCTCCGTTTGTTGTTGAGTACATCAGAACTGAGTTAGAAAGACCAGAAAGTCCTTATCCATCTTATTCATACCTTTCAATGGCCACGACTGGGAATGCGGCTGCGGTTGTGAGTGCTGCAAGCATTCAGACTCCTGCTTCAGTAGAAGGAGGAGGCATAATTTCTATATCTTCGATTGCTTCTAGTACTGCTGTGTTTGGCTCTGGTTTTACCCAAGCATAATCTTCTCAATCTGGTCCCTTTTGTTTCGGAATACCTATTAGTGGGATTCCTTCGTTTTCCTTTTCTGCTGTTGCAACTGCGTTTGCAGCCATGTCTTCCATGGCTAGTGGGTCAGCTTCTTTTCAAGGGTTCCCCTTCGGAAGTGGGCATATTCCTAGTTCGAATCCTTCCTTAGGGTATTTTCCTTTTACTTCTCAGACTCAGAGTTTTAACCCTTGGTCTGGAGGTCAAAGTTAGACTACCTTTACAGGTTGGAACCCTGTATTTACAGCAGTGGGGACAGGGAATCAGTTTCTCGCTGGTCAAGAAGGGAATGTTTCTTTCCCTTCGTCGAGTGCTTATCAGGCTTTTTCCCCTCTTTCTAATTCTTGGAACCCCTATCAGGGGTTTTCCTCTTTATTCACTACTTCAGGGGGGGGAACTAGTCCGGTCTATGGTAACTCTACATTGGGAGGGGGTCCTTCTCCAAATGCTGGGTCCTATGGCCCAACATTTTCTATGAGTTCTTTCTGGAAACCTGGTGCCTCATCAAATCCAGGTTATTCTTTTTAGAATGTTGGGAATTCATCCCACCAAGGATGGAATCCTCAGGCTCCTCCTCGTTTACCTTTTCTGGCAATGTTTAACTTGCCAGATTTGTCGAAATTGATGAATGATCCGATCCGATATAGTCTGGAGTGGCCTCCGGTTCCTACCAAACTAACTTCAGACATTTCAAAGTTTGAAGGCAAGAATGGAGAGGACCCGACTAATCATATCACCACTTTCCATTTATGGTGTTCATCTAACTCCCTGATCGAGGATTCGATTAGGTTGAGGTTGTTTCAATGCACCTTGATTGGAAACGCTGCCAAGTGGTACATTGAGTTAACTGGGGGCAGTTTTGCTACTTTTGGAGATCTGGCTACTATATTTCTAAATCATTTCTAGTTGCCTGTCTGTTATGATGCTGGGACTGAACTCCTAGCTAATTTTAAGCAGGACGACGCAACCCACATTTCTGATCATATTCAGGAATGGCAGAGAAGGAAGTGGCTCATCAAAGCTTATATTCCGGGAGAATTTCTTTTGGAATGGTTTTTGAAATATCTGCAGGTAGATATTTCTAAGGATGTATCCCTCTCAGGGGTATTTTCCGAGGAGCAGGCTATTTTTAGGGCCCAACAGCTTGGATTGATATATTCTCAGTCTGGTGTCCTTCATAAATATTTTCCTAATGCTCCTCGCTCCAAATTAGACATATCCAAGACTAAACCCGGTCCTCATGGTGACAGATTTATTGGGTCCATCAATAGTCGTGCAGCTAACCTGCTTAGTCAATTGCAGTAGTTGTCTATACAATCTTCTTCTTCTGGTCAGGCTGTGCCTGCTGAGTCATCATCTTCTCAATATTTGTCGGTAAATGAAGTTCAGACTTCTAACCCTAAAGAAAATCAACAATCCGAAGGGAAGAAGAAGGGACGGAACAATAATAAGAAAAAGGGCAAGAATGGGAAGGGTAATGCAAATAAATCCAACGAGCATGTTGGTGAGGGTCCAAAGGATAAAAATAAAGTGAATTTTCCATGGAATTTATGTGTTGGAGACCATCTTACTCACCTTTGCCCTAAAATTCAAGATACGCAGCGCTTGTTAGCTTAGCAGGGTTCTTCTAGTTCCCTGGCTATGTTGATAAACCCTTTTCCCCAAGGGAAACAACTAGTTGTTGGCGCAAATCAAAATACTGGGGCTTCCTTTGGGGGCACCCAAGAAGGGGAAAATCTTTCAAACATATACATGATGAGTGTTCATGCGGATATCGCTACGAGATCCCATGATTATGGCGAAGATGAGTCTTCGAAAGCCAAGGGTGCTCCCGATGGTACTGAGCCGCTTCATATTATGAGGCCTAATGTTGAGCCTATACCTCGGATGCCAAAAGCATCTACCAAGCGTACGACGATTAATCCAAATGCCAGGGCTGCCCAGAACTACTCTATTGTGGAAGATCTGGCGCAGAGTCGTTGTGCCATGTCGGCTCTTGAGGTGCTCCAGTCTTGTCCAGCTCAGCGCAGTGCTCTTCTCACTGCTATTTGGGCTGTAGATCCAAAGAAATCTCTTGTGATTACATTCGATATGTATAATTTTAAAAAGAGACTCCCCCATCATATGGCTTTTCATATCAAATCGTCATTTTGGAAATTAAATATCTTTCGAACAGTCGTTGATGAGGGAGCTTCCACATGTGTGATGTCTCTCGCATGCTGGAAGGGAATTGGATCTCCCGCAGTTGTTCCATCTGCTACTCTTCTAATTGCGTTTGATAGTCATTCTCACAGACCGCATGGTATTGTCCCAGCTTTTCCCATCTGTGTTGGGGGAAAAACTGTAAATATAGAGGTTGAGATAGTTGATGCAAACTTGGAATACAACCTTCTGTTGGGGCGAAACTGTATTTATGAGATGGATGCCATTGCATCCTCATTATTTCGGGTTATTTTTTTCCTCACGAAGGGAGAATTGCTACAGTGGATCAACTGGACTGTTCTCCTGTAGACCTGAATGCATCTACTGACTCAAATATTCCAAAGGTGGATAATGCCAAGCTACCTGTTGAGAATTTAGGGGTTGGAATGTATTCTTCTGTGATGGGTACTTTTGATATTCTACCTCCTACCGTTCATATAAATGCAATTTCATCATCCAGAGCTCCTATTCGAAGAGAGTTCTTCAGAACTCATTATTTTTCGGATCCTTGGACCTTGCCTTCCCCTACCTCCACATTAGCGGAAGGTCAAGTGGGTGGAATCGCATTTCCGATGTCTGCAGCTGAGATTGCTTATCAATCTATTGTAGACTCTGCAGAGTCCATTCCATCTCCTCTTTCTCCGGAGGAGTTGGATGGCGATGTGGCTCCAGCTTGGACACTTAGTTTTTCTTCTGCCCAGGATTGCCTTGATACCACTCTTCCATCTGAAGAGGCCATCCTGGAAGCTATGACTAGTATAGATAGACCGTGGGATGATTTGCATCATCGGTCTTACTTTTACCTGATTTGAGCAAATTTGAATCAAGTTTTCCAAGTCATTTGTCTCCTGGTCCTGTTCACCCTGTCCTGAACCCTTTAGCACCAACACAGGTATATGCTGAAGGGAACATGGCTGTGATTTCTCCAACTATCCCGGTGAACATTTCCAAAGATCCCAATGTTATAGAGAATGTATTCATCGGAGCTGAATGTTCCCCTGAAGAGATTCAGATTTACACTGATCTCTTTAAAGAGTTTAGGGATGTGTTCACTTGGTCTTATGAGGAAATACCTAGTATAGATCCATCTATTGTCCAACATGAGATCAAGACTTACGAAAATTATAAGCCTGTGAGGCAAAAACTTCGTCCGGTCAATCCTAGGAAGGCTGCAACTATCAAAGTCGAGGTGGATAAGCTGCTCAAGGCGAGATTTATTTTCCCTGTTCCTTTGACAGAGTGGGTTTCGAATCCTATTCCCGTGGATAAAAAACAAGGAACAATTCGAGTTTGCATTGATTTCAGAGACCTTAATAAAGCATGTCCAAAAGATAATTACCCCACACCATTTATAGATCAGATTATCGATGTGTGCGGTAATGAGATTTTCTCCTTCATGGACGGTTTCTCCGGATACAATCATGTTACTATCTGTCCTGAAGATCAGCATAAGATTGCCTTTATTTGTCCTTGGGGTACTTTTTCTTACAAGAATATGCCTTTTGGTCTTAAAAATGCTGGGGCTACTTTTCAGCGGGCCATGTCATATGCCTTCCACGACTTCAAACATATTATCGAGGCGTATTTGGATGATTTAGCTGCTCGTTCTCGAAAGAGAATTGATCATCCTTCTCACCTCCGTCAAGTATTTGAACGATGTCATTTATACAAGATTAGGTTGAATCCGAACAAGTGTGTTTTCGTGGTTACAGTGGTTACATTCGGTCGGTTATTGGGATTCATTGTGTCTTCGGAAGGGATTAGGGTAGATCCCTTCAAGGTTGAGGCAATACTTCGGTTGCCTCCCCCGTCGTCTATTCGTCAACTTCAAAGTCTACAACTAAAAGCTAATTTTCTTCGGAGATTTATCGGAAATTATGCTGAAGTTACCAAAGGATTTATGAGATTGTTGAAGAAGGGAGTTCAATTCTTTTGGGATGACTTCGCTTAGCGCTCATTCGATGCTTTGAAAAAAGCATTAACCTCTGCTCCTATATTGAGTCCACCTAATTATAGTAGGGATTTCCTTTTGTATCTTGCAGCAGCAGAATATACCATTGGTATGGTTCTGGTTCAGGAGGATGATGCTCTAGTAGAGCATGTTATATACTATCTTAGTTGAGGCTTGGTAGAACCTGAACTTTGGTATACTCCAATAGAGAAGATCGCTTTAGCAGTTGTTCATGCTGTACAGCGACTCAGACATTATATTCTTCTACGAAAAACTTATGTTTTGGCAGCAGCCAATCCATTTCAGTTTGTTCTCAGTAGGCGAGTGATTGGGGGAAAATACAATAGATGGATTGTGATTTTGCAGGAATTTGATCTTGAGTTTAAGTCTGCCAAGTCCAAGAAATCTTTAGTTTTCGCAGAATTAATCTCTGAGTTGCCCTATGGAGAAGAGATAGTCTATGATGAATCCTTCTTGGATGAACATTTGTTTCTCATCTCTCCACAGGATCCTTGGTATGGAGATATCATTGTGTATCTTTAGACTGCGAAGTTTCCCTCTACTTTTTCGAAAGATGAGCGCTGTAAGTTGCGTCACTTGGCTAAAAATTATTTAATTATTGGTGATGCTTTATACCATCGAGGGGTTGATTCAATCTTGAGACGTTGCTTAACTTTCGAAGAAGCTGAGGTTGTGTTGAATGATTGCCACAGTGGAGCTTGTGGTGGTCATTTATCTGGGCCTGCTACAGCCCAAAAAATCTTGCATGCTGGATACTTTTGGCCTTAAATTTTCAAAGATTGTATGGAGTCAGTCAAAAAGTGTCATCTGTGTCAAGTCTATACTCGAAAAATGCGCGCTCATCCAGCTCCACTTTTTCCAATCATTACTGTCAGTCCCTTTACAAAGTTGGGTATTGATTATACTACTTGTAACCTACCCTTGGCTAAAGGTCACAAGTACATTCTGTAGCAGTAGACTACTCTACAAAGTGGGTCGAGGCTATGCCTAATTTTGGGAATGATGGTGAGACAACAACTCTTTTTCTTTTCAACCAGTTTATTGCTTGTTTTGGTATTCCTAGAGAGATTGTCACTGATCATGGCAGTCATTTTTAGAATAGCATGATGGCTGAGTTGGCTCTAAAATTAGGTTTCCGGTAGGAGAATTCATCTCCGTATTATCCTCAGGCCAGTGGGAAAGTGGAAGCCGTGAACAAATCCTTGAAGACTATTCTTCAAAGGACAACTAATAAAGCTCGATCCAACTGGCATATCATGCTGTATCCTACACTTTGGGCATATAGGACGCTAGTGAAAACTGCAACTAGCTTTACTCCATTTCAACTAGTTTACAGGATGGAATCCATATTTCCCATTGAATGTGAGATTCCTTCTCTTAAGTTAGCTGTTGAGCTTCTTCCTGACACTTCTAGTCTTGAAGAACGTCTCCTTCATTTGGAACATCTTGACGAGCAGCGTCGCGATGCCGCCACAATGAATGAGGCGCATAAGAAATGATTCAAAGTTCAGTACGATAAGGCGGTCAAACCTAGGGTTTTCTTGGAAGGCGACCTCGTTTTGGTCTATGCCCAAGAGAAGGATGCCTTGGGTGCAGGAAAGTTTAAGTCTATGTGGTATCGCCCCTTCATCATTAAAAAATTCCTTAAAAAAGGAGCATATGCCTTGGTTGATTTTGAAGGAAATGAGTTGGCGGAGCCCATAAATGGGCTCTATTTGAAAAGGTATTATGCCTAGGCTTCGGCCTGGCATTTTTCTTTTGTATATAGTAGTTTTTATTTTATACATGTCTAGTTTTTAGGTCTTTGATGTGATGGTGATGTTTTTTATCTACTTTGGCAGGTTGTGTCGAATGTCATGAGTCATTATGGTTTCGCCGATGGTGCTAGTAGACACACCCAGAACTTAGCTTCCGCGGCTTGGGTGCTTCATCATCCATCCGGTCAGTTGTTAGTATCAAGAGGAGTCTGCATTGGTCCTGCTTCTAATAATATAGCAGAGTACACTGCAGTTATTTATCTACTCTCGGAGGCAATATCTTTGGGTGTTGATTCGTTGGTAGTTTTCTTGGACTCCCAGCTGGTGGTGTCACAGTTGAACAATAATTATCGGGTTCGAGATCCTTTTTTACTCTGGTTGTTTTTTAGGGTACGTTTGTTACAAAGAACATTTCAATTTTTAACATTCATTCATATTCCTCGAGCAGACAATTGGATGGCAGACTCATTAGCTAATCAAGCAATTGATTGACATATTAATCATTCCATACAGTAAAATTTAATCATCAAAAACATCATGCATTTTTATAAATTTGTCACATCACATCATAAATCGCTGTATATATATCATCAGAGTGTTCAAAAACTATACAAAATTTGGATCCATAAGTCATACAAAATTAGGGCTTATGCCCGATCATGTTCAATATAAAAAATATATAGTCATCCGGTAATCATATCTATCTACTCCTGTGGTCCCTGCCCAAAATTCGTGTTCCTATAGAACACGATCGTAGTGGCAGCATGGCGGAATAACCGTACCTAGTCACGTGGTACTCCCACTACCTGTCTGTGGATGGCCTCAGGTAGATCTTCCACTGCAGCCATAGGCACTTGGCGAGTTAAAACCTCCAAGTTCCTCTGTACAGCATGGAGGGTCCTGCCGGGGTCTTCAGTATTCGCCTTGCCTCTGCGACGCTTATGCCGTGGGTAGCCCTCAGGATGGACTCGTCCAATATTTGTATCATGGTCATCATAATATTGTAAGTCATTTTAAATCCAATCAAAAACATGTTTTGTTTTCACATTTTTTCATATATATTGAAAAAATCATAAAAATCACATAGTTTAAAAATTGCAATCTTATCGATTGTGCCCCATGCCGCACCAGGTGAAAGGACGAGGTCTGGATCACCGCGGAAATCCATCCCGACATAGGGGTAGTCCTCCACGGCGATGACTTGTTCTCCCCACCATTGGAAGAACTCGTCATCCCAAGTGGTTCAGGGAACTTCACTTCCCCCTAGTCTCTTCATCAGATCTTCCCATCGGGCAATTCTTGGGTCTCTTGGGCTATTGATGGAAGAGATCACTTTGGGTTGAACCCCAGGAATCTTCTCAAAGAAGAATGTCATCAAAATGGTTCCATACCCGAAATGTTTTGTTTTTTCTTTCCGGATGGAGGTCAGTTGTTGCTTCATATTCATTAATAGAGTTGTGCACCAATCATATAGGTGAGCTAGGCATTCCACAACTATGCTCATCTGGGTCCTGGATGCCTGATGCAAGGAAGCAGATCCTGCTACCCTACCGATGGTAAACAGGAGAATCTTCATGTGTAGATATCTCAAATCTTTTATAGCAATCTGAGTCCCTACTTTTTTGGACCCCTCTACACAGTAGACGTGGACATAGTAATCCACAGTAAGCCCTCCCAAAGGCTTGCTATGCAAATCTACTGGGTCTCCCCTCTGTGAGAGTCCAGTAATGAAGTAGATGTCTTTTACCTCTATGTGTATGGGCATTTGATCTATCACGAAGCAATCTTCCTCCAGTTCCCAATAATTTACCAGCATTTCGAGCAACCGGACATTACTCTTCATATTTGGCATTTTGAAAAATTTGAGCAATCCGCAATTTCGGAGGATATTGAGTGATGGTTGATCTTGCATTAATTCATTATCAATTGCACTATGCTCACGTTCCCTCCAAGTGATGGTCATCCTGAAAAAAATCATTTATTTGTTCATTAGATGTGTTTCTTTACATCGCGGGTTGCGCATACGCGACTTACCCTGTAGACAGTTGCGTATATATGCGGCTTGGTCCATACGAACTTGCGTATGCGCAGAGCCCTAAATTAAAAAAAATGTTTTTAACGGTGAAATTTCCAAATTTTAACTCTATTAATGGACAAAATTGATAATAATGATGGATTAAGAGCTTACCTGACTGATTCGGCGAAGTTCAACCACTGATTGCTCCTGTTTTGACGAAAGAGGGTTTTTCTCCAGAGCTCTTTTTCTCAAATCAGCAAGTAACAATGAAGCAAATATGAGGTAACATGTGTATTTATGCCCAGAAATTGAAAATTTTTGCAAAAAATTGTTATGCCTATTTTTTCAATCTATCTTAAGTTGCATAACCCGGATGCTTGTAAGTGCCCAGATTGGTATATTTTCAGGTACATTTTGATGAAGTTGAGATTTTTCTGGTTTTTGATCCATGACTGCTGACCTGTCATGGCAGGTATATGATATTCACTGGCATATAGGTTAGGAAATCTACTTTCTGTTGCATTTTTCATACTAGCCTCCATTCTGATCACTTGCCATAGGGTCAATCCCATAAGGTCATGATTATTTCACCCATTTCACTTGCTGATTATTTAATCATGACTTGGTGGTAGAGCCTTCCTTTACATGGGCTTCCTAGTTAGTTCCTCGCTAGCACTTGCTGCCCATGTTGTGTTTTATGTAGGCTCTGGAGTCCTCTTTAGTCCCGCCATGACTTATGTGTTGAAGCTTCATTCTTCTTCTTCTTCACTATCATTTTTTCTGGCTATTACCCTAGAGGCTCCCTAGTGTCGTTGAGTTGTATTACTGCATTGAATATTGGCTACTTGTTTATCCTGGCCTTTAGTCGGCTTCATTTGGAATCGATGTTTAAGCCATCTTTTGACCTTGACTGGTTGTACAAGTTAACCATTGCATGCACTTAGCTATCACGACTTGACACCCTTTTTTCCCATGGATGGAACATTCCTTTGAGTATCGCTTACCAGTTTTTGCCACCTTGCATTGAGCATAGGATCGTTCCTATCCCAGGAACTAGTGCATCTGTTTCTTGATACTCGTTCTATCCATTGTACCATAACATTCTTTTATTCTTTTTTAGGCTTATTATATGAAAAAGACAAAAAAATCAAACATAACAAAAAGAGCGGGAACAGGATGTTACTTCATAATTTGATGGCAGTACAGTATCAGTTTTTCGCCCTTGAACAAAGCACATACAATTATATATTTCCTTCATTTGGGATGGTTTTATTTTTGACCTAGGTTCAGCTTTTTCCTTGTTTCACTGGTCAGCCCTCCCCCGGTTGGTTATCTCTTCCAATCATATGGAGAGTTTGTTTTTGCCTCTTGCATAACAGACTTATACAGTGTCATTTTTTACTGCCATGGTCATCACGAGTTGTGCTTTCGTTCAAGGGAAGTTTAACTAGAGTCACTCATTCTGCGGTGTCTCTTGACTCATTATTTAGTTGGCCTTCTCGGTCTTGTCAGTAGCTTGTTCTATCACATTAGATGTTTTGGTCTTCTGCTCGTGCTGGTTTGAGAAGGTCTCCACTGACTTCTTGCTAGCGGGTTTGTCTCTCATCGACTACGAAATATTGCTCTGAGAGTAAACCTAGAGCCGCACCTTGGCCCTATTTCCATCATTGATAGGTGACCTTGTGCTCAGCATTTGATCATCATTATGGGTCTTTGACTGAGTGGTTTTCCTTGTGTTCGACGTCAGCATACATTATCACACTTGGGATTCATGCAGTACCTTGATTTCCATTTGACCCTATCGGTGGATATCTCACCTTTGTGTCATCTTTCATTATTGGTTGGTTCAGAGGGTTTCTTCCATGTGCTTGCTTCATCTTGTGCATGTCGGAAACGTACTTCGGTTTGGTTCTATCACTCTGCTTCGTCTGATTCCTTCCAAATCTTGGCCTGTGGGTTACACTCGCGTTGGACTGATGTGGGATGCCTTAATGCCTTCATTCCAGCAGATCTTTTCCCATCAACTCTGACTCATTGCTCTGGGAATAAGGTCTAGAGTCGTTTTTCAGTACCTTAGGGTTTGCAGTCATCAGTGGCAGACTCTTCGCTATCGACAGTGGGGATTCATCATTGCCTCCTGATTGGTAGATTCTTCCAAGTGTTCGACTTCAACTCATTCATTCACACTTGTTAGATTGTACTAGGGCACCTTGACACTCATTTTCATTATTGGTGGGTTGTCTCGCGTTTGTTAACGGTATACATTATTGACCGGTAATCAAACGATTTCTCACATGGTTGACTTCAACTCATTTATTCCCATTGTGTAGAATTGTGCCATCGAGATTGGTGAAGACCTCAGGTTATATCAACATTTTTCGGTTCAATTTTGACAGTCCATTTAGTTTCTGCCAATGATTCCGTCCACCTGTATATGTTGCAGTGTCAGTACAACAACATCCTAAATGTTGGCTCCCGAGTTGTGTGATTGTACCATGTGTTCCACCCCTCATGATTTGGTACCTGGAGATTCAGTTACTTTTGTGATCAGACATCCTTTTTCAATATTATTGATCAGTTTGATATATGTGATACTTGGACATTGATTCCGACTTGTACTTCCGGGCCATGCTCAGATGATTCATTGTGTACTTTCAGTTCATCTATACTTGTATACATTCTGGATCTATTCTGTACTTTTTATATGGATATATTTTTTGACTGAGCATGGGTATGCCCGCCTCAAACATGAGCTGACTCTCTGTTTTCTTTCATTGGTTTTTGGTAGGCTGAAATCTGGTGAAGTCCTCTCTTGTCCTCGTGAAGTTCTTTCTATGCACATAATACATTTCGGCCATCATGTACCCCTTCTGACCTCATATATTAGGGGGCATCTGTTATAACATCATTTTTCACCCTCATGTGATTCATGATTGTATCTTTGGCCTTGGGCACCCATTCCCATAGACTTGAATAAAATTTCATAAAAAACAGTGTTTAAAATCCCATATGCGGATATGCCTAGAATTTTCCGCGTGTATACGGGATTCCAAAGATACTTTTCCGCGTATGCCATTAAAATAATTAAAAAATATATAACAATCCCTATTTTCGAGGCTGGGTTGATGGTTATTCCCATAATTCAACCACCCCAGCCCGTGGCCAACTGTTTCTAACAGATTGAAGCTACTTTGAGGGAGTATAAAAGCCCCTCATATGCATGGCCTAAAGGAGAGAGAAAATTATAGACATTATACTTTGTTGGAGCCCAATTCAAGTCTGATTTCCCGTGCCTCCTGCACTTCCCAGATTTTTACAGGAAACCCTTGTTTCCTGGAGATGTTCCTCAGCTTATATGTCATCTTGTGTGCACAAGTCGTGAAGGAATCCTAGTGAGGCAAGGGTGGGATGGATCCGGACGACGGTCTGTTCGAAGATCGTGGAAGGATTCAGGTGATCTCTCCACCTTTCTATTATTGTACATGCTGTTCGTAATGAAGAAGAACCATCTTGTTCCCGAATTCACGTGTTAATATCTGCTTGTATATGTGAAAAGATTGTTAATTAAGCATTTATTATTGTTTATATGATGTTTCACTTGGATTACACTAACATTTAGGAAATATATATGCTGTACAACTAGATTTCCATGCATGTCTCTTCTTGATTTCCAGGTTGAAGAGGAAGAAGGGTTGCTGGGGGTTTGGACCCCGCAGGATATACATCAAACGTAGGATCTACTGGTGAGTTCTACAATATATAATATATAGCTTTTAACATACAATTTTGGTTGTGTGAGTCCTTCTTGAATAGCATGCCCTGATCTGTGGAGGTTTTTGACCCAACGACCTCTAGGGAGTTATTTCCCGAAACATGCCTTGAAAGGGTACACTCCTGGATTGATAAAATTAATGTCGTATTAGGGTGTATAAATCATTCTTACCTGGACACCAACACCCCCCATCACTGTAACTAGCCTAATATCTGCAATTATAATCATCAAGCTAAACCATAAATCGTAAAACAGAGAGAGCCCTCTCTGAGTCTAGGAAGGCTAGGTACTGGACTCCAAAGTGGTTTGATGTTGTCCTCTGTCACTTGTTATTGCCAATATTACAAATTACAGAGGGCTAACATAATGGCAACCATACTGGGGAAACTCTTATTGAAAAATCTTAGTGTTTCTACAGAACTCAGAAACCCCAGTCAAATTTGTATGATTTGAGTGTTTCCAAGATTGGTATCTGGTTGTTGATGGTGGACAACAACCAGTCACAAGAAAATTGAAATCGTCCACCTGGTGAATCCAATTCAAACCAGTTCCATTCAAATACTCCACTGGAGGAAGGACCTGAAACATGACCAGTCAATCTAAAAAGAGAAGGTATCCAAGCCCAAATTGGATTCAAGTGATTGTTGTTTTTATCTGTAACTATATCATATCCTACTTTAAGCCTGATTAAGAGTACACTGATGAGGTTTACATTGATCATTGGCAATTTGATGAGCCTCAAGAAGCTAAGCCCCAAATTGCATACCATGTACACCCTTATATGCTTGTGCACTTCCTGGATGCACTTGTGGAAAACCCAGTGAAACATGATCCTCATGCTATCTCTCCTGCTCTTGCTAAACTCCTAAATGGTTATAAGCCTCTGTTGTACTACCTATACCTGTAAAATTCCCAAATAGATACAAGCCTCTAGTTTTTCCTCTTGTCCTCCATGACCTCCCTGCAAATTTTATCAATAATCTACCCATATTTGATGGAGAAAATGAAAATATCTTTGTTGTAAAGCACATTCAAAACCTTGAGGATTTTCTTGATCTGTTTGAGGTGGGAGAAGATGATGTGTGTATCAAAAATTTTGCGATGTCATTGCAAGGAAAAGTCAAAAGTTGGTTTAAAGACCTTTCAGTTGCAAACATTAGCAATTTTCATCAATTCACTCAAGTGTTCATAGATAGATGGGTGGTCGTGGGAAATTTTTTTCTCATCTTAGAAGAGTACAACCATTTAAAAATATAGCCTGGGGAGACAATACAAATTTTTTTCGCCAGGTTCAATAAGGTATACCATTCAATACCTGCTAAGATAAAGCCACTCCTAGGATGGGCTCTCTTGCACTACCCAGATGCCTTTGATCTAGAGATGAGATTCTAGTTACGAGAAAGGGACCCTACAACCCTGGAAGAAATGAAAAATGTGGCAGTTGATGTGCAAGGCAACCTGCTGCACAAAGAAGCCAAGTTCAAAGCAATAAAGAAGAACAAAATAGAAAAAGAGCAACTGATATCTTCGGGGATAAAACTAGATGTCTTGACAACCACAGTCAATGAAATGATACATATGATTAGCAAGAAAGAGGAACTTGTCGTTAAAATACCTCATGTTCCAGTGGTTCTAGAAAGGAAGAAGATTGATGTACCCAACCAGTTTGCAGCTCATCCTAAACACCCTAAAATAGAAGATGATTTTTTCCTGTACTTTATCCACAATGCAGCCAAAGATGAAGCCCAAAATCAGAAGGAGTCAGGGAAATCCTCAACAACAATTTACATGATATATGACCTGACATACAGAGGTACACATCTCAAATATGATTATCGAGAGGAAGACTATAAGGTCGAGGTTGAGGCTGGTTATTCGAAGCAACCGATACTATGTTTTTGGGATGAAAAAACTTAGGGGTCACAAAGCAAAGATGACAACGAAACTCTGCATGCCGAGAAATATTGTAAGAAATAAAATGCATCTAGATGTCGAGTAAGTACAAAATGCATTCCTCTATATTTTTCCTCGCTCTTAGGAGAGAATTATAAGCAGGTTGCAGATAGGAAGGAGGAGGAATGCTCCAAGGAGTCAGTTGAGGAAAAGAGGGATGATCTTGAACCTTTTTCAGATCTAGAATTTTTCCCCATGAGTCATCATGAAATAACAAAATCTGAAATAGAGGAGGAAACAATACATCTTGAGTCTTTACCTTTAGGTTTCAATTCATTTCACATTATGAAAGGGAATCTGGATCACCTTCTAGATGATAATCACAAGAGAGGAGATATCTCTCACCAATCAGATGAGGAAATTAGGGATGATAAAATATTTGTTTTAGATCCAGGGGTTTAGGCCTAGAGTTATTTTGAATGTCAAGTAGCAGATGAAATCATAGAGCTTGAAACAAATGATGAATTGATCAATATTGATCCTTTTCCCTTATACTTTTATGCATTCTAGATTATAAAATGGATTTAGGATCACATTCTGGCTGATAGTCCTAAGAGAAAACATGAGGTCTCAGAAGAACAAATACTACCATCTAGAACACCACACAACCCAATAGCAGACACGTTGGATGGTTTCTTCTTTCAAAGTCAATATTCCTATGTTCATAATGCTCTCAAAAGCTTCTATGATATGGATATGACCAAAATGTCGTCCCCATTGTCTACTTCAGTAGAAGTAGTGGCACAACACTCATCAGGTAGCATGCAAACATGTTCCGAGTTGATTGAAGACCAGGAGAGCACATCTATAGTACCAGGATATGAAGCTGAGTTGGCTGAGTCATAATACCCAGAAATAAATCAAGAGTATCCTGATCTAGTGGCTGTCTATATGGAGGAATTGTTCTTTACAAAGCCAACACATATTTCTGGCATGTCAATTTCTTTTCAAAGGTACCAAGATCCATATAAACAAGATCAGGCCAAGAATTTCTATCAAACACCATTGTCAGGTTTGTCTCTGAACATGGTAAAGAGCAATGAAAGAACAAAGATATTATAACAATTTCTTGACTAGCTGTACTGGCATTATTGTATTTTTTAGAAGGGTAATCATTAAAGTAGATTAGGGTAGGTAGGTATGCAAATAAGCTCAGCACTATGAGCATCTTTCCAATTTTAGTTTCAGTATGATTTCTATTTTCAATTCAAATGTGTCCCAGACTACAGATTACAGTGAGTATTGACCTCAACTTGAAATTTTTTAGCCACAGATGTTTTGTAGCAGATTAAGTTGCAAGTTTTGGGATCAGCCCAATGGATCAAGCCACTAGTCTACGGTGTTCTTGACACCTCCTGAAGGAGTTGCCATCCCCAGTTGGAGCCACTATTAGAACCCTATAATTTATAGTATCACAAGGTGGTTGTGTACTTTTTATTTGCAATTTTTTCATATTGTACATAGATGTCAATATTCAAAATATTTTCGAAAGAAATAATCAAAGGAAACAAAGGCAGCAGGGAGGCAAGGAGCAACATTATACCATGAGAAAAGAAAAAGGAAGAATAAACAAGCAAAGGCAAAGCCTTGAACATGTTTGGGTCGAGTCATGAGGCAGAATAAACAAGCAAAGGAAAAGCCTTGAACATGTTTGGGTCGAGTCATGCACCCTAAGTGGGTCAAGTCATGAACGAGTCTCCTACGAATAACAAAGGAATGAAACCGATCACATCATTTCCCTCCACCTTTCCTCCATCTCCACTCACCCCCTCATCATTTGATGGTACTTGTTGCATTCCTAACCCCCCTCAGCTTCCGAACTTTAACCAATGGGGGGGGGGTCCGAAATTGGTGGTATCCCATACTGCTTGTTCGACTACGTGTCGCGCCTAGGGCTTTTCTGCACCCCCCTTATCTATTACTGCTTATCACCTTAGGACCCCTCCAAAAACTAACCTTGGGTTTTAAAGTTCATTATACGACGTTACAAAGGCGATATACGATCAAGCGAGACCCATTTTACCCACCACACTTCCCTTTCATTTCATTTTCCTTTGAAAAGCATTAAAACCTTACCTTCTTTTCCACCTTTCCACTTTACCCTTCTACCTTTACCTTTCCATCATTTTTCACTTACTCCGCTTCTTATTTTGAGATCACAAATAAAATGGGGCCCATTATCCCATTATCGCATTTCACAGATTTTACCTGTTTCGCATCAGAAATAAATGTTAAAAAATGTGATTGTTGATTTTCGATTTTTCGCATCGCCAATTTGCAAATACATCGCAGTGCATGTGCTTTAACTTTCCCTTGAAAATGCCCGCAATCTATTTATTCCAATTTTTGATGTGGTAAGTCAGCCCCAACTTAGCAGCTCTTCCCCCCACTCTCCAGCCTTTGTAATACGTTAATATATCATGAAAACATTATAGAATTCATAAACTCACCGCTTCAACCTTTCGCCGATTTATAAACTCCGCCAATTGCAGGTGGGTCCCTCTCCCCCCATTTTGAAAATTTTACAGGTTAACCCCACAACTTATAAATAAAACTTAAAATTTGTGATGTGCGTCAGCGATTTGGTCCCACTTTTTCCCTGCCACGTCACTCACCTCCTCCCACGCACTTTGTACTTCGTGGTTTTTAGTGTTTACATCCTTTGCAATTATAACTAAAAGCTAAGAATTGTGAAGGCCCTGCGGTCTGGTCCCACCTACCCTCCATGTCACCTCCCCTTCAAAGCCAATCGCCGAAACCATTTTCTTATAACTCAAACTCTAAAATGTGTGAAATACAGTGCTGCCACAGATGCGATAAGGTTCAGAAGTAAAATCTAAAGGTTTTTAGGTCTAACATGTTGAGTTCTTTCGCTATTTTTCTTAGAAAAGGGGTTAAAATACGGCGAAAGGCTCGGGTAGCAAAAAGACACTGAGGTCGATTCAGGCAAGGCGTTCTTACACGATTTTTGTGTTATAATAGGTAAAGGGAGCTCACACAGAACACATCAACATAATCACCCGCAATAATGAAAGTGGCCAGCACTGCACAGTTTTGATTACCCAACACTTGTTTTCTGCGAAATAGAGCCAGATTTCAGAGCCTCCATTGGTTGCCTCTTCAAAACCATCACAACCACCTCCAAATCTTACTGTTTTATCTTCCAAGAAGATATTGAAGCGTTTGATCTACGAAGAGTTTCCCAGAATTAATTCCAGATGCGGTTGTTGTCAGTGATGTCTAAATTAGGAATTGCATGGACACACTTGTCATTTTCTGCTTAATTATAATCAATGAAAGGTTGTTGAGTAAGATAGGGGAATCGACTTAGTCTTTAGATAAATACCACATTCCTTAGCAATATCAAGGGTTGGAAAACTGGACCCTGCTGAAGCTTGCATTGTAAGAAGTATTGGAACTCCGTAACTGTTTGAGCTGGGCATCAATAATAAGAGACCGCTCACAAGATTCTTGAGCTATGTTAATGGTAATTTTTTTCCTCTGTATTAATGTTTTCCTCTATCTTTTCATGTTGTGCATCAATTTATTTGATTTCAAAATAGAAAATTTATATTAAGATTTGCTAAAAGAGCACCTTAATTCTGTCTGTGTTTGTTATCTTAATGTTTTCCTCTGAGACCTGAATGCAAAATTCATAAAATGTCTGCTCTGCATTTACGTTGAAGTATAGTTAAATATTTCTTAACTTCTCTTTAGCTATTACTAAACCCACTACCTTATCCCATCTCATATTCACACTACTAGTAAGATCTAGTCTACATAGTTAGCTTGCCATATGAATGCCCCTGAAAAGTTAATGCACTATTCTGCCTTTATGACTCCATAGCCCAATGGATTAATTTTTACAGCTCTGTCTGTCCAACCATCCAATCAATCAAACAAACAACCCCCCATCACTCTAACTAGCATAATATCTGCAATTATAATCATCAAGTTAAATCATAAATCGTAAAACAAAGAGAGCCCTCTCTAAGTCTAGGAAGGCTAGGTCTTGGACTCCAAAGTGGTTTGATGTTGTCCTCTGTCGCTTGTTCTTGCCAATCTTACAAATTACGGAGGGTTAACATGTTCTTTTTTCGTTGCCTCTTTATGATCCTACTGTTATGTATGTTGTACTATTGATTTTTCTTTTTATGTAATTTCTCAATGGTGGAATCATAGATAGAAATGTGTAAAATAATTAAAATCATTAGAATCAATTATCATAATAAATACTCTATAAAAATCAACACCTACAAACCCTAGTATGGCCAAGACCTGGGAACCAATCCAAAATTTCAGCCTAAATCTTAGAGTCAGAATGGGAATTATGGTCATGAACAGATTGAGATTCGAGTAGACGAATGTCATCCAAGATTTATTGGGGGAGTGGTTGAATGGTAAATTGACGCAACAAAACTGAAAGTCAGCCCCACGGAGAGATGGTCAACCGTAGTCGTGGCTCCGTTCGCATTCTCCTCCACGTGGTCTCCTTAATATTCCTTTAATTTTATTTATCAATTTCAAAGAAATTGAGAAATAAACATACTCACAGCTTTCGGATGTTATTTTATATTTCCTGGCTTATATATATATATATATCTCTGAACCTTTATAACCAATGTTTAACCCTTCGACTTTATATAAATCCAACGCTTTTTAAACAAATAAACTATGATACCCCTTTTCTCCGGCCCACCTCTACGTCCAATCACCCAATCAAATGCTCATATCGTACTTGGCTATCCCCCGCGCACCTTGGTTAAACTCCGGGCAATTCCGACGGTCGATCACCGTCCGATGGCCCTCTCCCAAATCAACGGCTCTCGATAATATCGCTCGGCGTCCTAGTACGGGCGTTAACGCGCGATGGCGTGCTTTAACCGGTGGTTTTCGTGGGTCCACCCTTGCCACGCGTCGCCGATTCTATGGAATCGCTCCTCGACCGGGGAATACCGCTTATACACCAAAAGCGGTGCGATATGGGCAATCCGCCTTCGAAAATCCACTCGTGGTTTTGCTACAATGATTGACCAGGGTTAATGCGGGGTCGCGCTGGCCTTCTTATTCATTTAACTCGGGTCTATCTCGGTTTAGGATTCAATTAACAATAAAGCAAGGTTATCTCCTTATTAAGTGGACTTCCACTATTTTAAAACAGATTTAATGACCACGGGTTTTCACAGGCTTCTCTACTCAAGCAAATTGATGGAAAAAATAGACAGAGATATGCAGAATATATACAACAGTTCGATCCAGTAGATACATATGCACAGATTTCAATCACCTCACAATTAAACAATCTCTTTACAATCATGGATTTGAAACGACTCTATGGCAACGCGGACAGAAACTATTTAATTAGAAGCAATTGTGAACACAAATTTTATTGCAGAATCTCTCTTCTTCTTCCTCCCTTCTTCTCTCCTCTCTATATACATCCGAGGGATTACATTTATATACATGAAAATTTGTCTATTCGGCTCCTCTGAGAGGACCATTTTAGAAAATCAATAGCCTGATTAAAATAACTCAACTAACTGAAACATGACAGCTAGACTAACTGAGCTATTCGACTTCTACGACTCTAACTAATCTAAAATAATACAATCAGCTGAGGTATTGACACCTAGCTGTTATAATTCAAGTGATTTCGAACCCTCCTAGCCACAACATGTGGACAAAACCTCCTACATTGTTGGCTAGTATCTAATGCCCCTGCATCAGACTCCCGAGGGAAATTTTCTTCATGGGCTCCTGTCCATGAGCTCTTCCACTGATCTGCCTATCTTCTATAACATTCCTCCAGTCATCCAAGTGGCATCTTTCTCTGGCTTGTCCTTCCATGTGATCAAGTATTGAAAGTACTCTTGTCCTCTGGTCCTTCTGAATGGTCTTTTATCCAATATCTTCTCTGCTTGCAATGGTTGCGCTGGAGGTAGCTGCTCTTTCCAATAAATCTGTTCCTTGTATGTTGCTCTTTCTTCCGCACCATCATCTTCATACTTGTACAAATCTGAAACATTAAAAATGGGAGATATTCCAACATCAGGTGGCAATTCAATCTCATAAGCATTCGCAGAAAACTTCCTAAGTATCTTGCATGGCCCAATCTTTTTGAACTTCAATTTGTTGTACTGCTTCTTTGGGAATCTCTCCTTTCTCAAGTGTGCCAAAAAAAAATCTCCTACTTCAAAATGAACTTCATTTCTGCTCAAATATGCTCTGTTTTTATATTTGATGCTGCTGCCTTGTAGTTGTTGTTTCACTTGTTCATGTATGGCCTAGATCTCTGAAGCAAATTCCTCACCATCTGCACTCCTTAGCTCTGCCTTTCCCAGATTTCTCAACTCTGATATTCCTCTGGGGTGAATTTCGTAAACAATATGAAATGGAATCTACCTTGTGCTCCTGTTTGGTGAGTCATTGTATGCATATTCGGCCTGGGGAAAAATATGATCCCACTGCTTGGGATGTTCCCCTGCAAGACTTCTTAATAAATTTCCCAGACTCCTATTCACCACCTCAGTTTGTCCATCAGTCTGAGGATGATAAGCTAAGATGAAACTCATTTTGGTACCAAGTTTATTCCACAATGTCCTCCAAAAATTACCCACAAATCTGGTATCTATGTCTGAAACAATACTCTTGGGCAACCCATGCAATCTAACAACTTCTTTGAAAAACAAGTTAGCAACATGGGTGGCATCACTAGTTTTATAACATGGAATAAAATGTGCCATTTTATATAATCTGTCCACCACAACAAAGACTGCATCATTCCCTCTTTAAGTCTTAGGCAATCCTAGAACAAAATCCATACTCACCATGTCCCAAGGCCTGTCTGGAATAGGCAAGGGAGTGTACAATCCTGCATTCTGGCTTCTTCCTTTAGCATACTGACAGCTTTTGCAATTCTTCACAAACTTATCCACTTATGTTCTCATCTTAGGCCAGTAATAGAAATGAATCAGTTGCTCATAAGTTTTATCAGTACCAAAGTGTCCAGCAAGTCCACCACTATGCTTCTCTTTGATCAAATTTTCCCTCATGGAACATCTTGGTACACACAGTTGGCTTCTTCTAAATAACAAGTCCTCTTGCAGGAAATAATCCAGCCACTGGCTTCTGTCTGTTAAAATAGGGTTACTACATGCCTAGAATGCTTCTTTAAAATCTGGGTCTGTTTTATACAATTCTTTGAGAAAATCAAATCCTGCAACTTCAAAAATTGTTTCTTGAACAAGCATGTGCCTCCTACTCAAAGCATCAGCTACTTTATTGGCTTGACCACTTATATGTTTCAAAACAAAATTAAAACTTTGGAGATACTCAACCCATTTAGCATGCTTATGTTTCAACTTGGGTTGCTGTACAATATACTGCAAAGCATGATTGTCAGAATATAATACAAATTCCCTGGACATCAAGTAATGTATCCATTTCTTCAGTTCCTGAAAAATTGCATAGAATTCCTTCTCATAAGAGGAATACTTTCTTTTGGTGTCATTCATATTTTCACTGAAATATGCCACAGGCCTATCATCCTGACTCAACACAGCTCCAATGGCCTCCCCATTGGCATCACATTTTACTTGAAATGGTTTTGTAAAATCAGGCAGAATCAAAATAGGCTTCTCAGTTATCTTTTGCTTCAAAATTTTAAAATTTATTTCTACATCGGCAGTCCATTTAAATGGTTGTTTGCTCTTCTTATTGTCTCAATTATGGGTGCCTTGATCTTGCTGAAGTTTCTTATAAACTTTCTGTAAAAACTAGCATGTCCATGGAAACTTCTTACCTTAAAAACATTCCTGGGTGAAGGCCATTCCACAATTTCCTTAACCTTTTCTGGGTCCATCTTCAATCCTTCTGCAGAAACAACAAACCCCAAATACACCAGCTCTTCCTTCATGAATGAGCATTTCTTCAAATTTATCAGCAGTTTCTCTTGGTACAGTTTCTTCAAGTCATGATTAAGATGTCTCAAATGTTCTTCTTTAGTTCTGCTGAAAACTAATATATCATCCAAATATACTATCACAAATTTACCAATAAACTCCCTTAATACTTCATTCATAAGTCTCATAAAAGTGCTAGGTGAATTTGACAACCCAAAAGGCATTACCATCCATTCATACAATCCTTCATTTGTTTTAAAGGCAGTTTTCCACTCATCACCCTCTCTTATTCTAATCTGATGGTATCCACTCTTTAGATCTATCTTTGAAAAATATTTAGCACCACTCAAACAGTCCATTAAGTCCTCAATTCTAGGCAAATGGAATCTGTACCTGATTGTGATCTTATTGATTGCTCTGGAATCAGTACACATCCTCCAGCCTCCATCTTTCTTTGGGCTCAATACTATTGGTACTGCACATGGACTCAAACTTTCTCTAATCAACCCTTTGTCCACCAATTCCTGTACTTGTCTCCTGATTTCCTCATTTTCCTTGGAAGTCATTCTGTAGGCTGCCTTATTTGGTAGATTTGAACCAGGGATAAAATCTATCTGATGACTGATCCTTCTCACAGGTGGCAGTTCATCAGGTAAATCATCCACAACAATGTCACAGTAATCATCTAACATCTCTCGGATTTCTACTGGTAAATCAAAAATCTTTGTAGAAGGAAGAACTACTTTAGGTTTGCAAACTAAAGAAAAGCTTACCTCTTATTCTTCTATTTGCTACAGATATTCCTTCCCGCTCAGCAACAAGGTCTTTGGATCAATCACTCTGCTGGATGGCTCCCCTTCTTCCATGGGTATCAATGTATGATGTACCTCATCTTTGAAGAACTTGTAAGTGTTCTTCTTGCCATCATGCACTGTTGCTCTGTCAAACTGCCAAGGTCTACCCAACAGTATATGACACACATCCATGGGCATTACATCACACAGGACCTTATCTTTGTATTTGCCCATTTGCAGCTCTATCTCACACTGCTCTTTTACAACCATCTGGTGCCCTTTGTGCAGCCAGGACATCCTGTAGGGAGTTGGATGCTCCCTTGTCTTCAATTTCAACTTCTCTATTACCTCAGTGGAAACCAAGTTATCTGTGCTGCCACTATCAATGAATAGCTAGCAGCATTTCCCTTGGACTTTGCATATGCTCCTAAAAAAAGTCTTCCTTTGTGCAGGCTCAGTGACCTCTTTGGCTTGCTTCAACAGGATCTTATTTACCACCAAGGATTCTCCCCTCTCTGGAAGAATTTCTTCTTCAATTTCTGGTTCTTCTCCAGCCTGGGCAACAATAGAATTTCTTGGACCAGCACCCACATTCTCTAGACACTCATAGTGCTTATGTCCCACTTGTTGACATCTATAGCACCTTAATTCTCTACCTCTACCTCTGTCTCTGCCTCCTCTTCCTTTTCCTTTGTAAGAACCCCTTCTGCCCCTTGCATCCTCCTCTGTAGATGCATTATGAGGTGAGCTACTATTAGCTCCATCCCTGGGTGTAGCAGGCTTTCCTCTACCACCTTGACTTCCCTTTCCACGGAAAGTACCTATCTTCTTGGCAAATTGTTTCCTCAGGAGTTTTTCCTCTGCTTTCAAGGCCATCTGATAGGGCTCTTCCACTGTCTTAGGAGACAGGAGACCAATCTCATCTTGGATCTCCAGCTTGAGACCATTCACATATCTGGCAGTCTTCTCTGGTGTGTCCTGGAATTTCCCAGCCCTTATGCTTACTCTGTATAATTCCTCTGTGTATTCTTTTACTGTCAGCAACCTCTGTCTCAGGTTCTGCATTTGCTTATACAATGTCAGCTGGTAATCACTAGGCAAGAATTTACCTTTTAATTTAGCCATCATTCTGGTCCAGCTCTTGATAGGTTGCTTGCCAACTCTCCTCTTTTTTGCCTGCACTACATCCCACCAAAGTGCAGCATGTCCCTTCAGCTTTGTTACTGCAAACTTGACCTTTTTATCCTCACTTATCTCTTCATAATCGAAGCACTTGTTCAATTCATTTATCCAGTCTACTAGTTCTTCTGGATTCAGTCCCCCTGCATAACTCGACACTTCCATTCTGGGCTTAACTACAGACCCCAGAACAGTTCCAAGGAGCCTCATGTCAGGAGGAATCTCAACATTTTCTTCAGCTTCTTCTGTTTTAGGTTCACTAATGTCTTCCAGATCTGCGGGTTGTCTTTGCTCCATGGCATCCATTCTGGCCTCGACCCTCTGCAACATCCCCAACACCTCTGCGTTGGCAACGGGCCTCCTTCTGCCAACACCCATACCAACTCGGATTGCCTTGTCAGTTCTTCTGCAAAAAAAACCTTAAAACAATGGTTTTGATACCACAAATGACGCAACAATGCTGAAAGTCAGCCCCACAAAGAGATGGTCAACTGTCGTTGTGGCTCCGTCCGCGTTCTCCTCCACGTGGTCTCCTTAATCTTCCTTTAATTTTATTTTTCAATTTCAAAGAAATTGACAAATAAACATACTCACAGCTTTCGGATGTTATTTTATATTTCCTGGATTATATATATATATATATATATATATATCTCTCTGAACCTTTATAACCAAAGTTTAACCCTTCGACTTTATATAAATCCAACGCTTTTTAAACAAATAAACTATGATACCCCTTTGCTCCGGCCCACCTCTATGTCCAATCACCCAATCAAACGCTCGTATCGTACCTGGCTATCCTCCGCGCACCTTGGTTAAACTCCGGGCAAGTCCGACAGGCGATCATCATCCGATGGCCCTCTCCCAAATCAATGGCTCTCGATAATATCACTCAGCGTCCTAGTACGGGCGTTAACGCGCGATGGCGCGCTTTAATCGGTGGTTTTCGTGGGTCCACCCTTGCCACGCGTCGACGTTTCTATGGAATCGCTCCTCGATCGAGGAATACCGCTTATACACCAAAAGCGGTGTGATATGGGCAATCCGCCTTCGCAAATCCGCTCGTGGTTTTGCTACAATGATTGACCAGGGTTAATGCGGGGTCGCGCTGGCCTTCTTATTCATTTAACTCGGGTCTGGCCCGGTTCAGGATTCAATTAACAATAAAGCAATGTTATCTCCTTATTAAGCGGACTTCCACTATTTTAAAACAAAGTTAATGACCATGGGTTTTCACAGGCTTCTCTACTCAAGCAAATTGAGGGAAACAATAGACAGAGACATGCAGAATCTATACAACAGTTCGATCCAGTAGATACATATGCACAGAGTTCAATCACCTCACAATTAAACAATCTCTTTACAATCATGGATTCGAAATGACTCTATGGCAACGCGGACAGAAACTATTTAATTGGAAGCAATTGTGAACACAGATTTTATTGCAGAATCTCTCTTCTTCTTCCTCCCTTCTTCTCTCCTCTCTATATACATCCAAGGGATTACATTTATATACATGAACATTTGTCTGTTCGGCTCCTCTGAGAGGACCGTTTTAGAAAATCAACAGCCTAATTAAAATAACTCAACTAATTGAAACATGACAGCTAGACTAACTGAGCTATTTGACTTCTACGACTCTAACTGATCTAAAATAATACAATCAGCTGAGGTATTGACACCTAGCTATTATAATTCAAGTGATTTCGAACCCTCCTAGCCACAACATGTGGACAAAACCTCCTACATTGCTGGCTAGTGTCTAATGCCCCTGCATCATAAATATTTGTTGCAAACTAGGCCTGAGACTATGCTCGGAGCCTAGTAGTAGGACCATAGCCACTAGAGCCATGCCTCAGGCATATGCATTGTCGCATCATGGTACTAGGGAAAGGCTAGTTCCCAACTAGAGATAACCCAAGAGATAAGAGAAGGGCAAAGGAATGAAGACCAGAGGGGGGTCTAAAAAGCATTAAGGAAGAAAAGCTTCAAGAGAAAGGAAGGAAATTGCAGCAAGAGCCAAGGAGATATAGAGATGATTAGGGAACCACTTTAGGCAACAAAGGGTCCTCCTTGCATTAGAGAAGAGCTAGGTGATCTCCCCGCAAGAAACAACAGGTTGATGTCTCTGCCTAGGAGGATGGACCAATTTATTAGGCCAAAAAATCAGAACCATAACACTATAATTGCAATACCACTGAGAGGATTCAAAATTAGACAATTTTACCAACAGACTTGGTGTTGACACATTCTAGAAGACCTCAATGGAATCATGATACTGACCCTCCTACCAGCTAACTCTTATACCAATTGCATGCACCCCTATGGACGCTTGAATTTCACATAGTATCAAACCAATTATAAGGAATGAAAGTTGGAAGACCATATCAGGAGGCCTTGGGCCTTCTTAATAGGCATACCACAGTTTTAGATGTAGGGGAGGAAAATTTCCACAAGCAACCCAATGTTGTCGCAAAGTCTCCAGAAAACAATTGCGTGACTCCTGTAATAACAAGTAGATGTGGAGGTCACATAAGTTTTCAGTTTAATGCTCTGCATCATCATAAATCATAAACTTATGTGATTGCATAGGAATGTTTAGCTCTACCACCCTCTATAATACCTAAAGTGGAAGTGAGGTGGTCGACCTTCTCCCCTCCCTCCTCTAACACATGTTCCAACACTCTCATCGATATGTATTAAAATTTCAATTTAATAAAATGAAAATCTCATTTTAATTAAACTATTAATTTTTATAAAATTTCAGTTTAATAAAATGAAAATCTCATTTAAATTAAATTATTAATTTTTTATTTTTTATTTTTATATAAGAGTGACTTATACTACCTATCATATTAATATTAAATATAATCAATTTACATCTACCTCACATTTTATTTTATATACCTAGATGCCATATAAACAAATTTCAAAATGTAGTTATCCATAAAATTGAGGAAAATTCAATTTCATTTTAAATATACTAATAAAATAATTTATTAACATTTTTATGCGATAAATCAAAATTAATTTCAATATACGCTAACTATTATTATTATTATTAATTAAAAACATTAATATTTACACTTTAAAATTTGATATACACCAATTATAAAGAGAATTATTTATATGATATGACCTCTATATTGATCTGATAGTTACATCAACCATGTTCTATACCATGTTGTTCTCGTTATTTGAGTGTCTACCCTTTCTAATGGATTGTGGGGCCTATCGTGGCAATATCAAAAGTTCTCATCATTTTTCATGTTGTTGGAGAGGTTGCCCTTTGTGGTTGGTTGACACCATCTCTTAAGCTAAAGATGCTTCCTCCATGGAAACTAAGCGTAAGCCCTCCAACATAGGTCATAATCTCCAACAGAAGTCATAATCATATTGGAGATATAATGGTGTTTTGTTTGTGGACTCTATAGGGATACATATGATATTACTTTAAAACATTTGTTTAATATTTCACTTATAGGTTTAGTGTCCATAATGTTATGGACTTTTATTTATGATATTTATTTAAATTTATGGTTATAATATTATTCTTATTATAATTTTTTATTAAATTTTATTTAACAAGTTTATTAGCAATAAACAATAATTTTAAATTATATTACATTTTATTTATTTATTTCTAAGTATAAAATAAATTTGTATTTTATAAAATTGATAATTAAATTTTTTATAATAGTAATTTAATTTGTAATAAAATTGATAATTTAATTTTTTATAATAGTAATTTAATTTGTAAGGTTATGATTTAGTTAGATGAAAAAATTGACATACTAGAAGTTTTTTTTAATAAGATAAATGACCTATTCTACATAGTTATTTGGCTATTTGGTTTATAGAGCTCTACCTGCCTTACAATTCTTCAAAATTAAACTCATAATTACAATGAAAAAATATGTAGTGTTAATAATGTTTAGGTAATTATGGGTAATTGTTGTTTGTAAAGAATTGAATCCATATAAATAAATTGGACTTGAATATAAGACGTGGTTTTATGTACCAATGCATTATAAAAACACTCTAAATATTATTTTTTAGATAAATCAATTTATGTTTCACTATTATCATTTAATGAAGGTAGAAGACAATCTTATAAAAAATATGTCAACTAGTTAAAGATGGCATTGCTTATGTCTATATATGTGTATAACTTGTTTTGGACTTTAATTTATTATATAAAATTGTGATAAAATTAGTGAAGTGACATGTATTGGGCCAAGGTGGGGGGGAGGAGCTAGATGGGTGGGGGTTCTCCACTAGCTCAAGTAATAATGTGAATTGACTTATGCTTGGGGCCCAGGAGTAACATTTAACAACCAAGCTAAGCCTTAGCTCTATATCAAGGTTAAAAAATTTCAAAACAATAGAGATCTAAAAACTCATAATTATCAAAGACTCTTTTATTATCATTCATCATATGCGAGACTTGACTTCCTTGCAAATATCATGTCTCTCCAAATTTATTTTAAGAATTCAAGGGATTGTGAAGTATCTTGAATCCATTGAGTTTTTTAAGTCCTTTGATGTCTCAGTAGTCAAGTGGACTCCATGAAAAACTTAAGAGCACTTCAAAATTGGGGCTTGTTGAATCAAATTTGGCAGTGGGGTGGGGTTCCTCTTCACATATTATCTTCCATAAATCTAACATATGCAAACATTAGAAATGTCATAAATTTCAAATTAATAGACAAGAGACAAGGACCATCATTTCACATGAAGTGGAGTATAACTCCTCTCATTTCCCCATACTCCACTTTGATGCCTTCACGTTTGGATAAGAGAGTGAAATTAAAGGAAACAAGATGGCTTTTCCTGGCTAAGGTGGGAATATATTGGTTTTCTTAGGGTGATGTTTATCTAAGACGATTTTATTTCACCTATTTTATTACATGGCCTTATTAAGCAAGGGGAAGTCATGCATAAATTTAATGCAATGATTGTTAAATTTAGTCAATGGTAAATTAATTCATGTTTATTTAATCTCATTCTTACACTACATATTCTATCTTATGGTTTTTTTAAGCTTTGGGAAATTTTATATTGTGTTGATTCTATGTTTATTAGCTCTATTTACCTTGGTATTCTAGGCGGTATTCTTTTAGCTCCCATAATGTCTATGTAGCGGTGAGCTTCCTTTTTTATCATGGATAAACATCACCACCCTAGCTGATGCACCCATGCAAAATTTCAAACATTCATTAGGTTTTGAGAAGGCATGTGCATCAACCTGAGGATCTTCATGCAATAGTTACACATCTCAATAATAAAGTGTTGTGTCAATTAGAACCTTAAATTATTGGAAATGCAGAATTGGAAGAAAAAGTGATCATCCAAAGTAAACATATTGAGAAGCTTATAGCAAACTATGATATGAAAATTTCAATTGATCATAGGACTAGTCATGAGCTTACACTATGTAACCTCTCCTCCAAAAGTTTCATTTGTTTTTTTTGGAGGTAACAACCCAGGAGAAATATATAATCTAATATATCCACAGGGAGATGGAATTTGAAGAGGCGACAATGGAATACAAGACAAATTCAAGAAATAAGCAAACAATGGGCATTATTCCACTAAATAGTTTAGGTTTTTATGTATTGTTAATACATTCTTTTTTTAGGCCAATATATTGGAATTTACAATTATGGTCATTTTAGTTTTGTGGAGAAAAGGTAACAACAATAGAGAAAGTACCTAATCTCTTGATAATTCTTTAAAATTTTGAATCCTAATACCAAGATATATTTGTTTGAATTATACTAACTCACTATACAATATGGTCACAACTTTATTTTAACATAATAGTTATCAATTTAAGTTTAAAAAAAATTATCATAAAATTGGATGATTCCTATAAATTCAATAAGTACAGAGAAAACCTTCTTCAGGGAGTGATGGAGCTCAAATTTTATGGAGATCAACCTTCCCAAGAGGATCAACTTGACCTATGATGTATCTAGACACTAAGGGACAAGAGAATTTAGGAAACTTCCACAACTATTTACCCCATGCCAACTCATGATATCTAGGTCGAGTTGATCCTACTTGAAAGACCAATATCTAGAAATTATGAGCTTCATCGCTCCCAAAAAGAAGGCATGTTGTGTAGTTTTAAGGTTGAGAGATAGAATGTTCACTAGCATGGAGTGATGGTATATAATATGATGTTGTTGTGGGAGCGATGGGATTCCTAACCAAGCACAAACAAGGGTGAAAATGAATGCATTCAAGCTAGTAACTAAAGGGAGTTGAGCTATGGTTCCTCATACTCAAGTGGATTGACAAATAAAATAATAATAAAAACTTAAACCCTATATTTGAAATAGGTGATATAGACATGGTTGTTGTCATGTTAAGGGAGTCAACTCCTCATTGTAAGTATTTTTCATGTATCAATTTTTAGAGAGAGTTAAAGAAGTAATATGAATTAGATGATGATGAGGATGATTAATGTCCACTAAAACCAATATGGTCTATTAGACTTTAAAACAACTTAGATATTTATAATATTGCCTATCAATAATTTAAAACTACAATAAAAAAAATCTTATCATACTTTATTTATTTTAAAATAAAATAGAACAATTGATATTATCGAGATTATTAGAATATTAATATTAATAAAAAAATAAAAATTTGATAACATTTCTGTAATAATAATGCAAATAGATATTTTATAGGCAACTCCTCATTGTAAATTATTATAAAATTAAAACCTTTATTAAAAGTCAAAAAATAAAAATGAATTGAATAAGCGAAATGCATAATGAAAAATGGTCTTATTTATTTAATTTAAATTGGAGTACGATGATTGAAATTATTAAAGTTTTTATTATCTTTAAATTAATTAGTTTGAAAAAAAAATGTTTGTTGTACTTCATTTGAAATTAAAAATGTATCTGAAAAGATTTCAAAATAATTAATTTGACCCTCGATCAGGGTGTGAGCTGGACAACACTATCACTGTGGGTGATTAATGGGGTATTTTTGAGGCATCTCCCCGCACCCTCCACATACTTGAGGAATATGGATTGGTGGATCCATGCATGTAGAGAGTAATTACCATTGTGGATGGTGGAAAAGTCTTCAGTGTTTGGAAGGATTTCATTATTTTCGGGTGTGAGTTTGGCGGTTTTCTGGTCGACGAGAATTGCCTCTCATGGTGTTCGGGTGCTCGACTTCGTGGGTTGGCGCAGGTTCAAATTGAAAAAGATCTCTCGACGTGTCTCTAGTCTCTAATTCTCCTCGCGTTGGTAAACAAGTATGTGGTCTGCTCTTTTTACAGTTCCCACATGCATCAGTCTAATTATATGCTAGCCTCTGGTTTGTCTGGTTTTGAGTTGTCGAGGCCTCAAAGGAGGATGGGTTTTGCGCAAATGTATGAGTCTACATGAGATTCGAAGCATGTCTTAAGGTCTCCTAGTTTCCCCGTGTCTATAATATTTGGCATTTTACTTTCTGAATGGGGTTATTCTGTTGGTGGTATTTTACTGGGTTATGTCTCTGTGGTTCTAATCTACCTTGCCCTTAGGGTCAGTTGCTATATCTGTGGGTTTGTGGTCTAATTACCATGCCCTTGGGGCTTTACCAAGAGGCTACATTAGTAGATAATAATTCCCACCGAATCCTTGAGAGGATGGGGTGCATTGATGGTTTAATGGGGTTAATGTATTTATTTTGGTCTGTCTGTAATGGAAGTCAAAATTTGATAAGGCACGAGGTGACTCTCTGGGTTTCATTCCGATAGTATTTGGCTCACTTATGTCCTCTGGCAGGTTTGTGGCTCGGTAGTGTCCCCTAGAAGCCAAGTGCTTCTGGGTTTTGGCTACCACCTGAGTCGATTAAAAGTTTGGTTTTAGTTTATCCAGACAAGCGTAGGTCCAGGAGGATGGATCGTTTAGCTGCAACGAAAGGTAAAGGCGGCCCAAGATCAAGGGGCTACGAAAAAAGGACTATGGGGTCTTTGACACCCTACCAACCCATCTCCTCTGGGGGCCAAGCTCGAGGCCGCAAACCGGTCTCAAGCATCATAAATGATGCGACCATGACATATCATGTGGGAACTTCAGAAGATATTCGACAATTAATTGAAGAGTGGGAAGAGGATCTGAAAAAACAAGCAGACATGATGGACATAGTTGTGGAGGGCTGGCGGGTCTTGGTGCCAAATCCAGGGCACACCCACGACCAAACCACACAGTTTAAGCAAACTTTGTTCTTTTACTAGTCGATGAAAAGTATTCTTGAAAAAGCCTTGGAGAAAATTTCTGCGGGAATGGAAATGACGGTTCATGAATTTTCTGATTATAGAAAGGAGTTTCAAAAACTCCAGTTCCAACTACAAAAGCAAGATGGCAGGTTGTGTCACATTGAAGAGCATATCCCTTGCATACCATAAACTGAGCTTCTGGGTTCCACTGTTATGGGCTTGAATTTGGTGGAGTATGTTGATGATGATGACTAGTTTGATAACTGTGTCCTTAACTTTTCCTTCTTACTGAAAGGGTGGTTGCTTTGGAGGTTTCGTTAGTAAATGATGTAGATGTGATGCCTGGAGGCAATGTTTCAAGTGTACCTATTAGATGTAAACGAGCTCATCGTCCCATAGGTCCCCACGAGGGTGGTCACTGTACAAGTTGAATTTTGCATGGTTTCTTGGTGTACTTGATTTTTGGTGGTTGGTTCAACTATTTTTTTTTTTTTTTTTAACTTCTAAGGATTACATCTTTATTATGTCCAATATATCACTTTGATTGGGGTGAAGAATTGAACCGGTAATTTCACATCAAGGAGTGTCTTAACAGAGCACCCAATCACCATCTATCAAAGACTCTGTGGACAACTATTTCTCCTACTTGTCCTCTATATTATAAAAAACCATGGTAAATAAAAGTTCAGTTCGTTCTTCAAAAGGGACTTCCAAGTCTCAAAGATCCATTTGTGTAAATCAACCAACCGCAACGAGCACCCATTAAACTTGCAAATCAAGCTATTCTCTGAAAAATAATTTTCACGACAGAAAACTTCCTGATCCATAGGAACATTAAGGGAAGAAATTTATTGAACAAACCAAATACTAGAACCAAATTTCAACATAAAGTTGTATGAACTGAAAAAAAAAAAAAACTAGCTTGACTGACAACCATACCTGCGAAAGAAACAATGCTTTTAGCCAAATCATAAAAATTCGCTATTAAACTATCGGCAGAAAATCCATATAAACGAAACAAAAATTAAACAACTAAAGCAAAACTCTAACCGCCACAAATATTTCTAAAACTCCTCCTATTAAAACTTGATATTTTAAATATTTTTAAACATGTTTACTAAAAACTCAGTTATATTAAATGTGAAACTAAATTTTTTCCATAAATGATATGATAATGTCGCCCTCAAGAGTGGGGTGAGCTTATAAAGAATACATATCTTTATAGAATATAATATATTTGTTGTTAAAGTAACTTTATTTTCCTAGCTAATTTCAAAGCAGCTTTGGATTCTTATCCAAAACTGCTATCAATTTTCCACTTTATAAACGAATTACCTAGTGACACTTGAGAAACGCAAATCCTTTGGAATAACTCATTGACTTGAAATAGTTATGAGCGTACAAAGTTATCAGAGAGAAGAAAAGGGTGATTGTGAAATCAAAATAATTATGAAGCGATGTGGATTTTTTTGGGCCAGCAAAATATAATGAAATAGATTATTAAAAAGAAAAGGCGTAAATAAAGTTAATAGAATAACTATTAAATAGATCATTAAAGTAAAAGTAATTAATAATGTTGAATTAATTTTAAATAGAATATAAATATTAAAATATTAATATAATTTGATTATATTATTATTTTTGTTTGTTAAGTAAAGTGAGTATTGAGATGACTTATAAGTTGAATTTCTGACTTGAGTAATTGTGATTAATGGGCATTTAAGTTGTCAAAATAATCTAGGGATCACACCCAACCTAGGTTACATCAACACTTAGCATAGTTGGATTTTTGCTCACAAAATTTATAACCAATGACCTTTACACCACAAAGTACCTTACCAAAACACCTTTTTACTATCTGCTCGACACCCCATAAGCTATAATTGATTATATCATTAATATGACGAAATAATTGTAAAATAAACAACTATAAAATTTTAACCAATTTTAAATAAATATAAATATTAAAATATCAATATAATTGATTATATCATTCATATAATGGAATAACTATAAAATAAATAACTAAAAATAAAAGTAGTTATTAAGTTCGAGTCAATTTTATATAAAATATAAATATTAAAATATCCATATCATTGATTATATCATTGATATTCAACATTTTATTGATAAATATTTATGTTTTAAGAAGATGGATGATTATAGTAAAATATAATGATAACAACAACTTTTTTTTTAAGATGAGATTTATATTAGTTTGAAATATAAGTACACCATAATTTTATTGTGATTATTGGTCCACGATTAGAAAACCAAACCAATAACATAGAAGGGTTGTTGTTGGCCAAGGAAGCAGTATATCCAATGTTACACAAACATGTAAATAGGGGAGTTTGAAAAAGTCTTGAAATCTACTATGAAATTAAAACCTGTCATCTCTTAGGATTACAGCCTTCCTATTTCTAGTATGGAAAATAAAAATTATAAGTGAAATCATTCAATTAGATGGATAATCCACTTGAATAATATCAGGTGCCCCTGTATCCTCCTCAAAGTTGGAGAATTCCAAATTAGCTACCTTCTTAGCTTGCATTGAGACCTTGTCATTGAGTTTCCTCAATTGCATATGCACATCATCGATATTGAAGAATGTGAAAATTCCTTGAAATTGCAACAACTGGGAATTTATTCTTATAACTAATTAATAATACAATTTATTTGCTACGATAAACAATGAATAAATCACACAAAAATTATTCACAAAGAAAACATGTTTAAAATAAAATGTTGGAATTGAGAAATATAGAGCACACACACAAAAATTGGACACAGTTATTTTTGGACAAATGACCCTGGAAAAATCAATGCGGGAAAATTGGTGCAACAGATGAGGGTTTTATTATTAATTCTTTAACAACAAATCAGAGTAAAATAAAACATACGCCAAATTGGAAATTCTCTTTAAGAGAAATATTGGAAAAATTATTGAGGGAAATTTCCCTTCTTCGACAAGAAATTCTGTAAAAAAATGAGCCACAAAAGTTGATCCGAAAAACCCTTGCGCAAGCATTTGTGCTGCCTCTATGCAGGCCAAAATCACACTGGCCAGAATCCGCCTTTGATTATGACATCCTGCCTATTTCTGCCTCTGGAAATGATTCACTTAGTCTCCTAGGTTCCCAAGGCTGAGGTAATAGGCATAGATTCAAAAGGCTTAGTTTTAGGCTGGTCTCGATGAGGGAGTCTAGGTTCCTTCAGAGGGTAGGGGTAGTAAGTCAAGGGTAGTAAGCCAAGGGTAGGATGGAGGGTAAGTTGAGGCAGGAAGGCAAGGTTAGTTCATAAGGCAAGGTTAGTAAGTCAAGGTGATTTCGTAGGTTAAGTATGGAGAGTTTATGTATAAGTAATATAATGATAGGTTTGTTACCTTTCATCAATGGTAAGCCATGATCTGTTCATTTGTGAATGGCAGCTTCGTGCAGTGAATGAAACAAAGGGGGCTAGGTGCATGCTCTGTAAATGGATTCTGTGAGTGGCTTGTGCATTAGAACATGGCTATGTTAGCCCTCCCTTTGATGAGCCAAGAGAGATTGACCAAAGCCCATAGATACTTAAATGGTTGGGACTACGGACGACATCGAAACAGATCCGACAAAGTGAGTGAGGTAGGTGCATGGATACTGATTGGTTGGATTCTTGGATGATCACCAAGGGGAGAGAAATAAGAGCGGACAGAGGGGACAGAAGTGAAGGAAGTAGTGTGGGATAGGTGGGTGCACAATTACTGGAACCACCGATACATGCATGATGACCAGGTGCCAACAGACTAGAGAGATGTTAATCGGATTAGGAATTAAGGCATACACTTTAATCAGTTCAATCCATGAGATATAGATGTTTATCTCAATCCATACCCCATCCCAAGTGTTTGTGAGGTAGGTCACCGATATCTATTTTTAATAAGGCTTTTTTTATGATTCTTTGAAGAAAGTATGCGTAAGCAGGCTTGACCAACGAGAAAGGAAAGGGCTTGATTTACTCTTATGGGAGGGGGGAGCCTAGAGCTAGTAAAGGAAAGACAATATATTAAATAGGTGTGACGAACAGGTACTACACAATGAGGTGGTTTGACAAATGAGGTGATGCAATGAACACAGAGGTGCTACCAGAACAGCAGAAAAAGACCAAATAAATGGCTGAAAGGAAAGGAAAGGGCCCACATGTTCCCACCAAATGAAAGAGAAGGACCCATCGCTACCATTAGAATAAAAAACAAGCCAAGTACACCACACACTAGATATAACCTAACTTATACTAACCTATACCTTTGAATAACATCTCACACACATAACGATTTACTACAATTTATTATATACATATATTCACATTTTGAGGAGGTTCACCCGCTTTTCTACATCGGGCAAGGAGCATTGGACATGTTGAGTAGCATAGGGAATTCATGAGGAGTTGGAGGAGCCGGATGATTCTTACCCATACCAGAAGATCCAACCGATAGATGAGGAGTTTTAATAAGAGGAGGGAGGAGCTTTATTAGTCTTTCCCTCAGAGCCACGAACACATAGGGATGGGCTACACGAGCCATGCACCATTTGCCTTATGCCATACCACCATTTCACATATCACATTACTATTTCATGCTAATCGCTATATGCACTTGTATAACAAGGCGCTATAGTGTGTCATGGGCTTTACTCTACTCTAGCAGCAGAGAGGTATGTGCAAATAGCATAGTAGAGAAATAGGCCTTCTTCTTCATAGAGAAGATGTTTTTGGTTGAATAAAATTTGGATAGAAAGAAAGTATCTACCATGGGTGGAACTAAGTGCATGGAATCTCATAGATATTATCTCTTGAGGGGCTAATTTAAGTTACATGGAATCTAATCAAATGAAACGGTAGAGACTATATTTCTTATCTCTTTTTTGAATGGAATTGAGTGCATAGAAACCTGGCATTATGGACATGGATGTGGTAGGACTTAGAGCTAGTCTATACCATAGGCAAGTGGGACTTAAGCTAAAGTATCTATAGTTAGGATTAGGAATGGCTTTATCACTCTAGTCATAGGGATTTAATGTACAGACTTTGATGGCTTTCTCTAGAGCTAGTATCAGAATATGGGCAAGTCCAAAAAACAAGAAGGAAGGCTTTTGGCCAGTAAACATAAAAGGGAATCTAAGGCTAAAATAAAAAAGAGATAAGTCAATATCATAGTGAGAGAGCATTATTGTGAGGTGTAGCATGTGAAACGAACATTATATGCATCCACACCTATGCAATGGACTCAATCTATCACTCTTATATGAGTGTATGCAAATGTGCAAACAAAGGGAGAAATTGTAATGGGATGTACGATGAGATGGAGGTATGTACAAGTATGCAAAGGTGGAGCATTACACTCATGGGATCACCCAATACTTTAACACTAGTAGTATCACCGAGAGGAAGTACTGCCTCAACTCTTCAACTACTAGTGGCCTACTCCTGAAGGTATGGGTGATGCGACCAACTAAGGTGCTCAGGAATATGGGAGGCTAAGTGAGATGGATTGGTTGTGAGCAGCTCAATGAATGTGAATGGAAGGTTAAAATCAAATAAAAATTGGTAAATGACTAAAAATATTTTTAGCTATAGAGTGAGATAAGAAGTAAGGTGTGAAATTATGAACTCGGTGTTGGTTCGATCACCCCTATGCCAATTCTGAGTAGCCTAGCGATGCACATCTACATGCTATCTTTCCTTGACTCATAGGAAGTGCTTGTATTTGCAAGGACCTAGCCAGTCCTTTACTTTAGGAGAGCTTGGAAACAATAGGCCAGGAATGAACCACTCCTGTGGAAGTAGATTTGTTTGTAAGGGTCGTATATGATAATTTATAAGCAAAAACATAATTGAAGATCACTGCTCCATTGGTCATACTCACTCTGCCTTTGTATCTCTGGATTCATTGAAGTGACACTAAAGGAAACCTGATAAGCAAATTGAACCATGTTCAATGTATTACCTCTTCAATTTCGGCACTGATATAACTATACTAGGGAATCTAAGCCCCAATATGCATTGTCTATAGAAGTTTTACTAATGTCACTGAATTGAGATCAAGGCAGTCCATTGATAGCGGTTTCAGGATAGAGTAGGTATAACCCTAGCGAACCCAAAAACGACCTTATTTACTTATTACCGTAGAGATTTGTTTCCTGGCCTCCAACAACTGAATCGATTTCCTCTCTGGTTGAATCGAAATGCCGCCTTGAGGCTTTGTGCAACCTCCTATGGATAAATTCTACCTCCCTCAACTGATTCTTCTAACACTGGAAAAATCCTCTGGAATCCCACTATTGATCTCCCTCTCTCCTCCGCTTCCTTATGGCTCGAAATTTCTCCTTGCTCGACTTTTGCAATTGAGTAGCTCGATTTGCCAAGGAAACTTGCTACACTGCTATTTCTCTCTCCAACCCCATCGATCTCCTATTATAATATGTCGTTGGCTAATAAAAACCATGATTAGATCCCCATCAAGGGATAATATCATCTCTAAGTAGATCCATGTGATCTTCTAGATAAATCTCACATTTCTCAATTAATTATCATTAATTAATCACTTTTCCTAAGTTAGACTTAGGGAATATTTAATTATTGATTAATTAACTTAATTGAGTTGTCTCTAGGTGTTTTCTCCTAGAAAGGTTTTTGGGTTCTAGAGATATTTTTTTCCTTAGCTTTAAATATCAAAGTCAAGACTAGCAAATTTGTCCAATGATATAAAAATTAACACTCCCTCTTAGTGAGGAAGGTTTTCTCTCTCACTCTGTCTCCATAACATCCTCCATACATGTTGCTCATTTCAGACATCTGTGACAACCTGCCACTACCCACCAACTACTGCACAACCATGATTCATTTTCCACTCTTTTAGTTGAACCATATTTCGTCTACGCTCTTGCTAACACTGCACTGTGCCTCCCACAATATTTCCAACTCTGCTCTATGCTCCTACTGATCCCATGTTGTTGCTGCTGCTACAACTACTGCAACAAAGAACTGAATTTTGAATCAACAGTGTCCCCATGTTGCAACTACCTCATGAGTATCTGACTGCAACAAGTTATGCTCTGTCCATTTAGTAAGTGACTATGTTGTAGCTAATTTGCACCACTCAAAATATGACTACAACTAGTGCTACATATGTCCCTCAAGATCTATATGCGCTATCTTGAACACTGATCCATCTGCTACTGAATATTGTGGGCCCTCGTAGCCAAGTTAATGATCCTAGAAGAAAAACCTATCTGATGCAATCTTCCTTAGATCCTACCCCAAGTCTATGAAACTTTGGGATCTAGAGCTCAATGTTCCCCCACCTCTCTCGTCGAGGTGTATCCAAGGTAATAATCTAAGAAGAAACACCCATATGATGCAATAATCCTTCGACCCTGCCCAAATATCTGTAACTTTGGGATCTTGAGCTCAATGTCTCCCCACCTCTCTCATCAAGGTATAAATGCATATAGTTCGAATTAATCCTCCAACCTGGAAGAGAAATTGTCGATATCTGCTGAAGTTGTTTCCTGCTCCTGCTTCTACTTCTTGCCATTCTTCCTCTTTAGACATTGGCTAATGTAGTGACCAGACTCACTACATCTAAAGCACTTGATCTTCGATAAATGATTCTTATTATTCTCTCCTCCATGTGAGCCTTGTCCCTAACTGGGACCTTTATTTTCCTTCCCCTTTAATGAAAGGACTATGCTCTACTCTTCCTTCACACCCTTCGTCCTTTGCTACTGCTCCCATTGATACTGCTCTTCACGAGAGAAATCCTCATATCTTCCTATGTAAAATATTCCCAAAATTTGATCCCAACTTGGTAGGTTGTCTCATCTAGTGATGTCTTGGATGAAAGTGGCCCACTCCAGGGTGAAACCATTGAAAGTTGTATGCACTAGCTCACTCTCTTGAGGTTCTTCTCCTACTACGACAAGCTTGTCTCATACATATTGAATCCTGGTGAGATAAGGAGTAACTCCTTTGCCCTTATTCATCACGATGAGCCTCAATTTATCCTTCAAGAACATCTTATGGTTTTATAAAGGATTCTAGAATATTTGGGAAATTGCATCCCACATTTCTTTAGCTGTATTCTTGGCCAGTAAGTGTGAGACTATATGATCCCGAATGCCATCAAGGATAAATTTCTTTGCCTTTTAAATCTCATTATTGTAATTATCTATTTGTTGTAAGTTTGTAGGTATGGCTATAACTATCTCTGTGTATGTCTTCAGACCATGCCCATCTAGCATGAAAGACATTCTAGCTTTCTAGATACAAATTTTCAAGGCTCCATCTAGCCTATCCCGATCTTGAAGTCCTGCTGAGGAAATTTCTACAAAAATCACAACTTGGAAAATAAAAAGGAATCTCCTCTTTTTCTGCTCGGCTACTTGCTCTGCTACTCGCACTCCCTCTTGGAATGCACAGTTCTGCTAGTTGATACTGCCACTTGCAACTGGAATTTAAGGATTTCCTCTGTTAGGTCCCTATATTACTAGTATAGTCCCTTATTTTTGTTAGTGTAACCCCCTTATTGTTATTATTGTACCCTTGTAACCCCCATAGTGTTATTATTGTGCCCTTAAATTATTATTGTTAGGTCGGCTAGGATTACATTATGGCCCCATGGACTCCTATATATAGAAAGGAGGTTTTATAATTTGAATCATCCAAGAATTTTTCATTCATGTAATGCATTGGAAGTTGCCCCCTCAAAGTGGCTTATTTATAAGGCGTTGATATCTCTTTTCTTCTCTTTTTGGAGCTAGTTTCACAACATTTGGTATCATAGCTTTGAGATTCTAGGGTTTCGCTGCTCCAAACAGGTCATCATGGAATTTTCACTATACAATTTTTTCTACGAAGGTTCAGAATCAGAAATTTTTAGAGTGTGAAGCCAAAATCCTGAGGAACATTGTCACAAAATTTCAGAGCTTGTTTCACAATATTTTCGGAGATATGATCTGTGCAAGTTAGGTCATTTTGTAGGCTTCTGTATTTAACCTAAACAGGTCATCGTGGTATTTTCATAATAAATTGTTTTCTACGAAGGTTCAAAAGATGAAATTTTTAGAGTGAAAATCTGCAATCTTGAGGAACATCATCGCAAAATTTCAGATATTTTTTCATAATATTTTCGGAGATATGATCTGTGGAAGTTATGGCTTTCTGAGGCTTATGAATTTCATCTCAAAGAGCTGATCGTGGGAAAATCTTTGTTGCTCTCTCTCTGAGCATCAGATTGGAATGCTGTAAAAAGTGGCTACAAGGACACGGACTGTAGTTTTCGGTCTATCAATTTCAGAGCTAAAGGAGGAAACAGTGACACGTGGCAAGTCGTAAAAGTTTTCTCTACTTAACTAGTCCAAAATTGGGTCATTGTGGGAGATTGGACATAACTTTGCCTTGAATAATCCAAATCAGATTAGACCTGTGGCATTTGAAATAAGCTTCAGAGGGCTACTACAGGGCTGAATTTCAGATATTTAGGATCTGCAATTATATAGATAATTCAATTTCAATATCTAGCTCCTCAAAAGAAAGTAAAAGGTGAGTATTTTTTTTTCCGAATTGCATAAGTCTTGTTTGAAGAATCAAGTTCAATTGATTCCAAGGGCATATTGTAGAATATATATCAGTATTGGATTCTAAAATGGCCCCTAAAAATAATTCAACACCCATTAAGCCTTTATAAATCTCTACTATGACTCATGAAGACGAAGAATGGCAACATGACATATCAAAATTACAAGAGCAAGTGCAACAAATTTCGCTCTTGCAAAGAGCAACAAAAGATGACATGGAAGTTTTGAAGAAAGGCATGGAAACTAAGATGGATGGTTTGAATAAAGGCGTGGAATATAAGATGGATGGTTTGAAGAATGGTAAGGAATCTAAGATAAATGACATGGAATCTAAGATAGATGGCATGGAAGCTGGCATGGAATCTAAGATGGATGACATGGAAGCTAAGATCGATGAGAAAATGGAAAACATGAAGAATGACCTAAAAGTAGACATGGAAGGTTTGAAAAAGTTGATACAAGAAATGTTTCCTAATGGTGAAAATATAGTAGAGGAAACTCATGATGAGAAAAAAATAAATGTTAATCATGATTTCATAAAATCTAATGTTGGCGGGAAGAACCACCATATTCCGAAAATGGATATAAGGAAGTTTGATGGAAAGGATCCTGTAACGTGGATACTATAGATGGAGCAATATTTTGATCTCCATAATGTGCAGAACACACAAAAGGTACGCATTGCAACTTTACATTTAGAACAAAATACATTTGTATGGTATCGATGGATTTGCTCCCGTAAAAAAATTGTCACTTGGTCAATTTCTACGGAGGAAATGATAGCACATTATGAGGATACAAAGAGCAACACCTTCTTTAGCAAATTGATAAATCTCAAACAAAAGGGTTTAATGGGGGAGAACATTGAGGACTTCCAAAAATTGAATATAAGGGTAACTGATATTCCAGAGGAGCACAGGATTGATCTCTTCATAAGTACTTTAAGGATAACATCCAACATGAAGTTCGCGTTTTGGAACCTAATTCATTGGATAAGGCATTCATGTTGGCAATAAAATTTGAATGTAAAATTATGGCGACAAGGAAGCCTACCACTCACTTCTATAAAGAGGGAAGTGTTGCTACTCCTAGATTTCCACAACCTACAAGGTTGACATCACAAAAGTTGGAAGAAAAAAGAGCAAAAGGGCTTTGCTACTGTTGTGATAGAAAATACACTAAAGGTCATAAGTGTGCTGAGAAGAAATTATTTTACATAGATTGTGAAGAGGAAGAAGAAAATTAACAAGAAGAGGATATACACAAGGAACCAACCCAAGAAGAGGAAGAAATGAGTCTGACCATATCGTGTAATGCATTGGCAGGAATTACCACTCCTCAAACTCTCAAGATAGAAGGACGTATCAAGAAAAAAAAGGTAATATTGTTGATTGATTCAAGTAGTACCCATAATTTTATTCATTGTAAGGTAGCCAAGGAATTGAATTGTTTCCTATACCCAGCACCAAAATGTCAAGTGATGGTTGCAAATGGAGGAACTATAAATTGCTCTAGAAAATGCCATAATATCAAGCTAACCATGGGGGAATATGTATTGAATAGTCTAATTCTTTCCATTCCTATGGGAGGTGCTGATGTTGTACTAGGAGTACAATGGTTACAATCTTTGGGGACGGTAGCTTTTAATTTTCAAGAACTTTTCTTGAATTTTTTTTCAGAAGGAAAGGAAGTCGAATTACGGGGTATTGAAGGGAAGCCAGGAAGGATAATAAGCTCTAATGTTATGACAAAGCTTCTAAAGAAAGAACAACGAGGCGTAATTGCACAATTATGCTCAATAGAAGTTCCAACATCAAAATCATCTATTTCTACAGATCTCCAACAAGTCTTGGACAATCATTCCAAGGTGTTTGAAACTCCCAAAGGACTCCCACCTATTCGTGATCATGATCATGCTATTCATTTGATTCCAGGAAGTGTTCCTCCAAACATTAGGCCTTATATATATCCTTACTTCCAAAAGAGCGAAATTGAACGTATGATTGTAGAAATGTTAGAGGCGGGTATAATTCAACCTAGTCAAAGTTCTTTCTCTGCTCCTGTAGTATTGGTACACAAGAAGGATGGATCATGGCGAATGTGTCCGGATTATAGGGAGTTCAATAAGCTCACCATTAAAGATAAATTTCCCATTCCTATGATTGATGAATTATTGGATGAATTACATGGAGCAATTTATTTTACCAAGTTGGATCTTCGTTCAGGATATCATCAAATTAGAATGAAGACCGAAGATATTCCAAAAAAAACATTTCGAACTCATGAGGGTCATTATGAATTTTTGGTCATGCCTTTTGGCCTTACCAATGCACCTTCTACATTTCAAGGGTTGATGAATTCCATTTTCAAACCCTTCCTAAGAAAATTTGTGCTAGTATTTTTTGATGATATACTAATCTACAACAGGTCTTCGAAGGATCATGTTCAACATGTTGACAGGGTGCTCAAACTATTGCAGGAGAAACAATTATATGAAAAAACATCCAAGTGTTTCTTTGGAATACAAGAGGTGGAATATATGGGTCATATTGTATCTCACGAGGGTGTTAAGGTAGACCCTAACAAAATTAAATCCATTAAGGAATGGAAAGTCCCCACAACCATAAAGCAGTTGCGAGGATTTCTCGGGTTAACAAGGTATTATCGAAAGTTTGTTAAGAATTATGGGAGAATAGCAGCACCTCTAACAACATTATTGAAGAAAGATGCATTTTCGTGGACTCCTAAAGCAACTAAGGTCTTTGAACATCTTAAAGGGGCAATGTGCTTAGCACCAGTATTAGCTACGCCAGAATTCACAAAAACCTTTATTGTGGAATGTGATGCCTTAGGAAATGGAATTGGTGCTATTTTAATGCAAGAAGGAAGACCCATTGCATTTGAAAGTCATCCAATCAAAGGAAAGTATTTACAGAAACCTATTTATGAGAAGGAAATGTTAGCAATACTGCATGCAATAAAGAAATGGAGAACTTACCTAATGGGAAGACACTTCAAGGTAAAAATTGATCATGATAGTCTTAAACACTTTTTGGAACAAAAACTATCTTCAGAAGAGTAGCAAAAATGGGTCACAAAGATTTTGGGTTATGACTTTGAAATAATATATAAAAAATAGAAGCTAAGTGTTGTTGCAGATGCACTCTCAAGAAATAATGAAGAGGTGGAAGCATTACTTTGTGCCATTTCTATTATCAACTAGATTGGATAACCAAAGCAAGAGATGAATGGAAAAAGGACGAAGAAGTGTGGACACTCATTCAAAATTTGTAGCAAGATCCTAGTACGTCTGATATATTTAGTTGGAAAAATTAATCCCTATGGTACAAAGATTGCTTATATCTTTGTAAGAATTCCCAACTAAAACAAAAGATTATTTTGGAATTGCACACTTCTCCTTTAGGAGGGCACTCAGGATTTTTAAAAACTTACCACAGGGTGAAGAAATAATTTTTTTGGGATGGCCTTAAATCTGATATTCAAAAGTTTGTGGCGGGATGTTTGGTTTGCCAACATAATAAATTTGAGACAATTAAGACCCCGGGTCTTCTACAACCTTTATCCATTCCAAGTCAACGTTGGGAGGAGATTTCAATGGATTTTATCACAGGTTTACCTAAGTCCAAAGGAAAGAGTGTCATCATGGTGGTAGTTGATAGACTTACCAAGTATGCACACTTTTGTTCATTATCTCATCCATTTAAAGCAAGTACAGTTGCTACTACATTTATGGACACAATTCAAAAGCTACATGGAAACCCAAGGGTTATTATGAGCGACAAAGATTCCATTTTTACTGGAAATTTTTGGACGGAGTTATTTTCTTGTTTGGGTACTCAATTAGCTCATAGCTCATCTTATCATCCTCAATCTAATGGTCAAACTTAGATAGTAAATAAATGTTTGGAAGGATATCTTCGTTGTTTTGTATCTGATAAACAAACACAATGGGTCAAGTGGTTACCTCTCGCTGAATGGTTGTATAACACTTCCTTCCATACTGCAGCAAAAATGACCCCATTTATGGCACTTTATGGATATCATCCACCATCCATCACATCATCTTTAAGGGAAAATTCGAAGGTTCAAGCAGAGGAAGATCACATCGAGCATCAGCAAGAAGTTCTCCAACTCTTAAAGGATAACCTGAATTTGGCACAAAATCGAATGAAACAACAGGCAGATCAACATCGCAGCGAGAGAAGTTTTGATGTAGGAGATTGGGTATTTTTATGGCTACAAACATACAAACAAATGTCCCTCAAGCAAGCTAAGAAGGATAATAAATTATCGCCAAAGTACTATGGTCCTTACAAGGTGTTGCAAAATATTGGTACTATGGCATACAAATTGGAGCTTCCCGCTTCTTCACGAGTACATCCAGTTTTCCATGTTTCATGCTTAAAGAAGGTTATAGGTGAAAATATTCCAGTTCAAACAATATTGCCAGAACTTGATGAGGAAGGAAAAATCATATTGGAACCTGAAGCGGTCACGGAAACAAGAACTCGACAACTACGAAATCGATCAATTTCAGAGTATCTCATCAAGTGGAAGAACTTACTCACTGAAGATTCTACATGGGAGGATGAGAATTTTATACAGAAGCACCCAGAGCTACTCAAGCGTTGAGGACAACACTTTTTTGAAGGAGAGGGGCATGTTAGGTCCCTATATTACTAGTATAGTCCCTTATTGTTGTTAGTGTAACCCACTTATTGTTATTATTGTACCCTTGTAACCCCTATATTGTTATTATTGTGCCCTTAAATTATTATTGTTAGGTCGGCTAGGATTACATTATGGCCCCACTAGGATTACATTGTGGCCCTATGGACTCCTATATATATAAAGGAGGTTTTGTAATTTGAATCATCCAAGAATTGTTCATTCATGTAATTTATTGGAGGTTGCCCCCTTGAAGTGGCTTATTTCTAAGGCATTGATATCTCTTTTCTTCTCTTTTTAGCGCTGGTTTCACAACATCCTCCAAAAAACTGAATTTGGAAACCCTCTGAGAAAATTCCCTTTGTATGTGCTTTATCTTCCACCTGGTGTTGATTCTGCTTCTAGGAAATTATTGCTAATCAATTATGCCCAAATCTGCTAAAAAAAATAATTATATTCTCACCGGAACTGCTTCCCAGTTACACCAATGTTTGCTAGAAATTATTCTAGATAGTTTTGATATTTCTTTGATCTAGGTGGATATTGGTGGCCACCCGCCTATTCCACTTGGACCCCTGTCATTTTTTATTTCAGTTTTTCAGTTTCCTTAATTGTAGCAAAAATTACTATTTTGGAAATTTTTTGGGTCTTGAACTTTCGGAGCCGTTTTGAGGCCCTAAACGAAATTTGTTGGGGAATTATGCATAAAGGCTTACCAAGAAACTATGCACTGCAAGATACAAACTTAGAGAACCAAGGATTTATGTAAGTTCATGAAATATCCTCGAATTCTATGTTCAGTGTATCACAACATACAAGATGGCCGACTCGGTTACCTAAGGTGGGATAAAAACCTAGTGTATACTTTCAAAATATACCTGAAGGTACATGGAAGCGTAGTTTGTAATAGTGTTGTATAATGTGTAACTATACAATGAGAGTGTTCCCATATACTTTCCATTCGTGGAGCGCCATCCGATATACTCAAAGGTCGTGGAGAATGATCCTATACACTTACGTATATGGAATGGGATATCACCTTCGAAATGCAACATTGATAAAGGATGATAACTCCTATGCTTAAAGATGTCGAAACATGTCTCTAGCTTGAACCTCTAGATGTTTACATTAATGTTCCAAATTCTCCTTAGATTGATTCAATACATTTTAAAGTTTATCTTGAATTCTGTTTTAGTTTTCAAGGCTCACCACGAGTTTCGCCTGAATTCCCTACAATGCAATCTAGCATGATAATAAGAACTCTTTTTGTTTCGATGAAAGATTAACTATGAGAAGGAAGATATTTAAACAATGATGCAACAAACAATATATGCAACAAAAAAAACTTCCTAATAAAAATGTCTGAAAGCAACTATTCCAAGTTCCAATTTCATTCAAAAACTCTAAATGCATTGCAAAGTATGTAAAATGATGAGATTTTTCTTTTCTTTCTACTTAATTTCAAAATTCAATGAAAAATAAGATGAAACAAGATCACTGATAGAAGAAATCACACAGAATACAACTGCAATATAAATTTCTTCAATTCAATCAACAATCAAGCTCAATGTCTACAAATGACCTAATTTATAAGAAGAAGAAAAACCAAAGAAATTCTTACCAAAGGCTAATAAAAACAAATGAAAACATTAAGATGTATTTTATGAGTACTGACAAACTCATAAGACTCGATATACTAAAGCATATCAGAGAGCAAGGGAAAGGAATGAAATTTTTTGCATCCTACAAGATCAATGCAGGTGGAGAAGGGACACTAGTGTGCTGCAACACACCTATAGAGAAAGTTGGACAGCGCTAAAACGGTTTATCTCCAGACCAGAGGGTGCACGGATGCAGTTTGGGTATAAATAAAACATAATAAATTGAACCAAACTGAAGATTATATTTTCCTAAGGTGAATCAATGGTAGAGAGAGTCAATTAAGGTCGCTTTTAAGAGGAGAAAAAGGTGTGAATATCAAGGAAACGAATAAGGGAAAATCGTATCCCCAGTATCGTCACCAATTTTTTATACATAAATTCACTATTGCAGACAAACGTGAATTCCCTAGACCTAGTGACCTGGTCTAAAATAATAGAAGACAAAGAACTTTAAAGTTTTCCTTAGAGAAATTAGAGTATTAAAAAGAACCCTACTTTAGATCTGTAGCAAGCCTTCCTTTCCTCCTTTATTGTAAGATCCAACTGTAGCTCCAAACGCTATAATTAGAACCTACACACATGATTAAAGAAATAAAATAAACCGCGATCCATGTAGCATAATATAAAACCTCTATTCAATGATTTAGACAATCATTGAAATATATGAGTGCAAACATAACACATCAAATATATGAAAACTAGATGCTCTTAGTATTAACAAAAATATGGGAGAGTACAACCATAAATAGAAGTTTGACTTTGGATATGTCTCCCCAAGTTGGCTTGTCCTTGCTTGTCACAAATCACACTTCAAGACCAACCCTAATTTATGAGAGTGATGACTCCTTAGGTTCAAACCTACAACATGATGGTACTATGAATCTCCAAAAGCCAACTGAGACCTTATGGGAGGCAATAAATTTATAGGAGAAGTATGGTAGTTTAGGAATTATTATCCATTTACCAATCTAGGCTTGAGATCCACTTAAGAGGGGAAGATGAGCTCAAGGGATAAGAGGTGAGGTCTCCAAGATAGGCTCAGATGGGATTCAAGCTCTTATTCATGGTAAATAGTTAACCTACCTTAGAAGCATTTGGAAGAGGAAGCTTCAATTTTTTTTATTTTCTTTTTCCTGAATTTCTAGAATCATCGCACCTAGATAAGGGAGTAACAAGTGTTGATCAACGCTGGTGTATAAATGTGCAACATGTGCTGAATGAAGGTCACAAGGGCTTCACTAGGGGAGAAATACCATACCACATGGGTTCAAATTGAAGGATATATATTGAGGAAAAAATGGCATAATATATTGGGGGATATATGGGGGGTAAAGGGTTTTTATATTGGAAGGTATAAAAAATTAAGCTCAAAGTTAATGAAAATATGTAAAGGGGTATAAAAAATGTAAATGAAAAAATGAATACCTACAATATCTAATGGAAGTAGGGGTTTTTTAAATTGTGAAGGTGTATTTGGTTTGTATTGGTAGGGGGTTAAATAATTTGATTTTTAGGGGTATTTTCCAATATATAGTTGAATTAAGGATATTGTTTAATATTCCACGAATGCACATGATAGGTAATAGGTTCATTGAGATAAACCCCCGTGATGTAGGTGGCCAAGAGTGCAGGGAGCATTGGGGCTAAAAACAATGTTTTTGAGCAATTTGTCCCAGAAACTCATACTTTTTGGAGATGAGATGCTTAGGGATTTATGGAGGGATTGTGAAAAAGTGTTCAAGGACATTGATTTATTTGGTTTGCAGGCATTTTGAGTTGATGTGACAAAATGGCCTATTACACTATTAGGCCAAGGATATTGGATTAAATGAACATGTTATTGTTAAATATTTGAGCCACTTAAATAATTGATTCCGTGTGTGCTACTATGAAAAACCTTACTGTTGATATAAATGTTTGGTTACTAAAAAAATGATGAAGTTATTCTTTGCACATTGGAATGAAGGCCAAGCTTTAATGGAAATTTTTTTTTTGTTTTTATAAGGATTTAGAAAAAGTAGAGTTTCATGGATCATCATTGGAAATTCTTGATGAATCAAGGAAATTTTGATTCTAGGTTTTGAACAATTGAATACCTAGGGTTTGTAAACCATAGCAAGCAACACGACTTGGATAAGAAATCCCTATGGTTTATAGGAAAATCCCTGGGATTGAATGCTTTTGCTAAAATAAGAAACCCTAGTCTCTGCAAGAAAGGAATGACATCATGATGATGATGTGGATGAAATTGATAAAGGTGCTAAATTGATGCAATAAGACTAAGATCAAGACAAAGATGACATTCTTCTCGAAATATAGGTATATTATATCTCTGTTATTCGATTATTACTAGTATTGTTGTTTTACTATTAGTTAGTCTCTTGTCTTTTAATTCTTTGCTCGATTGTAATTTTTCTTCCATGACCTCCTTGTGAGGATTATAGGTACATAGTGATAGCTACCTAAGCTTTGGAAGTAGATGAAAAGCATGGAAGAAAAAGGAAAAGTGCGTGACATGAGGACTTGCATTGAGGGGTATTATGTACTAAATGAGATTTGGTATCAAAGGAAGAAGATATATCAACAATGATGAAAGTATGCCTTGATCTATGTTGAAGAGAAGTAAACTATGACTTCCAAGACAAAGTGTGATTGGATGACAAGAAGTGAAAAGTGAAGAGGGAGATGCATTAACCAAAAAGAGGAAGTAGTGAAGACTTTCTCAAGAAATATTTCCTTAGCTTCAGAGGGAGTTGGATGTTAAATTTGATATGAAGGAATTCATTCCCTACTATTTGGGATTGGAAGTTTGAAGTGATGGACTGGAATGTTGAAAGACAGGAAGTGTACATCTAGAATTTTCATCTATTCTACTATGGTTTCTTGAATAATTAGGAAGTATAGGAAAAGTATATTGCACCTTGATTTGTCAAAGCACATTGCAATCAAGTACCACTACATTTGTGACATAGTGTAAAAGGGAGAAGTGAGGCTTTGATATATTCCTTTTGATGAGAAAATAGTTGATATTTGATGAATTATTTGTCCCAGGTGAATTTTGTGTACTTTAGGGACTAGCTGGGACTTGTTGATATCTATCTTAGTGAGAGGGAACGATGGTGATATAATAGAGGTCAGACATTCTTCCTAGGTCAAGTGTATTGACCCAGGTTGGGAAGAATGGTCCTGAAGGCCCGATCACTTGAAAGAGTGGGTGCCTTTCAGTTTTTATCCCAGTCACTCAAAAGAATGGGTGCCTTTCAATGTTTTAGCCCGATCACTCTATAAGATTGGGTTTCTTTTAACACAAGCTTGATTATTCGTTGAGTGAGCCCATATAACATCATGGCATGGAGTGAGGCCAATGGAATATGAGCTAGAGTGAGGCCTATGGAATATGTCCTGGCGTGACACCTATAAAATATGGCCTGGAGTAAGGCTTGTGGAACATGGCCTAGAGTGAGGCCTGTGAAGTATGACATGAAATGGGTCTTATGTAATTAGGACGTAGATGCAGTTTAGGGTTTGAACATGGAATGCAAACCTTGTGGAGTGAGGATGTGGATATCATTTAGGGTTTGGCCAATGTTGTGAATTTGGAACGTGGATGTTCCCTAAGGTTTGACTGTGGTGATGGAAAACCTGTACTAGTCCATATACCATGAGGTTGAGGCACTGATCGAATCATGGTGACTAGTTGATATTGATGTTGTACCATAGGCTAGGTGTGTTAGCCTAGATTATGGTACCTAGCAAATATTGATTATGTACCATAGGTTAGGTTTTATAACCTAGATAATGGTACTAAGTGGATGTTATTCCTTTTATAGGTAAAGAGTGCTAAGGTGGATGATTATGATGTTAGAGATGTTGACTAGATGATGCTGATGATGTCAGAGATGCTGACTAGATGATGATGATTTACCTTATGTCAGAGATGCTAAAAATGATGATGATGATTTTGTTATAACCTTTTCATAGATAAATTTCGTCAATATGAGAATATCTAGATAAACATTGTGGATACCTCACTAGTTAAGAGGGAGTGTTGGATTTTGTAACCATGGTCAGTCTTCATAATGCATATTTTATCCTTTAATGTATTTGGTAAGCATGTTTTGCATGCTTGAGTAAAAAACAAATTTTTTATTTTTGAGTAGCTTTGGAGGTAATCCAATCTCTAGGGTTTGGGGATTGGAGGGAAAAGTGACACAAGAGTCACTTGTGGGCTTGGAACCCAAGCATGGGGTTTTGCACCAAATCATGTTTTGAACATTTTCTTGAGTACTTTTCTACATGTGATGGATGAGGATGATAACTCTCAATGAGACAAATATAACTCAACGAGAATAGTCCGATTCTGAGTTGTAGAAGTAGAGATATGGATTTTTGAAGGTATTTTTAGGGTTGATACCATAAGTGTCGATGTCGGCCTAAGGTCATTTTAGTATTATGACAGTTGGTATCCCCTTGTGATGACATTTTGAAGCCCTTCATTTATGATATAAATATAACGTGAGTGAGAAATCTTTAGCTCATCCAAAAGTGCAACAAAATACAAGAGAACAACTCGTGGAGGAAAGGAATACTTCTGATTTGGGCCGAAAAAAGGGAGGCAAGTCCAATGAGGAGTTCAGGGACTATTTGAAGGGTTTTTCAGGGGTCCGAAGTGTTGGAGGAGAGGCTAAGTTTTCTTGTTGTGACACTGTAACATCTAGGACTATTTTGAGGGTAGAGGAAAGGGTGCAAACCCTTGAGAAGGGAAACTACAACCGGGAGGAGGCTTGTTATGGCAAGCTGTAGCAAGTTGAAGGTAGGCCAAGGGTTGGTTGAGGGCTAGGACAACCCAGAATTGGAGCAGCCCTCCTCTACCTCTCAAGAAAATGGAAACCACATTTTTTATTGCAAATATGGGTAGAGAAAGAAGGCTAGAAAAGGGAATGATTTGTGCCCTAACTAGGCCTAGTTGAAGCATATGTAGCAGACCTCAAAAATATGAGATGAAGGTGCATATTGTAGGTGTTGGATCCAATATTTGTGGATCGATTTTGGATCTGATCATTGGAGAGCCTTTGGGAGCCAATTTGGAGTCCTAATTGGGTGATCAAAAGCCTTCATTGGTTCAAATCTTGCAATGTATTATTTGGAATAATTGGTCTAGTGGAGGGAAGAGTGTTGATATCCCAAAGTAGCCCTAGAAAATCTATCTTGAAGTAACAAAGAGGAGCTAAAGGTTGGGTGAATATTGGTTCCGAAGTGAAGAAAAAGTGACCACTGGCCTGGTAGATTAGAGCTCAGGATTAGGCTTACCCAGATAGTATATTGGATTAGCCCATATACATGTAGCAGAAGTGACATGCAACAGTGGTAGGTGGAAACCCTCTTGGAGTCTCGATGTGTTGTCCTTTGAAGGACTGAGGGTTGACTAGTGAACAGTATGGAAGCGAAGGACCAACATGATAAGATACGAAATCAAAGCTGCAACGAAATTTGTCATTGTATCTTGTATAACACAGACTGTTGTATTATTAAAATTTTGTTTAATATAACAAAGATTGGGGTTGTACATTATTGTACAATTTTGTTAAAAACTGTGTATATTTGTGCATGTGTGATTTACTGCTCTATATTTTCTACTGTGCAAAGTATTTATAGTTTAGATTCTTTTTTTGGTAGCATCAGTAATTTTAAGACTCTAAGCTAGAACCAAGATTCTTGGAAATTCAACATGGTACCAGAGCATGTCCGAGCTACTTTGGAAGTAAATGAATCAAAGTTGTGCGCAATGAAGTACAACATGAGAGGGAATTGGTCACATTGTAGGTGACAATGTTGAAGTTGCAGACAGGTATCCAATATGAGGATAGGTTGAATGGGTTTTCCAACTATATTCCTTGGAAGGAAAGGACCAGGTTGGTTTTGCAGGTCAACATGGTATGTGATTTTGCCGAGAAATTCATCAAGAATCCAACCGACCATAAGAAGCTAGAAATATGGGAAGACTTGGATACAAAGGCAAGATTGATCATCCTAGATGGTGTGAAGGATGCCCTAATACCTCATTTTTCTTAGAAGAACATCGCACATGAGATGTGGATGGCTCTTCAAAATTTGTTCCGGAATAAGAACAAGAACCATGTACTGGTATTGGAGGATAAGTTGAAGTCCACCAGGATGATAAAGGGTGAAGGAGTGACTTCGTATCTGACGAGGTTGTCTCAGGTTAGAGATGAGCTTGCTGTCGTCCGTGTGAAAATTTTAGATGGATATATCGTGAGGATTACCTTGAAGGGGTTCACCAAGGAAGGGAAGCCCTTCATCAATAGAATTGTTTCCAGAGAGAAATTGTCATAATGGAATAGACTATGGGATGAATTCATTCAGGAAGAGTTGCGAGATGAGGATATTCATCCATCACAGAGGGAAAATGAGGACGTGGAACTTGCAGCGTGAATGAAGGGTAAGTCGAAGAAGGACTTGATTAAGGTGAAGTGTTTTAGTTGTGGCGATATAGGTAAATTTTTGTGGAGATGTTAGATGAAGAAGGGAGATGATGAGAAGAGGAAAGGAAAGCAGGTCGCCGATATGGCCACTTCAGTTGAGATAGATGATATCTCTAGGAAATTGGAAGAGGAGGATTTTTCTACGATCTCTCATTTCTCGCAGGGTGCTATCAAGGAGGATGGATGCTACATGGACAATGGTGCGATGAAGAATATGACATGGTCATAAGAGGTTTTTGAGACTCTGGCCGAATGGGACTCGAAGTTTCACATGGTGTTGGGAGACAAGAGTCAATTGGATATCCGAGGATTGAGTGTTGTGCCATTCAGGATGGATATAGGACGAGTGATGTAGGTCTAGGATGTACTGTTTTTATTAGGACTCAGATGTAACGTGATTTCTGTCTCGATGATCGAGAAGATGCGGTTTGAGATATTGTTCCAGGATGGGAAGGAAAGACTCAGACCCAGAGGCTCTAGCTCCACTAGTATCGTGCTTGGTGTTAGAGAGCATGGTCTATATGGGCTTATGAACAACCATATGGATCATGAGAAGCAGGTGGAGCAAGTGTAGGTTCTAGAGGAAAACGTGCAGGTGCATGATTCAAAGGGGAAGGTATAGGTTCCAGTGAATAAGGTCCATTTTCCAAAGGCTTAGAGGGAGTCGAGTTCTAGCTGGGCCTTGCAGGTTCAGAGGGAGACTTTGCAGCCCATGAAGAGTGTGTGGTTAATGGGGAGCAAGGGTGCTTCCACATCTACTAATAAGGAAACATGGAGAGATTTGAAAGTGATATAGGAGAAGAAGAAGAAGAAGCAAGATGCCTCCAGCAGTGATAGTAACACTTCCAAGAGAGGCGTAGTTGATAAAATAGGGATTGTTGTGATTGTGAGTGCCGAGAGTTGGGTGAGTAGCGATGATGATGATGAGTTACTTCCTAGTCTTGGAAGTAACTCCCGCGCTAAGAGGTATTGTTGATTTTTGAGTAGCTTGAGAGGTACTCCAAGCCCCAGTGTTCATGGATTGGAGGAAAAAGTGCCACAATAGACAATTATGGGCTTCAAAGCCAAGCATGGGGTTTTGCACCAAATAATGTTTTTGGAATTTCCATGAGTACATTTCTACATGTGATGGATGAGAATTATAGCTCTCAGTGAGATGAATCTAACAAAATTATAATCGTCCAATTCTGAGTTGTAAAAGTGCAGATATAGATTTTTGAAGGTATTTTTGGGGTTGACACCATAAGTGTTAAGGTCAGCCTAAGGTGTTTTTAGGCTTATGACAATTGGAAACACCTTATGATGACATTTTAGAGCCATTAATTTATGATATAAATATAAGGTGGGTGGGAGCTCTTTAGCTCATATAAAAGTGCAACAAAATACAAGAGAACAACTCGTGGAGGAGAGGAATACTTTTGATTTGGGCTGCAATAAGGGGGGCAAGTATAGCAAGGAGTTCAGGGACTGTTTGAATGGTTTTTCAGGGGTTTGAAGTGATGGAGAAGGTGACGAGTTCCATTGCTATGACACCACATCTTATAGGATTTTTTTGAGGGTAGAGGAAAGGGTGAAAACCCTTGAGAAGGGCAGCCGCAACTAGGAGGAGGCTTGTTATAGCAAGCCGTAACAAGTTGAAGGTAGGATGAGGTTTAGTTGAGGGATTTCAATCCAACCATGGATCATCCCTCCTCAGCCTCTCAAGAAAAGGGACGCCACATACTTTGGTGAAAATATGGGCAAAGAAACAAGGCTGGAAAAGGGATTGATTTGTGCCTTAACTAGGCCTAGTTGCAACATATGTAGCATAACTCAAAAGAATGAGCTGAAGGTACATCTTGTAGGTGCTAGATCCATGTTGATTATTTTTGGATCTGATTGTTGGGGATCCTATGGGAGCCAATTTTAAGGCTTGATTGGGTGATCGAAAGCCTTCATCGGTGAATATATTGCATTGTAGTATTGGGAACCATTGGTTTGGTGGAGGGTAGCGTGTGGATAACCCAAAGTAGACCTAGACAAGATATCTTGAAGTAATGAAGAGGAGTTGAAGGTTGGGTGAAGATTGGCGCTAAAGTGTTGTGCCTTTATGGAAAAAGGTGACTGCGAGCTTGGAATATTGGAGTTCGGGATTAGGCCTACCCAAAGAGAAGATTGGATCAACCCATGTACATGTAGCAAAAGTGAAATGCAACATGTTGATTTTTGGTAGCATCATAAGTGCTCTAAGTCTCAAATTTTTTGGAGAGGCTTAGGCACTGACATTCCAAAGAACCCAGAAACCATTTGTGAAAATTCCACTCGGAATATGTTTTATTGTAAAAATTAATTATTTTAATGATGACCCTAAGTCTAAACTAAGGGAAATTAAATAATTAAAGGGTATTAATAAAACAAAGTGAGAATAATCTAGAAAAAGCGAAGATCAAGTCAAGTTATAATATTGGCTGTTCATTAGAGATCTAATCTCGGTCATTGATGTCTCAATGAGAATACTATAAAGGAAGGCTTGAGGGGCATTTGGAAAGACACGTCGAGTGAATAAAGTGATCAAATTATTCTAAAGCAACAATGCTCGAACGAAGATAAGAACTAAGTGATTTCAGTGAAGTGAGGGGAAGAGATAGTTATTGGTTAGAGGATATTCTCTAGGGCCAAGAATACTAAGTAGAGAGGCAGCATAACCAACAGAGAAAGCATCATAACTTCTATAGGGTGTGACGCAGTCCCTAGAAGGGGTTACACAAGCCCACACAGGGCCCATGTAGAGGCAGCACAATATTTTCGAGAGAGAGTCTGAGATTCGCATTAGGGTTCTGAGAAGAGAGGTTTGGAACTCAAATTTCTGAGGAGCATATCGATCCGAGAGAGGAGGTGACATAGTCCACAGAGGTCCCCATGCGGGCCTACACAACTAGTGCGTAGAGGCATCGTAGAGGGTGTTGGGGTTTTGCTAGTTCAACTACCATATCAACTGAGACTTGCAGTGTGAGGTAAAAATTACTATATCTTTTCTGCAGTGATTTCTATTTATTGGATAGCCAGCAAGGAATCCAGAGATTGTATTCAGAAACTGCTGCTTAATAATACAAACCCTTAGATCTACTGCACCGTTTTTACTACATTAGGTTTTTCCGGGACTTAATCCAAAATAAAGGTGTCCTATGTGTGATTTGTTGTTTTCTTAGTTTCCTTGTTTCATAATCATAAAGTATTAAGTGTAGGCTACTTTAGTAATTTTCTGCAATAATTCATGAAGAAATCTAAATTAATTCTGTAATTTAATTTACAAAATAGGAGTAGTAAATTCATCTAGTTGTAGTAGGAATTCTGAGATTGTTAGATCTAGGAATTTTCACATGGTATCAAAGAATTTGATGTGAAATAGGAAGAGAAGATATGAGCACTGAAGTGAAGACTAAATTGTTGCAGCAACAATAGATCGAATCCCCAGCAGGATTGCGCAGTTCTAGCTAGGAGGGCTAAATCATCGAGGTTGTCTCTCTCTAAGTGAGTCGATAGAGAGGTAAAACTTCCATATCGAGATATTTTCGAGACAAAGGTAGCAACATAGAGCCTTCACGCAGAGCTATAGGGATGCAACTTTTCTGCAAGAAGTTTCTGGGAAGAGAAGCATCATAAGAAGAAGAAGAGAACATAGCGGGGAATTATTCCTCAGTGAGTTCCCTTACCGAGGAATTCAACATTTCTCACTTGCTGGGAATCCAAGGAGAAAAAAAGTACTATATCCATCAGGGAGTGCGTAAGACAACCTAGAAGCTACGCAATAGGGAGAAATAGGAAGCAATTCGACAATTTTTGGCTAAGATGGCATCTCATGGTCTTAGAGATCATGATCGGTTGGAGGGATCCTCTAACTAAATAATCTGGAAGGAAATGATAAAATTACTTATGGATGAATATGATCTCAAAATTTTCATGGACACTGTGGTTGTTGTGCCAGTAGATCCGGATCAAAACAAAAAGTACAAGTCTGATATGGAAAAGGCCAAGAGACTTATCCTTGATGGTGTCAAGGATCATATAGTCTCGCATATAGCTGGAAATAACACAACCAGGGAGATATGGGAGGCCTTGACCCTGCTATACGAAGGAAATTCCAAGCAGTGGAAGATGTACTTGTAGTAGAAGCTCTGAATGATCTAGATGTAGAAGGGGGAGCACATTAATCGATTCTTAATGAGACTTCAGGAAATACGTGATCAAATGGCAGCCATGGGATCCACCCCAACCGCTGCAGCTATAGTAAGGTTGGCCCTTAACGCAGTCACTAAGGAGTGTCAAGTTTTTGTTCAAAGTGTCTTGGGTAGGGAAACACTTCCTAGATGGGAGTAGATGTGGGCATAAATTCAGGAGGAGGAGATGAGAAGAGATCCGGTCAAGTGAAAGCTTGACGATAGAAGTGAGATAAGATCGAAGAATCTGGAAGAGGAGGAGAATGCAACCCTCACTTCAAAGGGGAAGCAAAGGAAAAAAAAACCAAAGAGAGATATTTCGAAGGTGAAATGCTTCAAATGTGGTGAGATGAGCCACTTTGCATCATAGTTTCCTTTGAAGAAAAAGAAAAATATGATAAGCATGATTCGAAGGTTGTAACCACGAAGATCGAGCAGGATGATTTTTCCTTGAGTGCCCATGCATCTCCAGGAGGGAGATGGGGAAACATAGTACTGTAGCTCACCTTGAACTTCATTTGGGCAGGATCCATGAGGAGCCCTCCTCTTGGATCACAACCTTGATATGGGTGGCCATGATCAACAATAGAGGGATGGAGGAGTTTTCATTGGGAGTTGAGGAGTGATGAAGCGACAATTGCAGTAGGTAGCAGTGCCTACTTCTGGAGTAGCACAAATCAAAGTAGGAACAAAGTAGAGAAGAGCAGAAACATCGCAGTGAAGAGCAGCAACAACGCAGTGAATCAGAGGGACAACACATTAGCTATCAACAGTCAACGTCTTCAGCACCATGGTGCATCCATTGAACACTTGTTCAATTTTGGGTGGTTTTCAGTTGCTTCTCTCAGCAGCCTAGTTGTAGTGTTTGCAATGGAAATGCTAGCAACATAACAGATGCAAAACTTGAGAGGGATATGTAGTGTGAATCTACCAATGGAAGTGGTAGTGTCATGGGCAACAATACAATTGTAGCAACACCGTAGTGGTTGGTGGACAACTTGTCAGACATCAACAGCACAAAGGACGCTTCGGGGTCAGAGTAGTATGAAGCATGCATGTTGTTAGATCACTTTCCTTGTTAAGTGATCAGGTGCTCAATGTAAAATCTTAAAAATGAAAGTGCTCAGAATTGAATGGAAACTAAATGATAACAAAGAGCTCGTTTCCAGGAATCCGACGCAATTTGTTTCGTCAAAAATGGAGTCTAGATGAAGAAGATAGAACCTGTTGTTCGTTTTCCTAAACAACTAATTTTTTTTTGCAGAAGTGACATGTTGATTACATGGCAACCCAGTCAACACAAAGGGTATATTATAGGAATATTCTTCAGTTTTGCCTAATGACATTGTGACAAGTGTCACTACAGGATTCATCAGTTTGGATTGGGAAGATGATTTTTTTTTAAAATTCTCCAAGGTCAAATTTTCAGGTTTAATGGTGCATTTTAATTACATGGTTGAATTTCATTGGTGGTCAAAATATCATATGGTTCTAAGGTCTAAATTTTATTATTTATTAAATTTAAAAGGTTGGGTTATATATCCAAAGTTTGCATTTGAATTTTATTAAAGGTTGGCATATCATATCCAATGGTCCGAATTATTTACATATTGCAAATTTCAAAATATTTGGGCACATATATAATTTATGGAGCAAAACTATTCATCAGATGGGCAAAGGTTGGGGTCGACTCCACGACCTCCCCTGCGCTAACCAAACGGCTTACCACCAAGCCATCACAGAAGTCCTTACAATGTTATGTTTCCGACTTATATTTGATATCAATAGGTTTCAATGGTGGGGGGTTGGAGGGGGCCATCCCCGTGGGCCAAACCCCTCCCCATGAGACCATTTCACTAGACCAGCAATGGAGCAGAGAATAGAAAGTGGAGGATTAATGGGTTAATCGCGGGGTTAAATGCTACTAATCCCATATCGTAACACTGCAAACCAATATGATTGTAAAACGCACTTATGCGCAGTTAACACACGCATATCCATTTAAAATGTACTTAAATGATAATTAAACCAACGTTAATATAGCGGCGGGTTTGGTGGAGTCTGCTAGCTTCGGTGGAATCCCAATTTAGCTGAGTTAATTGGAGTTCTCTCCAGTTTTGGAGGAGAATTTTAGGGAAAAAATAAATGAAGCATAACTGGAGAAAATTTCAACCAATTTGGCTCAAGAAGAGTCATTTATGAATGATTTTGATGTTCTAAACACATTGGAGCAGGTTTTAGGAGTAGTAGGTGAATTTAAACATCATTTTTTTCACATTTGAGCTAATATAGAGGCCCAAGCCATGCAAGCTAGACCAATGAGATGTAACCCAGAAGGGGTGAACTCCTTCATCAAAACACTGTGTTAATGGATCAATTGTGATGGTTTGCTGTACTTGTTATTGCTGCTGTTCAAAAATTTTATTTTCATGATTTATGCTCTTGAATTTAACTTAAAACTCATCTCATTTACTTGTTTGACACTCATAAAAACCAAGGAAAAATATGCACATAAAGCACAAGATCAGAAAAATAATTATAAATATGAAGATGAAATTAGCACAACAAAACTAACATTCAGATTTCGATCAAGTTGGTATCAAAGCAAGGGTTGCAAAGGTTGTTTTCTTGATTTACTTGAGTTTGTGCAAGTAGTTTTTTAATTATTACAAATTTATGATGCTTACAAGGTTAAATTTGCAGAGAGGAGAAGGGAAACTATTGGTTGCAAGTCCTGAGATTAGGACTAGAAGAAGGAGAGCCACAAGGGCACCATATCCACCCAAATTTTAACTCATAGCTGCACTTGAAGCACCTCAAGTTTTATCTCAAGAAGTTGAAATTGAAGAGGTACAAGTTGCACTAGAAGCTAAGCTTGAATCCATAGCCATCATGTTAAGTTTTGGAGATACTGAAGGTCTTTCAGAAGAGGAAGCATACAAGAAGGCTTTTTATGACTTGACTGAAATGGTTAGGATCCTATTTGAAGAGAGGAACACCATGATGGTGGGAGAGAATTATAAGTCTCCACATGGAGAGGGAACCTCATAAGGTAAGAAGGATGAAGAGAAGAATTCAAAGGGCAGTGGAGGAAATCCTCCTCCATCTCCACCATCTTCATCATCATCCTCATAATCTCCATCAACATCATCTTCCACTTCCATAGCCAAAACTACCAATACTCATTCAAAATCCACAAAAGGAAAAAACTCCTTACTCAAACTTGACTGGATAATTGGATACATCAATTGGAGGTGTATTGTAGAATTCAGAACCTTCATGAAGATGACATAAAGATTCAATTGGATTCCTTGAGGATGGAAGGATAAACACTTGTATGGTGGGAAGAAAGGACTCAAGAAGAGATTAAAAACTATGATAAGATCTATATGTATTGGTCAAGTTTTATTCTGCCATTAAAATGCAATTTTATCTTCTAGCTTACATGAAAAAGGCCAGTATGGACTGACAAAATTTTAGATAATTGAAAGGGCAAAGTGTGCAATATTATACTCATGAATTTAGGAGAAGAGCTCTTCTTTTGGGTATTAATTTGTATTCTCAGGAAACTTTGTTAAAGTATATTGGGGGTTTTCATAGTTACCTTAGGCACACTATTCTCATGTTCAATCCCACAAACATAGATGAGGTTTGTGTTCAAGCCACACATTTTGAAGCAAGAGTGAAAAAAAATATAGATGAGAAAAGTGATAGTGAGGGTAAAGGAAAGGGAAATTTTTATGGAAGAGGAAAGAGAAATAGCTCTGTCAAAAGAGAGAAGGGGAAACTCACATGTAAAAATTTTTCGCAGAATGGCCATGATAAAGACCACTATTGGTAGCTTCATCCATAGTTGAAGCCAAACAAACTGAAAACCAAAGAGAAAGGGAAAATTGTTGCTATCATTGAACATGAATTAGGTTCATATTCAGGGGATGAAACAAAGATTAAAACAATGGGATTGAAAGGTAAGGATATAGCAAGCACTAGTTCTTCAAATTATTCCAATGTCACTCAAGATGAAGATACAAGAATTTAACTTTTCCATATTAGAGTCGTCTCTAAACATACCAAGATAGACACACTTTTTGATAGTGGGTCTCAAGCTAACTTGATTTTAGAAGACTTGGTTAAGCAGCTAAAACTTGAAACTGTTACACATCCAAGACCTTATCCTTTAGGGTGGATATGCAAGAATGAAAACTTGCAAGTTACAAGGAAGTGCATACTAAGATTCGCAATCAATTCAAAATTTCTTGATGAAGTTAAACTTGATGTGGTGTCTCTTGATATAGCAGGTATTGTTTTGGGAAGTCCTTATCTCTATGATAGGAAAGTAGTATTTCATCGCCATGAGAATAAGTATCACTTGTTTAAATATGGAATTGAGTACATAGTTAGAGAGCATAAGAATAATACAAGTTTGTCTCTTATATATGTAGGATAAATGAAGAGGATAGTGAATGCAAGTCAGAATTTGACATTGTTCATGATTAAAAATAGAGATTTTTTGAATCAAACCTTTCAAAAAGATGCATTGAATTAACAAGTTGATTTCATTAAGGTTTCTTATTCTTGTAATTAGATGTTTCGAGACTCTAACAGGTTGCCTTTGAAAGGAGGTAAACATGATATGACAGATTTTCAATAGTCAACATAAGTGTTGAGCAATGTTGGAAACAAGATGCCGGTACAAGAGAGTGCAAAGGTCAAAGAGAAAGCGAAAAATAAATTTGACAAAGAAGGTATGGGTTCCACAAGTACTTGTTTTTGGTTTCCAAAGGGTACATGGCAATGAAGAAGATACTTGGTCAAGATTCGACGCAAGTACAAAGCAGGATCAGTTAAGAATCGCCACGATGACAGTGTGCAAGGTGAGACAATTTTTAAGTTTCCTTTTATTGATGACTAAAGTAGGAGAAAGTGTGTTTTTGCAAGAATAGCTTGCTACTATGTAAATTCAGGGAAATTGCAACATGAAAGTATCAACAACAGCAATAGAGGGTCGCAAGAGTAAAGGAAAAAGCTTACTTTTTGTGAAAAGCTCCAGTTGATGAAAATGGGAAAATTTTAGTCGATTGAGATTGGAAGGGTGAGGGAACTGTAACCTCATCCACATGATCAGTAATCAAAGATCTTTTGGGGTCCAAAAGGCTTCTAGTATGGAGGAATGATCAGGCACTCATTGTAAAAGCTCAAGAATTAAAGCACTCATAATTGAATGGAAACTGAATGACAACGAAGAGCTCATTGCCAGGAATCTAGTGCAATTTGTTTCATTGAAAACAAAGTCAAGATGAAGAAGATAGAGCCTGTTGTTCATTTTCCTAAACAACTAAAAAATTTGTAGAAGTGATAGGTTGATGACATGGCAACCCAGTCAGCATAAAAGGTATATTCTGGGAATATTCTTCAGTTTTTCCCAATGACACAATGACAAGTGTCACTACAGGATTCACCAGTTCAGATTGGGAAGGTGATTTTTTTTTTAAATTCTCCAAGGTCGAATTTGTAGGTTTAATGGTGCATTTTAATTACAAGGTTGAATTTCATTGGTGGTCGAAATACCATACAGTTCTAAGGTCCGAATTTTATTATTTATTAAGGTTTGAATTTTATTATTTATTAAAGTTCAAAGGTTGGGTTATATATACGAAGTCCGCATTTGAATTTTATTAAAGGTTAGCATATCATATCTAATGGTATGAATTATTTACATATTGCAAAGTTCAAAGGTTGGGTTATATATACAAAGTCCGCATTTGAATTTTATTAAAGGTTAGCATATCATATCTAATGGTACGAATTATTTACATATTGTGAAGTTCAAACTATTTGGGCGCATATATATTTTATGGAGCAAAAATATTCATCAGATGGGCAGAGGTCGGGGTCGACCCCACGACCTCCCCCGTGCTAACCAAATGGCTTACCACCAAGATATCACAGAAGTCCTTACAATGCTATGTGTTCGACCTATATTTGATATCAATAGGTTTCAATGACGGGGGTTTGGAGGGGGCCAGCCCAGCAGGCCAGCCCCCTCCCCATGAGACCATTTCACCAGACCACCGGCGGAGCAAAGAATAAAAAGCATAGGATTAACAAGTTAATCACGGGATTAAGTGCTACTAATCCCATAGCTTAACACCGTAAACCAAGATGATTGTAAAACGCGCTTACGTAGTTAACAGAAGCTTATCCATTTAAATTGTATTTAACTGCTAATTAAACCAACGTTAATATTGCGATAAATTTGGCGGAGTCCGCTAGTTTCGGCGGAATCCCAATTTTTGCCGCGTTAACTGGAGTTCTCTCCAGTTTTGGAGGAGAATTCTAGGGAAAAATTAAATGAAGCATAACTGGAGAAAATTTCGACCAATTTTGGCTCAAGAAGAGTCATTTATGAATGATTTTGATGTTCTGAACACATTGGAGTAGGTTTCAGGAGAAGTAGGTGAATGTAAACAATTTTTTTTTCACATTTGAGCTAATACAGAGGCCCAAGCCATGGAAGCTGGACCAAGGAGATGTAGCCCGGGAGGGGTGAACTCCTTCATCAAAACACTGTGTTAATGGATTAATTGTTATGGTTTGTTGTACTTGTTATTTTTGTTGTTCAACATTTGTTTTTTATTCTTTATGCTCTTGAATTTAACTTAAAACTAAGCTCAATTACCTGTTTGACATTCATAAACACCAAGGAAAACTATGCACATAAAGCATAATATCAACAAAATAATTATAAATCTGAAGATTAAATTAGCACAACAAAACTAACATTTAGATTCAGATCACTTAGAGGGAGTATTGAGTTTTGGTAGCATCGGAAGTGATGTAAGTCTCCAAATTTGTGGAGAGGCTTAGGCACTAATATTCCAAAGAACCCATAAACCGTTTGTGAAAATTCCACTCAGAATATATTTTATTGTAAAAATTGATTATTTTAATGGGGAACCTAAGCCTAAACTTAGGGAAATTAAATAATTAAAGGGTATTAATAAAACAAAGTGAGAATGATTTAGAAAAATAGAAGACCAACTCAAGTTATAATCCTAGCCGTTGATTAGAGATCTAATATCGATCATCAATGTCTCAATGAGAAAACTATAAAGGAATGCTTGAGGGCCATTTGGAAAGACACACTGAGTGAATCAAGTGATTGAATTCTTCTGAAGGAGCATTTCTCAGATGAAGATCATATCTAAGTGATTCTAGCGTAGTGAGGGGCAGAGAAAATTATTGGTTGGAGGATATTCTCTGGGACCAAGAATACTAAGTAGAGAGGAAGCATAACCATAAAAGGAAGCATCACAACCTCCAGAGGGTGTGACACAACCCCCAAAAGGGGTGATGCGGGCACACGCAGAGGCAGTGCAATGTTTTCTAGAGACAGTCCGAGATTTGCTGGGAGATTAGGGTTCTGAGCCAGGTGGGTTGGAACTCAAATTTTCTGAGGAGAATATTGATCCGAGAGAGGAGGTGACACATTCCACAAAGGTCCCAAGGCAGGCCTACGCAGCTATTGCATAGAGGCATCGCAGAGGGTGCTGGGGTTCACCAGTTCAACTACCGGTCAACTAAGACTTGCAGTGTGAGGTAAAACTCACTATATTTTGTCTGTTGTGATTTATCTGTATTGGATAGCTAGTAAGGCATCCTGAGATTGTATTCAGAAATTGCTTCTTAATAATAGAAACCCTCATATTTGCTGCACTGACTTTCCTGCATTGGATTTTTCTGGGGACTTAGTCCAAAATAAAGGTGTCCTGTGTGTTATTTTTTCTTTGCTTTGTTTCCTTATTTCAGAATCATAAAGTATTAAGTGTAGGATGCTTCAGTAATTTACTACAATAATTCATGAAGAAATATAAATTAATTATGTAATGTAATTTACAAAATAGTAGTAAATTTAGTTGGTTGCAGTAGGATTCCTGAGATTCTTAGATCTATAAATTTTCACACAAAAATGGTAGGTGGAAGCCCTCCTAGAGTCTCAATGTGTTGTCTTTTGAAGGACTAAGGGGCGACTAGTGAGAAATACGGAAGTGAAGGACCGACATGACAAGGTAAAACATAGAAGATGCATCGAAGTTTCTCATTGTATCTTGTATACCATAGACTATTGTATTATTCAAATTTGGTTTAATATAACGAAGATTGGGGTTGTGCATTATTGTACAATTTTGTTAAAAACTGTGTATATTTGTGCATGTGTGATTTACTGCTTTATATTTTTCACCGTGCAAAGTAGTTTTGGTTGATATTCTTGGTTTGGTAGCACTAGTAATTTTGAGTCTCTAACCTAGACCCAAGATCATGGGAATTCAACAAAAATTACTAGAAGACACATTCTTCATGTCAATTGAATTTGTAAAAATTGAATTTTTTGGCTCAAAAAAGTTGAAGTTGGTCTTCTCCTAGTCAAGTCAGCCCAACCTCAAAGAGGCATCCATTCTACAAAAATAATTGTATAAATAAGTGTGAATCAAACTCCTCCAAGGGAAATTCACATCACATCATTATCACTTGATATATTTTGTGATAGGGATAAGAAATAAGGATGAGTATATTGGAGGGTGAATTAAAGGATGATTCTATTTATGTATTGAAGGTCAAATTTCAGTGTTTGACATTCGGTTGAAGGGACATGTTTCTGGAGGGAAACACAACTACAAGATCGAATCCATGAAGGAATGAGAGGCCAAATTTAAGTGATGAAGAAGAAGTGTAGGAGACTGAATTTTGAAGATGACATAAGGCCTAATCTGTTTTGTGGGAAGATGACTTGACTAAGAGTATGGATCCGGTTTGACCTAGTTATTGACTATGATGTATCTATGTTGAATTTAAGAATTCTTTAGTGAAAAGGTTATTGGGTTTTTCCCATGTGTATTTTCTCATGGTAAAATTCTTGTGTTCCTTGTTGGTTGCCTCTTCATGATCCTACTGTTATGTATGTTGTAATATTTTTTTAAAATGTAATTTCTCAATGATGGAATCATGGATAGAAATGTGTAAAATAATTAAACTCATTAGAGGCAATTATCAGAATAAAATACTGTAAAAATCAACACCTACAACCCCTAATGATGGCCAAGATCTGGGACCCAATCTAAAATTTTAGCCTAATATTAGAGTCAGAATGGGAATTCTGGTCACGAACAAATTGAGATTATAGTAGAAAAATGTCATCTAGTTATGGGGGTGGTTGAATGGTAAATATTTGTTGCAAACTAGTTCTGATACTATGCTTGGGGCCTATTAGTAGGACCAAAGCCATTAGAGCCATGCTTCAAGCACATGCATTATCGCATTATGGTAGTAGGGAAAGGCTAGTTCCCAACTAGAGATGACCCAGGAGATAAGAGAAGGGCAAGGGAATGAAGAATAGAGGGGGGTCTAAAAATCATTTAGGAAGAAAAGCTTCAAGAGCAAGGAAGTAAAGTGCAGCAACAACTAAGGAGATACATAGATGAGTAGGGAGCTACTTTAGGCAACAAAAGGTCCTCCTTGCATTGGAGAAGAGCTAGGTGATCTCCATGTTATGTATATTTTATTAATTTATATTTTATTAATTATTAGTTAGATATAGTTATCTTAGGTTTATTAATGTGGAAGGGCATGATCTTTGATCATGCCTCTTTTCCAAGGGACACCATAAGGCTATATTTAAAGCCTTGGTGATTCCCCATTGTAATCATCTCTCATCTTTTATCAATAATAATATATACTTATAAAGTTTACCAGATTTTTTACACTCCATTGGTATCAGAGCCATCGCTCTTCGGGATCTGTGTGATCACCCAGAATTAAGGAATTACAAGGATTCCACATTGCAGATTTTTTTTAATCAAGTGTTTGTGCACAACAACATTTGGTTTAATATATATATATATATATATATATATATATATATATATATATATATATATATATATATATATTGCGCATTTTCCTCACTCTCACTCACCTGCACACTTCCCATTCTTCCCTACCCGCGGCCATCCGACCCCCCTCTCTACACACTCACATACGCTCCCCATCTCTCACATACCTCACGCCCTCTCCCTCACATATCTCACAGCCCTCCCCCCTCACGCACAATGCTATAGCCCCTCCCCCCTTCTCCCTACGCTACCCCCCTCTCCCTTACATACTCGCACTGCAACTCAATACCATACCCTCGACACTCCACACCCAACCCCCTCGTTCTCTCCCTTATCGATTTCCCTTATCACTATTTCCCATCCCACATTTTGTCCCACATCCCTCCACTACACACCCTATGCATCCCTACCCGTGCCCCACTCCCCCGCGACCCTCATCTCACAGTCCCATACCCTCGCACTCACCACCCCTGCGGCATCCGCTACCCACTCCTCCCACGGTAAACACTTCCCCTCTACAAAAATCCATGTACACTCCATTCAATAATCTTCTGCTTCCGCCCTCAACCCTACCCCATTTGCTATCACCCGACTTCTCGACAACTCCCTCCCGCCTCCTAATTCTCCTTCCGCCTGCACTCACGTTGCCCTCACCGGTCGACCCTTCTCCCTCGACATTCCTTCCACGCCGACTCTCCCAATGCTTTTCCCTCATCACTCCCGTCCCTGCCCGATTGTCCCACACGTCCCACTGGTTAATGGCGTAGCTATCAAAAAATTACATATAACTACAGTTGTCCCCGCTGTCTCCACCTCGACAGCCATTTTTCAGCGAGCAATTTTTTTTTTAACATAACAACGAAATATTCTAAGCAGTGTGTCTTTTTGAACGGGCACAATTATAAAAAATGTATTTTTTTAAAAAATTATATAAACTATATATTATATAGTTTTCAAATTGATAATTATATATATATATATATAGATAGATAGATAGATAGATATAATTTATTTAAAAATAATAATTATTATTATTAAAAAAAAAAAATCCTATTTTCAAAGACAACATTACAAGAGAAGGTACTAGTGGTGAATGACCTATGCCAAAGAAGATAAATCTTAAGTGAAGAAAATTGTCAAAAAATACAGCTTTGAGGTCAAAGCTCTTAAGGAAAAGGGGATAAGCACTAATTACAAGGAGTATGAGGAGTATGTATTCATCAATGACGATGGTCAATCACTATAGAAAAGGAAATATGGCTAAAACGTATGGAGGCCAAGGAGAAACTCAACAAGGTAATGCAGACATTTAATGCCATTATGGACAAGTTAGATCTAATGCAAAAACCAATAGTCCCCAATATTGAACATTGTTAACAGAGCAACTCAACTAATTTATAAAATTATGAAGATAATATGAAGGAATATTGTTTTGTGAAACAAGAAGACGAAAAATCTAATGTGGAAAAGAAAAGAATGAGAGGAGGGAAAGTGCAAACGTTGCGGTGAAAAGTGGGACCCTAAGCACAATGGAAAAGCGAAAAATCTATACAGTTGTGACGCAACTAATGACACTAACAATAATGACTCATATATAGAAGGATTAGAAGACAACTTAGAGTTCTCTCGAGAAGTAGATGGCGAAACTATTCCGCAAGTGGCATTATCAGCTATGATTGGCATATCACAACCTCAAACCCTAAAGTTAAGAGGACATATCAAGAACAACAACGTAATATTTCTCGTCGACACTGGAAGTACCCACAATTTTCTAGATTCAACCATGGCGAAAAGACTTAACATATTTTCCTTCCCCATGCCTAATATGAAGGTAATGGTGGCCGATGGTAAAAAGATTGAGCAAGTATGGAAATGCCATAAGGTCAAACTACAGATAAAAAAATTTCATTTAGAATCTCCATTCTACACCGTTCCATTACGAAGAGTAGATGTGGTCTTAGGAATTCAATGGCTACAAACTGTAGGTACTTATTCTGCCAACCATCATAAGTAGTTTATAAGCTTTACGTGGAAAGGGAAAAAACACAGGTTGTATGGATTCCAAGCCCTAGAAAATCAAGTCGTATCTTCATCTTTGATGATGAAGATGATTCAAACAGGAGCGCTAGCATCTACAATACAAGTCATCAGTTAGAAATGTTATCTTCAACAAGGAGCCACGAAGAGTCACTAGAAGAACAAGGAATAGTTCAGAAACACGAAAAAGTATTCCAAGATCTGCCCATAAAAGTGCCTCCCGATAGGAAAATCAAACATCCAATAGAATTCAGGACAGGATCCGACCTTGTCAATATCAGATCTTGTCACTATCCGCATCAACAAAAGATTGAACTCGAGAAGATGCTCCACGGTCTTTTTAAAATGTGGGAAGCCAGAGCTTGTCGTTCGCGAAACCTCGGCGTTTGTCAACATTGTCCATCATTACGTATGCTTTGAGGACAAAGTTTCTTAAGAGAGGGGCAATGTTATGTATATTTTATTAATTTATATTTTATTAATTATGTGTTAGATAAAGTTATCTTAGGTTTATTAATGTGGAAGGGCATGATCAGAGATCATGCCTCTTCGCCAAGGGACACCATAAGGCTATATTTAAAGCCTTGGTGATTCCCCATTGTAATCATCTCTCATCTTTTATCAATAATAATATATACTTATAAAGTTTACCAGAGTTTTTACACTCCACTCCCCACAAGAAACAACAGGTTGATGTCTCTGCCTAGGAGGATGGACCAATTTCTTAGGCAAAAAAACAAGAACCATAACATTATAATTGCAATACCAACAAGAGGAGTAAAAAGTAACAATTTTACCAATAGGCTTGGTGTAGAGGCATTCGAGAAGACCTCAATGGAATCCTGATACAGACCCTCCTACCAGCTAACTCTCATACCAATTGCATGCACCCCTACGGACGCTTGAATTTCACATAGTATCGAACCAATTTTATGGAATGAAAGTTGGAAGACAAGATTAGGAGGCCTTGTGCCTTCGTAATAGGCATACCACAATTCTAGATGTAGGGGAGGAAAATTTCCACAAGAAACCCAATGTTGTAGCAAAGTCTCCAGAAAACAACTGGGTGACTCCAATAATAACAAGTAGATGTGGAGGTCACATCAGTTTTCAGTTTAATGCTCTGCATCCTCATAACTCGTAAACTTATGTGATTGCATAGAAATTTTTGGCTATACCACCCCTCTTTAATACCCAAGGTGAAAGTGAGGTGGTCAAACTTCTCCCTTCCCTCCTCTAACACATATTCCAACACTCTCATCAATATATATCAAAATTTCGATTTAATAAAATGAAAATCTCATTTAAGTTAAATTTTTAATTTTATATAAAATGACTTATAACACATATCATATTAATATTAAATATAATCAATTTATATCTCCCTCACATTTTATTTTATATACCTAGATGCAATATAATCAAATTTCAAAATATAATAATCCATAAAAATTCAATTTCATTTTAAATATACTAATAAAATAATTCATTAACATTTTTATGTGATAAATCAAAATTAATTTCAATATACACTAATTATTTTTATTATTAATTAAAAACATTCATATTTACACTTTAAAATTTGATATACACCCATTATAAGCAAAATTATTTATATGATATGACCTCTATATTTATCACATAGTTACATCAACCATGTTCTATACCATGTTGTTCTCGTTATTTGAGTGCCTACCCTTTCTAATGGATTGTGGGGCCTATCTTGGCATCATCAAAAGTTCTCATCATTTTTCATGTTGTTGGAGAGGCTGCCTTCTATAGATGGTTGAAATTATCTCTTAAGCTAAAGATGCTTCCTCCATGGAAGCTAAGCGTAAGCCCTTCAACATAGGTCGCAATCAGATTGGACATATAATGGTGTTTTGTTTGTGGACCCTACGGGGATACATATGATATTACTTTAAAACATTTGTTTCATATTTCACTTATAGGTTTATTGTGCATAATGTTATGGATATTTTTTTAATATTTATTTAAATTTATGCTTATATTTTTCAAAATTAATTTTTAATATATTTTTATAATAGTATTCTTATCATATTTTTTTATTAAATTTTATTTAACAAGTTTATTAGCCATAAACACTCATTTTAAATTAAATTATATTTTATTTATTATTTCTAAGTATAAAATAAATTTATATTTTATAAAATTAATAATTAAATTTCTGATAATAGTAATTTAATTTGTAAGGTTATGATTTAGCTAGATGCCAAAATTGACTTATTAGTTTTTTTTTAATGAGATAAACAACTTTTTCTACATTGTTATTTGGCTACTTGGTTTATAGAGTTATACTTGTTTTACAATCCTTCAAAATTAAACTCATAATAAAAAGGAAAAAATATGTAGTCTTAATAATGTTTAGGTAATTATAGGTAATTGTTGTATGTAAAGAATAGATTCCATATAACTAAATTGGACTTTAATGTAAGAGGTGGTTTTATGTACCAACGCATTATAAAGATACTCAGATAAATCAATTTATGTTTCACTATTATCATTTAATGAAGGTAGAAGAAAATCTAATAAAAAATATATCAACTAGTTAAGGGTGGCATTGCTTATGTCTATATATGTGTATAACTTGTTTTGGACTTTAATATATTATAAAAAATTGTGATAAAATTAGCGAAGTGACATGTATTGGGCCAAGGAGGGGGGAGGAGCTGGATGGGTGGGGGTTCTCTACTACCTCAAGTAACAATGTGAATTGACTTTGATTGGGGCCCAGGAGTAACATTTAACAACCAAGCTAAGACTTAGCTCTATATCAAGGTTAAAAAATTTCAAAAACAATATATATCTAAAAACTCACAGTTATCAAAGACTCTTTTATTATCATTCATCATATGCGAGACTTGACTTCCTTGCAAACATCATGTCTCTCCAATTTTTTTTTAAGAATTCAAGGGATTGCAAAGTATCTTGAATCCATTGAGTTTTTTTAAGTCCTTTGATGTCTCAATAGTCAAGTGGACTCCATGAAAAATTTAGGAGCACTTCAGAACTGGGGCTTGTTGAATCAAAATGAGCAGTAGGGTGGGGTTCCTCTTCACATATTATCTTCCATAAATCTAACAAATACAAACATTAGAAATTTCATAAAGTTAAAATTAATAGACAATAGACACAAACCATCATTTCACATGAAGTGGAGTATAACTCCTCTCATTTCTCCATCCTCCACACTGATGCCTTCAAGTTTGGATAGGAAAGTACAATTAAAGGAAATAAGATGGCTCTTCCTGTCTAAGGTGGGAATATTTTGGTTTTCTTAGGGTGATGTTTATCTAATATGATTTTTATTTCACCTGTTTTATTACATGGCCTTATTAAGCAAGGGGAAGTCATGCATAAATTTAGTGTAATGTTTGTTAACTTTAATTAATGGTAAATTAAGTCATGTTTATTTGATCTGATTCTTATACTACATATTCTATCTTGTGGTTTTGTCAAACTTTGGGACATTTGATATTGTGTTGATTCTATGTTTATTAGCTCTATTTACCTTGGTATTCTAGGTTGTCTTATTTTAGCTCCCATAATGTCTATGTAGTGGTGGGCTTCCCTTTTCATCATGGATAAACATCACCACCCTAGCTGATGCACCCATGCAGAATTACAAACATTCATTAGGTTTTGAGAAGACGTGTGCATCAACTTGAGGATCTTCATGCAATAGTTACACATCTCGATAATAAAGTGTTTTTCCAATTAGAACCTTAAATTATTGGAAATGCAGAATTGGAAGAAAAAGTGATAATCCAAAGTAAACATATTGAGAAGCTTATAGAAAACTATGATATGAAAATTTCAATTAATCATAGGACTAATCATGAGCTTACACTATGCAACCTCTCCTCCAAAAGTTTCATTTGGGGTAACAACTAAGGACAAAGATATTATCCAATATATCCATAGGGAGATGGAATTTGAAGAGGCGACAATGGAATACAAGACAAATTCAAGAAATAAGCAAACAATGGGCATTATTCCATTAAATAGTTTAGGTTTTCATGTATTGTTAATACATTATTTTTCTAGGCCAATATATTAGAATTTACAATTATGGTCATATTAGTTTTGTGGAGAAAAAGTAACAACAATTGAGAAAGTACCTAATCTCTTGAGAATTCTTTAAAATTTTGAATCCTAATACCAAGATATATTTCTTTGAATTATACTAACTCACTATACAATATGGTCACAACTTTCTTTTAACATAATAGTTATCAATTTAAGTTTAAAAAAATTATGATAAAATTGGATGATTCCTATAAATTCAATAATTACGTAGAAGACCTTCTTTTAGGGAGTGATGGAGCTCAAATTATATGGAGATCGACCTTCCCAAGAGGATCAACTTGACCTAGGATGTATCTAAGCACTTAGGGCTGATAAAAGTTAGGAAAATTCCACAACTATTGACCCCCTGCCAACTCATGATATCTAGGTCGAGTTGATCCTATTTGAAAGACCAATATCTAGAAATTATGAGCTCCATCACTCTCGAAAAGAAGGCATGCTGTGTAGTTTTAAGGTTGAGTGATAGGATGTTCACTAGCATGGAGTGATGGTATACAATATGATGTTGGTGTGGGAGCGATATGATGCCTAACCAAGCACAAATAAGGGTGAAAATGAATGCATTCAAGCTAGTAACTAAAGGGAGTTGAGCTATGGTTCCTCATACTGAAGTGGATTGAAAAATAAAATACTAATAAAAACTTAACACCTCTATTTGAAATAGGTGACATATACATGGTCGTTGTCATGTTAAGGGAGTCAAATCCTCATTGTATGTACTTTTCATGTAACAATTTTTAGAGAGAGTTGAAGAAGTAATATGAATTAGATGATGATGATGATGATTAATGTCTACTAAAATAAATATGGTCTATCAACCTTTAAAATAACTTAGATAGTTATAATATTGTCTATCAATAATTTAAAACTACAATAAAAAATAATCTTATCTTTATTTATTTTAAAATAAAATAGAACAATTGATATTATCAAAGTTTCTATGATATTAATATTAATAATAATAAAAAAAATGATAACATCTGTGAAATAATAATACAAATAGATATTTTGTAGGCAAATCCTCATTTATAAATTATTATAAAAGTAAAACCTTTATTAAAAGTCTAAAAAGAAAAATGAATTAAATAAGTGAAACCCATAATGAAAAATGGTCTTATTTATTTAATTTAAATTGAAGTACGATGATTGAAATTATTAAATTTTTTATTATCTTTAAATTAATTAGGTTGGGAAAAAATGTTTGTTGTACTTTATTTGAAATTAAAAATGTATTTCAAAATATTTTAAAATAATTGATTTGACTCTCGATTGGGGTGTGAGCTGGACTACACTATCACTGTGGGTTATTAATGGGGGTATTTTTTAGGCATCTCCCCACCACCCTCCACATGCTTGAGGAATATGGAGTGGTGGGTCCATGCATGCAGAGAGTAATTACCATTGTGGATGGTGGGAAAGGCTTCAGTGTTTGGAAGGATTTAATTATTCCTGGGTGTGAGTTTCGCAGTTTTCTAGTCGACGCGAGTTGCCTATCATGGTGTTTGGGTGCTCGGATTCATGAGTTGGCGCAGGTTCAACTCGAAAAATATCTTTGGATGTGGCTCTACTCTTGAATTCTCCTTGCGCTAATAAACGGGTATGTGGTCTGCTATTTTTACAGTGCCCCCATGCATCGATCTTATTATATGGTAACTTTTGGTTTGTCTGGTTTCAAGTTATCGAGGCCTCAAAGGAGGATGTGTTTCGCGCAAATGTATGAGTCTGCATGGGATTCAAAGCATGTATTAGGGTCTCCTAGTTTCCCAATGTCTGTAATCTTTGGCAATTTACTTTCCCGAATGGGGTTATTCTGTTGGTGGTCTTTTACTAGGTTATGTCTCTGTGGTTCTACTCTACCTTACCCTAAGGGTCAGTTGTTGTATCTGTGGGTTTGTGGTCTAATTACCGTGCCCTTGGGGCTTTACCAAGAGGATGCGTTAGTCGACATTAATTCCCACCAAATCCTTGAGAGGATGGGGTGCACTGATGGTTTAATGGGGTTAATGTATCTATTTTGGTCTGTCTGTAATGGAAGTCAAAATTGGATAAGGCATGTGGTGACTCTCTAGGTTTCATTCTGACAGTCTTTGGCCCATTTATGTCCTATGGTAGGTTTGTGGCTCAGTAGTGTCCCCTAGAAGCTAGGTGCTTTTGGTTTCTGGCTACCGCCTGAGTCGATTAAAAGTTTGGCTTTAGTTTATCCAGGCAAGCGCAGGTCGAGGAGGATGGATCATTCAACTGCAGCGAAAGGTAAAGGCGACCCAAGCTCGAGGGGCTATGGAAAAAGGACTATGGAGTCTCTGACACCTTGCTAACCCATCTTCTCTAGGGGTTGAGCTTGGGGCCGGAAACCGGTCTCAAGCATCATAAATGATGTGACCATGACATATCATGAGGGAACTTCAGAAGATATTCTACAGTTAATTGAAGAGTTGGAAGAGGATCTGGAAAAACAAGTAAACATGATGGACATAGATGTGGAGGACTGGCGGGTCTTGGTGCTAGATCTAGGGCACACCTGCGACCGAACCACGCAGTTTAAGAAAAAATTGTTATTGTACTAGTCGATGAAAAGTATTCTTGCGAAAGCCTTGGAGAAAATTTCCACGGGAATGGCAATGACAGTTCATGAATTTCCTGATTATAGAAAGGAGTTTCAAAAAATCCAGTTCCAACTACAAAAGCAGGATGGCAGGTTGCGTCACATTCAAGAGCATATCCCTTGCATACCACAGACTGAGCTTCTGGGTTCCACTGCTAAGGACCCAACTTTGGTGGAGTCTGTTGATGATGATGACTAGTTTGATAACTCTATCCTTAACTTTTCCTTGTTTGTATGCAGGAAAATTTTAAATTTTAGTATGATGGTAGTTATGTTTTTAGGTATCTAGAGTATAGGTAGTTTAAAGACAATCAAACATATTTGGCTTGGTTGGATAGAATTATTATTTTTTGTTTCTCGATGGCTTATCATGTCGTTAGGTGGCCAACAGATTTGGTTTCCCTATGGGCAAGTTGAGGCCACCTAACTATTTGCATGTAGATGTAACTTTCCTTTTTGAAATTAATAAAAAATAAAGGGCCTACCAAACTTTTTAAAAAATGATTTGAAAATATAAAATTAATTTTTTCATAAACTATAATTATTTATTTTTATTAAAATACAAACCAAATAATAAAAATTAAATTTTAAATTATAAATCTACAATCCAAATTTCCAGATATAAATATTTATAAATTGTATGTATAATTTTTTTATATAGAAGTGTTTATTTAATAATATGTGAATTAAGTAAAAAAAAATTTGTGAATAAAAATCTATCAGTAATAATCACAGCTGAAACAATTTTGTCGATATGTTTCGAACCAACTATTGTGGTTCATCTTCAGGACAAGGTGAGAGCACAGATCAAGGCCTACTGTTTAAATAGATGCAGAGAGGATCAAACTAGCCGTTATAGTATAACGGCTAGTTCGACTAAATTAGGAGGAAAATTAATTATTTACTTATCTAACGAGAAGTTTAAATTATTTGTATTTTGTTAGACCTAAGACTTTTGTGATCCATAATGTAGAATAATGGCTTTCAGATTAATCACATAATAAGGATTTGGTCGACGTTTCGAACCAACTAATGTGGTTCATCCTCAAGACAAGGTGAAGAAGGAGATTGATCTCATTGAATAAATAGAAGGATGCATCATTGCCCGGTGATAGCTGTTAAAACTAACCTTAACAGCTATCACCGGGCAATGATGCATCTTTCTATTTATTCAATGAGATCAATCTCCTTCTTCACCTTGTCTTGAGGATGAACCACATTAGTTGGTTCGAAACGTCGACCAAATCCTTATTATGTGATTAATCCGAAAGACATTATTCTACTTATTTCTATTTATTAATAAAGTAAAAATAATGGTTAAAAATAAGTAATTAAATTTAAGTTGATCTTAAGCCAAAAGGATAAAGGGTAATAAAGAATCAAATAATCTCGGAAAAAAGAAAAGCCCCAGAGGAATTAATAAGGGGACAAATAGGTAAAAAAAAATAAAATTATATGCTCCAACCATCGTTTCTATTGAGATTCACTAGTCCAATTTCTAATGCCTCTCTTAATTTACGATGATGAAAATGATCAATCTTAGCAATGACTTTAACTTCTTCAATTTAGATGTGAATAATTAATTATAGTTTATGAAATAATAAATTTTTATATGTTAGGAGGAGGTTGGAAAGAAAAATTTTGATTAGTTCCGATTAAAAAATGGTTTCTTAGTTTGCATGGGTCTTGAAACCACCACCAATAATCGCATAGGGCCTTGGAGCCACCACCAATAATCACGTTGAATACTTAGCCTTATGAGAATGTTTGGAAATGGAAAAAAAAAAGAAGAGAAAGAAAAAGAAGCAAAAAAAAGAAGACAAGTCACAAACCTAAATGTCTTTTAGGATTCGATTCTCATTATAAGACCATTCACAAAGGCTAAGAAAGCCATTTCGAATGATCTTGTGGCTATGAACCAAATAAATTTCTCTCTCATGTCAAGCTTCGAAGAGGTGAACTTCTATCACATTCTCACGCATCTTAACCCAAAGGTTGATACACTCCCCAAAAAGGGATCCACATTGAATCAAGGAGAAATTGGGAATAATCAGCGGATGGAATTTTTGCCTATTCCTTAATATGCTTAGTTCAAACTCTAATTCCTCGCAGCATGAAAATTGGTGGGCATCAGAGTGGGATCAGTGGGCCGCCCTCTTTTTGGCCTCAAAATTCAAACAGTTGTCACAAGTGTCTCTTGGTAGAGTACATTCGGTCATTTCTCATGGCCTTCAACTTGAATATCGATAACTTCTATTTAATAGGCAGGCGGGGCACTGCATTCTCAACAATTTGAGGTGTCCAGTTCATTTCGACAAGGAATGGAGTTAATTCTCCTGTACTGGAGCGTCCGTAGGACGCATCTCCTTTCTGCCAGAGAATTAGAAATGAAAAAATGGGTATTTTCATCACAAGCCGGCTCACACCAGCTTTTGGAAATTTTCTATATATAATCAATCCCATACCCAAAGGATGTTTATTTTTGCTCTTGGTGGTCTGGTTTATCATTCTCCGGTGTCTATCTTTGTAATTCCTAGCAAGATTTTGAGTTTTCGAACTAATATGGCCGACAATTTTGATCCCCATGGAAAAGCTGACCACCTTGCTCTCTTTCCTACCATTTGGGTTTTAATGAGTTTTTCTGATCTTTGTTACTCTCAGAATGTTTGGAATATTTTTTAATTACATGTTTCATTTCATCATATGCAATATTCTTACAGTCAAGTTTTTGGACTCAAACATAGTTTGGAGCTGTCAAATTAATCTATGTGGGAAAACCATTGTTGAAGCTCATCTCCACACAAAACAAGCATAAGTAGTTTTGTAAAAAAAATTGTTTCAGAACAACGACGATAAAAATTTCCCAGCGCATTCCTAATGGAGGAAAGCGATGTGAGATTCCAAAAATGCAAGGGAAGGTTTGGAAGCATTACCCAAATTGGAGTTGTGGAGATTGATGTCGTTACCACATCAAAAGTGAGAGTCTACGGCTGCAAGAAGAGACCAACATTACTCCATAACCACAACCCAACTTCACAAATGGCCTATTTGTCCTCTATATTATAAAATACCATTGTGAAAAATCCTCGAGCCATAGGATAAATGTTCAGTTCGTCTGTCAAAAGAGACTTCCAAATCTCAAAAATCCATTTGTGTAAATGAGCCAACCACGACCAATACCCATAAAACTTGCCAATCAAGTTATTCTTTGAAAAATAATTTTCACAACAGAAAGCTCCCTGATCCATAGAAATACTGAGAAAAAAAATTTCATGAACCACTCGAATATTAAAACCAAATTTCAACATAAAATTCTACGAAACTGAAAAAGAACTAACTTAAATGGCAACCGTACTTTAAAAAAACAATATTTTTAGCCAAATCATAGAGATTCGCTATTGTACTATCCGGAGAAAATCCATAAAAAAAAATAAAAAAATTAAACGACTAAGGAAAAACTCTAACCGCAACAAATATTTCTAAAACTCCTTCCATTAAAACTTCATAATGTTTTAAATATTTTTAAACATAATGTTTACTAAAAGCACAATTATATAAAATGTGAAACTAAAATTTTCAAACTGAAATTTTCCCATATTCAGTTGTATAAAAATTGATATGATAATATTGCCCTTAAGAGTGGGGCGAGCTTCATAAGAATACATAGAATATAATATATTTGTTGTTAAAGTAACTTTATGTTCCTAGCGAATTTCAAAGCAGCTTTGGATTCTCATCCAAAAGTGCTATCTATGTTCCACTTTATAACGAATTACCTAGTGACACTTGAGAAACCCAAATCCTTTGGAATAACCCATTGACTTAACAAAGTTATCAAAGAGAAGAAAAGGGTTATGAAGCGATGTGGATTTTTTTGGGCCAGCAAAATATAATGAAATAGATTATTAAAAATAAAAGGTGTAAATAAAGTCAATAGAATAACTATTAAATAGATCATTAAAGTAAAAGTAATTATCAAGGTTGAAACAATTTTAAATAGAATCTAAATATTAAATTATAATTTGATTATATTATTATTTTTGTTTATAAAGTAAAGTGTGTATTGAGAGGATTTATGCGCTGAATTTTTTATTTGAGTAATTGTGATTAATGAGCATTTAAGTTGTCAAAATAATCTAGGGATCACACTCAATCTGGGTTACACCAACCTTTAGCATGGTTGGATTTTTGCCCATGGAATTTAGAACCAATGACTTTTACACTACAAATTGCTTTAACAAAACACCTTGTCACCATCTGCTCTACGCCCCATAAGCTATAATTGATTATATCATAAATATAATGGAAGAATTGTAAAATAAACAACTATAAAGTTTCAACCAAATTTAAATAAATATAAATACTAAAATATCAATATAATTGATTATATCATTGATATAATGGAATAACTATAAAATAAATGTTGGGGACCCAAACAGTTGTGAGAGGGTGCAAGACTTTAAAGAAACCCGTCAGTTGTTATAAAAGTTCTTGCCAAACTTTTGTGGGGCGAAGATTGAGGGAGCGTAGGTATCTACGAAGTCAACATAGAGGTTGTGCCAGGAGGATGTTGCAGTCACCTTGTCAACGAGAGCAACTTGAATCACTCATCACACGTCTCTGTGCTGAGATTCTAGGATTTCCAGTGCCAACCGACATTGCGCCTACTATAAAGCTAGAGACCCTCAAAGCTGTACTGAAGTATTCCAAGGTATAAATTAAGACAATGCGTTGAATTAGAGAAGAAGATTGTCGACCTACAGACCAAACTACAGCCGAAGATACTGCCATAGGTCTGGGAGCAGCGCGTTGCCATTGTTCAAAAGGCAATGACCAACATTACTGCAGTTGTGGATGAGTGAAACATTCTGTTTGAAGACACCATGGAGATATGAACCTCCATCCAGGAGAATCCATTAGTTCAGAAATTGTAGACAGACATGCGGGAAAAGAAACAACAGTTTCATGAGATTCGGGTCACTGCGCGGACCTTGGTTCCCGCACAGAGATTGGTCCGATTGCAAGAAGTTCGAAGCATTCATGGCGAGATTGATGAGTTGCACCGCAAGGAGCAGCTCCTGGTAGCAAGTACCCAACCTTGGCCTGATGAAGCACTTCAGTTATCAGACCATTGAGGGTATGCTCAAGGGACTCTGCCAAACTCAACGCATCATCAACTTAGTAGAGGAGGGACCTACAACATATAATTTAGTCGGAGAAGCGTAAAACGTTGCAACACAAAGTGTCAAGGCCATCCAACCTCTGCACGAAGCTATCCAGGCACTAAACACCACTTTTCTATTTTCATTAGGTACCTTTCATCTTTTGGTTGGAGCATCTATTTCCCCCTTGGATTTTGGGCTAGGTTCCTTCGTCCTTCCTCCCTTTCTATATCAATATTAGTTTAATTTGGATCCCTGTTTGATAGAATGACATATTTATTGTTGTTTCTAGCACCCTCTGAAGATGCACCTCCTATTGATTTTTTTAGTTCTTCCTATGTTTTAATTCACTCAAATCCATCTTGGTCCTTTCCTATTTTTGGTTTAGAGGGTTTCCAAGTCACATTTAGTGGGCATTCTTTAAATAATTGACCATTTTTGTGGAATTTTATACATTTAACTCATACGGTTGATTCTATAGATTATCTTGATAACTGAGCCATATGTTAGTTGGAAATGGTTGGGAGATGTTCATGTACACACAAACATGTGTGTAAGAAACACATCTTCCTTGTTTCATAGCCTCTAATTCATTAAAAAGGTCCCCAATGCATTTCCAATCCCTTCCAAAATCGTTTGATTCTAAAAGCCATGAGGTAGCGAGGGCATTCTGATTCAAACTAGTGTTGTAGTGAAATTGTCTATGTTTGGACTATACCTTTCTATCTAGAAACACATATATAACCCCGTAGAGTTGAAAATTTTTGGTCCATTCTAGAAAACCCTATTCATGTCCTCGAGATTTTTTAAGATTGTCTTGAAGAAACCTTTACACCCTAGTTTTAGTGCTATGCCACCCTTTAGCTGCCAATGCTTTTGAATCTACTAGATTAGGGCTTGCTCAATTGACTAAAGGAAAACAAATTCATTTATTGAAGCATGATATTGCATATAGTATAAATTCTACACCATTATCCTTGTAGAATTTATTTCATATTTAGAGACTTTTTGGCTTGAGAGATACATGATCTTGTCTTCTTTTATTGTGTCATTTCTTGCCTTGGGGAATACACTGCCACTGATTTTGAAAAAAAGATGAATGAATTTTTCTTTGTATTAGAGGATCATCGATACCTTTACTGGACTAGGTATTGGAGGGTTTGCCCAAAGTGTGGCTCAAGCCTCCCCAACTATTATATTGCGATAGAAAGGGGCTAATCACCCTCCTCTAAGAGGCACCGTTGCAACCACATTCTATAAGCTTCATCAATATTCCAAAAACCCTATCTCAACTCTCCTACACTTGAGTTTTTATTGCGGGTGCCCACTCTAATTTTTTTTTTGGTTTGTCTTTCAATGAAAATTTTGTCATACCCCTCAAAATATATGTAGATTAATCACAGGTTAAAGTTGTATATTATTTATTAATATTTGAATGAAAATATATAATTTCTAAACCCGTTAATCACAAGTTACAGTTGTATATTATTTATTAATATTTGAATGAAAGTATCTAATTTCTAAACCCGTTATTTGATAATTTATTCAAGATAATTTGAATTAAATAATAACATAATGTTTTTTATTCTTTTTTAAAATTGAACTTTATTTGACGTGTGTAAACAGTGGTAAAATTTTTTAAGAGATATTTCTCTTTACATTTGTGGTACTTTGATTAATATATTATGAAATGTTTTTTTAATCTTTCTCAAAATTCAGTTTATTGAAAACAATTTAGTTTTTGACATATTTTTATATGTATGGTGGTTAGGTTAGTACTTATGTTTGGTATCTAATATAATTTGAATGCTTATTTATTTGTTTAAGTGAAATTGGTAATAAGAAAATACTATATTTTTTCCTAGAGGTAAGAAAGATCTAAACACTTAATTAAGAGTATATGAGAGATTTACACAACTAATTGAATGTGCTTTCTAAATAATTGCTTTGGTTTCTAACACAGGTTTTAATTTCAATTAGAACTTAATTTAATAAAAAATATGTTCAATTTTTTAACCAATGAAAAATATTTTAAATTTAAGTAGATTTTTTTTTCTAAATACTTTTTTAATATTTCAGTTTAAAGTATAGCAATTACAAAAATAAGATAAACACATGATTTATTATATTTCACATTAATGGTCTTTGAGTTTCATATACTACCATCTTTCTTGAGAATTTGTTCAAATGTGTAAAGGTCACATTTGGATTAGAAAACTGCTTGTTGATGTGGTGTTTGAGATGCATACATTAACAAACACTTGTCATTTTTCTCAACATGTATATTATTCTTGTAGGAGGATGTTGATAAGTATCAATATATCAAATTCAACACGTTAAACTAAAGCAAAGAACACTAATATACAACATGAAGACTAAAGATATTTGGAATAAACTGAGAGTTATATCCAAATTATAGGATGTACTCTCAACATAAAGTACCTAGATATTGTTAGAAACATGGACATGTTATTATGTTTTAATTATTTACATAACAAGTTGGATAAAACCTACTTCTTCTTCTTATTCTCTTTTTTTAAAAATTTCACGAAGTACATTAACAAACACTTGTCATTTTTCTCAACATGTATATTATTCTTGTAGGAGGATGTCGATAAGTATCAGTATATCAAATTCAACACATTAAACTAAAGCAAAGAACACTAATGTACAACATGAAGACTAAAGATATTTGGAATAAACTGAGAGTTACATCCAAATTATAGGATGTACTCTCAACATAAAGTACCTAGATATTGCTAGAAACATGGAAATCTTATTATGTTTTAATTATTTACATAACAAGTTGGATAAAACCTATTTCTTCTTCTTATTCTTCTTCTTTTTTAAAAATTTCGCGAAGTGCATATGTTAGAGAAAGCCACTTGCCACTTCCCCCCATTTTGAGGATGGTACAATAAACCAAAATTTTCAAGGCTAAAGGTCAGTATGTCAATATACTCATTATGAGCTTAACATGCCAGTTGCAATAATTAATCCTAGATGGGGAGGATAACACTCCCTTATAAATCATCTAGGCTAAGTTAGACCTAACAAGTTGAATGTAACATACTAGTGAGATCTATATTGATAAAATTCTATGATTTTAGTGTTGTTAACAAAATGTTAGAGACAAGGATAAGATTATCAAGGGATTCATTAAACTCCCCCATAAACACAAATCCATAACAAATGCGAAAGTTAGGAAGTACAAAATAGTTGGTATAAGTTGGTGTTTAAAACTTTAAGAAATTGCCAATGTGCGTTATTGATTAGGTGAAAACGAGGGATTCTAAAGCCCTTGGTAGGGATTCCCTAAGAACATGTTTGTGCTTGTAATCATGATTTTTATGCATACATGTGAATGTGGTGGGGGGAAGATTAGTATTTAGGAAAATTTGGTGGAATAAAAATAAATAACCCTTCTTGTGCTCTTTTAGTTGGAGGATTATAATTCAAATGTTGTAAGTTGTCCACTCACATTTATAGTCTCCTAGATTGGGGAAGGAATATATTACTTAACACTATATTATAGGGATTTTGTGTCACAAATTTGAGTTGTTAATCCCCTATCAACGTTAATTGAGTCATTTTTCTTGGAACATGTCATAATTGTGCATCATCCTTGTGTCTTTTTATGACATAAAACATGTTACACAAAAACATATTTCTTTTATTTTCACTAAGTATGTGTATTCCTCCATCCAATTATTCATTTTCACTGTATCATGTGCATTGTATGAAGGTGCAAAGGCAAATTCTTGTGTCATGCGTGTTTTGTTTTTGCATTACAAATATAAAATGTTGGATCATGTTATGTTATAGACCATGAGGCTTAATAGATACTTTGATATTTTTTGTTTTTAAGTTAGTTTAGTATCTATTTAAATTCACATGAAGAATGAATACAACTAGGTGTTAGTTGTCGAGAGGAGGACATGACACCCATGATTCAAAAAATATCTCTTGTATTTTTATTTCTTTCAGTAAACCAACTGCTATGTCTAGAAACCTATTTAGAATGGATACCTTATATTTTAAATAGAATTTGAAATTTCATATGTTAATTCTTTCCCTATTCCCAAGGAGGCTACAAGCTATTAACGAACACTTATATGTACATGTTCACAATGAAATGATAGAAACAAGATTCATTCCTTCTAAGTCCACTTAATTGGGAATGCTTGGGGTGCCTCTTGCTCCCATAGTTTGGTATGGTATGTGTGGGTCATCTTCGTAAACTTCTCTAGCCTAGTAAGAAACTCTATTTCCTCTACAATATCCTTTTTCATTACCAATTCAATTCCCCAAATGGAAATGAGCAACTCATGATATTTGGAATGTAGTTGGTTAAACCTTTTTATGAATGCATATTTTGGAACCCCTACTTTAGGTATGTTCTAAATTACATAGTAAACAAATTCCCTTACATGCCAATGGTAATCAACAATCTAGGTGTACTTAGACTCTTATCTTTTGGAGAAATTGGTATCAAGTATGAGATTTTAACTTTCCTCATCTATCTTCATGACTAAGGTTTTACCTCTCTTCTACTTGACCTTATGCGGCATCTCCTCTATCTCCTTACAAACAATTATGTAATACTTGCATTCATATATTTTAGTTATGGATATTGTATCCTTAAGGTTCCTTCTCTATAGAAGAGGCCATCTTTACACATGTGATTCTCCTTTGGGTTGTTTGCACCTACTTCCCCCCTTCTAAATTAACCTAGAAGCATCAAGTTACATTCTAATGGATGACACCAAAGCTACTAAAAAGCAGGTTTTATCAAACAACCAACACTCCACACTAAAATAGATGTCCATACTTATTTAACAATATATATAACTATCTTATCACATTGTTTATGGTTTTGGTGGCATTCGTTTCAAATGCGATTAGAAAAAGAATATCATCGATAAATTTCATATTGAGATCCATCACCTCATTTGAAATTCAATCATGGTAAATCATTGTAATCATGGGGGACATATTAGAATGAAAATTGTAATAACTTACCTCACATTGATTATCACCCTAAACATTTGTCTCACCTAATATTGTAATGATGAGACCCCCTTGATGTGTGCTTATAGTTTCAATATATGGTATGGAATCTTCTATATTAGCCTTCAAGTTACTTTGAAAGTGTTTACAAAATGTTGGGGGTTACTTCATGTGATGTGTGGTGTATAGTGTATGGATAACATTTTGTACTGGACATATATGTGGGATGGCTTGGTAATTAATTGCTACAACTCATCTTTATACTTATGTGGATTTTTTCCTTGGAGTTTTGGAGAGATATGAAGCTCGATGAATTCTTTATGATGACCACATGAAGCTTGGTTTTTTACTTGGGAGGATAAATTTATTTGGAGGATGAGAAATGGGCATGTTTAAGGAGGTAATTTAGCTCTAGATGGCATGGGCACACTTGGTTTCTTGCATGAAGCCTCATACTTAAATTAAGGATGCTTGGGTTAAGGGAGTGAGGATGTACATGGGGTGGACCCAAAGGAACATATGGCTTAGGAGGAGTGTTGGAGAAATGGAGCCTTTGTGGAGGTGTAACATTGTACCTTCTTAAATATAATTCATGCCTTAGAGCTTTGCATGTTGTGTGTCTTCAATTTGGTTATTGACATGTGCCACATTTAGAGTGAGCACGTCACATGTGGGTTTATCACCTTGTGGATAAGTTTCTCATAGTGTACTCGGTCCACTATTTTAATGTTGAGACCCCTCATTTCTCATATAAATATGGGTGAATATAGTTATTTGTTTATACTTAATCTCATGGATTCATTAATCACTCAATTGTATTAGAGATGTGAGCGACAAAAAGAACTAGTATCTCTTTTTTCAATAATCTCTTTATTGTATTTTATTATTTGTCTTGGAGTGTTATGGTTCTTGGAAAAAATTAAGAGTAATTCTAGGATTAGGTTTCACCTTGAAGGCATAAACTGTGATAAACATTGTCGGCATAGAATTTAGATCAATAAGACCCAGGGTTCGACCTCTGGTTTCCAACAAAAAGCTCCATCTTAGTCTATCATGATGTCGACATTTTCACTCCTCTGCAAGGAAGAAGCGTCTTAGCCAAGGCGTGCCAACATAGTTAAATATAGAAGGGATCATATGTAGCGGTGAAGAATGTCTTAAAAATTGGGTCATTCATCATATGGGAATTATGTTTATCAGCGGAAAAACATTCAGAGCTTATTAGAATAGAAGCATTCTACAACAATAAATACTAAAAGTTACACATAAACACGATTTTAATTTTTTTTAATAAGCCACTCAAACAACATTCATTTCAACATAAATACACAAAATAATTCCCCACAACTCCTAATTTTATTATTATCTAGGTTGATTACATTATAGATCCGCTCAAGGATGCAAGATATTTCATAGTGTATCAAAGTCAAACTATAAAACATAATTACAATGGAAATCAACTAAGGAATCCAAACTTCAATCCAATTTTTTTTTTTCATAGACTGGAACTTGTCTCTTTAGAGATCATTTATGGTATCCTTTTATATATTTTTCTCCTTGATCTCGCTCCCTTGATCTGGTCCACTTTGAAAAAATCTAGGTGTCTTTCTCCTTATCATCCTTTGATCTTTTCAAAATCCAACGCATGCATCCTCCTTTCACGACTTCTGCAAATCCCAAGGTAACTTCCTCCAACTTCCTTCTGCTGCTTCATTTTTCCTTTCTTGACTTCTGGTTGGTTTTATCATCTATCTTGCCACTTCTTCTAATATTTTCTGCAACCACTTTTAGGCCAAATTTAAACCAGAATTTTCCAAAACAATTATAAAAAATGAAGGGCCCAACAGGCCCCAACCACAATCCATTGACTCGCCCTTGAGTCAATATGTTGTTGGTATATCAACCTCTGCTTGTGGCTGTGGTGTCTCTGTTGTGACTTCTATGTCTTGTGCTACTGGTTCACTTTCAAATGAAGGATCCAACTCCGGTACGAATTGCAACAGATCCATTTTAAAAGTACTATAGGAATCCATAGCGACTTGCCAAGTATCCAGAACAACAGTAACCTGATTGACAAACTTAGTACTAGTTTCGATTGTAGGTTTTTTAGGCTGAGAACAAAGGACTTATTTCCATTGGGCATCAACTTAAGAATTCAATGTGGACAATTGAACAAAATGATTTTGTGTTAGAGGTCAAAGATACCTCAACACTTTTTTAGTTGCATGTGACTGCTCTTCCATTTGATGAATATGTGTATCTAGTGCATCTACTTGAGCCAAAATATTTAAGATCCTTCTATTCACGTAAATCAATTAATATCATAGATTTATTAAAGATCTATTGTTTTTTTTACTGAACTTGATACAAAGTCTTATGTTTCTTAGCAAGTACACCAGCCCAGTCCTGGACTTTGCAGAAAATTTCTTGGGAATCATCAGTGAACTGTTTAAGAGTGTCCCCGAATGAAGATCCACCAGCAATATTTTCTTTAATTTGTGCTCTATATAGAGTGGTGGGATTTGGGAGTGTTTTTCATAAATCTGCAATAGTACCACACGACTCTTGATTGGTAGTGATAATATCTACACATGCAGCTTCAATATATTCACAACACTCTCCAGAATGGAAAATAGAGAAATCTTCAAGGGAATTGGGCATGAATTCAACAACTGTAGGCCACATTTGTTAAAAATGGGAACTTATATCATAAATATTCTTCTCTAATTTATCCTTTAATTCTTGAAGCTGGTCTCGCTCAATGATAACAATGATAAGTTTCTACTCCTGCTGTTCATAGTTAGAAATAAGCTCAGTGTATTTTGAGTCTGTAACCATAAAAAAATATTCCAATTGAGTTGCGGAAGCTTTTATAAATTGAAAAAAATGTGAAGAGGACCAAATCTAAATATCATCTACCAAAATAGTATCAACTTGAGGAAACCAACCCTACAAGGGTTGGCCACTAGCAACATATTTTTCAAAACGTCCTTAAGGCAATGACTCTTGATCTTGGCTGGGTTCATTCTGAATTTTAGCGCAGACATTAGAAAGAAGGGTTATTGATAACAAAGGAATAATATCATGTTTCTTCACAACTAATGAAAATACTTCACGATAATGATCTGAATCCTAGGAAAATAATGAAACCTGTTTTGTTGAAATTTTTGGGGTGGACCCCAACTGAGATGGGACTAACAATTGTACTATAGGTGCCATAATTTCTATTTCTTAGAATTATATTTTTGTTGTAGGCTGCTACTCAACTATGGTATCTATTGGGGTGGATTCAATTTCCATTTCAGCACTATTAGCAGTGGTGTTTTGCACAATTATTATTATCATAAATGTTTTCAGATGGGGAGGCGGTGTGAGGTGATCACAAAGTGGATTAATTAGAATCAGTGGGAAAAGGGGGTTATTGTTCTTTGGTGATTTGGGTGCATTCTCTATGGTTCATAGTCTAATATTCAATGAGTTTGATTAAGTGAGAGAGATGATCATTAGTGTGGCTCTTGGCATATGCTTGAGAAAATGAGAAAACATCAAAGGTTGATGGAGGAGTATTAGAAATAGTCAGAGGGGAAACATGACAAGGGGCTATAGAAAAAAATGGTGCAACATCTGGTTTGAAAGTTTGGGCAATATAGGGATAAAAAATAAAAATTTCAGAGGTAACAATAGTAGGAATTACCATAGACAACCTCAGCTTGAGTGTTGTGAGCCGAGGACACACAATCATGCAATTTATTCATCATCGATTGCATGCCTTATGCAGAATCAAGCTGTCATTTCCTAGAGGATGACAACTCAAAACATAAAGAATTTTGGGGTTGTATTTCATTACGGGAGTAAAACTACTCACCATCTTTCAACATACACTGAACTCCCATCCAAGTTATCACTTCATGATGAAACACGTTGTCAGACATGTAATAAGGAAACTTATTTAGGGTGAAAGTATTTGGGTTGAAAATATGCGGCCAAACAAAAGTGTGATTATGACTGATACCAAACCACATCTAATAGGCATATTCATACAAGATTATTTTTGGCACCTTGGTTAAAGCATGGGAGATGTAAAGAATTTTAGTATTCCATTTTCCAAATTATTGTTCATTAAAATTTATATTGGAACCATCAGTTATGCTTATCTAGGGAGCATAAGCAAGGGAAAAAGGCTCATAATTTGCAACTTCAATTAGATATCTGCCATCCAGAGGACACAATTTCATCATAGCAAGGGGAATAACAAGCTACCCAAAAATAAAATATGTGTAATATTCCAAAATGGAAAAGACATGAATATAGAACATAAACTGGAAAATGCAGTGGAATATCGACACATAAAATTAAAGCAGATCATATAGCCATTCTATTTAACATTATAACATCAAATGTGTATAAGATCTTGAGGAAAAAATAGACTTAAGCTAGGAAAAACAAGCCTCTAGAGACCCAATACATGAAATATGAAGAATAGCTGCTATAAAAGAATGCTAAAGGCTAAGACAACGCAGTTTATACTGGGGTTAACTACTGTTGGATATGTAAATACATGGATTTGCTAATATAGTGCTTAGAAAATTCCAGGATCAGAGATCAAGACTTTCTAACACTATTCCAAGACAACCCAAAAAGAGTTTCCAGAAATATTCAAAATGCAGGATATGCAAAATGTGGCCCTAGGGATGAATAATGCTTTGCAATTGGATCATTGGTAGGAGGTGGATGATCTGATATGAAAGTGGCTGATATCCCTCCTCACAAACCTTCCGGATGAAGGGCTTCTCCCCTCACTGGAAAACAAGGTCAAGAACTTGGGTACTTGCCCTTCCACTGCATCTGCGCTTCAAAATAACACAGTTTCTGGGAGAGATTGCGCTGTAGGGGGATGTTGCTTCTTGGATAGATGCAAAATGGTGGAATAAATATCTAAGAACTTTCTTACTAGCCTCCAGGATGAAGGGCTGCTCCCTTCACTGGAAAACAAGCTCAAAAAATTGGGTCTATCAACCCTCCACTGCTGTTGCCCTGCAAAACAACACAATCATGAAGGAGACTATGCTGTGAATGATGGATGAAGCTTGGACTAAAGCCGGATAGTGGAAATGATGCTTAATAAACCTCTCCTGAGTAGGCACTCGAAGTCCCCCGTGGATGAGGGTGGGATCTCTGCTCAGAAACACCCTTGTGCTAAACATCACAAAAAACTTAGCTAAACATATGAAGCATGCAAAACGTCATAAAAGGCCAAGAAAATATCAATATTTAGATTGCATTCTATGGTTGCCATCCTCTTCCTTATATTCTTGGTGAGCTTCCTCACCTTGGGTCCGACTCATTAAAGAATCTACTCTCATGCATACACTCCTTCTCTATGACTGCACTATCCTCCATTAACTCTCCATTACCTCCATAACAACGTTGTTGATTTGGTCAAATTTGACCCTGTCCATTTGGGTATATTATAGTGGTATCAGAGCATAATATTGGCACAGCCCATGCATCTTGAAATGCAAAAATGTCAACTGAATAAGGAGATCCTCTTAACGATAGAGGGAAGAGGTATCAAAGAAGAAGATAGCGGAAGTTTGATTATACAAATGAAAAAGAAGACAAGGGTAAAACCCCTTTATTTGGAGGAGAAGATGAAGAGAAGGAGTTTCCTAAGATCCTTTTTAGAGCCATGCAAGATATTTCTAGACAAATCAAGAAAATGAGGATGGATATATATAAGGAATCCCCTAAAGGATTTCATCATGGTGAAGGCTCTGGCATTTCTCATCACTGGTGGGATCAATCAGTGCAGCAACAAGAAGTTTCCCAACGCTCTACAATGCCTACATTCTTGGTTGTGGGAAATGAAGGGTTTCAAGAGCAAGAATCCCTTGAAGACTATTTTATGGAGTATGAGTCTCAAACTCAAAGATTCAAGGACAACTTGAGTTTTCAATAATTTTTTCAAATCAAGGACAACAGGAGACCCAGGCATCACAATAGAAGTGGCGGATTCATTTAGAATCATGATCTACATCGCACTATGGGCAGTTTTTTCTTACCCAACTTTGATGGGTCATCTAAGTGCATTGCCAAATCATGGGTAGAGAAGCTTGACATCTACTTCCAGTTGAACAAAGTTCCAGAAATGGAGGCCATTAAGATAGCAGCGTTGCACCTTGAGGGCGAAGCACATGATTGGTGGTTCCATGGCTTGTCTAGATTGGGTCATGCCAATGTGACTACATATTCAAAGTTCACTAGGAGGCTAGTGGAGATGTTTGATAGAAGAGATCTCGAAGCACCATTCATAGGGCTTGCAAAGCTTAAACAATTAGGTAATCCAGAAACTTATGTTTCTAAATTTTGAGAATTTCTGTTATGGTTCCTGATTTAGTTGTAGAAAGAAGGGTCTATATGCTCATTGATGGGTTAGATGGACCTCTTCATGGGTTGGTTAAGTCTACCAAGCCCACTACCCTTCAATATTCCATTGAAAGAGCTACATATATTCAAGATTCCTTACCAAAAGAAAAGGCAATATTTTAGCATAAGCCCTCTTTTCCATCAAAGGGAAAAGATGAGAAGGCTCCTCTTTCAAAGGAGAGCCAAAATAAAAAACCTTTTGATGATGACGTCCAAAGAGATTTGAGGAGAATGAAGCTTTGCTTCACATGCAAATAATATTGGGCACCCAAACATAGATGTGTAGCAGGAAAGACACACTACATAGAGGTATTCTCAGATGATGAGGGGGAAGAAGAAGAAGGAGAAAAAGAGAGGGGTCACAACATTGGAATAGTAGGAGATGATCCACCACCACCTGGAGGTGAGGATGGAGCAATTGCTCCAATTAGAGGAACTCTTGCATCTTTAAAAGTGGTACCCAACTATCATAAAACTTCACACAAGAAACATAGTTGAATTTGCACAGTGGAAGCATGGATATGATGATCCCATCTATTATGCACATGAGAATGGTCCATGAGACATCACTATCTTGTGGTAAACCACCCGATCCAGATTTGGTGAGAGATGTCTCACATCATGAAGCACCATTCATAGATCTGGAAGGAATGGGAGCATTAGAAGACCATGATACAACACTGAGAGTCTTGGGTAGGCTCAAAGGGGAGGGAGACATTCTCCCACTATCATCATTAACCACTCTCACACCTCATATTGCATTGAGAGGAAATGTTGTAGCATTGGAGGATGACACCATCATGGGGAAAGGAGACCACTCATTGGCTATAGAAACTCAGAAGATTTTCTCATTTGAGGAGAAATCTTTCATACATGGTAAAATATGGTGGCCGCACATGCATGCTTTGGCTAAACCAAGGAAGTTCTGGATGGATGATAGCTTCCCATGGGAGACTAACCTCCAAAAGCTTTAATCTTTATTTGAGCATGAGCATATACAGGAAGAGTAGCAAGGAGGGGATAACAACCTTCCAACATATACCTTTGGCATGCGAGATGTCAAGGAGGAGAGAAGCCATATGATAGATGTTCTTTGTGATAGATCATCAGCGTTGTCACTATGGAAGATTGATCCATATTGTAAATCCCAACCGTTGGTGGATTATTCCAAGGATATTTTCACATGCATGATACTTGATGACCAGCTACATGAAGAGGGCTATTCAGTCCAAGAAGAAGTCATCTACTATCATGGTAGGATCTTCTTATCTAGATCCTCCAAGCTCAATGAGAAGTTGCTACAAAGGGCTTATGATGTGTTCTTTTTCAGCCATACTTATTCCATGAGGGCCTATAACACTATCATTGAAAGCTACACTTGGGAAGGCTTTAAAGAGAAACTATATCAGCATTTTAAAATATGAATGAACCATGTGGAGCTGGAAGAGAGACATAACTCAATGAAGGAGTTATCACAACCACTTCTTTCCTCTTTGGGAATGAGAGGGGATCTAACTATGAACCACTCCATTTGTATGAGAAAAAATTTTGGCGAGGAACATGCTTATGTACATAATGTTTTATTTGATGAGTATTTGCATTCCTTTACCATGTATATGTAGGCTATAGCTCCAAGGAGGAGCATTATTCCATATAAAATTCATGGCCAACTTTGGGCCATAAACATTTTTGAACATGGCCACTCCCTTGGAGGACATAGGGAGATTATGTATCATTGTGGGTGTACTCCAAAAGCACCAAATATATCTTACACTTTCATACATGGTGAGAAGACTTGGGCAGCAAGTAAGTGGTGGGGAAACCACTTACCACATCATTATTTGATGTAGTCAGGCTGGTTCCGCATGTGGGACTATGACCCACCTCCATTTTTACAAATTTATGTTTGTATGTACTTGATTTTGATCCCATACATTGATGATCTACTTATACTTTTTATGGGAATGTTTGGAGGGAGGATGGGAGGAATGTATGTGCCCTATGGGAGATAAATTATCCATGTTCAATATGCTACATGTTTTAAGGAGAACATTGGGAAAACCATGTTTGTTTCATTGGAACTATTGTCTCCTTGTGGGATGAACTATTTTCATCTCATAAGAACTTTGGAGGAGCAATTCATGGAGGGATGGATTGGTAGACACTTAGCTTATGAGGGAAGATTATCACATGATGATGTCACCAATGATGGAGAGTTACAGCACTCACCTTTTCAGTAGCTTGAGGACAAGCAACATTTCAGAAGGGAGGACTGTAATATTCCCAATTAGCCATGAGCTAGTTGGAATATTAATTTTTGTTTTGCTGCTTTGTTTTATGAATAAGAGGACAAAGGAGGTCCATAATTATCCTTAATAATGAATAAATCAATGCCAATGTGAAAGAGATAGATATTTTCAGCTTAATTGAGCACCCTTAGGTGTGAAAAAGGGTTGGAACACCTTGAATGGGTCAAATTTGACCAAATCAACATCGCTGTCATGGAGGAGTGGTCATCAATGAAAGACAACACATTTTTAGATGGATATGATTTGAATGGAAGTAGTGATATTATTGGATGGGGCTTAGGGTTTGCAAGCTCATATCTTATTTAAGGAAAAGGATGGCAACCATATTCATTATGTTGATGTATATGAATTTTCTGAATAAATGGTCTGTTTAGACATATATCTTTCTCTTGTTGTTTAGCTGAGATTGAGTGTTGTTTAGCATTGGGTGTTCCTGAATAGGAATCCCACCTCTTCCATTGAGAATCTCTTGGAGGAGGCTTGTACTACATTTTCCATTATCAGGCTTAAGGCCAAGCTTCATCTTTCATTTACAACGCAGATCCTGTTGAGGGTTGAGTTGTTTTGCGGGTTGCAGCGATGGAGACTAGATCTGGGTCATTTCATTGCTCATTTTCAGTGGAGGAGGCTTCATTTCCATTGGGAGGATAGTAAGGAAGAACCTTGTGCATATTCTCAGATCTTGGCATTAGGCCAACCATTTTTTTATCCCTACAGTGCAATTTACTTCCAGATCTGCATTAATTTCGTAGGAGGAGTTGCAGGGTGGTTTGGCACACCATTTGAAGAGCTGGTTTTCTAGTGAAAGGGATTTGCCTTTCATTTAGAGGATCTATTGGAGGAGGTTGCTCTATTGTTAATATTAGATCAGCCACACTTTCCAGATCTGTATTTTGCAGTGGATCTTCAACCCTAAGGCCTAGATCCCCATCTTGTACATGGTGTTTTGCTGAAAACCCTTAATGGGTTATTAAAAGGAGGTTGTATAGTGCTTAGATCTGTATTGGATCTATCTTTTGAGGCACATATAAGCCCTAGATATATTTTATATTCATTTTCTATAGCAGTGGATATTGAACAACGCTGTAGCAGACTTCCAGCTCTTTATATATTGTAGCAACACCTCTTTTGAGGGGTTTTTTCCATTAGATGCTTGTCCTTTATTATTGTACATCTTATGGCCCATTATTTATGCATATTTTGTTGCTGTTATAACATATGAAAGGTCTCCATATTGGCCTCTTACTTTTATATGATGATTTACACTATTGTTCCAACATTTTGCACTATATTCCTACTTTTCCCATTTGGAAATATTACATCCTACTAAAGAGATCTATGGGTCTCTCTACCCAATTATTCACCTATCTTATTATCAAAAGAAAAAAATAATATTCCAACTAGATGAAAGCTAATTAGGAATATCATAGTCCTCCCCTCCCAAATGTTACTTGTCCTCAAGAAACTACAAGGATGGATACTACAAAATCTCCTCTCCCCCTCCTGTAGCATCCACATATGATAAACTCCTCCACTGAACTAGATTCCATCCAATCAATTTGTCATCTAGTTTCTCCTCCCAAGTGTGAAAGTTAGCCTTTGGTGATAAAACCAAATGGCTCTCATCGTGAAGAAGTGGGATATCCATGGAGGAAACTATATGTTGTCTAGAGGCCTTCTTGAAGCACGAGATCTGAAACATTTTGGGGACCTTAACCCCCATGAGAAGCTCCAATACCCATGATATCATCCAAACAAAATGGATCACCCTGGGTAGCTCATAAAAAAGCTCCTCCATTTCCTACTCCTGTAATGTAGATGGGTTGTATGAGTGAACATGATAGAAAGAATTGTCCGTCCCACGTTGTCTCTCACTCCATATATGATCTGTATAGAGCTGCTATTGATCTTGGGCTGCAATAATGTTGTCCTCGAGAGGCCAAAATTCATCCATTCTTTGGATCTAGGAATCTTGCTTGCCCAATTCATTCCACATATAGTGAATAGAACATCATCACAATATGGAATCCAAATGAGAAATATATTGAATGTCATATGAAATTTTGGATGGTGAAAATATTTCCCCAAGTGGAACCAACACAGTTTTGCTACTTGCTTCCCCTGAATATAATGTGGCAAGTAGCTTTCCAACCACTTGCTTGTTGTGCCTGTCTACTCATCTACTTGGAAGTAGTAAATGGCATTGGGTGTCAACTGAGTATACCCAAAATAGAACAATACTTGCCCAAAGCCATACAAGAAGTGACTATCTCCGTCACTGATGTTGGTCTTAAAAAGACCATGAAGTCCAAAGAGAGGCTTGCCCTCTTGTGGAGCAATGCACTATATATAAATGGAAAGAGAATGCAAATACTTTGTTAGATGATCAATAAGTACAAAGACACAACTCTTACCATGTAATGTTGGTAATATGGTGATGAGGTCCATAGATTAGCTCTCCCATATCTCTCCTAGAAAAGTGAGTGACTGTAACAACCTTGCAGGATGGTTGTTTTCCTCCTCAATCCTCAAGAAAACTACGCATCCTTTGACATACTCAATGTCAAAGCCACATGCTGGAATACTGCCACTCCACCTCTGATGTCCTCCTTGCAACTACTTTTGATCAAGAGAATATTGATGTGTATAGGGGTCAATATTCACTTGGAAATTATTGCTCCTCCAAAAATTCTTGAGTTTGGAAAATGCATGTATGACTGCCAAAAACCTCTTACAATATATGGAAGGCTTCTTCCTGTATGGAAGCATCTCCCGACTCTCAAAGGCCAGAATTGGGCTATCATCAACTTCCAACATATCATGCAAGGTATGGGAGAAAGTCATCCCATACTCTCCCAAGAGTAACCAAAGCAACAATGACTTTTGTTGCCTCCTCATATCATCATCATACAGGCCATGGAGCAAAAACATGATGATTGACATGAAAATTATCACATCAGCCCAATATAACCAAACTCTCTGTTGCCACATCATATGAGTGCCATGCAATGTCCCAAACAATAACACACCCTTTGACATAGGATATGTCATGTGATGGCTAAAATCTCTCAAGAGTAGCCATTTCCGCCATGCCTCCTATTGCCTCGTGTCATGGATATGCAAGTAGCTCACTAACCACTTGCTCATCATCCTCGCCCATCCATCCAACTGTGGGTGACTCCTATCATACTCTAGTTTGGTATCCACCCAACAGAGAATACCATCCTCCCCAATATGATGACTATATTTGCACTCCATGATATTTTGAAGTGCAACCTCCTAGATATCTCTACATGAAGACGTCTCATCAATTACTTGATAGAGCCCATAAGGTTATAAATATTCTATAGGAAAAAGCTTCTCTTTGAGTTGTGAGGTGCTCATTGAAAATGATCTATCATAACAATGGAAGGTGCCATCCATCACAAGATCTCTATCATCGACCATCTACCTATCCAATGCTTCATAACTAAAGGGGTCATCAGAATGCTCCAATAATGGTTGGGCCTCCAACTCATCATTGCTTCTCAGTGACAGAGCTGTTGATCTCCATGATGGTGCATCTGTTGTCTCATCGTCATACACAATGTTGAACCCATAGTTCTGCATTGGACTGATTAGGACTATGCTCATCCTATCCCCTGAAGTTCTAGATTCCAACCCAAAGTGTTGTGTGTAGTTCAATAATGAAAAACCAGGATGGTTATACATGTCCTCCTTGAACCAGTCAAGGGTCCTCTGCACAGTGATAGTCTTCTACTCCAAATCAGCAATGTGCTCTAACCCTTGGTCATGCAATTTCCCTGATGGCATATCCCCACAAATATCCATCTGATGTGCTGAAATAATATGGGGTGGAAATGTTTGCATACCTTGGATAAGCTTATACTTGGGAACATCTTGTACAACTACAAGATTTCCTCCAACTGGTGCAATGGCTTCTCCAATTGTTGGTGATGGTGATGGATACTCCTCTACTGCTACACCAATGTTGGTATCTGCCTCCTCTTCCTGATGCATCTCCTGAACCATGCATGGGACTCCCAATGTCAAGAGATCAAGATCATCTTGCAAAGATGCACGTGTTCCTTCTCCTGATGCAAGTACTCCTGCAACTGGTGGTGGTGGAAGTTGCTCCCCTTGCAGAGTGATAGTGATGACATCTTCCCTTGGACCCTCATGTGCTCTCTCATCAATGTCGGGAAATATATCAATGGGATTTACCTCCAGTTTCCTTCTATCAAACTTCTTAATTAACCTTTGAGTAAAATCTGCATAAGCAGTCACCCTTGCATGTTTCAAATGGCTGAACCACCAATCCTTTGCTTCAACCTCAAGGTGCAACGTTGCAATCTCAACAAATTATCTTCCTTCTACTAGATGTAGCAGTAAGAATGCATCTAACTTATTCCTCCAAGCCTTTTATATGCTTATGGATGAACCATCAAATGTAGGCAAAAGGAATCTATTATCTCTTTTCCTTCTATTGATGCTGCAGGGTCTCCGTTCTTTTTTGATTTGGATAAAATACGAGAGAGTTAGATTCTCCTTGAATGCCCTTGATTGACATTTTTTTTTACAAGATAACCACTTAGAGTCTCATGATCTAATTTCCCTCCATCTCCATTCCATTCACATTCCTCTTCAAATAAAATGGACATAGTAGATTCTTGTGGAGCTCTATGCATTGTCGGTTTCTTCTTCTGCTGATAGGAAGTGCTTGGACCTTCCTCATTTTGAAACCTTCTTGATGTCTCCTTTTGCCTCCCCCTTCTCATTAGTTTGACCTCCTTGGAGAGATCCTACATAGATCTAAAAATAAATGAGGCAAAACTTACTCCCTCCATCATTATGGATCTTTTCTTCTTGCTTCTTCTTCTGGTGTCATAAGATGTATTGCCCACAAGCTGAGCCAAATATCATGCTCTAATACCACTGTAATATTCCAACATGGAAAAGACATGAATATAGAACATAAACTGGAAAATTCAGTGATGCATCAACACATAAAATGAAAGCAGATCATATAGCCATTCTATTTAACATTATAACAGCAAATGTGTACAAGATCTTGAGGAAAAAATACACTTAAGCTAGGCAAAACAAGCCTCTACAGATCCAGTACATAAAATATGAAGAATAGTTGCTATATAGAATGACAAAGGCTAATATAGCATAGTTTCTACTGTGGTTAACTGCTGCTGGAAATTTAAATACATGGATTTGCTGATATAGTTCTTAGAAAATGTTGGGATCAGAGATCAAGGCTTTCTAACACTATTCCAAGACAACCCAGAAAGGGTTTCCAAAAATACTCAAAATGCAGGATATGCAAAATATGGCCCTAGGGGATGAATGATGCTCTGCAACTAGAACAATGGTGGGAGGTGGCTGATCTGATATGAAAATGGCTGATATCCCTCCTCACAAACTTTCCGGATGAAGGGTTGCTCCCCTCACTGGAAAACAAGGTCAAGAACTTGGGTACTTGACCTCCCACTGCAACTGCACTGTAAAATGACGTAGTTTATGGGAGAGAATTCACTATAGGGGAATGCTGCTGCTTGGCTTGATGCCAGATGGTAGAATAAAGCTCTAAGAACTTTTTTACTAGCCTCCCGGATGAAGTGCTGCTCCCTCACTGGAAAACAAGCTCAAGAATTGGGTCTATCAATCCTCCACTATCGTTGCCCTGCAAAACAACATAATCCTGAAGGAGACTGCACTGTGAATGATGGATGAAGCTTGGCCTAAAGCCAAATAGTGGAAATTATGCTCAATGAACCTTTCCTGAGTAGGCACTCAAATTACCCTAAGGATGAGAGTGGGATTTCCGCTCAGAAACACCCTTCTGCTAAACATCACAACAGACTTAGCTAAACAACTGAAGCATGCAAAAATTCATAAAAGATGAATACAATATCAATATTCAAAATTCCTTCTATGGCTTCCATCCTCTTCCTTATATGCTTAGTGAGATTCCTCACCTTGGGTCCCACTCATTAAAGAAGCTACTCCCATGCATACACTCCTCCTCTATGACTGTGATGTCCTCCATTAACTCTCCACTACCTCCATAACATCATTGTTGATTTGGTCAAATTTGACCCTGTCCACATGCTTTAGCCCCTATTGACACCTCAAGGTGCTTTATTCCAACTAGCTGAAATCTAATTAGGAATATTACAATATGTGGCTAACTTGAAAAAATCTTCACATGCCTAAAATAGTTCATTTAAAAGAAAACTACACCAATTTAGTTGCTTGTCGTGATTGTAAGCTTCTGCGATAGAGATAGTGTCTAAAGTGCATTCGCCTTTGGTATAGTGCCACATAAGCTTCCCAAAAATGATATTGGCACAAAAACTTGATTTGGTCATCATTAATCAAATAAAATAAAAATTGAGTGCCATATTTCTGGTAGAGATTGTCGTCGCCCTTCTTTTTACCTCACTTGGAGAAACTCTGGAACATAGTAGACACATCTACCCCATATAATGAAAACCCTATAAGTTTGTAAATTTATTCAACATGGATGGGGTATTATTTATCAAGCCATATGAACCCTAATGTATTATACTAATCAAGAATTTGGTACATCACATAACTTCTCCGATGGTGCCGAAGATAGGAAAATATGTAAGTTTCATCAAGATAGACCACTGCAAGGATCGACAGTGTGGTTTGATATTTTAAAAAATGTTGGAACCAAATTTAGTAGAGGGATGCATGAAAACATTGGATTTCGAAGCTGGAAAGAGAACACGACCAAACATGTCATTTTCAACCAAAGTAGCCTTCTCATACTTCCCTAAAACTTCCCTAGTTGGTTTGATACGAAGATCTAAAAGACTTGGAGGGGCTACAAGTTTAACAGAATGACCCATCGAGAATTATTGAAAACTGTAAATAAGTTGAATAGGGGACGATAGTAAGACTGAAGTGCAGAAGCACCAAACATAGGAGCTAGGGTGAATGAGACAAGGAGGAATATATACACAAATAATAAATAAAACAACATGCCTCGATACTTGTAAAGAAACTGGTAGAAAAATACAAGATAATTGGACTGTAAACCAATAAATGCAACACTTATCAAATCAACCGAGATCTAGTTATGAATACATACCAAAACACAAAAGTATATGACATGACTAGAAAAATCTAAAAACGAGATGTCATGATATCCCTAATAACTAGAAAAAATACTTTGAAATGTAAAAATGGTAAGAAATTAATAAAAATAACGGTTAGGAGAATTTTAATTTAATGACTGAAAACACTTCTATTTTTTACTTGAGAAATGAAAAAAATGACAGTGTATTATTCTCGACCACAACGAGTTGTGGCAGGTCACAACTAAAAATAAAACTAATAACTAATGCAACTAAGCTTTAAACTGACTAACACAACTAGAATTGAACCTAAACTTAACAACTTCAAAATATTAGATCTTTGTAACATAAAAAAGGCACAACCAATGCATCTGCAACTTACCTGGGTGTTTGAGATACTTGTTATTGTAAAGCAATACTTGATCTCTTGTAGAAAAATACTTCCGCTTTATATGTCTGTCATGCCAAGCTTTCTATCGTTCCTTCTCAACAATTTTATGGAAGTTCGCAAGAAAACATTGCTCATCCAACTCCCATAATTCTTGTAACCACTCACTAATGGATTCATAATTAGACAATTAGGTAGCTTGAGCAATACAAATATTAGGCACAATAAAATCATCTGGCACCACAACTTCCCGTCCATAAAAAAGTTAAAATGGTGTATGCTTATGTAACCATTTCACAGGTGTATGGTAGGGCCATAGAGTGGCTAGAACACATTCATCCCAATCATATCTATTTGCAGAAAACACTTTAGTAAGCTCCTTATCTAAAATTATGTTAAAATCTTTGATTGTCTCGTTCACCTGTGGATGATTAGGACTGCTTTTGTGGTGCTGAATCATAAAGTTCTGTAGTAACGAAGCTATTGTTTCATTGTTAAAATGTGATCCCTGATCATTGTTAAGTCTCTTGGGACAACCAAATCTAGTGATAATGTTTTCAATTATAAATCTCACAGTAATGTTAGTATTGCAATCCTTAATAGGAGTTTCTTCATCCCAACTTGTCAGATAATCTATTGCAGTAATGATGTAATTGGCATGAGAGTGTCACACAGGAGGATTAATAGTTCCCATAAAATCAACTGCCCATTTTTCAAAGGCCTCAATATCTTGAACTGGATGCATGAGAAGTTCATCACGATGTCGGACGATCTCCCAACCCTTTGACAAACATCACACTTCCTTAAATATTCTTTAGCATATTTAAAAAGAGCTAGCCACTAGAGTCTAGCCTGTAATACCTTCCTAGCAGTTTCCATCCCTCCAACATGGCCTCCTGCAAATCTAGAATGACATTCCCATAAAATATTGTCCCAATCATGGTCCAAAACACACCTTCTTAGAATCTGTTCAAGTCTCATTTTTTATAATTGTCCTACAATAAGCTGATAATCTGCAACATGCACAACCATATTATTTTTCTGAGTTAGTGTGTAGTCATTGTTGAGATTTTGTATAGTTGGTGTAGCATCGGGTGTGTTCTAGCCTTGAAATTTTGTGGAGGGGCTAGGACACACTTGAAATCCAAAACCCAAAAAGTGTTTTGTGGAATTTCAGCTGGTGTTCAATTTATTCAAATAATTAATTAGTTTAATGGATTTCCCAAGTCTACACTTAGGAAAATTAAATAATTAAAGTGAATTAATTAACACATGTGATGAAATGTTCTAAAAGACACAAATCAAGCAATCTTTTAATCTCAGCCGTTGATGAGTGTTTTAATCTTGACCATTGAAGGGTTTAATGGAAAGTATAAGAGAAAGGCTTGAGGGTCGATTGAAGACACACACACAGTTGCAGAGCTGAGAAATAGATATGGAATTCTAGGGCAGGGTTTTCTAAGAATTTCTGGAGGAATTTTCTGCAGTGAGGGGTAGTATTGGCTAAGGGGATGATCTGATCCTAGAGCCAAGAGTCAGTAAGAGGTAAAGAAGCAGCAACAAGGACAACACAGAGAAGCAGAGCAACAACTACGCAGTCTCTATGTAGGTGCTACGTAGGACAACACAGAGGCTCCAGAGGGCTTCAGAAATTAAGCCGCGGGTCTCCAGGGCCAGCGTAAGGCCTGTGTCACCCTCTCAAGGGTTACGTAGTCCCTCTCTGGGTAGCGCAGTGGCATTCTGAGGCTAGTAGGGCTGACGCTGGGGCTTCAAGGGCAACGCTGGGGGTTCTAGGGTCAAATCTGGGCCGAGACTTGTAAATCCCATTTGAGGGTGTGGATCAGTCTGATATTTGGTTCTAGAACAATAGGTTAGCTGTAGATTTGATTTATTTTATTCTCTGTCGGGTTTTCCAGATCTGGAACCCAGATTTACTATACTCAGAATCAAATCAATAAAATAAACCCTCATATCTATTGCACTGGTTTTCCTGCTTTGGGTTTTTCCGGGGACCTATGTCCAAAAATCCATGTGTCACTTTGTTGGATGAGCGTATTATTTAGTAAATGATCTACATGTGTAGACTTTAGTTGTATTTATTTTAGTATTTTTTGAATCTAATTTTTGAAAATAACTTGGAATAATTTCAATCTAGTAGGAGAAATAAACCATGATATTGCAGTAGAATGTTCACATGGTATCAGAGCGATAGAAAATCAAGCTGAATCTCCAACAATCAACTGAAGAAATTTTTTTCTGCAAGATGGTAACAGAAGCAGTAGATCCGGAAAGGGAATCTTGATAGCAGAATAATGCAGATCTAGGAAAGGACAACGCTGTAGCTACAGAAGGCCATCAGGCTTATGAAGAGCCTTCCTAGGCCAGCGTAAGGACTGTGTCACCTAGTCTTGAGTTACAAAGTACACTTATGAGCAGCGTTGAGGCTACGTTGGGCCAACCAGTTAGACACAATCTAGTCATTTCTTCAGCTACATAAATTTTTTTCCAAGATCTGGAAGCAGTGCTTCCAATTTTCAAGAGTGCTGGTGTGTAGAGATTTTGCAGGTGCAGAGTTGTGCCTAGCTAAGTCAACAAAGGTGGGAGGAAGATAGTTACTCAACAGATCTGAGATTTGATCAGGAGGATTGGAGAGTGTTGTCCAATTGTGTTTGGGTGAAATACTTCCAAGAGGGAAAAAAATATTCAGCCGAATCAGTTACTAGAGGGTTTCTAGTCACCAAGAAACCCAGATCCAGAGTTTCTATAGCCACAAAAAGAGGGAGAAGAAGTAATGTTTCAGACAGATCTGAGAAAGATGGTGAGATATGGACTGAGAGATCAAGATAGGTTGGATGACATGTCCAACTATGTTATCTGGAGGGCCAGAATCCTGTCAGTTCTGGATGAGTATGGTCTCAAAGATCATGAAAAGAAGGTTCCTGTTGTACCAACCGATGCAGATCCTCTAAAGAAGTATGAAGAAAATAAAGCGTCGATTAAGCATTTGATCATAGACAGAGTCAAGGACCACATTATACCTCATATTGTTGGAAAGCCTACAGAAAATGACATGTGGGTAGCCTTGGACATGATGTACCAAGGATGCTATGTCCAACAAAGAATCCTTCTAGAGAACCAGATGCGATTGTTCCAAATGATGAAGGGTGAAGAGATAGATCCATTCCTCTTTAGACTTCAAGCTATTCGAGATCAGCTAATTGGCATAATTGCTACTCCAGATGAGGGGCTCTTAGTGAGGACTGTCCTGAATATCGTCTCTAAGAAATGGGAAACATTTTTCCAGAGTATTATGGGAAGAGAAGCGTTACCTTCCTGGGCAAACATGTGGGCCATTAGTTTCCAAGAGGAGATCAGGAGGATCACCAAGAAGTAGAATATCAGTGGTGGAAGTGGAAAATCCAAAGTAAAAGAGGAGGAGGATGATGCATCCCTTGCATAAAAGGAAAAGAAGTAGCAAGGGAAGAAGAAGAAGGACCTCTCCAAGGTCCGGTGCTTTAACTGTGGTGATCTTGGACACTAAGCCAACACTTGTCCTAACAAGAAGGACAAAGGATCTTCTGATTCTAAGGATACAATAGAAAAGGATGATGGCTCTGATGATGTTGCAACCATGAATGCTCATGTACCTTGAGAGAAGAGGTGGGGTGACATGGATCTGTAGAGCATCTACAGATGTTGGCAGGATCCTTGAGTCAACCCTCCTCTTGGATCACATATGAGCTACGAGAGCCTTAAGACGGTAGCACGATGAGTCGGGATATGGTTGTAGAAGGTCACATTGAAGTAGAAGGGGTAGCTAAAGAGCTGAAGAGGGAGAAGTGTAATGCAGAGGCAACAACAACGTCTAGGCAACAACGTAGAGGGGCTTATGGGACTTCATCAATGTAGAGAAGCTGTGCTCACACAGTGCAGTGTTGTAGCATAACATTGCCTCCAAGAGGACATCACAAATCAACATCCATGGAGCTTCAGTGATAGAAGGAAACCTGAATTATCTGTCAAATAGTTGGGTAGAAGTCTTTCAGTTGCTTAATTCTCGACAAATGATTTGCAGTGCAACAGTTAGCAGTTGTAGTGCTATGGGAAACATGATGCATTAAGTTGAGAGGGAGCTGTAGTATAGATGTGGCAGTGGCATTGGAAGAAGTACAAAGAGCAAAAATGTAGTGGATGGAGGGCAACATGCTAAGCATCAACAACACAGAATCCAAATTCAAGATCTTGTACTGCATGGTGTGAATGCATTGCTAGAGCACACTCCATGCTAAGAGGGACTGTTGAGATTTTTTATAGTTGATGTAGCATCGAGTGTGCTCTAGCCATGAAATTTTGTGGAGGGGCTAGGACACACTTGAAATCCAAAACCTAGAAATTTTTTTTGTGAAATTTCAGCTGGTGTTTAAGTTATTCAAATAATTAATTATTTTAATGGATTTCCTATGTCTAAACTTAGGAAAATTAAATAATTAAAGTGAATTAATTAACACATGTTCCGAAATGTTATAAAAGACACAAATCAAGAAGTATTTTAATCTCAACTATCGATGAGTGTTTTAATCTCAGTCGTTGAAGGGTTCAATGAAAAAGTATAAGAGAAAGGCTCAAGGGTCAGTTGGAGACACACACACAGTTGCAGAGATGAGAAATAGATATGGAATTCTAGGGCAGGGTTTGCTAATAATTTTCGGAGGAATTTTCTGCAGTGAGGGGTAGTATTGGCTAAGGGGATGATCTAATCACAAAGCCAAAATTTAGTAAGAGGCAGAGGAGCAGCAACTACGCAGGTGCTGCACAGCCGCTACGCAGGACAACGCTGAGGCTTCAGAGGGCTTCAAAAATTAAGTAGAGGGTATCCAAGGCCAACATATGGTCTACATCACCCTCTCAGGGGTTACAAAATCCCTCTCTGGGTAGTGCAGTGGAATTCTTAGGCTAACAGGGCTGACGTTGGGGCTTCAGGGGCAGCGTTGGGGATTCTAGGGCCATATCCGGGCCGAGTCTTGTAAATCCTATTTGAGGGTGTGGATCAATCAGATATTTGGTTCTAGAACAACATGTTAGCTGTAGATTTTATTTATTTTATTCTCTATCAGGTTTTCGAGGTCTAGAACCTAGATCTACTGTAATCAGAATCTACTTAATAAAATAAACCCTCATATATGTTGCACCAATTTCCTGCTTTGGGTTTTTCCGAGGACTTATGTACAAAAATCTATGTGTAACTTTGTTGGATGAGCGTATTATTCAGTAAATGATATGCATGTGTAGACTGTAGTTGTGTTTATTTCGGTAATTTCTGAATCTAATTTTTGAAAATAACTTGTAATAATTTAAATGAAGTAGGAGAAATAAACCATGATACTGCAGTAGAATTTTCATAGTCATTAGGGAACTCACCATATCGAGAAATAATGTGATGTTCCCCAAGTATTTTTTCACTGCTTCAATTTTTAATAGATCTGCATCAAGTAATTGGTCATCAACCGTCCCTCCCGCTTCACCAGACTTTAAACGAGACAACTGGAATGGACCCATAGTTGAACGAACTGGTTTAAAAATGACTTAAAATGAAAATTCTTGGAATAATAAAATCCACCAGCATATTCTTCCCTCCAACACAGGTTTGTTAACCAAATACTTCAAAGCAGAATGACCAGTAAAAAATTTAAACGAGCCACCAAGAAGATAATGCCTGATTATTTGCAATGAGTACAGAAATCTTATTACTTCAAATTAGCGAATGAGGAGGAGCGAGGATATGAGCTGCTCCCCCGACCAAAGAAGGGGGAGGTTTTGGATGTTCCAACTTAACAGCCTGGACCAAGACCAACTCAAGTCTCTCTTTAGTCAAGTTCAACATATGCCCTACCTTCCTTGATTGCTTATTGGGTGGGGCGTTGGTCAAGCCATGCTTCACATCCTCTCCTTAACACTTGAGCCCTACCTTAATTTCTTATTGGGTGGGGCCTGAGCTAGTCAAGTCTATAAAGCATAGGTGTGATAATCAAGTAAATAAACCTAATATAGTTAGGTAACCCTCTAGGTAAATAGTATTCAAAGGGGTATATCTTCAAAGTGTATTGTATGCTCAAATTCCAGGATGGATCCATTCATTGCCTTCTTCATTAACAGTATCGCTTATGGTTATGTTTAAGTTGACTAAGCATGATTTTTCATTGGATGTCCTCATCCTACCTAAACAGTTCTCTCATCCTATGATAGATAAATACCTTTTGATATTTTCTCATCTGGGCTATTGCAAGGTCTGTTGGCACTTCTCCTCTTTGTGCACCTAAATGGCGTAAGCTCTTCTCTAGCTCTCCTCCCTCTCCTTCACACTGGCCCTCATAAGCGAACAAGCAAGAAAATATTTGTGATCGCAAGGCCTTATTGACGAAGAAATGAACCTACCTTCTCGTTTCTTTACCCTCACCATAAATATCGCTTGCCTCTTCTCGCTATTTATTTTATCGACTCGATATCACTGCTTGCCTTAGTGAGTGCTATCACTTGCCTTATTGTCGCTTGACCTGAGAACCGATTACATTAGAGCGAAGAACACCGACTGCTTCACTGAATGAAAGATCTTAGAGATGGTGCCAATGACCCCGTCTCGCATGGTCACATCGACGTACTCACTAGCACATTTGGCCCAATTTTCAATGGCCAAAATGTCGCTTTTGCGACACAGAGGTGTCCCAAGAGCAACAGTTTGAGGTGGGGAAAAACGTCGTTTCTAATTGCGTCAAAATTACGACACTTGAGTTAATTGTCGATATAGTGACACTAATTTCTTCGTTTTTTGGAAGTGTCGCAATTCCGACATTTCAAACTGGTCGTCACTCTTTCGATGTTTTACATTTCGTCACTCTTCCAATGTTGAAAACTTCGTCACTATTTCGACGTCTCAACATTCGTCACTCTACTGACAGTTTGAACTTCATTGCTTTATCGACGAATAACAACACCAAAACCGACATTTATAATTGTCGCTCTTCTGACGATAACTAACACCCAAACTGACAATTCTAAGCATCACACTTCCAACGAGGCTAACACCCCAACCAACGCTTCTAGGTGTCGCACTTCCGACGAGGAAAAGCATCGCTCTTATGATGGTTCTATGTGATGGTCGCACTTTCGACGGGTCTAAATCATTTTCGCTATTCCGACAGTTGTATAGCATCATCAAAATACTGATGGAAAAAAAATGTAAGTGGAAAAAAAAATGGGTGCAGTCTTCTAGCTTAAGAAATCTTCAAGAAATATGCTTCAACTTGTTTTTGAAAAACCTGAAAAATTAACAACTCTCTGTAACTTTCTAGGGCCCATTTCTAACTCAATCACATCCCTATTGCCTTCCATCTTGGCACAGATGATTTTATTTGAAAATTCATAGAAAGAGATGTCATACAACTGTAAATATTTATCAATATACCTCAGCGATATTCTCACTAGCTTAGGGCAACAAATGCTCAGACAACAAAGCCCATTGTGTATTATACGGTATATCTCCAATGTAACTATATTGTTGGAAAAAATAACAAGATGATGGGATTTGGAAAATAGATTTGAGAGATATAAATGTTTTAACAGGGGAAAATATGATACGGTCTCCAATGACCGATAAGTGAGACTGAAATTTTGGAGGCAACAAGAAGTTAGATGGTGAAATCCCGAGAAACTCGGAGGAAGGCGGGTCGGATCGTAGCAATGCAGAGAAAGAGTGGTGAAAGTAGTATATGAGAACATGGCAGCAGGAGGTGTTGCCTTATTCCCTGCAGTTGGCTCGAGGCAGATTATTGTGACAAGCTTAATGAGAAATGTACATATTATAATGTAGTTCACAATATCATTGACAACAGTGGAAGAAAAAACAATCAATTGGAAATCAGAGAGAATCAGAAGGGTCAATAAATTACATAGGATAAGAGTGCCCCCAAAATAATCACCAGGGAGAAAAGAATCCATAGTGGGGCATATAATAGGAGGAACAATCAATGGAAAAACAAATTCCAATAATTAGACAATGTTTAAGAAGCTTCAACATCATAAGCATAAAAAGTATATCTATGAGAGAATTGTAGAAACAAGAACTAAAAATAAACATGAAGACTCAAGTATCCTGTAATATCCCAAAATGGGAATGCAACAATACATGAACATAAAACTGGAATAGCAGTGATAAATCAACTCATGTAATGTAAGAAGATCATATAGCCATCAAATTAAGATCATAACAGCAAAATGTATACAAGTCCTTGAGGAAATAGTCATTCAAGGTAGGCAAAACTAGCCCAAAAGAACATGTACAATAAAGACCACTGCTACACAACAATGCCCAAGGCTATGACATCATAGTTTTATTAAGTATAACTGTTGCTAGGAAATGTATATGCACAAATATGTAAATATAAAGCTCATAAAATGTTGGGAGCAAAGATATAGACTCCCAAAACCAATTCCAAGACAATCTAGAAAGGATTTCCTGAAATATGCAAAAAGTGCAAAATGCCGGAATGCAGTCCGAGGACTGAATAGCAGCTACAACTCAAGATCTGAATGAAGATGTCTGTAGATGATACATGTGATGAATGAATCTCATCCAATGGATCCTTCATGTCAAAAGGTTGATCTAATCACTGAAGACCTCACCCTCCAATCAATCACTGCAAACCCTCACTGAAATAACACAGTCAAGGAGAGGGAATGTCGTGTAGGAGATAGAAAATGTATTGGCCAAGTGCCGAGATCTAAAATCTACCCCAAAGGCTTCCTCACTGATCTCCCAAAGGAAAGAAAGCTTCCTCCTCTGAAAATAAGTTCCGGAAGTGGTGTTGTGAAACCTCCACTACAACACCCTGCAACACAACGTTATGCTCTACAGAAATAACGTTGTAGCTGAAGGAGGTGGCTTGGCCTTAAGCCTGAATGTGGAGAAATGAAAGAATTCAACTGGTAAAAGAAATGGAAGAGATGTCGTTGAAGACCAATGAAATCAATAGATTGACAAAGATAATTGAAAATATTGAGAAGACAAACAAATCAACTTAGATAGATGCTAAAATACATGAAAAAAATGCCCACAGATTGAGTGAAGAGGTAAAGAAGCTCCAAAAAGAATTAACTCTCAAGGATCAAATATCATATATTAAAAATTACCTATGGAATAATGTAATTGAAGCCATCCATGATGTTTGGTCTTCAATTCAGGTAATTTTTGAGCAAAGAGAGTTACTATTGGCAGCCCAAGCATAGATCCAAAAGACACAAGCTGATTTAGCTGATAAACCAAAACAGACTGTAAGGTTAATAAATTTCCTCAACAACAAGAATAGATAGGAACTTGAAGAATTAAAAATCAATGACAGGACAAAAACTATCCTAGAAATTAGGAAAGTTACCTCCAAAGGAAATTTAATGAGGTAGCTTGAAGATAAATGTGAAGGAATGAATATTGCTATAACCAGATTCATGGTTAAATTCACCAATTTAAGGCAAAACGGACTTCCTGATATCATGGTTATAAATGATAAGTTAATGCCTAAAAATGATTATGACAAGAAGATAAGAGAACATGCCAAGGAGAAGGTGAACAAGCCAACAGGTCAAGGTATTCCCACAGGAAAAGTATTGCTAAAAAGTTTTGAAGATTTGTTTTATTTGTAGTATGAAATCAAGCACTTTTTTGTCATCAAACCTACATTTTCTAGGTACAATAAGGCTGATGAGAATTTTAGGAAACTCAAAAATATTTGAATTCCTAAAAATGAGGATTGGCAAGCATTGACTGATTTTCTATGAAGAATGAAAGGAAAACAAATGAAGAAGAAAAAATATGTTTACTATTTTCGCTGTCAAAAAAGATTTTACAGCAGTAAAGCAGTTTCACTGAAGCTAAAGAGTATATGAAAGGTAAAGAGTATCTGAAAGAGAAAGAGTATCAGTGAAGGCATGTTAGATTCTGAAAAATATCTAAAAATCCAACAAAGAGGACGCATAAGCAGCCAGTTGTTTCTTATCTTAAAACAATTTCTATTTATTTTGAATAAAATAGGACAACTTGCTAAATTGTTGAGAAACTGCCACTATTATTGTTGTAAGATATTTTTTTTTCCTAAGTTAATTCCTAGAAGTCATCTAGGATATTTTTTCAAACATTAGGTATAAGTACTTCACTCTTTGAAGTATTTTTTTGTGGAATAAAATTGCTGGAGATTAATATAGATATTTTGTTGACTTGTAAGCTTTGGATTTCGATTTTGAGTAGCAGAATGGATCACCTATTTGGCATCATACTTCAGGATCCCTTTGATAAGCTATTTGGAGTGAAGTATTCTCTTAAACTTGTCATTTTTATCTTCTTTTGTTTCATGCATACATCTGTGTTTTAGTTCTAAATATGAATGTATAACTATGATTATTACTACAAGACATGTTAATAACACCCTATTTTTAACTAGTTATCATTTCTTTGTTTTCTTCTGATTTCCGGTGTAGGGAACCCTTAGTTGATCCCTCTCCCATTTGACCTCTATCTTCTACTTCCCTTTTTCAGATTTAAGGATTCTTAAGTGCCCTTTGTCCTGATCATACCATCTCAAAAACCAATTTTCCAAGATCTCCAAGGGTTATCTATCTTGCCCCGCAGAGATTTGACCTTTTAGGCCTTGATCCCAGTTTTGTTAGCTTTAATTAGACTCCATAGCCCAATGGACAAGTATATTTTCCTCTGTCTACCCTCCAAGTGAAAATTTCCCACCAAATCCAACAAAACCAAAACAAAATTTCACTTTAATAACTAGCCTAATATTCAAAAATTAAAACAAAGTTAAACTTGAAAGAGAGAGCCCTCTCTGAACCCTAGGAAGGTTAGATCCTAGAGTTTGAAGTAGGTTTGTGGTTACCTCTAGTATTCTTTGACTAAAAACCAAAATCCCACAACTTAAGAATTTACTGGAGTGATAACATTACTAGCGACTCTGCTAAGGAAATAACCAGTCCTCAGTCATAAACTTAGTCTTAAAGGAATCATTTAAATTATCCTTTTACTTTAAGATTGTTTTTATAGGTTGTGGGTATTGAAAAATTGTAATTCTGGCTTCTAGGGAAGTCTACTATACCAGGTCTAACCCGAATCCTAAGCCTGCTGTAATAGTAGATAACCCAGACTGAATTGGTAAAATGAAAAAACAAACAGAAAATTTAGAGGCTGAAATCTCATTAATAGGAGTCAATTCATTACCAAGTGAATTAGTAAGTGTTCAAGATATTGATTTTGATCTAAAATTTGAGCATTCTTGATTTAAAAGTAAATCTGAAAAAGATTTAAAAACTGTTGTTTTAGACCCTATTTTTATTTCATTTTTGAATGCAAAACATAAATCTATTGCAGTAAATTCTAGATCTAAGAAAGCTTAATATCAAACCAAAGTTGAAGAAATTAATGTTACTATTCTAAAGGATATTTATGAAGCTATTGAATTAGCTCATTTATTGACTTATGCAAATAGACCTCTAGTTTCTCAATTACACACCACAATAATTCTAGCTAGAGATTCATCTCTGTATGTTGTTACATCATTCATAAATTCTACCACCGTCTCATCTACAGATCCATTTATCCCTAAACTACCTCTACAATCCAGAGTTTTATTTCCACCAATCACTTCATCCACTATATCCATTAGTTCACCTTTTGATTGATTAAATACATCATCTTCATTTCCCAACACTTCACATACAATCTTTAGTTCATTTACTATCATTTTCAGCACAGCTCCAAGAAGTTCTACCTTACCTCCTAGTTAAGCTAAGCTTCAAGCTATGGCTGCTAGATATGCTCCCCTTTTCATACCACAACAAATTCATGACATGCCACAAGACTATCAAAATAAAATACCACTGTTTGATGGCACTACTCAATATACTGCTCAACAACACAACACTAAATGACAAACTTCTTTGAAATTTATGAAATTGATGATTCAGATGTTCAAATGAGACTGTTTTATCAAAATTTAACAGGAGCAGTTAAAAAGTGGTTTAAAGATTTAGCTGCTGGTAGTGTAACTGATTTAGCTGTCTTTTTTACTTTGTTTTTCAATTAATGGGAAAAGAAAAAGGACCCCCTCCAAATTTTGTCTGAATTTGATTTTTTGAAAAGAGCTCCAAATGAGCCAGGCCAAGATTACTACACCAGGTATAATAGTGTCTATAATTCTATCCCTACAAATCTGAAACCTTCTCCTTATTCAGTTCTGCTCAAATTACTTGATGGATTTGACACAGATATGGCTTACAAATTAAGGGAAAGAGATGCAGACACCTTAGAAAAATGAAAACTGATGCAGTTAGTGTAGAAGTGAACATTCTAGCCAGAAAAGCTAGACTTAGAAATGAAAGAAGAGTGACCATTAAAGAAGAAAATGCTAATTCAGATACAAAAATGGATGTTATAGCTAAAACCTTAGAAATAGTGATTGATATATTAGATAATATAGAGAGAAGACCTCAGTGGGATAACCAACAACAGATTAGAAATCCCAATTTTAGAAAAAACATAAATTCTGGAAAAACAAAAGAAACATCCCCAAACCAAACAATTAGGCCACCATTCCAAGAGAACTATGCTGAAAGTTCTCAGAATAATAATGATGATGAGGAGGATACTATTAATTTGATGGGAATTGATGACAATAATACTATTTTCCTAACTTGGGAAGATCAAGAATTGTATGAACTTCAATAGCTTAAATTAGATTCTAGTGAATCCTTTGATTATAAGCAAGGTTATGACTATGCAATAAATGAAATACACAGCCAGTATAACCTTATGAACAAGAAAAATAATGAGTCTTCCACCAAGAAAGCCTCCCAAACTCAGAATCAGAAAACAATAGAAGCCCCTAAAGCAAAAGTTTTGCAAATTCTCACAAGGAAAAATAAACAAAACTAAAATTCTTCCCAAAACATTTCTAGTCCTAAAAAAGCATCAGGCCCTAAAATTGTTGATATTGCTGATGAAGTTGCTTAAGCTGCAAAAGATTCTAAAAAATCTACTGCTGTTAAAAATTCTAATTCTGTAAAAACAACAAATTTGGATCCTAAAAAACCTTCTGCTGATCCTAAAACAGTAGACCTAAAAGCTGTTACTTCAAAAAATCTACTGATAATTCTAAGTCAGAAAGAACATCTACTACTTCACAAAAAATCCCTAACAAGAAAGTTAGAAGTAGTAAAACACAAGAAACACAAACAGAGAATCCTAAAACAATTTAAAATGAAAAAACAACTGTAGAAAAGCAAGACAAACCAACACAAACTACAGTTACCAAAGAAGAACTGATTCAGATCACTAAATCTCAACCTGCATTCAACATAGGATCAAAAATTGCAAAACTTAAAATACCAATTACTTTGACTGAATTGGTAAAGAATGACTTGTATAAATCAACCATAACTGAAACATTAAATATGAATGATGGAGAAGACTCCATAAATCTAAATGATGATCAACCAGAGTTGATTTTTGGCCTAGATGTAAATGGAAAACATGCTGATGGTGTAGTTCCTCCATTTTATATCAGTCTTACCATTCATGATCAAATTCTACATAACACAATGCTAGATTCAGAAGCTTCCCATAATCTAATTCCTAAAGCCACCATGGATACTCTGAATCTAGAAATTACAAGGCCATACACAGATTTGTTTTCTTTTGATTCATGTAAAGTTAAATACTTAGGTTTAATTAAAGATTTGTGTGTAACACTTGTTCAATACCCTGTTAAGAGTATATTAATGGACATTGTAGTAGCTGATATCCCACCAAAATATGGTATGCTACTTTCTCACTCATGGGGAGAAAAGTTGCAGGGATCTCTACAATTGGACATGTCTTATGCTACTATATCAGTGTTTGGCCAGCCTAAAAAGTTATATAGGGAAACATTAATGAAGTACATGGTCATTAGTGCTGAAAGATCTATAAATTACCCAATTTAATCTACACCACTTGACCTTGATTCTTTTATCCTATGTAACTCTGAAATAAATGAAATCCAAAATGAACTAGTAGATAAAAAGAGAGCACCGGAAAATGTAACATTTTTCATGAATCACAATGGCATTTAGACTTTGATGGTTCAGTGAATAAGTTAGGAGTAGGAGCAGGAGTCTGGACAAAAAATATGGAGACCAATAATTCTGAGGGTCATGCTTTCACGCTAAATTCAAATGTACAAACAATATGGTCGAGTATGAAGCCCTCATCCTAGGACTCCAAATAAATAGGATCTCAGGAGGAAAAATGATTTTAATCATGGGAGATTTAGATTTGATCATAAAATAGGTAAATGGAGTTTATTCTGTTTATAATCCTAGACTAAGCAGATATAGAGACACTGTCATATATTTAACTGATGATTTATTGGAATGTAGGTTTGTAGTTATACCTAGGAAACAAAATATACAAGCTCATTGTCTTGCAAATTTTGCTAGTACATGCAATTTACTATTCAAACCTAATCACAGATATACTGCTGAAGTCAAACATAAGCCAATAATTCCAAATAATCTTAAGTATTGGCAAATTTTTTCTCAGTATGAATAGGTTTACAAGTTTATGAACAATGAAGGAGAATTTCAAAATTGTATTATAGATACATATTGTACAATAAATCATGATTTGGATTGTGAAATAGATTTAATTGACTTAGATGTAAATAAAATAAAGTTTGATAAACCTACTATATTTAGTCAAGCTGATATAGATAGCTTAGAGAAAGTAGAGATTGAAGAAATTATTGAAGATGAATAAGATATAGTGAATCTTAAGGATAATATTTTACCTAAAGGTTTAACCCCCTTAGAAGATCTTTTTGACTCCAATGATGTAGCTAGAAAACCAAAAATGGAGCCAGTAATATCTGACATAGAAGAATGTAACATTGGTACAGAGTTAAAACCAAAAATAATCAAACTGTCCAAAATTTTACCTCAACAAGAAAAGGGTAAATATATTGGGATTTTAAAGGAATATCAAGATGTGTTTGCTTGGAGTTATGAAGATTTAAAATCTTATGATACAAAAATAATCCAACATAAAATTACAATAAAATAAGATCAAAAGCCATTCAAACAAAAGTTGAGAAGGATTAATCCTGTGTTATTACCTTTTATTGAAAAAGAAGTTAAGAGAATTTATGATGCCTAGATCATTGCACCAATCAGATATTTTTATTGGGTTTCCAACCTAGTCCCTACAAGAAAGAAAACATGAGAAATTATATTGTGTGTTGACTTTAGAAATCTTAACAAAGTATCCTTAAAGGATAATTACTCTTTACCTAAAATGGACCACATATTACAAAGGGTAGTAGGTTCTTCAAGGATTTCATTGTTAGATGGTTTTTCAGGATATAACCAGATCCTAGTTCAAGAAGAAGACCAAGCTAAAACAACATCTACTACTTGGGGCACTTTTATGTATGTAAAAATGCCTTTTGGTCTAATGAATGCACAAGCAACCTTTCAAAGGGATATGGACACAACCTTTGCAAAGGAAATACATGAGTTCTTAGTAATTTACTTAGATGACATTACTGTGTTTTTGAAAGTAGATAATGAACACTTGGATCATTTGAGACAAGTTTTTATTAAGTGTAGGAAATATGGTATCTCTTTAAATCCTAAGAAAAGTCTATTTGGATTAGAAGAAGGTAAGTTACTTGGACATATAATCTAAAAAGAAGTAATTAGGATATATCATTCTAGGATAGAAGCAATTCTGAACATCAACCCACCTAGAAACATCAAAGAATTACAAGATTTTCTAGGTAAGATAATTTTTTTAAGAAGATTCATATCTAATTTAGCTGAGATAATTAGAGAATTGAATAACATGCTAAAAAAAGATTCAGTTCTTAGATGGACTGTTGAGGCTAAAAAATCATTTGAATCTATCAAACAAGCCTTAACCAAAACTCCAGTCCTAATAAGTCCTGATTTTAAGAAAGATTTCATGATTTTTTCATTTTCTTTAAAACACACCATTGCTGTAGTTTTATTGCAGAAAAATGACCAAGGATTTGAACAACCCATAGCTTTTTTCAGTAAGGCCCTTAGAGATGCCCCTTTGAAGTACAAAATTATGGAAAAAAAAAGCCTTAGCCTTGGTTAAGGTTGTTAAAGACTTCAGAGTTTATATTCTCTACTCACACATTATCTCCTATGTCCCAAATTCTGTAGTTAAATAAATTCTTACTCAGGATGGTCTTGATGGAAGTAGAGGTAAGTGTATTGCCACTATCTTAGAATATGACATAGAGATAAAACCCACAAAGCTCATTAAAGGTCAAGGATTAGCTAGACTTATGGATGAATCTAACTGCAATTCCCTAGACCTAAATTTTATTGCTCAAGTAGATGATTAGGAAGAGATGGTGACTCCATCGATCAATGAAGCCTTTTCACACTCACCTTGGCATACAGATATCATATTTGTACTCCAAAACTTACAAGATCCTCTTGGATTGTCAAGAACCAAAGCTAGATTTTTAAAACTTAAAGCAGTAAGATTTTGTATCTTAGATAATGTACTTTTTTGGAGAGATCATAGTGGGATTTTATTAAATTGTTTTCTAAAGGAAGAAGCTGACAAAATACTTGAAGAATTTCATGCAGGTGACTGTGGAGGACATTTATACTAGAAATCTATTGCTAACAAGATCCTGAGAGCTGGTTTTTACTGGCCTACCTTGTTTGCTGATGTAAAAAAATATGTTACTTCATGTCATAAGTGCCAAATTTTTTAGGGTAAAAAGAAATTATTACCCCTCCCTTTAAAGCCAATTTCAACTGAAATGCCATTTCAACAATGGGGTTTAGACTTCATTGGTGAAATTCACCCCCCCTCTTCAGGCCAACATAGGTGGATTTTGACAGCCACTGATTATTTTACCAAGTGGATTGAAGCCATACCCTCCAAAAAATTCACAGATACTGTCATTATTTCCTTCCTAGAAAACAACATCCTTTCAAGATTTGGATGCCCTCAAAAGATAATTACTGACAATGTAGCAGCATTCAAATCCAAGAAAACGATTTAATTTTTCCACAAATACCATATTACCCTAGGTCATTCCACTGCATGTTACCCCCAAGGTAATGGCCTAGCTGAATCCTCAAACAAAAGCCTTGTAAATATCATTAAAAAATTACTTGAAGACAATAAAAAGAATTGGCATAAAAAGTTAGTCAATGCCTTATGGGCAGATAGACTTACTACTAAGAAATCCATTGGTACTTCACCTTACCAACTAGTTTATGGAATGGATGTTGTTTTTCCTTCCTCCCTAGGTGTACCAGTGATGAAATTATCCAAGAATTGTAGGTTGAAACAAATGACATTCAAATAAGGATAAATCAAACTATTCACTTGCAATAAACAAGGGAAGAAGTTTATATCAAATCTCAAGTCATTTAGGATAAGATCAATAAAATCTATGATAAAAAGACTAAAGAGGATGATTTTTACATAGGAGATAAAGTGTTAAAATGGATTCTAGAAGAGAAGACAAAGGAAAACATGGAAAATTTGATTTTCTATGGAAAGGGACTTATGTAATTTATGGATATAGAGGTAATAATGCTTTCTTTCTGAAAGAATTGGGTGGAACAAATATGCAAGAAGGGCCAATTAATGCCAGAATGTTGAAACACTACTACTCACCTGAGTTAACAAATAGTTAGTTTTTATTCACTTTGATCATTGTACATATACATTGCAAAGTTTAGATTGGATTGGATGTTTCCTTAGCAAAGTTGAAGCTCGAAGAGAAGGCCCTAAGCTTTGAAAAGTAAATATCATAAATATGAATAAGCTGCAGATATCAAAAGACATTTACAGGATCATCACAACCAAATTTCAAAGGCTACTAGTCTCAGAGTTCTTGATATTTCACCAGGAAATATCATCCAAAAGTGGAGCCATTTTTAGGGTCCTATAATAATAGGGTTCATAAAATTTTGAATTGACCTTGATAAAGTCTTGGAAATATGTACATACCTTGCTTTCTGCAAGTTGTTTTCCCATATTTTGAAAAAATGAAAAAAAAAGAAAAGAAAAGAGAGGGTAAAAAGTCCTAAAAGAATGATCAAAGGACTTAAAAAAATATAAACCCCCCCAAAAAAGAAATAAGACTTGAAAGTGAGCAAGTCCAAATGCCACTTCTTTACTTTTACTGCAAAGAATAATGATTATGAGCAGAGTGTCAATAAATGCCATAATCCATGATCAGTTAAATAGTTTAATCTTAACTTTTAATGTTTCAATTTCATGTTTTAGATAGAGGATAAACATTTGTCAAACAATTTAAACTTAAAAAATCAATAGATAGGTAGAAAATAATGAGGAGCTCAACAGTTTAATCTGAGCCCTCAGATGAAATAAGGTAGATTTAGATAGTTTTATGGTTTAAAAGAAAATGTTTTAAGGTCGCAAGCCTAAATGCACCTGCAAAATGAAGAAAAAATGTTAGAAATAGAAGTTGGGTAGGTAGAAATCAGTGGAGCAATCATGTAAATAATACATCATCAGGAAAAATCACTAATTTCCCCTCCCCCATGAGTATTCAATATTCTAATCTACCAGTCAAACATGCTTAGAGAATTTCTCTGACTTTTGTTGGGACCAGACTTAAAAATATTGAGTTCTTATGCTAAATCCTCATTTATCATCATTTACCCTTCATTCATGTATTAAAACCCCTTTTTCCTAAGTAAAAACACATTATTACTTAGTAAAATGGTAACCCTAGAGTAATTAACTTCATCCCTTCATAAAAATTCATAAAAACCCACAAAATCACATTTATCCTAAGTATTATTGAAAGAAATATAAAGATGAGAAATGTTTGATTTTGTACTATACTTAGAGATAATGTGTATTTTGTTTTTACACTACCCTTTCATATTAACCTTTAACATATTTTATTAAATTTCATTAAGAAGTATCCTCCCATATTTATTAATTTCATTATATCTAAATACCCCAAAAAACCCACTATTATAAACTTTTGACCAAAGTCTATTATCCCATGTGTGTAAATGAAAAACCCAAAATATATAGCCCATTGGTCTAAAATATTATCATTATTCTAATGTATCCCGCCCTTATAGTTTTTAAACTATTGAAAAAGGTTGAAAACTATATAAATACAATATATAATCCACCGTGCATATGTTTATTAGAACATCTCACAAATGTCTTAAAAATAATATTACTACCCCCGCTTATAACCATATCGTTATGTATAAATAAACCCATATATATATATATATATATATATATATATATATATATATATATATATATATATATATATATATGTTTTAAACCTTTACCCCTCAACCATATCATAAAGGTTTAAAACACATCCTAACCCTTCCGCTTATATAATTAAAGCCTGGTTCCACCTTTCCACTCCAATGCAACTCTCGACATGATCACGACCGTTCGCTTCAAACCTTTTGATTTGACGGTCGACGTTTGATATCGCATAGAATAGATGCACGAACACCCCAATGCAAAAGCCACACGAAATGGGTGGTTTCCCATCGACCCTTCCCCTCCATGTGACCTCTCATAATTGGATCGCGTGGGTTTTGATTAAAACCATTTACCACTAAAACTCTACGTGATAACCACCGGTTTTCCATTCTTTGAATTTCCGAAACTACCTTCCCGCTTGATCGCGACTCACATTCAATGTTGATCAATGCAAATTCATACAGTTTAATAAAACCTTGGTAAATGCGTTAATTCATTTATCTGTCGCGTTTAACCATTTTTTTTCCTTCCCGACATATAAACCTGTGAAAGACCTTGATACCAATTTTTATGCCCAGAACCTCTGAATTCACCAAAAGAAACATGTAAAAAACTGTCGAGGAGCCGCACCTGCTCCAGTTCAACCGTTGAAAGCCATCAATTCGATCAGATATTGAAGAAACCCTTTTAAAAGCCGATACCTGCATACAAACAGGTATTTTTCTGAGATTCAAACCTGCAACTAAATTCAAAAAACCTTTTTAAAAGAAAAAGAACCATTTCAAAGTCAAGAAATCAAGAAATTAAATTGCCCAAAAGTCCTAGAAACAGGTCAAACTCTGGCAAAATTTTTCCAGGAACCCTAGTTGTCTGCTACGTGGTATTTTCAAAGAAATTTATCAATTTTTCATAGTTATTAATCAAATTCAAGCTCTAAAAGGCCATAAATCCTCTGCAGGTGCCCTAATCCTTTGTAAAACCTTTTCAACAGAGTTTTTAGCCCATTTTGTAGTAAAAAAACTCAAAAACCCCTGTTTTCTATTTGATACCAGTTTCAAAAGCCTCAGAACTTATTTGAGAAACCTAATTGAGCATAAAATCCAAAAATACATTCTATTTTTCTAAAATTTCCCAATCAAGCCTCTATTATAGTAAAATTTCCTCTGCAAACAGTTTAAACTTGCAGAAGCCAATCAAAATGCCTAAAAAAAAGAGTGTAAACAATCCTAAAGGTTCAAAAACTCCTAAATCTACTCCTGCCATGACTCCAAATACTGCAATTGTAGTCAATCCATTACAACCCCCAAGTTTTGATATTGAACATATTCCCCTTGCTGATATTGACTACAAAATAGCCGATCCCATAGTTGAATTCAATCTCCTAGATATCCATAACTAGTGTTTTGAAAAATCTTTAGATGATCATGAAGAAGTTCATATTTGGGAATCTAATCTGCCCAAATATGTAGTCCCCCTGACTCACCCTTGTTAAGAAATTATCAGATTATGCCACCAGTCCTATATTCTTGAACAAAGAGATATTATGAATGAAAATAAAGAGGTCCTATTTACCATAACTGCAGAGTCAATAAACCAAATGTTGCAGCTTGAACCAGACCCCCAAGAAGTCCCTTTGTCTATTGAAGCCCTCACTAAGCTATAAATTGGCTTAGAATTTCCTAAAAGGTTTATGATTTTCCAGACTTTCATGCCTCTGCATGTTGAAATTCCCAAATTAAACCCTCCATATTCAACTGCCAAGTTCCCTAAAGGTTCAAGGCATGTAATCTCCATGCTTTCCTTCGTACTTGGGTATTTCACTAATGAGCACACTGATGAGTCAATCTTGGGATTTTTGTCCACTTTTTCTCCAGATCAACAACCTTTAGTTATATTTGACTATGCTAGTTTCATTGCTGATAGTATTCACTATCAATTGACTAATTTATAGCTGGAAGGAGTATTCAGATATACCTCCTATATTTTCCACTTATTTCTATTCTTCCAATTAGAGAGCTTTCCAATTTCACTTCAAAAGTTGGATATAGAAAGAAAACCCCTATCAATTATCTTTTGGACATATATACTCAGAAAAAAAGGCACAAAATTCAATTATTTAGAGTTTGCAGAGTTGTTTTTACATCCATTAATCACCATCTTGACAAAAATAGAGCAGCCTAGAATCCGTGAGGAAATGAAGATAATATTGCAACTATCAGAGCAGAGCAAAGTGGGTGATTGGTATTTATATGAGAAATTCACTGAAATCATAGTTTTTGGTTCTAACTTGTTGCCTTACAAGTTACCTAGGCATCAATCAATGAGGATCTTTTCCTTAGAGTACATTAGGAAGATCCTAAATTCAGATTCAATTAATTTCATGGCAGCCAAAAAGAAGACCCGATTCAATCTCAAAAATCGAATTGGGCCTTTCATATGTAATCATAGAGATGCAGAAAAGGAAGCAACAAGTCAACTACTGGAATATAAATTAGAAGAAAGCTTCCCATTTAATTATGATCCACAAGGGATCTTAAGTAAACTAAGGGTAAAATGTAAATTGACACCCTTTATCCATGAGTCAAAGCCAGAAATAGATAAGTTTGTTAATCAAATTGAGTGGGTTGAAAACACTTTAACAGAGGCAGTAAACCAAAGGAATACTAGTCATACTTTGGAAATTTCCAAACAACCAGAGACATCCACTAAGAGAATCAGAGAAGAATGAGATTATACTGTAGAGACTACAACATAAACAAAGTTTAAGATCATTTACAATAAGAGGAAAAAATTGGATACACCAGCTAAAGGTAAAGTAACAATAGATGTTGAAGAAACAGAGACGTTTAATACCAACACTGCACAGGCAGAGACCAATGTAGCCACTGTAATCATCAGTGAGCCAAATCAGAATGAAGAATAATTGAATAATGAAGATTCACATATAATGGAAAGGCAGCAAAGTATGGAGGCTTCTTTCTCACATTCAGCTAAGGAGAAGGATTTGAATATTAAGGAAAAATACAAGCAAATCAAATTGAAGAATGAGGAAATCAAAATTGAAATATACTCTCAGTTCTTAAAGCAAAAGCAAGGTAATAAAAACATATTCTTATTAGCATTTGATTATTGAACTAAAAAATGATTATGTCATTATTATAGCCCACAGTATCAGTGCCAAAGACAATTGCTGACTATAAAAAAGTTGATATGGAAGTAGCTACAGAAAAAATCCATGAATTGGATAAAATTGAATTTCATAGGAAAACCTCAAAGATGCTCTATTCCACGGTCAAAACAAAAGCTATGAGTGCTCATAGGCTTCAAAATACCATATCTAATATGTAGGACCAAATGAAGATGGATAAAGCTTCATTATATGCAAAGGATCTAAGGATAAAGGCCTTAGAAGATTTAGTATTATAGGTAGGATATGATCCTACAAACATCAAAGCAGCAGAAGCATTTGCTAAAAAGAAAAATGATGACATAGCTGCCTTGAGAAAACAACTCAAGCTTCCTCAAGGTGAGCATCCTAAGACAAAGGAAGTTTTACAGGATCAAAAGGAAAAATATGAAATGATGAGTTTGATACTTCAACTGATAGCTCAAATTAAGGAAATGGAAGTATAGATGGACCAGGTTGTCCAAGAAAAGGAGCCAGTTAAAGAACTAGTTATTCCTACAGTAATCCCAGTCATCACAGCAGCAGTGCCTTCAAATTTAGGAGAAAAGTTGGCACCCAAAGAGCCACTGGCCACTGCAGTGCCAATGACTTCTTCAACAAATTCAGTAACTGAATCCACTACGACAGTATTGCCACCTACTGATGAAAGCAGTCAACTAGTAAAAGCAATGGAAGAGATGTCCTTGAATACCAATGAAATCAATAGATTGAAAAAGATAATTGAAAATACTGAGAAGACAAACAAATCAAATTAGATAGATGCTAAAATACATGAACAAAATGCCCACAGATTGAGTGAAGAGGTAAAGAAGCTCCAAAAAGAATTAACTCTCAAGGATCAGATATCATATATTAAAAAATTACCTATGGAATAATGTAATTTAAGCCATCCATGATTTTGGCCTTCAATTCAGGTAATTTTTTAGCAGAGAGAGTTACTATTGGCAGCCCAAGCAGAGATTCAAAAGACACAAGCTGTTTTAGCTAATAAACCATAACAGGTTTTAAGGTTAATAAATTTCCTCAACAACAAGAATAGATAGGAACTTGAAGAATTAAAAATCAATGATAGGACAACAACTATCCTAGAAATTAGGACAGTTACCACCAAAATAAATTTAAAGAGGCAGCTTGAAGAGAAATGTGAAGGAATGAATACTGCTATAACCAGATTCATGGTTAAATTCACCAATTTAAGTCAAAAGGGACTTCCTGATATCATGGTTATAAATGATAAGTTAATTCCTCAAAATTATTATGAAAAGAAGATAAGAGAACATGCCAAGGAGAAGGCGAACAAGCCAACAAGTCAAGGTATTCCCACAGGAAAAGTATTGCTAAAAAGTTTGGAATATTTGTTTTATTTGCAGTATGAAATCAAGCACTTATTTGTCATCAAGCCCACATTTGCTAGGTACACTGAGGCTAATGAGAATTTTAGGAAACTAAAAAATATTCGAATTTCTAAAAATGAGCATTGACAAGCATTGACTGATTTGCTATGAAGAATGAAAGGTAAACAAATGAAGAAGAAAAAATCTGTTTACTGTTTTCACTTTCAAAATAGATTTTATAGCAGTTAATTAGTTTCACTGAAGTTAAAGAGTATCCAAAAGGTAAAGAGTATTCGAAAGAGAAAGAGTATCAGTGAGAAAGAGTATCAGTGAAGTCAAGTTAGATTCTGAAAAATATCTAAAAAGCCAGCAAAGAGGACACATAAGCAGCCAGCTGCTTCTTATCTTAAAACAGATTTTATTTATTTTGAATAAAATAGGATAGCTTGCTAAATTGTTGAGCAGCTATCACTATTATTGTTGTAAGATATTTTATTTTCCTAAGTTAATTCCTAGAAGTCATCTAGGATATTTTTTCAAACATTATGTATAATTAATTCACTCTTTGAAGTATTTTTGTGTGGAATAAAATTGATGGAGATTACTATAAATATTTTGTTGAATTGAAGGCTTTGGATTTTGATTTTGAGTAGTAGATTGGATCACCTATTTGGCATCATACTTCAGGATCCCTGTGATAAGATATCCGCAGTGAAGTATTCTCTTAAACTTGTCATTGTTATCTTCTTTTGTTACATGCATACATCTATGTTTTAATTCTAAATCTGAATGTATAACTAGGAGTATTACTACAGGACATGTTAATAGAACCTTGTTTTTAAATAGTTATCATTTCTTTGTTTTCTTCTGATTTTCGGTGTAGGGAACCCTTAATTGCTCCCTCTCCCATTTGACCTCTATCTTCTACTTCCCTTTTCCGGATTTAAGGATTATTAAGTGCCCTTTAACCCGATCATACCATCTCATAAACCAATTTTCCAAGATCTCCAAGTGTTATCTATCTTTCCCTGCAGACATTTGACCTTTTAGGCCTTGATCCCAGTTCTGTTAGCTTGACTTAGACTCCATAGCCCAATGGACAAGTAGATTTTCCTCTAACTACCCTCCAAGTGAAATTTTCCCACCAAATCCAACAAAACCAAACCAAAATTGCAATTCAATAACTAGCCTAATATTCACAAATTAAAACAAAGTTAAACTTGATAGAGAGAGCCCTCTCTGAACCCTAGGAAGGCTAGATACTAGAGTTTGAAGTAGGTTTGTGGTTACCTCTAGTATTCTTTTACTAAAAGAAAAAATCCCACAACTTAAGAATTTACTAGAGTGATAATAGAAAGGAGAAGGAATTCCTAAACATGAATGCCTTGTGCTAAGAAGCACAACAATCTCAACTAAATAGTCGAAGAAAGCACAATTGTCATACAAACCACAAATTCAATAATCCATTTCATTTCTTGTTATGGCTACCTTTCTGTCCTGATAAACAAGTGGAAGCCTTCCCATCATGGGTCCCATTCATTAGGGTTTCCTCCACCAAGGAAGCTTCCTCCCACTATCACTGTGTTGTCTCCATAGATGATCTCCACCTTTCATTCTAGCACTGTTGACTTGGTCAAACTTGACCTTGTCCACATGCATTTTCTCCTGTTCACAGATGAGGGTGAAAAATCCAGCTATTATTATGATCCCTTTTCACATCATGAGAGATTTTATTCCTATTTTTAGAAATTTATGGGCCTCCTTACCCATTTATTCTTCTCCTAGGTGCTAAAAGAAAAAATCAATATTCCAATTAGCCGCATGCTAATTTTGGAATATTACAGTCCTCCCCTCCCAAATGTTGCTTGTCCTCAAGAAACTGCAAGGATAGAATTGAAGAGCCTCCTCTTCTCCCCCTGTAGCATCCTCATATGATAAAGTCCTCTAAGTATCAAGATGTTGTATCATCAATACATCTCCAAGTTGCCCCTCCCAAGTATGTAAGCTAGATTTTGGTGAGCATCCCAAATAGCTATCATCATGTAAAATTAAAACATCCATAGAGGAAAAAATGGACTACCTAAAGGCATTCTTGAGGCACGAGATCTGATATCGATTGGGATTTATCATCCCCATATGAATCTCCCATCCCCAAGCTATCATCCATACAAGATGAGTTACCTCCCAACATGGTAACCCATGAGAATTCTCTTCCACCTTTGGCTCCTGCAATATAGGTGGGCTGAATAACTCAACATGGTAGACAAAATGGCCTACCCCACACTTTATTTCTCTCCACTTATGATAAGTGTAGAGTATCTGTTGATCTTGGGCTGCAATAATGTTGCCCTCAAATGGCAAGAAGAAGACTAGATCTCCAAAGATCCTCTCTCCCATGTCATGAATCATGCTGGCCCAACCATCCCATACAAAATGAATGGCACATCATCACCATATGGAATCCAAATCAGAAAAATGCTAAAGGTTATGTGTAATTTTGGATGATACCAATGGTCTCTCCAGTGGATACAACACAGTATTTCTAACTGTTGGGTTAGATCATCATGTGGCAAGTTGTCCTCCAACAAGTTACTAGATGTGCATGTTTGTTCATCTACTATGTGGTAGTAAGCAGTATTATATATCAACTGAGCATAATAAAAATGACAACATACTTGCCTAAAGCCATGTAGACAAGGGTTATCATCGTAAGTGTTGGTCCTATAATGACCATGAAACCCAAAAATAATCTTTCCCTTTTGTGGAGCAATTCACTGTACATAGATGGTGAGATAATGCAAATACTTAATGAAATGAAAAATAAGTACAATAATGCAATTCTTACCAAGAATAGTGAGTAAGTTGAAAGTGAGGTCCATGAATGCGTCCTCCCATGAGCATCTCCTCATAAAAGTCTGAAAAATTAAGGGATGCATACTTCCATTGGAACACTCTATCAAAAGAAACATACTCCCAAGTGACAGTGCTATTGGCCTTAGTGATAAGGCTCTTGTCACTCCATGACTCCCTTCTTTGACATGCCACATGCCAAAGTCATACACCATCATGCTGCTATGTAGGGAAATCTTCTTCCTATGTGGAAGCACCTCCTTATCCTCCAATGCTGAAGGGTATCCTTTTTGCATCTCATTTGTGCCATCCATTTCTCTGGAAATATCATGCCAAGTATGGGAAAATCTCTACCCATACTCTCCCAAGAGTAGCGAAAGCAACAATAACTCTTGTTGCTCCCTCACACCTCCATCATACAAATCATGAGGTGAAGATATGACGATTGACATGAGGAATTTCATACCAACATAATGCACCCAAACTCTTTATTGCCATATGATGCAAGTGTCTTGCCAAGCTTCCTCCACCCACATATCCTTTGAAGAAGAGTATGTCACATGATGACCAAACTCTTTCAAGAGTATCCAATGTAGCCATGCCTCCTGCTGCCCTGTGTCATAAATATGCAAGTGGCTTACCAACCTCTTTCCCTCCATCCACACCCATTCATCCACATGTGGGTGTCTCCTACCATGGTCCATCTTGGTACTCCTCCAATGAAGACTAACATCCTCCCAAATCAGATTTCTACATTTGCATTTCATGGGATGTTGAAATGCAACCTCTTGGAGATCTCCTAGAGAAGACCTCACACCAATGACCATCTTGAATCCATTGAAATCCAAGTGTGTTGGAGGCAAAACATCCTCAATGCTGCTTAATGACAGCGCTGTTAATCTCCCCAATGATATATTTGTTGTCACATGCTCCAACTCAAGGATGAACATAGAGTTATGCATAGTATTGTTTTGGACAAGGTCCATCCTATCCTCTAAAAATCACACCCTGACCCCAAGTGTTGTATGCAGCTCATCAATGGAAAATTAGGAGGATGGTTCATCCCTTCCTTGAACAATTCAAGGTTGCATAGCGCAATGCAATTCTGCTGCTCCAAATTAGCAGTATGTGTTGACCCTTGGTCATGCAATGGTATATTTCCACATCCCTCCATAAAATTTACTAAAATATTAGAAAGTGGAAATTCATGCATACCTTGGTGAAGCTTGGGAACATCTTGTAAGGCTACAAGGGCTCCTCCTTCCAATGTGTTGGCTCCCCCAACTACTGAGGATGATGGTTGCTCCTCCATAGTTGTGTCAGCGCTGGTACAAGACTCCTCAAGTGGTGGTGTAAGCTCCTTGTGAAATATTTTTCTCACCTTTTGAGTAAAATCTGAAAAAGTAGTCACTCTTGCATGACTCAAATGGTTGAACCACCAAGTTCTTTCTTTTCCCTCAATGTGCAGTGATGCAATCTCAACAACATCTTTTCTACCACGAGATGTAGTAGGAAGAATGCATCTAGCTTCATCACCCAAACCTCTACTGTACATGTGGATGATCCATCAAAGGTAGACAATAGAAATATATTTCCCCTCATTCTCCTATTGCTGCAAGGCCTCCTTTCTTCTTCAAGATGAATAAACTAAGGAAAAGGAAGAGTCTCCTTGAAAGCTCTAGGTTGAGACTTGTATTTTGCAAGGTATCCCCTCAGGATCTCATGCTCCAAGTGCCCTCCATCTCCATGACTTTTGTCTTCTTCCTCAAAATTAAAGGGCAAGGTGTAATGCCTTGGAGCTTTCTACAACATTGGTTCTTTCTTTTGAGAATAGGAAGTACATGGTCCTTCCTCTTATTGAAACTCTCTAGAGGTCTCATTGCAAATTTCTTTTTCTTCTTTCATTTGCTTCACCTACTTGGAGAGGTTCTTACATAAATCTGAAAAATTATGAGACAAAACTCATTCTTTCCTTCATTATTATCTTTTCCTTTGTCTTCTTATTCTTATGATAGCATAATGGCTGAGATCCATAGGCTGAGCCAAGATTATGCTCTAATACCACTGTAATATCCCAAAATGGGGATGCAGCAATACATGAACATAAAACTGGAATAGAAGTGATAAATCAAGTTATGTAATGTAAGAATATCATATAGCCATCACATTAAGATCATAACAACAAAATTTATACAAGTCCTTGAGGAAATAGTCACTCAAGATAGGAAAAACCAGCCCCAAAAGAACATGTACAATAAAGACCACTACCACATAACAATGCCCAAGGCTATGACAGTGCAGTTTTATAAGTATAACTACTGCTGGGAAATTTCAATACACAAATATGTAAATTTACATCTCATACAATGTTGGGAGAAAAGATATAGACTCCCAAAACCAATTCCAAGACAATCCAGAAAGGATTTTTTGAAATATGCAAAAAGTGAAAAATGTTGGAATGCAGTCGAAGGACTCAATAGCAGCTGCAACTCAAGATCTAGATGAAGATGGCTGTAGATGATACATGTGATTAATGGATCTCATCCAATGGATCCTTCAGGTGAAAGGCTGATCCAATCACTGAAGATCTCACCCTTCAATCAATCACTGCAAACCCTCACTGCAAATGCTCACTGAAATAACATAGTCAAGGAGAGGGACTGCACTGTAGGAGAAATGTATTGGCCAAGTGCCAAGATCTGAAATCTTCCCCAAAGGCTTCCTCACTGATCTCCCAAAGAAAAGAAAGCTTTTCCTCTGAAAAATAAGCTCCAGAAGTGGTGTTGTGAAACCTCCACTACAACACCCTATGACACAACGTTATACTCTGCAAAAATAATGTTTTAGCTGAAGGAGGTGGCTTGGCCTTAAGCCTGAATGCGGAGAAATGAAGTGAAAGCTCCCTCAATAGGCCTCTCTTTAAAGGAGAAGGAATTCCTAAAAATAATGCCTTGTGCTAAGCAACACAACAATATCAACTAAACAGTTGAAGAAAGCACAATAGTCATATAGACCACAAATTCAATAATCCATTTCATGTCTTGCTATGGCTGCCTCTCCCTCCTTATAAAAAATTGGAAGCCTTCCCATCATGGGTCCCACTCAATAGGGTTTCCTCCACCAAGGAATATTCCTCCCACTATCACTACGCTGTCTCCATAGATGATCTCCACCTTTCATTCCAGCATTGTTGACTTGGTCAAACTTGACCTTGTCCACATGAATTTGCCCCTGTTCACACATGAGGGTGCAAAATATAGCTATTATTATGATCCCTTTTCACATCATGAGGGATTTTATTCCTATTTTTAGAAATGTATGGGCCTCCTTACTCATTTATTCATCTCCTAGGTGTCAAAAGAAAAAATCAGTCTTCCAATTAGTTGCATGCTAATTTTGGAATATTACATATCCAAGGAGGAGGTTGGAGCAACATATTTTTCATTTGAACCTAAAGTAGCATGAGACCCTAGTTTCTCACTCATTGGTGGATTTTTGTTCTGCCTCATTTTATTCTCATTCCAATATCATTTGGAGCTACTCCCTCTAGTCATACTGAGTGTTCACTAGCTAGAATGTATCAAAGTTTATGCCTCTCTGATTGCTTCCTAAATTAGCCAAGAAATTGATTGCCTTATTTTTAGCTCTCATGGTGTGAAAGGTAATAACATAATTGAAGGATAAAAATAAATTTTTAACTTGGGAAATAAGATTAATTAGCTTCCAACTCTTAGATAGTTTTTCAATAGAAGCACCTTGGAGAATTTATAAGCTATCGTTATGACCAACTGGGAGTTTTCATGAAATTGAAGCGTAGTCACACTAGTTGAGATAATTATCTAAAGATTTCTTTCAAGAGCCAAAAAGTATGCTTCATCGTTTATAGTTTTGTGGGAATTAGTTGCATACATTTGAAAAACCTAGTGATATCAATCTCTCAGAATCTCTCCAAAACTTGCTACCCTAGGGTTTCCTTTTGCATCTCTATCAAAACTTAGTTTCATGAATCCCTCAGGGGGGTGAGTATATATTGAGGGTGACAAAAATTGAGGCTCAAGTGTTTTGATAGAGGCTAGACAGAGCATGGATGAGGAGAATTTTACTTTTTCAATGATAAGGATTTTTGGAGGAGTTTCTTAACAATATCCTACTAAAAATACTAAAATATCATGGTTTCCTACATGTTTTTATTTATCATTTGCCAAATATTTATTGTAGACAATGGTTGGTCTCTAAAAATCATTCTTTTTCATTCTTTCCAAATATCCCAAGTAGATTGCACAAAAAATAAGGCTGTTAGAATGAGATCATATCATGTTAAAAAGAAAAAAATAATCAACAGGGAGAACATAATCCATAGTGGGGCATATAAGAGGAGGACCAGTCAATGCAAAAAAAATTTCCAGTCAATTCAAATGTACAGTCAATGAACCGACTATATTGGAAGGGAAATTACAAAGATTTCACAACGATTGATATGGATCACATAAGTAGGAAGGAAAATTAAACCAACAAACTTATGATGGGTTTTGTATCCACATATACTCTGCCTCAATCAAGGAATTGATGGAAATGTGCCCTGTTTGAATCAATGATTGGAATTAGAAAAAGCGGAGATGCTGTCCTTGAATGGATGACATATATCATTGGTATTCCTTGAGCTGGAAGGTCCTCCCACTTGCTTGGTGTTAGGTCCCTATATTACTAGTATAGTCCATTATTTTTGTTAGTGTAAACTCCTTATTGTTATTATTGTACCCCTGTAACCGCCATATTGTTATTATTGTGCCCTTAAATTATTATTGTTAGGTCGGCTAGGATTACATTATGGCCCTATGGACTCCTATATATAGAAAGGAGGTTTTGTAATTTATATCATTCAAGAATTTTTCATTAATTTAATGTATTGGAGGTTGCCCCTTCGAAGTGGCTTATTTCTAAGGCGTTGATATCTATTTTCTTCTATTTTTGGAGCTGGTTTCACAACATTTGGTATCAAAGCTTTGGATTCTATGGTTTCGCTGCTCTAAACAGGTCATTGTGGAATTTTTGCTATAACTTTTTTTCTACGAAGGTTCAAAAGCTGAAATGTTTAGAGCACGAAGTTGAAATCCCAAGGAACATTGTCGCAAAATTTCAAAGCTTGGTTCACATTATTTTCAGAGATATGATCTGTGGATGTTAGGTATTTTTGTATGCTCCTGAATTTAACCTAAACAGGTTATCGTGGAATTTTCGCTATAACATTTTTTGTATGAAGTTTCAAAATCTGAAAGTTTTAGAGTGAGAAGCCGAAATATTGAGGAACATCTTCCCAAAATTTCAGAGCTTGGTTCGCATTATTTTCGGAGATATGGTCTATGGAAGTTAGGGATTTTTCAGACTCCCGAATTTCATCTCAAAGAGGTGATCGTGGGAAAATCTTCATAACTCTCTCTTTGAGCATCGGATTGGAATGATGAAAAATTTGGCCATAATTAAATGGACTGTAGTTTCCTATCTATCAATTTCAGATCCTATGGAGGAAACAGTGATACGTGGCAAGTCATACAAGTTTGCTCTACTGAACCAGTCGATAATTATGTCATTGTGGGAGATTGGACATAACTTTGCCTTGGAGAATCCAAATCTGGTCAGACCTATGGCATTTCAAAGAAGCTTCAGAGGGCTAATATAGGGCTAAATTTCAGATATTGAGGATCTGCAATTATAGAGATAATTCAATTTCAATATCTAGCTCCTCAAAGGAAAGTAAAAGGTCTGTATATTTTTTTCCAAATTGCATAAGCCCTGTTTGAAGAATCAAGTTGAATTGATTCCAAGGGCATATTATTGAATATATATCAGTATTGAATTCTAAAATGGCCCCTAAAAAGAATTGAACACCCATTAAGCCTTTAGAAGGCTCTACAATGACTCATGAAGACGAAGAATGGAAACATGACATATCAAAATTACAAGAGAAAGTGTAAAAAATTTCGCTCTCGCAAAGAGCAACAAAAAATGACATGGAAGTTTTGAAGAAAGGCATAGAAACTAAGATGGATGGTTTGAATAAAGGCGTGGAATATAAGATGGATGTTTTGAAGAATGGCATGGAAGCTAAGATGGATGGCATGGAATCTAAGATGGATGACATGGAAGCTAAGATGGAAAACATGAAGAATGATCTAAAATTAGACATGGAAGGTTTGAAAAAGTTGATACAAGAAATGTTTCCTAATGGTGAAAAGATAGTAGAGGAAACTCATGATGAGAACAAAATAAATGTTAATCATGATTTCATAAACTCTAATATTGGAGGGAAGAACCGCCATATTACAAAAATGGATATGAAGAAATTTGATGGAAAGGATCCTGTAACATGGATACTACAGATGGAGCAATATTTTAATCTCAATAATGTGAAAAACACACAAAAGGTACGCATTGCAACTTTAGATTTAGAACAAAATACATTTGTATGGTATTGATGACTTTTCTCCCATAAAAAAATTGTCACTTGGTCAATTTTTACAGAGGAAATGATAGCACATTATGAGGATACAGAGAGCAACACCTTCTTTATCCAATTGATAAATCTCAAACAAAAGGGTTCAATGGGGGAGCACATTTAGGACTTCCAAAAGTTGAATATAAGGGTAATTGATATTCCAGAGGAACACATGATTGATCTCTTCATAGGTACTTTAAAGGATAACATCCAACATGAAGTTCATGTTTTGGAACCTGATTCATTGGAGAAGGCATTCAGGTTGGAAAGAAAAATTGAATGTAAAATTATGGCGATAAGGAAGCCTACCAGTCACTTCTATAAAGATGGAAGTGTTTCTACTCCTATATTTTCACAAACTACAAGGTTGAAACCACAACAATTGGAAGAAAAAAGAGCAAAAGGGCTTTGCTATAGTTGTAATAGAAAATACACTAAAGGTCATAAGTGTGCTGAGAATAAATTATTTTACATAGATTGTGAAGAGGAAGAATAAAATGAACAAGAATCTTCAAAAGAAGAGGATATACACTAGGAACCAACCCTATAAGAGGAAGAAATGAGTCCGACCATATCGTGTAATGCATTGGTAGGAATTACCACTCCTCAAACTCTCAAGATAAAAGGAAAAATCAAGAAGAAAAAGGTAATAGTGCTGATTGATTCAGGTGGTACCCATAATTTTATTCATTGTAAGGTAGCCAATGAATTGAATTGTTGCCTATACCCAACACCAGAATGTCAAGTGATGGTTGCAAATGGAGGAACTATAAATTTCTCTGGAAAATGCCATAATATCAAGCTAATTATGGGGGAATATGTATTGAATAGTCCAATGCTTTCCATTCCTATGGGAGGTGATGATGTTGTATTAGGAGTACAATGGTTACAATCTTTGGGGACGGTAGCTTTTAATTTTCAAGAACTTTTCTTGAATTTTTTTTCAGAAGGAAAGGAAGTCGAATTACGGGGTATTGCAGGTAATCTGGGAAAGATAGTAAGATCTAATTTCATGACAAAGCTTCTAAGGAAAGAAAAACGAGATGTAATTGCACAATTATGCTCACTAGAAGTTCCAACATCAAAATCATCTATTTTTGCAGATCTCCAAAAAGTCTTGGACAATCATTCCAAGGTGTTTGAAACTCCCAAAGGACTCACACCTATTCGTGATCATGATCATGCTATTCATTTGATTCTAGGAAGTGTTTCTCTAAACATCAAGCCTTATAGATATCCTTATGTCCAAAAGAGCGAAATTGAACGTATGATTGCAGAAATGTTAGAGGATGGTATAATTCAACCTAGTCAAAGTTATTTCTTTGCTCCTGTAGTATTGGTACACAAGAATGATGGATCATGGCACATGTGTCTGGATTATAGGGAGCTCAATAAGCTCACCTTTGAAGATAAATTTCCCATTCCTGTGATTGATGAATTATTGGATGAATTACATGGAGAAATTTATTTTACAAAATTGGATCTTCATTCAGGATATCATCAAATTAGGATGAAGGCTGAAGATATTCCAAAAACAACATTTCAAACTCATGAGGGTCATTATGAATTTTTGGTCATGCCTTTTGGCCTTACCAATTCACCTTCTACATTTCAAGGCTTGATGAATTCCATTTTCAAACCCTTCCTTAGAAAATTTGTGCTAGTATTTTTTGATGATATACTAATCTACAACAAGTCTTAGAAGGATCATGTTCAACATGTCGACAGGGTGCTCAAACTATTGCAAGAGAAAAAATTATATGAAAAAACATCCAAATGTTTCTTTGGAGTACAAGAGGTGGAGTATCTGGGTCATATTTTAACTCATGAGGGATTTAAGGTAGACCCTAACAAAATTAAAGCCATTAAGGAATGGAAAGTCCCCACAACCATAAAATAGTTGCGAGGATTTCTCAGGTTAACAGGGTATTATCGCAAGTTTTTTAAGAATTATGGGAGAATAGAAACACCTCTAACAACATTATTGAATAAAGATCCATTTTCATGGGCTCCTGAAGCAACTAAGGCCTTTGAACATCTTAAAGAGTCAATGTGCCTAGCACCGGTCTTAGCTACGCCAGACTTCACAAAAACCTTTATTGTGGAATGTGATGCCTCAGGAAATGGAATTGGTGCTGCTTTAATGCAAGAAGGAAGACCCATTTCTTTTGAAAGTCATCCAATCAAAGGAAAGTATTTACATAAAGCTATTTATGAGAAGGAAATGTTAGCAATATTGTATGCACTAAAGAAATGATGAACTTACCTAATGGGAAGACACTTCAAGGTAAAAATTGATCATGATAGTCTTAAACACTTTTTGGAACAAAGACTATCTTCAGAAGAACATCAAAATTGGGTCACAAAGGTGTTGGGTTATGACTTTGAAATAATCTACAAAAAAGGGAAGCTAAATGTTGTTGCAGATGCACTCTCAAGAAAGAATGAAGAGGTGGAAGCATTGCTTTGTGCCATTTCTATTATCCAACCAGATTGGATAACCAGAGCAAGGGATGAATGGAAGAAGGATGAAGAAGTGTGGACACTCATTCAAAAGTTGTAGGAAGATCCTAGTACATCTGATACATTTAGTTGGAAAAATGATTCCTTATGGTACACAGATCGCTTGTATCTTTGTAAGAATTCCCAACTAAAACAAAATATTCTTTTGGAATTGCACACTTCTCCTTTAGGAGGACACTCAGGATTTTTAAAAACTTACCACAGGGTGAAGAAAGAAATTTTTTTGGGATGGCCTTAAATCTGATATTCAAAATTTTGTGGTGGAATGTTTGTTTTGCTAGTAGAATAAAGTTGAGACAATTAATACCCCGAGTCTTCTACAACCTTTACCCATTCCAAGTCAATGTTGGGAGGAGATTTCAATGGAATTTATCACAGGTTTACCTAAGTCGGAAGGAAAGAGTGTCATCATGGTGGTAGTTGATAGACTTACCAAGTATGCACACTTTTGTGCATTATCTCATCCATTTAAAGAAAGTACAGTTGTTGCTACATTGATGGACACAATTCAAAAGATACATGGAAACCCAAGGGTTATTGTTAGTGACAGAGATCCCATTTTTACTGGAAATTTTTGGACATAGTTATTTTCTTTTTTGGGTACTCAATTAGCTCATAGCTCATCTTATCATCCTCAATCTGATGGTCAAACTGAGATAGTAAATAAATATTTGGAAGGATATCTTTGTTGTTTTGTATCTGATAAACAAACACAATGGGTCAAGTGGTTACCTCTCGTTGAATGGTGGTATAACACTTCCTTTCATACTGCAGCAAAAATGACCCCATTTATGGTACTTTATGGATATCAACCACCGTCCATCACATCATATTTAAGAGAAAATTCGAAGGTTCAAGTAGTGGAAGATCACATCGAGCATCAACAAGAAGTTCTCCAACTCTTAAAGGATAACCCAAATTTGGCACAAAATCGAATGAAACAACATGCAGATCAACATCGCAGTGAGAGAAGTTTTGATGTAGGAGACTGGGTATTTTTATGGCTACAACCATACAAAAAAATGTCCCTCAAGAAAGCTAAGAAGGATAATAAATTATCGCCAAAGTAATATGGTCCTTACAAGGTGTATCAAAAGATTGGTACTATGGCATACAAATTGAAGCTTCCTACTTCTTCACAAGTGCATCCAGTTTTACATGTTTAATTTGTAAAGAAGGTTATAGGTGAAAATCTTTCCAGAACTTGATGAGGAAGGAAAAATCATATTGGAACTTGAAGCGGTCATGGAAACAAGAACTCGATAGCTACGAAATCGATCAATTTTAGATTATCTCATAAAGTGGAAGAACTTACCCACTGAATATTCTACATGCGAATATGAGAATTTTATATAGAAGCACCCAAAGCTACTCAAGCATTGAGGACAACAATTTTTTCAAGGAGAGGGGCATGTTAGGTCCCTATATTACTAGTATAGTCCCTTATTGTTGTTAGTGTAACCTCCTTATTGTTATTATTGTACCCTTGTAACCCCCATATTGTTATTATTGTGCCCTTAAATTATTATTGTTAGGTCGGCTAGGATTACATTGTGGCCCCATGAACTCCTATAAAATAGAAAGGAGGTTTTGTAATTTGTATCATTCAAGAATTTTTCATTCATGTAATATATTGGAGGTTGCCCCCTCGAAGTGGCTTATTTATAAGGCGTTGATATCTCTTTTATTCTATTTTTGGAGTTGGTTTCACAACACTTGGGCTTGAATTCCCAAAGATATTAGTTGTCTCACTATAACCCAGACATACTAGTAGCAGCTTAACAATGACTCAATACTCTTCCCTCATGAAAACACATGAAACTCTGACCTCATATCTAGGATGCTCTAAATACACCATAAACATCTCAAATGCATTTATGAAATTACAATGATAGGTAGCAATAAATTTCATTATGACACTTTGTCATTTAGAATTAGTAACCTTGCACACACAATGGCATACATATGTTGACACTCTTATCCATTCAACTATACAATAATAGCATTGTTATAAGAATATAAAATACAAACACAACAAGTACACAAGTCTTGAACATCTGATCTATGTGTAGCAATCAAATTTATTCATCACACCATTTTTTTTTTCAATACACTCTACAGGTATCCACAAATATTGTTATCGATATCCAAAGTCTCCAAATTAATCTACTATTGGTATACAATTCATCTACAAGATATACAATTGCAGTCTATTCACAATAATCACACAATATGTCTGTATAATATACAAATAAAAAAACATATTATCTCACTACAATCAGACTTTAGTACCAAGGCCACATGACATCTAACCAACACACAGACTTGGTTTGTGCGCATTTTACCTTTAGCCTTCAATTTTGGTTCTTGAATTCTTCTCCTCGATATCATCCACAGCTAGTCAGAGTCATGCTTTGATACCACTATAATGTACCTAGGTAATTTAGACTGTTCAATTTAAACTTATCATGAAAACATTTCCAAAAATGTTGATTTCTTTCTATAAACAAATTCAATGAAACTCTAGAATTCTGCTTCAAGTAGATGACACATAAATATTTTCTAACTATTGTGGATAGACTCGAAGAGAAAAATATGAGGCAAAAAATTATCTTTATTTAGAGCATATAAAAAAATTATAGTGCCACTTATAGACTCGACCCCTGGAACATACACCATCCACCAAACTCGTCTTGAGAAAGTCTTGAAAACCATTTAGCCACTTAGAAATACTGCTACAGGTACAACATCAATTCATACCTTTTTCCAAATGAACTGCTACTAGAATATGAGAACAAGGTTTTATAATCTGGAACAATGGTTCTATAATTTGAAAACAATGGATCAAATCCAAAAGGAAAAAAAAGTTGCAGGAATGTCAAGGAAAAGAAAATACATGCATTCAACCAAATATTACTTTGAATTTAATCACTGTTTGACGGTGGTGTTGCTTTAGCTGAGGTTACCAATGCATAAAGTATAGCCACATGTTTTATCCGCCTTTGTGATCTATGTGTCAAATGTGGATATACAATCATTTCATAATGAAATATATACTGCATAATGCCTCATCTTCATGATGTTGAATGATTCTTAGTCTTCATTTGCCACAGGAATAACAACATCAAAGTCACTAAGTCCATTTTGTGGTTTCAACCTTGTCAGTCACATATATTCCAGTGCCAACATTAACCGAAGACCATATTCTCCTATTAGTTTTTGTCCCTTGATCCTGTAACACCACACCCATCAAAGCATTTAGAAGTCAAATATAGATCATTTAACTTGGATCTGATTTAATAAAAAAATAGAAGGCAAGATGTAACTAGATAATAAAAGTGGACTTAATTAAGTGGTGGTAAGTAATAATAATGATTGATACTTCAGATAAAAACTAATGGTACAATAAAACAAAGGAATTACTTGATAGAGTATAATCGGCTGGAGAGGCCTCCAAGATCTAGCTCCCAGGTTCTAGGGTCACCAATCCATCCATATCCACTCTTGGAGGGATAGCCATGGACTGCCCATTCTGGATGTGGAAATAATTGCATTAATTCATGTACCTGTGGATTATGGTATGGATCACAAAAGTCAAAAGGCTTCTTCAGGTGCTTTGCTTTGAATTTCCTTCATAACACCATATGAATTTACCATGGTCTTGTAGACCCAGTCACATTTTCCCACATTATTATGTTTTGGGTAAGGAGCCAACTCTAAAGTATTTTTATTTAGCAAGGAGTTGTGATTTATAGCCATAATATTGTTCCATTTACTATAACACAGAATATAAGAATGATCAAAATGATGGAACTATGATGAAATACTTGTGTTGCATGTGCTATTTGATATAAATGTGTTAAAAATATATGCTACAGAATGATTACCAATGATTTTCATTGTCTTTGTGGGAACTTATGATCTTATCCATATTCCTTCTCATGAGTGTTGCAGAGTTTTATTTACTCATCAAAATAAATAATGGTCAAAATCATGTTAAGTTAGCACTTACCTTAACCAACATAGGTTGAAGTGTTCTCTTCAACTCAGTAGCTCAAGAAGAAAATTTTCAAAGTATGTCAAAATCTGTAATGCAACACAACAACTTACAAAATTGTTAATTAAAACAGATCGTAGGAGCAATTCATATAATGGAGTTCAAGAGTGGGTTAATCAACTACTCAACACTTCTTGTAACCAACAAGAGACATTCTGTGATTCATGATGAAAATATAGTTGAAGGAAGTCTTGGGATTCCTTGGGATCCATTTGAGGGATTAAAGAAATTCCCACTATTTATAGGTGTATAGACAACTTGATTTAGGTTAGCTTTTGTTCCAGTCTAGTAGTATTTGAGCTATAAGCTGCACAATATTTGTAATTCCAGTTTTTTAATTAATGAAACAACTTCCATAGTAGATTTGAGTTGTTTTTTTGATTGAGCGATTCACCACTCTTTGTACAAGGGCCCATTCAAGGAGGTAAGGTGATGAATGTATGCATTTCATATGTTTTCAATGTTCATGTCACATTGTGTTGTGTGATTGCATTTTTCAGCATGGTTTCTTCTATTGTTTACATTCAACAACTCATATATTATTTTTAGTACTGCAATGATTTCAATTTCCTCAACACTATTTAGTTTCACCAATGTTGAATGGATAATTATGGTTTGGCGAGATATAGAGTAGCATGCCTACACGTCACTAGTACTATATTTCCCACTGCTGATATGAGTTTTTCTTGTTAAACACAACTATTCCTTCATCGCAATCACACTTTGCATCTGAAAACTATGATTTATTTCCCCTCAATCACATCACATTATAGGTTAGTGGTTTCTTGTCTTCTAGTAATGACTGGAAATGTTTCATATGCAATGTTTTTATGAGATAGAGGAATATGAAGGAAGACAACATAAATCCCTTGTATTGAAGCTTGTTCTCCATCACTTATTAGAAGAATGAATGCATTGGCATCAATTAATGACAAAAGAAACTAGGAATGCATTATTACTCATGCACCAGGAATTTATAAGACATTCCTTGTCACTCTCTCTTTTCAAAGTTTCTTGAAAAAGTATCCATAAGAGAGGTCATTGATTGTAGCGCCAAAGACTATGTTGTGCTCCTCCTTGTTAGCACATGCACTGCAGCCTTTGAAATAAATGGCAAGAATAGGTGGTGTTGATGAATTTGAATTTCATGTGGTCAAATAGGGTCTAAAAGAAGTTGGCAGAAACATTGCAAGCCATTTTTTTATTTTTATTTTGGACCAAGTTTCTTTTACAATGGTACATATGGTCAGGGGAATCCTTTCTTTCGAGGATATGTAGAACCTTTAATGCTTTAAAGTCACGGATATACAATTCTTAGAATGCTAGTTCCTCCTACTGGAGCTGTAGGACTAATTTTGGAGGTATAGTTTGGTGATCACAAAACTGTTCTGCAGATCCATTTGAGATACAGATGGTCACTTGAAAGGGGAGGTCAAGGCTCTAGGGCTTCCATTTCGTCCTTATTTTCCATAAAAAGGGCAATAATATTGTGCTGGACAAGCATTCTAGGGGAAATATTCAACCTTAGCGTGGGATATTTGTGGCATTGTTTGTATAGTGGCTGGGGCATCTCGAACGAGTAGGTTCTAGTGAATCCAAATTACTTGTAGGTCATTATATACTGTTGAGTGGAATAGTTTAACCCATCATGTCCTAAAGGAAGAGCTAAATTCATTGTCAAGACCTTGATTATGATTTGATAGAACAATCCATCCAATGTCAATTTGCTGCTACAACACCTCTTCTTTTATAATATGAAAACTAAGATAGATGCAGATAAAATTTATTTTGAAAGAGTGGGACTCTATAATTCAATTCATATTTACCTGTAATAGTCACATCACTATTCCATCTTGTAGATTTACCCCAATAGTCACAACACCATTCCAACTTGTCTTTCTCATAGAAAGAAGGTAATTTTGGTATCTTGGAGGCCTTATTCTAGCATTCCTGAAAAAAATATGTGAAGCCTATTATAATTTATCCCTTTATAGCTATAACACACTAAACTTGGACTGTGAATTGTAATGTACATATAGGCAAGTAGGAAACAGGTCAGCTTTGTTAATGGAATAACTACCATTAAAGGTGGTTCCCACGTTGATTTAGTAGCAAACTAGATAAAAGCCCATGTGATGAAAATTATAAATAAGAATAAAAAGGCAGCTACGATGAAAGCACACATGATCAAGAATAATTTATGGATATTTGTCAATTCTTTGATTGAAAATCCTGCTTTTGAATCCCAAACCAAGGATACACTGACAATTCTTTAGAACAACTTTGGTTCAAAGTATGAACTCTCTCATGATTTTTTGAAGAAAGTTGCTAAATGAGGAGTTTTTGAGAACATATTATCATGGGCAGACTTCAAACAGAGCAAGGATCTTAAGAAAATTGAGGGAACCAAGAGACAAAGGTTAACTAGTATCACCAAGCTTGATGATGCAAATGATGCAGGAAGCGAGAATTCTGTGAAATGCACTCTGATTTTAATTGAGGGAGATTCAGCCAAGGCCCTTGCGATGACACAGTTGGTTGTTGTTGGTCGAAATAATTATGGTGTGTTTCCCCTTAGAGGTAAGTTGTTGAATGTAAGGGAAGCCAACCATAAACAGATAATGGAAAATGCTGAGATTCAACATATTAAGAAAATACTTGGTCTGCAACATGGAAAGGGATATGACAGTGCCAAATCTCTGAGATATGGCCATATTATGATTATGATAGATTAGGATCATGATGGTTCACACATAAAAGGATTTCTCATCAACTTCATACACTCTTTTTGGACATCTCTACCCAAGATTCCTTCATTTCTTGTTGACTTCATTACTCCTATTTTCAAGGAAACCCATAAAAATGGATGGGTATTGTCTCTCTATACCATGCCTGAGTATGAATCCTGGAGAGAATATCTAGGTGGATGAGCATCAGGATGGAGCATAAAGTACCATAAAGGTCTCGGTACAAGTACTTCTAAAGAGGGGAAATAATATTTTAAAAAATTGGACAAACATAAAAAAAAAAATCGCGTGGATAAATGAGTAAGATGGAGATGCAATTGAATTGGGATTCATCAAGAAGAAAATAGAATCTGGAAAGAACTGGCTAAGACATTTTGATTCGAGAACATATTTGGACTATACTGACATGACTTTGTAAACAAGGAATTGATCCTATTTTCCATAGCTGATTTGCAAAGATCCATCCCATCCATGGTTGATGGTTTGAAACTGGGGAAAAGGGAAATATTGTTTTTCTCTTTCAAGTTCTTAGTTCTCGGGTTATGTCTCAGAGCATTTTACTTACCATCATGGTGAGTAGAGTCTTGCTAGCACAATTATTGGAATGGAAGAATATTTTTTGGAAGTAACAACATTAACCTCCTTGCTCCACTTGGGAAATTTTGTACCAGAGCCCAGGATGGTAAAGATCATTCAAGCGCTCGATATTTTTTCACATGCCTGTCACCAATAACATGCTTCTTGTTCCCAAAAGATGATGATGTACTATTGGACTACTTGAATGAAGATGACCAAAAAATTGAGCCAACGTGGTATGTGCCAATTATTCCAATGGTCCTTGTAAATGGAAGTGAAGGAATTGGAACTGGTTGGAGTTCCTTTGTAACTAACTACAACCCAAGGGAATGAAATAAGATGGATATGATACAATGGTGGTTATATCACCATAACTAGAACAAGTAAGCAGTTGGAACCTATGACTCCAATTACATAGTGCTAATACAGAGTGTAAAGAGTGCTAATACTACATATTCAACAAGCAATGGAAGCTTAGCTTATTAGGGAGAATACTAACAACACAATAGTAACTAGTATCACTATTACTGCTTGTATGTATAAGCTTCTATCATATCCATAGGAGTTACCAACCCAACTTAACTAGTACAATAGGGATATGCTTATATTCACAATACATAGAAAGTACTCTAAGATATCATGTTCAAAGCTTATAACATGTTAAGCAATCAAGTTATTCTCATAATTATGGTTACTAATATAATATCAATCATAATAAAACCTTGATAAGAAGATCAAGTTACATACTTTTCACGTTGGTTATATCATTACTTATCACCATTTCATGAGTACTAGTAAGAAGAACCTGATTACAACAAGTAGAGTTCAAGCCTGATGTTGAATATGAAATAATACCACATCTTCATCGTATCAACTATTAGGGAGGTGCAATATCCATTGACAAAAAATATACATAGAGTAATAACCATGGATTCATTAGAGTGATTCTAGGTGATCAAGTAACATAGTATGCTCATGATATACGTAAAGATTAAATATGATATTGCTCGTATTTCACCTATTGCTTAAGATTAGAGCTTGAATACCATATATATTATGGATAATGCTTGGATGTGTATAAAAATTACAGTAAGATTAACTGTAGTTATAAAAGGGAGTATATTACTAATATAACCATAACCTGCTTAGTAATCATAATAAGGAGAGTAATAATCATAGCTTAAAGTGATACACATAGTACGTGTATTAGTTGCAACTACTCTGTTCTATCAAATTGATGCACATGTTATATATAAATAGTAATGGCTATAGCACTATGTAACATGAAGATGATGAAACCTAATTCCATATATAGTATGGCTTAGCTTAGATAGTGCATGTAGAATGATAACCAAGATGTTGTATGTATTCATATTAGTTATGCTTACTCAATTACACATAACACATGTAATATCACTAGTACCAACTAAGTGTGTTAGCTCTTTTATTACCCCAGGATATAAACTATGTTCTAATTCCATTGCTTTATCATTACTATTAAAATATGAATCACATAAGAGTCCAATTTCAATTAGTAATCTTAGACTTATTTTTGTAATATCTTGAATATGGTTAAGATATAGCTTAGATAATGTAATAGGGAAACATAGACTGCTATAGAGATCAAATTCTTATGGTCATGATACAGGTAGAGAGCTTTCACTATGGCTTGTGTAATGGTTCACTCCAATAAATGCTAAGCTTAACCAATCATACAAGGGCAGCTATTATATAAACATTAGAAATCAAACTGTGTTTCTACTGAAGGTTTAGTGTAATGTTCCAAAATTTTCATTAAGTTAATTAGAACATTAATTTTTAGTTCCCTTTTAATAAAAAGAATAAAATGGGTAAGGGGGCCCATGAAGAAGCATAATAAACACTCCTAATGTGCAAAGGGGTCATTTAAGTGGCTTATTTGTCATCTCCTAGTGTGAAAAGGGGAAAATAGAAGAAGACTAGGTCCAGTTTGACCAAGTCAAACAACACTGCATGGAGGGAGTGAGTCACCAAATGGGACAACACAGTTTTCATAGGAGGGATATTATTGGATGAGAGAAACCCTAATGGGTGGGGTCCATGGTAAGGAAGCCTCCTCTTGGCATAAAATAGGGAAGGAGAGCCATTGCTCATTATGTTGAAGATTTTAATTTGCTTTGCTCTCTCTAGTTATTCAACTGGGATAGCTTGTGCTACTTAGCACAAGGGAGATTTATGTTTAGAAGTTTCCTCTCCTTCATTGGAAAGCTTTGGAGGACCTGATATTCATTCTACTCACATCCAGGCTTGAGGCCAAGGTAACCATCTTCAGCTACAATGTTCTCCAGCTTGGTAGAAACGTTGAGTTGTTGGGGATTGTAGTGAGGATTCATTATCACCCACTTCTAGAGCTACTTTTGCAGAGGAGGAGCTCATTATTTCTATGGGAGATCACTGAGGAAGATCCTGTAGCTTCGTTGTAGATTTTAGCATTGGTCCATATGTTTCATATCATTCACAGTGCAGTCTCTTCCGCATATTGCGTTATTTTCAGTGGGCACTTGCAGGAGGGGTTCACACTGTGGATTGGAGGGTGTAATATTCATTGAAAGGAGTAGCCTTTCACTTTGAAAATCAGTGGAAAAGGTTTCTAAATCATTTGTAGCATCTCCATCCTTATCCATTTTTGTACTGTTATTGAGTTGCTGCTGCTACCCAGCAACTCCGACATTTTTCCATTTAGTGTATTTTGGCCAATCCTTTGGAGGATTGTTGTAGTATTGTTTTATGGGGTTGAGATCTTTCTCCCCCACTTTATTTGAGAATATTATTGTTATATCATTGTATATATATCAGTTTGCAGTCATTTCTCACTATAGACTGCGCAGTCATAGCTTGTTGCTGGGTTGTGTAGCTATGTACTTTCTCTTTTGCATGTACAATTGTCTTGGGGCTGATCTAGCTTAGCTTGTGAGGACTTTCCTCAAGTTATTGTATATATATTTGAAGCTGCACATAATATAATGGATATTCAATCTTCTTGCACCATATGTATTGATATTTCACTGCTTCTACTTGTTGAAGTTCATGTATTGCTGTAACTCTCCATTTCGAGCATTGTTTGAGATACATAGGATTGGAGGATCTGAATAACCCTCCTTGGGTTATTTATTTGAGCTAATATTATGGAAGAGTAATGTATGAAGGGTAAAAAAAGGGATCCAAGTCCCTTTTCAAATTATTCTTGCATTTTATTCCTTATACAGCGTCCTTCTGGACCCTATTCTAGCAAATTCTGAAAAAGGGATATTACAATGGTATCAGAGCTTCGAACTTGGCCCAGCCTGTGGAAGTTCGAATTGCAAAGACAGAAGAGATCAAGATGATGCGGAGGATGAGATTACTCTCATCATTTTTTAGATCCAGAAAAGGCCTCTCCAAGGAGGTTGAGAAGACCGAAGGAAGATAAGAGGAAGGACCATGCACTTCCTACTCTCACTAGGGAGGAGAAATGGAGCATGAGAAACACTTGGAATTCGAAATTATAAGTGAGTATCATGCTGAGTACCGAGAAAAACCTAGTGCCTTCTAAGAGACTATATTTTCCACAATGTATTTAGCAGAAAGAAGAGAGAAGACCCCACAACTATGGGATGATGAGAGGTAATATATTTCTATTGTCCACATTTGATGGATCACTCACATGTGCAGCAGAGGCTTGGGTGAAGAAGCTGGGGGAGGATTTCTTCCTGCTACACCCTGTAGTAGACAGAGAGGCCGTAGAAGTTGTAGCGCTGTACCTTGAGGGTGAAGCAAAGACTTGGTGGTTCAGCCATTGGGACCATGCAAGGGTTTCTACTCTTGCTGATTTTTCTCAAAGATTGATCAGAAGATTTGGTCAAAGGAGGGAGGAGCCCTCACCACCTATTGAAGAGGCACATACCAGCGCTGTCATAGTGATGGAGAAGAAACCTTCATCTCCAAAAATTGAGGCATCCAGCACTATTGAGGAAGAGACTCTTGCTACAACACAAGATCCTTCCAACACTCTCCATGGTATGCCTAAGTTTTTATTTCTCATGGAGGGTTGTATACCATTGCATGCTGATTGTCTAGAGCAGGAAGTTTTCACTGTGTTGTACTATCATCCTTATACATCATTGATATTTTGTGTACCACCATTGAGGTTGGGGTGTAGAAACTCTATCATGGAAGAGATTGCATTTCAATGTCCCATGAAATGCAAAGGCCAAATTATATTTTGGGAAGATGGTAGTCCTTGTTGGGAGGATACCAAGATGCAGGATGAAGGGGGACATCCACAAGGAGTTGAGTGGATGTGGATGGAAGGCAAGAGGATGGTGGGCCTTTTGCAATTTTATGACATAGGGAAACAAGAGGAAATTCTGTGTTGGCTACTCTTGAGAGAGTTTGGCCAGCATTGGACCCATCCTTTTTCATGGGGCATGGAGAAGGAGGTGGACTGGAAGGATAATTACACCATGAGGCCGAAAGGAGCATGGGTGCATTATGATGAGATGGAATTATTATTACCATTCATTATGCCAACTTCACATATTTGTTATGGTTAGAGTATGGAGGAGCAACAAAAATTCTTGTTGCTCAGATTATATTCAGATGTTGCAGGAGCAGGAGGAGGCACTAGCATAGTGCAAAGGGGCTGCTCCTTGGCCTTAGATGCCCAAGTAGTACCTTCTTCATGGGAGGGAATCTATATGTGTATCAACATGATGAGTAGATTATTTGAAAATATCCATGTCAAATAATTGAGCTTTGAGATGATAGTGGCCCTACTCCACAGGCCAGCAACGCTGTCACTTAAGAGCTGGGATTGCTTGTTGAAGTGTTCCCAAGACCACTTCACAAGTGATGTAACTTGGAGGCATGTAGGAGATGTGGATGAGGGAGTAATGGATGGAAGCATCCCTTAATATATTTTGGTATTCTTGGCTTGGGTTCACAAGCACAAGGGGAGACACCTAAATGCAACATTTATGGATTCTCCTTTCATGCATTCTTATGCATACTATTTGTTGATGGAGGAGTCCACTTGTGAGGGAATCCTAATGGATTTATATCATCATATGGATAGATGCACAGACCAAGGGATGATGATATGGTTGGAAGAACCACTTCCCTACTCTGTTGCAGTAAGGGAGAATTTTCATTTGATTCATTTTAGCTCAAAGACCAGAGTACATGATGAGGGAGGTAACTATTTGATTTATGTTTTGCACTCTCTTATCTTTTTGAGTATAATATCATATCAAGAAGGATATTTCCTTCCTACACATTATGTTTTGTTGTACTTATGGTCAATTGCAACAATTATGATGGCCATATTATTGGTGGATTGTGGGGGAAAGACAAAGGATTTTCGGTGTGCCCCATTGGCACCAAATTATGTTTTCATGATCTCATCTTGCAGGATGAATGTGGAAGAAAACAAGTGGTTGAAAGGACACTTGTTTCACTATATATTGAGGCAGGCCAATGATGCCCTGCATTGGCTCCATGTGTGGATCTATGTTTTACCTCCTTGCTCTCACAGATTTATTCTTCCATATTCTGCTAGTAGAACATTGGACATGGGAAGCACCATTGAAGGAATGACACAAGAGTTGAGGATGCCCATAGGGAGTATGGTTTCTCATACTTCTCACATTTCATGGTTCAGAAAAATGAGTGGGCCAGCCTTGATTTCCATGTTACACCTCTTGCTTTCAAATGGGGGGAGCCATTTGGAGAGCTTGAGTTCTTTGGGGAGGCACCCCATGGGTGTTGGATTTGATGGGATGGCTTGGGTCTCTCTTGAACATCATTATGTTTCAGCCATATATCAGCAGCAACCCCATATGTATCATAAGGAAGGAGGGACGCATTAGAAGGATGTGCTCTTTGGGGGAGGAGACCTCCATACTTTTTTTAGTACATGCTCTAAGGGGAGTATGGAAGATGATATGGTCACCATGATAAGGCAATTGTTTCTCCATAAGGTGAACCATATGATTGATGGGATGCCATATGATGATGACTTCCAACTCATCACATATGATATGATTTGGGCTAGCTTGATTTGCAGCATTGGAGGAGAGATCCTTGGAGATCTAGACTTCATTTTGTTACTTGAGGGAAACACTATTGCAACCCAAGTTTAGATTTCACTCCACACTTACCATAATTGGATAAGAGGACAACGTGGGGTAGGCCATGAAGCCTACCATGTTCAGATTTCTAGCCCACCTATTCTACATGAGCCCAGGGTGGAGGATGATTTCCCGGAGTTGCCTAGTTGGGAGGTGACTCATTTTGCATGGTTGATTTCTTGGGAATGGAGGATATACATGGGGAGAATGTCTCCCAACAAATTTTAGACTCCATACCTTAGGAGGACCCCTAGACAACACTTTTCCACTCTCTTGAGCACCTCACTTTTTCATGATGATAGCTTGGTAGCTAATTTACATGCTGAGGAGAGGCATTGTGGGAGCTTTATTGATGTTATTATAGCATCCTATTTCTTGGAGGAGATCATCATAAATGGGTGCTTCAGAAGAGGAGGAGAAGAATCATTCTACCCTTGCACTTGCTTGAGGTCAAGCAATCTTTGGGAGGGGAGGACTGTAATGTTCTAAACTTTTCATTAAGTTAATTGGAACAATAATTTTTCTTTCCTTTTTAATAAAAAGAATAAAATGGGTAAGGTGGCCCATGAAGAAGCATAATAAACACTCCTAATGTGAAAAGGGGTCACTTAAGTGGCTTATTTTTCATCTCCTAGTGTGAAAAGGGGAAAATACAAGAAGACTAGGTCCAGTTTGACCAAGTCAAACAACGCTGCATGGAGGGAGTAAGTCACCAAGTGGGACAATGTAGTTTTCATAGGAGGGATAGTATTGGATGAGAGAAACCCTAATGGGTGGGGTCCATGGCAAGGAAGCCTCCTCTTGGCATAAAAGAGGGAAGGAGAGCCATTTCTCATTATGTTGAAGATTTCAATTTGCTCTGCTCTCTCCAGTTGTTCAACTGGGATAGCTTGTGCTGCTTAGCACAAGGGATATTTCTGTTTAGAAGTTTCCTTTCATTCATTAGAAAGATTTGGAGGACCTGATATTCATTCTCCTCAAATCTAGGCTTGAGGCCAAGGTAACCATCTTCAGCTACATCGTTCTCCAGCTTGGCAGAAACATTGAATTGCTGGGGGTTGCAGTGAGGATTCATTATCACCCACTTCCGGAGCTAGTTTTGCAGAGGAGGAGCTCATTATTTCTCTGGGAGATCATTTAGAAAGATACCAAAGCTTAATTACAGATTTTGGCATTGGGCCATATGTTTCATCTCATTCACAGTGCAATCTCTTCCCCATATTGCATTATTTTCAGTGGGCACTTGCAGGAGGGGTTCACACTGTGGATTGGAGGGTGTAATATTCAGTGAAAGGAGCAACCTTTCACTTTGAAGATTAGTGTAGGAGGTTTCTACATCATTTGTAGCATCTCCATCCTTCTCCATTTTTGTAATTTTATTGAGTTGCTGCTGCTACCCAACAACTCCAACATTTTTCCATTTAGTGTATTTTGGCCAATCCTTTGGAGGATTGTTGTAGTATTGTTTTCTAGGGTTGAGATCTAGCTCCCCCACTTTATTTGAGCCTATTTTTGCTATATCATTATATCTATGTCAGTTTTCAGTCATTTCTCACTATAGATTGTGCAGTCATAGCTTGTTGTTGGGTTGTGTTGCTATGTACTTTCTCTTTTGCATGTACAATTGTCATGGGGCTGATCTAGCTTAGCTTAAGAAGACTTTCCTCAAGTTCTTGTATATATATTTGAAGCTGCACATAATATAATGGCTATGCACTCTTCTTGTACCATATGTATTGATATTTCACTACTGCTACTTGTTGAAGTTCATGTATTGCTGTAACTCTCCATTTCGAGCATTGTTTGAGATACATATGATTGGAGGATCTGAATAACCCTCCTTGGGTTATTTCTTTGAGCTAATATTCTAGAAGAGTAATGTATGAAGGGTAAAAAAAGGGATCCAAGTCCCCTTTCAGCTTATTCTTGCATTGGCTTCCTTATACAACGTTCTTCTGGACCCTATTCTAGCAAATCTTGAAAAAGGGATATTACATTTAGATACACATGTTGGCCTAGAGATAGTAAAGCTATGTACTTATTACTATGATTTCGGTCAGTGTTAATATGGTATTAAATGAATAGGGCAACATATATCATTATGTCATAACAAGGAGCTTAGCTTGAATATGGAGTTCCTAGTCTCTGTAATCTAAGACCTATATTAAGGATATCATGTTTATACGATATGTGTTACTCCATTACGTGTAGTTATATCAATAAATATTGGTCACCGATTCAATGGAATTGATTCATTAGTACTAATAACATAGTGAAATCAATAAGCTTATAGATTCAATAGAGCTTACTACTAGCTTAACTAAGTCGATATAGTGATAGTTACTAAGCTTAAGATGGGTATCATAGGTACGATATGGTCTCTTATACCAATATGCTTTTAGTTCCATATAACTTTTATCATTGTAACTAATACATGGGAATCATAGAAGAGAGATAAGGGTGAATACATTACTCAGGTTAAGCTAATCCAACTCTATTCACTAATCAAAGCTAGAAAAAGCGTATTCAATGATATTGAGCTAGAACATGAACATGCATATCTCAGTATTGAGCTTACATTACACCTATGACCACATTAGCTATTGGAATAAAAGATGATTTATTAGGTAGAATATTGTATGCTATTACTCTATCCTTAACCTGTATTATGACTATGGACATTGTAGCATACACTAGAGTAACACTGAAACATAATTCTTATAAAAGACTAATATGAGAAAATGTAGATTAGGGAAACACTATACTCAATCAACTAATTCTGAATCAACCACCAAAAATTAGGCATCGACTACCTTTGTTACTTCAACTAATGCATAGAATGAAATTACCAAACTTAAGCGTGGAGGTGGTAAGAAAGGGGCTACAAAAAAGAAAATTGAAGTGGAAAGTGATGAGGATGATAAATTAGATACCAACTTGCTGGATCGGTTGGAAGCCTACAACCATGGCTTATCAACAGATTGATTAGTTGTTGAGGATTAGGGAAGCAAGAAAAATTCACCAACTGAATATTTTAAACCAAAGTAGAAAGAGACCACTAGATGGGAAAAAATGGCTTCTGGCTTCAGCGTTCAGTGTTCAATGTTCACCGTTCAGGGTTCAGCGTTCAAGGTTTAGGGTTCATCGTTCAACGTTCAATGTTCAGCGTTGATGGTGAGTCAGGTTCGACAGTGCGTCGGGTAGTTTGGAAGGGTCAAGTCGGGTTCCACAAGGCATCAGGTAGTTCAGCAAGGTCGAGTCGGGTTCAACCCAAGTCTACGTGCAAAACAGTGACATCGTGTTCAGAATAGTGATTCGAAGAGTGTATTTTGTGTAGGCGAGAATTGGAATTAAAATACAAAATTAAAATTAAAAATTGAATGTAAATAATAATATTATATATATATATATATATATAAAGTATTAAATTAAAAATTAAATATAAATAAATAAGATATTAAGGTGTATATAAATTATTTAATATCTAAAATTTACAAGTTTCCACACACACGACTTGAACCAACTCGAACTTGACTTGAATGCCTTTCCTTGGGTGCCCTCACACGACACGACCTGACACGCCCGAACTAAGGTAGAAGGGAGAAAACAGAAAACAGGTCGCATGAATGTGCACATTAAGGGACATTGGAAGTCACAACTTAGCATTTTTGATACGAACTCCCTCACATGACCCGACCCGACCCAACTCGAATGTGTTTCCTTGGGTGCTCTCACATGTAATGACCCGACCCGCCCGAACGAAGGCAAAAATTAGCGCCAAATGGAAAATGGGTTGCATGAACGTGCACAAGGCACATGGGCAGTCACAACTTAGAATTTTTGATACGGTCACCCTCACATGACCCGACCTGACCCGAACGCGTTTCCTTGGGCGCCCCAACATGGCACGACCCGACCTGCCCAAACAAAGGAACAAGGGAGCTAACGGAAAACGGGTCACACAAATGTGCACAAGGCACATGGGCAGTCACAACTTAGAATTTTTGATACGATTGTCCTCACACGACTCAACTCGACTGGATCCGACCCGACCCATACGCATTTCCTTGGGTGCCCTCACACGGCATGACCCGACTCGACCCGACCCAACTCGCCCGAATGAGGGCACAAGGGAGTAGACATAAAATGGGTCGCAAGAATGTGCACAAGGCACACGGGTGGTCACAACTTAGCATTTTTTATACGACCACCCTCACAGGACCCTACCACGTGACCCGCCCAAACAAATTTTGTTGGTCGCCCTCGCACGACTTGACCTGGCCCACTTGAACACGTTTCCTTGGGAGTCCTCACATAACCCAACCCGATCCTACCCAAACCAAATAAAAAGAGAGGGCTACAGTTGGTATCAAAGCTTGGAAATTATATTGGTTGGTCTTAGTGAAACATTGGCAGGGGCAAGACATTGGTAAGGGTTGAAGCTGCATAACAAGACATGGCAAGTTGGGAATAATGTTAAGGGAGGATTTTTCAGACCTTGTATAGGTTGAGGCATATGAAATAAGAGAGAGTGGATGTGGCATGCTTCCAGGAGGGGAAAAATGTTAAGTAAGAAACTACCCTTCCTCAGCGTAGCACGTGGGGGTACGCCCGCCTGTGACAATTTATTTGGCCTGGTCGAAGGTCAAACTGCATGTAACTACAAGATATCTACAACAGGGCCTAATACATGGTTGTCTTGTCCCGAGGAGAGAGTGGATGTGGCACGGTTCCAAGAGGGGTTGAATGTTAACTAAGAGACCTCCCTTCCTCTCCGTATCTCGTGGGAGTATGCCCACCTCAGACCACTATTTGGCCTGGTTGAAGGTCAACCATTCAATCTTGGAAATTGAACCACAAGAAAAACCATGACTATGGAACACCCCCCGAAGAGGAGGGGGTTCCTCATTTAATATCGACTGTTGGTCTCCTGCTATATGAAGGCCATTGATCAATTGAGGGGTACATGCTGTAGATGCATAACGTTGTGTGATAGATGTTATACAGGGCCCCATAGGCCAATATTATTATAACGTGGAAATGACAGAGGGATAAGACCAATGGGGGATGGGGAGGTTAGTGATGTGGCAATGCCACACATGCTTGACTATGGACTTGTGGAAAAGGTGTGATGATGCAAACCTTCCACAAGGGGATGGACATATTCCACATGGGAATCATGTGTGGTCCACAGAGGTGCCACATGGTAGCAAAAAAATGACATGAAAATATTTAATGGTCTAACTTCAAACAACCATATCTTGTGATATGGATGTCAGTTTAAAAAAAAAATTTATATTGCCGAAAAAATATTGAAGAGACGCAGAAAAAGATGATGTTTATTTTAAGTTTCTAATGTTTTGAAAAAATTACATAAGACCTTGTTTCCATGACAAGGCATTAGAGGTCAGGTCGGTGATAGTAACACCTTCTTCTACCCATAGAATGGTCTATGAGGCAGACGTTGGTGTTACAATTTCCTTGTGTCTTACCTATATTGGATAATGGATTCCATCCATATCAATGAGATTAGGGTTGTGGCTTCACTTCTTCCTTCTTCTTTGTTATTTAAAAAAAATGATTCTAGAAATTCCCTAATCATGGTTTGATTCATGAATGAATGTAGTAATTTTAACTTCTTGTAAACACAATATCTTAATAACAGGAGCAACATTTTTCACTTTCAAAATCATGGTTGTAATAAGGGTTTGTGAGCTCTTACATGTTGCATGATACCATCTTCATTTTATTTTTATGAAAGAAGTCCACTCTCTTCTTACCTTCACATCTTGAAAAGGTGTCAAATGATCCGGGAGTGCTAACAATTTGTATACAAGGTAGAAATATCATTTTAACTCATGTTCCTATATTTTTGAGGGTATCATCCCCGCCAATCGATGGAGAATCATTTGGTTGTTTGGGTCAAGAGTGGTTCTATAGGACCCCACTTCTTACATAATAACATATTGGGAGCTTCTTGGTGGCTCTCTGATTGCCATAGAATTGCTAATATTATTTTGAGTTAGGCTTGGAGAGGAAGAGGGAGATGTAATTTTCTTAATATGGGTAAATTAATTTTTTCATGTCTATATAAAATTCCTATTTCTAACAAATATAGTCCACATATTTTTTTTTCATGCAACAACCAAGGCTTGTGGTTCCTAACTTGATGTTGCAAGGGATACCAGTGCAAGGGAGTAGGGATAATAATTTATCCTATGGGGGAGACTTTGGTACTTGAAGTAAGTGTTGGGGAGATTGATGTATAACATAGCTTGATGTAAAGTAAGCCTAATCCCCCAAATAAGGGGCACAATAAGGTGTACAATAAAATCAATGTATAGCACCTACTCAAATAACCAAGAATATATCCAAACCATCAAGGTGACACACTTATTTGAGAAAAATTATGAAAAACCATGGAACAAATCAGATTAAAACTTATAGACAAACAATCAAGAGTTATAATAGAGTGTTTAAGTGAACACGATAAAAATAGTACACATTGGACATAATATCATATACACATGGATCATACATATACAACTAAATGTGGTAGCTAAATGAACTTCTTCCTACAAATAGTGTCCTATATGGCTAAGGCAAGGTGTCATCAAACCAATGATACATTCATGAATTACATATAGATCCATATACCTTAGATGGAAAATGATCAATGTGACAGGAATCGTAGGGGTTGAGATGAAAATCAGATTTTAAAATATCCTGTAAAAGCCCATATAGAAAATGGGGTAACAAATCCTATGACATCCAACTTGTGATATATATATGGTGGGAAATCCTCAAAGTATATTTTAAGAAAGATGTCATGTTGAGGTCGAGGTCAAGAAGAGGTATGACTCCTCACTAATTTGGTAGTTGAAGAAGTTTGAATCTTGGTTTTCAAATTTGGCCCTAAGTAGGCAAGGCAATATGGAAGGAGGTGACCCCCTTGGAAGAGTTCTAAAGGGGAAGGGCACATAAGGCCTTATATAGAGATATAAATCCAAGTACCTCCCTCATAAAAAGTTCTAGACATGTATTTAAAGAATGTATATAATGACTCGTCCAAATGTTGATAAAGACAACATAACATCCCTTGAATCTCATAATAAACGGGGGCATCTACAGATGAGGTGATCCTTTAATTATATCTCGTATATATGGAAACACTAGTAAATGTTATTTAAGAACAGGAAGGTCATTATGATTAGTTTCAACTCGACACGAATGTAAACCCACTTTGAACGCACCAAGGGGGGTTTGAAGGGTAGCATCCAATGCTCTTGTGCGTATGTGGTTAAACAAAAAGTCCCCCTTTCATTTGCATGACGTGTTCCTGGTACAAAATCCATATTACAGTCGAGGCCCTAAAAAGATGAAGTCCAAGTACATTGAATGTATTATTTATAAATAACCTTTCTAACAACTTGAAACAAACATACAATGATGTCATTTATATTGGAGGTGTAAATCACTTGAATTGTGTTACAAATTTAATCGCTCCCCCACAAAAATGTGTCATGCTTCCTTGTAATGATGCTAATTCAACCCTATTGGAGAACAATCTCACAATGTAAAAGGAATTTAAACATGATGTAACTTTATTATTGCCCCCCATTCACTCTTTGGCTCACTACTCATGGATAATTTGAGGTTATTTCAAGCACTGGGGGGGATAATATCATTTTATTTTCTCTTATGTATAACATTATACATTGAAAAAATTGAGTTTGTTTAAAAAACAAAATATTTGTATTGAGATTTCACTCCTTGTTCATTAGGGCTAGAGAGGCCTTGTCTTTGTGAGTGATCTAGTCATTTCCAACTCCTTATGTGAGAGAGAACTACAAGCTCCATCTCAAAATGAAGTGTGGATATTATGAGAGATTCAAATCAAGGCTTGGAAAATTATCTATTTTTTCCATGTTTGGTATACATGGTAATAATGGAATTACCCACAAACACATGCCCTGATAACCAATACCTAGTTCTCTAAAAATCAGTTGTTTCCAATATGCTCAATTAGAGGTGAAGGATTCTCCTAGGAGGTCAAAGTGTTGTTTTGGGGTGTTATTTTCAACCTTGGACATTTAGTGGTTTAGGGCTTCGAGGGTCAAGGGTTAAGGTCCAATGGCTTTAGGGTCGGAGGATTTAGTAGTTAAGGAATTAATATTTAGGGGATTTAGGTGTTTAAGGGGTTAGAAGTTAAGGTGTTTAACGGTGAAGGATTAGGGGTTAATGGTCATAGGTTAAGAGGATAAGGAGTTATGGCTTACGAAGTTCATGGATTATAGGTTAGGAGTTAGTTTCTTAAGATTTAATGAGTCAAGGGGTTTATGGGTTATGAGTTATGAGTGTCGGGGTTAAGTGATTATGGATTAGGGGTTAAGGGGATATGGAATTCAATTGTTATGGGTTAAGGGCTTATGGTTTGTGATAATTGGACTCCTAATCCCCTTATCACCACTATTGGGGGTTCCCCTATCGATTTCTCTCGCTACCTTCCCTCTAGGTCCCCTAGCCCCTATGAAATTAGGTCCTAAGCCCCCTTCTCATTCTTTAATGCTAGGATTATAGATCATAGTAAACCATGCTTGCACCTCTAAATTACACCCATCCATGATACCCTTGTGTCCCCTTTCCCCATTATTTCACATTCCCCAAGGCACAAATCAAATATTTGGATGTAGCTTGGATGAATTGTCACATTCAACTAGCTTCATGCATGAATAGGAATTCACCTCATTTAAGAATTCTTTGGAGGGCTTTCATGGCACAGTCAAGTGTCAAATTTACAAAAAAAAAGCATTTAAGTATGTGTTAGAGGGATTAGGGACTATAGGGTTGTTGACAGGGAAAAAATTCCACCTTGCCAACAAGGGGGAATTAACCCAATCGTACGTCCCAACTATACCTGCTCTTGTTTGGAATGACTAATCTAGCTGGGTTTTAAGGACTGTTATAAGGGTTAGGGGAATTATGAGTTAGTGGTTAAGGGATTAGGGATTAGGGGTTTAGGGGTTAGGGGAATAGGGGATTAGGGGTTAGAGGTTTAGGGTTTAGGGGTTAGGAAAATAATGAGTTAGTGGTTAAGGGGTTAGGGATTTGGGGCTTAGAGGGTTAAGGATTTAGGCGCATTTAGGGGTTAGAGGTATAATGATTTAGTGGTTAAGGGATTAGGGATTGGGGTTAGGGGAATAATGAGTTATTGGTTAAGGGTTTAGGGATTGGGGAGTTAGGGTTATGGTATTTAGGCACATTTATGGGTTAGGGGTCAAATAATGAGTTAGTGGTTAAGGGATTAGGGATTGGGGGCTTAGGGGTTAGGGGATTTAGGCGTAGTTAGGGGTTAGGTGAATAATGAGTTAGTGGTTAAGGGATTAGGGATTAAGGATTAGAGGGTTAAATGGGTTAGGGGTTGGAAATTAGGGTTTAAGGGGTTAGAGGTTTAGGGTTTAGGGGGTTAAACAGGTTAGGGGTTTATAGGTTTACGAGTTAGGGGATTTAGCAGTTAAGGATTTTAGGGGTTAGGGTTTAGGGGGTTAAATGGGTTAGGGTTTTAGGGGTTTAGGGGGTTAAATGGGTTAGGGGTCAGGAATTAAGGTTTAAGCGATTAGGGGTTAAGGGTTTAAAGGTTTAGGGTTTAAGGGGTTAAATAGGTTAGGGGTACCTAACATATCTTGTCACTCCCTCCTTAAAACACTTGGAACTTGATAAAACTCCCTATAAAACACTATTATTTATTCATTTCCATGCAATTGAAACTAGTCCTCGTTTATGTTTCCTTAACACTCCCTAGCATGCGTTGGGGCCACACCAATTCATTGAAAAATAGTGTTGTTTCTAGCCCAATGTCTCCCTTTGTCTGAAAATTCTTTTCCCATCGCATTATCATGTGAGGGAGCCCAAGGAAACATGTTCAGGTAGGTTGGGTCATGTGAGGGCACCTAAGGAAACGTGTTCGAGAGGGTCGGGTCAGGTCGGTTCAAGTCATGTCATATGAGAGTGCCCATTAAGGAAACGCGTTCGGGCGGGTCGAGTACTCGGGTCTGGTTGTGTGAGGGTGCCCAGGGAAACGTGTTCGAGTGGGTCGGGTTAGGTCGCATCATGTGAGGGCACCTAGGAAACACATTTGGGAGGGTCGGGTCATGTCAGGTCAAGCCGTGTCGTGTGAGGGCACCCATTAAGGAAACATGTTCGGGTGGGTTGGGTACTTGGGTTGGGTTGTGTGAGGGCACCCAGGGAAACAAGTTTGAGCGGGTCAGGTCAGGTATTTTTGTGTGAGGGCGCCTAGGGAAATTCATTTTGGCGGGTCGAGTCAGGTCGAGTCATGTAAGGATGCCCAAGGAAACGCATTTGGGTGGGTACGGTTGGGTTGTGTGAGGGTGGTCATATAAAAAATGCTAAGTTGTGACCGCCAATGTGCCTTGTGCGCTTTCATGCAACCCATTTGTCATTTTCTCCCTCGTGCCTTCGTTCGGGTAGGTTGGGTTGTGTCGTGTGAGGGTGCCCAAGGAAACACGTTCAGGTTGGGTCAGGTCGGGTCGTTTGAGGAAGGTCATATAAAAAATGCTAAGTTGTGACCGTGCCTGTGCCTTATGCACGTTTGTGTGACCCGTTGTGACACTCTTATTCATGTTGGTTATTTAATAAAGGAAAGAAACATTGATGCAGGTTGTTTACCATTGTTTGTAATCAAGAAAAATCCAACCAAATTACCCAACCCGCCCCAACCTGCCCGATCGTGTTTCCTTGGGCGCCTTCAATGACCCGACCCGACTTGACCTGACCCACTGGAACACGCTTCCTTGGGCACCCTCACACGATAATACATGACCTGACCTGACCCACCCAAACGCATTTCCTTAGGTGCCCTCACATGACCTGACCCAACCCACACAAATGCGTTTACTTGGGCTCCCTCACATGAATCGACCTGAACCAACCCAACCATATCGAATGTGTTTCCTTGGGTGCCCTCACACAACTTGACCCAACCTAACCCGCACGAACGCATTTCATCAGGGGCCTGACCCGACTCGCTCGAACGTGTTTTCCTGCACACCCTCACACAACATGATCCGAACTGACCCAACCCGCTCGAACCTGTTTCCTTAGGCACCCTCACATGACACGACCTGACCTGACCTGCCTAAACATGATTCCTTGGGCGGCCTCGCATGACACGACCTGATTGAACCCAACCCAACCTACCCGAACGCATTTCCTTGGGCGCCCTCACATGACCCAACACGACCCGACCTAGACGTGTTCATTGGGCACCCTCACACAACCTAACCTGATTCGACCCCTCCCACTCGAATGCGTTTCCTTGGGCACCCTCACAGTACAACATGTCCGGACCCCACCTGAACCAAACGCATTTCCTTGGGCACCATCACACAACCCGACCCGACTCGACATGCTCGAACGTCGATTAACTAGGCATGACGAGGGAGAAAACATTAGGGGAATTTCGAGGTCTAAAATGGCCCTCCTAAGAAAAATGTACAACCAAAATAAATTTTATAAGAAATAATAAGATTCAATATGATGATGTTAACCATGGGGGATGATTCACCATTTTTGGAGTAAACATGTAAAAATATAAAAAATAATAAAATAATAAAACTACTTTTTCAACTCGTATTTTGAACTTATATCCCTAAGGGTTTACTCAAATTTCAAGTGGGAGTACTTGTTGGATGCAAAATTTAATTCCCCATCTAAGGAGTACCCATGTTGCATACTTTTGATGGACCCTGCTACATGAAAATTGAGAAATACATGAAAAACATGATTGCAATAATGTTTTTCATGCATTTCTTATTTTTTGTGTAGAAGAGTCCATCAAAAGTATGCAACATGGGTACTCCTTGGATGAGGAATTAAATTTTGCATCCAACAAATATGCCCACTCGAAATTTGAGTAAAACCTTAGGGAGATAAGTTCAAAATACGAGTTGAAAAAGTAGTTTTTTCTTTTTTCCCTCTAAAATCTGATGATGTAATCAAATATTATTTTATACTTTCCACTCTTATTTTATAATTTCCATAGGAGGCCCATTTTAGACCTCTAAATCACCCTAATGCAACAAACAGGTTGCGCGAATGTGCACAAGGCACACAGGCAGTCACAATTTAGCATTTTTGATACGGCCTCCCTCACACGATCCAACCCAAACGTGTCTCCTATGGTGCCCTCACACAACACGAACCGACCCACCCGAGCAAAGGCACGAGGGAGAAAACGTAATACAGATCACAGAAATGTTCAATACAAGGCACACGAATGGTCAGAACTTAGTATTTTTTATACGACCACCCTCACATGACCCGAACTGACCCAACCTGACCCGCCAGAATGTGTTTCCCTAGGTTCCCTCAGATGACCCGACCAGACCCAAACTGCCTAAATGCGTTTCCCTGGGCGCCCTGATCATATGTCCTGATACGACTCGACCCGAGTACCTGACCCGCCTAAATGCGTTTTACTGGGCGCCCTAACAAGACCCGACCCGACTCGACCCACTTGAACGCATTTCCTTGGGCACCCTCACACGACATGACCCAACCCAACCCACCCGAATGCATTTCCTTGGGTGGCCTCACATGGCACTACCTGACCAGACCCAACTCGACCTACCCTAATGTGTTTCCTTGGGTGCCCTCACACAACCCAGCACAACCCGACCTGACCTGGATGTGTTCGTTGGGCACCCTCACACGATCCAACTCGACTGAACCTCGCTGAACGCGTTTCCTTGGGTGCCCTCATAGTATGGCATGACCCAACCCGACCTGACCCAAATGCGTTTCCTTGGGCACCATCACACGACCCGACCTGACCTGACTTGCCCAAACATCGAAGGCACGAGGGAGAAAATGGAAAATGGGTTGCACGAACGTGCACAAGGCACACGAGTAGTCACAATGTAGCATTTTTTATACGACCTCTCTCACATGATCTGACCTGAATGCGTTTCCTTTGGTTCCCTCACACAACACGACACGACACACCCGAACGAAGGGTGCATGAGGGAGAAAACGAAAAATGGATCGCGGAAACATGCACAAGCAACATGGGTGGTCACAATTACTTAACATTTTTTATATGACCACTCTGACATGACCCAACCCGACTCGACCTGCCCGAATGTGTTTCCTTGGGTAGCCTCACTTGACACGACTCGATCGGAACCGACTTGACCTTCCCGAACGCGTTTCCTTGGCTGCCCTCACATGACCCAATACGACCTGACCTAGACGCGTTCCTTGGGAGCCCTCTCATGACTCGACCTAACCCAACCCGCCTGAACGCGTTTCCTTGGGCATCCTCAGAGTACAACATGACCCGACCTAACCCGATCTGAACACGTTTCCTTGGGCGCCATCGCATGACTCGACTCGACCTGCACAAACGTGTTTCCTTGGGTGGCCTCACATGATACAACCTGACCAGACCCAACCTGACCCGCCAGAATGCGTTTCCTTGGGCACCCTCACACGACATGATCATATGAACCGACCCAGACACATTCCTTAACTGCCCTCACATGACTTGACACGACTTGCTCCGGGCATGTTCCTTGGGCACCCTCACACGACCTGAAAAAACTCGACCCAGACATGTTCCTTGGGCTCACTCACATGACCTGACCTGACCTGACTTGCCCGAACGACACGTTTCCTTGGGCACCCTCACATGACATGACCCAACCTAGCCTGAACACATTTATTTGGGCGCCATCACACGAAAACGTCGCTATTCTGACACTTATTCCCAGAAAGTCGTTATTCCAACACTTATTCCCCAAACATTGCTATTCCGAAACTTATTCCAAAAACGTCGCTCTTATGACACTTATTCCCAAAATTTCACACTTCCGATGCTTTCCCTAAATGTTGTTATTTCGATAGTTTTTCCCTAAACATCACACTTCTAATGTCTTTTTCCTAAACGTCGCACTTCCCACGGTTTTTCCAAACACATGGCTATTCTGACGATACCCCTAAACGTCGCTATTTCAACGATAATCCCTAAACGTCGCTAGAGAGACACTTGTTGGTGGGATAAAAAGAAATTGAGAAAAAGTGGGGAACTTTCCGACAATATGTTGAAACTGTCAGACTAAAGTGTCAGAAAATTGACCATATGTACTAGTGAGTACACCATGGTGAGATCCTCCCTCTCCATTAGGGGAATTTTGAGGTCTAAAATGGGCCTCCTAAGAAAAATGTACAGCAAAAATAAACTTTATAAGAACCAATGGGATTCAAGATGATGATGTCAACCATGGTGGATGATTCACCATTTTTAAGTAAAAGGGTAAAAAGATTAAAAAAATAATAAAATAATAAAACTATTTTTTCAACTCGTATTTCAACTTATATCCCAAAGGTTTTACTCAAATTTTGAGCAGGAGTACTCGTTGAATGCAAAATTTAATTCCTCATCCAAGGAGTAGCCATGTTGCATACTTTTGATGGACCCTGCTACATGAAAAATGAGAAATACATAAAAAAATGTGATTGCAATCATGTTTTTCATGTATTTGTTATTTTTCGTGTAGCAAGATCCATAAAAAGTATGCAACATGGGTACTCCTTGGAAGAGGAATTAAGTTTTTCATCCAACAAGTAATACTGCACGAAATTTGAGTAAAAACTTTGGGAGATAAGTTGAAAATACGAGTTGAAAAAGTAGTTTTCTCCTTTTTCCCTCTAAAATTTGATGATGTTATCAAATATTATTTTAATATTTCCACTATTATTTTATAATTTCCTTAGGAGGCCCATTTTAGACCTCAAAATACCCCTAATGATTAGTTGTGTTATTCTTCTCAACTGTAGAAACTTTTCTTTTATTAAATTAAATGAGATTATCAAGGTTACCCTCATCTGGCTGGGTGAGAATGGCTCCAAAATAAATACCCAATGTATCGATATGAAAATGGAACTCCTTATTTCATTCTGGGTAAACTAGAAATGGAGCACTCGTAAGCTTCTCCTTTATTGTATCAAATGAAGTGTCACACTTAGTATTCCAAACAAAACACTCAAACTTCTTAAAAAATTTCTCTAGCAGTATAATGATTAGAGCATAGTTTCCAATGAACTTGCGATAATACCCTGTAGGCCCCAAAGTTGACTGCAATTGTTTAACACTAATTGGTGGCGACATGTTCAATATTACTGCAACCTTAGCGAGGTCTACATAGACTCATTTTTTATAAACAATATTCCCAAGAAACGTACCAAAAGGAGAAATGAAAATACACTTTTTAAGATTCAAGGAACTCTATAGTTACCTACAATGGTCAAACAATACACACAACCAACTAGAATGTTTCTTCAAAAAACTATACACTGTCCAGTCATCCATATATACCTCATGAAATTTATGAATGTCATCTTTGAATGAAGTGATAACAATTCTTGGTAATACTTTTGTATAATTTTTGAGGTCAAACGACATGAAATGATAAGCATAGGAACCCACTCCATTATGAAAGTAATATTCCTTTTATCTTCTTCTGCAATGAAAACCTGGAAATAACTATAAAACCCATTAGTGAAAGAATATGCTTCATTACCTGAAACATTATCCAAAACTTCGTCACTAAAGGGAGTGGGAAACAAGTCATGGACACAAGAATTTTTAAATCTCCTGTAGTCCACATAGACTATAATTTCATCTAATTATTTCTTATCCTAAATCACAAAAGGACTAGTCCACTATGCCTCGTTTACTAGGAATATAAGATCCACAGAAAAAAGTTTTTCAATTTCCTTCTTCACCTTCTATTTCACCCGTGGACTTAAGTGATAGGGTTTATGCTTGACTAACCTTGCATCAGGTTTCAAGACAATTTTAATCTCCCAAATATCTCCTTTAATCCCATTAAGTTCTGAGACCGATGTAGGGAACAAGTCTTCATACTCTCTCAACAATTTTTTTTTTGTGTGGTCTACTCATCCGATAATCACCAATGGAAGTTATCTTGGGTTTTTCCTTAGTTCCATTGTCAAATTTTTGCAAATTCAATGGCTTTAAGTATGGATATTTCATAGGATCATTCTTTATGTCTTGTTCTCCTTCAGATTCTTTAAAGGATAAATGTCTTAAATCTTCCAAACCATCACCAGGCTCTTTATTATTTTTTCCACAAGAAACAAATTTATGGAATCTAGATTCATATTCATGTGAAAAGTATCCATACTTGTAATGTCCCTAAATGGAAATCAATAGATTTTTCTCCATTGAAGTGTTCCTTTGTCGGAAATATGAACAAGGCTATTTCAGAGATGGACTGAGTGGGAATTTACCAGATATGTCACCTCTAAAAGAGGATGATATCTAGAGGCTATCTATCCCCTTCTCAGGCTCTATCTATAGCTATGTAAATATTCCTCCCTGGGGAAAACTCAGGAAGCAAGAAGAAAAAACGCATTTCCAGCCATGCATGCAATAAAATACTAAAATGAACTCTTGGATCCCATAGATACAGTAATAAAAAATCTAAATCCAAGAATAGAGCTAAAATAAATCAAACTAGGTGGGCTAAACAGGTCTCCCACACTAGTGTAGTCAAAACTAGTGAAAAACCCCAAGACTGCAAAATGCCGGAGTAGCTACTCAAGGGACTGCGCGGTCTAAGAGAGGGTTTACATATAAAATGATCAGAGAAAAATATATCTACTCATATATTAATCATAAATTCTCAAGGAATGAGATATAGTCTCCTTATACAAAAAGAAAGACAACCCGATAAGGGTTTCTTGTTAAACACTCTGAATATAAAATGTAATATTCAAAAATTTCTTAATATTCACTACAACAAGAAGCATGAGAGTGTAATAGGCTGATATAAATCTGATATTATGCATATCATTCAAAGGCTTCCTCCCATGAGAGAATTATCCCTCAATCACAAGGAAAAACCACAAAGAAGCCACCAAACCCTGCAATGAAATCTGCCTCCCAAAATAACGCAGTTCCCAGCCACAACTGTGCTGGAAAATCTGAGGAGTATGTGGTATGATACCACTGATCTTAAATCTGCTCCAAGACCCTCCAAACAGATCTTCGGATGAAAGGAAATCTCCCTTCAACAAATATTAGCTCAGAAAGTGGGATATCAATCCCTTCCACTGCTGCACCTAGCTACAATGCACAATATATGTTGCAGAAACTGCACTGATGAAAATTTCTAAAGCTTGGCCTAAAAAACTGATCTGGAATGGTGAATTCAAGCTCTCCCAATGAGGCTCCTCAAAGGAAGAGGTGGGATTCCTTCTCGGGAACACCCAAGTGCTAAACAACAAGGCTACTCTGTTGAACAACAAGAGTAAGCAAATGTCTAGAGAGACATGAATAATGATCTAAAGCATGAAGAAAAATGCTCCCATCCTCTTCCTCATATAGAATACGAGTTTGATTCTCCTTGGGCCCACCCAATTAGGTCTCCTCAATCAAAAGATGCACTTCCCTCGAAAATTGCGTTATTCTTCCTAGGGTTTCTTCTCCTCCAAGACTGCACAGTTGACCAAGTCAAAGTAGCTGCATTTTATCCTTGTTCACATATAGAGGTGTTTTATTAAGCTTGAAAGAATGTCTCCTTTCACAATTGGAGTGTTTTCATCCTTCTTAGGAGACTTATGGGCTTTTCTACCCATTTATTTGCCGACTATAGCTACCGCTAACTCTAATGTTCCATTTAGCTTGGAAGCTAAAAATTTGGAACATTACAGTCCTCCCCTCCAAAATATTTGCTTGTCCTCAAGAAAATGCATAAGGAGATCAAAATATCGCCCCTCCTCCTCATGTGGCCTCCATCAATAGCCTCCATCACTGCATCAAGAAAATCTGCCAATAAACTGTCATCCAATGCTTCCTCCCAAGGGTTCAAAACCAAAGTGTTCGCATCAATCAAAGGTGGAAAGTGTGGATGGAAACATGCTAGCTGTCTCATGGCCTCCACAAAGTAGGAGTGATGATCATCATGGTGAATGAGTGCCTCCCTCATCCATGCCATCATCCAAATGAAGTGAGTCACCCTCCAACATGGTAACTCATGAAAAGTCTCTTCCACCTTGTGCTCCTGGAATGAAGGTGGGTTGAATAAGTGAACATGATAGGCAAGAGGGCCTATCCCACGCTGTCCTCCTCTTCACTCATGATAAGTGTAGAGGGTATCCTGATATTTGGCTGAAACATGATTGCCCTCCAATGGCAAGAAGAATATTAAGCCTCCAAAGACTCTTCCTCCAAGATCATGAGTCATGCCAACCCAAACTATTCCATTCAAGATGAATGGCACATCATCTCCACATGGCATCCAAATCAAGAAATGGCTGAAATTTATGTGCAATTTTGGATGATACATATGGTCTCTTTGGTGGATACTACGCAGTTCTCCCAACTGCTGCTTGAGAATGTCATATGGCAAGTGCTCCTGCAACAAGTTACAAGTTGAATATGTATATTCTCCCAACATTCAGAAGTAAGCATAAATTTATATCAGCTGTACATATAAAAAATAACAATACACCTGCCCCATGTCATGTATAGATGGGCTACCATCATCACAAACATTGGCCCTAAAGTGACCATGAAGCCCAAAAATACTCCTGCTCTTCTGGGGAGCAATGCACTGTGCAAACATGGTGAGAAGGTACAAATACTCAATGGAGTAATCAACAAGTACAGAAATGAATTCTCTACCATACATAGTGAGTATAATTAAAGTGAGATCCTCCAATAAGTCCTCCCGTGAGGATATACTCATAAAAATTTGCAAGAATAAGGGATACCTCTCCCTTTGGAATATCTCATCCATAAGAACATGCTCCTATGTGACAACACTGTAGGCCTTTGTAATAAGGCTCCATGACTTCTCCCTTTGACATTCCACATGCAAAAGCCATCCACAATTATTCTGCTATGTGAGAAGATCTCCTTCCAACATGGAAATCTCTCATGATCCCTCAATGCTGAAGGGTAGCCTCCTTGCACCATGAATGTGCCTTTCTTCTCTTCATAAATATCATGAAAAGTATGGGGAGAATTTTTCCCATACTCTTCCAAGTGCAACCATAGCAACAAAATTATTTGTTGTTCCCTCATCTCTCCCTCATACAATCTTCCTTTGAACAAGAACACATCAGCAATACATGGAAGCAAGATACAATAAAAACAAGTTGTCAATTGACAACCAGAGAGTACATCTTGGCCCCTCTCATGGAACCAGTGCAGTGCACCCTTGGCCTGCTTCAAAATCAGAATCAACAAGTGCTTTCCCAACCACTTTTCTACTGCCATAGTCATCTCATAATATGAAAACATGAAATTACAATATGGTGTCATTGGTGCATGCCAAGAGACATATGGCTTCCCCCACAGCTCATCAAAAAGGTAGCCAAAAGAAATGCTACAAGTAGCTTCAATTACATCATCAGATAATATGCAAGAAGAAGAAACTCTTCTTGATACATCATGCTACTCAAATAATGAAAAGAAGTACAATACAAAATGTGAAATTATACCTCCTCCATCATGTACTTGAGGTCTTGAGCTGCAATGGCTCAACTGAAAATTCTCCCTCACTCTCAATGAGTAGGAAGGTGGCTGTGACATCCTCTCTATCACCATCCGGGCTATGCATCTCTCCATATGCTGATATATGTCATGCTGGATGCCCTCCCAAGTGAACTCCTCCATCAACTAGAAATATGCATCAAGGTGCATAGAAGAGAAGTACTCATGTGCTGCATGTAACAGCTTCTCCTTGAGACTAAAAGATCTAGTCAGGAAGATCCTGTCATAGGAATAGATGACCACATCATCCACCATGTATCTATCATCTCCCTTTGGGTCATCAAGAATCATGCATGCACCAAGATCCTTGGAGTACTATATAAAAAGCTGAGACCTCCAATAAGGATCAATTCTCCTCAATGACAGCGCTGGTGATATGGCATGTGAAACTTCACTCAAGCTATTGCCTGCTACTTTGACATCCCCCATGCCAAATCTCTCATAAAAACTCTTCACCTCTCCAAAATACAAGAGTGGTGAACCCAAAGACAAGACATATCTCATCAACTGAAGATCAGGTGGCCTCCCAAGTGGGATGCCTCCATGAAGTGAGACATCAATGTCAAGAGTAGACTGCATATGTGATTGGGCAACCTTGCCCCTGCCTTGACTGGGAAAATCAGTTTGCCTCTTTCTTGCATTGGCTCTCTGAAATAGAGAAGGGTGTGTGCTCCTCATCAACTGATGCTGCTCTTCCTCCCTCTCCTCTTCTTCCAGCTGCAATGCTGCACAATCACGTTGTTCACCGATTGTGCTTGGACCTCTATGTATGATATCCTGGGGAAATTATTGCAAAGGCACAATAATCCCTCCTATGGGAGAATGTGATCCCCCCTCCTCTGCATGAGGCACTAGATGTGCTCTAGATATGACAACACTATTTCCCTCTTCTTCAGTAATGTGTGTGGGCAATCTTCCAACAACTTGATCTATTTGTGAAAAAGAGACCCCCATGTCCTCTTGTTCAAGAGTATGAATTGAAGGTCTTGCCTCCAGCAATGTGAAATGCAAGATGTCAGCTCCATTCCTCCATCTCAAGATAGATCTGGGCCCTTGACTACACTGTGCACTATGGTGTGCAACTGCATGCTCCTCCTCACCATGTGCAAATCTAGATTCTGCTCTAGATTCATCCTCCTTTGGAGATCCCATCTCCAATATTGTGTTCTTCAACTCTTCTTGAAAGCTCCGTCTAAATTGTGGAAGAAGCTTTGTCAACTTATCTTCCGTTCATTTTTCACATACTGAAGCTTTTTGGTTTCTTTCCACCTCTTCTTTCTCTGAAATGCAATGTCTTGAGATCTCATTGCAACCTCTTCTTCTTTGAGACCCCTTTGGAATCTCAATGCATCTTCCCTCTTTTTCTTGAGATCTGAAGATGGATGAGAGTAAACTCATCTTCTTCATCCTTGAGCCCTCTGCTTATAAATTTCTAACTTCATAGGCTGAGCCAAGTTCGAAGCTTTGATACCACTGTAATGTCCCTAAATGGAAATCAACAGATTTTTCTCCACTGAAGTGTTCCTTTGTCGAAAATATGAACAAGGCTATTTCAGAGATGGACTGAGTGGGAATTTACTGGATATGTCACCTCTAAAATAGGATGAGATCCGGAGGCTATATGGCCCCTTCTCAGGCTTTGTCTATAGCTATGTAAATATTCCTCCTTGGGGAAAACTCAGGAAGAAAGAAGAAAAAATGTATTTCCAGCCATGCATGTAATAAAATAATAAAATGAACTATTGGATCCCATAGATACAGAAATAAAAAATATAAATCCAAGAATAGAGCTGAAACAAATCAAACTAGGTGAGCTAAATACGTCTCCCACACTAGTGTAGTCAAAACTAGTGAAAAACCCCAAGACTGCAAAATGCCGGAGTAGTTTCTCAAGGGAATGCACATTCTAAGATAGGTTTTACACATAAAATGATCAGAGAAAAATATATATACTCATATATTAATCATAAATTCTCAAGGAATGAGATCTAGTCTCCTTATACAAAAAGCAAGACAACCCGACAAGGGTTTCTTGTTAAACACTCTGAATACAAAATGTAATATTTAGAAATTTCTGAAGATTCACTGCAACAAGAAGCATGAGAGTGTAAGAGGCTTATATAAATATGATCTTATTCATATCCTTCAAAGGCTTCCTCCCATGAGAGAATGACCCCTCAATCATAAGGAAAAACCACAAAGAAGCCACCAAACACTGCAATGAAATCTGCCTCCCAGTATAACACAGTTCCTAGCCACAACTGCGCTAGAAACTCTGAGGAGTGTGTGGTATGATACCACTGATATTGAATCTGCTCCAAGACCCTCCAAACAAATCTCTAGATGAAAAGTAAATCTCCCTTCAACAAAGATTAGCTCAGAAAATGGGATATCAATCCCTTCCACTGCTGCACCCAGCTACACTGCACAATATCTGCTGCAGAAACTACATTGATGAATATGGCTGAAGCTTGGCCTGAAAACCTGATGTGGAATGGTGAATGCAAGCTCTCCCAATGAGGCTCCTCAAAGGAAGAGATGGGATTCCCGCTCGGGAACACCCAAGTGCTAAACAACACTACTACTCTGCTCAACAACAAGAGTAAGAAAATGTCTAGAGAGACATGAATAATGATCTAAAGCATGAAGAAAAATGCTCCCATCCTCTTCCTCATATAGAATACGAGTTTGATTCTCCTTGGGCCCACCCAATTAGGTCTCCTCAATCAAAAGATGCACTTCCCTCCAAAATTGCGTTATTCTTCCTAGGGTTTCTTCTCCTCCAAGACTGCGCAGTTGACCGAGTCAAAGTAGCTGCATTTTATCCTTGTTCACATATAGAGGTGTTTTATTAAGCTTGAAATAATGTCTCCTTTCACACTTGGAGTGCTTTTATTCTTCTTAGGAGACTTATGGGATTTTCTACCCATTTATTTGCTGACTATAGTTGCTACTAACTCTAATGTTCCATTTAGCTTGGAAGCTAAAAATTTGGAACATTACAATACCTGCTATATTTGTTGAAATTTTTTCCAAAAGGAAACAAAACCATTATTACAACTTTTAAGGCTTATGTTATCCTTGTATCTTCATTTGAAAATTAAAAATCACTACAAAACTAAGTTAACAACACTTCCTAGATAGTTTTCGTCTTTTCATTTCCTCTTTCGGATACCCGTCTTTTGGGAACATTCCTAATGCATGGATGAACTAATGTTTCCACATTTCGATAGGAAGGCCAATCTCTGACCAAACATCACTACAATTTTGAACATGATTGCAAGGATTTTATACCCATCATATTGAGGAATTTAATTAGAGGAGATTTTTGGAACAAGAAACTGGCATAACATAGTGAACTTAACAAATTCCCAATATTGAAAGTGACTACGATGAGCTCCCCACCATCTCGCAGGGGTTTCATGCAAAGAAACATCCATCAAAGGGATATTTTTTACATATTTGATGCTTGAACCTATTTCTTTAAGAATATTTACAACATATACAATACCATTTAGAGTGGGGAATTCCCTTACCTCATTACCAATCTAGCATACCATTCTAGTAGGAACAATGAATAGTTACACAACATCAAGAATGTAGCTCATGATCTCCTTGTTACCAATCATCCAACATAACTTTTGAGCTAAATTTTTTACTTTTAACACTTCTCCAACTATTGGAACCATTTGGTATAGGATTGATATAATATTCTCTTTTTCCTACAATGAGTTGATACAACTGATCTAAAATATTAGGCCCTTTCACATAATCTACTGGCTCTATAAATATCAGACCTTGGTAAGGGTTTATAGGTTGTATTACACAAACTCAATCTACTTTAAAATTCATAGTATCCTTCTTTAGATCAATGATAGCATAGTTCTTGAAATCCCAATCTATCCCAAACAAAGCTGGATAATGGTCTTTATCACCCATGATATCTATGACCTCAAAATATGCATATGTTTTTACTCCTGCAATATCAACTTAAACATCCTCCAATCCACCAATATGAATAATACAATATTGATTGGCCATTCATAGCTAAATAGGTTAAAACACCAACGTGGGTTTTACAAATGGTCATCTTTCACAATAGTCTTCAATTTTTTGCGTAATTGGCTCGACAATTATTCATCATTCATAATTTGTAAAATTAGTTTAAACCATTCCATAATAGGTTGAGATACTTCCTATGAAGATCTGGGACTCCTCATTTGTACCCCTTCTTGTTTTTATGTATGAGGAATATAAGAAGAAACAAACTATTTGAAAATTTCAGCTGCATCCTTATGACACTCTTTCTATTGGTTGGGGTCATAATATTTCTTTGGTGATGCAAGATTTATAATGAAAAGATGCTCCAGAATATCCTTATCTTCTCTGGTTATTTTTTCTCCTTTGGTAGTGATATTAGTATTAGGTTATGAACGTGGTTCTAGCTCTCATGGTTATGCATTAATCAAGTTCTCTCCTCTTTGATGATTTTGTTTTTCCCACCTTGTAATGTGCTATGGACAATCCTTAGTGGCATGTTTGTTTACTAGACAATGTGAACAATATGACATCCGTTTTAATAGACAATCTCACACAATGTGACCCTCCTAATCACAATTGTAGCATCTAATATGACCTCTTCCACCAGTCCTCCCGTCCCCTTGCCTTGGAGAAATTTTGAGGTATAAAATTGACCTTAAAAAAATATACAACCAAAATCAAATTTATAAGATCCAATAGGATTCAGGATGAGTATGTAAACCATGGGGGATGATTCACGATTTTTGGAGTAAAAAAGTACTTTTTCAACACATGTTTTCAATTTATCTCCTTACGGTCTTACTCACATTTTGAGCAGGATCACCAATTGGATGTAGAATTGAATTCCTCATCCAAGGAGTACCCATGTTGCATAATTTTGATGAACCCTGTCACATGAAAATTTAGAAATACATGAAAAAACGTGATTACAATCACATTTTTTCATGTATTTCTCAATTTTCAGGTGACAGGGTCCATCAAAAGTATGAAACATGGGTACTCCTTGTATGAGGAATTAAATTACACATCCAACAAACACTCTTGCTCAAAATTTGAGTAAAAATATAGGGAGATAAGTTGAAAAAGTAGTTTTTTCTATTTTCCCTCTAGAATTTGATGATGCAATCTAATATTATTTTATTATTTCAACTTTTATTTTATAATATTCCCTAGGAGGCCCATTTTAAACCTCAAAATTTCTCTAATGTACCAACTCCTCCACATCATCGAGGATTTTCATTTACTCTAAGTGGTTTAAAATCAAGATGATCAGCTAGAGCATCTAGTGATAGACAATGATTTGTATGATGAATGGGGGATACACTTAAGTCACAAAATAGGTTGTTTGGAACATTAGAATACTTTTTCAAAATAGGACAGAGATGTGGAAAATGACTTAAGATCGAAAAATTTCACAATACTCATTTGGAGAAATCTGCACAACTCCAACAGTAGGTGGCAGCGAAGATGGTCCCATAGGAACATCCTAAACCCGTAAGAAACATAATTTTAGTGGCATAATTTACCTCAACATGGTAGTTGGTACACCATACTTGAGGTCTCATTGGGCGTCCAAGAGTAATATCCTTCAAATTTTTTGTCAAACTAGTGATTTGATGCTACAAACCAATGATGGAGGGATCACTAGAAATACTACTTGGCCGATACTCATGAGGATATCCAACCATCGCTTCAATTTTCATAACCTATTCCGAGGCATGCTACAATGTGACAATCTTCTGCTATGACAAAGGGGTTTTGGTCATTGGCAATAAAGATTTAATAAACTGATCTCTTTGATGATTGGGGTTAATAGGACTGGATAATTTTCCAATAACATCTTTAAACTATTGCATAAACTTACAAGTAGTCTGACCTTCCCTCTGCTTAATGTCCCATTATTTTTCTAAACCTTGGTTATCCATGTGAGGAAGTTTAAACTCCTAAATAAAATCTTGTTTGAATTCATAGTTGGATTTGGATGAAATTCAGACCACTCGATAAGCCAACGTAGAGCTCAATCGGTTGTTTGGAACTCAATATTTTTGGTAGCATCGAGGGTCTGTCTTGCTCTCTAGATAGCCTCTCAAAGCTACTAGTGATGCTAAACATCCTCATCACTCCAACCTGAAAATTCTAGGTAACGAGTGAGTGATCTTACGAAATTTCCTACCATGGTTAGTATGTCTAGGAAACACTAATACAAATCCTTGTGAACCAGGTTATGAATAAATTATAGAACTTTGCTGAGAACTATTTTCAAAACTACCAAATCCACTAGAAATTCTTGCTACATATCTATTATGTATTTCTTGAAATTTTAAAGTCTTAGATAATTTATAAAATAAATTACTAGGATTTTGATATAGTACCAAGGGAGTGTCAGGGAGAGAATTAGCCGCACCACTACTTTGCAGACTACTACTGGAGGGGATTGAATCATCCTCAAAAAATAACCTTCTCATCACAAAATACATTTCATCATCTGTTGGAGTATGCTCATCATTTTTTGCAACTAACTGTATAAGCACTTCGAGAATTTGTATTCTCCCACCTCTTGGTGGGGTCCATATCTCATATTTAGAATCCTTATAATGCCTCAATGGAGGATCCTGCTTCAGAAAAATTAAAATTTTCACCTAGTCCGTTGTTCCACAACTTTGGGCTGGCCATTCCTTCTCTCCACAATGGAGGATTGTTCAAAACTTTTTCTATCCTATGCAATTCTCTTCTCCTATTTATGATATCTTGCAACTTATTTTCCATCCACTAGTCAGCTGTACATGAGATTATTATCGCTCTAAAGTATTTTTCTCTTCATGAATCATCATGATCCATCACAACACCCTCCCATCCTCCACAAGTGAGTAGCATCTCTCCCCCTAAACCCTACCCCAAATACCAATGGTTTTAAGAAACCATATAATTTTCTTGGAATGACAGTAGGTGTTCTTCAACCATGATGATCTTAATCCACAAAGGAATCTCCTTCAATAACCTTCCTCACAACCCATATTTAAATGTTGCTTTTGCATTGGAAAAAGATTAATGATTTGCAACAAAATCAATAATATATCCTTCCAAAGTCACTTGTACCGAAAAGTAAACATCCCTATTTAGGTCACTATATTACCGATGCAACTCAAATAAATCCATTGTGGTCCAAGTTCTGCGAAGTCTAAGATAGTTCCAAACTCCTACTTTGATTTACAGTCAATGTGACCAATTTTGAAATTATTTAGGGAATTTGTACAAGAATATTTCGTAATGGTCGCAAGAAGGTTCCACATACAAAATGTCTTTCCTAAACTAATTTAAATTTTTTCGTCGCACCTGGGATTTTTGTAGAAAAAAAAAATCAATCTTCTCATGTCACAATCCTAGATATCCCCATTGAAAATCCTTGACACCGTTGTCTATATGCCTTCAAAGATACTTGTGTCCCGACAGTGAAACCATTTCTTGGCATAAAATTTATATAATTAAGACCTAGGGTTCAACCTATGGTTGCCTACAAAAAGCTTTTTCGTAGTCTAAAATGATTTAACATTTGTACTCCTCCGCAAGAAGCGTCTCACTCGAGGCATGCCAAAATAATCAAAGATAAAAGGGATCATATGTATTTGTGAATAATGTATTAAAAATTGGGTCATTCATCACATGGAAATTATATTTATCAATAGAAATACATTCATATCTTATTAAAGCAGAAACATTCTACAACAATAAATACTAAAAGTTACATATAAACACGATTTTAATTTTTTTAATAGGTCACTCAAACAACATTAATTCCAACACTAATAATCATAATCATTCCCTACAACTATTCATTTTATTATTAGCCAAAACCATTACATTATAGATTCTCTCAAGGATGCAAGATCTTTGATAACGTATTAGAGCTGAAGTATAAAACATAATTATAATGGAAATCAACTAAGGAATCTAGGCTTTATTCTGACAACATTTCAAAATAGGTTGGAACTTATCTCTTTCGAGCTCATTTATGGTATCCTTTTATAAAATTTTCTGCTTGATCTCACTTGCTTGATCTAGTCCACTTTGATAAAATATGAGTGTATTAATCCTTATCATCCTCTTTTCACGGCTTCTACAAATCCCAAGGTAACTTCCTCTAACTTCCCTTCTTCCACTTCCTTTTTTTGTTCTCAGCTTCCAGTTGGTTTGATCATATACCTTGCCACTTTTAAAAATATTCTCTAGAACCAAACGAAGGACCCACTGTCAAATGTAAAGGGAAAAAACAATGTACTTGTAGCTATTGTGAGGAAAGAAGACTAGGGTTTTGGAAATCCTATTGATACTTGTAATGTTCATTGAAGAGAAGGAGAGAATTAGGTGCTTTACACACATGTGAGAGGGAAGTGTAGATGCTAAGGAGGGTATTGAATGAATAAAATAACTTTGGTTTGGAGTGATTCCCAACTACAAGGAGTTGGTGGATAGTGTTTTCAATGTTAGCCTAAATAGGGTTTGGAGAGAAAGTGTTTGCACTAGTTTGTGATAAGCTATGGATGTGTAATTTAAATTCATATCTTATTTATTAATGAAATGTTTCCATTATCTCATTTTTTTTAATCTAACCCATGGGTAATCGAACATTGAATGTCTTGCTTTACACATGACTTTAGAAAAAGGCAATCACCAATCTAGCTACACCCCTGGGCATCCACTATATAATTATTGCATACATTCATATTTGATTTTCAACTTGTGTTGTTTTCTTGATTGAGTAAATTCTAGGACTTCTTATTCATGTTGATTTAACATATCATAGGGTTAATTTTTTTAAGTGATTTAGCGTATTTCTTGAAGATAAAGAGATCATATTTACTATTATAATTTCTATTTTAATAAAGTTATTTCATATTTGTTATATACATGGAAAATTGCGCCCTAAGGGTTGTAACTTGTTGACCTTAAAGTAAAATTGTTTGGTATCTTTACTTTTGAGCTATTTAGTGAGTCTATTTAAAGTGAAGTATTTTTTATTGTGATTAAATATTTTAGATCAACCCTAAGCTTAAAATTTCTTGGGGGATTAGAGAGGTGAAATTTTAGAATTTTCATTCAAATATTTTTATGGAATTATTTCATGATTTAAAATAATTTAGATGGAATTTTCTCTCTTGGTGAAGAGGGAGATGGATATTTCATCTTTATTATACTTGGGAGAAGTAATTGACCTAGTATATATTGATTGGGTGTGAAACTATAGAAAAAGCTTTGGAAAATGACAAGATATGTTCTAACACATTTGTTATTGATTTTTTTCCTTGAATGATACTTTAGACTTGTAGGATGTATATTTTTGGTATTAGTGAGTGTGACAGGTTGGATGGGGTTTCTAGTTTCATACCTTAGAAGCTTAGGCTACATATATTGATGGAGGAAATTGAGTTCTGAGACTATGTATAGAAGGAAATTGCATCACCCACTGATCTAATAACGTTGTCCATCCATAATAAGAAAAAGGCCAAGACAAAGTGAATCATTCTTCATTTTTTGAAGAATCACTTCATTCCTCAAATTGTAGACAAGATGAGTAATAAGAAGGTGTTTGATATTTTGGTTGGTTTCTATAAAATTACTCACATTTCTCCACATTTCCTCTTGCAAAACAATATTTCAATCATCCACGTGAGCAAGGTAGGTGGCCAATATCATAGAGTTAAGAGGTCAATTTGTTTCCTTTGGGACAATGGTAGAAGATAGGGATTTGGTATCCATTTCCTTGAATGGAATTGTTACTTCTTCGATGCCTTTTTTTGTTTGTGCTTGTGAAACATTCCCTGCCTTTATGAAGATTTTGGATGACCTTGTGAAGGAAATTATCAAGTTGGAATCTTGTTCACCATAACAAGAAGAAGTAGAAGAAGTATCCTTCATTGGTAATATGAAGATGGGAAGTAAGCAAGATTCAAGTCTAGGGAAGAAGGATTTTAGTAAGGTGAAATGTTTTATATGTTCCCAAAATGAAAAATATGCTAGTTAGTGTTCAAATAAGAAAAGGAAGGCTAGGTAGAAGAGATAAGTTATAAAGAGTGTGGGTATAGAAGAGAAGTGTATGATGTATTATCCAATTTCAAGATGACCTTATTTGTGGTATCTTGGTCATATTCTAACACCATGTCAAGGGTTGTATGATATATGGATAGTGAGACATCAATACATGTGACTTATGAAATGACACACTTCACTAGACTTCAAAAGAAAGAGGGAGTGTTGTAGCTGCTACAACCCCCCTCCAAAATTTTTCCTATGCTTTGAGTTTGGAGCCTACCTTTGATTATAAGAACTGTCATTTTAACTGGAATCAAGTGTTCTTTGTGTTTATTAATTGTTGTAATGATTTATTCTTTCATGTTAGGTTTGTGATGTCTTAACTATGTTCTCACGACAATAATTAGGACTTGTCGACAATAGTTGCTCAACTTCTGAAGACAAGAAAACACTTTATTACCACAAGCTAAGTCCTGCCTTGATAAAGCACTGGTTTCATGCCTTGCATTTAAGAACCACACAACTTACTATGAACTGAATTGCATAATCCATGGAGGCATGCAGCTGCTATGAAAGAAAACTATGCAATCATCTTGTGAAGAAAACTACACAATTGACTGTGCAAAAAAACTTTACAATCCCTTGTCACAGGGAACTACATAGTAAATTTAGCTAGTGAACTATGCAGCCCTTGGGATTTGTCAATTTTGAACTCCTAGAAAAGAGGAGGTGTGCATTCCTATCTAGAAATGTGGCTCAAGTTTCTATTTATCATCAAAAGACTAGTGTTAGCCCCTCCTTGATTTTAGGCATACATGCCATAAACCCTGACCCTGATCTTGTGAGCTATAATATATATAAGAGAGGCTCATAGATATCATTCTCACATTTTCCATTAGATCTCTAGACATTCTCATGAGCACATAGAGCTTAAGACTCCATTTGCACTATTTTTCCAAGTAAGTTTCTCAAGTGTCACTTTTTTCCGCTTTTGTCATTATTTTTGCCACTTTTGTGTTTGTAAGTGTCATCGTACCTATTTATTATTGAAAAAAGTGTAATTTATGTTATGATTAAATTGTACAAGCGTTGTTTCATTTTTTTGGTCTTTTGTACAAGTGTCACATCACATTTCTTGTCTTTTTGCCAACCAATAGTTACTGTTACTGGGTATATTTATGCATGCATGTTCTTCTCTTTGTAAAATATTATTTGATTGGAATTAATGCTTAATTTGATTGATCCTTGGGCTGATATAAACCTTTTCCCTCTTCATTCATAGATTTAGATCCTACCTCTCTCCTAGAAGAAACTGCACATTCCTTGAGCCTTAATAGCCTCTCCAACTATGCATTGCATAATCACAACCAATAGAGGCCCTTCATTACCAGCTGAAACTACACATTGTGCAATCACTTCCCTTCTACAACTGTGCATTATGCAATAAAAATCAATAATGACCTCTCTCTGCCAGCTAAAATTGTACATTGCATAGTCTAGTCTCTCTTTCCTAGTTGAGACTTCACATTGTGCAAATCTAGTGCATAGTAAACTCCATTATAAACCAAAATTGTGCAATCCCTCTCCACAGTTGCACAATTTATATTTATAGTGCCTATTTTTCCCCTCTTAATCCCAAAATTGCGCAATCCATTTTCCTAGTGACCATTTTCTTGCTTGAAAGTTAATTGTTGAACTAATTTTCTTGAATTAACTTGATTTTAGCATGAGTGCATATTTTGCAACAGGTACTGTAGATACTGAACACATCATCCTTTCATGATTAGGTAGAACCATTCCTCTAAAGAAAGAAGCATCAAAGGAGGTAACAAAAAGTAGTACCAAAGAGACCATTGGCAGTAACTTGACAAGAGTCCCCATATTTTTAGATACACAATGCTACATTAAAAATGATTCTACTATCACATGGATCACCATCAAATATGCATTCACTTCTACAGAGTTCAAAGAAGATGTGGAGGATAGGGAATTATGTGTGAACGTACAACAATCAGGGTTCGATAAGGTGGCCTACATATATCCAGTACTACCATGTGTTGATCTAGTGGATATTGTAGGGTTTAGATTCCAAGAGCATGGTATTGAACAACGTTAGTGGGAAGAAACTTTCCTCCTATAGACCAAATGGAATTCACTCTATTTAAAACTTACCCAAGCCTCAACAACACTTAGATTCTCAATTCTATGAAACCTGGAGCTATTTGAATACTAAAGAAGTGATCAAGTCATGGTGGAAGGAACCAACAAATTTCGCCATAAGACAGATAATACTTATAAAACCAAGTCTCTTAGAAAAATATACCAGTACTTGATGGCTATGTGTTGTCAAGTCTATGGAAAGAGGAACACTAAATCCTTCCTCGAAGGGTGGATATACATGCTGCATTCGATTTTCACAAAAGGGAAGGTATTCAACTGGTCACATATATTATCTCAACAACTACAAATCAATTTGAACAAGGTGAAAAATTCACCTCAAGCAAGAAACCTCAATTTTACATGTTTGCCTACCTATTGTATGGAATATGTGTTCACCATGAATTCTAGGGTCTAGAATGGAAGTGGACCCCTAGAGAGCCCCCTATCCACATTGATTTTAAAATTTTGGAATATTTTAGTTTCCAAGGAGTGTATGATATACTTATGATCACTTCTTCAAGGTGATATTTGAAGAAAAGGCCCCTTGCATGTCCTAAGAGGTAATAAAGATAGTAGCATAAGTAGCAGCTTGGTTTTCCTCACCAAATGGCACATACCTAAGAGTATTTAGTTGTCAAAATCCTCCACATATCTTACCAAGGTATTGACAGATAAAGTGTTCATGCAATAGGTTGCTTATCATCTTATCATAGGTCTATATTCAATGCTATAAAGGAAAAATAAGGCACCTTGGCATTTCCTTCCTTTGCAGGTGGGATCCTACTATCTCAAGAGATTAAAGACCGCAGAAGAAGAAGTGAAATAACTTGAAAGCCTTAAGTTCAACACGATGAGCTCCCATAGGTATGATCTCAGAGGAGTATGCAAGAAAAAATGTGCTAAGTTTCAATTTTCCTTGTTGTATGAGTCTTATTCTAGACCAGAGGAAGAGAAGATGAATAATTTCTATAATGCTTCCCAATCACATGCACCAGGAAGAGAGGCAGCCCTTCTAGTGTAGTACTAGAGAAACGTGTTACCAAGGAAGGAAAGTAGCAGGAAGTTCCCACTCCATTGAGGATCAAGTATAATAGGGAGGTTCAACATAATCCTCAAGTAGAGAAGAGCTATAATTTCAAAGTAGATACCATTATTATGAAATTTTCCATGGAAACAAAGAATAAGAGAGAAATTAGAAGAATTGAAGAGGAAGCAATAATAATAAGAGAAGAGGCATAATGAGGAAATAAATAAAGAAAGAGGAAGAAAATATACGAAGAGAAGAGCAAGAAAGGAAAGAAAAGGAAGATATGCATGCACAAGAAGAATTGAGAAGGAAGGAAGAAGAAGAAGCAAGACATAAACAAATTAAGGAGTAACAACAGATACAATTGATATAATAATAAAGTAGGAAAAAGAAGCATATACAGGCCGAGGATAGGGATATTGTGCAAGGGGAGTGGAACCAAGAGGCTGATATTTTTCCCATTCCAAAACATGTCAATAGTCAATCCTTACCTCCCCTCACATGTGGCCACATCCCATTTGGTGAAATGAGAATCTCTACTCCAGATGATGATATGGTCATGGATAGTCCCAACTTGACCTTTGATAAAGTAAAGAGAAAAATAGTTCAGGAATGGATGAAATAATTTCCCAATGAATTGGTTCATCCTTCTTCCATCCATAAAAATTAGGTGATTATTATTGATACCAGGAGGAACCCAAGGACAATCACAACAACAAACTTATCCTTTGTAAGAGTTGCAAAAGAAAACACAAATTTCTTGATTGCAGAGAATAATCAATTGGAAAATAATCTAGATGTTGTGAAACAACAGATTGATCATCTCCAAGCCAAGAACTAAATATTATTTTCCACTGATTCTCACTTAACAGAGCTTCGAGTAATGATATATGATGAAATACAAGCATTGGGAGACACCACGAGGCAACTTTATGAAGAGATGATCACCCTCCATAAGGTGATAGTTCCCTTGGACGCGATGCAAATCAAATTGTCAGAGAATGTGAAAGACTTTAAGGTCATTCATGCAACCAACAACTCAATCCAGTAATGGGGCACTAGGTATAGGAATACACTAGCAGAGTTGTCCAGGAAAACAAGGCAAGTAGCAGAGTTGGAAAAGGTTGAGGTTATAATGCTTATGAAAAATTAAAAAAAAACTTGGTACTTATGTGGCCAGAATAATAACCACCTATGAGTGACTATGTAATGGTTTGGACTCCTTGGTCAAAGTGCACAATAATACTTCTGTTAGAACATTTGTAGAGAGAAAAGGCAAAAAAATTATTACGAAGGAAATCAAGAATACTTGGACAACTTGAAGTAGGTCACTACTAGAGAATATTTAGAGATCACCAGGAAAAAAATGAATTTGCATGTATCTGGACCTACTAAGGTAAACATGAAACTATTCTTATTGTGGAATGAAGCTTAGACTGGCTCCAAAACTATCTATTTGGATGGCATGGAGGCGGGAGTCACATATCATCCAAATATTCCTTCAAATTTTGAGGATACAAAAGAACAATATAAATATTGGTAATGATATATTACTATAGAGTTACAAGTGGAAGTGGTCAAGCTAGAGTTTCCTCAAACTCAAGCATAATGTAATTTTTTTTTTCTTATTAGGATCTATCCAATTTTGTCTTATGTATGGAGTTTTTTCTTAATGTATTTATAAAATAACAAAGTTTAAATGTAAATGGAAGTCCAAGAGTCATATGTGGAATATGAAGAGTCATTAATTAGAATAAATACAGAATAATTCCAAGATTCATGAGAGAAGTTCAAAAGTCACAAAGGGATATGAAAGGTAATTCCATTTTTTACAAATAATCCCTCATAACTCAAACATAGGGCTTCAAACTTGAAAATTGTAGCCATGGCTTCTATAGTCTCCCATAGGAGTCAATATCATTCTTTGGAGAAGAAAGTGGTGGCTTCATGTTCCACCATTGGTATTAGTGTCATATCATTATAATTATATAATTGGAACTTTCACTGAATGATTAGAAGCTCGCAAAGCCAACAAAATTTCATGTATATATCATGGATGTTGTAAGACTATTATTTAAATGTTTTCAATATGTGTTATTTCATTTACACTAATTTCAATGAACTATTTAATTAACTTTAGTATGTATCTTGTTACATGTGCGTTGTATATGATTTTATGTTTGTTGTTATCTTGTGAACTATTTTTAGGCTAACTAATGATTCTCTTGTATGCCCGTGTGTCTCTTTTAGGATATTACTATGACTTTTATTCCAGAGGCTCACTTTCCTCCCTTTGGCATGAAAGAACCTTTTATGCACTACAATTGATATTTCACAAAGTTCACTCACTTGTTATCACCAAATCTATGTTTATATTATCTTATGTCTTACATTGTAGCTCAAATTTTAAATTTTTCCAAAATTTTCACACACACACACACACACACACACACACACAGATATATATATATATATATATATATATCTGTGTGTGTGTGTGTGTGTGCGCGCGTGTGTATGTATATGTAAATGTATATATATAAGAGAAAAAAAGAGAAAAGGGAAATTTTGTAGAATGGTTAGAAAAAAATTGTATTGTTTTTATTACAAAATTTCTAACATTTCAGGCTTGAAAAATATTAAAGTATATTTGGGACCACATGACAAAAGTGAAGGGTTAAATATCATGCAAATCTGATGGAGGATCATATGCATTTATTGATAGTCATATCACATGCAATTGTGATGGAGTAAAGTGCACGGGATTTAAAAAACAGTAGGGGTGGTGAAAAGTTGATTTGGGAGACTGTTGATCATGTGATCAATAATTGAGATTCATTGTGCCACCCCTTCCTCATTTTTCCAAAACCGCCAGTAAGGGGTGGCACAAAGCAGTAAATGGTTTCATAAAACTACTTCTAGCTAATAACATGATTGTTTCTTATGCCATGTGAGCAAGACAAACGATTTGGTCAGCCACCTCATCCTTCCATTTTACCCTTCACACCATCCATTTGTCACATCACCCATATTCCACTTGTAATAATCATTAAATTTGTTTTCCCACTTAGAAAAAGGGTTAAGAGGATCACTCAGTTGTTCCTCCCCATCATTTTCCATGATCATAAATCTGTGCTAACCAACGTCCAAGTCAATATACAATCCATCCACCTCATCTCCTCATGATTTCATGCCATTAAAAATTATTTAGACTTTGTATCATAACCTAATTATTCATAATGATTAACCTAAAAAGAGTCACGAAATCAGCCCCAAAACCTACAAATACTAATCCTACCACTAAAGAACCCTTGATGGACATTGAGGCTGAAATCCATGATTCATTTTTTCCTCTCGACTTTGAAGAATTTTGGTTTTAATGTTTTAAAAGTTTTTTGGATAAAGAAGATACATTTAGGATTGTACAATATGGTTTATACTATATCATAGCTCCAACTACTTACCGGTTCCCTGAATTTTTCACCTAGATATTGTCTGCATATATTTCCCAGAGAAGTTATGTTGTTTCTTTTAAAGGAGAGAATATTCTTGAGGTTAAAACTAACCTTATCCATAAAGCATTATATTTCCCCATTGAAAAATTATCAGCCATTCACTGATACTTCCTTACTCTTGAGTTTCACTCAGCTCTCAGAAGAAAACAAAAAATCTTTGTTTAATCAAAATTTTCCTCTAGGGTCACAAATTCCTCAACCAACTGAGTTTTATCCTATAGATTTATTTTCTCAAGAAGAACAGAAAGTCCTGGTCACAATATTATTATTTCTTGGTGAGTATGATACAAGGAATGTGACTAGACCAACCCTAGGGTTTTAAAATCAAATGTTGCAATCAAATGTGGTTTTAGATATACCTTCATATTTAGCTCAATATATCAACTTTTAATTCAAGAAATTCCACCTTTACAATTTCTTCAGACATCCTTCCATTATGGTTACCTTTTTCTGTATGTTCGTATAGACCAATTTGAATATTTGGGTCTAAGCACTTTTAATTCTAAGAAACAAAGGAGGTCAATAGTTGAGTGGACTAATGTGGTTAAAAGAAAGCATGATAATGAAGGATTCTCGCAGTATTTGTCCACATCCATGGAAACTTCTTACACCATTTTGAATGGTCCACCAACCCCAAGAATTTTACCACAACAAAAGCAGTTATTAAAACTCACCAAGGATACCGGGGTTGAGTATTGGTACCATTTTGAGAATTTTATAAAAATAAGGTTATATGGATGTGAAGTGTGACCTTATCAATTGCAAAATTTTCTACCTATGAGAATATTCTCCCTGGAATTTATAAGACAAAGTTTATAAGTAGATCAAGTCCATTTTCTTTCTAGGCATAGATGAAATATGTTTAAATTGGAAAATGTTGTAGGTCCTTTCATGGTGAATTCCATACAATCTCTTACTCATGTAGAGGAGATTATGAAATATTTTCATTTTGAATTGGGGGATAAATGCCAATATAATCCTCACCAAGTGATTTTTGATAGGAGAAATAATACTAAGTCAACATCATATTCCCATGAAAGTAGACCAAAAACAAAATGGAAATAAAATCAATATGTTTGGCCCATCAATTCATAATTGGAGGTTGAAACTTCTGCAGTCAAAGAAAAGTATTTGAAAATAAATACCATTGAAACATTGTATGTAGACATGGAAGATGTATAACCATAAAATAAGACCAAAGTACAACTTCAGGGTGAAGAGGAAGTGCAAGTGAAGCTGACAGGAAAGGGCCTATGGTCAACTAGGCTTCTAGATGAATCTGGGAAACCCTAAGCTTATTGTGCCCTCCAGTTATATATATTTAATAGTGCCCACAACTGAAGGAAGTTCTTTCGTGATAGACAAAATGCAAAATAATTATCAAGTAATTGAAGAGAAAAGTAAAAAGGTGAAAGGGGAAATTTTGTCTCAACTGGCTATGTATGAATATTATTCTTTTCAAACCAGATTACTCTCAACAATGGACCTAAAAAGAGATCAATTGAAAATATATCTTTTTCATCCTACTATCTATTTACTCCCTTCAGGTGTTGAATTTAAGACAATAGATTTGTCTCTTAACATTGTTGATGTTCCTTTACATGAGAAGATTAATTTTCATAGGAAATCATGTGAGATATTATATAGTGACTTAAGTAAAAAATCATTAACAATCATCAAAGCGGAGAAACTCCTAGAAAAAGCCTCAAACATACTCAAACAAGAGAAGGCCAGTTATAGAGCTCTATATTTTCATAATTAAGGATTTAAGGAATTGATCATCAAGATTGGTGTTGACCCAAATTATAGATAAGAAATAAAAACTCTAATACAAGTCACAAATTATGAAATCCAATCATTGAGACAAAATTTAGAAATGCATGTGACAAAGCATGCCCAAATTGCTGAATTATCTTTTATAGAAAAATAAAAGGAACAAATGATGATTGAGTTGATAGATATAAATAAAGAGATACTAGCCTTAAAATGAAAAACTAAAGACTTAGAGTAAACTATCAAGAGACATGTATGTACAATTGTGATCTCCAATGAGTCAAAGGGTAATTTAGACAAATTAACAAAGGTGATGACTAAACTCACACTTTTTGAGATATAAATGAATATGCTCCAGGATAAATTAACATAATCTAAAGTAGAATTCAGTGATAATTTAAGACTATCTCAAGCATAATTAAGTGTTAGGGAGAAATAATTGAAGTCTGCAAAATTAGAAAATGAACAAATAACTGAAAAATACAATTCATCTCAAGAAGAGGTAAAAGAGATAAAGAATAGACTGAAGGGCAATATGTCCTTGGTTGAAGCCAGGTAGGTGATTTGGGATGACATAATTCGATAGGTGCATTCCACTTGGGGGTTCTTTCAAGTTGTTGTTGAAGAAAGGGTTGTAATCACTAATATTATTAAAGCTATAACATCATGAAAGAAGCATATGCAAAAAGAAGTGTAGAAAGCTAGAAAATTGATCAAATTTCTAGATGAAAAATATGCGGTAGAGTTGAAGATGACAGGGCTATATTCATCATATAGATGAAAAAAATAACTTAAAAGAACCACCTGTGCATTCAAACTGAGAGAAAATTGGAAGTAGTAAAAATTTTTGCTGCTTCCTTTGACTCCAAATTTGATCAAAGATAAAGATTTGGGTTGCAATGATGTTGGGGTATAGATGGGAAATTTCTTTCTTGGGAAACATATGAAAAATAATTAATAGTTGCTAAATGTATATTGGACTCATATCTTGAGAAAATTATAGTGATGAAGGGGAAACTGTGGTCAATTTCTTGTAGAGAGAATTTCAATTACTTTGGTTGATGAAGGCCTTGGTTGACTCAGCACCTAACTAAACCAAATTGTCAGATTTATAGGTTGATTTTCAAAGGATGACTGAGTATCTAATTACAGATGAAATTATTTGGAAAATATGTGAAGAATTAGTATAACAATCTACAATCAAAATTGTGGAATCATGTGCCGAGTCCCAGGATCAAAGTTCCATTTCTCATTCAAATGTTAACAATTGAAGACTTTTATTTTGTAAAAGTGCCTATTTACTAGTTAAGAATATAGTTAAGTAGTTAGATAGTTTGATAATTACTCGTAACTATGTTTGAATGTAATTTTTATTTTAAAGAGGCACAAGAACCAAGCTAAGGGGTTCGAATTTTTTTCCTAAGAGAGCTACTGAAAATATTTTTTGTGTAATGTTCAAGCCTTTTTGGAAGATCAATAAAAGTTTCAAGTGATTCCAAATGTTTGTTGGTTATAGTGTGCATTTCTCTTCTTTGTAATCCATTTTTTGTGTTTTATCTTCTTTTGAAATTCATGTATGAAGCAACTAGTTTGTTTCCTTACAAACATATTTATCAATGCTTTGAGAAATGAAAAATGTAGTTGTTAATGTTTTTAAAGAGAAATCATAATGAAGTGATCCAAAATTTCACCACTCCACCTTTCATTTCACTTTTTCTGCTAATATTTTGTGTATGGGATTCTTTTTAGCCGTGTACATTAAATATTTATTTTAAAAAATTTCTCCTGCTATATTATGACTTCAAAAAGGGCTTTAATCGCAAACATACATGCCATCTTGAAGGGTTTATTTATTATTCCAAGATTAAAACCACATTACACCTCAAGGGTTGTCTATGTGAAAATACATTTAAATAGTTTCTAAGGAAATATTTTTATTTTACATGGGTGGATGTCATAGGAACTGGTTCCCTTTAGCTAGGAACTATCTCTAGGGTTACAACATCAATTTGTGTCATTGTTGGGGAACATATTTCAATATTTTTCCTTAGGAATTTTTGAACATTTCTTTGATTGGTGAGCAAAGAAAATATGGGTGGATACCACTCACTAGAGGGATTTAATACTAAGTAATCTTGGCTCCAAGAAGACCTCACTCATTTTGATAGCTCCTAGTAGAAAACCCCTGCTTTATCTGATCCCAAGAAAATTATTCGAAGAGAGCCTGGAGAGAAAAATAGTCTCCAATAACTCCCAATCCTACCTTATCTTCTCCCTTGGCTTCAAGTTCCAATTCTCAAAAGACTGAAGTAAATGCCCCTAAATTTTATCCAAAGAATTTATATTTTTCATAAGGAGAGTGTCCCCCTCCTAAATTTCCTTTTTATGAGCCCAAAGTAGAAGAGGAATATTTTGAATTAGTTTACTTCTCTTTCCCACTTTTCCCAGAAGTTGAAGAGATTAAAGATATTGTTACACTAGTCACATCTCAAGTTCTTGTAGCCATCTCATAGCCAGTTCCAATAACTATAGCCCCTATTGTTTCATCTACATGACAAACAAAAAATATTCCTCCACCCCCACTTCAAAATATGGAAATACCAGGATTTTTACTTAATAGATATGCACCTTTAAACCTTCCACAACCAATGAATTATATACCACAAGACTATTTGAAATTCTTGCCTCATTTTACAGGAGAAGATGAAGTAACAACTGAAAATCATGTGGAAACATTCTATGTATTCGCTAAAAATATTAATGTTGAATATTTTGATGTTGTTATGAGTTTGTTTGTACAATATCTTGATGGGGATGAAAGAAAGTGATTTAAAACCCTACCTTCTAATTCAATTAATACATGGGAAGAATTATAAATTGTTTTCATGTTTTAGTGGGGAGAAAAGAAAGATCATGGATACTTCTTAACAATATTTAATAGTATTAAGAAAAAACCTAATGAGATTTTGCTGAGTTTATAAAAATATTTAACAAGATTTACAATAATTTACAAATATAAATCAAGCCTCTACAATCAACTTCCAAGGTAGTCTTTGCAGGGGCTTTTGATTATGATTTTGGCTTAACTTTGAGGGAAAGAAAATAACCTACTCTAGATCAAATTCTAACTGATGCCCTAGAGGTGGAAGCAAATCTATCAGCAACATGAAAGTTAAAGGTAAATAAAAAGCATGTTGAAAGAAGAAGGGGGAAAGAAGAAGTTGGGCCTTCAGGAAACTGAAAGGATATGCAAGAGCAGAGGTGGGATGAGATGACAAAAGTGATCAGGAATCTTTCAAATAAGCTGGTAAATTTAGAACTCGAAAATAAAAATCCACCAAGACAAATCCAACAAGGGTAAAATAAGAATATCAATCCCCAGTTTAGGAGGCCCCCTCTACAAATTTTACAGAGGGAGAGGAAATATCAATAAGATCATGTAAAACCACCTCTGTATATAGAGGAAGAATGCAAAGAGACTTTGGAAGAAACATTGAAGTTCCAGGAGAATTGGTATTCCACATTTTCTAAAGAAGAAGAAATAGAGGAATAGGAAGAAGGTGTAAATTTGGATTCCCAAACCCCTTTAGATGAAGAAGATATTGATGCTTATTGTAGGATGTTTGAAAACCTAATGCAGGTGGAATTGCATAAGAGGTATGATTTGAGATCTAGGAAAAGGGCTAGAAATCAAGATCAAAATGATGATTAGGCCCATGAAAGTACATAAAAAAATAATGATAAGGGGATGAAGCCCATTCATACCGTTTCAGTATTCATAGGAGATTCATCATAGTCTAAGCAAGCCAATCCAAGTAAAAAAATCATGCAAAGAAACCTATACAGTTGAAGAAAAAAATTCAGGAAAATATGGAGGAACATGAACTAATAAAAATGAAGAAAAAAATACATATTTTAAGCATTGAAAAGGAGTTACAAAAGTAAAGATCCCTATTCCATTAGCAGAATTAGAAAACCTACCTGCTTACAAGAACATGATTTCAAATTTCATGAATTTAACATAGGTGATTGCCACTCAAGATAATGTGAATTTACAAGAGGAAAGACGAGTCGTGATGTTTGGACCACATGTAGAGGAGCAGGATGCAACAACTCCTCCTTTTTATTTCACACCATTATTTCATGATTTCATGCTACATAATTTTATGTTGGACTCAGGGGCCTCTCATAATCTCATCATCTAATTGTTATGGAACAACTTGGTTTACAAATCACTAAATTATATAAGGACCTATACTCTTTTGATTCAAAAAGAGTGAAATTTGTTGGTTTGATTAAATACTTGGTGGTCTCTTTGGCACAGATTCATATTAGGAGTATAGTGATGGATGTGGTGGTTGCTGAAATTCCAACACAGTTTGGTATGCTTCTTTCAATATCTTAGGGGATGAAACTTGGAGGATCCATCATATTGGATCATACATATGCAACCATTCCAATTTTTGTTGGAGAATAATGGAGGCTATACAGATAATCAAGGTTTGTTAAGACCATTACTAAAGAAGGTAATCCTAATAAATCCCTAGTGTATATACAAGAAAAATATTTTTTCTTGATTTTTATTAGAAGTAGATGACAAGATTGTTGAAGATATTTGGGTTGAAATTCTAGCAGTTCTATAGAAATCAGAAGAAATGCAAACATATTTTGATGGAGCATACTCTAGGGAAGTAAATGGTGTAGGATTTTTTTTAATGTATCCTAAAGGTGATATGATCCCTTTCTCTTATAAATTTGTGTTTTACGCAAAAAAAAACCATTACATAATATGAAGCTTTGATTTTAGGATTACAAGCTACAAAGAATTTGAAAATAGAATGCTTGCCAATTTTTTGGTGATCCTGAATTTGTCATTAAACAAATAAAGGGCCAATGTCATACCAAACATCCAAGGTTGAGGTAATATAGAAAATAAGTGGGATTTGATTGATAATTTCTTCTCATCTTTCAACATACAATTCTTTCCAAGAGAAAAGAACAAACTCGCAGAATCTTTGGCAGTGGAAGCTAGTACATTTAAGCCTCCTTAAAATCATCGTTTGAGATATGAAGTTGAAATTAGTTATCGAAATTCAATACCTAATAATGTAAAGTATTGGAAAGTACTTGAAGATGAAGAGAAAATCAAGTGCTTTATGTAGGTAGTTGGGGAAATTTCTGCCTCAATAATCGATCAAGCATAGGAAGTTGAAAATGAACAAGAAGAAGTTGAAGAAGATTTACCCTGGAAATGTTCTATAACAGATCAGACGATTGTGCAATTGAAAGGTAATGTAATTCCAAGAGGAATTGTACCATTATAAAGATTCCTTGATTTGAGTGATGTTGTAATTAAAGTAAGTAAACAAAGTCAGGAAGAAGACATTGAATATTGTAACATTGGTATAGAGAAAAAACCCAAGTTGATTATGTTGGAAAAGGGAATTCGAAAGGTTTATAAACATAGGTATGTAGATATATTTAAAAAAAAATTTGACATTTTTTCTTGGTCATATGAGGATTTGAATATGTACAATGCACATATTATCCAACACAAAATTCCATTGAAACCGAGAATAAAGCCATATCGGTAGAAGATTAAAAAAATATATCCTTTGTTGCTTCCATTATTACAAAAAGAAGTTAAGAAATTACTTGAAGCAAATATTATTTTCCCTTTAATATATTCATACTAGGTTGCAAGTCCAGTCCTAGTAAGGAAAAATAATGGAGAGATAAGGTTGTGTGTGGATTTCATGAACTTGAATAGGGCATCTCTAAAAAGATAATTATCACTTTCCAAAAATGGATTAAATCTTGTAGAAGGTAGAAGAGTCCTCAATATTATCAATGATAGACGGTTTTTCTGGTTACAACCAGATTGCAGTGCATCCATATGATCATAAAAATACAACTTTCACAACACCTTGGGGCACTTTCATGTATGCCAAAATGTCATTTGGCCTCATGAATGCAAGTGCTACATTTCAGAGAACCATGGACATAGTCTTAATTGGAGATAAATACAAGTTTGTAGTTATTTACTTGATGATATAACTTTTTTTTCAAAATATGATGATGAACACTTTGATCATTTACAACAAACCCTTGAAAAATGCAGGAAGTATGGGATTTCCTTAAACCCAAAGAAATCAAAATTTTCTCCCAAGGAAGGTAAGTTATTAGGACATATAGTTTCAAAGGAAGGAGTAAAGATTGACCCTAAAAGAGTAGAAGCTATTAGCAACATTTCTTTACGAAGGAACAAAAAAGAGATTGAAAATTTTCTTGTAAGAAATAAATTTTTAATAAGATTTATTTCTAATTATGTAGAGATTGTAAAAGAAATTACTAATATGTTGAATAAAGATAAATATGTCAATTTGACTCCTGAAGCCAAAGATTATTTTTTTAGGATAAAAAAGGCTTTAGAGAAGCTCATGTATTAATTAGTCCAAATTTTGAGAAGCCTTTTCTGATTTTTTTCTTTTGCATCACCCACCACTATTGCGGTTGTGTTATTATAGAAGAACAATATGAGAAAGGATATATTGTGGCATTTTTTAGCCACGTCCCAAGGGATGTTAAATTGAAGTATAAAATTTTGGAAAAAAAAGCCTATGCCCCAATGCATTAAATGCGTTCAAAACATATATATTGCAATCAATAATTACAACTTATGTTCCTACTACAAAAATTAATGATGTTTTGACATAAGGAGACAGAGGGGTAGAAGGGGGAAATGGATTACAAGAATACAAGAGTATGACATGGACATAAATCCAACAAAACTAATAAAAGGACAAGGCCTAGCCAAGATTTTTTTTGAGGCAAATTGTCAAGCTTTGGGTATTAATATTTTGGTTGATAATTCAGGGCTTAATAAAAAATTTGATAAGGAAAATTCTAAAAAGGAGAATAAAAAAATTGTATACAAATAATTATGCTTAGAATGGTATAAAAAAATTGTCCATTAATTTTTGTTTCTTGAATTTCCATCAAGTTTTGACAGATCTAAGTATAGGGCCTTAAGACTACAAGCTCAAAAATTTGTTATATCAAATGGTCAACTATTGGAAGGATCTTGTTGGGGTGTTGTTGTTGTGCTTGATAGAGGAGGAGATCCCTAAAATTATAAATGAATTCCATGGATGTGCTTGTGGGGGACATTATAGTTGGAAAGTAACAACCCATAAAATTTTGAAAGTTGGTTTCTACTAGCCAAAAATGTTCTCTCATGGTTATAAAATGGTAAAAGTTTATAAGGAGTGTCAATTTTTTCTGAAAAATAAAAACTGGAACCTTTATCTTTAGTCCCCATATTTGTGGATGAACAATTCAAGTAGTGGGGATTGGGATTTATAGGTGAAATTCAACCACCATCCATTGGGAACCACAAGTGGATTTTGACCACCACAAACTATTTTTCAAAGTGGGTGGAAACCATCCCAACTCAGACAAAAACAGATTCAATGGTGATTAGATTTATTGAATAAAACATTCTTGGGCTTGCTTGTTCAAAAAAGATAGTAACTAACAATGTATAGGATTTTAACTTACTAATTTCTGCCAAAAATATAACATAATACTCATCCATTACACTACTTGTTATCCACAAGGAAATTGGTTGGCTGAGTTTTCTAATAAGATTTTTTTCAAAATTCTCAAAAATATCATTGCACAAAACAGAGAGAACTAGGATTATCAGCTAAAGTTTCCTCTTTGGAAAAAAAAGGGACAACAAAGAGATCCACTGGAAAATATCCTTTTGAATTGGTGTATGGAACTGCAACTTTATTTCCTAGCCAACTAGCTATGTTTCTAACTATGTTAATCCAAGATACAAAAGAAAAACCAAACCAATTGACTAGGAGAATTAATCAGTCAGTGGAATTACAGGAGAGTAGAGAACAAGTAGCACAATATTTGATTAAATACCAAGGTGGGATGTTAGATGAGAAGAACAGGGAAATCATGGTAGGTTTGATGCTTTATGTTTTGGACCAATTAAAATAGATGAATTATAGGGAAAAAACACATTCCTCTTGGAGAACCTTAATGGTGAGTTGTTGCAACTACCTGTCAATGGGAAATATCTTAAAAATGATTTTGAACATTGAAGTAATCTACTCTTTCCATTGTAAATACCGAGGATTTCACTGTAAGTACCAATATGTTTTATTTCACTGCTAGTTTCATCTACAATATGACACCATGCCTGAGGTGAAGGCACTAATCTATAGTTCTTAACATTCTGTTCCAAAATGATATCCCCAGGTGGAGCCAATGTTGTAGCTCAATTTTTTATTTTTCCAAAATTTTCAAAAATAATATATATGTGTGTGTACTTTAAAAAAAAGAGAAAATATAAAATTTGTAGAATGGTTAAAAGAAAATTGCAATATTTTTATTACAAAAGTTCTAACCTTTCAAGCATATAAAATACTAAAGTATATGCAGGACCATATAGAAAAAGTGAAGAGTTAACTATCATAGAAATATGATGGTAGATCCCATTGCATTTATTGATAGTCACATCAATGGGGTGGAACAAAGCTGATTTGGGAGACAATAAATCATGTGATCAATGGTCGAGATTCATTGCGTCACCCCTATGTAACAACCCTGGTTATGGGACACTTATTCCAAGCTGAATGTTGGGCAAAAAAATCCTAGAGTGGGTGTTCATTTGGCTTATTATGGCTAAAGAAATTTGCAAAGGAAATGACAAAGGCTTTGGAAAAGAAAAATGGAATTTTTGGAAATTTATTTATGAAAAAAATGGAAATTAGGAGAAAAGGAATGTGAAAGGTCACAGGTTGCATGCGAGGAGGAAAATGAAGAAAAATAATGGAAAGTGAAGAAAATGGAGGCCTAATTGATAAAAAGGCTTCTAAGGATCATTTGGTACCTTTTTTCAGTTCATTTTTGGAGCTCTCTCTATCACTCTTGGACACTTAGAGTTTTCTTAGAGAATTTTAGCATTGGATCAAGAGAGGTAAAGAAGGCAAAGAGGAAGTAAATATCAAGAAAGGAAGAGCATGATCAAGTAGCTACAATGGGTTTACTTGCAGGTATCGATTTGCATGTTTGATTTCCTTGCTCGATTTGGAATGCATGGTTATGCATGTGTGTTTTTGGTTCTCTTTCTATCATTGGCATGGGCTCTTCCAGGTGTGATAGTGTTTTTCAGCCTATAAGCCTTTCCATTTTCATATAGCCATGGTGTGATGGGGTTCTCATGTTTTGGTTGAGCTAGATTTTCGATTGGATTCAAAACCGAGTGAGGTGGATCTCTGAATGAAGGAACACATGGCCCAATGATCCCTAAACCAAAATGTGGATTGTGGTAAATCCACTAGCCTAGTGACCCTTGAACCGTACTATGGGTTGTGGTAAATCTAGGTATTGTGTGCCTTAGTGGGCCTAGGAATCCTCGACTGATGAATGACGATATATGTGGTAAAGCCTAGAGGTGGTTGCCCTTCATCATGCCTAGGAATCCTTTTTGATGAATGGTAGGATATATGATAAATCTTGGAGGGTTGTGTCTCGATTATGGCATTGTGATCCCTGGATCAAACTATGGATTTTAGTAAATCCTATAGACTAGGAGACAAGAAAATTCCTCATGGTGTAGGTGGAGAAATCTGGTGGTATCCATGTTTGTTTATGGCCTAGTGATCCAGTGAGGATTATGGAAAAGATAGTTTTTATTGATAAGGTTGAGGTGTTTTAGCCTCAGAAAGCCGTGGTTGGCTATTTTGGTTTGAGTCCCACATTCATGCTTGAAATATGGCACAGGGGTGATTGAATGAAGAGAGATTTGGCTCAACCAATCTATGGTCAGGTGGAACGTGGTAGCATACCAAGTTGGATTTTGCATTCATGAATACGAGTTCATTTCCTTTGTATTTTATGTGTAAATGTACTAGAATATATGTAACATTTATGGTTGTTGTATCCTCATTATTTCTGTTGTTTATATGTTGGTTATGAAGGTGTTTTATGACAGTGAAAATGTATGGTTCTCATCATGTTTTGATTTGTAAATGAATGAGAAATGAATATATGACCTAATAGATGATAATCCAGCTAATGATATAAGGAATCAGTGATTCTTATAAATTATTAGATAAGTATGAGACCCATATGCTTATATCTGTTTTTTAAACCTGTAGAATGCATATTTGTGACATGTTTGATGAAATTCCCATCATGGCTAGTAAGGGTCTAGTCAAGTCCATGTTCAGGTGATTGCATTTACATCATTAATTTGTTGTTATCTTTTGTTTTTGGAAGTGTCATGGAGTTTTGGGACGTGACCTAAGCCCTAGGCCTGAAAAAGTGGCACAAAAAGTGGGTTCACAGGCTTATAACTACCTGCAAAAGTCATCAGTCACACACATGCCATGTTGTGTGATTGACTAGAGGTTTCCAGTCACACTCTTGCCCATATGAAGGGAGTGATTAGGGGATTTATGCATAAAAATGTCATTTTGTCTTAGGGGCTAGCCACCTGGAAGGTTTGGATGGCTCTTGGGTGTCCTGTAGTAGGTGAAGAAGTTCTATGTAGTGGTGTGGTGTAGGTTCCACTTCCTTAAGGTGACCTAGGAGGTTGAATTAGATCATAGTATCCTCTCGTCGCATGTTTACCCCGATTGGCCAGTTACTTGGGTATATGTGGGAGGAGGTTGTTGCAGAGTGGTATCAGAGCATGGTTCACCCCTTGCACTGGATGATCACTGTGTGTTGGTCATGCATTCATGTAGGTTGCACATTTGTTACTCATCCTTGTGTCTATATGCTTGTTTCATATGTATGGTATTAGTCATGGTTGTAGTGATGTTGCCATGTAAGATTTGATGGTGTGGTTGTGGAATGTGTCATCATGAGTGTATGATTGGTTATTTGTTGTTTATGCATGTAAAGTGTGTACATGTCTTCAAGTGTATATTGGTATGGTTGTTGTTTTCATGCCTGAGGTCATGGTATGTGAATGATATGGTCATGCATTGATGAATAGACTCTGGGTAGAATGATGTCTATATGTTGATATGTATATATGTCATACATATATATGTTGTTATGATTATGTTTGTACATGTATTACGTTGATTGGTTGATCTTGCAGGAGATATCCTCCTCGAATGATGCTAATGTAAATTGGTTTGTTTATGATTTGGTTTAGTTGACATAGTATGCCTTGCAGGAAGAAATCAAGATGACTAGCGAAATTGTAGACTACAAAAATTCTCCCTATGAATCAGATAATAAGTGTGGTGTTGGGCACTATTTTGAATTAGAAGACACAGTGAGGAGTTTGAAGGAAGAAATAAGGAGTCACAAAACAAATAATGACAAAATCATGCAGGCACAAGAAAAACATGCAGAATTCAGTGCAATAAATATTCATAGTTTGTCAGAATTGCAGAGACAAGGATCACTCCCTATCAGTTATGGAAAGGAGGATGGGAATAATGGGGCATATGGCAGTAGGTATCATGGTGTTCATAGGTCAGATAAATATTACATGATCAAAGATGGTATATTTTTGGATACTTTGTATAGGAGAGGTGATGGACATGTGTACTATTCTAGTTTTGGTTCTGACAGGCACTATGATTTCCATCGTTATCATCCTTATAGGAGGAGTGATAGGGGTTACTTTATGGATGATTTTAATAAATATAAGCCACCTACTTTTGATGGAGAGTTGAATAAGCCTGAGGATGCAGAGGCTTGGTTACTTGGCATGAATAAGTTCTTTGAGTTGCATGTGTATATAGAGAATATGAATTCCATAATAGCTATCTTCACCCTAAAAGGGAAAGCATACATCTATTGAGAAGATGTAAAATAGATTAGAGACATCAGGACATAGTAGTTGAGTTGGCATGAATTCATGGGACTCTTCAGAAAGAAGTACTTGTCAAAAAGGTACTACGACAACAAAGCAAAGTAATTCTATGAGCTTAAAATGAGATCAATGATAGATGAGGAGTACATGACTAAGTTCTTGGAGTTATTGAGGTCTGTACTATATATTAAAGATGAAAAGGATAAATTTCATAGATTTTTTAGTGGATTTCCATTAGCATTTAGTCACTTGAAGAAGTTATTTGGAAATTGAAGAAATTTTATGAGAATTCAAAGAGTAAGAATGAATCTCAACAAGGATGGAAAGGAAAAGAAAAATATAAAGGTAAATGAAAATTGAATTCAAAAAGAACAAGGCCTTATAATGCAAAAGGGAAAGAGAAAGTTGCACCAAATAAGAAGTTCAATGCAGCTAGACATGGACATGGGTCACAACAACAAAATAGAGGTGATGGTACTGGATAGTTGGAGTTTTGGACATGTGGTAAGGAGCATATTAAGAGAGACTATTCACAGAATCAGGGTGGTAGGCCTAAGATCTATAGTGCATAGGAGGTGCAGATTTTTGGGGATGTTGGGAACAACATTCCTTATATCTATGCAACGTTGGATAATAGGCAGGCAGATCATCATGCATCTATTATTGAGATGGAAGGTAATCTTTTTGATCAAGTTGTTTCTATTTTTATTGACCCTGGATCTAATTGTAGTTATGTTAACCCTAATTTGGTGGATAAGTGTGGTTTGAATAAATAAGTGCATGAAAAATATTAGTTAGTGCAGTTGGATACATGTACCAAGAAGTGAGTTCATCATTGGGTAAGAGCTTGTGCATTTGAGTTGAATGGTATGTCTAGATCAGAACATTTGAATGTATTGCTATTGGGTTCGTATATCATGATTTTGGGTATGGAATAGTTGTATCTTCATAAGATCAAAGTGGATTCTCATGAAAAATCTATTGAGTGCTTGGATGACAATGAAGAGAAAATAATATTACAGGGTAAGAAGAAAGTAACATTAGTTAGGATGATGACAACCATGTAGGAAAAGCACAGTTGCAGAAAAGGGTGTGTGTATTTTGTAGTGCGCATTTATAGTGATAAAGGTAAGGAGGCTGAGGATGTAGAGATATTGAACAAGTACCCAATATTACAACAGTTTCAAGATGTATTTCCAGTAGATATCTCAGAGTTTCCACATCACAAAGAAGTGGAATTCTCCATTGAGTTGGTACTAGGGGCAACACCAACATCAAAGTCACCATATAGGATGAGCACTCCAGAGTTAGTAGAGATGATTTTGAAGTTAAAGGAAATTCTTGAAAAATGATGCATTCACACAATGTATGACCGTGGGCTACATTGTATTGTTTGTGAAGAAGAAATATGGCACTCTTAGGTTATGCATTGATTATATATAGTTGAACAAGGTGAACATCAAGAACAAGTATCCATTGTCAAGGATTGATGACTTATTTTATCATTTCAAGGGAGAAGCAATGTTCTCAAAGATTGATTTGAGATCTGGATATCATCAGGTATGCATTAAGGAAGAATACATTTACAAGACATCTTTCTGAACCAGGTATGGGCATTATGAGTTCATTTTAGTTCCCTTCGATTTGACTAATGCTCCAACTAATTTTATGTGCTTGATGAATAGTTTGATACATCCGTATCTGGACAAGTTTGTTATTGTATTCATTGATGACATCTTGATATATTCCAAGAATGAGAAAGATCATGTCAATAACTTAAAAAAATTGTTGAGATTGCTGCGAGAGAATTAGTTGTATGCTAATCTCATTAAATGTAGTTTCTTTCAGACAAAGGTATATTACTTAGGGTATGTGTTCTCCAAGGAAGGAATAACATTAGATCCAGAAAAGAAAAGAGTTATCATGGAGTGGGAAACTCCTAGAAATGTGGAAGAGGTAAGATCATTCATGGGGTTAGCAAGTTACTATAGGAGGTTCATCAAGAACTTCTCTCTGATTGCATATCCCATTACGTTATTGTAGAGGAAAGGTAAGAAATTTTAATGTACATAGGAATGTGCAGCAAGATTTGAGTAGTTAAAATCATTGTTGATGAATGCTTTAGTGTTAAATATTGCAGATCTAAAAAAATATTTTTGGTATGTATAGATTCTTTCAAGTGGGGACTTTGTGGAGTACTTATGCATGAAGGACAAGTAGTATGCTATGAGTCACATAAACTAAATGATCATGAGAAGAATTATCCAACACATGATCTTGAGCTAGCAATGATCATCCATGAATTGAAGATGTGCATGCACTATATTCTTGGCAGGAGGTTTGTACTAATGAGTGATCACAATGGTTTGAGTTATATGTTTTACCAATCTAATCTAAATGCCATGCAAGCTAGATGGTTGGCCACGATCAATGATTTTGACTTCGAGATCAGGTATATCAAAGGTAAAGATAATAGGGTTGCATATGCTCTTAGCAAGAAGATGCAGGTCAATCATAGAACAACTATGAGTTCCTATGGGATAGATCTACAGGATAGGATCTTGGGGGCAGGTCAACAAGATGTCAGGTATATGGAGCTTAAGCACAGATTGTAGTAGAGTATAGGTACATGTAGTGCAATAGGTACAGGTACAAGTGCAAGAACACAGGATATGGACTATTTTATTTCAATAGATGGATTGGTTAGGTTTAGAGATGGGATATATGTTCCAGAAAGTAGTGAGCTCAAGAAGGTGATATTGAGATATTTTCATGAAAAACCACATTAAGGTCACCCAGGCTATCAGAAGACATTGACTGCAGTAAATAAGTTCTATTATTGGTTGAATCCAAAGAAGGATGTGGTAGAGTTTGTAGCTAGATGCTTGGATTGTTAGTAGGTAAAAGTAGAGTGTAAGAATCCAGGTGGAATTCTACAGCCAATTGTGATTCTAGAGTGGAAATTGGAGGTCATTTTCTTGGATTCCATCATAGGTTTTCCTAGGACATCCAAATAACATGATTCCAACATGGTTGTTGTGGATAGATTGAACAAGGTTGTGCACTTCATTCCATTGAAGACTATGTATTCAAATAGTGATGTGGCACATGTCTTCATCAAAGATGTGGTCAAATTTCATGGTGTTCCAAAGAATATCATGTTAGACAGGGATGCAAATTTCACTTCTAAGTTTTATAAGGAGTTATTTTTAGGATTAGGTATAGAGTTGGACTTCAGTACAACTTATCATCCATAGACAGATGGAAAGACTGAGAGGGTCAACAGGATATTGGAGGACATGTTGAGGATGTATGTGATGCATCAAAAACGAAAGTGGGAGGAGTATCTTCCATTGGTAGAGTTCGATTAAAACAATTGGTACAAGGAATCACTGATGATGAGTCCGTTTGAGGCATTGTATGGACGAAGTTGTAATACTCCCATCAGTTGGAGTGATTTGGTGAACATGATATTAATTGGACCAGAAATGTTGGCAGAGATGGAACATGAAATGCAGGAAATCAATAAGAATATAAAGTGAGCACAGGATAGATAGAAAATTTATGTAGATCGGAACAAGTTGTTTAAGGAGTTTTAGGTTGCAGAACAAGTGAGATTGCACATCAAGCCAAATAAGAGCTCCTTCCAGATTGCATCGTGTGCCAAGTTGGCACCTCGGTTTTGTGAACCTTTCAAGATTATTAAAAGGATTGGGCCAATGTGCTATTGACTTGCACTTCCTCCGACAGTGAAAGTCCATGATTTTTTCCATGTTTAATTTCTTAATAAGTATGTTAAATATGTTGATCATGAGATTGATTGCTATGTATTGTAGGTGGATCCAGATGGAGAATTACAGCCAAAACATTAGTGTATACTTCATAAAAAGGTTCTCATTCTCTGGAACTAAGAAAATCGAGAAGGTTAAAGTGAAATGGAAGCACTTTGGGCCCGATGAAGCTACATGGGAGATGGCAGATCACATGTGGGCTATGCATCCTTCTTTATTCCTTGGTTGAGTGAGTTCCCTTGATAAATGTTTTGGCATATGTTTGGTGTGATGTTTTGGTATATATATATATATATATATATATACACACACACACACACACACACACACATATATGGATGTAAATACCACCATGAGTTGTGTTATAAAGCACCAATAAGTGGTATGGTGTCATTTCATTATGGTTGTCATGTTATTATGTTGTCATGTTGGTTTGCTTCGCAGCATGTTGATCATTATAAATACTGCAAAGAGCTAGGTTATAAAGCTCCATGGGCAATATGTTTTACTTACAACAGTATTGTTTTTATAGGTGTCATTAAACACCGAGGATGGTGTTCCCCCAAGAGGGATGGTTTTGTAACATCCTTGGTGAAAATTTAAAGTAAATAAAGTTAATAAAGTAAAAATAATAACCACAATTATGGAACACTTATTCCAAGATGAATGTTGGGAAAAAACATCTTAGAGTGGGTTTTCATTTGGTTTATTATGGCTAAGGAAATTATAAAACGATTTGGAAAGGAAAAATGGCATTTTTGGCAATTTATTTATGAAAATAAATTGAAATTAAGAGAAAAGGAAGGTGAAAGTTCATAGGTTCCATGCGAGGAGAAAAACGAAGGAAAATAATGGAAAATGAAGAAAATAGAGGCCTAATTGATAAAAAGGCTTCTGAGGATTAGTTGGTACCTTTTGTCAGTTCAGTTTTGGAGCTCTCTCTCTATTCTCTCTCTCTCTCTCTCACTCTTGGACACTTAGAGTTTTCTTGGATCATTTCAGCATTGGATCAAGAAACGTAAAGAAGGCAAAGATCAAGCAAGGAAGAGTGGGATCAAGCAATTACAACGGGTTTACCTATAGGAATCAATTTTCATGTGTGATTTCCTTGCTAGATTTGGCATGCATGGTTATGCATGTGTGTTCTTGGTTCTCTTTTTTAATTGGCATTGGTTTTTCTAAGTGTGACAGTGTTTTTTAGCCTAGCCTTTCCATTTTCAAATAACCATGGTGTGATGGGGTTCTCATGTGTTGGTTGAGTTGGATTTCCAGATGGCTTCGAAACTGAGTGAGGTGGATCTATGAATGAAGGAACACATGACCTAGGGATCCCTAAACCAAATTGTGGATTGCGGTAAATCCACTGGCCTAGTGACCCCTGAACTTGACTGTGGGTGGTGGTAAATCCAAGTATTTTGTGCCTTGATGGGCCTAGGAATCCTCAACTGGTGAGTGGAGGGATATACGGTAAATTATAGAGGTTGTTTCCATTTATCAAGGCTAGGAATCCTTAACGGAGAATGGTGGGATATACTGTAAATCCTAGAGGGTGGTGTCTCTTTTATGGCCTAGTGATCCCTAGATCAAATTGTGGATTGTGGTAAAGCATAAAGACTATGAGACAGGAAAATTACTCACGGTGTAGGTGGATAAATTCAGTGGCATCCATGCTTGTTTATGGCCTAGTGATCCGGTAAGGATTGCGGTAAAGCCAGTTTTTATTGATAAGGGTGAGGTTTTTTAGCCTCGGGAATCCATGGTTGGTTATTTCAGTTTGAATCCCACATTCATGTTTAAAATATGGAACGTGGGTGATTGGATGAAGATATATTTGGCTCAGCCAATCTATGGTCAAGTGGAATATGGTAGTCCCATACCAGGTTGGCTTTTGCATTCATGAATAAGAGTTCCTTTCCTTGGTATTTTATGTGTAAATGTATTGGATTCTATGTAACATTTATGGTTATTGTATCCTCAATATTTCTTTTGTTTATATGTTGGTTATGAATGTGTTTTATGATAGTTAAATTTTTTGGTTCTCATCATGTTTTGATTTGTAAATGAATGAGAAAATATTATATGACCTAATAGATGATAATGCAGCTAATGATATAAGGCATAAATGCTTCTTACCGATTCTCAGATAAGTATGAGAACCCTATGCTTAGATATGTTTTTTAAACCTATAGAATGCATATTTGTGACATGTTTGATGAAGTGCTTGTCATGTCTAGTAGGTTTATAATCAATCCCTTTTTCAAGTGATTGCATTTACATTATTATTCCACTGTTATCTTTTGTTTCTAGAAATTTCATGGAGTTTTGGAAAGTGACCTAAGCCCTAACATGAAAAAGTGGCACAAAAATCAAGGTCGTAGGCTCAGAACTACCTGCAAAATTCCCAAGTTGCACGCATGCCCATGTTGTGTGAGTGAGTGAAGGTTGTCATTTGTGCTCTTGCCCATGTCAAGGGAGATATTAGGGGATTGATGGAAAAAATATCAAATTGTCTCAGAGGCTAGCCACCTGGAAGGTTTGGATGGTTCCTGGGTGTCTAGTAGTAGGTGTAGAAGGTATTTTTAGTGGTGTGGTGTTGGTTCCACTTCCTTAAGGTGACCAAGGAGATTGAATCAAATCATAGTAGCCTCTCGTGGCATGTTTACCTCGGTTGGCTAGTTACTTAGGTAGATGTGGGAGGAGGGTGTTGCACATTGCGTCATTTTTTCCAAAACCGCCAGTAAGGGGTGGATAAAAGTGGTAAATGGTTTCCTAAAACCACTTCCATCTAGTAACACGTGACCATTTATTCTTCTAGGTGAGCCTACTATGTGAGAGAGACAAGCGAGCTGGTATGCCACCTCATCCTTCCACGTCATCCATCTGTCACATCACCCATCTGTCATTCATACTCATCATTAAAATTTTTTTCCCTCTTATAAAAAGGGTTAAGAGGCCCGTTCATTTTTTCCACCCCATCCTTTTCATGGTCAGAAAGCTCCACTAACCAATGACCAATTCAGTAAATAATACATCCACCTCAACTCCTTGTGCTTTCATGTCATTACTAGGTATTTAAACTCTGTATCAAACCCTAATTATTCATAATTATTAATATAAAAGGAGCCATGAAATTGGCCCAAAACCTGCAAATCCTAATCCTACCACTAAAGAACCATTGATGGACACCGAGGCCAAAATCCGTGAATCATTTTGTGCTCTCAAATTTGAGGAATTTTGGTTTGAATGTTTTAGTAATTTCTTGGATAAATAAGATACATTTAGGGCTATGCAGTTTGGTTTATAGTATATTATAGATCCAGCTACTTACCAGTTCCCTAAATTTGCAACGTGGCTAGTGTTTGGATATATTTCCTAGAGAATTTATGTTGTTTCTTATAAAGGATAGAATGTTCTTGAGGTTACATCTAACCGTATCCATAAAGCCTTCTATTTCTCCAATATGCAAAATTCTCATCCATTAAATAATACTTCATCACTCTTGAGTTTCATTGTAACACCCTCCTCCCAAATTTACACAAGCTAACCAGTCCACTAAGGTAAACATGTGATGAGAGGCTATTATGATGTTATTCAAATCCCCATGTAGAGTTAAGGAATTGGAACTGATAAAAAAAACCAAACTAACCTTCCACACATGCTATATAACCTTCAGAAGCCAACCAAACTTTCGAGGTGACCAACTCCTAAGGAAAATTAACTTTTCATTGATCTAACACCCCAGTCCCTCCCTTGAAAAGCTATGCATGTGAATTTAGGCCTACAGTCACTCCCACAACAAGGGAAAGCCAACGACTGTGGAATGTTTCAGTTCATTTTGTGCCGGCAACCACAGATTATGTGCCACTTTTTTAGTGTTAGGACTAAGGCCACTGCCTATAACTTCATGAAAGCTTCAGGAGTGATAAATAACATTGAGACAAATTTAATAATGCAAACTGTTGGAAATATTTTCATTGATGGCAAAGGAATTGGCAAAGACAGGAGCAACACCTAAACTATCCATAAGGCAAAAGAGACAGAACAATAGAGTTGAATTAGGGATTTAATATAGTTTGCAAAGGAGATGAGATAGAGCTGCTAGGAAGAGACAAGGTAATATATTGAAGGACAAATTGAATATCTGGCCAAGATTTGTATATGTTAATGAATAACTGTGGCATTGTGTTAAGTATGGTAGAGTAAATCTGGAATATATATGACCTATTTCATAATGGGCAGAAGATACCTACGGTGTCTGGAGAGGAATGAAATCATTGTTGCAGAGTTAGGGATATGTGTATTATATGTATTGACTGATGTAATTCTTGTGTGGAATCCCCTGAACCTCTGTATGAGTCTTTGAGTATGGAGTTAAAAGTGAAACCCTGTTGAGGATTCATGATGGAAGGAATCAAATTCTAGGATGAGACCTTCTTGTAATGAAGAACTGGCTTAGTTTGATATTTGCAGTCGTGGAACTACTTGGTTGAATATATGAGGGGCTCTTGAGGCATTCAGTGTATCCATTGGAGAACTTAATGATGGCAGAGATATGAGGTTTTTGAATGTACAGGTAGAAGCGGAACTGTGAAAGGATAGAACTCCAAATGGAAGGTTGATATGTTATATATACCACAGCAGAATTGAAGAATGACATTGAATTGTCATGAGTTAATGTTTTCCCGTCGGAAGAAAACTACTTTTGTTCGTTGATTATTGGAAATCATGCCAAAGATAGACTAGAGCTATAGCGCAAACCCAGACTAACCCTTTGGAATCATGAACGGAACCTTGAGCGAAGGGCGGAACCATGAAGGAGGAATAGTGAAGGAGGTTTATGGTTTTCATCGCACTGCTTTCAACAGGAAAGCAGTATTCAAGAGGTGGGGAGCGATTCCATAGAACAGGCGACACGCGTCCCTGTACGATTTTACAAAACCGCTTTTCACTATGTGCCATCGCGCGTTATAGATCGACCTAGGATGCCCAACGATATCATTGAGCGCCGTTGATCTGGGAAGGGGTCATCGGACGATCGTTATTTGTTGAAGATGCACAAATATTAACACAAGTACAGCGTACCATCGCACGTTAACGTTCAACATCGGAGGTCGAGCGATATGTATATACGCCGTTGATCTGAAAACTTGCTAATATAACGATGATCGGATGCTGGACTTGCGTGAAGTTTACTGTGGTACGATGGGCATATTGGATTGGCTATTGACTATGTTTGTGGGCCCGGGGTCAAAGGTTTATCGTAAGGTTAATTTATTTAGAAGCGTTGGATATTTCTATAAAATCCGAAGGGTTAATCTTTAGACATAAGGTTTGGGAATTCAAATGTTGTAAATATATTTATTTATCAATTTCTTTAAAATTGATAAATAAAAATTAAAAAGAAATAAAAAAGCCCCGTGGGATAAACTAAAAATAATATTGACAGAGGAATACCATTAGTGGTTCGTGGTTTTGACTCATGGTTTTAATAAAGGAAAAACTATATAAGGAGAAGAAAAAAATAGAGAACAGTGTGTGCATTGTAAGGGTTGTGAATAAAATTTCTCCAAAGAATATCTGTATGGGCGAGCTCTGTTCTTAACTGATAAATCTGAAACTATGATGCACCCATGAATATAATGATCTGACGATGATGAATCTCTGGTGTAAATGACTGATGAAATCATGAGGAACTGGTGTGAGTCTACAAAAAATAAATAAATCTGGTGACTGGCAAGGTATGTCGTATGGAAACGAGTGGATCTAGTATGAAAATTGATGAAACGTGGTCCGCAGTGGTGCTGAGGGTCAAAGCCTTCAGAAAGGGGGTTGTAGCTCCCTTCCAGTGGTAGTTGGTAAACAAGAGCAGGGGGTAGTAGCTCCCTTCCAGGAGAGGCTGGTAAACGAGAGAAGGTTGTAGCCTTCTGCAGGTGGGTGCCTGCGTGCTGGTATAAGTCTACACCAGCATATATTGTAAGAAGTTTTCTCTATAATAAATATTGAAGACTGAGATCACAGCAGTGGTGGTTTTCTCCCGAATTGGGTTTCCACCTTAAATCCTGGTGTTCATATGTGTTTTTTATGTTTGATGGTTTGTTCTGTTATTTCTATTCATGCTTAATGCTTATCTGATGCAATGCTCTAAGTAAAGACATAACAAGATATCTAGACATACATGTTGGATGTAGTACTGTAACATATGGTTTTAAGAGAAAGAAAAGAAAAATTGTTCAGCCCTAAATACTGATTCACCCCCCCCCCCCCTCTCAGTATTTTTCCCAACAATTGGTATCAGAGGAGGTTCTTCTGAAAAAGCTTAGCCACTAGAAGGAAGATCAAGCAAGATGAGAAATCAAGATGGAACAACATCTATCAGGCCTCCGCTCTTTTACATAAACAATTTAATCTTCTGGAAAACTAGGATGAGATCCTATCTTCAGTCTCTGAGAGCAGAGGTGTGGGCAATTGTTGAACAAGGATATCAATATCCAACTGCAGTACCAACAGATCTGATGGAAAGAAAGAATTATGAAACAAATGCAAAGGCAGTCAATGCTCTATTGGGAAGTCTAACTGAATCAGAATTTGTCAAAGTCATGCAGCTGAATACAGCCAAGACAATATGGGACAAAATCATTCTAAGTTATGAAGGTGATGCAAAGGTAAAAAGTGCTAAACTTCAAACTCTTAGAATTCAATATGGGAATCTAAAAATGGATAATGAGGAGAGCATTGCCAATTTCTTTTTACGTCTTGATGATATTGTAAATCGCATGAGAAATCTGGGAGAAACAATAATCGAATCTACCTTGGTTGAGAAAGTCTTAAGCTCACTAACGACAAAATTTGAGTCAAAATTTTCTACACTTGAAGAAAAGCAGGATCTTCAAAATCTTACTGTGGTGCAACTTCATTGCATACTAACTGCATATGAAATGAGAAGAGGAGGACCATCAGAAGTAAAAGAAGCAGTCTTTAGAACTTCTACAAAAGGGAAGGAAGTACAAAAAACAGAAGGATCAAGATATATCTCAGAAGAAGATGAGATCAACTTCGTAAAGAAACTTCAACTTGGCATAGGACGTTTCAGAGGTAAGCTTCCTTTCAAATGTTTTGACTGTGGAAGAGTTGGTCATTATGCTACTAAGTGTCCTTATAAAGAAACAAATAAAAAGGGGAAGGAAGTAGCAAGAAGGAATAAGAATCGTTTTAGCACTAGAAACAATTACTATACTCATGAAGACAGTGATGGGTTATCTGACAGTGAGGAAGAATGTGAACAAGATCATAGACTTCTCATGGCATTTGAAAAAGAATCTAGAGAAGAAAAGGATACTTTTGTGGATGCTCTAGAAGATAGTGATTTTATTGATGAAAACAATAAACTCAAAATTTTCTTAGAAGAGAGTAAAATAACCATAGAAACTCTAAAAAATCAGCTTGAAGAAAAAGAGAAACACAATGAGAAATTAGAGTGTGAAGTAGTAAGTTTAAGAAAATAACTTGAGAAAGTAAAGACTCTGAATCTTAGATTTGCTAAAGGATCTGAAACATTAGATGAGATTATCAAGGTACAACATTCTCCTCTTATAAAGACAGGTCTTGGATATATTGGAGAATCTTCTCAGGCTTCAGCTCCAAATTATCTAAAAGCAGTTACAGCTGGTTTACAACATGCTGCCACTGAGCAAGGGAATAAAGAATATTTACATATAAAACATGATCATCTCAATTCAAATAACAATAACAGGAATATCTTTCAAAGAAACACCAGTCAACAGGTAAATTCATGTAGAATATTTTATGATCGCAGAAATTTCTTCTTCAATGGACAATGTTTCTCATGTCACAATTTTGGTCATAAAGCTGTTCAATGTGTAGCATATAAAAATATCATGACAAGAGAAGCAAGAAAGAAAAAGATTGATATTGAAACAAAGAAGAATACCTATAACAACTTTTCTCCTCTTCAAAGTGAAGTTGAATGTGTTTATTGCAATAAATTTGGCCATGAAGAATCTGAATGTAGGAGCAAAGTTCAGCCAAAAGAACATGTTCCTTCAAGCTCCAAAGTATGGAAAAAGAAGGAATTACAGGTTGAAAATTGTGGCATAGCGTTGTTTGCTGAAGATGAAGAAAACCAATGGTACATTAATAGTGGATGCTCAAGACACATGACATGTGATAAAACCAAACTTCTTGCATATAGTGCTCTAGAAAAAGAAAAGAATGTTACATTTGGAAATGATACTCCTGCAGTCATTAAGGGAAAAGGGTCTGTTTTTCTAAAAGAAAAGGTGAAAGCTAATGAAGTCATGTATGTGGATGGATTAAAGCATAAGTTGTTAAGTGTAAGTCAAATGTGTGATAAAGGAACTGAAGTTGTCTTTAGTTCAAAAGAATGTGTGGTACGTGATCTTGATACAGGTAAAACAATTATAAGAGGAAAAAGAACTCCAAGCAACCTGTATATATTAAGAGGCACGAAGAACAATGTTATTTTGCAGGTAAATCTTCAGAAAATTGGCTATGGCATGAAGGTTGGGGCATCTGAGAGCTTCTCTCGAAGAATCAACAAATCAAAGCGAGACTTAAAGTGGTCGTGATCTTCCCAATATTAATCTACACAGAAAATATCATATGCAAATCTTGCCAATTCGATGAGAACCGGAGAGTACAATTTAATGCCAAGGAAGGATCATCAAGTAAGCCTCTTGAACTCATTCATACTGACATATGTGGACTTGTGAGGAAAAATTCACCACGTGGTGAACAATACTATATCTTATTTATTGATAATTTCTCTAGAATGTGTTGGATTGGGTTGATTAAACAAAAAGATGAAGCATTTGAGAAATTTCAGATCTTAAAAGCACTAGTTGAAAATGAATTAGATCTAAAAATCAAGTGTCTTAGATCTGATTGAGGAGGAGAATATACATCAGATGAATTCCTTGAATTTTGTAAACAACATGGCATAAAAAGACAGTTTTCTGTAGCTGGCACTCCACAACAAAATGAAGTAGCAGAAAGAATGACTAGAACCGTTCAACAAATGGCTAGAGCTATGCTTGATGATTCCAGAACACCTGACACATTTTGGGGAGAGGCAGCACATACAGCGGTAAATATTCTTAACAAGGCACATGTTCGTGTAAATAGTGATAAAACTCCATATGAACTCTGGTGTGGTAATCCTCCCACTGTAAATAATTTTAGAATTTTTGGAAGAAAATGCTTTATAAAAAATAATGATGAAAAACTTAGCAAGTTTGAACGCAGAGCAGATGAAGGAATACTCCTTGGTTACTCCTCTAGGAGTAGATCATATAAATGTTACAATAAAAGACTTCGGAATATTGTTGAAAGTATTGATGTTGTTATTGATGAGTCTCCAGCAGCTCCAAAAGAAGAAAAACAAACAACAAATGAAGACAATGATGATGACATATATTCTTCTACATCAAATAGTAATGATACAAACAGTGAACCCAATGAAGAACCCGAAGATGATTTGTCTAAAAAGGCTCCATCCAGACATGTTCAAAAGAATCATCCAGAATCTCAAATTTTGGGAGAAAAGGGATCAGGTGTACAAACAAGAAGGACTCTTGTGGGATCTTCTAGCAATCTGGCATTTCTGTCCACTATTGAACCTCACAATGTTAGTCAAGCTAGAAAATATGAATGTTATATTCAAGCCATGAATGAAGAGCTTGATCAAATTAGAAAAGAATCACACTTGGGAATTAGTACCCAAGAGACCTCAAAAAAAAAAAATGTCATTGGAACTAAATGGATGTTCAAAAACAAGCTAAATGAGAATGGGGATGTTATAAGAAATAAAGCTAGACTTGTTTGCAAGGAGTATGCTCAACAAGAAGGTATAGACTTTGAAAAACCTTTTCTCCTGTAGCCAGACTTGAAGCCATAAGAATGTTTCTTGATTTTTCAAGCTTCCAACAAATCAAAGTTTATCAAATGGATGTTAAATATGCTTTTCTCAATGGTGATCCTGAAGAAGAAGTTTACATAGAAAAACCAGAAGGATTCATTTTGGGAAATGATGAAAAACTTGTTTGTAGACTTAAAAAGGCTCTATATGGTCTGAAACAAACTCCAAGGGCATGGTACTATCGTCTCGACAAATATCTTCATCAACAAGGATTTTCAAAAGGGCCTGCTGATAGCAACTTATACACAAAAACTAAAAATGACAAACTGTTGATTGTGGTTGTATATGTTGATGATATCATTTTTGGAAGTAATAAAGAATCTATGAGTCATAAATTTTCTTTTGATATGCAGCAAGAATTTGAAATGTCTTTACTTCGGGAACTAACATTCTTTCTTGGCTTGCAAGTGCAACAAGCAACAAATGGCATATTCTTATCACAAGCAAAATACCTCAAGAAAACCTTAAAGAAGTATGGCATGAAAGATTGCAAACCTGTAAGTACACCAATGATAACCAGATGTAATCTCAGTTCTAATGATGATTCCCCCACGGTGAATCAACCAGAATACAGATCTATGATAGGAAGTCTACTTTATCTCACTGGAACAAGACCAGACATCATGCATGCAGTTGGGATTGTTGGAAGATTCCAAGCTAATCCAAAGGAGTCTCATCTTTAAGTTGTGAAAATAATATTCAAATATCTACAAGGAACTCAAGACTTTGGACTATGGTATCCAAAGAATGTTGATCTTACTCTTCATGCATACACTAATGCAGATTGGGCTGGAAGTGTTGATGATCAGAAAAGCATTAGTGGTGGTGCATTCTATATGGGGCCTCGGTTAGTATCTTGGTTTAGAAAGAAGCAAAGCTCTATTGCCTTATCTACAACAGAAGTAGAATATGTGGCTGCAGCATCATGTTGCACTCAACTTCTCTGGATGATGCAAACCCTACAAGATTTTCAAATCAAATGTTCACCTCCTATCACCATTAAGTGTGATAATACAAGTGCTATCAGTATCTCAAAGAACCCTGTTATGCATTCCAAGACCAAGCACATTCCCATCAAATATCACTTCTTACGTGAACAAGTGCTTGAACAAAAGGTGAAATTGGAGTATGTTTCCTCCAAAGAACAAGTTGCTGATATATTTACCAAACCTATACCCAGGGAAGTGTTCAAATATCTCAAACAGAAAATGGGAGTAGTCTCTTCAATGTAGAGGATCAGGTCTACTTAAATATAGAAGATTAAATAGGTTGTGAGGTGTTGTTAGACATCTCTGATTGCACAGGTTCAGGGGAGCATTGGTCATATGAAAATGATGAATTGTTGGTCATATTATGTTTGAAGATGCAACATGATCTCAGGGGGAGCATGGCATTGTCGGTTCAAAGGATCTTGATCAAATTATTTTCCATTGATTTCAAAGGGGGAGGAAAAGCAACAAAGGGCTTCTATAAGGCCATCAGAGGAAGAGTATTGCCATCAATGCCAAAGGGGGAGGTTGTTGGAAATATTGTCATTGATGGCAAAGGAATTGGCAAAGATAGGAGTAGCACTTAAACTATCCATAAGGAAAAAGAGATAGAATAATAGAGTTGAATTAGGGATTCAATACAGTTTTCAAAGGAGATGAGAGAGAGTTGCTAGGAAGAGACAAGGTAATAGATTGAAGGACAAATTGAATATCTGGCCAAGATTTGTATATGTTAATGAAGAACTGTGGCATTGTGTTAAGTATGTTAGAGTAAATCTGGAATATATATGACCTATTTCATAATGGGCAGAAGATGCCTACGGTGTCCGGAGAGGAATGAAATCATTGTTGCAGAGTTAGGGATATGTGTATTATATGTATTGACTGATGTAATTCTTGTGTGGAATCCCCTGAACCTCTGTATGAGTCTCTGATTATGGAGTTAAAAGTGAAACCTTGTTGAGGATTCATGATGGAAGGATTCAAATTCCAGGATGAGACCTTCTTGTAATGAAGAACTGGCCTAGTTTGATATTTGCAGTCGTGGAACTACTTGGTTGAATATATGAGGGGCTCTTGGAGCATTCAGTGTATCCATTGGAGAACTTAATGGTGGCAGAGATATGAGGTTTTTGAATGTACAGGTAGAAGCAGAACTGTGATACTATAGAACTCCAAATGGAAGGCTGGTATGTTATATATACCATAGAAAAAATGAAGAATGACATTGAATTTTCACGAGTTAATGTTTTCCCGTCGAAAGAAAATTACTTTTGTTCATCGATTATTGGAAATCTTGCCAAAGATAGACCAGATCTATAGCGCAAACCCAGACTAACCCTTTGGAATCATGAATGGAAGCTTGAGCGAAGGGCGGAACCACGAAGGAGGAACAGTGAAGGCGGTTTATGGTTTTCATCGCACCGATTTCAACGGGCAAGCGGTATTCAAGAGGTGGGGAGCGATTCCATAGAACGGGCGACACCCGTCCCTCTACGATTTTACAAAACCGCTTTTCACTATGCGCCATCGCGCGTTATAGATTGACCCAGGATGCCCAGCAATATCATTGAGCGTCGTTGATCTGGGAAGGGGTCATTGGATGGTCATTATTTGTTGAAGATGCACAAAGATTAACACAGGTACGGTAGACCATCGCACATTAACGTTCGACATCGGAGGTCGAGCGATATGTATATACGTCGTTGATCTGAAAACTTGCTAATCTAACGGTGATTGGACGTTGGACTTGCACGAAGTTTACTGTGGTACGATGGGCATATTGGATTGGCTATTGACTATGTATGTGGGCCCGAGGTCAAAGGTTTATCGTAAGGTTAATTTATTTAGAAGTGTTGGATATTTATATAAAATCCGAAGGGTTAATCTTTAGACATGAGGTTTGGGAATTCAAATGTTGTAAATATATTTATTTATCAATTTCTTTAAAATTGATAAATAACAATTAAAAAGAAATCAAAAAGCCCCGTGGGATAAAATAAAAAGAATACTGACAGAGGAATACCATTAGTGGTTCGTGGTTTTGACTCATGGTTTTAATAAAGGAAAAAATATATAAGGAGAAGAAAAAAATAGAGAACAGTGTGTGCATTATAAGGGTTGTGAATAAAATTTCTCCAAAGAATATCTGTATGGGAGAGCTCTGTTCTTAACTGATAAATCTGAAACTACGATGCACCCATGAATATAATGATCTGACGATGATGAATCTCTGGTGTAAATGATTGATGAAATCATGAGGAACTGGTGTGAGTATACATAAAATAAATAAATTTGGTGACCGAAAAGGTATGTCATATGGAAACGGGTGGATCTAGTATGAAAATTGATGAAACGTGGTCCGCAGTGGTGCTGAGGGTCGAAGCCTTCCAGTGGTAGCTGGTAAACAAGAGTCGGGGGTAGTAGCTCCCTTCCAGGAGAGGCTGGTAATGAGAGAAGGTTGTAGCCTTCTGCGGGTGGATGCTTGCGTGCTGGTATAAGTCTGCACCAACATATATTGTAAGAAGTTTTCTCTATAATAAAAATTGAAGACTGAGATCATAGTAGTGGTGTTTTTCTCCTGAATTGGGTTTCCACCTTAAATCCTGGTGTTCATATGTGTTGTTTATGTTTGATGGTTTGTTCTGTTATTTCTGTTCATGCTTAATGCTTATCTGATGCAATGCTCTAAGTAAAGACATAACAAGATATCTGGACATACATGTTGGATGCAGTACTGTAACATATGGTTTTAAGAGAAAGAAAAGAAAAATTGTTCATCCCTAAATACTGATTCACCCCCCCCCCCCCCCCCCTCTCAGTATTTTTCCCAACACAAACATTTGATCAATTACTTGAATGGACCCCTACTATCCATGACAGGAATTTCATCAAACATGTCACAAATATGCATTGTGCGGGTCATAACAATAGATCTGAGCATAGGGGTCTCATACTTATTTGAGAATCACTAAGAAGAATTGATGCCTTATAATGTTAGCTGCATTTGATCATCTATTAGTTCATATATTCATTTTTAATTCATTTGAAAATCAAATAATGATGAGAGTCATACATCATCAATGTCATAAAATACACTCATAACCAACATATAAACAATAGAAATAACAAGGAATAAAGAGACATAAATGTCACATAGCAGTACATTTTTACATAAAATAAAAAGGGAAGGAAATATTATTAATGAATGTAAAAACCAACCAGGTTTTGGACTTCCACATACCACCTAACCATAGATTGGTTGAACCAAAATTTTCTTTCAGCCAATCACCCCCATGCCATATTCTAAGCAAGAATGTGGGATTCATAACCAAAATCAACCAGGGATTCCTGAGGTTAAACCACCTCACCCTCATCAATAGAATGAAGCTTTACCATAATCCCCACTAGATCACTAGGCCCTAAATGAGCATGAATGCCACCAGATTTATCCATCTACACCCTGAGGAATTTTCATGTCTCCTGGTCTTTAGCATTTACCTTATATCTCACCATTCACCGGTAGAGATTCCTAGGCCTAATAAATACTCAACCCCACAAGCTTTATTGTATATTCTGCCATTTGCTGGCTAAGAATTCATGGCACCCACCTCTATGTTTTATCATATATCTCTCCATTCACCAGTCGAGGATTCCTAGGTCCATTGAGGTAACACACAAATCCTTCTTTACCGCAACCCACAGTTTGGTTCAGTGGTCACTAGGGCAAGGCTTTACTGCAACCCATTGTATGATTTAGGGATCACTAGGTCATGTGTTCTTTCTATCATAGACCACCTCACTCGGTTTCAAATCCATCTGAAAATCCAGCTCAACCAGAACATGAGAACCCCATCACACCATGGTTATCTGGAAATGTAAAGGCTAGGCTAAATAGCATTTCCACACTTGGAAAAATCCATGCCAATGACAGTAAGAGAACCAAGAACATACATGCATACCCATGCATGCAAAAACTAGCAAGGAAATCATACATGCAACTCAATACCTACAAATAATCTCATTGTAGCTGCTTGATCCTACTCTTCATTTCTTGATCTTTGATTCCTCTTTTCCTTATTTAATTTTCTTGCTCAAATGCTAAAATGCTCCAAAAAACTCTAAGTTTCCAAGAGTGTGAGAGAGAGAGAATAGAGAGAGAGCTCCTGAATTGAACTGACAAAAGTTACCAACTGATCCTCATAAACATTTTTATTAATGAGGCCTCTATGTTCTTTAGTTTTCCTTCATTTTACTCCTCATATGAAACATGTCACCTTTCACCTTCCTTTTCTCCAAATCTCCATTATTTTGATAAATAAATTGCAAAAAAATGCCATTTTTCCTTTCCAAAGCCTTTGTCATTGCATTTTCCAATTTTCTTAGCCATAATAATCCAAATGTACAACCACACTAGGATGTTTTTCCCAACATTAAGCTTGGAATAAGTGTCCCATAATCGTGGTTATTATTTTTCCTTTATTAAATTTTATTAAACGGAATTTTCACCAGGGATTTTATGGAACCCTCACTCTTGGGGGTACATCATCATCAGTTTTCAGTGACACCTACAACCAACAAGATTTATGAAAGAAAAATATACTGCTCATGGAGCTTTATAACTTAGCTCGTTGTAGTATTTAAAGTGATCAACCTTCTGAGAAGCATACCAACATGAAAACATAAAAACATGATAACCATAATTACATGACACCCATACTTCTTATTAGTTCATTATAACACCACTCATGGTGGTATTTACATCCATATACATGTACATATACCAAAAAATCACACCAAATCATATACCAAAACACATATCAAGGGAATTCGCTCAAGCAATGAATAGAGAAGGATACATAGGCCGCATCTGATCCGCCATCTCCAGTGTAGCTTCATCGAGCCCAAAGTGCTTCCACTGCACTTTAACCTGCTTGATTTCTCGGTTTAAGGGAATGAGCATCTTTCTCTAAAAAATACATAGCGGTTCCAGCTGGAATTATCCTTCGAGCTCCACCTACAATACAGACCAGTCAATCACATGATTAATATCTTTAACATACTTCTTAAGCAATGACACATGGAAAACATCATGGAATTTAAATGTTGGATGAAGTGCAATTAGACAAGATACTGGTCTAATCCATTCAATAATCTTGAAAGGTCCACAAAATCTAGGTACCATCTTGGCACACCATCCAATCCACAAGGAGCTATTATTGGGCTTGACGCACAAGTACACCTATTACCCAACCTGAAACTCCTTAAAAAACCTGTTTTGATCTGCATAAATTTTCAACCTATCATGTGCTTCCTTTATATTCTTGTTTATTACATGTATTTCGTATTTCATTTCTTCCAACATTTCTAGTCCAATCAATACCCTATTCACCATATCACTACAACTGATAGGAGTATTACAACTCTTCACATATAATGCCTCAAACGAACTCATCCTCAGTGAATCTTGGTAACCATTTTTATAATAAAACTTGACCAACATAAGGTACTCCTCCCATCTCCTCTGTTGATGCATCACATACATCCTCAACATGTCTTCCAAAATATTGTTGACCCTTTCTGTCTTTACATCTATCTACGAATGATAAGTTGTGCTAAAGGCCAACTCTGCACTTGATCTGGGAGGGTCTCCAAGTACATGTGGATTTAAACTTACTCCAAAAATAAAAGTGGTTAGAATGTGGGACTCGGTACCAGAGTGAAGTGCTTGTCAACTTGATTCCAACGGTGCGAGTGACACTCTAATTCGAGCCCTTATGGAGAAGCTAGAGAAAGTCAAATTTGCGGTCAAAGTTGGGCCGTGGGCCAGGTTTAAATGTCCTACAATTTCATTGTCAACCGACAGGGAACTTAGCACTCAAGAAGCAGGCAAATTTTTTGGGAACTTAATTTTCCTAATAACCTCCGATTTCGAGAATTTTCAAAATTAGGGTATGGTTAGAAAAAAATAAAAAAAAGGGTGGTGGGCCACCAACCCTGCCACCCCACAACCATATTCCATGTTAATATATATATTAGTTTTTTGGGGGGCGAGATGTCAACCCCGCCACCAACTACATACAAAGGGAACGAGGGTTGGGTCAAGCTGCGTGGAGCGGACCCACCCAATGCCCAAACCATATCAATATAACAAATAAATAAAATGGGAGGGGTGTGACTTGATCCCCTGAACCCTCCTCCACCAATGATAGATTAAAATACTGTGCTGATGGAGGTACTTTGTACAATTCACCTAGAATTTTATAAAAAAAACTCATTTCCATAGTGCACCCAGGCAGAGCAGAGCGCAACCACGAGCAAGCCAGAGTGGTGAAACCATGCCCAGGGAATATTGAGGGGCATCAAAAAGATTCCCTAGGGTGCAGAACTTGCCAGTGTCAATTTGGGACAAATTTTATGTCGATTATACATCTATCAGTGACAATAACTCAACGGTGATGTCTGTTTTTGCATCAGATCTCTCCATTTTTGGCAATTTTATAGATTGGAGGTATACGTGTGATTTATGTAATTTTACTTGTACTTATTCTTCTTTTTTCCACTTAAAGAATGAATGACTCCCCACTGTTGAGAAGGGCCCGAAGATGTAGTCCAAATTGGATGAACTCCGTAATAAAATCTTTGTGTCTTTATCTCATCCATGTTATGTTCTCTTTGCTCTTCATTTTATGTGCTTAAGTTTCATGATTTTCAAGTGCTCTATTACATGTAATTCTTTATGCATCTGTAAGAAAAATATTTTGGATCAAGTGGTATCAGAGTAGGTATTTGTTGATGTGAATTGCATGAGTACATGCTAACCAGAAACTAGATTCAAAGAGGCAAAGGAAAGCTTGGGTCCTTTGATCCCGAAGCAGGACATGCCCCACGAAGAGGAAACATGGCAGAGGCATTACCGCAAGGCATTCTACAACATGGTAGAGAAAGTAGACAAACTATTTGCAGAGTATGAGAAGACCATCAAGCCTAAGAAGAAAGATGCAGATGATCATGGATTAGTAAATCATGGAGATAGTGGAGAAGCGCCCCCTCCCTATCCATATTATAGTGATAGTTCCTCTTCTTATTCTCATCATTCTCGCAGACGTCATAGGCATACATCTAGGAAACCTTTCCTTAAAATAGATGTAAATTTTGACTTGCCTATGTATATAGAAGAATGTAATGCAGAAAATATCAACAATTGGATTAGACAAATTGAGGTCTACTGCTAGATTCAATAGATCAAGAAAGACAAGGCAAAAATCCAGTTGGCATCCCATGGACTGGGTGGCACCGCTCTCGTTTGGTGGGAGAGAAAATTGCAAGGCAACAAAAATATGGTTAACCTTCTCTCCTCATGGTCAAATTTTATTTTTGCATTGAAAAATCAGTTTTACCTATTGGGCTATAAGAAAAAGCATTAATGGAATGAAAACACCTAAAGCAAGGAAAAGGAAAAAATGTGAAAAACTTCACTGAAGAATTTAGAAAATAGGCATTGAACTTAGACATTTCATTAGATTCACTAGAGATTGTAACTAAGTATATCAGTCCTTTACATAGTTACATAAGGAATTCATTATTATTGTTTGAGACTACTACGATCGATGAGGCCAGTGTGAAGGCCATGCATCTTGAAAGCAGGGGGACGCATGAACAAAATTACCACCCAAAAAGAGACACAACAACCAAGAGAAGAGGAACAAAGGTCTCTTGTAAACATTGTGAGAAAGCAGGACACGACAAAGAGAATTGCTGGAAACTACACCTTGAGCCGATACCTAATAGGGATGACAGAAAGGAGAGACAAAAGAGAGCTAACACCATGCAACAAGATCAAAATTCTGAATCAGAAGAAGATGAGAAGGTCATGACAATGGGAGTTAGATGAGGTAGACCAATTGACTTGGGATCAAATTCCGGTGACGAAAGGAGGATTTCAGCTCTTGGAATCACAATAGATAGATCCATCAATTTGGGTTCAGATTCGGGTGAAGAAACACAAATTTTAATAGATAGCATTCCAAATATGAAAAGGTCGCCCAATGCAGCATGGCTCTAGGAACTTGAGGATATCAATCAAAGCATTCAAGTAGATAATATTAAGCTAAGGAGAATCCTAGAGGAAGCAGAAAAGGAGAAAAAAAGGTTTTTATGCTAGTTGCAAGCTAAGGATGAGGCCCTAGAAAAGTTGCAACATAACCACCTTGAGGTAAAAAGTGATTCTTCGATTTCATATACTTTTCATGATGATGATTTCGCTTCTTCTGAAAAACATACTACAGGTATCAGATCCAAATTGTTAAAGAAAATGGGGTATTAGGGAAAGGGCCTCAGCATTAATGACCAGGGCATCATAAACCCCATCAAATTAGAAGAATTACCCTGTCATGTAGGACTTGGGTATGTTAGGAAGGAGGTTGGGGAATGCTCCAAAACAACCAGTGACCCACCAACAGCAGATGATGAGAGCACCTTATCACATTCGAGCGACAGGGAGGGATACATGAACACTTATCAGAGGCACATCAGGAGGAAGCATTCCAAGACGATCTAGAAAGTCTAGAAGAGGAAGAATCATTGCAACAAGGATGAACACCATAAATATGCATGCTAAATCCTTCAAGCCCAAAAAGAACCCATGAAGAATCTAATCATCGAAAATATTCCACAAGAAAATCTGCCATAGGGAGATGACCCATTTACTTTATTAAGTAAAAGATGGTTTTTTTAGAGGTAGTATCTTGTTATGGCCATAGTTTGTAAATCACACATTGCAAGTAAATGTAAAAGTGATGATGTGTTTTCCATCGCTTCGAAATGCAACGATGATGTTTTGGCCTTTTCATATGAGTAGTTGGGGGATTACTTTTTATTATGTAATCCTTAACCAATGAGTGTGTGCTATAAAATCTTGGCAAGTGAGGGGTTGTTTGAGTCATGTGTTGTTTGTATATGATTGCAAAGAATGTACCAGATTTGCGCATAGGTGATTGAAAGTGTGGTTTGGCGAGGACACAAGAAGTGTGCTGGATGTGTTAATGCTTTTGGTGGTCCAAAAGCTCTTCAGTGGGGAGGATTGATCCAAGAGGATCTCCAAGTACAAGTGAATTTAAATTTACTCCAAAAATAAAAGTGGTTAGAATGTGGGACTCAATACCAGGTTGAAGCTCTCATCACCTTGATTCCGATAGTGCGAACGACACTCCAATCCGAGCCCATATGGAGAATTTAGAGAAAGTCAAAGTTTCGGTCAAAGTTGGGAAGTGGGTCAGGTTTAAATTTCCTACAATTTCATCATCAAATGACAGGGAACCCATCACCCAAGAAGCGGGAGAATTTGTTGGGCACTTAATTTGCCTAATAAACTTCAGTTTTGAGAATTTTCAAAATTAGGGTGTGGTTAAAAAAAATATAAAAAGGGTGGTGGGCCACCAACCCTGCCACCCCACAACCATATTCCATGTTAATATATATAGAAATTTGTTGGGGGGCGGGCTGTTAGCCCGCCAACCCCAGAATTGCCACTGGCTACATACAAAGGAAACAAGGGTTGGGTCGGTCCACGTGGAGTGGACTCACCCATTGCCCACACCATATCAATATAAAAAATAGTTAAAATGGGAGGGGCAGGATTTGATCCCCCTAACCCTCCTCCACTAATGACAGATTTAACCACTAGTGGAGGTACTTTGTACACTCTACCCAGAAGTTTATAAAAAAACCTCATTTCCACAGTGAGCCCAGATAGAGCAGCGGAGCAGAGAAAAACCTCGAGCGGGCCAGAGGGGTGGAACCATGCCTAGGGAATATTGAAGGGCATCAGAAATATTCCCTGGGGGGAAGAACTTTCCAGTGTCAGTTTGGGACAAATTTTATGTCGATTTTACACCTCTTGGTGACAATAACTCAAAGGTGATGTCTGTTTCTGCATCATAGCTCTTCATTTTTGGCCATTTTTCAGATTGAAGGTATAAGGGTGCTTTATGTAATTTTACTTGTACTTCGTCTTCTTTTTTCCACTTAATGAACGAAGGCCTCCCCACCATTGAGTAGGGCCCGAAGATGTAGTCCAAATTGGACGAACTTTGTAATCAACTCTTGGTGTCTTAATCTCATGCATGTTATATTCTCTTTGATCTTTGTTTTATGTGCTTAAGTTTAATGATTTTCAAGTGATCTGTTACATGTAATTATCTATGCATATATAAAGCAAAATATCTTGGATCAATACCCAATCATGTAAATAGCTCCTTCCCAAATTTGGAAGTGAACTTAGCATCCATGTGTGAAACAATATTCTTCAGAACACCATGCAATCTGACCACTTCTCTTATGAGCACCTCTGCTACATCACTAACTGAATAAGTATAATTCACTGGAATGAAGTGTGCCACCTTTGTCAACCTGTCTACCACAAACATGTTGAAATCATGATGTCTAGATGTCCTCAACAAACCTATGATGAAATCCATGGAAATGACCTCCCATTTACACTCTAGAATTGAAATTTTTTGTAGTAGTCCACCTGGATGTTTACACTCTGATTTTACCTAATGACTGTCCAAAAATCTAGCTACAAATTCTGCCACATCCTACTTTAGATTCGGCCAATGATAAAACTTCTTCACTATTGTCAATTTCTTTTGATATCCAGGGTGACCTAAACACAGTTCCTTATGAAACTCTCTCAAGGTAATATTTTTGAGATCACCATTGTTTGAAACATTTATGCTATCCATTTATATGATCAATCCTTCTGATGAGAGATGATATTCCACGTGTTGTGCACCTGTACATGCACCTGTACATGTACTTATCCATATACCACTACCTGTACCTGTACTTTGGTGTAACTTGTACCTAAGTTCGATGTACCTACTATCTTGTTTTTGTGCCTGTAAGATCTGATCCTATAATTTTGTCCCATAAGAACTCATAGTTGCTATATGATTCACCTATACTCTCTTGCTAAGAGCATATGCAACTTTGCTCTCTTTACCGTTGATGTACCTGATCTCAAAGTCTAACTCATTGATCATGGACAACCATCTAGCTTGCCTGGAATTTATATTTGACTAGTCAAACAAGTATCTCAACCCACTATGATCACTCATCAATAAAAAACTCCCGCCAAGAATATAATGCCTCCACATATTCAACACATGGATTATCACTGCCAACTCAAGATCATGTGTCGGATATTTCTGCTCGTGCTCATTTAGTTTTCGTGATTCATATCATACTACCTATCCTTCTTGCATAAGGAATCCACCAAGTCCTCTCTTGCAAGCATCTTTACATGCCACAAATTATTTGTCTCGATATGCAATATTTAACACTAGATATTTTTCAGCAATTGATTCAAATATTCAAAATTCATTTCACATTCCTCTGTCCATTCAAATTTCTTACCTTTGTTCTGCACTGATGTAATAGGATATGCAATTCGAGAGAAGTTCTTGATAAACTTGATATAATATCTATTATCCTCTTGTATTCTATAGATTCACTAGGTGACTATGGATTTGTTACAATCAGCTAAATATAGCATTCCTTGTCTATCAACTATCTTTAGAAATCTCACTGCCTTCATTATCCTTTTAATTCCTTTTTCATGATCTCTTAGTTTGCCATCTAAAGATCACTTTGCTACTCTTAAAAGATTCATTTTTGGGTTTAATTCCCTCATTTTCACCCTTCTTTCCTATCACCAGTTTCATCCCTCATTTTCCCCCCACTAAAAACCCCATAAAACCCCTCGCCTTCATCTTTTTCCCTTATCCCATAAAAACAATGTAAAAGATACTCTTTTACATTGTTTAAATAAAAATATAAACTGTTGAGACCCACCTTTTATGTTAAAACTCTATTTTTATTAATATAAAGACCTGACCTTTATGTTTTTAACCCCGCCCCTTTATAATAATTAAAGCCCCCTGCTTTAATGATTTAACCCCCATATACATTAAAACCCTACTTCTATTTTTACCTGGGCTCCTTTCTATTAAAACCCCAATGCCCATATAACCTCGTCCCTTGCCCATATAATAAGCACTCCCGCTTATTCTATTGACCCCTGGGCCCTACCTTCCACCTAATCCCGCGCTTCAATCATACTTCGCCACCTGCCACCCGAACCCCACCGCTTCACCTTCTCACTGCTCCTAAAACTCCTGACCACCATAGATCTGTCTCCAACAAGATCTGACGGCTCCCATCGCATATCAAAAAATTATATGCGCCAGGGTTAATATTTTCAAAATGCGCGAAATGGGTGGTTTTCCCTTGCCACGCATCGCCTTCTATATGGTATCGCACGCCCCCACCCAAAAGAATTAGCGCCCCTCTGCCAATACGAAAACCACTCTCCCATACGTTAAAACCACTTTTTCTCCCCCTGCCAAATTCTGATACGGCCTCCTCTATTCGAACATCCCGGAGGTTTCTGCCTTTGCGATGAAATCCCTCCTCCACCATAAACCTCTGCAAACACTCCCGAAGCTTGAAAAACCCCAAATAAATGCAAAAACACCCTCCACGTAGGTTTTCAAATTAATTTTTTTGTTTTATGTGCAAGTTTAATGGCGAAAATGCAATAAATGCATTCCAAAGGTCCAAGAACAGTTTAATGAATGTCTGGGTGACGATCCATAGGTTTATTTTATTTTAAAGGGACCATAGTTGTAAAAACAAGCATAATCCCAATGAATCATGATCATTGGGTGTTATTAAAACCCTCCAAGATTAGAAGGATGACTACCCCACACAGAAAACACAGACAGAGACACGGTGAGAAGACAAAATAGTTAGAATACCGCACCAGCAAAGATTAAAGGGTTAATGATTAAGTCATAAGTTAAAGGACAAATCAAGAGGATTGGTCATAAAATAAAGATAAAGGCATAATCAAAAGAAAAGACAATAAGGAAGACAGTTAAAGGATAAAATCATGTTAAAAGGCCTTAAAAAGAGTTTAAAGGATAAACAGAGGCAGATCAAAACAAAAACATATTCGAATGATTAAACAAAAGGCATTTAATTCTTTAGAAACACTTTTTGCCACCTATAGCATGTTTTCTTTCAAAAACATCAGCAGTTATGATAAACAACCAGAGATATTTCTCAACTATCAGCAGTTATTACAAAAGTTATTAAAAGGCCTTAAATTCAAAAATTTCCCAAAAGTTAGCTCAGAAGTTAAGTTAGGAGTTATTTTTACAGTGAATCACTCTCAGATATTTTACCTTGGGCCTTGGATGGTCTCAAAGGTCAAAAATGCATTTACTCTGTAATAAATAATGTCTAAATCATAGCTTAGGATAACCTCCTCATTTTGCAGATAAATACTGCATGTATCATTCATTTTTAGTGTTGGTTGAGTGGTTCGTTGACTGATTGTTGTTGCTGAGCTAGTTGAAGATTGCTAGGCTAGATTTGAGAAAGCTCTGAGTTGCAGAGATCTATTTTACATGGAGTAATGTAACTATTTTGAACATCAATAATACAAGAACGTTCACATGATTCTTGAGCTATGTTAATGGTGAAGTTTTCCTTCTTTGACAATTTTTTCCTTCTGCTTTCCATTCTGTCCATTATTTCTTTGATAAAGAAACATAAATTTTAGATTAGGATATGCTGTCTTGGCACCCTATTTCTGTCTGTATTTTTTATCTTAATGTTTTCCTCTACAAGGTTTGATTGGAGAATTCTTAATTTCTCTCCTGTTCCATCTAACTTGTTGTCTTGAAAATGATTTGATAGAGTCAAGCCAACGACGTCTATGGTACGCCTTGTCCTTTGGTGTAGCTTGAAATATTGTTTTTAAGGTCTTTCTTTGAAGTATGCTTAGTAGAGTCTAAACCAGGGAAGTCTATGGTATGCCCTGTCCTCCAGTCTACCTCAAACTATTGCTTTGAAGGTCTTTAGAGTGTTTAGTTAAAGAAGATAGGTTTAGATTTCTCTTTAGCTGCACTCATTGTTATCTTAAATGTTTTCTTTGTCTGAAAGTAATCTTAGGATTGCTGGATTTTTGTCATAAAGGTTTTCTTATAAAATTCTGGCCAAATAATTCTATGGTATTCCCTATCCTTTGGTTTGCCTCAAACAGTTACCTAAAAGGATTTTCTTGTTAAAATAGAGCTAGAAGATTCTTAGCTGACTATAGTTCTACTACCTTCATAACTTATTGTCATTGCATATTCCATCTAATCTAAGAGATCCACTTGATATAGTTAGCTTTCCCTATGAAAACCCTTGTAGAGTTGATGAACAATTAAATCCTTTTATGAATCCATAGCCCAATGGATTAATGTTTCTCATGGTCTATGTATTCAGCTGAAACACTTCCTTCAATTAATCACACCATTGATCTATCAACCTATCAATCAATCAATCAAAATTAAAAGTCCTTAGAACTTCATAACTAGCCTAATATCATAAAAAAAAGCACAAAGACATATCATATATAAACAATTACATAGAGAGATCCCTCTCTGAATCCAGGAAGGCTATGTCTTAGGATTTCAAAGTGGTTTTGAAGTGGTTCCTTGTAGTGTTTTTTCTTTCCAATCTTGTAAATCACGGGGATCGAACATAGTGGCGACCATATTGGGGATAAAATGAGTAATAAATAACTTAAAATTCACTTGAAACTCAGTAAACCTCATTTTAACTTAGATGAATCAAGTGTTAGCCAAGAATGGTATCTAGTTGCTGATGGTGGACAACAACCAACCATAGAACAAGTAAAAATCCTCCACCTGGTGACTCCACTAGTTTTTAGTAGGCCCGCTAACTCCACTGGTTCTCCATAGACTGCAGTGGGAAACTTATTTTATCATAAAAAACATCAAAATAACCTAGTCAATAATACTTTGTGGATTAAGTATTTCTTTCACAAATTGGTTGGTCCTTTAAGAATGTCATAAACACTCAACCTGTCTGATTTTTGGGTCCAAGTCCTGGCTTCTAAAAGAATTCGTACTAGATCCCATCCTGACCCAAATCCTCCTGCAATAGTTGAAAACCTTGAAAGTATCCTTAGGAAGTCTCCTTGATCTAAAAACCCAGTTGTTAGCAGACCAATACACAAAGAAAGTTCCCTACCTGAAAACCTTAAATACTTGCAGAATATCCTATCTGACTCACCCCTAAAACAAAGCTTCTCTAGGACTAGATCTCAGAGTTGGATAACCCAGATATTTTTAGACCCATCTACCTTACAGAAGAATCCTGTTGTACTAACGTCATCCCCTACTATTCACCTTCCTCTATTTAACCCTGTACCTCTTTTGGTAAACCCTCCTCTTGTTAACCCTCATTTGTTTCCCCAACCTCAAATCATGGAAAAATGGTATGCTACCTTAGTTATGCCTTTACCTTTAGTTGTTCTACCGTAGGACTATCAACCCAAGATTTCCTTATATGATGCAAGTAGTTCTACTACTACTCAACAACATGTGGACAAAATGAATGAATACTTTGACAGATAGGAAATAGATGATGAAACTATTAAACTCAGAATGTTTGCTCAAATCTTAGGGGGAGAAGTAAGAAAATGGTTCAAAGGCTTAACCCATAACAACGTGAGTGACCTCCCTGCTTTTCAATTATTTTTAAACAAATGGTAAGTCAAGAAGAACCCTCTCCAAATCTTATCAGAGTATGAACACATTAAAAGAAATGTTGGAGAGGGTGTCCAAGAATACTGCACTAGGTTCAATAGTGTATATAATTCCGTACCTATACATATTAAACCTCCAAAAGTTCTAGCTCTAATGAAATTTCCTGATGGTTTTGACCCAGATATGGCTTATCAATTAAGAGAAAGAGAACCCCTCACATTAGAAGACATGCAGAGGGGAGCAGTAAGTGTAGAAGCCAATTTGATTGCTAAGAGAGCTAGGATGAAAAATGAAAAGAGAGCCACATATAGGGAAGAAGTTGTACCCTCCACATCTAATAAAAAGATTGATAACTTATTCAAAACCATGGAGAGGATGAATGTAAATGAGAGAACTTATACTAGAGAAAACCGAACAGCTCCTCAAAACAAAAATGAAAATCAGAACCAAAACAAAAACTTCAGAATAATCCCCCCTGAAATTATAAAAAGAGGTCCTGATCAGCAAATCAAATCTCCTTTCCAAGAAAAATATGTTGATGAGGATGAAGGGTTGATTGAAGAAACAGAGGAAAATCACATAAATTTAATGGGAGTGAATAATGAGGATACTATTTTCCTCACTAAGGAAGAACAAGGCATGTTTTCCCCAACTCAATTTGAAGAAAAAATCCTAGAATCAAAAGACTATAAATAAGGCTTTGAAAATTCCATCATGGAAGTACATATACAGTATGACCTCAGAAGCAAGAAAAACCAAGACACTTCCAAGAGAAAAACCTCTGAAATTTCTACTAGGAAGAACTCTGAAAACATTCCTAAAAAGACAACAGAAAATGTAAACACAGTGGCTAAAATTTTTGATAGGAATAAAAACAAAAACAACCAAACAAACTCTGAACATAATTTTGACCAAAGCAGCACTAGCAGCATAGCTAATGCTCCTAACAAAACTATTTTAATTGAATTTCCTAATAAAAACGAGCAAGCTAAAATTGCTATAAAAACAGTGCCTGAAAAGACTGATTTGAACATTTCAAAAGCTCAGGCACCTTTCAATATAGAGAATGAAATTGTAAAGATTAAAATTTCTATTCCTCTTACTGAATTAGTCACTCAATATGTATATAGATCTCAACTTTTGAAAGCTTTAAACATAGGAGAAAATGTTGATTCTGTTAATTTAAATGATGACAAACCTAAGCTTATGTTTGGACCAGAAGTAGAAGGAAAATTCCAAGAGGGAGGTGTTCCTCCATTTTATGTTAGTTTAAACATCCATGATTAAATTCTCCATAATGCCATGTTAGAATCTGGAGCCTCACACAACCTTATGCCAAAAATAGTAATGGAAATATTAGGCCTTGAGATAACTAGACCATACAAAGATTTATACTCCTTTGATTCCAGCAGAGTTAAATGTCTTGGCCTAATCAAATATCTGTGTGTTAATCTAGCACAAATACCAACCAAGAGCCTATTAATGGACATTGTAGTGGCTGATATTCCTCCTAAATTTGGCATGTTCCTTTCAAGATCACGGGTTGCCAAACTCCAAGATACCCTCCAAATGGACATGACCTATGCTACCATCCCTACTTTTAGTCAACCAAGGAGACTGTATAGGGAAACTCACATGAAATACATGGTTATCAGTCAAGAAAAACCAGATAACTCCCCTCTCTATTATATTCACACATACCTTGATTCATTTATTCTTTACAATGATGAAAATGTTAATGAACAAGTAGCAGAAAATGAGAAAACAATTGTTAAAGAAGAGGAAAAAAAGGAGGAACAGTCAAAACAGTTTTCCCAAACAGAATATGACAGCAAATAGAGTGAAGACCATAGGGAAAAAAACAATGACAAACATAGTGTAGACCCTAAAGAACAGTGTAACAAAAAACATAGTGGCAGCCACTATAAACAACATAATGGGGACTATAATGATCAAACCAATGACAAATCTAAAATTGAACCTCTTTGGAGTATGAGCTTTGGTGGTTCTTGTAGCAAAACTGGTTCAAGAGCAGGAATATGGGCGCATAACACAAAGAACAATCATGCAGAAGGTCACTCATACAAGCTAAATTTTCAATGCACAAATAACATAGTTGAATATGAGGCACTCCTCCTAGGGCTGCAATTACTAAAGAAATTTAGAGCTAAGAGGATATTTGTTCATGGAGATTCAGAGTTGGTCATTAGGAAAATTAAGGAAGAATACACAACTAACCATCCAAGATTGAAATCATATAGGGATGATGTCAATGACCTCTTGAAAAAATTCACAGAATATGATCTCACCTTTGTCCCTAGAAATCAAAACATCCTTGCCAATGGTCTAGCATTTGCAGCCAACACATTTCAAAAACCTTATCATAGCAAACAATACACAGTCCAAGTCAAATATAGACCAATAGTCACAAAAAACATAAAATACTGGCAAGCGTTTGAAGGAGATTAAGAAAATAGAAGATTTTCTGCAGTCCAAAAATAAGTTTGAAGTGCCAAATTCAGACTCAGAGTATGAAGAAGATTGCTCTGCTAAGGAAAAATATTACAAGGAAGAACCTCCTGATAATGCTGATATAAATCTGTTAACCAAAGAACACACACAAAAAATAGAGCCATGCACAAACTTAGAAAACGAAGACTTTGAGGTGTTGCAGTCTAATAATGATAAATTTCCAAAGGAACTAGCTCCTCTAGAAGAATTGTTCAACTTTAATGATGTTGCTAGAAAGCCAAAAATGGAGCCCACTGAAACTGAAATAGAAGAGTGCAATATAGGCAGTGAAAAAAAGCCTAAAATGATCAAACTATCTAAGACACTGCCAACTCATATAAAACAGAAATATCTTGAGCTTTTTAGAGAATTTGTTGATGTATTTTCTTGGAGTTATGAAGATTTAAAGTCATATGATACAAAGATAATTCAGCATAAGATACCTCTCAAAGAAAATCAGAAGCCCTTTAAACAGAAACTGCACAGAATAAACCCTGTGCAGCTACCCCCGGTTGAGAAAGAAATTAAGAAAATGTATGATGTTGGAATAATATTCCCTCTGAGATACTCATAATGGGTTTCAAATCTTGTATCAGTGAGGAAGAAAACAAGATAAATTGGGCTATGTATAGACTTCAAGAATTTAAACAAAGCCTCCTTAAAAGACAACTACCCTTTACCAAAAATGGATCACATATTACAAAGGGTAGTACAGTTTAAAAGAATTTCTTTGCTAGATCTCTTTTCAGGATATAGCCAGGTGCTGGTACACCCAGATGATCAACATAAGACAATTTTCACTACACCCTAGGGTACCTTCATGTATGTTAAAATGCCTTTTGGGTTAATGAATGTTGGTGCCACCTTCCAAAGAGCCATGGAAATTTCTTTCTTAGAAGAGATAGGTTACTTCATTGTGATATACCTCGATGACATCAAAATCTACTCCAAAGTAGATGAAGAACACATAGCTCGCTTAAGAAAGGTCTTTGAAAAATGTAGAAAGTATGGTTTGTCTTTGAATCCTAAGAAAAGTTTGTTTGGTCTTCAAGAAGGAAAATTTTTAGGCCACATCATATCTGAAGAAGGGATTAAGATAGACCCAAAAAGTATTGAAAGAATATTGCAAATCAATCATCCTAGAAATAATAAAGAATTGCAATATTTCATCGGAAAGATAAATTTCTTAAGAAGGTTTACACAAAACCTTGCTGAACTCCTACGAAACATTACAAATATGTTGAAAAGAGAAATAGGAGTCAAATGGACCATAGAATCAAAGAAATACTTTGAAATGGTAAAACAAGCACTTACCCAAGCACTAGTTCTAATTAGCCCTGATTTTACCAAATATTTCTTCATATTCTCCTTTGCATCAAAACATATAGTTGTTTTTGTCCTATTGTAGAAAAATATAAAAGGACAAGAACAACCTATTTCACTTTTCAGCAAGGCATTAAGAGATGCACCTCTGAAATACAACATAATGGAGAAACAAGCTTTTGCCTTGATTAAGGAATTGAAATATTTTAGAGTTTACTTTCTGCACTCACACATCATTTCATTTGTGCCTAAATCAGTGGTAAAATAAATCTTAACACAAGATCTTGATGGAATAAGGGGTAAGTGGATTGTTGTTATATTAAAATATGATTTAGAAATCAAGCCCACTAAACTAATCAAAGGACAAGGACTGGCTAAACTCATGGATGAAACAAACTTGTAAGCACTGGACATGAACATGATTAATGCATTAAATGAACAGGAGGAGTTGGAAACTCCACTTATTTAAGAACCATTCTAAATTCATCTTGGTATGTTGATATTTTATATGTGATTTTAAATATGAATGTTCCTCCTCATTTGTCTAAAACAAAGGCTAGATTCTTAAAATTGAAAGCTATAAACTATTGCATTTTAAACAAAGTTTTATATTGGAAAAATTCTTGTGGTATATTGCTTAAATTTTTACTTGAGGATGATGTAGATAAGATCAAGCATGAGTTTCATGAAGGAGAATCTGGAGGCCACCTTGATTGGAAAACCACTGTCAACAAAATCCTTAGAGTTGGTTACTATTGGCCCACCCTCTTTCAAGACATCCATAAAATGGTAACTTCCTGCCATAAATGGAAAATATTTGAGGGCAAAAGAAAATTGTTGCCATTACCTTTGCATCCTATTTCCGTTGAAGCTCCTTTTCAACAATGGGGCCTTGATTTCATTGGAGAAATCCATCCTGCCTCCTCTGCCCAACACAAATGGATCCTCACCGCAATAGACTACTTTACAAAATGGATAGATGCCATCCCTTCTAGAACTTCCATAGACTCAGTAATCATCAAATTCCTTGAAAACCACATTTTGTCTAGATTTGGATGTCCTAGAAAGATTATCGCTGAAAATGCTGCTACTTTTAGATCCAAGAAAATTGTGGAATTTTGCCACAAATATCATATTACATTGGGTCATTATACAATTATTACCCTCAAGGTAATGGGTTGGCTGAATACTCAAACAAACGTTTAGTAAACATCATTAAAAATTTGCTGGAAGAGAACAAGAAATAATGGCACAACAAACTAGTACATGCACTATGGGCAGACAGATTAACGAATAAAAAATCAATTGGAATGTCTCCCTATCAGCTAGTGTATGGAGTAGATGCAATTTTTCCAACAATTTTAGGAGTGCCAGTGATGAAGCTCCTCCAATAAGTACAGTCTGAATAAAATGACATGCTAAGAAGGATAAATCATACTGTACAACTGCAACAAACCAGAGAAGAAGTATACAACATAACTTAGCAAGTGTAGTAAAATATCAAGAAGATGTTTGATAAAAGAACCAAGGAAAATGATTTCAACATTGGTGACAAAGTGCTGAAGTGGGACTCAAGAAGAGAAGACAAGGGCAAGCATGGAAAATTTGAAAATCTATGGAAAGGTCCATACATCATCCATTCTACAAGAGGTAACAATGCATTTTTTCTACAAGAAATGGATGGAACAAAATTAATTGGAGGTCTAGTCAATGGTAGGATGCTCAAGCATTATTTTTGTTGAAAAATATCAGTTTAAAGCTTTATCCATTGTATATAACATTGCTTGAAAAAAAGATCAGAAAAATGAACAAAAAATAAAATAAAATAAGAAAAGAGGGCAGATAAAAAGAAAAGGTAAAGCCCCATACCAAAAAAGAATCTTTCTGAAAGTAAGTCCAACAGTGCCACTACTTTTTGAGAAAAATAAGCCTTTTTCAGTCATACAACCTAATCATGGTTGAGCAAGTTTTAAACTTCTGCTGATAGGTTAGTGAATGAAGATTTTCCAAACTGTTTAAACTTGGCTTATCAGTATATTTATAGGAAAAGTTATTGGTTTCAATGTTTGAATCTGAACCAAAAGAGAAAGAGAGGGATAAAGAACAAATTCCAGATTACAACCCTCAAGCTTTTAGTTTTACATTTTGCAAAATAAAATATGTGTGCAACTTTTTCAAAATTCCATAGCTCATGACAAATCAAACTGCTTAATCTTGATTTGATAATGTTTTCAATTTCCTGTTAATAGATTAGAGAATGCAAATCTGTCAAACTGTTTATTCTTGACAAATAAGTAGATTTGGTAGAGAATAAAAGAGCTCATCAGTCTAATTTGAGCCTTTGGATGATATAAGTGTAGAAATAGATAGTTTCCTATTTTCAAAAGAAAAATGATGTCAAGGGTTTGCCAATCTAAATGCACCCAAATGAGGAAAAAATGCTAAGAAAAGTATGATGGATAGGTAGAAGTTGAGTTGAAGCAATCATGTTTTTTAGATTTTAAAGATCACAAATTCAAAGAACAGAAAAAAATCAGCAATTAAAGAAAGGGGAATCTATCAAGTACAATCAAGGCACTGGTCTACAAAATTCTAGAGGTTTGATCTTTGAGGTTCTTGACACCTCCTAAAGGAGTTTCCCTACCCAACTGGAGCCACTGTTATCCTCCTGTATTCTACAGATTCACTAGGTGACTATGGATTTGTTACAATCAGCTAAAGATAACATTAATTGTCTATCAACAATCTTTAGAAATATCACTGCCTTCATTATCCTTTTAATTCCTTTTTCATGATCTCTTAGTTTGCCTTCTAAAGATCACTTTGCTGCTCTTAAAAGATTCATTTTTGGGTTTAATTCCCTCATTTTCACCCTTCTTGCATATCACTAGTTTCATTCCCTCATTCCCCCCCAGACTAAAAACCCCATAAAACCCCTCGCTTTCATCTTTTTCCCTTATCACATCAAAACAATGTAAAAGATCCTCTTTTACATTGTTTTAAATCAAAATATAAACTGTCGGGACTCACCTTTTATGCTAAACTCTATTTTTATTAATATAAAGACCAAACCTTTATGTTTTTAATATTTCCCCTTTATAAACATTAAAGCCCCCTGCTTTAATGATTTAACCCCCGTATGCATTACAACCCCACTTCTATTTTTACCCAGGCTCCTTTCTATTAAAGCCCCCACGCCCATCTAACCTTGGACCTTGCCCATATAATAATCGCTCCCGCTTATTATATTGCCCCTGGGCCCTACCTTCCACCTAATCCCGCGCTTCAATCATACTTCACCACCTGTCACCTGGACGCCACCGCTTCGCCTGCTCGCTGCTCCTAAAACTCCCGACCACCATAGACATGTCTGCCACAAGATTTGATGGCTCCCATTGCATATCACAACATTATATGCGCCGAGGTTAATGTTTTCAAAACATGTGAAATGGGTGGTTTTCCCTTGCCATGCGTCGCCTTCTGTATGGTATCAAACGCCTCTACCCAAAACCATTACCGCCCCTCTACCAATACGAAAACCACTTTCCCATGCGCGAAAACCACTTTTTCTCCTCTCGCCAAATTCCGATACCGCCTCCTATGTTCAAACTTCCCATATGTTTATGCCTTCGCGATGAAAGCCCTCCTCCACCATGAACCTCTCCAAACGCTCCTGAACCCCGAAAAACCCCTGATAAACATAGAAAAAACCTCCACACAGGTTTTCAAATTAATTTGTTTGTTTTATGTGCAAGTTTAATGGTGGAAATGCAAGAAATGCATTCCAAAGGTCCAAGAACGTTTTAATGAATTTCTGGGTGACGATCCAGAGGTTTATTTTATTTTAAAGGGGCTAGAGGTGTAAAAACTGTTAGAAAATTAAATATTATAGAGCAATGCAACATATAAAATATGCGGAAAACACAAGCACACAAAACACATAAAACCAGAGAGACACAGATATACGTGGTTCACCCAGTGTGGGCTATGTCCACCCCAAACATCCAGTCCTTCCTTTCTATTATCCAGCAAAAATGAAGAGACACAACCTACAGCAGATCCGTTGTAATGTCCTATGTTCTCTCTCACAGTCTCCCTATCTGTTTCTTGCTCTAAGAATACACACACAATACATAGCCGTAATACAATACCCTCATAAAAGCGAGGGGTTGCCTTCTAGGGAAAAAAACCCTAAACTAAACATAACTTCTACTGTCAGATCATCTTCCTAATGAACAACCCAGATTGACCCCCCAAGCAGCGTTTAATTACGGGCGGCAACGGTACAGGGGTCCAATGATGTGATACAAAATAAACATGATAATCAGGCTCCACACCCAACAAAAAAAAGAATAATCCCAATGAATCATGATCATTGGGTATTATTAAAACCCTCCGACATCAAAAGGATGACTACCCTGCACAGAAAACACAAATAGAGACACGATGATAAGACAAAATAGTTAGAAGACCGCAGTAGCAAAGATTAAAGGGTTAATGATTAAGTCATAATTTAAAGGACAAATCAAGAGGATTAGTCTTAAACTAAAGACAAAGGCATAATCAAAAGAAAAGATAGCAAGGTAGATATTTAGAGGATAAAATCAAGTTAAAAGACCTTAAATAGAGTTTAAAGGATAAACAGAGGCAGATCAACACAAAAACATATTCGAATGATTAAACCAAAGGCATTTACTTATTCAGAAACACATTTTTCCACCTATAGCATGTTTTCTTTCAATAAAAACATTAGCAGTTATGATAGATAGTCAGAGATATTTCTCAGCTACCAGCAGTTATTACAAAATTTATTAAAAGGCCTTAAAGTCAAACATTTCCCAAAATTTAGCTCAGAAGTTAAGTTAGGAATCATTTTTACAGTGAATCACTCTCAGATATTTTTCCTTGGGCCTTGCATGGTCTCAAAGGTCAAAAATGCATTTACTCTATAATAAATAACATCTAAAACCCTAGCTTAGGATCACCTCCTCATTTTGCAAATAAATACTGCATGTATCATTCATTTTTAGTGTTGGTTGAGTGGTTAATTGACTAATTGTTGTTGCTGAGCTAGTTGAAGATTGCTAGGCTGGATTTGAGAAAGCTCTGAGTTGCAGAGATCTATTGTACATGGAGTAATGTAACTTTTTTTAACATCAGTAATACAAGCACGTTCACAGGATTCTTGAGCTATGTTAATGGTGATGTTTTCCTTCTTTTTCAATGTTTTCCTTCTGTTTTCCATTTTGTCCATTATTTCTCTGATAAAGAAACATAAATTTTAGATTAGGATATGTTGTCTTGGCACCCTATTTCTATCTGTATTGTTTATCTTAATGTTTTCCTCTGCAAGGTCTGATTGGAGAATTATTATTTGATCTCTAGTTCCATCTAGCTTATTGTCTTGAAAATGATATGATAGAGTCAAGACAAATAAGTCTATGGTATGCCATGTCCTTTGGTGTAGCTTGAAATATTATTTTTAAGGTCTTTCTTTGAAGTATACTTAGTAGAGTATAAACCAGGGAAGTCTATGGTATGCCCTATCCTCTGGCCAGCCTCAAACTATTGCTTTGAAGGTATTTAGAGTGTTTAGTTAAAGAATATAGGTTTATCTTGCTCTTTAGCTACACTCATTGTTATCTTAAATGTTTTCTTTGTCTGAAAGTAATGTTAGGATTGCTCGATTGTTGTCTTAAAGGTTAGCATATTAAAGTCTGGCCAAAGAAGTCTATGGTATGCCCTGTCCTTTGGTTTTCCTCAAAAAGTTACCTAAAAGGCTTTTGTTGTTAAAGTAGAGCTAGAAGATTCTTAACTGACTATAGTTCTACTGCCTTCACAAGTTATTGTCATTTCATATGTCATCTAATCTAAGAGATCCACTTGATATAGTTAGCTTTCCCTATGAAAACCATTGCCGATTTGATGAAAAATTAAATCCTTTTATGACTCCATAGCCCAATGGACTAATGTTTCTCATGGTCTATCTATTCAGCTGAAACACTTCCTTCAATTAATCACACCATTGATCTATCAACCTATTAATCAATCAATCAATCAAAACAAAAAGTACTTAGAACTTCATAACTAGCCTAATATCATAAAACAAAAGCACAAAGGCATATCATCTATAAACAATTACATAGAGAGATCCCTCTTTGAATCCAGGAATGCTAGGTCCTAGGATTCCAAAGTGGTTCTGATGTGGTTCCTTGCAGCGTTTGTTCTTGCCAATCTTCCAAATCACGGGGAGCCAACAATATCCGGTTATTCCCATGAAAGATCTTACCTCATCCACATTTATAGGATATTCCCATTCCATGATAGCCCTTATAGTTTTCGGGCCCACTACTATGCCTTCCTTGGAAACAACATGTCAAGAGTAATGTAACTTTGTTTGAAATAAACTGCATTTTCTAAGATTGGCATACAACTAATGCTATCTTAGCATTATAAATACTTCTGCTAAATGTTTGACATGTTCTTCCTCATTTTTATAATATATCAATTTGCCATCAATGAATATAATAACAAACTGGTCCAGATAAGGACTCAAAAAACTATTCATCAAGCACATAAAAGTAGCTAGAGCATTAGTTAAACCAAAATGAACTGCAACAAACTCATAGTGCTCGTACCTTGTCTAGAAAGTTGTCTTGTAAATTTCCCCTTCTTTGATGCATACCTGATGATATCCTTATCTCATATCAATATTCAAGAAAAATTTTGCTCCCTTCAACTGATCAAATAAGTCATCAATCCTTGGCAATGGATATATGTTCTTGATGGTCACTTTGTTCAACTTCTTGTAATCAATGCATATCCTGAAAGTATTGTTGGAATAGGGTCTCCTAAAAGCTATGAATTTTGTTCAATTTTATATATTTTTGGTCTTAATTAGTCTAACACAGGGGTTTTGGGGTGGGTCAAAACCTCAAATGCATTGTAATGGGTCAAGGGTAGACCAAGAGTCTGCAAAACATGGTTTGCATACCATTGGAAGCGTAGGTTAAGTCAATATAAATAGATGAAAATTTTGAGTCTTAAGGTAAGAAAGAATTAAGTCTGATGCTAAGTGCGAATTTTTAGATCTATTGTTGGTCATTAGGGTAAGGAATCCTGCTAACTGTGTGCACGGAGATCCTCAGTCTTGCTGTATGCAGACCCTACTGGCTGTGTGCGTAAGCTGTGTCAGATTGTATTGAGTTTTGCATACTAATATATGTGGATATGTTTGAAGTGTCTCTGTGTTATCTGATCTAAGGTATTTATTTTGATGCGAATTATTGGATCTGTTATGAATACTGTTGGTTATTTGTTTATGTTGTGAATATGTCTATGTTATGGTATAATTGTACTCTGTTGATGATGTGTTATGATGATATTTGCTGATTACTACTGATACACATGTGGATGCGAAGTTATTAACTAGATTTATGCATGAAAATATCTCTGTATATTGTGATTATACTATTAACTATCCTGTGAATAGATTCGTCTGGTGTGAACCTGATAAGTTGCGAACGTGGATCTACTTGACTTACCTATTCTCTCTCAGGGTTCAGAAACTTGGTTCCAACACCCTCCCATATTGCCTCGGGTGAGAATTTGACTTGCGCAAGTAGGTCACTGTCGAAAGGGCCAGTAGTATAGGGGTTTGTTGGTAAACCTTAACCTCCAAACCCAGGTCAGGACCCCTTGAGCCAACAAATGGTTCCGTTGCCAGGACCGGGAGCATTTTGATAGAGGGATCAGGTAATGCCAAGGGAACATTGGAGACTTGAGAAGAAATAAATTGAAGAGTGGTTCGAAAAGCAAGTTCAAGAATTTGTGGTAAAAGAGAATTGTAGTACAAAGTTGATGGAAGAGAAGTGGAAGAATAAGTACATCTTCACAAAGGTCTACGAAATTTTATTTGTGACATTTGTGACTGAGCTTCAAGAGTGGCTCGCAAGCCTCGTAGATTTCCAGAAGTGTTGGAAGGATGATTGGGTCACGCAGTGGACTCCATATTTGATCCAATAGTTAGAGAAGACTGATAACACCATCACCTACATGGTAGACCATTGGGTGGAAAGTGTACTAGGAGGATTTGTGACAGAATTTGCAATTGATCAATTTGTGTCCTATTCAGAGGCAGAGCGGACGTTCTTCAAGGGTTTCCAGGGTAGGTTTATGAAAACCTTACCATTACTGATTAAGATATTATTGTGCGAAAAGAGCATTTTGTGTAGTCATACAGAGTGAATGAGATTCAAACAGAGTGAGGATAGAATGCGGAGTGGAAAATACTACAAAACTAATCAAGAAGGAGATAGATCTATCTAGAGCCCAGTAAGGAATTCAGCTGTGCATAGCCCTCCAACTACACCACCTTCAACTCAGCATAGAGGTAAGAACTCACCCATACCTCCACCACCAGAAGACGAGATGGCCTCGCACATGAAGCTACCTACCTTTAACGGCGTAGGGGATGAAGATATGGATCAGTTATGGTTTGTCACAGAATCAGTATGGACTATGCAGAATGTGGTCAATGATGCTGTGAAAAGGGCTTATATGTCCCTTGCCTTTGAAGGGAGAGCCCTGGATTGGTATATGGGATACATAGCTCAGCATGCAAATGTGACCATTCCAGAAATTAAGAATGCCCTAAAATAGCAGTTCAAGAAGCCTAAATATTACTCTCAGATAATGAATGACCTAAAATATTTCAAGTAAGGACCCTCTGAGTCTGTGTGGGAAGTTGAACAACAACTGAAGAAGGTAATCAGAGAAGGGGAATTTCTGTATGATGATAGACAACACAAGGAATTCTTCATTGCTATGTTACTATCTCACCTGCGCGTACCTATGGGTCAACAAGCTATTGAATAGCAGGAAAAAACCTTGGAAATTGCTATGAAGTTGGAAGCTACGCCAAGAGATGATACACAGTTGGGGGTATAGCAGATCCAAGAGAAACTAGGGGTGATTCACATGGAGATTCAGAATTTGTGAAAGGACTGAGGGAAAGAAGCTAGTCCATACATATGGTGCATACGATGTAGGGTATCTAGGCATACCAAGGATCAGTGCCCACTGCTGGCAGAATACCTATAGATGAGGGGACCCAGTCCGTTGCGCCTAGGACCAAGTGGACTTGCATTGTGGTGTGATGATTTCCGTGTAGCCAGCCTGCATGATACTAACCATTGCCCCCATCTAGGTGCGTATGTCCCAGAATTGAAGAAACAATGGTGCAGGTTTTGTCAGTCAGTAGGACATGATGATAAGAACTGTCGAACTTATGATTCGATGATAGAATGGGGAAACCTATATAGGTTACATTCAGACCCTTCTTCACCAAGATACCCATTAGGTATGGGTGGCTCCCTAGCTAGGGATAGGGTAGGGAGACGAGGTGGAAGTGAATGTAGGGGAAGAGGACAAATGATCTGCTATAACTACGGAGAGGTAGGGAATTTTGTGAGGGAATGCCCAAACCTTGCAAGACAATCCTGCAGATACTGTAGACAGTTGGAACATGTGATTGAAGACTGCCCAATTATGATCACCAAGATGCAGGAAAAGCAGCAAACACCTATGCAGAATGTACAAAGGGTTAAGGCATAACCTCGAAATGAAGGACCAAGCATTAATGTCATAACACGCAACAGTATGGCCACCGGGGGAGCTGCAGAGAAAGTTGAGGCAGAGCCTCTTATCTTAAAAGAAACCATCAAACAAGAAGGTTTGGACTTACAGAAGGAAAATGAAATATTTTTTGCAGCTCACCAAGACTTTTCTAAGGCTGAGGCATCTACTCCTCAAGCCCCCGTGAACCTCCAAGCAGACGATGAGGTCAAACCATTCCTGTAGGCATGTATGAAGCTACTGTGAAACCAAAGGGCCGTAGAAAACCTCCAAGATTTGATAGATAGTTGCGTAGAAAGAACAAACCCACCCATGGAAGTTAAGGATGTGCACAAATTGTACAAGCTTAAGAAGCGCACTAGTAGGGAAATGTGGTTGATCGAGAAAATTGGTGATTATGAGATGGATCAGGTTATTCTAGACGTAGGCTCAAATGCAAACTTACTACCTAAGCAAACTTGGCAGCGAATGGGAGAACCAAAGTTGGAATGGTCCACTATCCAGCTATGCATGGCCAATCAGCAGAAGATCATACCATTGGGAAGACTATGAAAGATCGTGGTAGATATTGCGGGAGTTAAGGTCCAGGCTGACTCTAAGGTCATTCAGATTGTAGAAGATGCAAACTCCTATCCTGCACTCCTAGGATTGGACTGGGCCATAGATATGGGAGGTATCATCAATTTGAAGAAAAGAAGCATGGTATTTGAAAATGAAGGTACACGGGTGATAGTACCATTAGACCTTGCACAAGGAGAATGATATACATAGCCAGTGCATGAAGAAGAAGATGTGGATCATATTTATAATTTAATTACGCAGGATGAAGATTGGATAAATCCCACAGTCGATGGTGTACTCTATTTGGAAAAGGATAAAGAGTGTTTCTCTAACTCTGACGGGGAAATAGAAACTAGAAGAACCGGTTACATGATGTATCTGTGCTGCGATGTCTTAGGATCATAAAGGACTTCCGATGCATCTCCTTGGAGGTAAGAGAACTGCCCTACTTTGATGGTTCTAGTATTATTAAGGAGATTTTGTGAACATTTGAGGCCAAGGTTCCACGAGAACGAAGGCTATCGACCTTTAATCTAGCCATGCACGCAACACCTGTGAGGTGGTGGGATACACATAAGGGGGGCATTCTAGGATTGGGAAGAGTATCAGGATGCGATGATATTGCGATTCGAACCTCCGACCCAATTGCGTGTAAAAAAATTCCTTGGCCTTGGAGACCCGCACGAGCATCTTTTCGCTTGGATGGAAAAATGGTGTGACTGGACTACAGAAGAATGGGTTCACGTGTTTATTCATGCCTTAGGACCAATTCCCATCGCATGGTACTTAGATGTGGAGCTAGATTAACGCACCCGCCACTGGGAAACATTAAAAGATGAATTTGTAGGGACATTGGACTAACAGGGGGAACGAAGGTGGTTGACAAAGCTCTACAGGATATAGATACCTTCGCATTTGATGAATCACACCCCTTATACATAGCACTTGGGGTATCGACATGGGAAGCACATATGCAGGATATTTCCAACTATCACAATATAACCTTAGAAGAGTGCAATGAGGATCCACACAATGTCTCTATCCCAGATTCAGAAGGAAAGCGTGCAGTTATGGGACCTCCACTACAAACTGTGGACGTTACGAAGCCTATAAAGCTGTGAGAAGTCAAAATTGGCATGGAAGAACAACCTAAGCTAGATAAAATTGGGGATTATTAGGATGATGATACAGTAGGAAAATTTTCCGAACTGCTCACAAAATATCAGGACTTATTCTCGACGAATTTTTCAGAGCTTAAGGGGATCACAGGGGACCTAGGGGTCATGCGCATCACGTTAAAACCAGATGCACGCCTTGTAAAGAAGCAACCTTATTGGCTGAGTCCTAAGTATAAGCAAAAGGTTAAGGAAGAAATCGATAAAATGCTAGCCGCAGGTATCATCGAACTGGTTGAGTAGTTGGACTGGGTAAGCCCAATGGTGGTTCAGGAGAAAAAGATGAAGGGAAAGATATGAATATGCATGGACTTGCACAAATTGAATGATGCCTGCATGCATGATCCCTTTCCTACACCATTCTCAGATGAAATCCTTGATAGCGTAGGAGGGCAGGAAGCGTACTCATTCACGGATGGGTTCTCAGGGTACCATTAGATCAGAATCGCACCCGAAGATCACAGCAAGACTACGTTTGCCACTGAATGGGGATCCTTCCAGTATAAAGTTATGCTGTTTGGACCCAAGAATGCCCCTGCTATCTTTTCATGAGTAGAAGTAGCAGTGTTCAAAGAGTTCATCCACAAATTTCTGGAAGTTTAATTTGATGATTGGACTATCTTCGACGTAGTAAAGAAGCACATTTTGAACTTGCACATGATGTTGGATGCCTGTAGAAAGCACCAAATTTCCCTAAATATCAAGAAGTGTATCTTCTGCGTACCCTATAGAATCTTGCTCGAACATATAGTGTGCCGACAGGGGCTGATGGTTGACCCTGCGAAAGTTGTAGTGATCATAAATCTGGCAGTACCTACAACTGGGAAGCAGCTGCGTTCGATCCTCGGACACACATGCTACTATAGGAAGTTCATTCAGGGGTACGCATTGATCACAACGCCTATGGAAAAGCCACTTAAGAAGGATGTTTCATTTTTTTGGGATGACGAGTGTCAGAAGAGCTTTGAGCTACTCAAAGAAAAGATGGTCTCTACGCCTATCCTAATTTTTCCTGATTGGGTGAAGGTGTTCCATGTTCATGTCGATGCATCAGGAATCACCTTGGGAGCAGTCCTTATGTAGCCTAGAGATGGAGACACTGATCATCCAGTTGCATTTGCTAGTAGGAAACTCTATGGTGTAGAGCGCAACTACTCTACCATGGAATAGGAGGGCTTGGCGATGGTCTATGCATTACAGAAGTATCGACACTATCTATTAGGAGGACACTTCAAAATGTTTACAGATCATTCGAATTTGAAGTACCTGGTGAATAAGCCTGTGTTTGGGGGGGGAAATCTGCCGATGGCTATTGTTGTTCCAGGAATACGACTTTTAGATCATTTTCAAGCCATGAAAGTTGAATGTTGGGCTGGATCACTTGTCCCGAATTGAGATTGGTGAGGAACCAACCAATTTGGAAGAAGGATTGCCTAATGTGTAGCTATTTGCTATTAATATTGTTGATGCGCACTTCACTGACATCATCCAGTTCTTGACTACATGCATAGCACCGGCCGAGTATTCGATACAACAAAAGAAAGAGCTGGTAACCCGCACTGCAGATTTTACCATCATCGCAGGTCATATATATAAGATGTAGGTTGATGAAGTGCTGTAACATTATGTCTTGGAGCATGAATGGCATGCTATCTTGGCAGAAGCCCACGACGGGGTAGCAGTAAGTCACTATGCAGGGAAAGCAACGACGCAAAAGGTCTTAAGAGCCGGATTATGGTGTCCTACCCTGGATAATGACTCTCACGACTATTGTAAGGCTTACGATAAATGCCAACAAACCAGAACGTCATACCATAGGGATGAAATGCCCCTTCAACCGAAAATAGCCCTGCAAGCCTTTGACAAATGGGCCATCGATTTTGTATGACCTATCAACCCCCCCGGAAAGAAGACAGGCGTGCATTAAATTATAATTGCTACCGATTATGTAACTAGGTAGGCTGAAGCACAAGTGGTAAAGGATTTCACTGCAGATACCACTGTGCACTTCATATTTGAGTAGATTCTAACCAGATTTGAATGTCCAAAAATCTTGATGAGAGATAGAGGTACGCACTTTATCAATGAAAAAATATAGGCCTTGACAGAAGAATTTTAGATCCATCATGCGAAAAGCACTCCGTATCATCCCCAGGAAAATGGAGCCGTCAAAGCTTTTAATAAAGTCTTTGAGCATGCACTAACCAAGGTTTGTAATGCTGATTGCAGCGACTAGGATGTTCGCATCCTGTCTATTCTTTGGGCCTACCAAACCACTTGTAAGAAGTTGACAGGGAAAACACCATTTCGAATGGTTTATGGCAAGGAGGCCATTATGCCCATGGAATACATTTTTCCTAGCCTGCGCATTGTAGCCTTTATGAATATGGAAGAGCCTGATATCATGGAGGAGTAGTTAGCGTAGCTTGTGGATTTGGAGGAAGACTGTTTCATTGCTAATTTCCATTAGCAGGTTCAGAAGGCTCGGGATAAGGCATGGCATGATCGAAATATTCGATAAAAGTCCTTTGTGGAGGGTGACTTTGTGCTACTGTATGATAGCCGGTTTGTGAAACACCTGGGGAAGTTCTGACAACACTAGCTAGGGCCCTATGTAGTTAAATAAATCATGGATGGTGGAGTTGTTCGATTAGCCACCCTGTGTGATGATATGCTACTTGGCTATGTCAATGGCAGCCTGCTTAAACTGTATCGGACCAAATGAATATATGGTCTGAGTAGCTGTCTAAATTGGGCTCTGTCCACCAAGGAAGGTAAGCGTAGAAAGTACCACAGTATGCACAGGACATGGCCGCAGGTTTGGAAGCTCGGAGGGGTGTGCCAAAAGCACAAACGTATGTTCAGAACACAATCGGTGTGCTGGACGTGCAGAAGTGCGCTTGGCACACACGAGGTCTGTAGGAAGTGCAAGGGTGCGCTGGGCACACAAGAGGTGCAGAAACTAGCCATTGGAATAGTAAAATTTGGTAAAAATAAAATGTTATCATTGACAGGAGCGAGCGACCTACATTTAATGAGGTGATTTCTGGTATTTTTTACCGTTTCCTTAATGGTAAGTTCCAATTGAAGTTTACCCAACCGTTGGTCGATCGCAAAGGCTATAAAAGGAGAAGGATAGATCAGAAAAGGCTTCTGTATTACTTGAATAGTTTGTACTTGGCGTGTTTTTCCTTGATGAATTTCTGTTGTAAGAGTTTTTGTGCATATTGTGTTCCTTTCATGTCTGAGCAGCCTACTCCCTTTGACAGTAGCAATCTAGAATTCATCTTCCACGCCAGGATGACAGCCACTAATCTTGTAGAAGCATCAGAACCGATGACCTCGGTGGAGCAGGAAACTGAGGAAGTAGTGGAAATCAAGTCAGAATTTGAAGAGGTTATATCTACGTTGGGTTAAGAAAATAATAAAGGGAAGGAAAAAGCACAGGGGTTTGGGAAACTCGCGAAGTGGTTTGGGGTGAAGCCCCATACTTCTCCTCGGAATGTGAAATCCACACAAGGGGTAGCCCCGATAGGCTTACCTAAACTAGCAAAGTGACCTCAGGTTGCTCAAGAGGAGGCCTAGGTAGCTAAGACAATCTATTGGCTACCACCTTTTGTTCGGCCTCGTAGGCCCTCCACACACACGCCGAAGAGCCTTGATGGCCTGTGCACCTACCTGCAGATGCCGCTAACCCCAAGTGAGGTTACCATCATTGGTGAACCTTTTGGAAGATTCCATGAGGTGAAATTTGATGGTCATGACTTGGCCACTTTGGAGGCCTTCCCTGAGTTGGCACCCGAGTTAAACCTTGACAGAATTTAGGAAGACAATGGGATAAAGATTGTACCCATGCGCTGGGTGCATGGATTGGTCGGGTCTTGGCTCTTGAACTTGATAAGGATGCCGCAATTTGGCCAATATAATATCATATACCGTTTGGCACGTCAGTTGCTCACCCTGGTTCATGATGGCTGCCTATGGATCCAGGACTGAATCCCCATCGATGCTTCTCTCATTCACCAAATTAATAGTCTTCCCATGAAAGGACCCGAACCTCTGGAGCGCATTGGTAAAAAGTATGAAGGGGATACTGCTGAATATGTGCGCAAAACCTACCATGTGGAGTGAAATACTCAAGGCTTCATAATGAAATCCATCAGTGATCCTGGTACGCAGTTGGGTACCATGTTATTGGCATGCAAGATGATGCGAAAATGCTAGGTTGCCACCGTCCCTGCATATGTAATCCAATTAGCAGGTCAATGCGGGAAAGGGGTCTACTTCAATTGGTCCCAATACCTTTGCGATGAGTTTTTGGCCAATGTATGAGAATCATAGGAGCAGGGACGAGCCTTTTGTTATTCCTTGTTTTTTCTTCTCATTGCGTTGGTCACCTAGGAAGCACCTAGGGAATCAATCCTCCCTAAGCTCACCCAAGACATGTACGAAGGGACTCGTTATATGAACTTGTGGGACTTTAAGGATGCGCAATGCATCGAAGACAACCAAGTATTCTGAGTATTGTTTCAGAGTGGGTTCGCAGCATCTATCAACTCTTGGCCGCGTCTGTCACCAACCATTTATGATAAATATAAAAGCATTGTTGCTTTCCAGGTGACTATGCATAATGTCAAAATTCGAGGCCGCAAGGATTCTACATGGGTTTTGATCTCCTATATGGCTTCCAATGAAGAAATTGATCATTTATTTGTGCAGTGGCCTCCTCAATGGAAGCTTGGCTTCAAAACGGGTGCGAAGGGCTCTGAAGGAACAAGCACCCAAAAAGTCACCCCACCTGCAAAATAAACTGGAGGACCGAGAAAAATCACGGGGAAAGGTGTTGAATCCACGTCGTAGAAGGGTTTTCAGCCCAGTAAGAGTACAGGGAAGGGTGTGGAAGTAGCAGCGCAAAAGGATGAACAGTAGGACCTCAGCACCAGAGGTCAGGAGGAGGGAGGTGCTGACTCTCCCAGCAGTACAAAGTGAATTGGTGAACCGAATAAAGGGCCACAAAAGAAGTAGTGCTCTCAATGAAAAAAACACGATGAAACTGTTACACTAACTAAAGGGAACCTTAAGAAAATTGCAAATGCGGTCACTTTGGCTGCCAAAGAAAAATGGCTGGCTATGGAAGAGCAGTAGAAATCTGTGGTCGACACACTTCAGGCTGAGCTTTGAGCTCTGCAGCTGAAGACAGACACGCTGCAAACTATCATGGTTCAGGTACGAACAACCTCCACAATTGGCGGAGCAGCACTTATTACAGCAGAAAGCCACCTTTGTTCCTTGCCAGATGTAGCCCTTGCAAAAGTCTAACTGACCTAGGAGCGCAGGTCCAGGCATGTGCGGAGGTACAGCTGGATCTGGAAAAGTTGCCACATGAAGCATTGCATGTTCTCCACAATTTTTCAAATAAATCTAGCACATGGATCATCAAGTGCACTAGCAGCTCAATGTAGCTGAGAAGACAATCGAGGAAAAGAACATTGAAGTCTCCCAGGTATAGGCTGCCTATACCCTCACCACTACGCAACAAAAGGAGCTGAAACACTTAATTAGTAGACTTTGCGTGGATGTTATGGAAGAAATCCCGGCCAATGACACCCCCCAAGCCAATATTGAGGGGTTGGTCGCAGTGTTAAAGGTCTCTAGGACGAAGATTCAGGTAGTCAAAACGTAGATGGAACAACAGATAGTAGACTTGCAGGCCAAGTTGCAGCCAAAGACACCACCAGAGGTACGGGCCCAGTGATCTGCACTGGTTACCACAACTACAAATGTGATTACCGAACAAATTGCTCAAGGTGCCCAATTTCTGGATACAACCATGCAGTTATGGACCAAGGTATAGCATGACTTGATCTTGCGTGAAATCAAATAGGACCTGCGACAAAAGGAAGAAGAGTTCGAGTAGATAGAAGCCATGATGGCTACTCTGATTCCTGCTCAAGGATTAGCATGACTGAGAACTAGCCATGCCCCTTGGGATGATATTGAAAAAATATACCAGAAGAAGAATATCCTCAGTGACCGTCTTAGGTCATGGGCCGATGAAGCCCTCAAGCTCGCCTAGGATATTGATGTTGCTGTTAAACAATTGAACTAGACTCTGGAGAGCGTCACAACCGCCATAGAAGGACCAACTTTGTAGAAGTTGGTAGATATTTCCCAGAACGCTGCTGTTCAGAGTGAATGGATGCTACCCCCACTGGTAGAGGTGATCAAACTACTGCAGGTGCAGATGGAGACCCCACCATCGCAGTGACTCGGGACGAGTCACAAGATTGTGTTGGGAGACTGTTGGAGCAGGATCTCATAAAAGCTATGAATTTTGTACAATTTTTTATATTTTTGGTCTTAATTAGTCTAACACTGGGGTTTTGGGGTGGGTCAAAGCCCTGAATTCATTGTAATGGGTCAAGGGTAGACCAAGAGTCCGTAAACCATGGTTTACGGACCATTGGAAGCATAGGCTAAGTCAATATAAATAGATGAAAATTTTGAGTCTCAAGGTAAGAAAGAATTAAGCCTGATGCTAAGTGCGAATTGTTAGATTTGTTGTTGGTCGTTAGGGTAAGGACTTCTACTTGATGTGTGCACAGAGATCCTCAGTCCTGTTGTGTGCAGACCCTGCTAGCTGTGTGTGCAGGTTGTGTCGGATTGTATTGAGTTTTGGATACATATATATGCGGATATGGTTGAAGTATTTCTGTGTTATCTGATCTAAGGTATTTTTGTTGATGTGAAATATTGGATCTGTTACGAATACTGTTGGTTATCTATTTATGTTGTGAATCTGTCTATGTTATGGTATAACTATATTCTTTTGATGATGTGTTATGATGATATGTGCTGACTATTGCTGATATGCACATGGATGCAGAGTTATTAACTAGATATGTGCATGAAAATAGCTCTGTATATTGTGATTATACAGTTAACTATCCGGTGAATAGATTTGTCTGGTGTGAACTCGATAAGTTGTGAACATGGATTTGCTTGACTTACCTACTATCTCTCAGGGTGCGGAAACCTGGTTCCAACACCCTCCCATACTGCTTCGAGTGAAACTTTGGCCTCTGCAAGCAGGTCACTACCGAAAGGGCCAATAGTATAGTGGTTTGTTGTCAAACATTAACCTCTGAACCTGGGTCAGGACCCCTTGAGCCAACAAGTACCATCCCTTTTCTTCACAAACAACACTAGTTCACCCCACAATGATACACTTGGCCTAATGTATCACTTTTCAAGCATCTCCTTCAACTGCAACTTCAACTCTACTAAATTTGGTGTGCTCATTATGTACGATGCCTTTGATGTCAGTGCTTCCCATGGTACCAACTCAATAGAAAATTATACTTCCTTATGAGGCAGAAACTATGAAATCTCTGCTGGAAAGACATCCTGAAACTGTTGTAAAACTAGGTACCTGCTCAATATCTGATCATCCTCATCCTCCTTATCTTTATCGTTATAAATGTGCATTGCAAATAACACACACCCTTTTCTATGACCGTGCTTTTCTTGCATATCTGTCGCCATCCTAACTGATGTTTCTTTCTTCTTACCTTGTAATACTTTTTGTTCCTCGTTGTCATCTGAGCAGTCAAAGGCTCTGTCATAAAAATCCACATTGTTCCCATGAAGATACAACTAGTCCATACCCAACAACATAATTTATGATCCCAATGACAATGCATTCAAGTGTGTTGATGCAGGAATACCATTCAGTTCAAATGCACAAGATCTTACCCAATGATGAACTCTCTTCTATGTAATTGTATCTAACTACACTAACCAAGATTCTGGATGCACTTGTTTATTCAAACCACACTTATCCACCAAGTCAGGATTAACATAAATATAATTGTATCTAGGGTCAATAAAAATATAAAAAACTTGATCAAAATTCTTATTATCTATCTCAATGATAGATGCCTGGTGATCTTCCTGCTTGTTATCTAGTGCTGCATAGACACGAGTAATGATTTTCCCAACATACCCAACATTCAGTGCCTCCTGTGCACTACATAATTGAGGCCTACCACCATGATTCTATAGACTATCTCTCTTAAGATGTTCCTTACCACATGTACAACACTCCAACCGCCTTGTACCATCACCTCTATTCTACTGTTGTGACCCATGTCCCTATCTAGCTACATTGAACTTCTTGTATGGTGCAACCTTCTCATTCTCTTATGCATTCTGAGGCCTTGTTATTTTTGGATGCCATTTACCTTTACCTTTATATTTCCCTTTCCATAATTTTTGAGATTCATGTAGAAATTACACCAATGGATTCAATCCAATCATGTAATGTACTAAAACAAGATATTGAATCCTTCTACAATATTTGCGAATATAAATCATGATCGCTTAATCACATGCAAGTAAGAGAAAGAAGTAAATCAATACACAACACAAGATATTTCCTAGGGAAAGATATTCCTCAAAACCCCTCCATATTTATTGTATAATCAACCAAGGAATCATGAAACAATACAATGTATTTGTGCTCACCACAACCTTATACACTCTACCAATTGCTTCACACTGATCTAGGAAAAAATGGACAAACACATAGCCAATTATCAACCTACCCTCAACCTACCCTTCTTACGCAATCCCTAGAGAATTAAACCCCTATTAAATAGGAAATTTATCCTTCCTTGATTGCGCAATTCATAATGAGCTTCATGTGGTTATATAACTGCATCTGGGTAGTTTGCTAGAAATACAATTGATAGTTTACTTGCCATGAACCTTTGTCTCAACTGGGTCTCCACCAGAATTGACATGCATGCAAATATAAATAGTGAATCATTAATTACTTGGTAGATCACTCTTGGTGAATTAAATCTATTTTAATTCACTTGATCTTCCACTAGCTCATTAAACAGCTAGAACTAGTTAAATTGATTTTAACTTAATTAATGTGAGTTAACTGATCCCACTCACACTACACTAGTGCTACAACTACAACTGGACCCTGTTAATAATAAAATCACTCTACATGCCTATCCTTTGACCCTAAACTCGAAATTATTTATCTAACTAAGTCTATCACACTTAGTTAACTATTACAAGTTGTTATGAGATAAGATTACAGTTAATTTTCCAATTTACTTAAAAATTGGCTGCAAACTAATATATCACTAGGATCCATCACTGTGTGACCTATGATCCCACACTAGTGTGTGTGAATTTTCTTGTTGAATTTCAACACTCCCTCTCAACAAGAAAGGGATTATCTGCTACCTCGATCCTACCTCTGTGGTATTCTAATTTTCTCTTTGCAAGTGCCTTCGTCAAAATATCTGCATCCTAATCCTCCATGGGAATATAATGCAACAACATAATGCACCTTTGAACACAACCTCTAAGATGGTGGTATCAGATGTCAATATTCTTAGCCCTATCATGGAATACTAAATTAACTAAGATTTTTATGCAACTCTGGTTATCACAATGTATCACCATCGGATCTATCTAATGACTGAACAAACCAACAAGTATCTTCTTCATCCAGATGGCCTCACATGAAGCTTGACTAGCTACCATGTACTCTGCATCAGCTGAACTAAGTGCAACTAATATTTGCTTCCTGTTGTACCAAGAAAATGTTGTTGAACATATGCTGAAGATTCCCCCTAATGTGCTCTTCCAGTTTGATGGACTACATGCTCAATATGCATGGGTGAATCCTTGGAGATTCACTCCCTATGTTTGTTTGTACCATAATTCATACTCTGTAGTGCCCCTGAGATATCTCAACACATGCTTCCCCACCTTCCAAAGAGCTTGGTAGGTGTTACACCATTTTTTGGTCATATAACCTATTATCATTAGATGGACCCAAGTACACCATGTAAGACCAATTTTACCCTAAGTAAAATTGCCTTCACTATGATAAATAACTTAATAAACCACATTTATTAGGTTGTTTATGGTCTAAACAGGAAACCCCAAAAGGAAATATTAAACAAACCCATGTTTGTTTGATTTTCCTCATGGAATAATTAATTAAACCATAATTTAATTATTATTCTCAGTCATGTTTAACCCAAAACAAAGAAATTAATTAGATAAACCTTTATTTATCTCATTATTTTCTAGGAATAATTATTTAAATCTTATTTAGATAATATTCCTTGTTAAATATGACCAAATCACCCACAAATAATTAAATAAATCATTATTTATTTAATTATCCTTCAACCACTTCCTTAAAAAGATAAATAAATCATTTATTTATTTATTATTAACAAATAAAGGGATTGACCCAAGTCAAATACTTTTTCCCTCCAACAAATATAATAAAATATTCCATAAAAGGTGGATCTAGATTTGGTTAACATTATTTTAATCATGCACCAAGATCTAGAATGACCCAATATTTTGTTATAAATAGGAGGGTTTTTCCTACCATTCTTCACCTTTTGTTGCTTATTAGATCACTCTGGATCTATACACTTGGTCCCATTTTTCCATCATTTGCTGTGTGAGCTCCCATTGAGCTCTATTCTTTGCATTGGGTTTTCTACACCAACAAGAGAGAGAAATCTTAGATCCGAAGTGCTGAGGACTTCCAAGAACCCATCCCACTGAGGAGAATTGGATACGCCTTCTTGTTTTCCTCCCAGGTGCCCAATTAATATAAAAATTCTTTCAAAAATTGTTCTTGTCTTGTCTATTGGTATATGGAGCAAACCCTTTGTTTTTTTTGCTTAATGTCTTTCCATGCATAGATCTAGTTTTTGCAGCTCTTTTATGTTCAACTAACCGCAGATCTGAAGATATTGGCAGCCACTTTTGTTGTTAGGGCTATTAGTTATGCGTAGCTAAAGTGGTCCTTTTTCGTACACTTCGACAAAGGATTCATACTAACAGTAGGCTTAACCATAGCTTGAATAAGCTGGTTAACTATTGGCTTGAGGGGTCCTGACCCAGGTTCGGAGGTGAAGGTTTGCCAACAAACCCTTATACTACTGACCCTTTCAAAAGTGACCTACTTGCGTAGGCCAAGGTCTCACCCTAAGTAGTATGGGAGGGTGTTAGAACCAGGTTTCCACAACCTGAGAGAGAGAAGGTAATTCGAGGCAGATCTAGGTTGCAACTTATTAGGTTCACACAGAATGAGTCTATTCACAGCTCTTTTAAGAGTGTAATCAGCATATAACCATAACTAACCTATCAGATCTAATCAGTACATTCACATCCACGTGCGTATTACCAAATACCATCACAGAGCACTATAATCGCAGCCAATATCAAATCAAAAATATACTCATGCCAATTCCAAAATAGAGATACATTTGTATCTTGAATAAATATCATAGATGCACTTCAGCAGTAAACACAACCAATTCAGCTAACACACAAATACTTCAACTATACTTTGCATTCATTAATATCAATGGTCCACTTATAACCCAAACATAGCCTACGCACACAGCCTAGCAGGGTTTGCGCACAATAGGACTGAAGATCTCCGTGCACATAGCCAGTAGAAGTCCTTACCCAAAACAACCCAAATAGATCTTAACAGTTTGCACATAACATCAATCTATCGACTTACTTGCTTACTAGACCCAACTATATATCTATTTATAATATCATAGCCTTCGCTATTGTATGGTCTGAAAAATGTGGTTTGGGGACCCTAGAGCTACCCTTTAACCCATTGAAAAACATTAGGGGCTTTGACCCACCCAAAAAATCCTATGCAGGACCGAATATTACAAAATTATACAAAAAACACAAGTTAGGGAACCCTATTCCAACAGGCCCCCAACACAATCTTGTGACTTGTCCTGAGTCACTACAGCCATGGGGTCTACATCTTTTCCTGAAGCTACTTGATCACATCAACCAGCAGGGGCAACACTCCTTCGCTCTGCGCAGCAGCATTCCGAGAATCTCCACCAACTTCTGCGAAGTTGGACCTTCTGTAGTAGCAGTGATGCTCTCCAAAGTCTGGTTCAGCTGCTTAACTGTGATATCGATGTCCTGAGAGAGATTGAGGGCTTCATCGTCCCAAGGCGTGAGGTGGTCACTAAGAACCTTATTTTTATGGTGGAGCTCTTCAATGTCATCTCTAAGTTGGTGGATGGCACGCAGTCGTTCCAAGCACTGAGCGGGGATCAAGGATGACATAGTAGCCTCGAGATGTTCAAACTCTTCCTCCTTCTGGTTTAGTTATTGAGTAAAATCTTGTAGGAGGGGGTCATGCTGCACCTTAGACCACAACTACATAGATATGTCCAATAGCACTGTGCCCTGAGAAATCTGAGTTGTGATAGTATTGGTGGCCTCGGTTACCAACGCAGCTCGCTGGGCTCTTACCTCAGGTGGAGTTTCTGGCTACAATTTGGGCTATAAAGCTGCAATCTATTGTTCCATCTCTATCTTGACAGCCTTAATCTTGGTCCTCAAAACCTTTAGTGCTGCAACAAGTCCCTCAATCTTGGCCTGGGGGTGGTAGAAGCCGGGATATCCTCAGTGACATTTGCGTAGAGCCTACTGATTAGGCTTTCCAATTTTGTCTGCTGCATGGTGGCGAGGATGTATGCATCCTATGCCTGGGTTACTTCAGTGGTCTTCTCCACAATCGTCTGCTTAGATGTACTGAGCTGCTGGTGCACCTGGCGGTCTCTGTGTTGAATTTCCTTGAAAAGGGATGCGTGGAGGACCTGTAATGGTTCATGTGGCAGCCAGACTAAATCCAACTGTACCTCTGCACAGGCCTAGACTTGCGTGCCTAAGTCGGGTGGGCTCAGCATGAGGGCTGTGCCTGGTAGAGGGAAAAGGAGGCTTTCCATTGTAATGATCATTGCACTGCTTGTTGCTAGGGCCGGCCTTGCCTGAATCATACTCATTTGTAGGATGTCAGTCTTGAGCTGCAGAGCCTGGAGCTCAACTTGGAGTGTATCAACCGTGGCCTTCTACTGCTCTTCCAGAGCCAGACATTTATCTTCTGTGGCAAGGGTGACTGCATCTATGATCTGCTCCAAGTCCTCTTCTGTCAAAGTAACTCCTGTGTCTCATTCTAGACGTTGAGATCGTTACTTCTTTCTTGGTCCTTTAATAGGGTCACTAGTTTGTTTCTTACCTCGAGGGGAGTCAGCACCTCCTGCATCCAAACCCTCTGCATCCAGATCCTGCTGCAAATCCTTCTATGATTCTGGGTCCACTCCCTTCCCAATACTCTTTTTCTGTCCTTCCTTTTGTGATTCTAGGTCCACTCCCTTCCTAGTACTCTTGCCCTGTCCTCCAGTCTCTTTGGTGGTGGTGGGTGGGGTGACCTTTGTGGTGCTCGTACCTGATTTGAAGCCTAATTTCCAATGTGGAGGCGAAGTAGCAATAAGGCGATCCACCTCCTCATTAGTGACCATATGTGGGAGTGATACCCAAGCGGGATCGTTGCGGCCCCTGATTTGTACATTGTGCATTGTTACTTGAAATGATGCAATGCTCTTGTACTTGTTATAAATTTCTGGTGACAAGCACGGCTGGGAGTGAATGGTAGCTGTGAGCCTGCTCTAAAATAGGACCCACAAGACCTTATTATCTTCAATACACATTTTGTCCTTTGAATCCCACAAATTCGCATACTGTGCCCCTTCCCACATATCTGGCTCTAGCTCAGGGAGGACCAAATCTTCTAAGGCTTCCCATGTGACCAACATGATGAGGAGCAGCAACCAGAAGTAACAGAAGGCCCTTCCATGATCCTATGCTTCGTGCACGTTCTCTAGAAATTTAGTGCACAGGAACTAGGACCAGTTGAAAAAGACCCCATTTTCGCAGTGGCCAGCCAACTGGATCACATATGCGGGGACTGTGGCTACTTGGCACTTGCACATCATATTGCATGCTAACAACAGGGTTTCCATGTGCGCACCGGGGTCGCTGATAGTGTTGATCATGAACCCCTAGTGTTCTATTCAATGTGATAATCCTCATGCACCTTATCAACGATCTGTTGTTCATATGTCTTCCCGACACGTTCCATGGGATTCAGCCCTTTCATGGGAGGACCAGCAATATGGTGAATGAGCGTTGCGCCTATGGGAATGCGGTTCTGAATCCTTCAGTAGCCGTCATGGACCAGGGCAAGCAACTGTCGCACAATCCTGTCAGTGATATTGTAGTGGCCGAAATGAGGCATCCGTAGCAAGTTTAATAACCCAGACCCAGCCAATCCACTTTCCCATGAAATAGGGACTACCTTTAGTACATCATCCTCCAATACCCTCTCCAGATACAATTCTGGTGCCAACACGGGGAAGGACTGCAAGTTTTCTAGGTCATGATCATCGAACTTGATCATGTGGAGCTTTCCGAAGGAGTCTCCAATGATGGGGACCTCACGTAGAATCAAGGGCATCTGTAGATAGGCGTGCATCCCATCGAGATTCTTGGACGTGCGCACCAAGGGCCTATGAGGCTGCACATAGGGTGGCAACCAGTTTATTGGTTCAGTGATCTAGGAATCTTCCTGAGCACACAGAGGTCCCTTTAATGGGTTGGGCGAACGCGCCTATGGCACCATTCATGGGGATTTCACATTTCGAGGGGAAGTACATGGCTTCACCCCAGCCCACTTCGCAAGTTTCCCCGACCCTTGCTCCTGACATTTTCCCTTCCCCTTCTACTTTCCCTTGCTCGACGTGAACATAACCTCCTCAACTTCAGGGGTGAATTCCAATACTTAGATTCTTTCTTTGTCGAGGCCACGATCTGGGAAGATTCAGCGGGATTATTCGCAATCATTCTTGCACGAAAAATGAACTCAGGGTTGCTACTATCAAAGGGAGAAGCACGCTCAAACATGAACAAAGCACAATAATCACAAAATCTCGCAAAGCACAAACTATTCAAGATACACGGAACCCTCTTCTGAGCTATCCTTCTACTTTTATAGCCTTGGAGATCAACCAATGGTTGGGTGAGGCTTATCAAAAACTTAACATCAAGTAAATGGTAAAAAATATTCAGAAATCACCTCATTAATTGTCGGCCGCCCGCTCCTTTCAACGGTAAAGTTTTTTTTTTACCAAGTTTTACTGTTCCAATGGCTAATTTTCACAACTGTAGATTACCCCTATGATTCCAGTGCACCTCCTATGCTCTAAGTGCACCCCTATGCTTCCAATGCACCTCTTCGTGCTTCCAGACCTACGATTGATACCTGTGCTTACCATGGTCCTACCTACCTTTGTCCTCCTGCCTGCACGTATTTCGCCCCATACAGCTACTTTGGCCATATAGTCATTTGATCCAGTATGGTTTGAGTTGGCTACCATTGACATATCTTGGTACCATATCACCATGCAAGGTGGCCAATGGGACCGCTCCTCCATCAGTAATCTCTTTTACCATATAAGGGACTAGCCACTGCTTACTAAACTTCCCTGGGTGTTTCAAAAACTGGCTATCATATAACAGGACTAGTTATCCCTTCACAAATGTCTTTTTCCGAATATGTCGATCATGTCATGCCTTATCCCAGGCCTTTTGAATTTGATAATGGAAATTAGCAATGAAACGATCTTCCTCCTAGGCTACAAGCTACGCTAACCGCTCCTCCATGATATCAGGCTCTGCCATGTTAGTAAAGGATGCGATGCGTAGGCTAGGAACAATATACTCCATGGTCATAATGGCCTTCTCGCCATAAATCATCTAAAATGGTGTTTTCCCAGTCAGATTCTTGCAGGTGGTTCGATAGGCCCAAAGGATTGACGGGATGCGCACGTCCCAGTCACTGCGATCGACATTACAGACCTTGGTCAGTGCCTGCTATAAGATTTTATTAAAGGCTTCTACATCTCCATTTTCCTATGGATGATACGGGGTGCTTTTTGTGTGGTGGATCAGAAATTCTTCAGTCAAGGCCTATATTTTTTCATTAAAAGAATGCGTACCTCTATCACTCATTAATATCTGCGGACAGCCAAACCTGGTCAGAATATGTTAAAAAATGAAGTGTGCAGTAGTATCTGCAGTGCAGTCCTTCACAACTTGTGCTTCAGCCCATCTAGTTACATAATCAGTCGCAGTGATGATGTAGCACGCACCTGCTGTGGAGCGATAAAAAGGGTCTTTTTAACTCCTAATTACCTTCACATTAATTATCAACCCAGGGATGACTTTTTATTTCAAGAGTGTACTCAGTCTGAGGCGGCTATTTACTCAAGAGTAATGTTTTGCAGTATAGTGCTTAAAATGCAAAAGTAAATGAAAGCTGGAAACAAAATCTAATTGGAACAGCAAGAAACTGAAATGTTCTAAGCTAAATCATTCACTCAAACAACCATCAATCGAGGATACAGTAGCAATAACTCATTCCTCTGGATATTGATGCAATTGAAATCAAGCCGGAACAAGACAATCAATCTGGGAACGAGGAAGCAATAACCAATGTTCTCTACAGTCGACAGTCCTGCTTTAAAGCAATTAAAAGGAAATCGAAATTGAACTAAAGCTGCCATTGAAAGTAAACTAGGAAAACTCTTTAAAAGAAAACTGTAATTAAAGGAATCTGAACAGCGAACTCTGATTAATGGAAATCAACAACAAAATACCTTGAAGCCTAAATCATTCATTCAGAAAAATAAGCAATGTATCAGTCAAGGGTTCGACAACAATAGCCCATCCCTTTGGAAACTGATGGAAAGGAAATTAGAGCATGGACCACGGGTCTGGGAGCTAGGCAGTAAATGCCAAGGTTCACTACAGCCACAGATCGTCTCTCACACCAAAGCAAAGATAATGCGAATAACAGGAAATGGAACAGCATATTAAATATGAATGTACAACAATCCAAATCAAGCACGCAACACACTTATCATTAAAAAGGATAGTAATCCGAGCTTCGATACAATATGCATGAATCATAACTATAAAGTAACAGCAAGTGTAACGGAACAACAATCCCGAATAAACAACAGTCACAATTTAAGAATACATCATACGGTTGTACCGATTTAGGAACATATAGCGCGGTTAATCTGTAATCGAATGTCAATCTGTAAGGAACAACAATGTTATATCAATTATCAAAAGGAACAGCAATGCGATACAAAGTTAAAATGATAACATAGCATTCCTGTTGCAGATAACGATAGTATCCAATCAAGTATATCTAATAGCGCTGATATGTAAAATAGGAAAGTGCGTCAGATTACTGAACAGAGTAAAAGAAAGAAATCAAACCACACATGAAGCATAAAGATATAATACAGCAGCAGCATACTCCACTAGAGGCTGGGCCCTTAGCCGCCAGCAGATGCTGCTGGGTTACTTCAGGATCAAAGATGGAATGGCAACTAGATTTATATTAAAATATCAAAGCAGAGTTACAGTGGATTACAACAAGAAGTCTCTCAATCTCTCATCCATTATCCATTGTCTCTGCCATCCTCAATTCTGAATCTCTAATTCATCCTCAATTCCATCATTCGAATCCCCAAAAATCATCCTCAAATCATCCACATCTCTGATCTTTGTTTTCATTTAAATAGAGAGAGATCAGAGAGCAGTTACAATAGAGATAACTACAACATGATTTCTATTACAAAATTGGATTTTTTCCAACCAATTGATAAACAAGAAGATATATTTCCATCCAGCTTTCAACAAGAGCAAGACGAATTTGGCTTTGCAGCTGAGATTTGGAGGACGGCCGTAACAACAAATCTCAGAAAATCGTGCTCAAAGAACCCTGCGTTTCTCTCAGTAAAAGCCGAATTTGGGCAAACCGTTCTTTAATAAAGTTAATTGGGTCCGTTCTGGACAAAACCCATGTTCCGGATTTTCCAGATTCTGCTTCATTTGCTCGAAATCTCAACCGTAAAACCGTCACTTCTTATTCCAGCGAATTTCTGAGTTGGCACTTTTAATGATCAAATCTTCAATCAGGAAGTTATCTTGGAGGCTAAAAATGGTGAATAATGTTACAACTGATTTATTAAAACTATCATTGATAAAATCATGCATAATCATCAATTTATTAGAAATAAAGGAGAATAAATAATATTCATTCATAGAAGCATAAATCATCATAAAATGGATTTATATAATAAATTATAATAAATAACATGATGAAGAATAGTAGAAATGGGTGGAATAAGTGTTCAAAAGTGATAATAATAATGGCATATTAACGGCCCAACATACCCCCACACTCAATATGTTGCATGTCCTCATGCAACGAAAACTGAATATATTGCATGTCCTCATGCAACCCAAAGACAAAAGCCCATGTGTTAACCAAGCAATAAAAAATATGTTCATCTCAGCTCATGAAATGGATAGAACAAATGAATTCTTCCTTAATTAATGAATATTCACTTTTAGTAATCTTGATGAAGGCATAACAATTTTTATATTGACGTTCAACTATATGTATATATGAAGTTGCAACAAAATATTATATAAGTAACAGCAAACTTCATTAACCATTTTCTCAAAAACTACAAACCAGCTTTTGTTGAAATTTGGCAAGTAAATTTATAATATATGAATGCCTTTATGATCCAAAAATCAAACTGTTTTGATGCATGGATCATGAGATATAAACAAAATGACTGTAGCTGAGAGTGCATGATTTCCGAAATTTTATGAACCAATTTATCTTGAAATTATCTGGGTTTGTATTAATGATACGTCTGTGTTTTCCAAAAATCACAAGAATTGAGTTCATAGTTTTAAAAATATTATGGAAATCAATTTCTGCACTGAAATTGTATGCCTTAAATGAGAAAGAAAATTGAAAACATCCATCATGCGTAGCAATTCCTCCCCCTCTCTGAAAAATTAGCATGCCCTCATGCGTTGCTAGAAAAAAATTGAGGTGGTTGCTACCAGCTGTTGAATTCTATGCTTGGTGTAAAACATCATGGAATAAGGGAGGTGTTGAGAGTGAATAAGAATAGCAATGGATGATAAAGAATATGAATGGCATAGTCATAAGAAAGAAATGAATGAAAGCAACACTCCCCCAAACTGAAAGATGATATGCCGCTGAAAAAGGGGAAGTGGTAAAGATGTGGAATGAAGGATGATAAATAATGTTCAAAATGGATTTCAGTAAATTCTCCTAAATTCGTAATAAATCAGAAAATTATGCTATTTTACCTCAAGTTTTACCTCCAAAAAGAAAAATGTGGAATGACATATATGCACTGGCAGTTGTTGAAGCTGATGTAGGCAGAGTTGGTGCTGAAAGTGATGCAAAAGGTGGAATCCAGGTAAGCACATCATGTCTAAAGAATTGTTCACGTGCGCGAGCCTCTTCTGTTAAGTGCAATAGTGTGGTCATGCTATGAATAGAATTCTGCCCATACTTGTTGTTTTCCTGCAAACAAAGCACTATTTGGCATACAATGTTCTTGAATCCATAGTGTAAACAATAGATAAGATGCATGCAAAAATTTCAATCAGAAAAACTTATGTATACATGCAATACTAATATTTTGGCAAATCAACAAGTGATGGCAGAGTGCAGTAATAATATCGCATGCAATCCCATAATGCATACATTCCCCCCTCCAATTGGAAAATGAATTCCATGACCATAAAGCATATGAGAGGTGTTGTGCTGATGGCAAGGCAAGGGAATGAACAATATAGCAGTGAATGAAGCAGAGTACACATATCAATGATAGGATAGCAGGAGTTATGGTTATAATGAGAGCAGAGTGTGTAAAGATAGTTATGAATAAGAGATGGGACGCTTTGAATTGATGATAGGTGATGAAAAAGAGAAAAAGAACAACAATATGCCAAAAAGATGCTTTACTGATAGTATGCTAGCTGAAAATGATGCGATTGATCATAAAACAATTTCTCATGCATAAAGGTTCAAAACAGGGAAAAAGTTAAGGAAATAACTTCTCTGATAAAAAGAAAAAAATAAGAAAAGGGTATTATAATAATAATTGACGATAAGATATAACTTCAATACCATAAGCAGAGCCGCTGCTGCCAGCAGGCATCCATAGCCTCGGCAGGGTTGCTTTTTAACCCATATGAGCCAGGATCCTCAATTTATAAATGGAGAGTTACAGCGCTGTTCTACAGAAGAGATCAGTGTGCTGGCGTGGTAACCAGATAACCACACTGCCATTCACTGGGATGTAGCAAAAGTGATCAGGCCGGCTCGTGATGAGACCTCCTGTTCCAAGGATAATTTGACTATCCAGTGGATCATAACCCTGGTGTGGTGGCCATAATGGGAATGTCACTTTCTTACAACCTTATGAACATGGTAGGCTGGCTCGTAATGAGACCCCCTATCCTCCATCTGTGAACAAAATTTTGTTATTATTACCCATTTTTATGATAAAAAGAGGGAGGCTTAGTACTCCTTAAGAGCAGGGATGGTGGAAGAAGTTGAACATGTCAATAGAAAAATATACCCATAATCTCATTTATTACAGACAGAGAAGATTATAATCCAGAAGGGTGGAACCAACATGGTATTAAGATGATCAATCAATATCATGTTCAACAGAAAACAATGCGGTAAAGTAGTATATAAATAATTGTGTCCCTTTTGAAAATAATCTATCATCAAGGAGCTGTCCTGTTAAAGATCATAACGTGAATGATATTAACTCGCTTCAATAAAATCCATAATTCTTGTCCTCGTAAAAATAGTGTACTTCATGCCATGAAAGGGAATCAGTAAAATGTGGTTGAGATGAACTAGGAATAGTCCCACAAGAGGAAGGAAGGGTTGCTCTCGAAAATAATCCCAAAGTGTTGCTCTTTTGAATGAACAGCAAAAACACTCAAAAAGTGGTGTTCCTTAAAGGAAATGCACAAAAAAAAAAGCAAAAATACACACAAAAAAAGTGTGAAAATGCAAATGTCGTTCCTTTGGAAAAATGAACAGCAAAAACTAAAAGTGTCATTCCTTTGGAAAAGGAACAGCAAAAACGCAAGTGCCGTTCCTTTGGAAAAGGAACAGCAAAAATGAAAAGTGTCGTTCCTTTGGAAAAGGAACAGCAAAAACGCAAGTGTCGTTCCTTTGGAAAAGGAACAGCAAAAACACACGTGCCGTTCCTTTGGAAAAGGAACAACAAAAATGAAAAGTGCAAAAGTGCTATTCCATTCGGAAAGGAACAACAAATCGTGAAAGTGCAGAAGTGTTGTTCCATTTGGAAAGGAACAGCAAAACGTAAAAGTGCAAAAATGGTGTTCCATTCGAAAAGGAACAGCAAAAAGTGAAAATGCAGAAGTGTTGTTCCATTTGGAAAGGAACAGCAAAACGTGAAAATGTAGAAGTGCTGTTCCATTCGGAAAGGAACAGCAAAAAGTGAAAGTGCAGAAGTGTTGTTCCATTCGGAAAGGAACAGCAAAAAGTGAAAAAGGAACAGCAAAAAGAGTCATGGAAAAGGAATGGCAAAATGAACCGTGAAAAAGGAACAACAAAATGAATTGCTGACCAAAAAGGTGTTGTTCCTTTGGAAAAGGAATAGTAAAACGAAATTGCTGTCCCTTTGAAAAAGGAACAGCAGAAACGAAAAAAGTGCACACAAACGCTGTCCCTTCAGAAAAAGAACAGCAAAAATGCACAAGCATGAAATGCAAGCACGCAAAGAATGAATTAGCTGTTCACTGTATTGATGCCGAGGATGGGTCACAGTTTGAATGAAGCAACACCTGAAACACAAAATATAAAAAATATCAGAAAAGAAACAACGTTTTATTTAAAAACAATATGTAAATAACTAAATTAAGTTACAATAGCTATGATGTTATGTCAAAAAAATGATCTCTTTGAAAAATGTTTTGGCAGCAGTGATAAGACATGAATCTTTAAATTGAAATCAATTCTTCATTTGTTCTATTATGAATCCGTTGGGTAATGGGTTGGATGAAATTCCTTTGTTTTATTAAAATTTGTTTCAAGAATCACTCGTCCATAAATTGACCTTCTTTTTCTCCTAGGACCTGCAAAAAACGAGTGTCTACCTGCAATAAAACATTAAATCATGGAGAAAGAGAGGTGATCGGGCTCCCCTTATCCAATAATTATGCAAAAAAACAACAAGTAGTTACTCTGTATAACAAATCCATTGAGAAAATAACAAAGTAAAATTTATCTGTCACTTGCGGGAGAGCAGTGGCCAATCATGCTAACCTGCAGTGTTTTAATCACAACTTCTTTGTTTTTCGTCGAAATTGAGTGATTCCAAAGAAAAATGAGAGCTAATTCAAAGGGTTATCTCCAGTAGCAACAGGTTTTAAAAATTCAATGCTATGATATGTCAAATTTGTTTAGAAAAACCTGCATAATAGAGTCATTTTCGATTACCCAATCTAGACCAACGATTGATATTTCAAGCATAGATTCTTTGTTTGATGTCGGATTCAAATGATTCAAATTGAAAATGAAAGTAGATTTATTTATTTATCTCCAATAGAAACAGGTTTTGAAGAAAAGAAGAATTGATAGGTCAAACACTGTAAGAAACAACCAGAAAGACATAGTTTTAAGGGTGCTTATTTACGATAGACAGTCAGTATTTTGATCATAAATTCCCCATACGATATCAAAAATGAGTGATTCAAATTTCATTGTAAACTAGATTCATAGGGGAATCTACCATAGTAACAGGTTTTAAAAATTCAAACATTTATGCCTCCAAAAACTGACTGTCCCAACTCTGTTCCTGAGCTGCCCACTAGACACCCTGTCAATGTTTTGTTTCTAAATTTTTCGTTTCAAATCCAAATTGAGTGGTTCAAATTGGGTTAGAAAGTAGACATAAAGGGCCACGTAGGGTAGAAACAGGTTTTAAAAATATTCACTTCTGGTCCCTCAAAACATGACTGTCCCGACTGTTTTTCCAGAAATCTCATCAAGCCCGAAAGCCAAAAAAAATGATATTCAACCATTTTTTCATATGGATGTTAAAAATGAATATAAGTGTTTGTAGAACTATTATTTCCATTATAAGTCATCTATATACACAAATGAATTAAATTTTTTTATCACCAATGTTGATTTGCATAGCATGTTGCAACAAAAAACAACTAGTTTTACAAAAATAAAAATAAAAAAGATGTGTTTGTTTTATTTGTTTATTTATTTTATTTTCTCCACTATCCTACTCTTCTTTGAGAATCGAGTATGTTTATGTATAAGAGTATTTCCAGTGGAACCATTTTAGAATTAAGGTTTTACGTATGCACATACCCAAATTTGAAAAATGCATGTTGATAAAAATTAGGGTATGAGAAGCCAACTTCCCTTGAAAAGATGGTATCAAAAATTTTTGAAGTATGGAGTGATGATGCAAACACGTGATGGAGTGAAACCAATCTTCAATATATCCGTTACTTTCTTGATTTCCCATCATACCATGAAGTTCTTGAGCTTTTAAAATGGTTTGTTGGTGCAACCTACAAGAAACCTCATTTCCTTCCATAGCTTCTACAATTTTTGAATTTGAAACATTCTGAATCTCATTGTAAGTTTTCTCTAATGGCACATGTGAGATAGAATGGGTGGGAAGGTTGGGTAAATTTGGCAGTTCAACACTGTAAGCATGCTGTACTGGTTTATTGTGGTGAGGGGGAGGAATTAGTTGAGCAGGAAATTCAAAAAAATGTTGGGCAGTTTCTTACCATAACAGAAGATGTTCTTCATGTGTTCCTTCGAAGCTCCTTCTTCCAATGTCCCTGTCAATTAGTTAGTGAAATGGGTGGTGCTTACATCACCACTTGAGTGAAACCTTGTGATTCATTTTCCAAAATTTCTATTTTTTTCCTAGTCATTCACACAAAAATTCAAACATCTATTTCTACCTAAAAAAGAAACAACAAATCTGTTAGGAAAGCGGACAGTGGAGCAGGGCTTTTACATGCTCCGCACGCAGGTTCTTACCTTCCGTTTTTAGGATCCAACTCTTCCCTAGCAGGCACTCATCAGATTCACACTACTCTTTAGAAATGGCTACACTCTCCCCGGCAACGACGCCAAAATGTAGAGCGATAAAAAGGGTCTCTTTCACCTCTAATTACCTTCACATTAATTATCAACCCAGGGACGACTTTTTGTTCCAAGAGTGTACTCAGTCTGAGGCGGCTATTTACTCAAGAGTAATGTTTTGCAGTATAGTGCTTAAAATCCAAAAGTAAATGAAAGCTAGAAACAAAATCTAATTGGAACAGCAAGAAACTGAAATGTTCTAAACTAAATCATTCACTCAAACAACCATCAATCGAGGATACAGTAGCAATAACTCATTCCTCTGGATATTGATGCAATTGAAATCAAACCGGAACAAGACAATCAATCTGGGAATGAGGAAGCAATAACCAATGTTCTCTACAGTCGACAGTCCTGCTTTAAAGCAATTAAAAGGAAATCGAAATTGAACTAAAGCTGCCATTGAAAGTAAACTAGGAAAACTCTTTAAAAGCAAACTGTAATTAAAGGAATCTGAACAACAAACTCTAATTAATGGAAATCAACAACAAAATACCTTGAAGCCTAAATCATTCATTTGGAAAAATAAGCAATGTATCAGTCAAGGGTTCGACAACAATAGCCCATCCCTTTGGAAACTGATGGAAAGGAAATTAGAGCATGGACCACGAGTCTGGGAGCTAGGCAGTAAATGCCAAGGTTCACTACAGCCACAGATCGTCTCTCACACCAAAGCAAAGATAATGCGAATAACAGGAAATGGAACAGAAGATTAAATATGAATGCACAACAATCCAAATCAAGCACGCAACACACTTATCATTAAAAATGACAGTAATCCGAGCTTCGATACAATATGCATGAATCATAACTATAAAGTAACAGCAAGTGTAACGGAACAACAATCCCGAATAAACAACAGTCACAATTTAAGAATACATCATACAGTTGTACCGATTTAGGAACATATAGCGCGGTTAATCTGTAATCGAATGTTAGTCTGTAAGGAACAGCAATGTTATATCAATTATCAAAAGGAACAGCAATGCGATACAAAGTTAAAATGATAACATAGCATTCCTGTTGGAGATAACGATAGTATCCAATAAAGTATATCTAATAGCGCTGATATGTAAAACAGGAAAGTGCGTCAGATTACTGAACAGAGTAAAAGAAAGAAATCAAACCACACATGAAGCATAAAGATATAATACAGCAGTAGCATACTCCACCAGAGGCTGGGCCCTTAGCCACCAGCAGATGCTACTGGGTTACTTCAGGATCAAAGATGGAATGGCAACTAGATTTATATTAAAATATCAAAGCAGAGTTACAGTGGATTACAACAGGAAGTCTCTCAATCTCTCATCCATTATCCATTCTCTCTGCCATCCTCAATTCTGAATCTCTAATTCATCCTCAATTCCATCATTCGAATCCCCAAAAATCATCCTCCAATCATCCCCATCTCTGATCTCTGTTTTCATTTAAATAGAGAGAGATCAGAGAGCAGTTACAATAGGGATAACTACAACATGATTTCTATTAAAAAATTGATTTTTTTCCAACCAATTGATAAACAAGAAGATATATTTCCATCCAGCTTTCAACAAGAGCAAGAAGAATTTGGCTTTGCAGCTGAGATTTGGAGGACGACTGCAACAACAAATCTTAGAAAATCGTGCTCAAAGAACCCTGCGTTTCTCTCAGTAAAAGCCGAATTTGGGCAAACCGTTCTTTGGAAAAGTTAATTGGGTCCGTTCTGGACAAAACCCATGTTCCGGATTTTCCATATTCTGCTTCATTTGCTTTAAATCTCAACCGCAAAACCGTCACTTCTTATTCCAGCGAATTTATGAGTTGGCACTTTTAATGATCAAATCTTCAATCTGGAAATTATCTTGGAGGCTAAAAATGGTGAATAATGTTACAACTGATTTATTAAAACTATCATTGATAAAATCATGCATAATCATCAATTTATTAGAAAAGGAGAATAAATAATATTCATTCATAGAAGCATAAATCATCATAAAATGGATTTATATAATAAATTATAATAAATGACATGATGAAGAATAGTAGAAATGGGTGGAATAAGTGTTCAAAAGTGATAATAATAATGGCATATTAACGGCCCAACACCTGCCTTCTTTCCTGGCGGGTTGATGGGCCCCATGAAGTCTATGGCCCATTTGTCAAATGCTTGCAGGGCCACCTGCAGCTACAAGGGCATTTCGTCTCTGCGTGACGGTCTTCCTATCCTTTGACAGGTGTCATAGGCTTTGCAATAATCGTGAGAGTCGCTATGTAGTGTGGGCCACCATAACCTAGCTCTCAAGATCTTCTCTGTCGTTGCTTTTCCTGTGTAGTGACTTCCTACTACGCCCCCATGGGATTTTGCTAAGATGGCATGCCTTTCATGCTCCAACACGTATCTTCACAGCACCTTGTCAGCTCCCAGCTTATACAGATGGTCTGTGATGATGGTAAAATCCGTTGTGTGGGTTACCAAATCTTTCTTCTATTGTACCGAATACTCTGCAGGCGCCATCCCTGTAGTCAATAAGTGAATGACATCAGGGAAGTGTGCATCAATCACCTTAATCGTGAACATTTTCACATTAGGCAGTCCTTCTTCTAGTTTATTTAGTCCTCACCACTCTCGATTCGGGATAAGTGGTTCGGCCCAGCATTCAACTTCCTCGGCTTCACGATGATCTCAAAGTCATATTCTTGAAACAGTAGTAGCCATCAGCAGATCCCCCCCTCCCCCTCCCCAACACAAGCTTATTCACCAGGTACTTCAAATCCGAGTGATCTATAAACATCTTGAAGAGCCCTCCTAGAAAATAATGTTGGTATTTTTGCAGGGCGTATGCCATGGCAAACCCCTCACACTCAGTAGTGGAGTAGTTGTGCTCTGCACCAGAGAGTTTCCTACTAGAAAAGTCAACTGGATGGTCAATGTCTCTGTCTCCAGGCTATGTAAGGAAAACTCCTAGGCTAATCCCTGATGCATCTACGTGATCTTGGCAATGGAAACATTTGTTGGCTTGAGGGGTCTTGACCCAGGTTCGGAGGTGAAGGTTTGCCAACAAACCCCTATACTATTGGCCCTTTTGGAAATGACCTGCTTGTGCAGGCCAAGGTCTCACCCAAAGTAGTAGGGGAGGGTGATGGAACCATGTTTCCACACCCTGAGAGAGAGAAGGCAATTCGAGGTAGATCTAGGTCACAACTTATTAGGTTCGCACAGAATGAGTCTATTCATAATTATTTTAACAGTGTAATCAGCATAACCATAACTAAGCTATTAGATCTAATCAGTACATTCGCATCCACGTGCGTATTACCGAATACCATCACAGAGCACTATAATCCCAGCCAATATTAGATCATAGATATACTCATGCCAATTCCAAAATATAGATACATTCGCAACTTGAATAAATATCATAGATTAGCTTCAACAGTAAACATAACCAATTCAGATAACACACATATACTTCAACTATACTTTTCATTTATTTATATCAATGGTCCACTTACGACCCAAACACAGCCCGCGCACATAGCCTAGCGGGGTCTGCACACAGTAGGGCTAAGGATCTCCGCGCACACATCCAGCAGGAGTCCTTACCCAAAACAACCCAAACAGATCTTAACAGTTTGCACGTAGCATCAATCTATTGACTTACTTTCCTACTAGACCCAACTATCTATCTATTTATAATATCATAGCCTTCGATATCTATGGCTCGCAAACCGTGGTTTGCAGACGCTAGATCTACCCTTTAACCCATTACAAAACATTAGGGGCTTTGACCCACCCCAAAACCCCTACACAGGACCGAATATTACAAAATTATACAAAAAATACAGGTTAGGGAACCCTGTTCCAACATTAACTATGTAGCATATGTCTGGTCATGTGTTCACAAAATACATAAGTGAACCAACAAGCTTCTTGTAAACAGTAGCATCCACTACCTCACCTGAAGTAGAATTCTCCTTCCTCTAGTTACTTGCAAGAGGAGTCTCCATGGTTTTGTTGCTTTCCATGTGGAACTTCCTCAGAATATCCTTGGCATACTTTCCTTAAGATACAAATAGATCCCCATCTCTTTGCCATATTTCCAAGCCAAGGAAATAATATAAGAGCCCCATGTCCTTCATCTCAAACTATCTTACAAGATCCTCTTTGCAATAAGTTATGAGTTGCTCATCACCTCTCAGTATAAGATCATCTACATAAAGTATAATAATCAAAAGCTTTCCATCAACCACAATATGATATAGGTTCGCATCCACTTCACTCTATGTGAATCCCAACCCAGTTAAATAACTGTCGATTCTGGTGTACCGAGCATGAGGTGCTTTCTTCAGCTCATATAGTGCTCTCTTGAGTCTGCACACATGCGACTCCCTATCAAAGGTCTCAAAACCTTCTGGCTACTTAATGTACACTTCTTCCTCAATAAATCCATTGAAAAAGGTTGTCTTTACATCCATATGAAGTATCTACCACCCCATTTGTGCTAAGAGTGCAAGGATAGATCTAATAGATGAGTACCTTGAAACTGGTGCAAAAGTCTCCTCATAGTCAATCCCCTCTAGCTGTGAGAATTCTTGGGCCACAAATATAGCCTTGTATTTCTCCACACTCCCATCTACTGCCTACTTCACCTTGTAGATCCACCTGGATCTAACCACTGACTTCCCCACTATTCTTGGGACCACTTCCCATGCACTGTTTCTAATAATGGAGTTATACTCCACAACCATGGCATCAACCCATGTTGGTTGATGCATTGCTTCCTCAAAAGATGATGGTTCTGTCACAATACACTTGCTCATAAAATCCATGTATCTAGTGTACCTGTCTAGGGACCTTCTCTGCCTGCGTTGTCATGTAGGTGCTCCTACATGCTCTATCGCATCTAGCATCAATATGTCAACCTCTCTAGTGCGCTTCCTACCATTTTTGGTGGATGGTTCTACATGAGTGGTTTTTTCCACTCCATGATCCTCTGCTTGTGGCTGATCCAAATCCCGAGGTTCATCCTTTGGAACTAATAGTTCCTCATCTGCATGCAATTCAAGCTCCCTCTTAAGGGACAATCGCATGGCTTTCTCCTCATCAAATTAACATCTCTCCTGACAACTGTCATCCTGTAAGCTGGAAAATACACCCGATAGTTGTGGGGAGTATCAGTGTACCCCAAAAATATCCCAACCTCTTTTGTTGGTTCTAGCTCCTTCCTGTCATCTTTGGTCACATGGAAATATACATATGAGCGAAAAATTTTAAAATATGAAACATCTGGTTTCTTACCTGAAAAAACCTCCTCTGGTGTACTTGTGCCAAGTATTCGATGAGGACTACAGTTCTACACAAATACTGCCGTATTGCATGCCTTTGACCAAAAATGTAATGGTAGGCCCTGATCATGTAACATAGCTTGTGCTGCTCCCAAAATTTTCCTGTTATTTCTTTTTGCAATCCCATTTTGTTGTGGGTTATGAGATGCAATAAATTCTCTTCGAATTCCTTCTTTGGCACTAAATTTCTTGAATTCATTAGAGATATACTCACCACCATTATCGCTCCTTAGATCCTTCACCTTCTTCCCTGTATCTTTCTCTACCCATGATTTGAAATTACAAAACTTGGATAACACCTAATCTTTCTTTTGCAGAAATAATATCCAATGAATTCTAGAAAAATCATCAACAAAAATAACATAATACATGTGCTTTTCTATGGAAGGTGTAGAGAATGGTCCACACACGTCTGAGTGAACTCTCTCAAGGATTTTCACTGCTTGGTTCTCCTTCTCATGAAAAGTGGCTTTAGTATGCTTCCCCATGGTACATCCCTTGCATGTTTCTATCTGTGCAAGATTACCCTTTGGAAGGCCTATAGAAATCTGCTGCATGATCCTTAAAGCACTGTGGTCTAGATGACCCAATCTCCTGTGCCATAACTCACCTGTATATTGGATCACTACCTTCCCTGCTTTACTGCTCAATGTTGCGCAACCATATACATCAAGTTTGTAAAGGTTCTTCACACAAACCCCAATTTTGTTTACCTATGTTGTTGCTTTGTGATGAAGGAATGCCTTTCCTCCACTGAAAATCACGTCATATCCAAGATCCTTCAGCATATAAATTGAAACTAAATTATTTTTCAAGTCTGGTACATGCATGACATATTTTAATATGAAAGGTTTACCTAAATCTCTTTGGAAAGTAACTATACCAATCCCAGTAGCACTATACCTCCCATCATCACCCATCTCAATGTGCATCTGAAGATCCTTCTCCTCCAAGCTACTAAAGAGTTCTTTGTTTCCCATCATGTGGAAATATGCTCCACCATCCAAGTACCACATATATCTCATCACAGTTGACGCCATTCATGCGAAGAGAGATAAGTGAAACTCAAACTGTTAGGCCAAAGCTTCACCCGCTGCAGCTCCTAGAGCCTTCTTGTTGCTCTTCTTCTTTTGTGGAAAATTTGTGGCATAATGTCCATGATCATGACAGTGAAAAAATTTCACCATTGACATGTCATGCTTCTTGCCTTCTTTGTCGGTCTCAGATTTGGAGTGGGACTTCTTCCCCTTCCCCTTCTTTTCCTTACCATCCAAGGCACAATTTTCCTCATCATCAGTCTTGGATGAGGATCCATCTTTGGTATTCCGCCGAAGCTCTTCTTGTACCAAATATGACCATAGTCACTCCCAATCTGGTAACTTCTCCCTCCCATTCACAGAGTCCTGGTAACTATGATAGCTCTTGGGAAGGCCTAGAAGTGCTAGACTCACCAAGTCATCATCAGCTATAGTAATCCCAACACTTCCAAGCTCATCTCGGCATTGAGTGAACTTGGTCAAGTATTTCTAGATTGTGTCAACCTTCTCCATTTTGATTTTATTGAGCTTGTCCTTGAGTTCCATTTTCTGTGGTCACTACTACTTTGAAACATATATGTTAATTCTTTCCACATAGCATATGGAGTTTCCTTTCCATGGAGACTGGAGACAATGTGATCTCAAACTCCTTCTAATAAGATCCTCCTCGCCTTTGCTACCTTCTTCTGCCATGCATAAAGAAGTTGGGCATCTATTGCTATGGGTTTGGGAATATCATTATCTATGAATTCCTTCAACCCTTTGTCCTCCAACACTTCCTCCATCCTGTTCTTCCATGCAATATAATTCGAGCTGCCCTCAAGTGCATATTCGAGTCTCAAGCCATTGAAATACATCTTGATCAACGTATAGCTCCAAAGAAAGTACTTGCAAATTTTAATATTGTTCAACACAAACTCAATTTCTTATCCACTATTTTGATTCCTAGCGTTATGATACCATGTAGAAATTACACCATTGGATTCAATCTAATCATGTAATGTACTAAAACAAGATATTAAATCCTTCTAAAATATTTGCAGAATATAAATCATGATCACTCCATCACATGCAAGTAAGAGAAAGATGTAAATCAATACACAACAAAAAATATTTCCTGGGGAAAGAAACTACTCAAAACCCCTCAATATTTATTTTATAATCAACCAAGAAATAATGAGACAATACAATGTATTTGTGCTCACCACAACCTCATGCACTCTACTAATTGATTCACAGTCATCTAGGAAAAATTGGACAAACACAGCCAATTATCAACCTACCCTCGTCCTACACTGCTTATGCAATCCCTAGAGAATTAAACCCTTATTAAATAGGAAATTCAACCTTCCTTGATTACGCAATTCATCATGGGCTTCATGTGGTTATATAACTGCATTTTTCCAGTTTTCTAAAAATACAATTGATAGTTTACTTGCCTTGAACATTTGTCTCAATTGGGTCTCGACTAGAATTGACATGCATGCAGCTATAAATAGTGAATCATCAGTTACTTGGTAGATCACTACTGGTGAATTAAATATATTTTAATTCACTTTATCTTCCACTAGCTCATCAAACAGTTAGAACTAGTTGAAATGATTTTAACTCAATTAATGTGAGTTAACTTATCACACTCACACTAAACTAGTGCTACAACTGCAACTGGACCCTGCTAATAATAGAATCACTCTACATGCCTATCCTATGACCCTCAACTCAAAATTCTTGATCTAACTAAGTCTATCACACTTAGTTAACTATTAATAGTTGTTATGAGATAAGATTACAATTAATTTTCCAATTTATTTAAAAATTGGTTGCACACTAATGTGTCAGTAGGATCCATCAGTGTGTGACCTCTGATCCCACTATAGTGTGTGTGAAATTTCTTGATGAATTTCAACAATTCAATCTTAGACTTTCAATTCTCATAACAATGTTTCAATGGCCCAATAAATTCCTCAAGTGACCAAGGCTCATCATACTCAATCTAATCTATAGAATCTAATGGTAATCCATTGACAAATACTTAAGATATGGTACATACCACAATAGTTCCAGGAACTTGGTCGTATACTCCTCATATGTCATTGATCCCATCTTAAGTCCATAGAAGTCCTTGGCTTTGTTGTTGTAGTACCTTTCTCACAAGTATTTCTTCCTGAAGAGTCTCTTGAATTCATGCCAACTCAATTCTTTTGTCCTAATGTCTTGGACCCATTTTACATCTTCCAACCAAATTTTTGCTTACCCTTTGAGACTGAAGATAACTATTATGGCCTTCATATTTTCTATTTAATCATGCACCTCAAAGATCTTCTTCATCCTAAGTAACCAAGCCTATGCATAATCCGACTTCTTTAAATCTCCATCAAAATTAGGTGGCTTTGATTTCTTAAACTCATATGGTAAGTATCCCTTGTCACTCCTCCTTTAAGGATGATAATGATGACGATCATAGTGCCTATCAGAACCAAAACTAGAGTAGTACCTATGTTCATCACCTCTCCTATCTGGAGTATCCAAGAAACTGCCATCTCTAATATTGTCATCCCTATCCAACCTAAGACCACCATGAGACCTACTGCCATATGCCCCATTAGTCCTATCCTCCTACCCATGGTTGATTTGAAGTGGCCCCTGTCTCTTTAATTCTTAAAAAATCTGAAGGATTACTGCGTTAAACTCTGCTTGTTTCTCCTATGCCTGCATGATTATGTCATTGTCTACTTTATGACTTCTTATTTTTTCCTTAGAACTTCTCAATGTGTCTTCTAAGTTAGAAGAGTTCCCAACACCATGTTTCTCATCTGATCCATAAGGAGAATATCTTGAACTGTAGTCTACCATCTTATTATTCATCTTGATCTATTTCCTGCAAGGAAAACTATGTCAGCTAAACCAAATCATACACAAACCAACATACCTTAGTAATATTCGGGGAGAATATATCATCTGCAATATTAACTCGATTAGCATGATACCTATTTAATCATAATCATAACAATATATAGATATCATCCTAACCATAGTCCAGTCATCAATTCATGACCACACATTATGACCTCATGCATGACAAATGCAACCATATCAATGTATGCTTAACAACATGTGACACCAACATGCATAAACAATGCATAACCAATCATATACTCATGATGAAACATTCCACAACAACACCATCAAATTTCACATGGAAACACCACTGCAACTATGACCACCACCATGTATATGAAACATGCACATAAACCATAAGTATAAGGAACACATATGTAATGGACATGAATGCATGACCAACACATCGCCCATCTAGTCCAAGGGGTGGGCCATGCTCTAATACCACACTGTAACACCCTCCTCCCACATTTTCCCAATCTAACCATTTAATTTGGTTAAAAATATGATGAGAGGCTAATATAATGTGATTCAACTCCCCATGTATAGTTAAGGAAGTGGAATCGATGAAACAAGACCAAACTAACCTTTCATGCATGCTACAGAATCTCTAGGAGAAAACCAACCTTTCCTAGTGGAAAAATCCTAAGGAAACTTAAATTTTGACTAATCTAACACCCTGTTTTCTCCCTTTTGCAAGCCATGCATGTGACTTTAGGCCTCCAATCACTCCCATGACAAGGGAAAGCAAGAAATTGTGGACTTTTTCAGCTAGTTCTATGCCAGTGACCACAAATTCTTTGCCAATTTTTCAGGGCCAAGACTCAATCCACTACCCAGAACTTCATGAAAAATTTAGGAGTGATAAATAACATTGATACAAAGGAACTAATGCAAAAAATTGATCAATGAATTGACTGGACCCCTACTATCCATGATAGGAATTTTGTCAAATATGTCACAAATATGCATTCTACAAGTCATAACAACATATCTAAGCATAGGGGTCTCATACTTATTTGAAAATTGATAAGAAGCATTTATGCCTTATCATGTTATCTGCATTATCATCTATTAGTTCATATATTAATTGTTAATAAATTTACAAGTCAAAACATGATGAGATACATACATCATCACTGTCATAAAACATACTCATAACCAACATATTAAAAACAAAAATAAAAAGGATACAACAACCATATATGCTACATATGAACCGATACATTTTCACATAAAATAACAACGGAATGAAATATTATTAATGAATGAAAAAACCAACTATGTTTGGGACTTCCATGTACCACTTGACCAAATATTGGTTGAACCAAATATTTCTTTCAGCCAATCACACTAGTGCCATATTCCAAGCATGAATGTGGGACTCATAACCAAAATTCACCAGGGCTTCCGGAGGTTAAACCACCTCATCCTCAATAATAGAACCCTAACAAGCATGGATGCCACTAGATTTCTCAACCTACATCGTGAGAAATTTTCCTCTCTCCTGGTCTCTAGTCTTTACTGTATATACCACCATTCATATTTCGAGATTCCTAAGCATAATCGAGACTCCACCCTCCAGGATTTACTGTATATCCTTCCATTCACTGACCAAGGATTCCTAGGCCTGATTAAGGGCACCCACCTCTAGGATTTACTGTATATCCGACAATTCAATGGTCAAGGATTCCTAGGCCCATCGATGTAACACAAAAATATAGCTTTACCACAACCCACAGTCTGGTTCAGGGGTCACTAAGCCAAGGCTTTATCACAATCCATAGTATAATTCAGGGATTGCTAGGCCATGTGTTTTTTCTTTCAAAGAGCACCTCACTTAATTTTCAATCCATCTGACAATCAAGCTCAACTAAAACATGATAACCCCATCACGCCATGGCTATACCTAAGTGGCAAGGCTGGGCTGAATAACACTGTCACACCTATAAAAACCAATGCCAATGGAAACAATAGAACCAATATCACACATGCATACCCATTCATGCCAAAACTAGCAAGGATATCATACATGCAACTTGATACCTGCAAATAATCTCACTGTAGCTGCTTGATCTTGCTCTTCCCTGCTTGATATTTTCTTCCTCTTATCCTTCTTTTCTTTTATTGATCCAATGCTGAAATTCTCCAAGAAAAATCTAAGTGTCCAAGAGTGAGAGAGAGAGAGAGCTCCAAAAATGAATTGACAAAAGGTTACACTGAAAAAAGGTACCAATTTATCCTTAGAAGCTTTTTTTTTATTAACAAGGCCTCTATTTTCTTCAATTTTCCATAATTTTCATTCCTTTTCCTCCTCACATGCAACATGTGACCTTTCATCTTCCTTTTCTCCAAATTTCCATTATTTTCATAAATAAATTGCCAAAAAATGTCATTTTTCCTTCTAAAGCCTTTTTCATTGCCTTTGCCAATTTCCTTAGCCATAATAAACCAAATGAACAACCAGACTAGGATGTTTTACCCAATATTAAGCTTGGAATAAGTGTCCCATAAACATGGTTATTAATTTTACTTTATTAACTTTATTATCATAAGGAGGTTAATAGTTGAGTGGACTAATGTGGTCAAAAGAAAGCCTGATAATGAATTATTATCTCGGTATTTTTCTACATACATGAAAAATGCTTAAACTATTTTGAATGGTGCATCACCTCCAAGAATTATACCACCAAAAAAGTAATTAAAACTCAGTAAGGATTCCAAGATTGGGGATTGGTACCTTTTTGAGGATTTTATAGAAATAAGGATATATGGATGTGAATGGAAACCTTATCGATTGCCAATTTTTTTTACCTATGAGAACATTCTCCCTAGAATTTATAAGTTAGTTTACATTTAGATCAAGTCCATTTTATTCTCAAGAAAGAGGATATATGTTTAAATTGGAAAATGATGTAGGTCCTTTCATAGTGAATTCTATACAAGATCTTGTTCAGGTAGAGGAGATGATGAAAGAGTTTCATTTTTAGGGGAGAAATGGAAATATGATCCTCACCAAGTGATTTCTGATAGGAGGAAGAAAACTAATTAAACACCATATGTCAATGAAAGAAGACCATAAATAGAGTGGAAATCAATTCAATATGGTTGTCCCATCATTCCAAAATTGGAGGTTGAAACTCCTGCAGTCAAAGAAATGTCTTTGAAAATATTGTTCAAATAGTGGATGTAGACATGGAATATTTACAACCATAAAAGGAGACAAAAATACATCTTGAGGGTGAAAGGGAAATGCAAGTGAAGCTGGAAGAAAGGACCTATGGTTAACCGGGTTTCCAGATGAATATGGGAAACTCTGATCTTATTGTGCCCTCCAGGTCTACATATTTGATATTTCCCACAGCTAAAGGAAGCTCTTTTGTGATAGATACAATGTTAAAGAACTATCAATTAATTTAAGAGAAAAATCAAAAGGTGAAAGGTGAAATGATGTCTCAACTAGCTATGCAGGTGTCTTCTTCTTTTCAATCCAAATTACTCTCAGTAATGGACCTATAAAGAAATCAATTGAAACTCTCTCTTTTGCATCCTACTATTGAGTCACTCCCATTAGGTGTTGAATTTAAGACAATATATTTATATCTAAACATTTTTTTATGTTCATTTACATGAAAATATTGATTTGCATAGGCAAGCAAGTGAGATGTTATATTGTGACTTAATAAAAACTTCATAAACAATCATCAAGTAGAGAAACTCTTAGAAAAATCATCAAATAAACTCAAACAAGAGGAGGCCAATTCTAGAGCTCTATATTTTCATATTGAAGGCTTTAAGGACTTGATCATTAAGCGTGGTGTTGACCCAAATGACATAGAAGAAATAAAAACTCTGATACAAGGAATAAAATCTGAAATGCATTCATTGAGATAAAAGTTGAAAATGCTTGTGACAGAGTATGCCCAAACTGTTGAATTAGATTATGTAGAAGAAGAAAAGGAAAAAATAATAATTGAGCTAAAATACATAAATAAATAGATACTAGCCTTAAAATTAAAAACTAAATACTTGGTGTGGACTATCAAGAGCCATGTATGTACAATTGTGATCTTCAGTGAGTCAGAAGATCCTTAAGAAAAATTAACAAAGGCGATGACTGAATTCACACTTTCCTAGGTAGAAATGAAACACCTCCAGGATAATTTAATACTGCCTCAAGAAAAATTAGTGTTAAGGAGAAACAATTGAGGTATGAAAAATTATAAAATGAACAAATCACTGAAAAATACAAGTCAAGTAAAGAAGAGGTAAAAGATCTAAATAATAGAATGATGAGAAACATGTCCTTGGTTGAAGCCAAGAAAGTCATTTGGGATGACATAATTCAACAAGTGTGTTCCACTTTGGGTTCTTTCAATTTGTTGCTGAAGAAAGGGTTGTAATCACTAACATTATTGAAGTTGTAACATCATGTAAGAAGCAAACGCAAAAATAAGCACATAAACCTAGAAAAATTATCAAATTTCTAAATGAAAAATATGTAGTAGAGATGAAGATAATGAATGTGTTTTACATGGCTACAATAATCCTAGATATTATCAAAATCATTGAAAAGAACCAATTGAGCATTCAAACCAAGAGAAAATTGGAAATAGTAAAAAACTTGGTTACTTATTTTGACTCCAAATTTGATCAAAGACAAAGAGTTGGGCTGCCAAGGTGTTGGAGTATGGATGGGAACTTGCTTTATTAGAAAAAATATGAATATTAATTAATAGTTTTTAAATGTACATTGGACTCATCTCTTGATAAAACAATAGTGTTGAAGGGGAAACTGTTGTTAATTTCCTATAGAGAGACTTTCAATTACTATAGCTGATGAAGACCTTGTTTGATTCAACACCTAACTACAGTAGAATATCATATTTAAATCTTGTTTCTCAAAGGATGACTAAGTATCCAGTTCCAAATGAAATTCCTTGGAAAAGATGTGAATAATTAGTCCAACAAGCTACAGTCAAAATTGTGGAACCATGTGCTGAGTCCCAGGATCAAAGTTCCATTGTTCATTCAAATGTAAAAAAATGAAGACTTTTATTTTGTAAAAATACCTAAGTTTTAGTTAAGAAGATAGTTAAGTAGTTCGATAGTTACTCGTAACTTTTTTTGAATGTAATTTTTTCTTTAAAAGAGATAAAGGAACTATTAGTGTCCAATATTCAGTGATCAATATGTACTCTTTCAAATTTGTCTAGTAGTGGTCATAGGTCAAAATTTTACATTTCCAAGTCATTTTACAAATAAAATTTTGATCATTAGATATGTCTAGGTTTTCAAAGGCTACTCCCTTCATTTTATTCATGGTCATTGTCTTTTCATGAGTCATGTTCTCATTATCATGTAGAGTTTCAGGTCAAGTCACCATGTTTTCACCTAGGTCAGTGTCTAGGTGTCCTTCATTTTGCCTCCATAAAAGTCCAAATTTTGTCATAAAAAAGGAAAAAATAAGGGTAATTCACTTCCACCATACAAAATTGTATTTTAAAGGGAGTTAGCATAGGTAGGTGAATAAAAAGAGACAACTTGTCTTCATTAAAAATCTTGTTTCATTGTCAATTTCTTCAAAGGCAAAGTGTTCTTCAAAAAATCATGTTTTCACTAAATGACAAAAAGGTGTTTTAATTGATGTTATAAAAGGAAAAAAGTGATTCATTTCACTCATTTTACCTCCTCTTGCTTGATGAATTGTATCTCTTAACTTCAAGATACCTTATCATTGCCAAAGGTGGAAGAAAACTGATTTTTTTTTGCAAAGAAATGAATTCTGCTACATTTCTGGAGGCTCTGTGATGCTTTTGAAAGGGATGCGTGATGTTTCTGAGGTCAGCACGATGCTTTTGGGAAGCACTACATTTCTACAAAATATTGCTATGCTTTTGTTTTTTGGCTTCTAAATCAGCTTCTCAAGCTTCAAAACTATTGTGCAAACCTCAAGTGACCTCCAAAACTAGTAAGTTGACATTCCAAAGCCTTCTTCAAGTTAATTCAAGATTGTATGCATATTTTTCATCATTAGGGTTTTGATTTCCTCCATTTTAGGGTTTCTCCTTTCTTAATTGGTTTAGGCCATTGGAGACCCTTTTCCCGCCATCTAAACCATCACTCATCCTTCACAAACCCTTCACAAACCCTACCACAACACCCCCTACCACTTACAGTTCCCTTTAACATTCTTCCATCAAAACCCTAAGTCCCCACTACACTTTCACAGCAAAACTGGAAAATATCTTTGTTTTCCTATTTTGACTCACTTTCCCATACCCATTTCAAGTGTTTCCACCTGTATTATTGAGCTAACACATTACCCTACTCTCTAAATTTTTTTCGGAATTTTCCTCAACCTCCTCATACCTCATCATAACCCTTATACCTACCCTATCCATATCCCCTGTTTTGCCAAATCTACTCATCCCTACCCACTCATTTCATCTAGGAGGGTTTGATTGTGTTCATAACTACTATGGAGAGTGAGAACAAATTTCACAAGGAAGGACACCACTCTATATTTGAGTCATCCACACTACAAGAAATAAATTCTTCCCCATATGCCAAAAGATGTTTTGAAAGCATTGGTTGTCTGAGATATTGTGAGAAGATCACAGAGGTAGGATGCCATGCGCCATTAAATACCCTTTTTTCCACAAACTTCAGGAAAGACAAGGCCACCATTGTAAGCATTGAATTCACATTATCAGCAAAGGTCATCACTTCAACGACAGGGATTCAAAATGAAGGAGAAGCCTAGTTCAAGGGCATGGAGTTATACCTTGAAAACTATCCAATGTTCCTAGAACCTTATTACAAAGATGAACCTAAACATGTTTTTCCTTTCAAGCATCTACTTGACAAGTATTCCCCATTAATGAATCTCATCATTAAATATTTTACATGCGAGGGAATATTTTCCAGACTGTACCAATACCATGTCAAGTTACTTATGCACTTCACAGCTACTAAATCTCTCAATTTTCAAATTATCTATTCAAGAGTTTGGTCAAGATGGTGGAAAAAGTGCAAAGCAAAGGTAGAAATCTTCATCCTAGTCTATTTCACCATGGTTCAGTAAAGATTATTGTTATGCACCAGCTCTTAGCAAACAATGTGACCTGGGAAGTTTTCATGGAGAAAGTAGCATCATCTCCTGCTACTAGTCCACCTACTGTTCATACTACAACATTAGTAAAATCAAGGGAGGTTGGCTCTTCTAGCAGGCATACTCAAGTTTCAAAAGCACCTAGGGTTGAGATCACTCAAACCTATGGGAAGGGAGAAAGAATGGTGTTTTCTCCCAAGACCATTAGAGGTGTATTGGCACCTGACACTACACTTGAGAAAAGTCCAAAGGTGGATCAACCACCTAGCCATGATGGTGAGTCACCATTGCATCACCATGATGAAAAAGCACCCTTATAAGGTGACATGGCAGAGCAGGTGAAGGAAAATTCATTTGAGTAGATCATAAAAGAGAAGTATGAGGAAATAACATAGTTAAGGGAAATTTTCTCAATTGCAAATACTCAAATTACATTCCTACAACAAGAAAATCTTCAGTTAAATGTAAAAATGCTCCTCCAAGACAAAACTAAAGTACATGTTGATGTAGATAAAGGCAAGGGAAAAGAGATTGCAGATGATGATCAACTAGAGGATGCAAATGTTGGAACAAAAAAATAAGACCAAGGACAATGGGCCTCAATAATGCGCTTCAAAGAGAAAGAGAGTTGACAACTCCTAAATCAGGTTGGTGGACTTTTGATGAGTTGATTCTTGATGAAATCAATCAAGACAGAGAGTATTTGCTTGATAGGGTAAATGGGCACCTTCAGAAGCTATTGAAGAAAGCTAAAAATAACAATAGCCTCCAGAGACATATGGCCAATCATTATTGCGCTAGGAACAAAATTTCACAAATCAAGCTCAAACAAGTGAAAAAGAAGCTCAAAGAGGCTGAAATGAAGCTTAAGGAGAAACATAAATTATAACTTCTTTTTGAGGCATCCATGGATGTTTAGCCCATCCTCCACATATATTATAGAAAACAATTTTGAGCACTTTCTTATTTTTTGGTGATTTTTGCACAAAACTGGAAAATTTGCCTCCACAGAAGCGTCGTATCGAGGTGCAATGCTTTCTCTCAGAGCATCCAAATGAAGTTTTTCTTATATGGTTGGGTGAATATTGGCTAGTAAATTCCATATTTGTACTTGGTTTTCCATGTCAGGCTCAATTTTTGAAGAAAATTTCAAAAAACCACCTCATTTCTATGCTTCTGCCACTGTTTTGGAGCAGGCACGACGCTTCTAGAGTGAGGTTGGGAAAACCCACTTTTGGAGTCCTTCCCATGGGAATTTTCAAAAAATTAAAAGTGTTCTAGAAACTAGAATCACATGGCTACTAAGCACAATTTTCATATTTTCATTTGGGCTCCTTAAATTTCGTAAAATTCACATCACAACTGGCATGACGATTCTGAGAAATTGGCATGACGTTTCTGCCTCAAGCGTGGCATTTCTGCATAGGATTCCTCTCAGGTAGTTGTGAGGCCCAGAAAACTCCAGAAATTTGATGCTAGTTGTCCCATGAGGTGTAAATTTATTTTTTTGAGTTTTATTTTTCTTCTATGATGAGGAAACACGTAATTTAATGGAGGAGACACTCACTCCTAGTCCTTAGTTGAATTTTAGGGATAAGTTTTTAACTTCCCTAGATTCTAGGAAGTGACTCATCTAATGTAATTATGATGTTTTTTGGATAGGATTTCGACCCTATGAGGTGTCTTGAACTCTATTTTTATATAAGTAGTCCACTTTAAGTATTTTGAGAGGTTGGATAGTTATTATTTGCAGTGGATCTATTGTACAAGCTTATGGAATGAAATCAAAGACAATGTTGAAAAATTTGTGTTGAGACTCCTGTGGTATGCCTTGTAGCAATTGTTTATTTCTCTATATTTTTATCTTGGTTAATGATATAATATCCTCTTTCAGATATATTATTGTATGTATTTATCTTGTTAGTTTATAAGCATAAATCATGCCTTTTCATGCTCTGTTTTAATAAGGTTTACATTATATGTCTCTGTTCTTCTAAATGAATGAATTCACCTAAATTCTTATTTAGATTCTCATTCATTTCATCCTATACAAAATGAAAAACTAAGCATGCTTTCAAGCTACCTACCTGGCCTCATCAATATATCTGAAAATTGACCTTGAATTTTTACCTAAACCCTAGATCTAGTCTCCTAACTGTCATTTCCTATCTAGCACAAAAAAAATCAAACAAAAACCCTATTTACTGAGATTATATACCAAGCCTAAGATCATTAGATATTAAATAATTTCATTGACTGCAAAGTGACATTGAGAGAGCCCTCTTTGGTCCTAGTAGGGCTAGCTACCTGACCTAAAGCCTTGTTTGTAGTTACCTTCCTTCAATTCCATTCTCAACCTTGGAAATTTGGGGGGAGTGATAAATTTTTTGGTGTCATTGCCACGAAGCAATTGAAAAACTTTCCCCAGGAAAATATCTCTAGTTAATTGAAGGTTAGAATTTTGGGTGATGTTAGGTCCCCATAATTTGTCAGATTGGAAAGGGAAAATGTACAAGGGTAACATCACACCAGTATTTGGAGTCCTGGGACCTAGCCTTCCTAGACTCAGAGAGGACTCTCTCTATGTTTGTATGAAAAGTGTAACTTGATAGCTTTTAGGTGTTTATTTTAGGCTAGTTATAAGGATTAGGGTTTGTTTGTTTGGTTGGGTAGGTTGTCAAGGAAAACAGATAGAGTAGGAGAGGTTTAGACCATTGGGCTATGGAGTCTACAATAGGTCTAGAAAGGTACAAAAATAGGTCAAGGATTCTTCGGAGGGCAAGTTAACAGGGTTGAATGGATCTTTAAGGCTTAGGTGAGTGGAATGAACATAAAATTATGAACAAAGTAGGTGTAAAGGGCAGTTAAGAATCCTTTGTCAAATACTAAAAAAAGAAAGGCCTTTAAGAATACTGTGCATGAAGACAAAACCAAAGATAGGGCATACCTTACTTCTTTGACAAACCCTAGCAAGAAAACATCAAGGCAATAATCCGGAAAACCCTAGAGAGTAATAAACTTGTATAGTCTCTAGTGATTTCACCTTCAAATAAAGAAAACATATAAGATAAACACATAGCATAGATCAAAGGAGAGGGAAATTATAACATCGTTAATAAAGCTATAAATAACTTCAAAGAAAATATTTAAGATGAGCAAAAGGGCATGGCAAATCATAAACCTCTTTAGCTAAACCTAATCAGCAATACTTTGAAGTAAAGACCTCAAAGACAATGTTTAAAGTGATGGCGAAGGGAAGGGATAACCATAAAACCTCTTTGAAACTGACTCCATTGAATCATTCATGAGATAAACAAGTAGAGTGGGTTTAGAGAGTAGCTAAGAATTCTCTAAACTAACCTAGCAGAGGAAAACATGAAAACAAGAGAAGTAGACAAACTTAATGAACTTTTGACAGCATACCTTAAGCTAAAATTTTTGTTCAAATACAAGAGAAGGATGAAAAAACATGTAAAACATAAGAAAATGATAACAAAACAAGAAATACATCACCATTTTCCATGTTCATGAATCCTGCAAAGTGCTTTTCTCCATTATCATTCAGTCCAAAAGGATTACAAGGCTCCAAGGCCAAAAACTCTTTACAACTCAGAGCCTATGCTCAGTTCAACAAGTGAAAACCAACCAACAACCAACAAGAAAAATGAGGCCCTCATCTATTATGTATCATGAAAAGGAGATTGAAAACCCTAACTAGGGTTTTGGAGGCCATTAATTACTCACAAATATCAATTTTGTCCATTAAGACCATGCAAGGCCCAAGGCACAAATATCCTATTCTAATAAATGAAAAATATCTCCTAACACCTAAATTAGAAAAAAATCTGACTTTGAGGCCCTCAATAACTTCCAAAAATATCTCTGTGTTTTTTTAAAATTTTTTGCAAGGACACAACTTTGAGGTCCAAGGGCGCAGCACCCGCATGGGAAAAATAGGTCAACTTGCAGCTAGGTTTTGAAGGCCTTCCTAGTGTCGGAATGAGCTCTGTGATAGCTTGTTAGAAAGCTTGTTGAGTATAATTTCCAAAGCTGCCATTGGTTTTGCATTTGGTGTCCATTTTAATGTACAAAACCAAAACTCCCAAGGCTTCTAAAGGAGCAACGCTAGCCCTGAAAACATGGTAGAAAGGTGAAATTGTGGGTGTTTTTTAGCCTTTTGGAGGACCAAAACTGCTCCAAAGGAGATGAAACTTGGTAAGTGTGATATCCTTGGCCTAAGGAATCCAAAAATGTAAGATTTTCCTTTAGTGGATGCCTCAGGAAAAATCGCAACGCTAAGGGCTCTGCGCCCTTGGCCCTAAAAAACAGTAAAAAATCCAAACACTTCAAAAGTTTGCCAAACTTTGGATTTCCTTTGCTTATTGTGTTTGGGATGCTAGTAGGGGATGGATCAGCCAAGTTTTCAATGTTTCCTTTATATTTTTGCATCTTCTAGGCATTTAACCTTTGTAAGCTCAATGTACTTCATCCTAGTGGCACCATCACTGCGTTTATCACTATTATCAGCTTTACTAACCTTACTGCTCTCATCATCATCATTATAATTTTCCTTGCCCTTTACCTTGCTGTTTTCTTCATTTTTCATTAGCCTTTGGCCTTATTCACATTTTCTTCATAGCCTTTAATGCTCTTTATAACTAATGCCATCTTTACCACTTTCTTCACTTGTATCAGCCCCTCATTTCCCTTTTCTTCACTATCACTATCTCTCTTTCTTAACATCTTGATAATTTTGCCTTTGAAACCCTAGTACCGATATAAAACTGATTTGGGAAGAGGGTAATGGAAAGGCAATTTTTTACAAGTAATGAATTGAATGAATGAGGGTGTAGGTTTTTTAAGCTGAATGAGAGGCTGAGGAACATGATGAAAACCTTAGCAGCACCTTGGAAAACCTTGGAGTCAGTTTGAAGAAATTTTGAGTTGAGTTTGAGGTGTTTCAGGGTGTGGAGGCCCTCCTGTCCAAACGCACAGTGTCTGCCCATGCTTGTCAGGCAAGTCGGGTCGGGCTGCATGTAGCAAGGGCACAAAACCTGCCAGGCGCGTAGCGCCTAGGTTTTTGTGTCAAGACTATTAGGAAAAATAGGCAGGCGTGCAATGCTATGTCATAGGTGCACAACACTTTGATATTTTACACGAGAATTTTGGCTAGGGGCACGGCACCTGCTTCCAGGCACACAGCGCCTCGAAACTTAGCCAAATTTTGGCTCAAAAACTAAAATTTCCATCTTTCCTTAAAATCTCTAATTCTCTGCAAGTGACCAATGATTCTTATGAAGTATGAAATGTGTTTTAATGTATTTATGAAATCAATTTATCTTTGAACCCACTTTCAAATTTCCACAAGTCCTTTTTCCTTTTCACTGATGTCTCTTTACCTTGTTTTCTCTACAGGTGATAGAAAACACTGATTTGGCTTTGCTTTTAATCCTTCAGTCTGACATGTTTATTTTGATAACTTTGTGAAGATTTATACATACTAGCTTCTTTCAATCTTCTGGGGTTCCCATTATGCATCTCAACTCAACCTTTGCTTTGTAAGTGATTGAAAATCTTGAACTTGCTTTTCTCACTGATACTCACTAACCCTTTGACATTATGCTTTTAGTCATGGAAGCATGAAAAATTGATCTTGAAATCATTTGGGATGATTGCAAAATGATATATTTTAAAAACCTGTATGATTTACACCATGAATCTCAACCTTTTTCACCTTAGTTGGTAGTTTACTGAAGACATGGAATCGATGTTTCCTTTTGATCCTAAGGTTTTGACCTATTCATATTTTCTCTTTGAGGCAATGACACATTAATCTTGGAAACATTTTGGAGGACTGTACATAGTAGCGTATTTAGAGCTTCCTTTTCTGTCAACATGGAGTCAACTCATCATTTCACCTTCTTTATGCCATTTCTGCAATTTGATTATTGTGTTGACACTGTGCTGGGCCTTTTAAGCTTAAAAACCCTAAATATACATAAGAACAAGTGTTTCCCTTTATTCTAGTGTTAGTTTTTTTCTCTTAGGAACAAACCATCTACCTTATCCAAATCTTCTGCTGATGGGAACTTCATCACTTATGCAAAGTGTCAAGCTCTTAACATTTATCTCTTGCAGACTTTGAGCTTGACAAGGTAATCTTCTTTGAAGACTTTCAAATCTTGTCTTGAGTAACCATGTCCTCAACATCCCAATTCTTTTGCACCACATTCTATCAAAGAGAAATAGTGCCCGAAATACCCATGAAGACTTTGAAACCTGTGAAAAACCCTAATTGACCTAGAGGGGGTTCTTTGACCTGACTCTAACTGAAAATTGGTTTTGGAGGATTCAAGTGTAAAAATTGAGTATTGACAAATTGGTGTATTGAAGATCCAAAATCCAAAGTACTTGATTTATCTAAAGAGCCTACAGATATAGTTTTTAGACCATCAATTCTTGATGAATTTAGGGAACATGGGAATAATTTGTTTTGTAGGAAACCCTAGATAGCAAATGGAGCTATGGTAAAGGTAAAAACAGAGTGACGAGTGAAACAAGCCCATAAGGAGTCTTTTAGGAGTGACAGGTGACCCTGAAATGGAAAAATGGTAGAATAGTGAAAAATTTAATCTAAGGATAATGAAGGTAGTGAGATTTCTAAAACTCACAATGTTCAGGGAATTTTGTTTTTAGAAATATAGAACCAATCTATAGTCATCTACAGATAGTAAAAATTATGGATGACTAAAAAGTGACAAGTTCTAACATTCAAATAAGGCTGAGTCTATAAATTCGAGCCATAGTTCCAATTTTCAAGAAAATTTGGCTCCCAAAAGACACACTGGGTCAAATCCATACCCAAATTCCTCACCAATTGTAAATGACCCTGAGAGTGTTTTAAGAAAGCATAAGACTAAGTCTTGAAACGTCAGAAAGTCTATTCCTCCACTTGTAATATCAAACTCCTTGCCTACGATATTTTCTTTAGAAGATTTGTCCTATAATTATGAATTTGAAACATCTTTGTTTAGGTCGAAGTCTGAATCTTCTCTTTCAGAAATTTTCTTTGATCCTATTGATTTTGAGACCTTTGTACCATTTTCTAAGTCTTCTTATTCTGAGGTTGATAGTGAAGTCTGGTATAATTTATATAAAATTAAGGGTTTGGTGGATAAGTTTCAGGAAAATTCATACATAGCTTATTTCCAATACCAACAGTAGGTTTTTTCTTCGTCACCTATAATTCAGGGAAAAATTTAAGGATAGAATTTTATCTTAAAGTTTAGAAACCTTGGCGAATTTTACTAGTCCCTAATATCCAAATTGTAAAAATTTTGGCGATATTTTTTTAGAAATATTTATATCTCCAATGATTTTATATTATTCAATATAATATTTGGTGATTTTTAAGGTAAAATAATGGTGTACTATAAAATTTGGGCGAATCATTTTAGAAAAAAATGGAAATTGGCGAATCTTATTTTTTGAAAAAGCATGGAAAATTAGCCCACCTGTGAATATTAGCCCCTAAAATTTTCCCTGCTATAATTATACCTTCTCACATAGCTACATCATCATCTATTCCTTTCATTCCTTCATTACCTCTGCAAGTTTTCACTCCATCAACACCTCTACAAACCCCTCCATTAATCATGGCCAGATTCACTTCGTTGATCTTACCCCAACATCTCACTGCACTACCTCATAATTATGGTCAAATATTTCTCCTTTTTTATGTAACATCAGAGGTTACTACTTATCAACACATTTTCAAAGTGGTTGATTTCATAGATCTTGAAGAGATTGACAATGATGACGTCGAGATGTGAATCATAGCACAAAGTTTCTCAAGAGAGGTTAAATAATGTTTTTGCTCTCTCACAGCTAGTTCGGTGTCTCATTCACAGCAGCATAATATAATGCCTTGAAAAGGAATCCCAATGAGGCTGTATAAGACTTTACAGCTATATTCAATAAGATTTATGCTTCTATTCTTGAAAATATCAAGCTTCCTCCAGGCCTTGCTTTACTTCATTACCCTAATGGTTTTGATCTTGACATGGCTTACGAGCTAAGGGAAAGAAATTCATCAACCCTTGAAGCAATGCAGTGTGTGTGGAAGCTAATTTAATTATCAAAAATTCAAAAATCAAAATAGAGAAAAGGGTCACTATCAAGGAAGAAACATCTACTTCATCCGAGGGCAAGCTCGACACCTTGATTAAAACCATGGAGAATATGATGAATAAAATATCCATCGTTGATAGACAAGATGAACCCTCCTTTAGAATTCCCAATTTCAGGGGTCAAAATCAACAACCTCAATACAAGATTAAGCAAATGGAACATAGGGGTCAGGATCCACAAATTCAACAGAAAATTCACACTCCATTTCAGAAGAACTACATAGAAGTTCATAATGAAGAATATGAAGAAGAGATTTCTAGGGAGAATCATTTATTTGAGGAAAATGAGCAGCCTATTTTCCTCACTGAAGAAGATCAGTTTTCTGTAGAAATGTATGCACTGGACGATCAACAATATGTCTTATAAAATTATGATATTTTATCAGTACGAACATAATATTATCGGAGGGGATATCAGAATGCTCTTACTTAAGTACAAAGGCAGTATGATTTGAGGAATAGGAATGTTCCTATCATCTCCAATCAAAAAAAGAAGAATTATTTTTGGCAGTCAACACAAAGAGACAACTACTTCAAATCAAAACAAAGAAAAGGGGCCCGTTGTTCCTGTTTCTACAAAAGGCAATGAAGTTTCTATCATCAGTCAGAAAAAAGATAAACAAGTCCAATCTGGAGGAAAGAAGAAGGAAGTCTCACACAAAGATCATCTAGGAAAGAAAGATGCATCATCCAAAGAGGTAGAAAAACATTCTGCCCTGTTTAGTCTTAAAAAATAAATCTCTAAGATGAAAGTATCCATTCCTTTAACTAAAATAGTCAAGAATGACCAATATAAGTTTCAAGTAGCCAAGTTACTTAGGGTAGATCAGATGTCTAATATGGTTAATGTAATTGATGATCACCCGAAACTTTTATTTGGTCCTGTTGTTGATGGTGATTTGGAATATAGTGAGGTCCCTCTATTCTATATTAGCCTCAAAATCCATAATTTCATCCTCCATTACGCCATTCTTGATTCCGGAGCATCTCATGACCTTATTCCCAAAGCCATCATGGATAGTTTAGGCCTATATATCACAAGACCTTACCATGAAATTTATTCATTTGATTCAGGAAGAGTGAAATGTCTTGGCCTCATTAAAGATCTAGTGGTGTATTTAAAGAAAATCCCAGCCATCAATGTCCTCATGGATGTTGTTGTGGTTGATATCCCTCATAGATATGGAATTTTACTCTCCCAGTCATGGGGAGCCAAGCTTAGAGGTACCTTGCAACTTGACTTTTCATATGCTACCATATCGGTCTTTGGTCAACTTAGAAAACTATACTGGGAAAGTAAAATGAAGTATATGATTAGTAGTAGAGAAAATACTAACAATCACCCCATACATGTTTTTCATATGAATTTAGAATATTTTATCTTATTAAATGATCAATTTTCATCATCTTCAGAAAGTATGATTGAAGCAAAGATATAAATTTCTGAGTTTTCAAATTCTGTTTTAGAAATTGCAAATGCAGAAAATCGAGATGGAACCAAGCGCATCAGCCTAAAAAAGAGATGAAACAGTGAAAGACACATAAATTTTTGGTACAATAGACCTTTCTTAAGCAACAAGTAAATTTCAGCCATCTGATTTGCAACATCCCAATGAAGAAAGTGGTTTGTGGACCATGGAATTCGATGGTGCTTTGGGTAAGGAAGGTGTTGGCATTGGAGTGTGGATTCACAACCCTATAAATTAGTCTCTTAAAATTCCTCCTAATGTTAGAATGTCCTCTTACAAGTTATCATTTGATTGTTCAATCAATGAAGCAGAGTTTGAGGCTTTGATAATTGGCTTGAAAATTCTCAAGAAGTTAGGTGCCAAGAAAATTTATGTGTATGGTGACTCCGAATTGGTAATAAAACAAGTCAAAGGGGCATACCAAGCCAAGAATCCTAGGATGCAAGCCTACCAAAATGTAATGCTATATATCCTCAATACCTTGAACAAGTACACTTTTTCATTGATCCCAAGGGACAACAATGTTATTGTTTATTCTCTTGCCACTTCAGACAACATATTTAAAATTCCATTGTATCCTAATAAGAAGTATGAGATAAATGTAAAACATCACCCTGCTATTTTGGATAATGTTCAGTATTGGCAGGTCTTACAAGATGACAAAAATATCAACAACTTCTTGCAGACGGAAAAGGAATTTGTGAATTTACAAATGGATGACCAATTTTTTGAAAATGACCAATAATTACATGCAGCAGAAATGAAAGTACTTCAACAAAAAGACAAATCCATTCCATATTATGCAAAGGGTATTTGGATCTTCCAGACTTTTATTGTTGGATGGATACTTGGGGCATAATCAGATTTTGTTCCATCCAGATGATCAATAAAAGAAAACCTTTACAACACCATGGGGTACCTTCATGTACGCTAAAATTCCCTTTGGATTGAAAAATACAAGAATGAATTTTCAGCGAGAAATGGACATTTCTTTCGCCAATGAAAAGGATGTCTTTCTGGTCATATATATTGATGATATCACTATTTTTTCCAAGACAGATGCGCAACACTTGCAGTACTTGAAAATAATATTTTAGAAATGTAGGAAATTTGCATATCGTTGAATCCTAAAAAGAGTTTTTTTGCTATGGAGGAAGGGAAATTGTTGGCCCACATCATTTCAAAAGACAACATCTAAATAGATGCTTCAAGAATTGAAGCAATTCAGAGCTTGGAATATCCTATAAGAAAGAAGGAGATTCAATTATTCAATCGTAAAAATCAATTTCCTCAGAAGGATTGTTCCCAATCTTGTTCAACATTTGAGGCAAATCACTGACATGTTGAAGAAATATAGTGAAGTAAAATGGTCTGATGAAGCAAAGAATTCTTTTCATCAAGTAATTTTTTCTTTATCTCATGCTCCTAATCTTATTAGTCTAGATTACACACTTGATTTCATCACATTTTCCTTTGGTTTAGAGTATACTCTAGTTGTTGTCCTCATGCAAAAGAATAATAAGAAAATAGAACAACCCATTTATTTCTTCAGTAGGACCATTAGAGATGAAACCTTGAAGTACAATATCATTTAAAAATAGACCTTGGCGCTATTTAAAGCATTGAAGGACTTCCGAGTCAATATTCTTCATTATCATGTGATTGTATATGTTCCAAACGTTGTTGTAAAAGATGTGCTTACATGGAATGATCCTGAAGGTGGGCGTGGTAAATGGATCGTTGCTATGCTGGAATATGACTTGGAGATCAAACTTACAAAAATGATCAAGGGACAAGGTTTGGCAAAGCTTATGGTAGACTCCAATCTTCATGCTTTGGACATTAATTTTATTGCTGCATTATCTGAAGAGAAAGAGGTTGATTCATTACCTCAGGTATCTGAAATCTTTATTTCATCGCCATGACACGTTGATATTATTTATGTTTTGCAACACCTGAATCCTCCTCATTGTTTCCTTAGTAGTAAAGAAAGATGTTTGAATTTGAGGGCTCTTAATTATTGCATCTTTAAAAATTCTTTGTATTGGAAAGATCCGGGTGGAGTGTTGGTGAATTTCTTGGTAGAAGGAGAAGTTGAAAATGTGATGAATGATTTTCATAAAGGTGATTGTAGTGGTCATATTTTCGGGAAGACTGCAAAAAATCAGATTTTTAGGGTTGGATTATATTGGCCAAATTTATTTTCAGATGTGTATGAGATTGTAATTAGTTGTCATGAATGTCAAATTTTTCAAGGAAAGAGAAAGATTTTTTTCGCTACCCTTAAAACCCATCGCAATTCAAGCACCCTTCCAGTAGTGGGGTCTTGATTTCATTGATGAGATCCATCCTCCTTCATCAAATCAACATAAATGGATTCTCACTGCCATTGATTACTTAACAAAGTGGATTTAAGCCATATCGACAAGGCAAGCTATAGATACTATCATCATTCAGTTTTTGGAAAGCAATATATTGTCTCGTTTTGGCTTCCCACAAAAAATTATTACTGACAATGCAGTTGCCTTTAAGTCTAAGAAAATGATTGAATTTTGTGATCGATACCACATCATACTTGTTCATTCTACAACATACTATTCTCAAGGTAATGGGTTGGCTGAATTTTCAATCAAATCATTGGTGAAGATAATTAAGAAGTTGTTGCAAGAGAACAAGAGAAATCAACACAAGAAGCTCATAAAAGCTCTGTGGGCAAATAGAGTTATCACAAAGAGATCAATTAATATGTCACATTTTCAGCTTGTATATGGTGTTTACGTAGTGTTTCCCACTTCTTTAGCTATCATGGTGATGAAATTTCTGCATGAGATCGACAGTGAAAAAAATTATATGAAACGAAGGATCATTCAAATGATTCATTTACAGTGGACAAGAGAAGAAGTCTTCAATCATACTTATAAAATTCAAGAGAAACTCAAGAAATTGTATGAAAAGAAGACCAAAGTTGATGATTTCAAAGTAGGAGATGTTTTCCTTTGGTGGGATTCCCGGAATGAAGACAAAGGTAAGCATGGTAAGTTTGATAATCTATGGAAAGGTCCATACAATATCAAAAAATTCAGAGGTAATAAGGAATTCTTATTAGAAGATCTTGATGGGCAGAAATTATGGGAGGATCGGTGAATGGTAGGTTCCTCAAACATTATCTTACCTAAGTTTGAAGAGAAAGTTCATTTTCATTGTAAATATCACCTTTATTTTCTATCAAGAATAAGAAGTTGTTGTAGAAGTTTGAAGCCTGAGGAGAAGGCCATGAGAATTATATGATAAAATGATGTTTTTCTTTCAAAAATTTCAAAAAAATTCAGTCAGTTTTTGAGTCATGTTGGCTTGAGGGGTCCTGACCCAGGTTCAGAGTTTATCATGCAACCAACAAACCCTCCAACTACTGGCCCTTTCGATAATGACCTACTTGTGCAGATCAAAGTCTCACCCAAAGAAGTATGGGGGGGTGTTGGAACCAGGTTTCCACACCCTGAGGAATAAAATAATGTAGTGGCCCTAAACAAATTGATTGAATACATTAATAGATATGCAAAATTATAGAATAATACTTATCAAATTATAGACAAAATCGCAGATCACTTCGTTGCAGATATATCATAACATAACTAGATCCAGATCTATTTAATGCGCAATTACTTAAGAAAATACATCCACATATTCAACCATCGATATAGCTTCATGCATAAATAACATATGTATTGACACAGATACAAGCAAGCATAAAAGAAGTAAAGGGAAATTAATACATAACTAAAAAAAAATAACTTAGATAGTCGACACAATGTTTCCACCAAAATAAGTCCTTGTGTTAATTCGGATCAATTCGGTACATCAGAATTTCCCTTACACTTTACCCTTCCACGCACACAACCAACAAAGTCTGCACATAGCCAAGACTAGGTCTTTGTGCACATAGCCAACAAGATCCTTTCTACTCAACCCAGACTGATACCCTTACTAAAGTATTGCAGACGCATAAAAATTTAGATCATAACATCATATCAAGTTAAGTTACCTTTCACTTAGACTTGATCTATCTATTTATATCCAATCTAGCGTGCAAATACTATGGTCTCAAACCATGGTTTGAGGCCCACATTTTACCCATAAAACCCTTTTACATAAAAAGAGGGACTTTAACCCACCCTAAAACCCCTTGACCTATCTGTGCAGCGCACATATACAAAACTTATACAAAAAGATACCAAAAAGTGTACCCTAAGGGACCCTACTCCAACAGGCCCCCAACATAAACATGTGATTCGTCTCGATTCACTATGGGGTCTGCTCCTTCAGCTTGGCTTGGAGCAAATTGATAGAATATTTGAGAGGGAGAACCATTTCCAAACTCTGTGTAGTAGCTCCATGCGCTTTAAGAACCAACTTCTCAGTGGCGGGACCTTCAATGGCCAGCTCGATACTTCATTGCGTCTACTGAATATCCTTCAATCTAGTGTCCAATGACTAGGATAACTAAAGATCTTCCCTAGCTCATGGTTTTATGCATGCCTCCAAAACATTCTCTTTGTGACACAAGGTCAGCAATCTCCATTTGGCTTATTCAGCCCTCCTATAGGCAGGCAAGGCGCTGTGGAAGAACAAGGGTAGGCGCCATCGTTCGGATCTCAAAAAATTGTTTCTCTTTTAGGTGCGGCTTGTTGCGTAGCTACTGTAATACAAGGTCATTCTGAACTAACTTCCAAACACCTATAGCCTCATTTAAAAGCTTGTCACACTACATGAATGCAGCAAAAATACTGTTAGTGGCTTGTTTTATTTCGGCAGCTCGCTTTGCATGGACTTTAGGTGGAGTTTCAGGCTACAACTTCATTTGTAGATCAATGATTTGGTGCTTGAACTTAGCACATACTATTTGGAATTCAGCGCGCGAAGCCTTCAATGTGGCAGCCAGTCTTTCTAGTTTTTCTTCTGGGGTAGTTGTGGCGATGACTGCTGGAACTTCACTACACATGTGGTTGATCTTTGCTTCCAGCGCATCACGCTAGGCTCGGCTGAGTGACATGATTTCTTCATTGCTTCTTGTTTCTATTGTGCTTCTGTAGCTGACTTCTTTGACTCTACTAAAATTTTGTGAGCATGGGCCTCACAGAACTGAATTTCATCGTAAATCATATTGTGCATAATGTGCAGCTTTCCTGCTAGTAAAATAGACAAGTTAATATTAATATCACTTACACCTCTAAACTAGGAATGCCAGCTGGGATCTAAATGGATGGCTGGCCCAGGGATCTGCACAAGACAAACATCTCTGGTTGCTGGTAAGACTATGTCCCGTGGCTGTGCACTAGTTACATATGTGCTCATCTATGTCTAGCTCGCCTGAGCAACACTCGCTTGAATCAGGCTCGCTTATAATTTTAATTCTTAGATCCCCACCTATATCGCCTTGAGCGTAGTCTTATAATGCACTTCCATATCCATCTATCCATTCTCTGTCGTAGATGTGATTGTTTTTTCAATTTCATTTAAGTTATCCTCAGTCAACGTTAGGACCTCATCTCCAATGTCCTCAGAAACTTTTCTCTTCTTCCTCGTTCCTCCAGCGGTCTAAGAACCATGCTTTGTTCCTTTTAAAGTCAACGCTTCTACTTGCCCCAAGGTGTAATTTGGCACAGTACCATTTTTATCTAGTTTAGTGTCTTTATCCAAGTCAATAGTTTCTTTGGTTGTTGTCGGCGTGGTTTCCTTCTCTGTCATCTTCTCAGTTGTTTTCTCTAGTTGAGTACTACTACACGGATTTGTCGATGCTTTAGGAATGGATGTGGATGCACCAGGCTCTAACTAGGCTAGTGGCCATTCTACAGTGATGTGAATCAGATCATCTTCCATGACTAAATATGGTAACTCAAACCAAACTCCCTCCATGATGCCTTTCGCATGGATGTGCATGTTATGGAAGGTTTCTTTAAAGTCTTCTATCATTTTGTACTGATCATAAAGTGTTGGATACAACCTTGTCTTATATTGCACCGCTTGAAAGAGTGAGGCGTAAAAAATCACCCAAAATATCTTATTCTCCATGGCACACGTGGGGTCTAATGAATTCCAAAGTGTCGCATACCATGCGACCTCAAGGGTCTTCTACCCAATCAATGAAATCAACAAAAATAGCCAAGCATAATGAAATTGCCTGCCCTCTTTATGTGCTTTGTGTGCATTCTATGAAAAATCCTTGTGCAAATAATGTGACCAGTTGTAGATCACTCCATTTTCACATTAGCCAGTGAGATCAATCACCTGTGTGGGCACCTCCTTCGGTCTACATTTGTGCATCATCTTGCAGGCTAAGATGAGTGTTCCTAATTGAAAAATAGGGTCATTTATCTCACTCACGATGAATCCTCTACTCCTACATGAGACTTGGTATTTGGTTTTGATATTTTATGCGAAAACTTTATCTTGCGCTTTTCCCCGAAAGTCAACCATTGGATCTGCGCCCTGATCAGGTAGGCAAGTGATCCTATGGATCAGCACAACATTAATGGGAATGTGCTCTCTCAACTACAATGCATCATCATGCAGTATCACGAGCAATTTTTGTACACATATATCATTTATTGGGTTGCACCCAAAGTGAGGGATATATAATAGATTCAACAGGCCTACCTTGTATAGATCCAACACCCATCTCTTCGGCTCTAGGTGCACAATTACTCCTTCATACTGGACATGGTCTAGGTAGAACTATGGTGAAAGTTCAAAAAATTTACCCACGTCTGTAATGTCCCAATCCTCCATTCTGAGTTGTGGCACTTTTGAAAATATGTCACCTTCCCTCGGGACATTTTCAGGGATCAAAGGCATATTGATGCTTTCTCGCACTTTGTCGAGATCTTTGGGAACCCTAACCGACCACATCCTCCTCTTCCTCCATAATTTTCACGAGGAGCTCCATCATTGGTATTTTCAGGAACTCAGCCATAATGGAGCACGGCTTCAGAGTCTTTTCCCTCAGGGATTTCCTTGTTCCAGATGTTTGCCCCTTCTTAGACTTCGTGGGCAAAGGTGTTTCAAAAATCAGTGCAACAGGGACCTCTGGCACAATAGGGTCATCTCTAGTTCGTGTGGCTGTCATACTGGGTGGAATTACATATCCCAACCCTCTGTGACACAACTCTTCCTTGAATCCTGGATCCAAACGAGACATAGATAATGAGTATGTAGAAAAAATCAAAGAGCTCAAAGCATATAATTCACTCAGAAAGAAAAGGGAACTATTGCAACCAAATAGTTCATATTTATACTTGTGGCTCGTCTTCAATGGTTCCTTATGCATTAATGTGTCTCCGTAAATGACAAAGTGGTCCCAAATCTAGAAAAATCCCTTCATTAAATGCAACCTAGATGCTCCCATAAACAGTAATAAAGCTTTATTTTCTAGATTATTGTTCCAATGGCTAGATTTTGGCAACTCTAAAACCCAGTCAACCTCCTTGCACAACTACCACGCGCGCATCACACCTTTTTGTGCACCCACCATCCCATATGCACAGATCTGATACTCTAACCATATAGTCATTTGGTATGTATAGGTCATCCCTGTACTGCTTCAATTAGCTTCCATTGACATACCTATGAAGGTATTCTCCACTCAATGTGGCCAGATTCATTGCACCTCCATAAGTGATTTCCTTAACAACATATGGCCCTAGCCAATGCATCTTCAACTTCCCTGGGTGGTGCACAAACTTGTTGTCATACAATAAGACCAAATCATCTTCCTTGAACACCTTTTTCCTGAGATGCCTATCATGTGATGTTTTTTCACACACCTTCTGAACTTGTTGGTGATAATTGGAAATAAAGCAATCTTCTTCCAGTGCAACCAACTGTGAAAACCATTCCTCCATGGCATATGCTTTTTCCATATTTGTGAATTCTGAAATGCGCACACTAGGCACAATGAAATCCATTAGAAACACAACTTCCTACCCATATATCATTATGACGGGTGTCCTACCCATCAACTTCTTACATGTGGTACAATATGCCTAGAGAACTACAGGTACATGCTCATCCCAATCAGTTCAGTTAGCATTACACACCTTGGTAAGCGTAGTCTCCAATATCTTATTAAATGCTTCAACCACAGCATTCGCCTGGGGATGATAAGGAGACATCTTCTGATGATGCATCTGGAACTCCTATATCAATGCTTCAATGGTTTCATTCACAAAATGTATACCCTAATCACTTATCAAAATCTTAGGACATCCAAAGCAAGTCTCAATATTCTCAAATATGGATTGTGTAGCTGTATCTGTAGTACAATCCTTCATAGGCTTAACTTCAGCCCACTGGGTTACATAGTCTGTCACAGTGATTATGTAACATGCACCAATCTTCTTTCCTGGAGGATTGTTAGGTCTAGAAAATTCTATATCCCATTTCTCAAATGCTTGCAGTGCCATTTTTGGATGCAAAGGCATCTCATCTCTGCGTGATGAATTTCTAGTCCTCTGGCATACATCACATGTGTAGCAATGCACAAAGGAATAATTGTGCAATGTGGGCCACCATAACCCAACTCGTAAAATATTCTGCGTGGTTTCCTTATCTGCATAATGACCATCGAAAACCCCTCTGTGATCTTCATCTAAGATTGCATGTATTTCATACTCTAGAATATATCTTCATAGAACTTCATTTGCACCCATTTTGTACAATTTTCTAGCAATAAAAGTGAAGTTTGTTGTGTGCGCCACGAGCTCTTTCTTCTGTTGAACTGTATTTTCTGCAGGCGCACATTTAGTAGTCATAACTGAATAATATCAGGGAATTTCTCATCAACTACCTTGATCGCAAAAAACTGCGCGTCTCGCAATCCATCCTCAAAATTTGTAGGTTCATCCCTAGTCTCAATGTGAGACAGATGGTCTTGCCCAGAATTCAGTCTTCCTGGTTTGGCTATAATCTCAAATTCATACTCCTGGAATAGCAACAACCACCTACAAATATTCCCCCCGAAACAGGCTTATTGACCAGGTATTTTAAATTAGAATGATCAGTAAACATCTTAAAATGGCCTCTTAACAGGTAGTGGTGGAATTTCTGCAGTGCATATACCATCGCTAATCCTTCCCTTTCCATGGTTGAGTAATTCTGCTCCACTCTTGAGATTTTTCTACTGGCATATGAAATACGGTGATTAATCTCTCCAACTCTTGGCTGTGCTAAAATAGCTTTGAGCGCGAAACAGGAGGCATCAATATGAAAATGAAACACCTTTGACAAATTTGGAAATACCAGTATGGGCGCAGTGACCATATTTTCCTTCAAAAATTCAAAACTATTTTAACAGTCCTCATCTAAGTATAATCTTGCATCCTTCTTGAGCAGCTTCTCTATGGGCGCAGTTATCAGTGCATAACCCTTAATGAAATTTTGATAATACCCAGTGTGCCCCAATATTGAGTGCAATTTCTTGACATTCTCAGGTATATCCAGATTAACTATTACTGCATTCTTTTTAGGATCTACCATCAACCCTTGCTAGGAGAAAATGTGTCCCAACAGTATCCCAAATGGCACACAAAATATACACTTCTTCAAATTCAATGAGATCTGGTATTTTCTACAGGTATCCAACATTGAGAACATATTTGAAACATGCTTCTTCAATTGCCCAAACAAAGTCAAATCATCAAAGTATACCTCCAAGAAATTGTGGATAAATTGTTTGAAAGAAGCTACTACTACACGCAAGAAGATGGCAGGCACATTCTTCAAGCCAAGTGGGATTACTGTATATTGGAAAGATCCCCATTCAGCTACAAAGGTGGTCTTACTGCAATATTGTGGCAAAATCTAGATCTAATGATACCCTGAAAACCCATCTGTGAATGAATAATCTTCTTAGCCTCCAACATTATCCAGGATTTCATTAGAGAATGGAGTTAGGAATGGATCATGCACACACACATCATTCAATTTGTGTAGATCTACACAGATTCTGATCTCTCCCTTAGCATTCTTTCCTTTCAATACCATGGGACTTACCCAATCATACTCTTCTACTAATTCTATGATGCCCGCAACAACCATTTTATCCAACTCTTTTTTCACCTTCTGCTTATATCTTAGATTCATCTTGTATGGGCACTGCTTCACTGGGCGTGCATCAGGTTTCAAAGTGATCTTCATAACTCCAAGTTCTCCAATTATTCCTTTCATCTCTGAGAACTTTTTAGGGAACAAGTCTTGATTTTTTGTCAACAACTCAACAACTTTTCCTACTGTATCATCATCCAATTAGTCTCCAATATTTTCCAGCTTAGGTTTCTCTTCAGATCCAATATTCACCTGTCATATCTTTAGGGGTTTTGTCACATCTAGTGAAGTGATAGAGGGCCCATCCACTGCGCATTGTCCCTTAGATTCTTGAATCATGATATTCCTTGGATTTTAATCACTTTCTTCAACAATCATATTTATGCAATTCACAATATCCTTCATCTACGCATCCCATGCTGGTGGATCACACTCGATTGAAGGATTTGTTGTATCAAATATGGATTCTTGAATATTATTCAATTCTTTAAAAATATTATCAAATCCACTCTCAAAGTTGAATGTTAGGATGCAAATCTTCATCAACGCAAACCATTCACTGGTACCTCGACGCAACTCTGTCTCCAGATACCAATCTGTAGGTACCTTCCCCAATGTGTGACTAAACATATGGACCCATTTAGGTCTTTCTTCAATGCCCCATACCTGGTTCCATCTATCCAAATTTCTACACGGATCATCCTTTCTAGAGTATACTTCTTCCATTCTGATGGTTGGAAATTTAAAGTGTAACCTCATCATGCACACACATTCATCCCAATTTCCCATATTTTCTTTATTATTTTCCCACCATCTTTCTAGAGTAGCGTGCAGTCCGAGATCCAAAGCATGGAATCTGCCTCACACACAGATTCTTTAACCTCGTGATGAATCTCTTTCATTTCTGTAACCAACTATGCATATGACTTGGGCTTCTTGAAATGTTCTTTTAGGGCATCTTTTATTTGGTCCAAGGTGGCATTAGAGTTTGCTTGAAAATATCTGATATACCAATCTAATGAATGATCTTGGAAAGTAGTGGCTAGTTGTGCTTTCTCAATATAATCCTTATTAACATGTTGATCCTACCATACAACATGAGTCACAAACCAAAAATTCTTAGTATCTTCATTTCCAATTCATTTGAAATTAGGTAGCTTCATCGACGTAGTCATATCTATGCCTGGGGGAGGTGGAGGTAGAGGTGGTGGTGGAGTTGGACTATGCGGAGGGGTGGGTTCTTTGTGAGATGAGTGTAGAAGTGGAGCGGATGGGGTTGGAAGAATGATTAAGGCTATTTGACCATTCTTGTTTGATGAAACTTCTTCTATAGATTCACTAGAGCTATTAATTTTTGGTTTACCTTCACTATCAGGTCTATGCTTTAGAGGGCTATAAAAAAAAAAATCTGGATCTTCGTGGTAAATTTTTCCGCTGTGCGTAGTCGGGTCTCTTTGCGGAATTCAAGAAATATGTTCATACAAAGAGCCATATTCACATAATAACATCTTAAGAAAAAAATTCAAACAGTGTAGGAAATTACCTCTAGGACCTTTGAAAAATATTATCTCTACTTCAGAATATGACACAAATTGATCAATGGAAAATTTTGTCACAAATCCTCCCAAGAGGTGATCAATCCAATGATCTACTGTGTGGGTTATTTTATTGTCTAAATTTTCTAATTATTGAATCAATTCATGAGTCCACTCAGTGATTGTGTCATCCTTCACGTGGGTATTGAGCTCATTCAATCGTGATAACCGCTTCTGGAACTTAGTTTCAAAGGAGAAAAAGAATATCTCGTGAACTTATGTATAGATGTATTTATATAGCCACTTTTTGTTAGATATCTTAGTACTTCTACTCTCTTGGAGTGTGAATTCAAGGATATTTCTATCCAACCAATCTTGTAATTCGTTCCGCGAAGGGTGCCACAACATTAAATCTCCCTCAAAATGATCCTGGTCTCAACAACAGAACCATTTTTTGGCTTGAGGGGTCTTAACCGAGGTTCAGGGTTTATCGCGCAAACAACAAACCCTCCAACTACTAGACCTTTCGACAATAACCTACTTGCATAGATCAAAGTCTCACCCGAAGCAGTATGGGGGGGTGCTGGAACCAGGTTTCTGCACCCCGAGGAAGAAAATAATGTAGTGGCCCTAAACAGATTGATTGAATACTTTAACATATATGCATAATTATAGAATAATACTTATAAAATTACAGATAGAATGGCAGATCACTTCTTCGCAGATATCATAACAAAACCATATACATATCTTTTTAATGTGCAATTACTTAAGCATATTCATCCATATATTCAACCATAAATATAACTTCATGCATAAATGAAAGATGTATTCACGGAGATACAAGTAAGCTTAACATAAGTAAAGTGAACTTTAGACAGAACAGTAAACAGATAACTCAGATAGTCGACACAATGTTTCCGCCAAAATCAGTCCTTGTATTAATTTAGAGCAATTAAGTACATCATACTTTCCCTTACACTTTACCCTTTTCCCACCATCTAAACCATCACTCATCCTTTTCAAACCAATCAAAAACCCTACCACAACACCCCCTACCACTTTTTTGGCAATATGATGCAGAGTATTGTCCTTGATGGCAACCCATTTTGATGAAGATGATGACAACCTACTAGATGAAGTTGTCCTTGATGGCAAAGGAATTGGCAAAGAAGGAGCATCTGAAACAGTAACTAAGAAAAGAGAGAGGTAGCAGAGGTAGCAGATGAAATAGAGGAATTAAAGCAGAAGCAACAGAGGAAGAACAAAAGGAGCAGAGACAGAATGGGAGAAAAGAGTACAAAGGCGCAGCAGAGTTTTGGTGTACAGAAACACACATTCAAGAAGGATGGGAGAAATGTAAGGATGAATGAATTGTCATGGGCTGCAACCACAAATTGCAGAGGAGAGTTGATTATGGTGTTGGGCAGTGCCATTTTATAGTGAAATGAAGACATTCGAAGTTCCATACTACGGAGGAGCAGAGTTTATTTAAAAACAGTCATTTCGAGTGTTTAAGCCCTCAACAACCAAGTATGAAGAAAATTGAATAAAACAGTGGAAGTTCTTTAAGTCTTTGAAAGCGGCAGGACAAGTGGTCCCTACCACTTGAGCGCAATTCACAAAGCACAGTTTTGAAGTTTCAAGTGTCTTGTTGATATGGATTATTTGCGATGTGCGATCGCCATGCCATCGCATGATCGCAACATCGTGATGTCGCAAAATCACCCTCCGCCCAAGCCAGAGTTTGTTGATTGTTGCGATATGCGATCATCGCAATATCGCAATATCGCACATTTGTTATTTCCGCCATCGCAAGTTCCGTTGTTTGCGATGTGCGATCATCGCACCATTGCACGATCGCAATATCGCACGTCCATGTGTTCCGCCTTTTGTTTGATCCGCTAATATCACATATCGCAAATGGCCAACTGTGATGTGGGCCCGGGGCCAAAGAATGAAATCCAATTTGTTTGAAGATTGAAGTCCAGGTTAAAAGTTCATTGAAACTTGATTAAAAGTAATGTTACGGGGGTAGTGTAAAGTTTTAAAATAACTGGAGGGGGTGCCCCCACAGTTGACCAGGAAATAAAGCGCTGACCATAGATCAACAGTGGAGAATTACTACGGGGGCACTGCATGCCAAGTCAGCATCAACCGTTTGGTGCCTCCGCAGGGACCCACAGAGGGGTTATAGTTATAAAATTCGAAAATTTTGTTATAAAGTGTGAAGGAAGCCCCCGAATTGAAATAATATTATATGGCGGAGATAAAAGACTACCTTTGGGATGATTCGTGCATGGAAGAATGGAGGTTAGGGTTTTCAAATTGGATTGGCATGATTATTAATACAAAAACGATTGAGATGTATGGCTGTTCCACTTGCGGAACTCACCACATCAACAAGACACTTGCGTATGGAAAAGCATTGGATATTGTTTATAAAATCCAAAGGGTTAAACTTTGGGTTAAAGGCTGGGTGCACATAGATAATTTGAATCTCCTCGTTTGAATAAAATAAATTAAAAAGAAATCGAAGAGCCCCGGGGATAAACTAAAGGAATACCATTAGCGGTTGAGTGGTTTTAGACTCATGGTATTGAGAAAGGGGAGATCTATATAAAGGACAAAGATCATAATTCGATTGATGAGTTTTGAGTGTGAGCATTGGTGAAGAAGGAATTCCTCTAAGGAATATACGTATGGACAGACAACGTGCTTAATTGATGATTCTAAGTCCATGATGCATCCTTCGAGACATTGATCTAAAACGTGATGAGTCGTGAGAGTATTCAACAAAAGAAACAATGAAAAACTAGCGAATGTCTACTAAAGAACACATATGGATCCGATGCATATGACTTTGAATTCTGGATTACAGTGGTCTCGTTGTTCTGTTATGTAGAATTGGGAAAAATATGTTTGTTAATTGAATAAAGGGTTGCGTTGGGTCAGAGGGTTGAAGCCTTGTGTATATAGAAGCTGATTTTATGATCAGGGGGGGTTGTAGCTCCCTTCCAGGAGAGGCTGGTAAATGAGAGAAGGTTGTAGCCTTCTGCAGGTGGGTGCCTGCGTGCTGGTATAAGTCTGCGCCAGCACAGAAATTGAAATATGTTTTCTTTATAATAAAATATTGAAGACATAAACTTCAGCAATGGTGGTTTTCTCCCGAATTGGGTTTCCACCTTAAATCTTGGTGTTCTTATGTGTTTCTATGTTTGATGGTTTGTACTGTTATTTCTATTCATGCTTATCTAATGAATAAATGATGCAATGATTTAAGTAAAGACGTGATAAGATCTCTGGACATACAAGTAATGTAACATATGGTATTAAGAGAAAGGAAAACCAAAAAAAAATTATCAGTCAGCTCTAAATAATGATTCACCCCCCCCCCTCTCAGTATTTTTCCTCAACAATTGGTATCAGAGCTAGGTCCTTCTGAAAAGCTTAGCCGCTAGAAGGAAGATCAATCAAAATGAGCAATCAAGATGGAACAGCTTCTATCAGGCCTCCACTCTTCAACGGAAACAACTTAATCTTTTGGAAAACAAGGATGAGGTCCTATCTTCAGTCTCTGGGAGCAGATGTATGGGCTATTGTTGAAGGAGGATATCGATATCCAGCTACAGTGCCAACAGATCCGATGGAAATAAAGAATTATGAAACAAATGCAAAGGTAGTCAATGCTCTATTGGGAAGTCTAACTGAAGCAGAATTTGTCAAATTCATGCAGCTGAACACAGCAAAGGAAATATGGGACAAAATCATTCTAATCTATGAGGGTGATGCAAAGGTAAAAAGTGATAAACTTCAAACTCTTAGAATTCAATATGAGAATCTAAAAATTCTTAATGAAGAAAGCATTGCAAATTTCTTTCTACATCTTGATGATATTGTAAATCGCATGAGAAATCTGGGAGAAACAATAACTGAATCTACTTTGGTTGAGAAAATCTTAAGATCTCTAATAGCAAAATTTGAGTTAAAAGTTTCAGCTCTTGAATAAAAGCAGGATCTTCAAAATCTTACTGTGGTACAACTTCATGGCATACTAACTACATATGAAATGAGAAGAGGAGGACCATCTGAAGTCAAAGAAGCAGTCTTTACAACTTCTACAAAAGGGAAGGAAGTACAAATAATAGAAGGATCAGGATACATCTCAGAAGAAGATGAGATAAACTTCGTAAAGAAACTTCAACTTGGCACAGGACGGTTCAGAGGTAAGCTTCCTTTCAAATGTTTTGTTTGTGGAAGAGTTGGTCATTATGCTGCTAAGTTTCCTTATAAAGAAACACATAGAAAGGGGAAGGAAGCAGAAAAAAGGAATAAGAATAATTTTAGCACTAGAAAGAGTTACTATACTCATGAAGACAGTGATGGGCTATCAGATAGTGAGGAAGAATGTGAACAAGAACTTAGACTCCTCATGGCATTTGAAAAAGAATCTAAAGAAGAAAAGGATACTTTTGTGGATGCTCTAGAAGATAGTGATTTTCTTGATGAAAACAATAAACTCAAAATTTGCCTAGAAGAGAGTAAAATAATCATAGAAAATCTCAAAAAACAGCTTGAAGATAAAGAGAAACACAATGAGAATTTAGAATGTGAAGTTGTGAATCTAAGAAAAGAACTTGAGAAAGTAAAAAATTTGAATCTTAGATTTGCTAAAGGGTCTGAAACCTTAGATGAGATTATCAAGGTACAACGTTCTCCTCTTATAAATACAGGTCTTGGATATATCAGAGAATCTTCTCAGGCTTCAGCACCAAATTATCTAAAAGCAGTTACAACTAGTTTACACCATGTTGTCACTCAGCAAGGGAATAAAGAATCCTTACAGGTAAAGCATGATCATTTCAATTCAAGGAACACTAACAGGAATGTCTTTCAAAGAAACACCAATCAACAAATAAATTCATATAGAAGATCTGATGAGCGCAGAAATTTTTTCTTCAATGGACAATGTTTCTCATGTCATAATTTTGGTCATAAAGCTGTTCAATGTGTAGCATATAAAACTATTATGACAAGAGAAGCAAGAAAGAAAAGGATTTATATTGAAGAAAAGAAGAATACTTATAACAACTTTTCTCCTCTTCAAAATGAAGTTGAATGCACTTACTGCAATAACTTTGGCCATAAAGAATCTGAATGTGGGAGAAAAGTTCAGCCAAAAGAACAAGTTTCTTCAAGCTCCAAAGTATGGAAAAAGAAGGAAGTACAGATGAAAATTGTGGCATAGCGTTATTTGCAGAAGATGAAGAAAACCAATGGTACATTGATAGTGGATGCTCAAGAGATATGACAGGAGATAAAGACAAACTTCTTTCATACAATGCTCTAGAAAAGGAGAAGAATGTTACTTTTGGAAATGATACTCCTGCGGTCATTAAAGGAAAAGGGCCTGTTTTCCTAAAGGATAAGGTGAAAGCTAATGAAGTCATGTATGTGGATGGATTAAAACATAACTTTTTAAGTGTAAGTCAAATGTGTGATCAAGGAACTGAAGTTGTCTTTAGTTCAAAAGAATGTGTGGTACGTGATCTTGATATAGGTAAAGAAATTATAAAAGGAAAAAGAACTCCAAACAACCTATATATATTGAAGAACCCCAAAGAACAATGTTATTTGAGTAAATCTTCAGAAAATTGGGTATGGCATAGAAGGTTGGGGCATCTGAGCTTCTCTCAAATCAACAAAGCAAGCAGACTTAAAGCTATTCGTGATCTTCCCAATATTACTCTACCTGAAAATATCATATGCAAATCTTGCCAATTCGGTAAGCAAACCAGGGTACAATTTAATGCCAAGGAAGGATCATCAAGTAAGCCTCTTGAACTCATTCATACTGACATATGTGGACCTATGAGGAAAAAGTCACCCCGTGGTGAAGAATACTCTATCTTATTCATTGATGATTTCTCTAGAATGTGTTGGATTGGGCTGCTTAAACACAAAGATGAAGCATTTGAGAAATTTCAGATTTTCAAAGCACTAGTGGAGAATGAATTAGAATTAAAAATCAAGTGTCTTAGATCTGATCGAGGAGGATAATATACATCCAAATAATTTCTTGAATTCTGTGAACAACACGGCATAAAAATACAGTTCTCTGTAGCTGGCACTCCACAACAGAATGGTGTTGCAGAGAGAATGAACAGAACAATTCAACAAATGGATAGAGCTATGCTTGATGATTTCGGAACACCTGACACATTTTGGGGAGAAGCAGCACATACAGCAGCAAACATTCTCAACAAAGCACATGTTCATGTAAATAGTGATAAAACTCCATATGAACTCTGGTATGGTAATCCTCCCACTATAAAGAATTTTAGAATTTTTGGGAGCAAATGCTTTATCAAGAATAATGATGAAAAACTTGGCAAGTTTGAACCCAGAGCAGATGAGGGAATATTTCTTGGTTACTCCTCTAGGAGTAAGGCATATAAATGTTACAATAAAAGACTTCAAAAGATTGTTGAATGTATTGATGTTGTTATTGATGAGTCTCCTGCAGCCCCAAAAGAAGAAAATCAAACAACAGATGAAGATGATGAGGACACATATTCTCCTACATCAAAAAATAATGATACAAACAGTTCACCCAGTGAAGAATCTGAAGAGGAGTTGTCTGAAAAGGCTCCATCTAGATATGTTCAAAAGAATCATCCAGAATCTCAAATTTTGGGAGAAAAGGAATCAGGTGTACAAACAAGAAGGACTCTTGTGGGATCTTCTAGCAATCTGGCATTTCTATCCACTATTGAGCCTCACAGTGTTAGTCAAGCTAGCAAAGATGAATGTTGGATTCAATCCATGAATGAAGAGCTTGATCAAATTGAAAAGAATCACACTTGGGAATTAGTACCAAGGCCTCATGATAAAAATGTCATTGGAACGAAATGGATATTCAAAAACAAGTTAAATGAGAATGGGGATGTTATAAGAAATAAAGCTAGACTTGTGTGCAAAGGGTATGCTCAACAAGAAGGTATAGACTTTGAAGAAACCTTTGCTCCTGTAGCTAGACTTGAAGCCATAAGAATGTTTCTTTCATTTTCAAGCTTCCAACAAATCAAATTTTATCAAATGGATGTTAAATCTGCTTTTCCCAATGGTGATCTAGAAGAAGAAGTTTATATAGAACAACCAGAAGGATTCATTTTGGGAAATGATGAAAAACTTGTTTGTAGGCTTAAAAAGGCTCTATATGGTCTCAAACAAGCTCCAAGGGCATGGTACTATCGTCTTGACAAATATCTTCATCAACAAGGATTTTAAAAGGGGTCTGCTGATAGCAACTTGTACACAAAAACTGAAAATGACAAACTGTTGATTGTGGTTGTATATGTCGATGATATCATTTTTGGAAGTAATAAAGAGTCTATGAGTCAGAAATTTGCTTCTGATATGCAGCAAGAATTTGAAATGTCTTTTCTTGGGGAACTAACATTCTTTCTTGGCTTGCAAGTGCAACAAGCAACAGATGGCATATTCATATCACAAGAAAAATACCTCAAGCAAATTCTGAAGAAGTATGGCATGGAAGATTGCAAACCTGTAAATACACCAATGATAATTGGATGTAATCTCAGTTCTAATGATGATTCCCCACAATAAATCAACCCGAATACAGATCTATGATAGGAAGTCTACTTTATCTCACTGGGACAAGACCAGACATCATGCATGCAGTTGGGATTGTTGGACGATTCCAAGCCAATCCAAAAGAGTCTCATCTTCAGGCTGTGAAAAGAATATTCAAATATCTACAGGGAACTCAATACTTTGGACTATGGTATCCAAAGAATTCTGATCTTACTCTTCATGCATACACTGATGCAGATTGGGCTGGAAGTGTTGATGATCGAAGAAGCACTAGTGGTGGTGCATTCTATATGGGGCCCCGGTTAGTATCTTGGTTTAGCAAGAAGAAAAGCTCCATTGCCTTATCTACAACATAAGTAGAATATGTGGCTGCAACATCATTTTGCACTCAACTTCTCTGGATGATGCAAACTCTACAAGAATTTAAAATCAAATGCTCACCTCCTATCTCCATTATGTGTGATAATACAAGTGCCATTAGTATCTCAAAGAATCCTGTTATGAATTCCAAGACCAAGCACATTCCCATCAAATATCACTTCTTACGAGAACAAGTGCTTGAGAAAAAGGTTAAATTGGAGTATATTTCCTCTAAAGAACAAGTTACTGATATATTTACCAAACCTCTACCCAGGGAAGCGTTCGAATATCTCAGACAGAAACTGGGAGTAGTCTCTGCCATGCAGAGAATCAGGTCTACTTAATTATAGAAGATTAAATTGGTTGTAAGGTGCTATTAGGCATCTCTGAATGCATAGGCTAAGGGGGAGCATTGGTCATCTGGAAAGGGTGCATTACTTGTTACTTCATTGAATTTTATGTTTGAAGATTCAGCATGAACTCAGGGGGAGCATGGTAACTTCAGTGCACATCAGATTTGCAAAGCACTTCCTTCTACAAGAGGAGAAAAACCTTGTGTTGGTTTTGATCCGCCCTTTGCCCTTGATGTCAAAGGGGGAGAGTGACATGGTGTTTGAATAAGGGGAAAGAATGTCATGGTACTTGAAGAATGGTTATGATTAATCTGTTGTAGTGATCAAACACCATCGTGGTTGCCATCAAGTCCAAAGGGGGAGATTGTTGGCAATATGATGCAGAGTGTTGTCCTTGATGGCAACCCATTTTGATGAAGATGATGACAACCTACTAGATGAAGTTGTCCTTGATGGCAAAGGAATTGGCAAAGAAGGAGCATCTGAAACAGTAACTAAGAAAAGAGAGAGGTAGCAGATGAAATAGAGGAATTAAAGCAGAAGCAACAGAGGAAGAACAAAAGGAGCAGAGACAGAATGGGAGAAAAGAGTACAAAGGCGCAGTAGAGTTTTGGTGTACAGCAACACGCATTCAAGAAGGATGGGAGAAATGTAAGGATGAATGAATTGTCATGGGCCGCAACCACAAATTGCAGAGGAGAGTTGATTATGGTGTTGGGCAGTGCCATTTTACAGTGAAATGAAGACAGTTGAAGTTCCAGACTACGGAGGAGCAAAGTTTATTTAAAAACAGTAATTTCGGGTGTTTAAGCCCTCAACAACCAAGTATGAAGAAAATTGAATAAAACAGCGGAAGTTCTTTAAGTCTTTGAAAGCGGCAAGACAAGTGGTCCCTACCACTTGAGCGCAATTCGCAAAGCGCAGTTTTGAAGTTTCAAGTGTCTTGTTGATATGGATTATTTGCGATGTGCGATCGCCACGCCATCGCACGATCGCAACATCGCGATGTCACAGAATCACCCTCTGCCCAAGCCAGATTTTGTTGATTGTTGCGATATGCGATCATCACAATATCGCAATATTGCACATTTGTTATTTCCGCCATCGCAAGTTCTGTTGTTTGCGATGTGCGATCATCGAACCATCGCACGATCGCAATATCGTACATCCATGTGTTCCGCCTTTTGTTTGATCCGCCAATATCGCATATCGCAAATGGCCGACTGTGATGTGGGCCCGGGGCCAAAGAATGAAATCCAGTTTGTTTGAAGATTGAAGTCCAGGTTAAAAGTTCATTGAAACTTGATTAAAAGTAATGTTATGGGGGCAGTGTAAAGTTTTAAAATAATCGAGGTGCCTCTAGCTGACCAGAAATCAAGTTGTACCACCATAGACCAACAAAGGAGAATGATGACGGGCACCGGTGATGTTAAGTCAGCATCAACCGTCGGTGTTTCCATAGGACCTACAGAGGCTTTAGCGTTATAAAATTCGAATATTTTACAGGTATGTGAAGGAGTTTTAATTGAAATAAATAATATTATATGGCGAGATAAAAGACTACCTTTGGGAGTATTCGTGGCATGGTAAAGAAGATAATAGGTGGGTTTTGAAATTGGATTGGCACGATTATTATCACAAAATTATTGAGATGTATGCTTGAACTACTGCTGGAACTCACCAAGACATCAACAAGACACTTACAGATGGAAAAGTTGCTGGATATTGTTATATATAAAATCCACAACTTAGTTAAACAAGATATAGATAATTTGATTTTCCTCGTTTAAATGAAATAAATTAAAAAGAATTTGAAGAGCCCCGGGGATAAACTAAAGGGAATATTGACAAAGGAATACCATTAGCGTTTGAGTAGTCCTAGACTCATGGTATTGAGAAAGGGGAGATCTATATAAAGGACAAAGATCATAATTCGATTGATGAGTTTTGAGTGTGAGCATTGGTGAAGAAGGAATTCCTCTAAGGAATATCCGTATGGACAGACAACGCGCTTAATTGATGATTCTAAGTCCATGATGCATCCTTCGAGACATTGATCTAAAAGGTGATGAGTCGTGAGAGTATTCAACAGAAGAAACAATGAAAAACTAGCGAATGTATACTGAAGAACACATATGGATCCTATGCATATGACTCTGATGTCTGGATTACAGTGGTCTCACTGTTCTGTTATGTAGAATTGGGCAAAATATGTTTGTTAATTAAATAAAGGGTTGTGTTTGGCCAGAGGGTTGAAGCCTTCTGTATATAGAAGTTGATGTTATGATCAAGGGGGGTTGTAGCTCCCTTCCAGGAGAGGCTGGTAAACGAGAGAAGGTTGTAGCCTTCTGCAGGTGGGTGCCTGCGTGCTGGTATAAGTCTGCGCCAGCACATAAATTGAAATATGTTTTCTTTATAATAAAATATTGAAGACAAAAACTTCAGCAGAAGTGGTTTTCTCCCGAATTGGGTTTCCACCTTAAATCCTAGTGTTCTTATGTGTTTCTATGTTTTATGGTTTGTACTGTTATTTCTATTCATGCTTATCTGATGAATAAATGATGCAATGATTTAAGTAAAGACGTGATAAGATCTCTGGACATACAAGTAATGTAACATATGGTATTAAGAGAAAGGAAAACCAAAAAAAAATTATCAGTCAGCTCTAAATACTGATTCACCCCCCCCCTCTCAGTATTTTTCCTCAACACACTAACAATTCCATTTACCCTTCTTCCATCAAAACCCTAAGTTACCACTACACTTTGACAACAAAACTAGAAAATCTCTATGTTTTCCTATTTTGACTCACTTTCCCATACCCATTTCAAGTTATTCCACCTATATTCTTGAGCTAATACATTACCCTACTCTCTAAATTTTTTTTGGAATTTTCCTCAACCTCCTCATACCTCATTTCAACCCCTAAACCTATCCTTTCCATATCCCCTATTTTTCCAAATCCACTCATCCCTACCCACTCATTTCATCTAGAAGGGTTTGATTGTATTAAAAATACTATGGAGAGTGAGAAGAAATTTCATAAGGGAGGCCACCACTCTATATTTGAGCTATCCACAATGCAAGAACTCAATGCTTCCCCATTGCCAAAAGATGTTTTGAAAACACTGGATGTCTAAGATTTTGTGAGAAGATCATGGAGGTAGGATGCCATGCGCCATTGACTACCCTTTTTTCCACAAACTTCGGTAGAGACAAGGCCACCATTGCAGGCATTAAATTATCTTTATCAGAAAAGGTCATCACTTCAGCAATAGGGATTCCAAATGAAGGAGAAGTCTGGTTCAAGGGCATGGATTTAGACCTTTAAAACTATCCAATGTTCCTAAAACCTCATTGAAGAGATGAACCTGAACATGTTTTACCTTATATTAATCTAATTGACAAGTATGCCCCATTAATTAAGTTCATCATGAAATATTTCACATGCAAGGAAGATTTTCCATACTGTACCAATACCATGTAAGGTTACTTATGCACTTCACAACTACCAAATCTCTCAATTTTTTAAATTATCTATTCAAGAGTTTGGTCAAGATGGAAGAAAAAGTGCAAAGCAAAGGTAGAAATCCTCATCCTAGTCTATTTCACTATGGTTTTGTAAAGATTATTTTTATGCACCATCTCTCAGTAAAAAAATATGACCTTAGAATTTTTCATGGAGAAAGTAGCATCATCCCCTGCCACTAGTCTACCTATTATTCATATTATAGCATCAGTACAGCCAAGGGAGGTTGGATCTTCTAGCAGGAAAGCTCAAGTTTCAATAGCACCTAGGGTTGATATCACTCAAACCTATGAGAAGGGAAAAATAATGGATTTTTCTCCCAAGGCCATCAGAGGTGTATTGGCACTTGAAACTACACTTGAGAAAAGTCAAAAGGTTGATCAACCACCTAGCCATGATGGTGAGTCACCATTGCATCACCATGATGAAAAAGCGCCCTTAGAATATGAAATTTCAGAGTAGGTAAAGGATAAGTCATTTGAGGAGATCATAAAAGAGAAGGATGGGGAAATAACAGAGTTAAGGGAGATTTTCTCAAATGCAAATTCTCAAATTACATTCCTACAACAAGAAAATATTCAGTTAAAGGTAAAACTACTCCTCCAAGACAAAAATAAAGTACATGTTGATGTAGATAAAGGCAAAGGCAAGGATATTGCAGATGATGATGAATTAGAGGATGCAGAGGTTGGAACAAAAAGAAGAAGACCAAGGACAATATGCCTCAAGAAGGTGCCTCAGAGAGAAAGAGAGTTTGTAGCTCCTAAATCAGGTTGGCAAACTTTTGATGAGTTGATTTTTGATGAAATCAATCAAGACAAAGAGTATTGGCTTGATAGGATCAATGGGCACCTGGATAAAATGTTGAAGAAAGCTAAAAATAAAAATAACATCCATATGCATATGGCCAATCATTATTGCGCCAGGAAGAAAACTTCACAAATTAGGCTCAAACAAGTGAAAAAGAAGCTCAAAGAGTCTCAAATGAAGCTTAATGAGAAAGATAAATTAGACCTCCTTATTGAGGAATCCATGGCTATTCAGCCCATCTTCCACAAGTATTATAGAAAAAAAATGTGGACAATTTTGAGCACTTTTTTCATTTTTGGTGATTTTTGCACAAAACTGAAAATTTTGCCTCCACAAAAGTGTTGCGTCGAGGTGCGACGCTTTCTCTCATAGCATCCAAATGAATTTTTTATTATATGGTTGGGTGCCTCTTGGCTAGTACATTCCATATCTGTACTTGGTTTTCCATGACAGGCTCAAGTTTTGAAGAAAATTTCAAAAACCCACCTCATTTCTATGCTTCAACCATTGTTTTGGAGCAGGCACGACACTTATGGAGTGGGGTTGGGAAAAACCACTTTCGGAGGCCTTCCCATGGGTGTTTCCAAAAATTCAAATTGTTCTGGAAACTAGACTCACAGGGCTACTCATAATAATTTTCATATTTTCATTTGTGTTCCATAAATCTGGTCAAAATCACCTCACAACTGGCATGACACTTCTGCAAAACTAGCGCGACGTTTTTGCCTCAGGCATGAAATTTCTGCATAGGATTTCTCTCAGACAGTTGTCAGGCCCAAAAAATTCCAGAAATTTAATGTTTTTTGTCCCATGATATGGTAATTGATGTGTTTGAGTTTTTTTTTTTTTCTTCTATGATGAGGAAACACATAATTTAATGGAGGAGAGACTCACTCCTAGTAGTCCTTAGCTAAATTTTAGGAATAAGTTTCTAACTTCCCTAGATTATAGGAAGTGACTCATATAATGTAATTATGATGATTTTTGGATAGGATTTTGACCCTATGAGGTGTCTTGAACTATTTTTTTCTATAATTAGTCCACCTCAAGTCTTTTGAGAGGTTGGATAGTTGTTATTTGCAGTGGATCTATTGTACAAGCTTATGAAATGAAATCAAAGACAATGTTGCAGATTTTTTGTTGAGACTCCTGTGGTATGCCTTGGATCATTTTTTATTTATTTTTATGTTTATATTATCAATTTTAATGATATAATACCCTCTTTCACATATATTCTTCTATGTGTTGATATTTTTTGTTTATAAACAGAAATCATGCCTTTTCATGCTCTGTTTTAACAAGATTTACATTATATGTATATGTTCTTCTAAATGAATGAATTCACCTAAATGATCATTCATATTATCCTTCATTTCATCCTATACAAAATGAGAAAATAAGAATGCTTTCAAGCTACCTACCTGGCCTCATCAATATCTCTGCAACTCGACCTTGAATTTTGACCTAAACCCTAGACCTAGTCTCATAATTGTCATTTCATATCCAACACAAGAAACATCAAACAAAACCCTATTTGTTGAGCTTATATACCTAGAGTAATATCATTAGATATTTAGTCATTTCATTGACTGCAAAGTGACATTGAGATAACCCTCCCTAGTCCTGATAGGGCTAGCTACCTGACCTAAAGCCTGGTCTGTGGTTACCTCCCTTCAATTCCATTCTTAGCCTTGGAAATTTGAGGGGAGTGTTAACATGAACCAAGGAGAGGGGTTCGAAGTTTTTTCCTCAGAGACCTACTGAAAATATTTTATGTGTAATTTTCAAGCCTTTTTAGAATATTAATAAAATTTTCTAGTGATTCCATATGTTCTTTCGTTATAGTATCTGTTTCTCTTCTTTGTAATCCATTTATTTTGTTTTCTCTTCTTTTGAAATTCATGTATGAAGCAATTGGTTTCGTTCCTTACGAACAAATTTATCAGTGCCTTCAGAATTGAAAAAGATACCTATTAATATTTTCACAAAGAAACCTTAATGAAGTGATCCACAATTTTATCTCTCCACTTTCTTTCCGATTTGTTTTTTTGCTAAGATTCTATGTATGGAATTCTTTTTAGCTCTGTGAAGTAAATATTTATTTTAAAAAATTCCTCCTCCTAGACTATTACTTCAAAATCTATTGTAACCATGGAGATATAGGCCATATTGAAGGGTTTATTTATTCTTCTTAGAGTAAAACCACATTACACCTCAAGGTTTGTATCTGGGCAGAAAAAATTCTAAGGAAATATTTTTATTTTACTTGAGTGGATATCCTAGGCACTGGTTCCCTTTAGCTAGGAATTGTCTCTAAGATTACAACATTTTCATTGTAGCCAAGGCACATATCTAAGATAAATGTTATGGAAACTAATCATATTTATTTTTGGGGATCCTGCTCCAAATGGTGTGGGGTATAATTGGGACTTCACATCGGGGAGACCCCCTTTCCTATTGTTTACATCCAACACTGTCAATAGGGAGGTATCATGTGAGGTAGGTGATGATGCCACTGATCATATAATAGTATGGAGATTCATTTCCTTTTAGAATCCATAAGGTGATGGTCTTGATTTGAATGATATTTTTGGTTCATAGTTTGAAGAAAAACATTTTTTAGTTGCTTATATGGCAGGTCATCAATGTAGAGTTACACTTGAAGGGAAACATTACACTATTAATGATTGAGTCTAGTAAGTTTAAGGAATTTGGCTAAAGGTAAGGGTGGAATTGACAAGTTTCTTGCAAATCCTATACCACATATACATTCCAATAGGAAGTTGGGTGGAACTTTTAGAGTTGAGGAAGCATATGCAAAGTATGCTAGGTATGATGCCACAAAAAGAGTTCAGATTTTGTTTTGAAATCAGGGATTCATTCCTGTCTTGTACATTATGAGATCATTTAGGATTATTAGCATAAGGTTATTGTATTATCTTAGGAAGATGGATTCAACCATGTTTAGGTTTTTTCCTTAGTTGCTATATATTTTGAGGTGCATGAGAAGGATTTTCATGTTAATAGTTTGTCAATAATTGTATGAGGGTTGTTACTTGGTGGGAATTAGAAATGAATCAATAATGTTGTCTTTATTTAGCTTCTGACTTTAGCTATCACCTTATGATTGTACAAAATTATGATATGTTGTGCACTATATGTGCAAAACACACTTCCCTTCTTCATTATCCAATTTCTTTATGTTTAATATTTTATCTAATGATTGGGACAAGTTACATCCTAGGTATTACTTCATATGTTCAGGAAAATGAGAAAACAATGAGTGAAAGAAAAATGACTACTACATATTGAGGTTATAAATCAACTATAATTACTTAATGAAAAAAATGACTTTACTGTAACTTTTACAACCTAACTAATTTAAGGGAAAAAATCATTAAAGAAAATTAATATAAGGGCTTTTTGTCTGAATAATTGCAAAAAATAATTTAAACTAATTTGCAGAAAATAAAGTAAACATGGGCATGAAAACTAAAATAAATTCAAACCTTATCTTACTCCCACACCCGTTAGGAACACTATTTCCTAACTTCATCATTATATTATGAAGAAAACATATATTGCTAAGTGATAAATATAATGGAAAACACAATTTTATATTGTTACACATGAATACCATAGTCCTACATGAAATTTCACAACAATCAATATATATATATATATCAGAAAATAAAGTAAACATGGGCATGAAAACTAAAATAAATTCAAACCTTATCTAACTCACACATCCCTTAAGAACACTATTTCCTAACTTCATCATTATATTATGAAGAAAAAATATATTTCTAAGTGATAAATATAATGGAAAACAAAATTTTATACCATTACACATGAATACCATAGTCCTACATGAAATTTTATAACATTATATATATATATATATATATATATATATATATATATATATATATATATATATATATATATATATAAAGCTAAAATGAACTGCACGAAGGGGCATAATTCCTCCTTAATCATGAAAACTAATAAATAAACTCAACTTAATTGATAACATTTTCATATGGAAAAATGAGTGAGTGTGCCATAAAATTATTCCTACATGAAACAAATAATCCTAACCATTAGCAATTTCCATGCAATCAAAATACTAAAAGGTGAATGAACATAAATGGAACACAAGGAATTGAAATACAAAAATGGTTATTTAGAGTACCCTTGGATGGGCCCTACCAAAGGTGTTGAGGAGATAAGAAAATTCTTCATTAAATTAATAATAAAATAGAATGCATTGTTTAGTTTGAAAACAATTAGCTCAAGAGCTCTAGGATGCTGAAAACAAATTACCAAATCTTGAACCCATGAGGTGTTGATTTTTCATAAGTATTATAAAATCCAAAAACCTTTTCCTTAAATAAATTATTGAATTAAACAAGAGATATAATCTGATCCTCCAATAATAATAAAAAGTAAAAAATGACTAAAATATACCCTTGTCAACTAAAGAAAAAATCAACCTCCTGAAATTTTTGCATGTTGTCTCAGAAATCAATCTTTTGTTTCCTCAAAGATTAGGTTTTCTCATATTCTTGACTTGTTGTTTAAAATTTATATTCCGTTGTCTTTCTCCTCTTTCTCTTGAACAGTAGCAATCATTTTCTTGAATAGAATTACTATGAATTGCCTCCCAATTGAAAAACTATAATGGCTATATATAGTGATTGGATGAACTCAGAGTGGTGTTTCCAAAGGGTCAGATCGACTTGATCTTTTGGATGTCAAAATTGACATTTTGGAGCCAAAAAATTCAAATTTAGAAATTCAAAATTCTTACCTTTGAAATCGGCATGAAGAACATGTCTTGTATTTATTATATGTATATATGAAGTACTAAATTATTAAATATGAAGATCGACCATAGCTACAAAAATCCAACACACCCTCTTAGCTAGGGAGGTATTTATAATGACTTTTCTACATGTTCTCTTATTGTAAAATTTCTCTAAGAGAAGGTTGGATCAACTAGATATGTTTATGTATCTATACACTGTATGTGGAAAACATCCTACATCAACATCATGCTCAGCAAGTCGTCACTTGGAGAAATTCACCAATTATCCAAGTCGTCACTTGGAACCTGGTAAACACATATGGCCTAAGGTGAGACCCTGGGTTATTACCATTCTCACATATGGCCTATGGTGATAACTCTCCTTATCGAAGCTATAGGCACTCACTTTCCACTTAGGGAGACCTCTATGCCTTGATGCTCTCTGGGCCATTCTCCCTAGCCACATTTTGTGGCCCCTGGTCAATACTTTGAGATGTTTATATCTTGGCCTAGGGAGAATTTTTGTCACTTGATGATACAAAATCACCACTCCCTTTTACTGAGGGAATAATTCTCAACTAATTTAATATTTTCCTTAAACTATACAAAATTCACCCTAGGGTAGAGGCTTTGCAAGAATGTCAGCATCGTGCTCATCTATAGAAAAGAATTCAGTAGTACATTTGGGGGAAATTCTGACACTTGGTTCCGATGCTTTTGACCAAATGTCAGAAATTTCCCCAAATTTTTTCAATCCCGCCCGAAACCGTCGCTATACCAATGTTTAGAGAAAAGTGTCACAATACCGACACTTAGACAAAGTGTTGCAATTGCAACGTTTGGAGGAAGACGTCGCAATTGCAACACTATGCCCCAAAGTGTCGCTATTGCGACGACTGCCTCCAAACATCGCAAGTGCGACACAATGTCTAAGTGTCGCAATTGTGACGTTTAGAGGCATCCGTCACAATAGCGACGCTTTGTCCGCAATTGATATAACAACACTTATATGTGCGCTACATAAAAATACGAAACTTATATGCGTGCTACATAAAAATGATTTTATTAAAAACTACATTAACGTCTAATATCACGCACGCATTCGCCCTCCGCTCTTGCAGAACAGCATTCGCCCTCAGCATTTTCCCTCAGCTCTTGCAAAACAAAATTTTCCCTTAGTATTCGCCCTCAGCTTTTGCAGAACATCATTCACCCTCAGCATTCGCCCTCAGCTCTTGCAGAACAACATTCACCCTCAGCATTCTCCCTCAGCTCTTGCAGAACAACATTCGCCCTTAGCATTCGCCCTCAGCATTCGCCCTGAGCTCTTGCAGAATAGCATTCGCCCTCAGCATTCACCCTCAGCTCTTGCAGAAAAATATTCACCCTCAGCATTCTCCCTCAGCTCTTGCAGAACAACATTCGCCCTTAGCATTCGCCCTCAGCATTCGCCCTGAGCTCTTGCAGAACATCATTCTCCCTCAACATTCACCCTGAGCTCTTGCAGAACAGAATTCGCCCTGCATTCTCCCTTAGCGTTTTCCCTCAGCTCTTGCAGAACAGCATTCACCCTCAGCTCTTGCAAAATGGTAAGTTCTTACTACAGGCCCTCCCTCCTATAGTAGGGTTGACTCTATTTGGGCTTTGTTGGTCAGTTCCATCGGATTGTGTTAGGCTATAGGGTTCTCTCTAGATGTCTTCCAATGTTCTTTCAGATGAGTTTCAAAGAGGATGTGTAAGATGTGTTTGTGCTTGAATGAATTTGACTCCACCAGTTTCATGAAGTTTAAGCTATGGATTTTAGTTCAAAAAACTAATCCATCTCAACACCCAGTAACGAATTTCCCTTGGTCTGATCTATATTGAAGGTGAAGTGCAAAGTGGTATAGAATGGGAGATCGAAAGTCATCAACTTTATCACAAGGGTAGTACTCCAGATCGCAAGTGATGAGCTTTAGTTCTCCATATTTGGGGATTTTCTGATATTTGGGGATTTTCTGATGACATACCAAAGGTCACATCCATACAACCATATCAAGGTCAATGTTGAGATCATTCTCATATAGATATAGGTCACTGATATATAGGGTTAATATCATCATCACTATCCATGGAAAACGAATGGTTACAAAATCTGTGATTGTGGTTGGCTCATTTATAATTATTACCCATTTACAGTAGAGCACAGAAACACTAAATATGGCCCGAGCAGAGCCTTTACAACAGGCAATGGAATTGCAGCTGCTTCATCAATAACCAATAGCTCCACTTGAGAAAAATTTTCATAATCTTGGGGCTGGATATACTGCAGAGAAAACAATTGTAGTTATCATTCATGCTCCAATATATTAATATACTTTTTACATTGAACTGAAGAAAGGGAAACAAGCAAATGCTAGCCATCATACAATGCTTTCACATAAGAGTTTTGAGTGACATACTTGAAAAAAATAACTCATCCACTGATATTTATAATCATTTGAGCTATTCAAGTTAAACACAATGTCAAGAATCAAGATTAAATACCCTCTATTATCTTCATCACCCAATACAAGATTTAAATTTTTCCCAAAGAAACACTTATTAATTTGGCAGCCATTATTTCTCCCTGCTTTAAAAACCCTACATTTAAATGAAAACAAGCATTGCATTTCAACTACAAAAATCTATTAGTGTTCAAATGTACATGTGGGCATCACTTGTGTAGGGTATTCCTTTTCCACTTTCACATTATCCAAGAATGTGTGCAGTATAGTTCATATTTTTTGTGATTTAGATTATCTTGAAAAAGGAAAGGTAAATTATTTCCCATGGAAAAATAAGGTTTTCCCTTTTTACTACTGGAAATGGTACAACAAAGTTCCATTTCTACCCGAAACTCCTATGAAACAGGAACCAAATAAAGGCCATGTCCTCGATGGACATCATTTGGCTTTGAAAATGGCCATTGCACTGTGTTGTTTCTTATATTACATCACGATAGTTTCTTAGGTCATTTCTTGTTTCTTGAGATGAAAAAAAACCAAAGAAATTGTGAAGATCCTTTCAAGAAATAAATGACCATTTCTCAATCATATCTCAACTTTTTTTTATTTTATTCAGTGGTTGCTTACTTTGAGAGAAATTTGACACTTTTATAAGGAATATAACATAAAAACACAAAATGGGAATGAATTGATGAGGTAGATGACCTTTAGTTGTTGTCAATTAAGAATTGATAATACACGATGCATGTTATGTACTACAAACTAGATTTCTTCCTGGAGTTAGGACACATAGTATTGAATCAAAGTTGTAGTTTCTAACTTCTTGTATTGGTTCATCAATCTTGAAATTCAGACATTGCATGTCTTCATTGCTTCATGTTTCAATAATTTGCATTATATCGTACAATAGGAAATTAGGAATTAAGATTATTATTACTTTATGGATCTGTTAAGTTACTTTTAAGTTTGCATGGTTTAGTGTGAAATTATTCTAGTGTGCCCCTAGGCCCAGGTGAAGGAATGCCAAGGACTGAGAACCCTAGTTTTTAAATGGTATTATTTCTTATACCCAAAAACCCCTCAACATCACTTCTTATTAGTTCATAACAATAGTGTTGTAAACAATTTGAGAATTGATATGGCAAAATCTTGCACTTCTCAAGATAAAGTCCTAAAGCTAAAGTGTGATACCATGTGTAATTCAATAGCCCCATTGTCACCTCACCAACCTCTTTTCACTTCGGGCTAGCTCTCCTCCAACTCAAGGGGGGTTCTCCCTAGTAGATGTTAAGGATCTAATGGCCCAACCAAACCAAGTCAAGAGCCCCCTAACTCTCTATGTTTACTACTATCAATCAAAATATTGAACAATAGGGTCAAACATGCATCCTGAAGATAAAATTTCCAGGGTATTTTTGGGTAATTTCAAAGGGAAAGTCCCCAAACACATATAATCAAGGAATTATAACGTGATTTCAAACATTAAATATCAACAAAATCATTTAAAGGATATTGACAGGAAAAAGGTGATGGAAGATAGAAAGTGCCTTACTTAAATGCTCTAAGGATTTTTCAATAGTTTCTCCAAAAGCTTCACTTCAAGGCCCTTCAAGATCGTCTCCAACAATGCTATACCATCAGCTTCAACAATTTTGCTCCAAAAATGTCCTCAAGGTCTTCACAACAAGTTTACTAGAAGTTTCTCCAACAATATATTCAATAAGGTCTTCATTGTCAACTTGTCTCTTGTTTGGGTGCCTTAATGTGCAATGACATGTTTCCAGGACTGAATTCAATGCAAGGCATATTTGAAACTCTAACTCTGTCTTCTGGTGTATTATTAGAAATTATTTCAGTTTTCATTTTGTGTTTTCAAGTTAGATATTTTTTTCAAGTTTTTACATTTATAATTTTGTTGCAATGTGGCAGACTGACCAGGGCAGTACAGGAACAACCCCGAGACGGGATGATCGCAAAAAGAGGCCAGCGGAAGAACATGTAAAGTGCCAGCATTGATCTATATTCAGGTATTTTAGTTATTTACATAATTGAAATAATATTAATTTTGTTCAAATATGCAGACAACTAGCCATGGTACGCCTGATGATTCCCTCTTTGAGGAAGAGATTTCTTCATCCCTATCTCCAGTGCTCTTGTTGCGAAAAGGCACGAGATGCAAGGTCAGAATTTAATACTTTGATAGACGCGACTCAAACACCTGAAATAGAAGAGAGGATAAAAAAATTTATGAGACAGCTAGAAACATATCAGGTAATAATAAAAATTCAAAAGGATATTTTTTTTGTTCTGCATGAGATGAATTGTGATAGTTTTATTTTTAATTTTTACATTGACTAAACTAACAAAAAGTTCTTTTGTATGTAGCGTTTTCTGGCATTTGCTGAACCCGGTGTTGGTGGTAGTGGGACACAAGGGCAAGAGATTGCCCAACAACCCTCTCGTACACATTCTACTCCTTTAGGTGCTAGCCAAGAAACACACCCTGCCCAAGCAGACACCCAGCCAACCGCTGAACGTGTTGGCAATGATGAGGCTGATATGGCCAACTACATTATTGCGTTTCCTGGAGCTACACGTGTCAGCTCCACAGGGACCATTAATGGCACGTTGTTGGTGAACGATGAAGGTGTCCCTATAAAGCACATACAACTCCTAGGTAAATTTTAATATTTTAACTATTTCATGTACTTTATCTAAAACATATTTATCATGATTTTTATTTTTAAATTAATGATAATATATTTTTTTTCTGTGTAGGAAACAATGAGTTCTACAGGTTTTTGGAGAGCCATGCATTGGTAATTTTTGGCCCAACCATATGCACAGGGTGGAATTCCCAGAATTCCAGACTGAAAAAATAACTTCTAGATTATCTAGAAACCCTTTTTGGGGTCGGCACATTTGACATAACAGTGGTGGCTCGGGTAGGCGGCAAATATTTGAAATATACCAGGGACACCTATAGGACGCAATTGAAATTTAACCCTAGATACGAGCGTCCTATCACAGTTCCAGAGAGTGATTGGAGAGCACTCATCCATGATGGAAAAGAGAAAAGGGCAAAGAAAGAAGGAAAAATGCCAACTGGACCCGCAAGGTAAATTACAACTTTAATTCAATAGCTTTAATTTTCTCTATGTCTAAAATAAAAGTGTGCTACGTCATATCTAACTTCAATATTTTGATGCTAGGTTTCCTAACACCTCAAAGGCAACCAAAGCTAGGATTTAAAAAAAGGGCCATCTCAAGCTAGGCCAGGGTGGCTACTTGAAATTAGCCGCAAGAATTGTAATTAAGTAGCTAAACATCTTATAATTAATTGTATTTCCTTCCAACGTTTTTGTAATCCTATCAAATATGATTAAAAATACACAATCATATGTAATGTAGGGTGATGACTTCGGAACAAAAACTACAGAGGAAGATAAAAATATCGCTTTCCATTTCGGCTATCAAGCCGTAGTTGAACGTCGCAGAAGCTTGGGGCAGGTCCCAAGATCCAGAATGCCTGATAAGGTAAAACATTGACCTTTCAATATGTTTGTTTTCGTCCATAAATTTAATGTCTAACAACTTTGTTTAAATCAGGGGAGCAGCACTACCGACGAGGAAAATAACCCAGTTTTAGAGCTAGATGTAGATGATCCTCACGTGCAACCTGATCATTGTAGTGGGGACCAGGCCGACAATGCTACTATCAGTGAGGGCCGTGACGGTAATTAATTTCCACTTATAATTTTTTCTAATTATACCTTGATGGTTGTCCTTATAAAAATTTTTGTTTAAATGACAGAGAATGTTTCCCTTGAGGATCTTACCACCAGAGAGGAAGACAGGGCAACAGTCCCAACGGCGACAACTGGTGCACCAGGTAAATAATCTCATTGCAATTTTTTTTATTAATATTACCGAACTAGTTCAATGATATTTAAAAACTGACAACTAAAATTTAATATTATCTGTTTTTGTAGGCGATGCCCCGTCACTGGATGAGACCAGACATCGTGACTACGCAACTAGGTCAGTGGCGACAACTGGTGCACCAGGTAAATAATCTCATTGCAATTTTTTTTATTAATATTACCTAACTAGTTCAATGATATTTAAAAAATGACAATTAAAATTTAATATTATCTGTTTTTGTAGGCGATGCCCCGTCACTGGATGAGACCAGACATCGTGACTACGCAACTAGGTCAGCAGTGCGGGCCGAAAGGCACGAAACAAGAGCAGAGCATGATGATATTGATGATGTAATTAGGAGCTTTAGAAATAGGAAGAAGAAAAAGAAAATTTGATAATGTAAAATATTGTATTATTATAAGACAAACGTTACCATACTTGGAACATTTTTTGCATTATATAAAAAACTCATTTATCATACTATTTTTATGTCAAGCATTAATTGCAATGTTTCCTTGTGTACTTTTTGTTGAATTATTTTTTTATTAGTTATTGAATTTTTTTTTTTATTCTCATGAAAGTAAAAAATGAAATATAGATTGGGTATTGGGGAATTGAGAGTGATGTGGGTGGGGGGGGCCTGTTTAGTAGAGAATAATTTATTGGAGTGATTTAATCTTGGAGAAAACCTCCTTCGATCTAGCGTAGCAACAAAAAAGTCACTGTTGACTTAGTTTCTACTCTTTCAGATCGTGGGAGGCTTGTTCCAAGTTCATGCGACTCCAATAAATTATTCTTGAAATGAAGAGGAGCTTATTCGGGTATGTTTTGACATTTTCAACATATGTTCTAACATTATCATAAGAATGCATCTTAGAGTAAAAAATACTACATCAATTACTTGTATTTATTGTATAGATAATGATGGATTTTGAATGACTTGGTAGTGCAGGTACAAATCCTCTTGCATCATGAGCAATACAACTTGTCAACTAGGGTCATGTCCAGGATATTTTTGCTTGTGCGCTTGACCAGGTTCATAATGTCACATTTTGTAAGTTCCTTTACAGTTCATAATTCAATATTAAGCTTGTTCATGATTATTATCTAGGTTTTTTGTATGTGTTTTTCATCTATTTGATTGTAAGCAACTCTGCATGTTTCCTGTTGTTCACTATGATTTCTCCCATTACCACTCCCAGGATGAATCCGACTTTATTGTTACATAGGTTACTTATTGTTACTATGATTTCTCCATTTACGATTTCATAGGTTACATCATGTAAAGTTGTCAATCTCAGGTTGGTGATGAGCTTTAGTTCTCTAGATTTGGGGCTTTTCTGATATTTTCTCCCTCATGTCATTCCTGCATCACCTCGTTGTTTGAGCATGCCAATTGTCTACCACTTGTACTAATTGGCACATGTCAATCTCTGAGTGGTGCCACATTTCACCTATTTTCAGTGAGAGTTTAGGGTTTCTCTAACATAGCTTCAGAAATCCGATTCAGTGCCTGTTTGAATATCGTCACATAATACTCATGGTTTGGATTGATGAGCATGTTCTGAATGGTTGGTTGATTCATAAGAACCACCCATATAGTCATCTTGAGATATTTCATAAGTTTTCTCGGGTTTCCTTTTTCACCGTTTCTAGTGGGTGGGATGGTGTGGGGTGATCCATCAATACTGGTGCTCTTGTAGTAGGGAATTTGTTTTTGGGGATATAAAGGAGAATTTGATGTAGATATCCCATTGGATTCATTCATATATGGGCACGAGAGGTCAAGAATTTAAATTAAAAATATGCAACCTCTAGCATGGAAACCCGAAGGCCGCGAGAGACACTGGTTAAAGATTGTTTTGTGTTGGCCTTAATATAGTCATGATTTCTTTCTATTATCTTAATGCAAATATATAGTCCGGTCTCATTAAAATGAGGATTGTGGTTGTATTTCTCTTTGGTTGCTTCTCTCTTAATGCTCCAGAAGTTGCGAAAAGTTGCGATAGTTTTTTAGTTTGCCTGTTACAACTTAAAAGTGGTTTTTAGCAATGGGAGTCATGTTTTTTAAGGTTCATACTAATATGAAGATCTTGTAATTCTATATTTAGGATAAGAGAATATGGCCTCTGCTTTGGGTAGTATGACAACAATTTCCACATCTACCTCATTGGGTAACAATGGAAAGGGGAAGAAGTTGGGTGCAATGTTTGATAATTATGGCAGACAATTGTCTTCTCTTTCAGTTTTTCCACCCATTTCCTTTAATCACTCAAGCAGAAGAGGGACTCTAAGATTACGTGACAGAGAGAAGGTAGTTAATACAAGAGCTATGGAAAAGGAGTTGTACTTCAACAAGGATGGCTTAGTGAAAAAAAAATTGTAGGTCAGAGAAAAAATTATGTTTAAAGGAAGGTCACCTGCACGTGAAACTTCACTGCGGTGGATCTTTCCTTTTCCACTTATATTCGATTTTAATGTTTTATTTTAATTTTTCATGGAGGGTTGTTTTGGCATATGGTCTGGCATTCAATTGCACACTTACTGAAAGCATTGTCAATTTGTCTTGCAGGCGGTGTGAACAAACTTGCTGATCTTGTTGGAGTCACCCTTGGGGCGAAGGGAAAAATGTTGTCTTGGAGAGCAAGCATGGTTCTCCGAAAATAGTTAATGATGGTGTGACAGTAGCTAAGGAGGTAATTTGTAGATGTGTGCTCTGTTTTTCTTTTTAATGTTGTATTAGTTCCCCCTCTTAATGTTTTAGATTTGGTAGGCATAATTTGAAAACTCAAAGGTGAAAGGAAGCATATCTGTTACCCAATGGTCTACTTGGCCTATGGACTAGCCACATTAGAGTAATGCATAAAGCTTTTCATAACAATAAAAGCAAAGGGTTATGTCTGAGTCAAATTTTATTTTTATTGACAGTGTAATGAAATGTATCTCAATGCTATGGTTTTGGTTTTTTTATTGGTTGAATTAGAGGACCCAGTTGAAAATATTGGGGCCAAGTTGGTAAGGCAAGCTGCGGAAAAGACAAATGATTTAGCTGGGGATGGAACCACAACATATGTTGTTCTTGCACATGTCGGAATATTGAAAAATTCCAGAACAATGAATGGAGAATAAATCTCCCTTCCTCTAACACAGAGAAAATAAAAATTTCTTTGACAGGAGACAGAGTTTCAATAATTTGAAAACAAACTTCTATTCCCTTCAATAACTCAAAAAAACTATTACACTTCTTCCTCACTGAGAGGGATTACAAAATTATGACTGCTACAAAACGCAGTGCATAAAACCAACTCACTGTCTATTTAAAACAAACATACTCTGTCTCTAAAACACTCTGCTATGTTTTTCACTTTTGCACTGCTGTGCATACACACTTAAAAAGTTACACTTAGTCTTTCACTTTTTACACACTGCTGTGTAATAAAAAATTTACGTACTATCTATAAAAAAAACTACCAAGCTTTTTTGTCCTTTTTATTTTTATATGCCGTAACATATAAAACATATTATAATAAACCGTCTTTTAAAAAAAATAAAATTAAAACTAAATTCTATGGCCCACATTTCATTTTGCATATGATATATATATAACATATATTTAAAACATATGTATATATTAAAGCATACATAAAATTAAACTATCAAAACATTAAAGAACCCTTTCCTTTGGACTTAAAAGTCTGAATAGATTGAATTTCAAACCAAATTAGCGTTCCAAAATGGGATGCTGACGTCTTCCTAATTTGTAATGCAAATTCTCAATCCAATGTGCCTTATAAAAATTTCGGGTCTGGTTTTCAGGTTTTTAGATTCCCTTCAATTTCATGTGATCCAATATTAATGCTCCATGTGTCTTCCTTTTGAATTTACAAAACTGGGGGGTAAATTTCTGTTTTTTTAATTTCTGGTTGGTGAATTGCGTTAATGCTGGTTGTTGTGTTTAAATACAATCCTGTACAGAAATATGGCTGCGACCATCTACAAAAAAAACTTGCAGGAATTTTAAATGCTGAATTAAATTTCTGGATGGCGTGCAAGAAACCTCCAAAAAAAAAAATTGCTGCTGCATCCGTCCTTCTGCTGCAGCAATTGAAGTTAAAATTCAACAGCACAGGGTTTAATAAGTGAGGGTGTAAAGGTAAATTTTTGTCAATAGTACTGGATTAAGATCATCTATTCATTTTTGTAGGGTCTTATGGTGTTTGGTTTTTTAGTTTTGGGTTGGGCTTATTGAGTCTAAGATAGTTTTTGAGTGAAAAAATTGCTATCATGTATTAAAAAATTTGGTTCTTTTGTCAAAATCTATGAGCTTTTTAGGAAATACAAAACTGACAATGGTTGTATCTTAAATTTGTGGAAAATAATTTGAAATGAAACCTTTTTGTTTAGGTTGTTGCAGCAGGTGCAAACCCCGTTCAAATTGCTAGGGGCATTGACAAGACAATAAAGGCCCTTGTTTCGGAACTCAAAATTTTGTCAAAGGAGGTAAACGCTTGCCTTTTGAGTAGGCTGGTTTTCCTTTTTTCTGATGGTTTGGTGTATCTAATTGAATTAGTTTCCTAAGGTATTTTTGGTTGCAAACTCCTTTTCATTTTTCATACAGTATTGGCCTTGTGGAATACATTTGATTGTGTGGTCTTGTTAGATCTACAACATTTGTAGTCGTTTAGTCTTATGGCCGAGGTGCACTTTTATTATGGAAATAGTTGATGCAATATTGCCATTTAATCCTTACTGCAGGGTAGCATGTTGAGAAGTTTCTTGTGGAACATTTGGTATTCAAAATGACACTTGATCCTATACAACATCATGCACTTGACTTCAAAATTCATATTCAAAGTGTGCCAGACAATTCTTGCAAAATTTCAAATATTTATGTTGTTTTAAACCATTATCTTTTTCATGTATTGGATGCTGAAAATGAGAAAAAGACTTTGGTATGAAACCAATTGGTTAATAATTTCCAGCAAAACAACCACTTCCAAGACATGATTTAGAAGTAGAAAATATGTACTTATGAAGCATAGAAAGATATCCTTGATGCATTGTCAATGTTTGGCTAGGGTTATTTTTGGAGAAAATAACTCCTTATTCCTAGAATAGTGATCTTCAATACAAGTAAATGCCAGAGAAGAGAGATCATCATGTGACATAAACCTATTAACAAAAATGAACAGGGAATGATTATTAATTATGGCATACTAAGTTGTCAGTGATTTTGACTATTTGTCTTTAACATGTAAAAATGTTAAATTCCAAACTTACATCATCATGGTTTGGCATCATGAGATTGACTAATTGTCCACCATGCTCATAATTTCATTGTTGTATTCATATCTATAAACAATGTTTCAAATAATAATAAAAAAGTTCTATAAGAAAAATCCAGACCTCCATGCTGCTGCTCCTTGTGAGACAAAGTCAAAATTGCATTACACAATCTGACACATAAGAATCTCCTATATCCCCGTGGTATGTATCCAAATTCTTATAATAGTGTCTTCAAGACTTATGTTGACATTGCCAATGAGATATTTAAGCAATGAAAGATGGAGCCTTCTTCATTGTTGTATATGTAACAGTCTTTTATTAATATAAAGATTGATGGTTTTGTCTTTCTGAAAATGAAATATAAAAATAATTTATTGTGGTCAATTGAAAAGTTTTTTTTTTAAAGCTTTCCATTATGGAAGGGCGACATAGATATATGCCCTTCTAATTGAAATTCAGACCTGCCCTTCAAATTTGATCACTGTGTGGGACCTTAACAAACAATAAAACTATTCCGCCGCACGTTATATAAAACATATAACAAAACCTTTGTCAAAACTTCAAACGAACCCTTTAGCCGTGGGTATTTCATCACGAATTGATCATTTTACCATGTACCTTATTCTACAGGAATATTCTTCCACTTGATTAGGTACTTCATAATGGTTATATGTCAAAGAGATATAGAATGTTTATCTATAACTTTTTGTGGTTCAAGAATCAACTTTCATTCTTCATCTAATTTTGGAAGTTCTATTTACACTAGCATATTTTTTCCCAAAAACGTTTTTAGGCAAGATACATGAAAAACCTTATGAATGGAAGAACAAGGAAAATATAACTTCTATACCACTTGTGCAATCCTATGAATAATTATTTATGGCCATAACATTTTTGAGCTAATTATTTATTCTTCTTTTTCTTGAATGAAGATTGCTTATAATGCTATAATCTAAAAAATACCCAATTACCATCCTCAAATTATCTTTCACTTCAATGTTGTTCCCCTTGTTGTTTTATCATGTTTCATGTCATTTGAAGGTTTTCCATAATAATTTTCAAAGTTTCTTTAGTATTTTCCATATGTGACTTTGTTTCCTATACTTTGGACTTATCTTGAAAAAAGTATGAGATACTAGGAGTTGGATATCCATAAAGGGCCTTAAATGGGGAAATTTTAGTAGATGTGTGATAGGTAGTATCATATTACTATTCTTCCTTGACGAATCCACTTCATCCATTAAGATTGCTTTTCTGAAGATTAACATTGTAGATAACCTTAAAAACATTTGTTAACTATTTTTTTTTGACCATTTGATTGTGTTTGATATGTAGAACTCATGGCAGCTAGTGTTTCTCCACTCATATTAAATATTTTTATCCAAAAGTTTCTTGTTACTATTACTTTAGGAAAACCATGAAGACTATGAATTTCTTTCACGGACACTTCTGCCACTTGGCTTGTTGTTTATGTACTTTGAGCTCTACAAAAAAATCTACAAAATTTGTCTATATAAATGACCACAAAAATGTAATACTTACCTTTATATTTAAGTAACCCTGTAATAAAGTCTATTGATATATCTTCTAGTCTTTGAATATGTATGTGGAATGGTCGAAGTAACCCTAGAGATTTTACTATCTCTCTTTTATTTATTATGCAAACATGACCTTCTCTTACAAAATTTTGAATATCTTTCTTCATTCCTTCCAAAAATATATTTTTTTATCCTTTGAGATGTTTTAAGGAACCCTGCGTCCTACCATCGGAGAGACATGGGACTCCCTTAATATTTGTTTATTCAAATATGCTTGCGTGCATAAAAATATTCTACATTTGCACCAAAGTATATCTCTCTTTCACTCCCAATGCTACATAGAGTTCATCCCATCCTTTATAAATTTTAGTTTTTGTTTGGTACTATTGTCATTTTTCCATTATGGAAAGATTCTTCTAGCCACCTAGGAATAGAAAATGTAATTGGATATAAATTTGAGGCCTCTTCTATTTTAGAAAGAGCATCATGTACTAAATTTTCCTTACCCTTTTTGCAGATTATCTCAAAATTAAAACTTTGCATTTTTTCTCCTCATTTTTGTTAATATTCTAATGAAAATCATAGCTTCAAAAAATACTTTATGCTATCATGGTTTATCTTGACTTTAAAGTACCTCCCAATGATATACTATCCCCATTTTTTATTTCATGTAATATTTCTTTCATTTATTTTTCATACGTAGATTTCACCAAATATTTTCTTTGAATTCCTTGCTTTTAAAAGCCAATGATATCCCTTATTGTGTTATTGTTATGTAAATCCCTTGTCCTAGTGCCTCACACTCTACTATGAATGTTTTACCAAAAGTAGGTGCAACCGATGTTGGTGTAGAATACATGGCATCCATTAAAAGAGAGAATGCCAAAGTAGCCTCATCATCCATATAAATGATATTTTCTTCAAGAGATATGTGAGTGGACTTGAAATGCATGCATAATTCTTAAAAAATTATCAATAATATCATGTAAGTCTAAAAAATCTTCTAAGAACCTTGATTTTCTTAGGAATAGGTCATTTTGTAATAGCTTGCATCTTTTTAGGCTCCAACTTCACTCCTTCCTTTAAAACAATATGAACCAAATACTCAAATTCTTATTTCCCAAAAGCACATTTGGATATTTTTACATAAAAATGATTGTTCTCAATAATTTATATAACTTTTCCACATGTTTAGTGTGGTATTCCCATGATTTATTATAAATATGTGTATTATCAAAGAAAACCAACACAAATTCTATAATATGGGATCAAACAAAATTGTTCTTAAGTCGAGCCCGCCGGACTTCAAACGACGATAAACCATAATTCAAACCAAATTCGTGTTCCAAAATAGCCTGCTGAAGTTGGCCAATTTTGTGACACGAAAACCAAATGAATTCCGCCCTAATATTTTTCGGGTCCGAAGTTGGGCTGGCGTATGGAGGGAGAGTTGTGACGCGAATTTATTATCAAATTCACCCTAATATTTTTCGGGTCCGAATTTCCACTGCGTGAGAGGCCCAAACAAAGATCTGCTCCAATCAATTTCTGTCATGTGTCCTTAATCAAAAGTTGCCCTGGTTCTCGGATGCGGGTGCATTCGATGGCATTTAAGGCGATGGGACATGGATATGGCGATTTCATATCAATCGCATTAAGTTTTAACGCTGTTCAATTAGCCGATATTTAAGTTCCAAGGTTTTCACATCAAATCGCATTAAGTTTGAACACTATTCAAGATCGGACCTCCACTCCTGTTAACGATTCCGCATGCTCCAATATGATCCGGCCTTCGGCTCTCATTAATGAGAGATTAATTATGATGGGCATTCTTTGATTGCATTGCAGTCAGGTCGATAAAATGGCGTTTCGCTATGGTTTTTCAGACGAGCCGGTTGCTGGGTTACACTACCTGCTCATTGTGACGAGAAGGAGAAGTAACCAGCTAAACTGCTACTTAGACCTTGGTGCATATCTGCATTTCTCTCAGTCTGGTTTGTGTCTGTCTTCCTCTGTTTCTTGGAATTCTGCTTCTCCGTCTCGTCTTGTGCCCACTGCTGAGACTGCACCCATGCCTCGCCTGCATCAAAGGATGCGTTGCCACAGGGGGAGCACTAGAGGTCAACCTCTGCGTGCTCCCTCTAGCCCCTCAACCGAGTCATCTTCCCAGTCTAGTGATTATCACGCAGGTCGCTATCCAGATACTAGAAGTGGGCGGGGTCGGGTTATAGGATCTGGCCACCATATGGGCTCCCCTGCTCCTCATTTCCCCACCACTTCACCTTCTCCCACGATCTGCACTGCGCTTTTTTCCTTTAATTTCTCTTTGAACCGCCCACGAATCACAGCTTCAATTACTGTGGTTTTCCGTGAGGAGGCCCAAATGGAATAACAATGCACCCGTATGGCGGGTCTGAGCTCAGAAAAAGCCGGCCAGCATTCGGGCCTTCAGGAGGGGAGCAGTGGCATGAATGTGGAAATAGCACCTGGCAATCCTAGACCTTCTGAAGGATGGTGCCGAATTTTCGAGGAACCACCGGAGGAGTAGTTTGGTTAATTTGTTATTCTTGCTTCACGGCCCACTTAAGTGGGCCGCTTTTAGATTATATTACTGTGCTGGACCTCTGTAATATTTTTGAATTCTATAAATGTTCAAGACTCGTTTCCCCGTATGAGGGTAGTCTTCTTTTTTGATTTTTTGATGAAAAATTTTCCATGAGTCTAGGCAATGTTTTTGACTTCGGTATAATTTTATTCCTACTGTTAATAGATTAACTTTACTTAGAAAAAAAAATGTTGCCCTGTTTCTATTTTAAACCTATTTTTTGAAATACAGAGCCATGTTTATATGATTGTTTATAGTCAAAGTGCTGTGGGGTGGTTTATTATATTAATGTTTCATGGTCGAATTATGTTCATAACAATTGGAAAAAAAAAATGTTTCCCTGTTTCTATTTTAAACCTGTTTTTTGAAATACAGAGCCATGTTTATATGGTCTACGTATTATACTCTTTCTCTGTATATCTACAGGAACCTTTTTGCTATGAACAGGGTGGATGCTGTAGCGGGCTACTAATGGAAACAAGCGAGCATGAACCTTACATCTCGGATGCAACAGATGGTTACCAATTTTGGAATCAAGCGAGCCTGATCTTACAAGCGAGCCTGGGTTTCTGCAGATGGTTTTTATTTCCGAGAACAAGCGAGCCAGAACATACAATCGACCCTGGGTTTATACATATTTTTTCTCTATCATGGATGCTTTTTGTGTGAGGTTTATATCAAGAGTACATGTCTCTGCACATTTCCTATATCCACTTTATGATACTATTTTATGTGTTGACAGGTTATCACTCTACCTTCAAAACTAGCGATGCTAGTTTATTGATATGGTCTGATGGTCTTTTTATATTTTGGACATATCACACTCCTCACATGATTAGCGTTTTTCTCTGTTCAAGGATTTTGGGTACTTTAATTTGTATTTGGAACAATGGATGTCGGTACTCTATCTGTTACTTTACTATTCTACATACTGCTATTTCACTTTCTTATAGATGCCTCGGGCATATTTGGATGCTTTCTCAGATTGTCGATAATCTCCATGTGGACCGTTATTAGGTTTTATATCATGTCCCTGTATGTGACATGGGGTATTTTTCTATCATTGTCTGGGGTGGGACTTCCACTTTTCTGGATGGATATTTGGGTTCCAATCTTCAGATGTGAAAATGTAATGAATTCATGGACTGTTTTACTTCATATAATATATTCAAAATAGCATTTTTTCTCTTCTGAAAAAAAAATGATTAATGTTTATCATTCTGCCTTCAAAACTAGCGATGCTGGTCTATGTTGCTGGTTTATTGATATGGTCTGATAGTCTTTTTATATTTTGGACATATCACACTCCTCACATGATTAGCGTTTTTCTCTGTTCAAGGATTTTGGGTACTTTAATTTGTATTTGGAACAATGGACATTGATACTCTATTTGTTGTTTTACTATTCTACATACTGCTATTTCACTTTCTTATAGATGCCTCGGGCATATTTGGATGCTTTCTCAGATTGTCGATAATCTCCATGTGGACCGTTACTGGGTTTTATATCATGTCCATGTATGTGACATGGGGTATTTTTCTATCATTGTCTGGGGTGGGACTTCCACTTTTCTGGATGGATATTTGGGTTCCAATCTTCAGATGTGAAAATGTAATGACTTCATGGACTGTTTTACCTCATATAATATATTCAAAACAACTTTCTTTCTCTTGTGAGAAAAAAATGATTAATTTTTATTCAGGGAAGCGCTGAGGGAGTGGTTTATATTAATATTTCACGATCGAATTATGTTCATAACAATTGGAAAAAAAAATGTTGCCCTATTTCTATTTTAAACCTGTTTTTTGAAATACAGAGCCATGTTTATATGATTGTTTATAGTCGAAGCGCTGCGGGGTGGTTTATTATATTAATATTTCATGGTCATTGGAACGCCCAATTAACAAATTCCAGGATATTCTTATCTTGTTTTAAAGTTGTTTTTATTTTCTGATGTGACCTTCGCCGGTATACGATGCCTTATAAGTGTCACAATTGCAACAAATTAAAAGCGCGTGGAGAAGCGTGATGTAAAAGCGTTAAACGACGGCGGCGTTCAAACCAGGACCTGTTGGTTGGAGTCAGGCATTTTACAGTATCCGGAAGAAGCGGCGTTCAAAGCGTGGTTTATTTGTAATTCACGAGTTTACAAACGTCGGAAGAGCGACGTCCAAAACGTCGGACCACATTTTGTCGGAATTGCGACAATTTAAAAACGTCGGAAGAGCGACGTTCAAAACGTCGGACCAAATTTCGTCGGAATTGCGACAGTTTACAAACGTCGGAAGAGTGATGTTCAAAACGTCGGACCACATTTCGTCGGAAGTGCGACAGTTTACAAACGTCGGAAGCGCGACGGTTTGGGAAACGTCGGAAGAGCGACGCTTGTTTGGAAGTGACGAAAAAAGTGTTGGTACTGGGACACTTTGTAAGTGCGTCAGAATTGTGACGGGCTGGAAAACCACGTTTTTCCCGTCCTCGAACTGTCGCTCTTGCGACGACTATGTGTTGGAATAGCGACAAATTGGCTGTCAGAAATTGGGCCAAATTTTCTAGTGATTAGAGCCACACTTCTCCCATTTGTACCATGTCCCAGATGTGGTGGTACCATGATATTGATGTGCTTCAACCTGCCATCACAGTAATCTCTTGCACTTGATCAAACAATCATGTGAACAACTTCCAAAGCCACACTATTTCACAACTCACCAAGCTAGTTGTAATATACTCGACTTTTGTAGTCCTGAGTATGATAGATGTTTGCTTCTTCCCTAAGTAAAATATAATATGAATCACAATCATAATGTTATATTCATATATTCATCACTCTTGACCCAATTTTAATCTATATATATCCCTGCAGTTGTACTTCTCAATTTACATCCAACTGTACCATGCTCGTACCTCAACACATGTGCCACATATGATTTTCAGTCACCTTGACTGGGTGCTCCCTTTGACAATGAAATAGATCCTATTGTGGCAATACTGATTTCTCCTTGCGGCTTCTGCCACACTTCTATTTGTAATAATTAAATTATTCAACTGAGATTCTTGATCTTGAATTTAGAGGTCAACTCCCTCTAACATTGATGTAGGGATTGACTGCTCCCTTTATCTCAAAGGAAAATATGTGAGCCATTGTTTCTCCCTGTATCACGAGAATCCTTTTGATCCTATTAGAAAACATTCATATGATAACAAGGTAAACCAATCCATCTCTTCAAGAATTTTTACTTAGATAAGATGATTCCTCTTAATCATCTCCCTCTTACTGGGAGATTCCTTACTTTTTACTTCTCAATGTTTCCATCTTCTACATTTTAGTTCTTGTATATCCACTTCTATTTAACACAATGGCATCCTTAAACCTTGTTGGATTTCCTACTGCCTCTGAACTAGGAAAATATTTGGTCATCATGCATGATGATAAATATTATTACAATTTCTCCCTCTCGAGCATAATTGACTCTTGCTAAGAGAATCCTCTTACCACAAACTTTGCTTCGTTCTTCCAATACCTCAATTAGCTGCCAGAGACTTGGAAGCCTTTATGATGTACCTTCAATATTCACTAGGAGGACGTTGAAGCCTATGATTGTAATCCAAAAAAAGAAAAAAATACAAGAGGCTAACTAATATTGAAACAATAATAATAAATGAAGAGAGATATAAAGTACTTGTATTTGAGGATTGAAGGGAATTTTTCAGCTCCCTCTCTATCCTTTCCTTATTTTCAAAAATTCATCTATAATCTCATCATATATTCCTTTTTCATCAACCATGCTACTTCCCTTTCCTTCCTTCCATGAGCTAGGTTTTCTTCATCCTCTTTCAATAGTTTGGGTATAGCATTTTTTTCACAAATATTAGGGTTTTCTTAATCATATAATTCAAGATTTATCTAATGTTCACAAACCCTAGGATTATCATATCTTCTTGGCAGAATTATTATGACTTCTATTCCCATCTCCCTCTAAGTATGGAGCATCTTTAATGTATCAAATTGAATTAATCATATCTCTAATGCTTGAAGGAACTTATTCCATATATCAATCTATTTTAGAATTATGAAATGCTATCCAACAATATATCTCATCCAATACATGAGAACTTACTTAGGTGTACAATATATTTCCATGGAAATATAATGTTTATAATAAATGTTTTTAGAAAAAAAATTTCTACTTCTGAGCACATATCTTGCAACCAAAGGAAACATCCTTACATAGGTCCAAACATAAAATTCAATCAACACATCAAGTTTAAGAAGGCTAAACGTTCTCAGCACACACTCGTTCCATTTCCCTTAACAAGCCTTCTTTTTTCCTTTAGGTCATAATTTAAATTCAAATATTATGATGATGTCATTGCTTCTTGAGATACAAAGATGGCTTACATGCTATAGATCAACGAGTGTATATTTGATGTGAGGCAGCTGATGAGCTCCATCATTAGACATATTTGGAGGGGTTAATGGTCACCTTTTTTCCTTCTTAGATCTCTTTTTCTTTCATTTTTATTATTATTTGGTTTTATGATTCTATTATAGGTGGTGATTAATGTTAACATACTATAAGTGCCTAACATGAGGTTGAGTGCATAAAATCATGAATTATTAAGGATTTTTTTAAGGATTTTATCATAAAGACTTGGAGGAGATAGCAAGGAGAAGTTATAGGAGGATTGTCCACCCTCCTTAACTCTCTAAGGCAGCCAAAGGATCCCAAAGATTCTCTCCAGAAATTCGAATTCTAAAGGCAACCAAAGGATCCCAAATATTCTCTCCATCAATTCAAATTCCAAAGGTAGCCAAGGGATCCCAAATATTCTCTCCAGAAATTCAAATTCCAAAGGCAGCCAAAGGATCCCAAATATTTTCTCTAGGAATTCGAATTCCAGAGGCATCCAAGCAACTCAATATTTGTTTACTTGGATTTAAGTGGACTCAATCACTATTTTCTAGGGAGTTGTTGGTAGCTTCCCTGTAGAATAAATAGAGTAGAGATAGAGCTAGGAAGGGTGATTTCTAGTCGAAACTTTGTTGTAAGCTATTGAGATTTTTATTCTTTTACTCAGTGATCAAACTTTCAGAGATGTATGAGGCTATTATTTTATGAAATGAGTAGATTGATTTCATTTTACTGATTTAAGTTTAAGAGAGCTAGGCTCATGGGTTAGGGCCCAATCCATGTGCCTCAGATGTATTTTTTCTCTCCTTTCTGCCATTCCATTAATTGCGCTTCTGATAATTCCGTTTAAGTTTCAAGTTGTTGTTTAGTTTTTCTTTCAGTGTGTTGATGTAGGTTTCATTTTATTGTGTGTAATAGAATAGAGGAGAAAAACAAAAAATTTGTGGATCAATACCCCCTTCTCATCTCTGTCAATAGAGCTCGAGGAAGGTGAACCTTCCCACATACCAAAAAACAGCTTTTTGTTCACTATTTCTGAGATTAAAAGTATAATTGCATTACCATTTTCGAGTCTTCCTATGCACTGTATTTTTATGCATTTGTTTGTTTCATTGCACATAATTTAGCAGGTTGATCACAATAATTATTGCTAAAACCCCAGAGCAATCCCTTGGTGCCTCCCCGCTTCATTCTCCATCTATGTCTCCATAATCTGAGCATTTTTTTCATGCCCTCCATTCCCTCTTATTTTCCACTTATTCTAACTGCTTCACCCACCTTTTATCCCTCAAAACACTTAAAATATCCAGCCAACCTTATTCATTTGTTCTTATTGGTCACGGTTTCCCTACCCTTTTTAACACAAAATGCTTGAAAACTCTTGTTATCACACTCTGCCTTTCCTCCATGAAATTGCTGCTATCGAATTTCGCACTTCACACCTTTCTCTTGACTACACTATCACTTCTATGAGAACCTTGTGATATTGCAATACTACGAAATCACAAATAAAAAATCGTAGTTTCTATTGATTTTATTTAATAATTACCACTCCAACGTCGAGTGTGATAACTCTGTCGCATCGCACATTGCACTTCACATAATTTTCCTTTTTTTCTTTAGGAATTACCACTCCTTTTCGTTGATTGTGATAAATCTGCCGCATCCCACATTGCACTTTGCAGATTTTTCCCTTTTTCTTTAAGAATTACTACTCCTTTTCATCGATTGTGATAACTCTACCGTATTGCACATCGCGCTTCACATCGTTTCCCTTTTTCTTTTAAGACTTACCACTCCTGATGCTAATTGTGATACTATCATCGTACTCCACCACTGGTCCCACTGGCACGTCACCCATTTCACTTCGCAAAATTTTCCTGAACAACACTTCCGTTGTCCCTCCAACTTTGCGATATTGCGATTGCGATATCACATTTCACACTTCGCAGTTTTTTCCCCTTCTCACTTCGAAAATCGCACTTTTTATTTTGTTCCTTTAACACTTACTGCTCCTGCCTTCCGATTGCGATATCGCCCCATGCTCTGCCACCGGTCCCACCGCCACATCATCTTCCAGATCGCACATCGCAAATCACACTTTTATTTTTTTCCTATTAACCTTTACTGCTCCAAATGTCAATTTCAATCACCCTCCATCGCAACTGTTCCATCGCATTTTTTAAATAATTCCACTCCAAAGCCCTTTTTTACCATAATAAATCTTTAATAAGGTTTATACCCACTCTTTTCACTTCTAAACCTGGTTTCATGTGTTTATCGCTCCATTAACACCTTTACCCCTTTCTTCTCCAAGCTGCAAATAAAAGCTTTTTCAATTAGAATTAAGTCATGGATAGCTTAGCTGCATGGATAGAAGCATGGTAGATAGAGCATAAGATAAGTAGGGTGTGTTTAGATGATTGGCCAAGTTTAGTGTGGTTTAAATTATTTTCCTTTCAACAATTTAGTTTAGTTTCCTTCCTGTCATTTCTTTCAAGCAATTTAATTTAGTTTCTTTCTATCATTTACCTTTTGCACATTAAATTAGTTTCATTTATGTCATTTCCTTTCTAAAAATTAAGTTAGTTTCCTTTCTGTCATTTCCTCCCAACAATTTACTTTTCAGTTTTTATCATAGTTTAATAAATAGAACCCTTTCGTAAAGCAAAAGAGGATGACATGAAAAAAATGAATCTTCTGTGTATATAGCATTGTCACCTCCAAGTTTGTACGAGCCTTGGGTTGATAAAGTAAATTTGGGTAGCCCCTTGGAGTTGCAGCACTCTTGGTGCAATACTAGGGCTCACTACTTTTTGGCACCGTTTCCAGGGAGGTGTCTAGTAGATCCTTTGATTTGGTTTAAGCATTATTTTCTACGTTCCTCTCTTTTCATGTTATTTTAGAAATATTTAAAATATATATATACAAAAAGATCTAATTTTCATGCCTCGTAGGAGTAAGAATACTTAAAGACAAATCTTACCTAAAACCCCCACATCACCTCCTAGCCACCCTTCACTCTTCTTCAATGGCAGTGAGATTGAACCCCATATAGAAGAGCCTTCTAAATATTTTGAGGATCCTATTGGGAAAGAAGAAGAATACCTTTTTTTGACTGAGGGACCTTCTTCACCTATCTTAACCATGGTTGGGATCCAGAGAGCCTTTCCCATAAGAGAGGAAGATGGGGAAACTAAGATGAAAAACATTAGCCCCTCAGCTCTTCCACACTTTCATGGATTTACCTCTGAGGACCCTGACACATTTATGTTTGAATTTTTTTTTGTTTGTAGGAATTACGACTACACCTTTGATGATCAAAAGTTGAAGCTATTCCCATCCACCCTTAAGGATGAAACCCTGCGCTGGTTCATGGATCTTCCTGGGGATAGCGTCACTACCTGGGCACAGATGGAAGAAACCTTCAACAACAAATACAGAGACTATTTTAGGTCCAAGGAAACTAAGGATGAAATATTTAGGATGACTCTAGGACCTAATGAATCCCTAGAGGACTATGAAGAGAGGTTTCAATTAAACTATAAGAGAGCCAAATGTACTCTCGATCCTGCATCACTTAAACTTATACTTATTCGAGAGATCAGTGAAGAGATGATAGAAACCTTGAATATGCTATCAGGAGGAGATATCTACCAACAACGATATGAAATAATCAAAACTATCTTCCAGAACCATTCTAGGGAATTTAGGAAGAAGGACAAAGCTAGCCAAAGTACATCCAATGCTTCTTCCTCTTCCACCTTCATAAAACATGGAATTGGAAACATGCTAGAGGACTTGAATAGTGACATGTTTCACACCTTTTCTTTGAAAATGGACACAATTCAGGACAAAAGGAAGCAAGAGGAAGTAGAGAGAGGCCTAGCCATATGTTGTCCTAGATGTACCAGGAAGCACCCAAGAAATGAATGTACATTGAATGTCATAGAGGTTTTATTAGTCTGTGAGGAAAATCATGCCACAAAAAAGTGTCCCTCCTTACCTGGAATTAAAGTTGTATATCAAGGTGGGGAAGAAATTCCAGAGAAACTATGTTTCATCAACCAGAGAAGGCCTCAAGGCCCTATTTCATATCAACAAGGTATGCAAGGTGCACCTTAATCTTACTATCACAAAAATCAGAGTGCACCCATGCAACCTTGGTACACCCCCACTCCTCCATCCTGGTCTACACCTCCTACTTGACCTTACAACCCTTCATATCATCTTCAGCCAGTAAACACTAGGACATTTGGCCCAATTTCCGACGGCCACTTCGTCGCTATTCCAACACATATTCGTCGCAAGAGCGGCAGCCTGAGGCTGGACAAAACGTGGTTAGCCTTAGAGTCGCACTTCCAACACTTCAATAAAGTGTCGGAATAGCGACACTTCTTCCGATGTTTTCCAAACCGTCGCTCTTTCGACATTTTCCAAACCGTCGCTCTTTCGACGTTTCCCAAATCGTTGCTCTTCTGTCGTTTTACAAGTTGTCTCTCTTCCAATGTTTTTCAAAAGTGTTGGTCTTCCAACGTTTATCAAATTTTCACACAACTGTCACAATTCTGAGAATATGTCTTCGTCACTCTTTTGATGTTTTCCAAGCCATCGCTCTTCCGAAGTTTTTCAAAAGCGTTGGTCCTCCGACGTTTATCAATTTTTCACACAACTATCACAATTTTGACGATATGTCTTCTGACATTTAGAACATCGCTCTTCCGATGCTTATGTAACGTCGCTTTTCCTATGAAAAAGTAAAAATATTTAAAAAAAGAAACGTCACTCTTCCGACGCTTATGTAACGCCGCTTTTTTGACGAAAAAGTAAAAATATTTAAAAAATAAATGTCGCTCTTTCGACGTGTAAGGCGTCCATCATCCGACGTGTAAAGTGTCAGTATTCCAACGTGTAAGGCGTCGGTCTTCCGACGCTTGGATAAAAATATTTAAAAAAAAAATTCCGCCAAATGTACTAGTTTGAATGTATATCCTATGCCTTGAGTCAATTTTGCATTTAGAGCAGAATTGTAAGTTCCATCTAACATATTTATTCTTGCAAGTCTTAGATAATTCTCATTCATTTTGGAAGAAGTACGCACTTTATGTAGATGATAACTCTTCACACTACCTCCTTTTCTTTACTTATTTTAGTGTTTGTATTATTTATAAGTCAAGAAGATTAGTTTCCTTTTTCCATTATTATTGAAGTCCCTAAAAGATCCATCCTCATCATTCTTCTGTAATGAAACATGCACAAAAGAAAATATTTTTTTTATAACATAGGTGCATACAAGTTTTTAGATAACAAGAAATAAGCCCAAGATACACCTTGTCACTATCCACCTATCAGAAAATCATGCTGAATAAGTCACCTTTGAAAAAGGATACCATTTGGAGACAATTCCACATACATTTTTGCTTCCGCTGGGCTTTCCTAAAGATTAAACTCGTAATAGATTATAACCGAAACAAATTAATATTACAGAAATATATTAATAAATCATTAGGGTCATTGTTTGTGTAATTTATTGCAGACTATCAAATAACCTTTGGGAAAGATATAAAATTCATATGAAAAGATATTAATTTACATATCAATAATTACATCATATAGATTTTAACTTGTATAGGTCCCATGAGGCAATTTTGGCCTTAGTGAGCCTTACATAATCATGTCAACTCATGAAAAAGGCCAAACTAATAGCAAGGCAGCTATAGAATTGCATATGAAACCTATGTAAACATAATACAATGAGCCATTATGTCATAGTGATATCTCTATAATTAGTTCATTACAGATCAAAGCTATGACTATTGAAATGAAACACAGCTCTGTTTCTCAAGTTTCTCAAGTTTCTTAGGTTGTATGACCTGCATTCCTTTGCTATGCTTGTCTCTAAACTTTCAGGACCACATACAAAAACACCAATGTCAACATTCTCCCACTCATTTGAAACTTTCCCAAATATATCTGCATTCAAAACCATGTAAAATATTGTTAGATCTTGAGACCATCTTGATCAATGTGGCAATTATGAGTTTCCATGGGGATAGTCACAAGCAATTGGTTTAAATTTTACAAACCATATATGAAATAATCTCAAATTAATCAAATCAATCCCAATGCAATTAAAAAAATCATTATTTCGAAATAATCTTAATTATTTATTTTAACATTACTGGCGTGCCAAGATTGGCCGATTTTTCCCTATTATTTTCTGATTATTGCAAATTGAATCTTTTCAAGGCCCTCACTGATTAATTGCTGATTACAAATTATTTCATATATGTTCCTAGCAGTTGTTTCCCAATGTTATTTATATTATTTATAGATATATAGATATAGATAAATATTCCTTCAAAGCTGATCTATTCAAATTTCTTATATGTTCATTTTGCCTTCTCAAGGATGGAATTTGACAACAGTATGCCTCTTTGGTAGTGCATAATCATGATTTTATGGTTACTCAAAGCAGACAAAGTAGGGGTTCTCAGCTATGAAATATCTTTAGTCAATAAAAATATAACTTATTTTCACTAACAAATAAGCCCACATATGATACATTGAAATATGGAAAGGTTGAAACACCATTTTGAAATGTGATTAGAACTCAGGAACTGGGATGCAATAAGACATTTTAAACGCACAAGACAAGAAGGTCCAGAAATGCTCACATTATGAAGATTAAAAATGGATGGCTGCAAGATGAATTGACTTGATAGCCCATGTCAATTTAAAATTCATATCAGAAGGCAGGCTTGGAATTTGAAAATCACCCCTAGATATCTAGCTAAAATTTGATGACAGTTGCATTTATCACATTGCCATTCATAATATTCTGACGTTTTAAAAAGTCAGTCTGCAAAGAGGCCCATTTTTTCAAGACAAAACTATTATAAAATTCTAAATCAAAATCACTGTTACCCTAAAACTATTATAAAAGTCTAAATCAAAATCAATGGGTTGAAGATCTTCAAAATTATAGCAATTTCAAGCATAAATTGTAAATAAAAAAACAAAAGGAGAGAACCGTCACGGCATCAAATTTCCCCTTCTGCAAGCCTTCTTTTTCTCCTTATCTTGTAATATAGGTATATATATTGTTTACAAAGGGAAAATTTAGATAAGAATATCTTGCTCACATAAACTTCAATTCATATGCTATCTTACCCAATTATACAAACATGGATATTGCCCCAAGTATAACTTTTATGGAAAATACAAGGATAGCCCTGCTCTAGCATGAGAAGGAATCATCCTAGAAACCAAAATATTCCTAACTGCCTTAGCCTCTTGCTAGAAGAAAACATCCCATTAGGGATGACTTCAAGCCTCTCCCTTCGTTGAGGATCTTACTGCGGCCTTTTTTCAGAGAGAAAAATCATAAGATAGTTGTGTGAAATGAGGATGGGGATGCCCTTATATACAATTTGACATTTTGGAGGAAAAATCAAAATTCAAATTTTCACCTAAACAAAATCATGACTTATAGTTTTTCCTTTTGAATAAAAAAATATTTTCCTTGACCAAATTTGATGACCTTTAGATAGATTTTGGTCCTCTCAAAAATAGGAAATCAATGGGATTATTATCTCAATCAATTGAGCATACCAAAGTAAAATTTATCCCCTAGTTGCCAATTTTAACACAGCTCCTATTCCAACAAGAAAATTGGCAAAAAAAAAAAAAACCAAAATACACCTTGTTGTATGATATTCTCAGACACTTGATCACCCAGAACCTGAAATAGCCTCAGCCATGCCAACAGATGCAATACATAATCTATTTTATAAACATGTCTCTGTTGCATGTGAAATCATGTACTAGAGCAAGCCTGAAATAGATTTTCTTGAACAACATTCAAAAAGTAACTGATCATTAAAACGCATGCAACTCAAACCACCAAAAACAAACAATAAAAAGGAACACTTAACTTTTATTGGTTCAAAGGCTGGAATCTTCAATTATTTAAACTGATGGCCACTGAAAAGAACATTAAAAAAGCAGAAAATTATGTGACCCAGAATCTCTCTCTCTCCCCGCCCTGGTAATCTGATGGTGTAGAGACCATAAGCTTTGACTCTAAACCTATAAAGCCACTTAGGAAAGTATTAATAAATACATACAAATGAAATCACCCAATACATAAGAGCAATCTTAAACTGAAATAGTTACTGCAAAGAGCATTATAAAGCCAGAAAATGAAGTAACCTTCTCTTTCTCTCCCCTACACCTTCCAGACTCTAGTATCCTGATTGTACAGAGGTCGTAGGCTCTAATCTAACATCAAAAATATAATATCGCCCAATACAGAAAAGCAATATTCAGTTCTCGAAACTGAGATAGTCATTGAAACAAACATTATAGTATCAAAAAGTGAAGTAACCGATATTTTGTATGACACACGGACATACAACCTTTAAAAATCCTAGAAATAGTGTTGTACACAGGTCATAAGAACTGATTCTAAAACTGCCTTAACGAAGCATTGACAAAAACATACAGACAGAATCACCCAATATAGAAAAGCCTTCCAAGACTCTGATAACCAAAATGGGTATAGACTTCAAAAATCTGCATATTTTAATTTTATTAATGCTCCAAATGTACCACCAAAGGCAGTCCCAATAAAACAAATTACAAGCAGACCCATGAGACAAGATCCTAAAAAATAAGCTAAAACACCAACCAAAATTCTTGTTGTATTGAAGAATAAGAGTACCTATTTTTGGAGTTGAGAGCAATGTAGAGATCCTCACACTATCCATGGTGCTAGGCTCCAGATACATGAGCACGGCTCGGGGTACAAATCTCCCACAACTCGCCTCATTGTAGTAAAAATTAACCCTTTCAAGCTGTAGATCTGAAGTGCCCTAATATCTCCTAGAAGGATTGATCCTGTGTTCTTCACATACCACTTCCTAGAACTTGGAGCTGATCTGGTTGCCACATGGGCCCCCCTGAATGTGAAGGATCTCTCGCATTTTTTCTATCGACCCAACTCAAATTTGGATAAGATCTTAACTGCCCCTCCAAACGAGATTTGTTATTTATAACCTAATGTATCAGAGCAGAAGGAAATAAATCACTAGACTTCAACCAAATGGATCAGAGCAGACCTGCAACAGGCACTCGGGATCAATTTCTTTACTTACCGCATCCTTCCTCCAAACCTACGACAATATGGTCGCACCCTTCCTCCAAACCCGCAATAGTATGGCTGCATCCTTCCTCAAAACCAGCGACAATATGGCCGCATCCTCCCTCCTTCCCTGGACAAACCATGCAACTGGAGGGAAATGAACGAGGGAAATTAAAACTTTTGATATTTGAAAATTTTTGACATTTTGAAATGAAACACGTGTGTTTTTTTAAGGCCACTCAAATTAATTTAAAAATATATATTTTCTAATAATTATAATAATTTTTAAATAATTAAAATAATTTCTAAATAATTAAATGTTTGTTTATTTTGATTGTTTAAAAATATTTACAATAAAAAAAATAAAACATATCTTTTTGAGAAGAAATTAAAATTATATGAGTAAATAATGGACTGATTTTTGCATATAGTAATCCTTCTACCCTACTAAATCATCATGCTTTATTAAAAGGAGTTTTAAACTTTACACTATTAAATTATGTTGTATTTTAAATATTTGGAGTTTTAATCTCTTTTTTTATATATTTTTTCTTTATAATTTATGTATTATTTTTTCCTTATTTTTAAGTATTACTTTAAAAGTGAAATTTACATTTTTTTTCTTTAATGATAGTAATCTATGTATTCATTCATTCAAATTAGATATATTTTCTATAATAAATAATAGTGTAGTCTAATTAATAGATGAAATGGTTTTTTTTTTATTGAAACCTAACAATATCAAGATTGTGATTTCTTATTGTTTATAATCAATTTTTTAATACATAAATGAATTAAACACCTTAAAAATCTCTTTAGAAATTAAAACTTAATAAATTAAATAATTTAAACTGGTTTGGGTAAATAAGTGGTATTGCTGATTATAAATAATATTAATGAGATTAAATCTAAGACATTTATTTAAATTATTAATTATATAAAATTGTTGAATTTTTATTTCATAAACTAAGGATTTTGGTTGATTTTTTAATCTAATTATGTGATATTAAAGATGAATTATGGTAACTTAAAAATAAGTTTTATGTGGTTAAAAGGGAAGTAGTAATGTTATGGTATGAATGATATGCTCAGGTATCATATGAGAGAAGAAAGCAATTGGAAAAATTGAGATCAAAAGCAGTCGAGTTAGCCGAAAAGAAGCTTGCCCCAAAGATGGAGCTCTTAGCTTCAATAAAGTATTAGATAAGCTACATGTTGTGCTCAATAAAGCAATCAATTTTGAAAATGACAAGAAAATATTTCTGAAGATGAGGTTTTTGACTAGAAAGATATAACAACACAGAAATAATTACACTGTTGATACAATAATAATATAATCCGCAAACAACCTTCTCACATTCATGATCTGAGTATATAGTGAATTATACAGAAGTAAGAACCTGATAAGTAGCAAGGAAATGAACGATTGGGGGTCTATTCAACAAACCCTTGAAGCATCAATAATGCAATAACGTGCCCTAAACCCTGTATTGCGATTTTCTCTATCAAAAAATCCTTGCAGCAAAAAATACTCGTATAGATAATGAGCTTCAAGATAAAATTCCCATAGACATGAAGAGTGTCATATGCCTTGTTCAAAAATTAGTAAATGAAACTGTGGATCTAAAAAATAACTCTAGAGAAGATACCTCTATTTAAATAACTTACAAACCATATTGCAGAAAACAATTACTTCTTCAAAGCTAATTCGTTGAATTTGGAGGGCTTAGGGGATTGTGGGTTAGGGGTTAGGGGATTTAGGTGCATTTAGGGGTTAGGGGTCTAATAATGAGTTATTAGTTAAGGGATTCGGGATTGGGGGCTTAGGCACAAGGGGGCAAACTACAAACGGGCCGCACGAACGTGCACAAGGTACCCGTGCAGTCACAACTTAGAAAATTTGATATGGCCACCCTCAAACGAAACGACCCGACCCGAACGCATTTGGGCGGGCGCCCTCACATGACGCGACACAATGTGCACGACCGAACGAAGGCACAAGGGAGAAACCGAAAAATGGGCTGCACGAATGTGCATAGGGCACCTGTGTGGTCGCAACTTAGTATATTTGATACAAGTGCCCTCAACCAAAATGACTAGACCCAAACACGTTTAGGTCGGCGGGCACCCTCAACCGAAATGACCTGACCCGAACGCATTTGCGCAAGTGCCCTCAACTGAAATGACCCGACCCGAATGGGTTTGGGAAGGTGCCCTCAAACGAAATGGCAAACAGGCTGCACGAACATGCACAAGGCACCCATGTAGTCACAACTTAGCAAATGGGTTAGGGTAGGGGGTTAAATGGGCTAGGGTTTTAGGGGGTTAAATGGGTTAGGGTTGGGAAATAGGATTTAAGGGGTTAGGGGTTAAGGGTTTAGAGGTTTAGGTTTTAGGGGGTTAAATGGGTTAGGGGTTTAGGGGTTAAATGGGTTAGTGGTTAAGGGTTTAAGGGTTATTGGTTAAGGGTTTATAGGTTTAGGGTTTAGGGGTTAAATGGGTTAGGGGTTTAGAGGTTTATGGTTTAGGGGTTAAATGGGTTAGGGGTTGGGAATTAGGGTTTAATGGGTTAGGGGTTAAAGGGTTATAGTTTTAGGGTTTAGGGGGTTAAATGGGTTAGGGGTTTAGGGGGTTATGGTAATTAGCAGTTAAGGATTTTAGGGGTTAGAAGTTAGGGCTAATGGGGTTAGGTTTTAGGGGGTTAGATGGGTTAGGGGTTGAGAATTAGGGTCTAAGGGGTTAGGGTTAAGGGTTTAATTGTTTAGGGTTTAAGGGGTTAGGGGTTAAGGGTTTATAGGTTTAGGGTTTAGGGGGTTAAATGGGTTAGGGGTTTACTAGGGGTTTAGGAGGTTAAATGGGTTAGGGGTTAAGGGTTTAGGGGTTAGGGGTTAAGGGTTTAGAGGTTTATGGTTTAGGGGTTAAATGGGTTAGGGGTTAAGGGGTTATAGGTTTAGGGTTTAGGGGGTTAAATGGGTTAGGGGTTTAGGGGGTTAGGGGATTTAACAGTTAAGGATTTTAGGGGTTAGAAATTAGGGGCTAATGGGGTTACGTTTTAGGGGGTTAGATGGGTTAGGGGTCAGGAATTAAGGTTTAAGGGGTTAGGGGTCAGGAATTAAGGTTTAAGGGGTTAGGGTTAAGTGTTTAATGGTTAAGGGTTTAAGGGGTTAGGGGTTAGGGGTTTATAGGTTTAGGGTTTAGGGGGTTAAATGGGTTAGGGGTTAAGGGTTTAGGGGTTAGGGGTTAAGGGTTTAGAGGTTTATGGTTTAGGGGTTAAATGGGTTAGGGGTTTAGAGGTTTAGGGGGTTAAATGGGTTAGGGGTTAAGGGCTTATAGGTTTAGGGTTTAGGGGGTTAAATGGGTTAGGGGTTTAGGGGGTTAGGGGATTTAGCAATTAAGGATTTTAGGGGTTAGAAGTTAGGGGGAAATGGATTTAGGTTTTAGGGGGTTAGATGGGTTAGGGATCGGGAATTAGGGTTTAATGGGTTAGGGTTAAGGGTTTAATGGTTTAGGGTTTAAGGGGTTAGGGGTTAAGGGTTTATAGGTTTAGGGTTTAGGGGGTTAAATGGGTTAGGGGTTAAGGGTTTAGGGGTTAGGGTTTAAGGGTTTATAGGTTTATGGTTTAGGGGTTAAATGGGTTAGGGGTTTAGAGGTTTAGGGGGTTAAATGGGTTAGGGGTTATAGGTTTAGGTTTTAGGGGGTTAAATGGGTTAGGGGTTTAGGGGGTTAGGGGATTTAATGTAATTAAGGATTTTAGTTAGAAATTAGTGGGCATGCTAGGGGTTATTATATATAGGTCGAATTAGGTTTAAGGGGTTAGGGTTAAGTGTTTAATGGTTAAGGGTTTAAGGGGTTAGGGGTTAAGGGTTTATAGGTTTAGGGTTAAGGGGGTTAAATGGGTTAGGGTTTAAGGGTTTAGAGGTTTATGGTTTAGGGGTTAAATGGGTTAGGGGTTTAGAGGTTTAGGGGGTTAAATGGGTTAGGGGTTAAGGGGTTATAGGTTTAGGGTTTGGGGGGTTAAATGGGTTAGGGGTTTAGGGGGTTATGGGATTTAGTAGTTAAGTATTTTAGGGGTTAGAAGTTAGGGAAAATGGAGTTAGGTTTTAGGGGGTTATATGGGTTAGGGATCGGGAATTAGGGTTTAATGGGTTAGGGTTAAGGGTTTAATGGTTTAGGGCTTAAGGGGTTAGGGGTTTATAGGTTTAGGGTTTAGGGGGTTAAATGGGTTAGGGGTTAAGGGTTTAGGGTTTAGGGGTTAAAGGTTTAGAGGTTTATGGTTTAGGGGTTAAATGGGTTAGGGGTTTAGAGGTTTAGGGGGTTAAATGGGTTAGGGGTTAAGGGGTTATAGGTTTAGGGTTTAGGGGGTTAAATGGGTTAGGGGTTTAAGGGATTAGGGGATTTAACAGTTAAGGATTTTAGGGGTTAGAAGTTAGGGGCTAATGGGGTTACGTTTTAGGGGGTTATATGGGTTAGGGGTCAGGAATTAGGGTTTAAGGGGTTAGGGTTAAGTGTTTAATGGTTAAGGGTTTAAGGGGTTAAGGGTTTATAAGTTTAGGGTTTAGGGGGTTAAATGGGTTAGGGGTTTACTAGGGGTTTAGGGGGTTAAATGGGTTAGGGTTTAAGGGTTTAGAGGTTTATGGTTTAGGGGTTAAATGGGTTAGGGGTTTGGAATTAATGTTTAAGGGGTTAGGGGTTAAGATGATAGTTTCATTGGTCTCTGTTTGTGCACATTAGTTGCTTATTCTTTGCGTCTCAATGTAACAATTTTGTAAGTATTGTTGCTTGTTGCAATGTCTTTGTTATTTATTAATTTATAGTATTTGTTAGCCATTGATTTACATTTATTGATGAAAATGTCTATTGCAATCAAACCAAATGTATGTTCAATCTCCAGTTTCAAACTAAGCCACAGTGTTGTCACACAATTTAAGTCCAGAGAATGGCCATCTAATGAAGTCTTAATAATCAGACTGCACCTCATGAGTACTCCAGAAAAACTTAAGTTCGAGTGTCCCACATTCATGAGAAATTTGGCTCTTATACTCTTGCTTCACTTGACTGTGTCCTGGAAATACCCTTGTTTATTGAAAAAACATCCTAATGTTGTCGACCTTGTCCCTTATGAGGATGCACTAGATTTTAAGGCGGTCACAATTTAGCATTTTTGATACGACCACCCTCACATGAACCAACCCAACCTGACCAGACCCAACTCGACCCGCCCGAACACGTTTCCTTGAGCACCATCAGTACATGGCTCAACCCGACCTGTAGGAACATGTTTCCTTGGGCGGCCTCACACGACACGACTCGACCAGACCCAACTTGACCCGACCTGTATGAACATGTTTCCTTGGGTGGCCTCACATGACATGACCCGAACAGACCCAACTCGATACGCTCGAATGCATTTCCTTCGGTGGCCTCACACGGCATGACCTGACCCGACCTGAAAGTGATAGCTAAATTACCGAACGATGCCAACAGGGAGAAAAAAGGCAAACGAAACAATGCGACTCGAGCGCGCTTGGTCGGGCGCCCTCACAATGAAACAATGCGACCCGAACGCACTTGGTCGGGCGCCCTCACACAGTGCAACACGACGCGCCCGACCGAACGATGCCACAAGGGAAAAAACGGAAAACAGGTTGCCTGAATGTGCATAAGGCACCCAGGTGGTCACAACTTAGAAAAACTAATACGGGCTCCCTCGAATGAAATGGACCGACCTGAACATGTTTGGTCGAGCGCCCTCACACGGCGCAACATGGCACGCCTGACCGAACAATGCCACAAGGGAAAAAATGGAAAACGGGCCGCCCGAACGTGCACAAGGCACCTGGCCAGTCACAACTTAACAAAACTGATACGAGTGCCCTCGAATGAAATGGCCTGGCCCGAACATGACCAGTAGGGCGACCTCACACGGTACGACATGACGAATGATACCACAGGGGAGCAAACGAAAAACGGGTCGCTCGAACGTGCACAAGGCACCAGGGCAGTCATAACTTAGAAAAATTGATACGGGCGCCCTCGAATGAAACAACCCGACCCGACTCGACTCGAATGCACCTGGTCGGGTGACCTCACACGGTGCAACACGGTGCGCCCTACTGAACAATGCCATAAGGGAGAAAATGGAAAACGGGCCGCCCAAACATGCACAAGGAACTTGGGCAGTCACAACTTAGAAAGACTGATACAGGCGCCCTCTAACAAAACGGCCTGACACGAACGCGCTCGATCAGGTGACCTCACACAGCGCGACACGGTGTGCCCGACCGAACAATTCCACAAGGGATAAAATGGAAAACGGGCTGACCGAATAAGTTCACAATGCACTCCGGGTGGTCACACCCAGCAAACCGATGTGCACCCTCAACAAACTGCTCACCTAATGCACTGCCAAGGATTCACACATGCTGGGACATAGCGCCGCTCGACCGAACGATGCTAAGTGGAGAAATGGCAAACAATGCCGGGCCTATATTAGGAAAATGGAAATCAAGCTAACACAGCACTGGTGGTCGCAACTAGAAAACGGCGATGTGCGCCTCGAATAAAACGGCCTGACCCGAATGCACTTGGTCGGGTGCCCTCACACGGGGTGACATGGTGCGCTCGACTGAATGATGCCACAAGGGAAAAAATGGCAAACAAGTTGCCTGAATGTGCACAAAGCACCCATGCGGTCACAACTTAACAAAACTGATATGGGCGCCCTCGAACGAAATGGCCTGGCCTGAACGCACCTTGTCGGGCGACCTCAAACAGAGTGAAACGAAAAACGATACCACAGGGAAGCAAATGGAAAATGGTTCACCCAAACGTGCACAAGGGACCCGAGCAGTCACAACTTAGCAAAACTGATACAGGCACCCTCGAACGAAATGACCCGACCCGAACGCGCCCGGTCGAGCGACCTGACACGGCGCGACATGGCGCGCTCGACCGAATGATGCCACAAGGGAGAAAATGGAAAATAGGCCGCCCGAACATGCACAAGGCACCTGGGCTATCACAACTTAGCAAAAATGATCCGGATGCCCTCGAACGAAATGACCTGACCCGCACGCGCCCGGTCGGGTGACCTCACATGGCACGCCCGAACAAGCGATGCCACAAGGGAGAAAATGGAAAATGGTCCACCTGAACATGCACAAGGCACCTGGGCAGTCACAACTTAGCAAAACTTATACGGGTGCCCTCGAACAAAACGGCCTAACCCAAACGTGCTCGGTTGGGCAACCTCACACGGTGCGACACGACACACCTGACCGAACGATGCCACAAGGGAGAAGATGGAAAATGGGCTGCTCAAATGTGCACAAGGCACCCGGGCGGTCACAACTTAGCAAAACTGATACGGGCACCCTTGAACAAAACGACTCGACCCGAACACGTCGGGTCGGGTGACCTCACACGGCGCGACATAGCATGCCTGACCGAATGATGCCACAAGGGATAAAATGGAAAATGGGCTACCTGAACCTACACAAGGCACCCAGGTGGTCACAACTTAGCAAAAGTGATATGGGCGCCCTTGAACGAAATGGCCTGAGCCGAACGCGCCTGGTCGAGCAACCTCACACGGCGCGACACGGCACACCCGACCGAACGATGCCACAAGGGAGCAAACAGAAAATGGGCTGCCTAAATGTGCACAAGGCACTCGGGCAGTCACAACTTAGAAAAGCTAATACGGGCACCCTCGAACGAAACGACCCGACTCGACCCGAACATGCCCAGTCGAGCGAACTCACACGGTGCGCCCAACCGAACGATGCCACAAGGGAGAAAATAGCAAATGAGCAGGACGAACGTGCACAAGACACCCGGATGGTCACAACTTAGCAAAATTGATACGGGTTCCCTCTAACGAAACGACGCGACACGAACGCGCCTAGTTGGGCGACCTCACACGGCGCGACATGACGCACCTGACCGAATGATGCCACAATGGAGAAATTGGAAAACAAGTCACCCAAATGTGCACAAGGCACCCGGATGGTCACAACTTAGCAAAACTGATACGGGTGCCCTCAAATGAAATGACCAGACCCAAACGCGCCCAGTCGGGCGACCTCACAGGGCGCGACACGGCGCGCCCGATCGAACGATGCCACAAGGGATAAAATGAAAAACGGGCCGCCCGAACATGCACAAGGCACTCGGGCAGTCACAAATTAGAAAAATGGATACATGCACCCTCGAACAAAATGGCCTGACCCGACCCAAACGCGCCTGGTCGGGCGACCTGACACAGCGCAACATGGTGCGCCTGACCGAACGATGCCATAGGGGAGCAAATGGAAAATGGGCTGCCCGAACATGCACAAGGCACTTGGGCAGTCAAAAATTAGCAAAACTGATGCAGGCGCCCTCGAATGAAACGACCCGACCTGAATGCGTTTGGGCGGGTGCCCTCAACTGAAATGACCCGACCCGAACACATTTGGGCAGGCGCCCTCAACCGAAACGACCCAACTCAAACAGGTTTGGTCGGGTTGTTGGAAATATTGTCATTGATGGCAAAGGAAGTAGAAAATAATAGCAACAAGGCAAACAGAGAAGCAAGGAGCAGCATTAAACAAGAAGCATAAATAATAACAGAGAGATAGCAGAGGCAGCAAAGAGACCAGCAGAAAGAGCAAAGAAGTAGAGAGGAAGCAAGGCAGATAAGGAACTAAGGCAGCAGACAATGCAGAGACAGAGTAGGAGAAAAAGGCCATAAGTAAGAAATCCATTGAAGGAATTAATGGTTGTAGAGATATGATGAATGTAGCAAAGATTACAATTACGATGGACCATAGTATAGTGATCAGCTTGCAGAATCAAGAACTTGAGTGTGAAGTTAGAAGCGGAACTGTGACAGGATAGAACTCTGAACATGCAATGGAAGGTTGATATAGTATATATATCATAGCAGAATTGAAGACAGAGTAACATTGTGTTGTGTCGAGGTCGGAAGGCAGCAACCGGTGTAAAGAATGTATGTTAAAAGACTCAGATGAAATTGTGAACAAAGCGTTAAACTTAGCAATGGAACTGTAATAAAAGGCAAAACCTTAAAGTGCAACTTAATTATAATAATACATTGAAAAGGCGACAGAACCCTACGTGAAAGAGCGGAACCATGACCAAGTGAACAGTAAAGGCGGTTTACGGTTTTCATCACACCACCTATGCGGAGTGAGCAGTATTTGAGGAGTTGGGAGAGATTCCATAAATCACTCGACACGTGGCAAGGAGGACCCACAGAAAACGGCTTGTCACTGTGCGCCATCGCGCATTATAATTCGACCCAGGATGCCCAGTGATATCGTTGAGCACCGTTGATCTGGGAAGGGGTCATCAGACGGTCATCATTTGTTGAAGGTACGTGAAGATTAACACAGGTACGGCGGACCATCGCATGTTAACATTCAGCATTGGAGGTCAAGTGATATGCATATACGTCGTTGATTTGGAAGCTTGCTAATCTAATGGTGATCAGATGCTGGACTTGCGCGAAATTCACTTATGGTACCGTGCACGTATTTGATTGGATATTGATTATATTTGTGGGCCCGGGGTCAAAGGTTTACCATATTGTTTGAAAGTGTTAAAATGCGAAGGGTTAACTTTAATCCTAAAGTTCTGTTCAAAGTTATAAATATATTTATTTATCAATTTCTTCAAATTGATAAATAAATTAAAAAGAAATCAAAGTGGTACGTAAGGGTGGTAAATGAAAATACTGTCAAAGGAATACCATTAGCAATTGAATGGTTTTGACGCAAGGTTTTTAAAAATGAGAAAACTATATAAGGTGATGAGAATCATGAAGAACGGTGTGCATGCACAAGGGTTGATAATAAATGAATCTCTTTTAGAGATATCTGTATGAATAAACTCTGATATATCTGAATCTATGGTGCACCGATGAATATGATCAAGATCTCTAGATCAGATGATGATTAATTCCTGGTTTAATCAACTGACGAAATCATGAAGAATGTATGCATGAGTAAGGGTTGTGAATGAATACTTCACTCTGAAGTATATCTATATGGAATGGGTAATAGATTGCTGAGAGATCTGAATTAAGAATGCACTTCTGAAGAAAATAAATAAATCTAGTTGCCTGCAAGGTATGTTGTGTGGAAGTGGATGAAACGTGGTCCACAGTGGTGCTGAGGGTCGAAGCCTTCAGTGAGGGGGTTGTAGCTCCCTTCCAGTGGTAGCTGGTAAAAGAGAGCAGGGGGTAGTAGCTCCCTTCCAAGAGAGGCTGGTAAACGAGAGCAGGGGGTAGTAGCTCCCTTCCAGGAGAGGCTGGTAAACGAGAGCAGGGGGTAGTAGCTCCCTTACAGGAGAGGCTGGTAAACAAGAGAAGGTTGTAGCCTTCTGCAGATGGGTGTCTGCGTGCTGGTATGAATCTGCACCAGCATAAAATTGTAAGAAGTATTCTTTATAATAAATATTGAAGACTGAGATTACAACAGCGGTGTTTTTTCTCCGAAATTGGGTTTCCACCTTAAATCCTGGTGTTCATATGTGTTGCTTATGTTTGATGGTTTGTTCTGTTATTTTTTTTCATGCTTACTGCTTATTTGATGAATGAATGATGCAATGATCTAAGTAAAGACATAATAAGATCTCTGGACATATAAGTTGGATGCAGTAATGTAACATATGGTTTTAAAAGAAAGGAAAACTAAAAAAATTTCAGTCAGCTCTAAATACTGATTCACCCCCCCTCTCAGTATTTTTCCAGCAATTGGTATCAGAGCAGGTCCTTCTGAAAAATCTTAGCCGCTAGAAGGAAGATCAATCAAGATGGAACAGCATCTATCAGGCCTCCACTCTTTAATAGAAACAATTTAATCTTCTGGAAAACAAGGATGATATCCTATATTCAGTCTCTGGGAGCATAAGTATGGGCAATTGTTGAAGTAGGATATCAATATCCAGCTGCAGTACCAACAGATCTGACAGAAAGAAAGAATTATGAAACAAATGCAAAGGTGGTCAATGCTCTATTTGGAAGTCTAACTGAATCAGAATTTGTCAAAGTCATGCAGCTGAATATAGCGAAGGCAATATGGGAAAAAATCATTCTAAGTTATGAAGGTGATGCAAAGGTAAAAAGTGCTAAACTCCAAACTCTCAGAATTCAATATGAGAATCTAAAAATCGATAATGAGGAGAGCATTGCCAATTTCTTTTTACGTCTGGATGATATTCTAAATTGTATGAGAAATCTAGGAGAAACAATAACCGAATCTACTTTGGTTGAGAAAGTCTTAAGATCACTAATGACAAAATTTGAGTCAAAAGTTTATGCTCTTGAAGAAAAGCAGGATCTTCAAAATCTTACTGTGTTGAAACTTCATGGCATACTAACTGCATATGAAATGAGAAGAGGAGGACCATTTGAAGTTAAAGAAGCAGTCTTTAGAACTTCTACAAAAGGGAAGGAAGTACAAAAAACTGAAGGATCAAGATATATCTTAGAAGAAGTTGAGATAAACTTTTTAAAGAAACTTCAACTTGGCACAGGACGGTTCAGAGGTAAGCTTCCTTTCAAATGTTTTGATTGTGGAAGAGTTGGTCATTATGCTGCTAAGTGTCCTTATAAAGAAACACATAAAAAGGGGAAGGAAGTAGCAAGAAGGAATAAGAATCGTTTTAGCACTAGAAAGAGTTACTATACTCATGAAGACAATGATGGGTTATCTGATAGTGAGGAAGAATGTGAACAAGATCTTAGACTTCTCATGGCATTTGAAAAGGAATCTAGAGAAGAAAAGGATACTTTTTTGGATGCTCTATAAGACAGTGATTTTCTTGATGAAAACAATAAACTCAAAATCTGCTTAGAAGAGAGTAAAATAACCATATAAACTCTGAAAAATCAGCTTGAAGAAAAAGAGAAACTCAATGAGAAATTAGAGTGTGAAGTAGTAAGTCTAAGAAAAGAACTTGAGAAAGTAAAGACTCTGAATCTTAGATTTGCTAAAGGATATGAAACCTTAGATGAGATTATCAAAAGTCTCCTCTTATAAAACTGAGTCTTGGATATGGGAATCTTCAGACTTGACACTAAATTATCTAAAAAGCGATTCACAATTTGGTTTCTACAACTTATCTTTCTCAATGAGGAATAAAAGAATCACTTCTAATTAAAACATGATCATCTCAATTCAAAGAACACTAACAGGAATGTCTTTCAAAGAAACACCAATCAACCGGTAAACTCATGTAGAAGATTTTAGGATCACAGAAATTTCTTCTTCAATGGACAATGTTTCTCATGTCACAATTTTGGTCATAAATTTGTTCAATGTGTAGCATATAAAACTATCGCAAACAAGCAGAAAGAAAGGATTAGTAACTGAAACAAAAGAAAATACTTATAACAACTTTTCTCCTCTTAAAAGGCGAAGTTGAATGTGCTTATTATTAACGCTTTGGCCATGAATAAATACAGATGCGGGAAAAGTTCTTAAGAACATGTTTATTCAGCTCCAAAGTATGGAAGAATTCTGAGGTTGAGAAAAATGTGGCATAGCGTTATTTCGCGAATATGAAGAAAAACAATGAGTACATTGATAGTGGATGATCAAGACACATGACAGGTGACAAAAACAAACTTCTTGCATATAGTGCTCTAGAAAAGGAAAAGAATGTTACATTTGGAAATGATACTCTTGCGGTCATTAAGGGAAAAGGGTCTGTTTTTCTAAAAGAAAAGGTGAAAGCTAATGAAGTCATGTATGTGGATGGATTAAAGCATAACTTGTTAAGTGTAAGTCAAATGTGTGATCAAGGAATTGAATTTGTCTTTAGTTCAAAAGAATGTGTGGTACGTGATCTTGATACAGGTAAAGCAATTATAAAAGGAAAAAGAACTCTAAAAAACCTATATGTATTGAAGAACTGCAAAGAACAATGTTATTTGAGTAAATCTTCAGAAAATTGGCTATGGCATAGAAGGTTGGGGCATTTGAGCTTCTCTCAAATAAACAAATCAAGCAGACTTAAAGCTGTTCGTGATCTTCCCAATATTACTCTACCTGAAAATATCATATGCAAATCTTGCCAATTCTGTAAGCAAACCAGAGTACAATTTAATGCCAAGGAAGGATCATAAAGTAAGCCTCTTGAACTCATTCATACTGACATATGTGGACCTATGAGGAAAAAGTCACCACGTGGTGAATAATACTATATCTTATTCATTGACGATTTCTCTAGAATGTGTTGGATTGGGCTGCTTAAACACAAAGATGAAGCATTTGAGAAATTTCAGATCTTCAAAGCACTAGTTGAGAATGAATTAGATCTAAAAATCAAGTGTCTCAGATATGATCAAGGAGGAGAATATACATCAGATGAATTCTTTGAATTTTGTGAACAACATGGCATAAAAATACAGTTTTCTGTAGCTGGCACTCCACAACAAAATGGTGTTGCAGAAAGAATGAATAGAACTGTTCAACAAATGGCTAGAGCTATGCTCGATGATTCTGGAACACCTGACACATTTTGGGGAGAAGCAGCACATACAGAAGTAAACATTCTCAACAAGGCACATGTTCGTGTAAATAGTGATATAACTCCATATGAACTCTGGTATGGTAAACCTCCCACTGTAAAGCATTTTAGAATTTTTGGAAGAAAATGCTTTATCAAGAATAATGATGAAAAACTTAGCAAGTTTGAACCCAGAGTAGATGAAGGAATATTTCTTGGTTACTCCTCTAGGAGTAGGGCATATAAATGTTACAATAAAAAACTTCGGAAGATTGTTGAATGTATTGATGTTGTTATTGATGAATCTCTTGCAGTTCCAAAAGAAGAAAATAAAACAACAGATGAATATGATGATGACACATATCCTTCTACATCAAATAAGAATGATATAGAAAGTGAACCCAATGAAGAACCCGAAGATGATTTATCTGAAAAAGCTCCATCTAGATATGTTCAAAAGAATCATCCAAAATCTCAAATTTTGGGAGAAAAGGGATCAGGTGTACAAATAAGAAGGACTCTTGTGGGATCTTCTAGAAATTTGGCATTTCTATCCACTATTGAACCACACAATGTCAGTCAAGCCTGCAAAGATGATTGTTGGATTCAAGCCATGAATGAAGAGCTTGATCAAATTGAGAAGAATCACACTTGGGAATTAGTACCAAGACCTCATGACAAAAATTTCATTGGAATTAAATGGATATTCAAAAACAAGTTAAATGAGAATGGGGATGTTATAAGAAATAAAGCTAGACTTTTTTGCAAAGGGTATGCTCAACAAGAAGGTATAGACTTTGAAGAAAATTTTGCTCCTGTAGCCAGACTTGAAGCCATAAGAATGTTTCTTGCTTTTTCAAGCTTCCAACAAATCAAAGTTTATCAAATGGATGTTAAATATGCTTTTCTCAATGGTGATCTAGAAGAAGAAGTTTATATAGAACAACCAGAAGGATTCATTTTGGGAAATGATGAAAAACTTGTTTGTAGACTTAAAAAGGCTCTATATGATCTCAAACAAGCTCCAAGGGCATGGTATTATTGTCTTGACAAATATCTTCATCAACAAGGATTTTCAAAAGGGTCTGCTGATAGCAACTTATACACAAAAACTGAAAATGATAAACTATTGATTGTGGTTGTATATGTTGATGATATAATTTTTGGAAGTAATGAAGAGTCTATGAATCAGAAATTTGCTTCTGATATGCAGCAAGAATTTGAAATGTCTTTACTTGGGGAACTAACATTCTTTCTTGGCTTGCAAGTGAAACAAGCAACAGATGGCATATTCTTATCACAAGCAAAATACCTCAAGCAAATCTTAAATAAGTATGGCATGAAAGATTGAAAACCTGTAAGTACACCAATGATAACCGGATGTAATCTCAGTTCTAATGATGATTCCCCCACGTTGAATCAACGAGAATACAGATCTATGATAGGAAGTCTACTTTATCTCACTGGGACAAGACCAGACATCATGCATGCAGTTGGGATTGTTGGACGATTCCAAGCTAATCCAAAGGAGTCTCATCTTCAAGCTGTGAAAATAATATTCAAATATCTACAAGGAACTCAAGACTTTGGACTATGGTATCCAAAGAATGTTGATCTTACTCTTCATGCATACACTGATGCAGATTGGGCTGGAAGTGTTGATGATTGGAAAAGAACTAGTGGTGGTGCATTCTATATGGGGCTTCAGTTAGTATCTTGGTTTAGCAAGAAGAAAAGCTCTATTGCCTTATCCACAATAGAAGCAGAATATGTGGCTGCCGCATCATGTTACACTCAACTTCTTTGGATGATGCAGACCTTACAAGACTTTCAAATCAAATTTTCACCTCCTATCTCCATTATGTGTGATAATACAAGTGCCATCAGTATCTCAAAGAATCTGGTTATGCATTCCAAGACCAAGCACATTCCCATCAAATATCACTTCTTACGTGAACAAGTGCTTGAACAAAAAGTGAAATTGGAGTATGTTTCCTCCAAAGAACAAGTTGCTGATATATTTACCAAACCTATACCTAGGGAAGCATTCAAATATCTCAGACAGAAACTGGGAGTAGTCTCTGCCATGTAGAGGATCAGGTCTACTTAAATACAGAAGATTAAATTGGTTGTGAGGTGTTTTTAGGCATCTCTGAATGCACAGGATAAGGGGGAGCATTGCTCATATGAAAAGGATGAATTGTTGGTCATATTATGTTTGAAGATGCAGCATGATCTCAGGGGGAGCATGGCATTGTCGGTTCAAAGGATCTTGATCAAACTCTTTGCCATTGATGTCAAAGGGGGAGTAAAATTAACAAAGGGCTTCTATAAGTCCATCAGAGGAAAATCAACAAAGGGCTTCTATAAGACCATCAGAGGAAGAGTATTGCCATCAATGCCAAAGGGGGAGATTTTTGGAAATATTGTCATTGATGGCAAAGGAAGTAGAAAAGAAAAGCAACAAGGCAAACAGAGAAGCAAGGAGCAGCATTAAACAAGAAGCAGAAATAATAACAGAGAGATAGCAGAGGCAGCAAAGAGACCGACAGAAAGAACAAAGAAGCAGAGAGGAAGCAAGGCAGATAAGGAACTAAGGCAGCAGACAATGCAGAGAAAGAGTAGGAGAAAAATGCCATAAGTAAGAAATCCATTGAAGGAATTAATGGTTGTAGAGATATGATGAATGTAGCGAATATTACAATTACGATGGACCATAGTACAGTGATCATCTTGCGGAATCAAGAAATTGAGTGTGCAGTTAGAAGCAGAACTGTGACAGGATAGAACTCTGAACATGCAATGGAAGGTTGATATAGTATATATATCATAGCAGAATTGAAGACAGAGTGACATTGTGTTGTGTCGAGGTCGGAAGGCAGCAATCGGTGTAAAGAATGTATGTTAAAAGACTCAGACAAAATTTTGAACAAAGTGTTAAACTTAGCAATGGAACTGTAATAAAAGGAAAAACCTTAAAGCGCAACTTAACTATAATAATACATTGAAAAGGCGATGGAACCCTGCGTGAAAGAGCGGAACCATGACCAAGTGAACAGTAAAGGTGGTTTACGGTTTTCATCGCACCACCTATGCGGAGTGAGTGGTATTTGAGGAGTTGGGAGCGATTCCATAAATCACTCGACACGTGGCAAGGAGGACCCACGGAAAACCACTTGTCACTGTGTGCCATCGCGCATTATAGTTCAACTCAGGATGCCCAACGATATCGTTGAGCACTATTGATATGGGAAGGGGTCATCGGACGGTCATCATTTGTTGAAGGTGCGCGAAGATTAACACAGGTATGGTGGACCATCGCACATTAACGTTCGGCATCGGAGGTCGAGCGATATGCATATACGCCGTTGATCTGGAAGCTTGCTAATCTAACGGTGATCAGACGTTGGACTTGCACGAAATTTACTTATGGTACCATGCGCGTATTTGATTGGCTATTGATTATATTTGTGGGCCTGAAGTCAAAGGTTTACCATATTGTTTGAAAGCGTTAAAATGCGAAGGGTTAACTTTAATCCTAAAGTTCTGTTCAAAGTTATAAATATATTTATTTATCAATTTCTTCAAATTGATAAATAAATTAAAAAGAAATCAAAGTGGTACGTAAGGGTGGTAAATGAAAATACTGTCAAAGGAATACCATTAGCAATTGAATGGTTTTGATGCAAGGTTTTTAAAAATGAGAAAACTATATAAGGTGATGAGAATCATGAAGAACGATGTGCATGCGAAAGGGTTGATAATAAATGAATCTCTTTTAGAGATATCTGTATGAATAAACTATGATATATTTGAATCTATGGTGCACTGGTGAATATGATCAAGATCTCTAGATCAGATGATGATTAATTCCTGGTTTAATCGACTGACGAAATCATGAAGAACGTATGCATGAGTAAGGGTTGTGAATTAATACTTCACTCTGAAGTATATCTGTATGGAATGGGTAATAGGTTGCTGAGAGATCTGAATTAAGAATGCACTTCTGAATAAAATAAATAAATATGGTTTCTTGCAAGGTATGTTGTGTGGAAGTGGATGAAACATGGTCCGCAGTGGTGCTGAGGGTCGAAGCCTTCAATGAGGGGGTTGTAGCTCCCTTCCAGTGGTAGCTGGTAAATGAGAGCAGGGAGTAGTAGCTCCCTTCCAGGAGAGGCTGGTAAACGAGAGCAGGGGGTAGTAGCTCCCTTCCAGGAGAGGCTGGTAAATGAGAGAAGGTTGTAGCCTTCTGCAGATGGGTGTCTGCATGCTGGTATGAGTCTGCACCAGCATAAAATTGTAAGAATTATTCTTTATAATAAATATTGAAGACTGAGATTACAGCAGAGGTGTTTTTTCTCCCAAATTGGGTTTCCACCTTAAATCCTGGTGTTCATATGTGTTGCTTATGTTTGATGGTTTGTTCTGTTATTTCTATTCATGCTTACTACTTATCTGATGAATGAATGATGCAATGATCTAAGTAAAGACATAATAAGATCTCTGGACATACAATTTGGATGCAGTAATGTAACATATGGTTTTAAAAGAAAGGAAAACTAAAAAATTTTCAATCATCTCTAAATACTGATTCACCCCCCCTCTCAGTATTTTTCCAACATGGGTGATGTCAAACGAAACAACACAACGCGCTCGATTGAACGAAGGCACAAGGGAGAAAATGAAAAACGGGCCGCACGAATGTGCATAAGGCACCCGTGCGGTCACAACTTAGAAAATTTGATACGACCGCCATCAAATGAAACGACTTGACCCGAATGCATTTGGGCGAGCACCCTCACACGGCGCGAAACAATGTGAACGACTGGATGAAGGCACAAGAGAGCAAGCGGAAAATGGGTCGCACGAATGTGCACAGGGCACCCGTGCAGTCACAAGTACTTAGCAAATTTGATACAGCCGCCCTCAACCGAACCAACCCGACCCAAACGCGTTTGGGCGGGCACCCTCAACCAAAATGACCCGACCCAAATGCGTTTGGGCAGGCGCCCTCAACCAAAACGACCCTACTCGAACAGGTTTCAGCGGGTGCCCTCAAATGAAACGAACCTACCCGAACGGGTTTGGGCAGGCGCCCTCAAACGAAACGACACAACAGGCTACCGAATGAAGGCACAAGGGAGAAAATGACAAACAGGTTGCATGAATGTGCACAAGGCACACGTACGGTCACAACTTAGCAAATTTGATACGACCGCCCTAAAACGAAACAACCCTACTCGAACTAGTTTGGGTAGGCGCCCTCAAATGAAACGACATGGCAGGCTACCGAACGAAGGAACAAGGGAGAAAATAGCAAACAGGTCACACGAACATGCACAAGGCACCCGTGCGGTCACAACTTAGCAAATTTTATATGAACTCCCTCAAACAAAATGACCCGACCCTAACACGTTTGGGCGAGCACCCTCACACAATGCGACATGGCACGCACGACTGAACGAAGGCACAAGGGAGCAACTGGAAAACGGGCTGCATGAACGTGCACAGGGAACCCGTGCGGTCACAAGTACTTAGAAAATTTGATATAGCTGCCCTCAACTGAAATGATCAGACCCAAACGCGTTTGGGCGAGCACCCTCAACTGAAACAACCCGACCCGAACGCGTTTGGGCGGGCGCCCTCAACCGAAATGACCCAACCTGAACATGTTTGGGTGGGCGCCCTCAACCAAAATGACCTGACCCAAACGGGTTTGGGCGAGTGCCCTCAAACAAAATGACACAATGTGCCCAACTCAATGAAGGCACAAGGGAGAAAACGACAAACGGGCCGCACGAACATGCATAATGCACCCGTGTGGTCACAACTTAGCAAATTTGATATGGCCGCCATGAAATGAAATGACCCGACCCGAACGCGTTTGGGTGGGCACCCTCACACGGCGCACATGACCATACAAAGGCACAAAGGAGCAACCAGCAAACGGGCCGCACGAATGTGCACATGGCACTCGTGCGGTCATAAGTACTTAAAAAATTCGATACAACCGCCCTCAACCGAACCGACCTGACCCAAACGCGTTTGGGCAGGCGCCCTCAACCGAAATGACCCGACCCAAATACGTTTGGGCAAGCGTCCTCAACCAAAATGACCCTACCCGAACGAGTTTCAGTGATCGCCCTCAAATGAAACTACCCTACCCGAATAGGTTTGGTCAGGCACCCTCAAATGAAATGACATGGCGGGTTATCAAAAGAAGGCACAAGGGAGCAAATGGAAAACGGGTCCCATGAACGTGCACAAGGCACCTGTGCGGTCACAACTTAGAAAATTTGATACAACCGACCTCAAACGAAATGACCCGACCCGAACACGTTTGGGTGGGCGCCCTCACACGGTGCGACATGACACACACGACCGAATGAAGGCATAAGGGAGCAACGACAAACGGGTCGCATGAACGTGCACAAGGCACCCGTGTGGTCACAACTTAGCAAATTTTGATGGTTAACATTTCTTAAAAAAATTTATGGTTAACATTTCTTTGATTTTCCCCAAACCGTCGCAATACCAACACGTTGCTTCGAGCATAGAAATAGTGACACTTAGCTCTAAGTGTCGCAAGACCGACACTTTCCTCCAATTCGTCACAATTCCAACTCTTTTCTCCAAACATCACAATAGTGACACTTAGCTCTAAGTGTCGCAAGACCCAAACTTTCCTCCAATCCATCGCAATTCTGACACTTTTCTCCAAACGTTGCTTTAGCGACACTTAGCTCTAAGTGTCGCAATACCGACACTTTCCTCCAATCCGTCACAATTCTAACGCTTTTATCCAAACGTCATATAATTGACACTTACCTATAAGTGTTGCAATACCGACACTTGTCTCCAAATTTTGATATAGTGATAGTTGTGGGTTGGATTTGAAAAATTGATAAAATTTGGGGAAATTTCCGACATTTGGTCAAAAGTGTCAGAACTAAAATGTTAGAATTTTCGCCAAATGTACTAGTGAAACCAACCATTTCCGTAGTATGTTCCACAACAACCTTAGTGAAACAATCCATCCCAAGGGTGAAGGCCTCAACAAAATCAAACACCTACTCTAATGCCTCCACCCCAACCTCAACCTTAGCTTACTCATGTTTCTCCACCTAGGTTACCTATACCTGCACAACCTAATCCGAACTTGAACAACAGACAGACAGAGTAGGCTCCCAGTGGAGAAACATCCCATCCAAATTATGTTGTGGAGATACAGGAGGTTAATCTTAGGTCGGGAATAGTACTCCTAGACAACCATCCTCCATCTCCACCTGCAGAGGTTGAGGAGGAAAAAGAAGAACGTAACACTCAGATCCAACAACCTCCTTTTCATCAGCACTTGATCCACCCTAGTCGGCACACCCCAGAGGAGACCGTACCCTTGGGAGAATTGGATTTTTCTTGTGTAAAGATACCACTTCTCCAGGCCATTAAGGATGTCCCTATCTACAATAGGCTCATCAAATAAAAGTGCTTCAAGAAACCCGGGAGAAGGAAGAGAGATACCCACACCATCAATGTGGTAGTACAACTATATGACTTGATGCTGTGGAAGGTGATATTTCCAAAGTACTTGGACCTTGGTAGTCAATTTTTTGATGTGCATATAGATGGTGTCATAGTCCCCAACACTCTGATTGATCTAGGGGTTGCCATCAATATCATGACCATGGAAACTATGTTGAAACTTAATCTCCACAGGACTTTGAGGAAAACCACAACAACTATGCAACGTGCAGATCAGTCCACAGTAACTCCGGAAGGAATTATTGAGGATGTTATGGCTACCATTGGCTCTTAGGAGTATCTTCTAGATTTCCTGGTCTTGTAACCAAAAACCAAGTTTAATAGTTATCCCCTCGTCTTAGGGATACCTTGGTTAGCCACTGTAAATGATTATATTAGTTGTCGAGCCGGGAACATGACTATCAAAAATGGGCCTTTGTCTAAACAACTAGTGTTATATCCTCCAGCCTAGCCTTCCATTGATCATGATCTCCCTATATGCTTGGAGAATGAAGAAGATGAGTTATATAGCACTTCCCCTATGTGTACCGTAGATGATATTCTTAGAGGGGGGAAGCTTGAGGAAGATGAACTCATTGACCATGCCATTCAAAACCAGTCCTCCACATTCCTCTAGAAACCTTAGTCAAAGAGTCTGAAAGAAAACCTTGTATGGAAGTGCACTCAGTTGAGTCAACCTCTGAAACCACCAAGGCTATTGAGTTTGGCCCATCCAGATATCTGCAAATCAACCCAAACCTCTCGAATAAAGAAGAGAATTAATTATGCCTACTTTTGAAAGAAAATATTGAAGAATTTTCTTGGGATTACAAGGACATGAAAGGGGTGCATCCTTCAGTATGCAGACATCACATTTACATCAAGGAAGGATGCAAGCTTGTGAGACAACCCCAAAGAAGGATGAACCTGACTATGAAGGACATAGTCAAATAAGAGTTGCAGAAACTATTGGATGCAGGGCTCATATATCCTATATCTGACAGTGAGTGGGTATCCCCTCTCATCCTAGTCCCAAACAAGAATGTGAAGTGGAGAATTTGTGTTGAATATCGAGAACTTAACAGAGCCACCAAGAAAGAAAATTTCCCTTTTCCCTTTATAGACCAAGTCCTAGATGGCCTTGCGAGGAAGGAGTTATTTTCCTTCTTAGATGGGTTTAGTGGGTACAATCATATTCAAATCAGCCCTGAAGACCAGTATAAGACTTCTTTCACCTGCCCTTGGGATACCTTTGCTTATAGAGTCATACCCTTTGGGTTGTGTAATGCCCCAACTACCTTCCAAAGAGCTGTCCTCAGAATACTTTCTGAGTTAGTCCATGACTCTATTGAAATATATATGGATGATTTCACACCATATGGGGATGACTTCCAAGAAGCTCTCTCCAATTTGGGTAAAGTAATAAGAAGGTGCATTGAGATGCATCTCTCCTTGAGCCTAGAAAAGTGTGAATTCCTGAAGAAAGTAGGGATTTTATTAGGACACTCCATATCCCAAGCAGGAATACAGGTAGACCCAAAAAAATTCACTATCATCAAAAGGGTACCTGCTCCTCAAAATAAAAAATATAATAGAGGAGAAAAACCAAAAATCTGTGGATCAAGACCCCCTTCTCATCTCTGTCAATAGAGCTCGAGGAAGGCGAACCTTCCCATAGACCCAAAAATTGATTTATGTTCACTGTTTCTAAGATTAAAAGTAGAGTTGCATTACCATTTTCCAGTCTTCCTCTGCACTGCATTTTTATGCATTTTTCTGTTTCGTTGCACACAAGTTAGCAAGTTGATCGCAGGAATTATTTCAAAAACCCCAGAGCAGCTCCGTGGTGCCTCCCCGCTTCATTCTCCATATTTGTCTCCAAAATCTGAGCATTGTTGTCACGCCCTCCATTCCCTCTTCTTTTCTTCTTATTCTAACTACTACACCCACCTTTTATCCCTCAAAACACTTAAAATATCCAACCTGCCTTATTCCTTTGTTCTTATTGGTCACGATTTCCCTACCCTTTTTAACGCAAAATGCTTGAAAACTATTGTTATCGCACTTTGCCTTTCCTCCTTGAAATTCTCACTATCGCATTTCGTAGTTCGCACCTTTCCCCCAACTACACTATCTCTTCTCCGCCAACCTTGTGATATTTCGATATTGCGAAATCGCATATCACAGTTTCTATTGGTTTTCTTTAAGACTTACCACTCCAATGCCGATTGCGATAACTCCACCACATCGCACATCGCACTTTGCATCGTTTTCATTTTTTTCTTTAAGACTTACCTCTCCTCTTTGCCGATTACAATAACTCCATTGAATTTCACATCACACATCTCATTGTTTTCCCTTTTTATTTATGACTTACTGCTCCTTTTCGCTGATTGCGATAAATACGACATATCGCACATTGTACTTCGCATTGTTTTGCATTTTCTTTTAAGAGTTACCACTCTCGACGCCAATTGTGATACTTTCATTTCACTCTGTCGTTGATCCCACTGCCACATCACCCATCGCACTTCACACTTCATAAAATTTTCCTGAACAACACTTTCTTTGTTCCTCCAACTTTGAGATATTCCGATTGCGATATCACATTTCACACTTCTGTGGCATTTCGCACTTCGCAGTTTTTTCCCCATCACACTTCATAAATTGCACTTTTTATTTTGTTCCTTTAACACTTACTGCTCCTGTTTGCTAATTGCTATATTGCCTCGTAATCTGCCACCAGTCCCACCACCACGTCATCCACCACATCACACATCGCAAATCGCACTTTTTAATTTTTTCCTGTTAACATTTACCGCTCTAAATGCTGATTGCGATCACCCTCCATTGCAACTCCGCCATCGCACTATTTAAATAATTCCACTCCAAATAATTTTTGTGCCATAATAAAGCTTTAATAAGTTTTAAACCCATTCTTTTCACTTATAATCATGGTTTCATGTGTTTATCCCTCCATTAGCACCTTTACCCCTTTCTTCTCCAAGCTGTAAATCAACACTTTTTCAGTTAGAATTAAGTCCTTGATAGCTTAGCTGCATGGATAGAAGCATGGTAGATAGAGCATAAGATAAGTAGGTTGTGTTTAGCCAATTGGCCAAGTTTAGTGTGGTTTAAATTAGTTTCCTTTTAGCAATTTAATTTAGTTTCCTTCCTGTCATTTCTTTCCAGCAATTTAATTTAGTTTCTTTCTGTCGTTTCTTTTCTGCACATTAAAATAGTTTCATTTTCGTCATTTCCTTTCTGCAAATTAAGTTATTTTCCTTTCTGTCATTTCCTTCCATCAATTTAATTTTCATTTTTTATCATAGTTTAAGAAATATCACCCTTTCGTAAAGCAGAAGAGGATGACATGAAAAAAATGCATATGATGTGTATATAGCACTGTCACCTCCAAGTTTGTACGAACCCTGGGTTGATAAAGTAAACAAGGGTAGCCCCTAGGAGTTGCAGCACTCTTGGTGCAATACTAAGGTTCACCAGTAGTGACCTCACAACATATTCCTATAGTAACTAGTATTGAGTGAAAATAATGTGTCATAGAGTAAATGTTGAACTCAAAAAGTTACTTTTTGCATGCATATCACATAGATAAACTTTGGAGGGTGTTATTCTTCTAGGACTTGCTTGAATTCATGTTTTCCACCAAGATTAACTTACCAAGTAAATAATATTGTTGATCCTCGCATAGAATCATTTAACATTAATATTAATTCCTTGTAATTTATACAATCCTCTAATTAGAATAGCCTCCTTTTAGATCTAATACATAAAGGCTTTATCTTTCCTAGTATCAAAACAACATGGAAGATTTTGTTAAAATTAATCCTCACATAGTCAAGGATGATGAGTTAAATCCTAATTGTCACAACCATTACTTTAATGTGATTTTGTTTGCTTTAGGATTGGGTCAAATTTACTTCAATGCATGACTCAATTTTCAGGCACACAATATGTTATATGAAAGATATTAATATTATACTATCATTAGAGTATGGAACCTATTACTCAGTTCAATTATAAGGTTCATACAAGTCAATATCATTGTGTTAAATAAATCGAAATTAGGACAGGTCTCAAAATATTAAGAAAATATTTGTACCTAAATATTTCGGTCAAATTTTATCAATCTATGAATAATAATTTAATATTAGGACTCTTCAGAGATGTTATTTCTAGTTCATTACTCGTCCAAGTATGATGAAAGATGTGTTTCTTGAACCTATGATTTGTCCAATATTATTAAGCAGGTACTTTTACCACAATCAATAAGTAACTTTGTTGGGTCTCAACAACTTAAAATCCTTATCTAGTTGTACCATCCTTCTAGGTTTCGATAAAACTTCTTTGAGGCAAGTCTTACACTTTAAAAATGCATGTAGTATAATAGCTTCTGGTAACATTGTTGGACTACTATCTAGGACTTGAGACTTCTTGGCCCTTTCAAGGTATGAGACCCAATCAAGGATATTTTGGTTAAGATTATTATCCTTAAGGCATTCCCAAGGTCAACCCTAAGGCATGTCGACTTTCTGAAATCATTCCTGAGCCTCCTAGTCCCCTACATAAATATTGAGACATCCTTAGCCTAGAATTTTGACCACTTTTTTTCACATTGAGGCTTCTCAGACCTTTGTTATGGACCTGTCATTTTTTAGGCTTCTCGAATTTTTGCAATGTGCACTAAGGCCTCAAACCCTCTATAATTTGTACTGAAGCCTTTTGGCCCTATGAAATCCATACTACAATCTATAGACTTCATCCATTCTTTGTAATCATCACAGGAGTCCTTTGGATTAGTCACGTGCTTAGTATTTTGACTTGATTTTTTCCTATAACATATATCATATATGAAAAATAAAAAATGGAACTTCTAGGGAATAAAAAAATGAAACAAATCTTGGCTTTATTTAGGAATATAATTCATCCTTATTACAACCAAAGTTGGACTAGGTACATAAGAATAGCTAATGTTTAATTTGAAGCAAGTCGATTGCTCTTTCACACATGCTTTGATACCATGTTTATTTTTTATAGGTCTTCTAAACTAATAATTAATACTTATGATTTATTATGCTAATATTTATTGTGTTCACATTCAACATAAATAAATTACACATAATATATCAACACTAGAAACAAAAATGATAATAGGATCATAAAAAGACAACCAAACACATGAGACACATAATTTTACCCTAGGAAAATCCACTTGGGGGGGAACCCAACAACCTTTTCCTTGTCTAAATTATTCAATACAAAAATAGATATAATATAGTATTCAAATAGAAAAAAAAGTAAGAAATGGACACAAACATACCCTGGTCAAGCAGAGACAAATTTGGCCTCTAAAAATATCGACCTCCTAAAATTTCAATTTGCTACCTTAGAAATTGGTTTGTTTTTACCTCAAACATTATTTTTGCTTAGATTCTCGACTTGTTATTTAAACTTGACATGCCCTTTTCTTTCTCCTCCTTCACTTGAACATAAGTGATCCTTTGCTTGAAATGAAGAAATCTGAATTACTTCCCAATTTATTAAGTCTAATGGATATATATAGTGATTGGATGAACTGAAAGTGGTGTGTTCAAAGGGTCTTGCTGACTTGATATTTTGGAGGGTTGACTTGACATTTTTGGAGCCAAAAAAATCAAATTTAGAAATTTAAAATTGTTTCTTTTGAAATTGACATGAAGATCGAACATAGCTACAAAAATCCAACATGAGGTTGAGCCTCAAATCCATTTTTAGACATAGAATGTAGGTACCAACCCCCTTGATTAGAAGATTGTTTTCCTCCTAAATCTTGAAATTATAAGTACTTATTTCTAGGATTAATTCCTTCTTATAAGACTCAGTCTCTTGACTATATGAATAAAATTTTAGTGAACTTAGGTTATATTCAATGAAGTGGTAGCTCTAAAGGGGACATAATCCCTACTATATCCTAGGGTTGCTAGCCAAAATTATTCCACATTATCCTTCCATATTATACACTAACTGCACGGAAAATCAAGTGAAATCATTAGCATGAATTAGTGAGTCAAAAAACCTTACTTGAGTCATGATTATTCTGAAAAACAACCATATTGTATACCAATCAAGGGTAAATTATGTGTATTTTTGGTAAAAAGAAAAATATGTTGGGTATGTGTTGTATTGTTTGCACGAGTAGCCCCATGTGTGATTTGTATACATTGGACACAACATGGGGGGAGGTTGCAAGAGGGGAAAAGGCCCCAATTTTTTTTGGTAATTTTTTTGCATCTATTTTTGGCATTTTTTAGGACATGATTTTGATTGTAGCAATTTTTGTAGTGCATGGTGGTTCAATCCACAAATTTTTAATTATGATTAAGGAACTGTGATTTTATTGTAATATAGGTTTAATATATTGGGGCTTTATGGATGCCACTGTATATACATTATTTTTTGTGATATTGTAAATATTAAAAAATATTAAAAAATATTTTTAATTTTTCTAATTTGGGTTTATATGGTATTATCAAAATTTTAATTCAGTAATTTTTAAAATAATGACAACGGGAGTGTTAGCGCCAATTTTTAAAAAATAGTGTAAAAGCGCTGACAATTGGATTATCAGTACCAATTTTGGACAAATAAATTACTCCTATTTTGGTGGATTTTGCCTGAGCATTGCAGAAAAGTTACTATTTCAAACATTATGACCCAAACTTAGCAATAAAAAGAAAAATATGCCAAAGCATGTTTTGTTTTCACTTGATAAAACTCTGTTTTTGTAGACGTTTTTTCCTGTAAAAGGAAGTAAATTCGAGCGTAGTTTCCGAACAAATGGAAACAAATTTTCCAAATATGAAAGACATTTTTTTCCAAAACAAACCCATTAACAAAAACCTCTCTCGGGTTTTACACAGGTGTCACGGTTTGAGATATTCGAAGGGATCTTTGAAGCCTATTTTTCTATATTTTGGAATCCAGGTTTAGTCATTGTTTTAAAAATCTGTTTCCGAACAACTAGGGATGAATTTTTGTAAACCCATAGAGGGTTTTGTCAGGAACATGAATATTTGGAGCCTATTTTTCAGGAATTAGACATAATTAATCTTTTATATATTTAGAAAAATGCCTAATCTACTTTCAATTAGAGATTCACCTCATCAAATTCGACCTGGGGATCCATATCTTCAGCCATGACGCCAACAACAACATGATCTTCAGATACATAATATTATATCTTTTGTTTATATGATGGAACAAATGTAATATATTTAATTTGAATTATATGTGCACTCTTTTATTTTTAGAATATTTTAATTAATTAGATGCTAGACACCTATTGTAAGTTGTAATATTTTATATAAAGACAAGCTCTGTAGAAGGAAGAAGAGTTTGAAATTTTTTAAAAATCAGACCTGGTGTATATTATTTTTGATATTAATAGAATTCATTGCAAGTAGTATCATAAAAGTTTAGAGATCACGTGTTGAATGTTTCCAGACAATTTTTTATTGTGTTCTTCCTCCTTCTTAATCAAAACTTGAATCCATAGATCTCCAGTAATTTTAATACAGGTTATGAAACATAATTTTGTGTAAATGATCTATTTCAGGTTATTTACATTTCTTATGTTTTTTTCAACTTAAATGTAAATTGTAGAATTCACATGGTTGTTATGTTTTTTATGTTTACTTCTATTGTCTGCTACCATATCTTGCTAATGATTTATCTAAGAAACATGAAACTATCTTGTCTCTATTAAAATTATTTGTACAACTTGTAGCTAGTGTTTTTTTATATCAGAGACTCCATGCCCAATGGTTTTACCTTTATTTTCCAAACCAAAATTCTTATGATCCAAATCAGATCTAGTCATTGTGCTTAGTACATAACCAGTCAGATTGTATTGAGTTGTAGAAGGGATGCTCCTTCGGATTGAAAGGGATAGCTTTTAGTTCAAAATAATGGTTATATGTTACCTCAGTTATTTACTTCCACAACCAGGGTTTTCTCTAAGTGATAACATTTTAGTGCCATTTTCGATGATACAAAAGATTCAACGAAATATCCCAGAAGAATGAAAATGCTCATGTTTTACTTTTGATGGTGAAAAAAGGTCAAACACAAAGTGGTTGTGAATCATTCACCTAGAAACTCAATTGTCAAACAATCCAAAGTTCATGAAGACTCCACTATCCGAATAATTTGAATATTGAAGAATGTATTGATGACTCCACTGGATTCAATGAAGTACTCAAATGCTTCAAACATTATTTCAAGATATGCATGCTTGGCTTTTTCAGACCTTCCTGGTTTTCCTAATCTTCTACCAATAGATGAATATTTTTTAAGGAATGATCCTAAATTTAATGGAGATGATCTAAGCCTAGCTTTGAAACATATCAAAAATTACCATGAATTTACTGATCTCCTTAAAATCAAGAAGGAATATGTATTCCTTAGACTTTTTATGATTCATTACAAGAAAAATGTAAAATTTGGGTTGAAAGTTTACTTGTTAAGTCCATAAGGTCTCTAACAAGTTTTTGGATTATCTTCTTGGAAACATGGATGGAGAAACTAGAGTTAGTGGAATATTGTCCTTGCATTCAAGGTTTTAAAGAATGGAATGTTATGTGTAAAAATGATGAGGAGGATAAAAACTTTTCTTCATTTTTGTGTTCTTATCTAAATTCATGCAAATGTAGCTCAAAAGCTAAGATTTAGTTTTTGGATGAATTTTCCATTGACATTGAGGAAGAGCTTGAGGCTTTTAAAGATCAGGAAATACCCCAAAATTTTCCATTTCGGGGTGTTTCTTTTGAAGTTTCTTTTCATCAAAGCCAAAAAGACATATTGTTTCCTTTCAATATTGAGAAAGGGTATGATTTTGAAAAATCACAGTTGGAACTGTTATCACCCTAGTAATTTCTCAAGATTCTGGGCTTTTGGTTTTTAATTTAAGAAAACTAGGGGTAACCACAAACCTACTTTGGAAATTTAGGATCTAGCCTTCCTAAATTTCAAAGAGGGCTCTCTCTTTATAATTTAACTTTGTTTTTTTTTAGTGTTTTAGGCTATTTATGGTAGAGCAATTGGTTTTGGTTTTGAATTTATTTGGTGGGAAAAAATCACTTAAAGGTAAACTAGGGAGAAATATACTTGACCATTCGGCTAATGGAGTCTAATTCTAGATAACAGTACTAGAAGGCAAGGCCAAAAGTATGAAAATATAGTCAGGGAAAGATATATAACCCTCAGAGCTTTGCGTAAAAGATTTTTGATGAAATGGTGTAGTTGGGACAAAGGGCAATGAAGGATCCTTTGATTCAGACAATAGAGGAAGGAGGCAGAAGTAAAACGGGAGTAGGAGAAGTTAAGAATTCCTAACACCAAAAATCAGTTGAAAACATGTAAATGGTAGCTTAGTAAAGACAGGGAGGCATAAGCTATTCCTGAAGTAATATTCCTAGTTACTCATTAAGAATGAACAAACACATAATTGAATGAACTGAAATAAAAAAATAAACAATGATAAGATAGATGCACTTTACTCTTTAACTTATCATGAGAATCCTGAATTATGATGTCCAATTAGCTTTGTCAAGTCTTATACTTCGAAATCAACACATGTAAGCCTCCAATTTATTAGAAAAATTCTATGGTAATCTTAGCAATTTTATTCCACACTAAAGACTTCAAAGACTGAAGTATTTATACAAAATATTGTTTACAAAATATCCTAGTGGGATCTAGGAATAAATCTAGGAAAAATTAAATATCTTTACATATAAAGAGGGATAGTTGCTTTACAGTTTTTCAAGCTATCCTTTTATCCAAAAAATATAGAACAACTTAAACTAATAAAGGAGCCTTTATTGGCTAGCTATCTTTCTTGCTGGAAAATTGGAAAATATCTTTATTGGAGTTGTTTTGACTGACACTCTTCCTCCTGGTACTCTTTCACGCAGTAATTTCATCCTGATACTCTTTGAATCTGTTTATTTACTCTTTCACTGTTGTAGAAAGAACATTTCCAGTAGTAAAATTTAAGTTATTGTTTCATTCTTCTGTTGACTGTTTCACCTGTATTTTCCTCATTGTTTTCTCTTTTTCACTACCATATTAAGTCTGTAAAAGCCTGCCATTGTTCTGCACTTGGTATTTTTACAGTCTTGAGCTTTCTAAAGTTTTCAACAACATCTGTATAGTTAGAAAAATTTGGTTTGAAGACAAACAGATGCTTGATTTCATTTTGAATAAAAAATAAGTCTTCAATATATTGGAGAATAACCTTTCCTGTGGGAGAGCCCTGTAGCAGTGGCTTGTTGATCTATTCTTTAGCATAATCCCTTATCTTCTTGTCATAATCTTTTTGCTTCATTAATTTCTCATTGAAGACATGAATATCTGGAATACCAGCTTGTCTCAACATGGTGTATTTTGTTAAAAACTTAGTGATTGAAATATTCATGGCATCAGACTTCTCCTCCAAACTATTCATTAGATTTATTTTTGTCAGAACTTTCTTGATTTGTAGAATGGTCTATGTCCTATCCTGTATCTGCAATTCTTCTAACTCTGCGCTATTTTTACCATTCAAGAAAGTGATAAGCTTCAAGGCTTGTGTTGGTTTGTCTACCAATTATTCCTTTTCTTTTTGGATTTCAACTTGAGTTGCTAGAAGTAGGTCTCTCTGTTCATATATGATCTGAATTTATGTCCACTGAAGATGTATAGCCTCGCTTATATTGTTCCATAGGTAATTTCTTATGTAAGAAATTTGTGCAGTGAAACTCAAGTCTTTTGAAGGCTTTTGATTTTCTCTTCAAGTCTCTTGGCCCTTTGCTCATAATTGTTGGCATTTATTAATGCCGTTTTGTTGGAGATTTCCATATTCTATATCATTTTCTTCAAACTGTTAATTTCATTATTTTTTAGTGACAATTCCTCCATAGCCTTTACTATCTGCCTTGCATCATCTGTGTGATTTACCTATGTGGTAGAAGAATTTTTTGTTGATGTTGTGGCTGATTGTACTGGCCCTGCAGTTGCCAATAAATCTTTTGGTGCCAATTTTTCTCCCAAAGTGGAAGCCACAACCATAGTGATTATAGGTATAACTGTAGGGATAATTGGAGCTTCATTTTCTTTGACAATTTATTTCTCTTTCATAAGATGATCCAAATGTGTTTCCATTTCTTTGATTTGGGCAGTCAGTTTGATAATCAACTGCATCATGTCTTCTTTATCTGCCTGTTCTTGAAGAATTTCTTTAGTTTGAGGGTGCTCACCTTGAGGAAGCTTTAGCTGTTTCCTCAAGGCTACAATGTCCTCATTTTTCTTTTTAATCAATATTTCTGTTGCCGGAACATTTGAAGGATCAACTCCCATCTGCAAAAATAATTCTTCTAAGGCTTTTATCCTAAAATATTTGGCATACAAAGAATCTTTGTCAAGTTTCATTTGGTCTTGCATGTTGATAATGGTATTCTGAAATTTAGTGGCACTCATAGCCTTTGTTACAAAAGTTGAATATAGCATCTCAGAGCTATGTTTGTGGAATTCTATTTGATCCAGTTCATGCACACTTTTAGTATCTACTTCAAACTCAACCTTTTTGTAGTTACCCACTATTTTTGGAGTTGAAGTAGTTGGTTGTAGAAAAGACATGATCATCTTTCTTGTTGTATAGTCAAAGGAACTAAGTAGCTTGTTCTGATTTCCTGGCTTCTGTTTCAAGAATTGAGAATAAATCTCACTCTTGATGTCTTCATTTTTTTGTTTGATTTGATTATATCTTTCTTTGATCTCGAAGTGTTTTTCCTCCACTGTGTGTGAGGAAAAGGCCTCCATGTTTTTCTGCCTTTCAATCATTTGACTGTCATGTTCACCTGTTGTTTGATCTGTTTTTATGTCTGCAAGAGTCTCTTTTATTATTTCAGTGGCCTCATCATTGTTTATCTCAGGCTCATTTATATCCTCAACATCAATGACTTTTTCTTTCCCTATGGAACTGAATTTGAGCCTCTTATTGTAAATTAAATTGAATTTAGTCTCTGTGGTTTTTTCTGTTGTGTAGGCTCCCTCATATCTACTTCTTTTGTTTGAAGGTTCTTGTTGTTTCGAAGCTACCATGGCAAGTGTGGTATCCATATTTTGTGTGGGCTCTACTTTGATGACTGTATCTATCAATGTGTTCTCTACCCATTCTATCTGATTTGAAAATTTCTCAATATCAGGCTTGGGTTCATGTATGAAAGGAGGAAGCTTAAATTTAACCCTTATACTGCTGAGAAGACCTTGAGGGTCATAATTCCAAGGGAAAATTTTCTAAAATTTTAGCTCTAACAATATTTTGTCTATCTCTTTATCAGCTTCTCTGTTATTCATAATGAAAGGACCAATCTGATTTTTCAATTTGAACTGGGTCTTCCTTTTGGAATCCATGACGTTAATGGCATCATAATTCAAAACTTGCCTTAAATATTCTAATGCAAAGACTCTGATAGTCAAATAATTGGGCAATTTGTAAGGCAGTAAATTGGAGCCAAAAATCCTCAATTCTGTATGTTGTTTATACAAATACCAATCTCCCATCTTGCACTGTTTTGATAACTACAAGATTCTCTTAATGTCCTCACCTATCCTAGGCTGATCTGTCTTGTAGAGTAAACTCATAGCTAGCTGGATGAACAAATCTGAAAATTTTGAATAACTAAACTCATTGTTTTCTTTTCTCAACAAATACGTCCAATAGATAATGGATTGAGGTTTACCCTCTACATCCATTTTTTGCAATGTTATTGGAAAATGATCAGCTTGTGAAAACAAAAACAAGTGGAATAAGTAGGAAGAATATCTAAATACCCCTTCAGTGGGCAACTTGGTCAACTGATGATGGATGGAATCAACTATAAACCTGGAATAGTCAAAAATCATAGTAGGAGGTTGACTAGGAGATAAAGTAGGTAAAAAACCAAGGATGGATTCATCAGTGAAGTAACCTAGTATGAAAGATAACATTGAAATCACATGCCTAGAACCCTCAAGAAACTTGGAAGTGGAGTAGGGAGGATTTAGCTTTGGAATGTCTACATGAGCTGGAATAAAGTTGTGGAAAATCATAAATCTCTTAGAGAAATCCAATCCCAAATATAACTGAGTCAATACTTCAATGGATAGGGGAACTTCCCTTGGGTCAAACTGTAGTTGCAACATTTCATTTATAGACTCTAATTGATAGAAAATAGAATCTCCCTATCAACATTCACAATTTCTCTTTGGTATGGAACATAGTAGTTTTGGCACAATCTTACCAGGTCTTGACCAGGATGTGTTACTGGGATCACATATTTTGGTAAATTTGTCTCCCAGATAGGCATGTCATATTTGTTTTAGGAACTTTTCAAAACACCAATTGTGAGCTTCTAATAATTTTAATTGTACCACAGGGTCTACAATTTTATAATCCACATCAGTCAAGGGGATGATTTCTTCAGTAGATACTGGTGGCTGAAGGGGATTAACAGATACTGTAGTTTTTTCAATGAGTGCAGGGGTGGATTTTGGGGCTTTTGCTGCTTCAGAATTAGGAGGTTTGGATCCTCTAGGTTTAAGAGGCCTAGAGCCTCTAGCTTTAGGGGTCACTTGTTTCTTGGTCATTTTTAAATAAATAAAGCAAGATTAAATAGTTTGCAGTAGTTGTATTTGTTGAAACAGAGGGAATTATGAGAAATGTTTGGGCAAAGATAGCTTCAATGATTATTTTAATGCTCAATGGGGAATCTGGGACATATGAGACATGTTTAAGACAAAAAAATAGGCTTTCTAAATGAATATGACTGCAAAAGAGAATTTTTAGGTATTATGTAGGTTTTAAAACCTTTTCGAACCGTAGAATTGATCTTTCAGGGGTTTTAGATCGAGGATTTGGCTTTTAATGAAGTTTTTATGAATCAGAGAATTATGGAGAAAATTTGCAAGGGTTTGCCCTATTTTTTGAATGTTTTGGACACCCTTGGATGGAAAAATTCTCTAATTGTACCTCAATTGGTTCTGTTTGAAGGTTTAAATTATGAAATTTGCAGGCCAGAATGTCGAAAAATACCTTAAATGAAGGTATTTTGACATTCGGGAGGGTTTCTAGCAACTTCTGCAGTCGAATTTAATCTCTGGTTCAAATTGATGGAGCCGAGAAGGTCTTTATTGGTCTTCAAATGAGGAATTTGATGTCAAATTAGAGTTTAAGGTAAGAAAATGACCAACAGAGTTTAAAACCAGGCTTCAGAAGTTTTTAAAAGGGCTAGGCGGAGCTCTTTATCAGTTGGGAATATGAAAATAGCGCTAATAAGAATCATAACAAAGATTTCAACCTTTGATACAAATATTTAAAAACGTAATAAATTCTGGTCACATCAAAAGCAGGAAATGGTTTTGTTTTCGAATGTGAAAACAAGAAATGGTTTTCACGTTGGAATGGAGTGGTAAGTTTTTTTAACCAAATCGAACACGACGCAATAAGAATGTGACACGTCATTGGAGGTGGAAATCGGAAAACCACCCATTTCGCGTCCATTTGGCTATCGGGCTGTCATTTGGTTTATGAACGCGAAACTCATCGTCAGGCATCGGATTTGGAGGATCGGAGCGAATGGTTGAGATCAACTGTAAAGTTGTGTTGAAAAGGTTGGGTAGGGCCCTGTTGGCTTATGTGATGACGCATGTAATAAAACTTTATATATATGCGTTTATAACCGAAGTTTTAATCAAAAGGTTTTATGTATATATGGGGTCAATACATGTTTTTTGAAATGGGTTTAATGTGAATGTTATATATATAAATAGAGTTTATATATATGGTTAAAAAATGCGCGTGAGGCAGGGTAAATTGGCAAGTATATTGTAAAGGTCTAAGGGGTGATTTTTGTTTCCAAAGACATAAGATTTGCCCGAAAATCATATTTACATTTTTATTTTATTATATAGTTTAGACCATTTGAAGGGTCTATAACCTTAGGGGGGCGGGATATTTAGTTAAAGGTAGTTTTTATACCAAAGGGGTATAATTTGGGATTTTATTTCAGCACGTGGATAATAATTTTGGCCTAAAATCGTATATTAATGGGTTTAAAGGGGTATTAATAAAAGGGGCATTATATTAATAGGAAAAAGGTCATTTTAGGGATTTAATATATAGATTAGAAGTTAATATGACAAGGGACAAGGTAATACATCAAAAATACAATTATATGATTAAGTAGAGTGAAAATATTAAAGCAAGGCTTTTATCATTTAAAATTTCACCACTTTTAACTTAGGATATAACGTTTTTGAGGGTTTTTATGCTATGTATGATTGAAGGGAGTTAGTCAAATGGGGAATTTCATATTTCATCAAGTAGAAAAGGTGCTTACTTATGAAATTGAATAGTAATGAGTGTATGAAGGGTAAATAATGATAGTTAGGGATTAATATAGGCATTCAACAATTTTAACTTATCAGTCATTGTGCCTTGGGTCCGGTCCCAGCAAAAGTCAGAGAAATGCTATGAACCCCTTTGACTGAAAGTCTAGAATGCAGAATAACTATAGGGGAGGGGAAATTAATGATTATTTTTTCCTGCTGATGGATATGTACATGCTTCTTCCGACATCTTTCTAACTACCCAACTTTAATCTGACATTCTTTCTTCCATTTTGCAGATGCATTTGAGATTTCTACCTTGAAACATTTTATTCTTTTGAAAGCATAAAAACTATCTAAATATACCTTATATCATTTGAGGGCTCAAATTAAACTGATGAGCTCCTATTTATTCTCTACCTATCTACTAATTAGTCAGGATTAAAATTTCTGACTAATCTTTATTCACTATTCTACAACAATAAAATTGAAATCATGACAAGTCAAGTTTACATAGTTTAACTCATCATGGATTAACGAATTTATTGACACTCTACCATAATCATCAGTAACAAAGTAAAAAGTAGTGGCATTTGGACTTGCACACTCTCATGTTTTATTTCTTTTCTTTTGGGGTCTATATTTTCTTTAAGTCCTTTGATCTTTCTTTTACGACTTTCACCCTCTTTTTTTATTTTCTATTTTTTTTATTTTTTACAAAATATGGGAAAACAACTTGCAGAAAGCAAGGTATGTACATATTTTACAAGACTATCATAAGTCAATTCAAAATTATGAATCCTATACTTATAGGACCCTAACATCGGCTTCACATGGGGATGGCATTTCCTGGGGAAATGCCAAGAACTCCAAGACTAGTAGCCTTCCATTTTGACCTTGATGATCCAGTAATTGTGTTATGTTTTCTACAAAAACTCATATTTATGACATTTTAATTTTCAAATCTTAGGGCCTTCGCTCTAGGCTTCAACTTTGAGAAAAAAATACCCAATCCAATCTACACACTTGCAAAGAATATTTACAATGATGTAAAAAAGTAACTGGGACTAACTATTGGTTAACTCAGAAGACTACTAGCGTTTGAGCATTCTACCATTAACTGGTCCATATTGAATGTCATTTCCATCCAAATCTTTGATGAAGAAAGCATTGTTACCCCTATATCCATAAATTTCGTAGGGCCCTTTCCAAGAAAGTCAAACTTTCCATGCTTGCCTTTTTCTTCTCTCCTGGAATCCTATTTTAACACTTTATCTCCAATGGAAAAGTCATCTTCTTTAGTTCTTTTATCAAAGATTTTCTTCATATTTTCCTGAATAACTTGATATTTTTAATATACTTCTTCCCTTGTTTGTTGCAGATGAATATTTTGATTTATCCTTCCTTGTATATCATTGAGTTCTACTTGTGATTCTTGGATAATTTTCACTACTGGAACACCTAAAGATGATGGGAAAACTGCATCCATCCCATATACAATCTGATAAGGAGATGTTCCAATTGACTTCTTGGTGGTAGGTATATCTACCCATAAGGCATATACTAACTTTTTATTCCAAGTTTTCTTATTTTATTCAAGTAGTTTTTTGACGACATTCACAAGGCTTTTATTCAAAAATTCAGCTTGGTCATTACCCTGAGGGTAATAAGCAGTAGAGTGGACTAGAGTAATATGGTACTTGTGACAAAAGGAAATCATTTTCTTAGATTTAAATGCATTATGCTTAATTATTTTCTGTGGGCATCCAAATCTAGATAAAAGGTTGTTTTCTATGAAGGAGATAATGACTGAGTCAGTGGCTTGTCTGGTAGGAACAGCTTCAATCCACTTAGTAAAGTAATCTGTGGCAGTCAAAATCCACCTTTGTTGGCCGGAGGATGGAGGGTGAATTTATCCAATGAAGTCTAAACCCCATTGTTGAAATGACATCTCAGTAGAAATAGGTTTCAGGGGTAAAGGCAACAATTTCTTTTTCCCTTCAAAAATCTGACATTTGTGACATGAAGTAACAAATTTTTTTACATCAGCAAATAAATTAGGCCAGTAGAAACCACCTCTAATAATCTTATTTGCTGTAATTTTCCAGTATAAGTTCCCTCCATAGTCACCTGCATGAAATTCTTGAAGAATTTTGTCAGCTTCTGATTTCAGTAAACAGTTAAGTAATATCCCACTTTTTTCTTTCCAAAAAAGCACATTATCTAAGATACAATATCTCATTGCTTTAAGTTTGATGAATTTAACTTTAGTTCCAGTTAATCCAGAAGGAGCTTGTAAATTTGTAAGTACAAAGATAGTATCTAAGTACCATGGTGAGTCTAGAAAGACTTCACTGATCGATGGAGTCACCATCTCTTCCTGGTCATCAACTTGGGTAATAAAGATTATATCTAAAGCATTACAATTGGATTCAGCCATCAATATAGCTAAACCTTGTCCTTTTATGAGCTTGGTTGGTTTAATATCTATGTCATATTCAAGTATAGTGGCAATTCACTTTCCTCTTCTTCCATCTGGCCCATCCTTTGTAAGAATATCTTTGACTACAGAATTAGGGACATAGGTAATAATGTGGGAGTAAAGAATGTATACTCTGAAATATTTTATGGCTTTAACCAAGGATAAAGCTTGTTTTTCCATTATGTTATATTTGAAAGGTGCATCCCTAAGGGTTTTACTGAAAAATGCTATAGGCTGTTCAAAACCTTGGTCATTTGTTTGCAATAGAACTGTAGCTATGGTATGTTCTGAGGCAAAGGGAAAGATTATAAAATCTTTCTTGAAGTCTGGACTGATTAGGACTGATGTTTTTGTTGAAGCATGTTTAATGGATTTGAATGATTGTTTTGCTTCAACTGTCCATTTTAAAACAAAGTCCTTTTTAAGCATATTATTCAGTTCTTTGATGATTTCTACTAAGTTAATTTTACCTAAAATTTCTTGTAACACTTTGATATTCCTAGGTGGGTGAATGTTTAGTATCGTTTCTATCCTTGGTGGATCTATCCTAATATCTTCCTTTGAAATTATGTGTCCAAGTAATTTTCCTTCCTCTAGTCCAAAAAGAGTCTTCTTTGGGTTTAAGGATATACCAAATTTTCTACACTTAATGAAAACTTGTCTCAGATGATCCAAGTGTTCATTATTTGTCTTAGAAAAAATGGTAATATAATCTAAATATATAACCAAGAATTCATGTATTTATTTCACAAAGGCTATGTCCATAGCCCTCTGAAAGGTATATCCAACATTCATCACGCCAAAAGGCATTTTCACATACATGAAAGTGCCCCATGGAGTGGTAAAAGCAGTTTTAGCTTGGTCTTCATTTTGAACAAGTATCTAGTTATATCCTGAGAAACCATCCAATAAATAAATCCTGGAAGAACCAACTACCCTTTGTAAAATATGGTCCATTTTGGGTAAAGGGTAATTATCCTTCAAAGACACTTTATTAAGATTCCTGAAATCTACACATAATATGATTTCACCAGTTTTCTTTCTTTTAGGTACTAAGTTAGAAGCCCAATCAGAATACCTGATTGGTGGAATGATTTGGGCATCATACATGTGGTTTACTTCTTTTTCAATCAAAGGTAATAAGAGAGGATTAATCGTCCTCAATTTTTGTTTAAATGTTTTTTTATCATGTTTTATAGGAATATTGTGTTGAATTATGTTTGTATCATATGGTTTTAAATCTTCATAAGTCCATGCAAACACATCTTGATATTCCTTTAAAAGTTCAATGTATTTTTCTTTTTCTTGAGGGCGTAAAGATTTTGAAAATTTGATCATTTTTGGTTTTGTTTCTATCCCAATGCTACATTCTTCAATGTTAGACTTGACTGGTTCCATTTTAGGCTTTTTGGGCACATCATTGGAGTCAAAAAAGTCCTCCAAAGGAGTTAAACCCTTAGGCAAAAAATTATCTTTTAAGTCTAACATCTCAATTTCACCTTCAATTAATTCCTCTATATCTACCTTCTCTAAGTTATCTATGTCAAATCGAGTAAATATAGTGTGTTTGGTAAGTTTATGTACATCTATGTTATTTATTTCACAACTAACATCTGAATCTATATTACATTCTGAATCTAAATTACCATCTGTGTCTAACTTACAATTTTGAAATTCATCCTCATTATTCAAAAAATGGTAAATTTGTTCATCTGCAGAGAAAATCTGTAGGTCTTTGACATTGTCTAGGACAATGGGTCTATATTTAACTTCAAAAGTATATCTATGTGTTGGTTGAAAAGGTAAATTACATGTGCTAGATAAATTTGCTAAGCAATGTACTTGGAGATTTTGCTTTCTAGGAATAGTAGCAAACTTACATTCTAGTAAATCATCAACCAAATCAGTTGTTGCATCTCTATATCTAGCTAATCTAGGATTATGAACATAATATTTAGCATTTATTTATTTAATGACTAATTCTGAATCTCCCATAATTAAAATTCTCTTACCTCCTAAATTTCTGATGATTTGGAGGCCTAAAATAAGTGCCTCATACTCTGCCATGTTGTTGGTGCATTTGAAGTTGAGTCTAAAGACATGCCCTTCCGAATGACTGGCCTCAATGTTTGTGATCCACACTCCAGCTCCTGCTCTTGACTTGTTAATTGAGCCATAAAATTCTAAGAGCCACAGGGCTTCATGAAAAATATTATCATTGTTTGGTTTAGGATTTATGTCAATTAATTTAGTTTGGATTTCATTATTATCAGAGTTACATAAAATGAAAGAGTCAAGATCAGTTGGTGTTGAGTAAATTAGGTAATTTATTGATCTCTCAACACTGCTAACCATGTATTTCATTAAATTTTCTCTATGAAGTTTCTTAGGTTGTCCAAACAATGATATGGTGGCATAGCTCATGTCTAATTGTAGAAATCCCTGCAGCTTAGCTCCCCATGAGCGAGAAAGAAGCATACCATACTTTGGTGGGATGTCAGTTACTACAATATCCATAACCATACTTTTACTAGGATATTGAAACAAACTCACACATAAGTCTTTTATCAATCCTATACACTTAACCTTCCTTGAAACAAAAGAGAACAAATCTTTATAGGGCCTTGTTATTTCTAAATTCAGAGTTTCCATGATAGCTTTTGGCATTAAATTGTGGGAAGCTCCTGAATCTAAAATTGCATTATGTAAAATCTAATCATGAATAGTAGTACTGATATAGAAGGGAGGAAATGATCTATATGAATGCTTACCATTTACATTAGGGCCAAAAATTAATTCAGGTTGATCATCATTTAGATTAATGGCATCTTCATCGTCATTGATATTCAAAGTTTCAGTAATTGTTGGTCTATACAAGTCATTCTTTGCCAATTCTGTTAAAGAAATTGGTATCTTTAACTTTGCTCTTTCAGTTTGAATATTAAATGCTGGTTGATACTTACTAATCTGAATTAGTTCATATTTTGAGATAGTTATTTGAGTGGGTTTTTCATGAATTTTAGCGGAAGTACTTTTATCTTGAGTTGTCCTTTTGTTCTATGTCTGTGTTTCTTGACTTTTGTTGTCCTTAGTTCTCTTTTTAGGGATAGATTCAGGGGCAGCAGAATTTTTTTCAGATTTTGAATTTTTAGCAGAAGCTTTGGTATTAATAGTTTTGGGATTTGCTGATTTAGAATCAGCAGGATTCTTCTTAGGATTAGGAATTGCTGATTTTACTAAATTAGGGGCTTTGATAGTGTTGGCATTTTGGGAATTATTGGAGGATTGGGCCACTTCTTCAGTGATGTCAAGAATTTTTTGACTTGGTAATTTTTTGGGACTGGGAGGATTGGAATTTTTCTTATTTTCTCTTGGGAGAATTTGCAAAATCTTTGTTTTTGGTGCTTCTACATTCTTTTTAGTTTGATTTTGCTATTTTTAGTAGAAGGCTCATTTTTTTTCTTGATTCTCAGGTTATACTAGCTGTGAATTTCATTGATTGCGAATTCATAACCTTGTTTATAATCGAAGGATTCACCAGTTTCCATTTTGAGTTGTTTAAGCTCAAAGAGTTCTTGATCCTCCTGAGTGAGGAAAATTGTGTTGTTTTCATCTATCCCCATTACTATATTGATGTTTTCCTCATCTTCATCATTATTTTGAGAACTTTCAGCATAGTTCTCTTGGAATGGGGGCCTAATGTTTTGGTCTGGAGCAACTTCCTTAACTTTTCTAGGGTTATTGTTTTTTTCGAAGTCGGGATTTCTGATTTGAGGTTGGTTATCCCATTGTGATTTTCTATCAATATTGCCTAATCTATCAACCACCCTTTCTAAATTTTTAGCAAATAAATCAAATTTAGCATCAGAATTTGATGTTTCCTCTTTCATTGTGACTCTCATTTCATTCCTAAGTCTGGATTTTCTAGCTAGAATATTAATTTCTACACTAACAAAATCTAATTGCATCTGTTCTAATGTTTTAGCATCTCTTTCTCTCAATTGATATGCCATATCTGGATCAAATCCATAAGGGAATTTGAGCAGAACAGAGTATGGTGTGAGTTTAAGATCTGCATGAATAGAATTATAGACACTATTATACCTAGTGCATTAATCTTGAATAGACTCATTAGGAGATATTTTTAAAGCATCAAACTCAGAAAAAATTTGTAGGGGGTTATTTTTCTTTTCCCATTTATTTAAAAATGTTCTATGAAATGCAGTTAAATTAGCTATACTACCAACAACTAAATTTTAAACCATTTTTTTACTTCTCCTGTCAAACTTTGGGTAAATAACCTCATCTGAACATCTGAGTCATCAATTTCATATGTTTCACAGTAATCTATAATTTTTGTGACATGTTTTTGAGCAGTATACTTGGAAAGACCATCAAATAATGGTACATTTTCTTGTTAATCATGAGGCATATCATGGAGGTTTTGGGGTAAGACAAGGGGAGCATACCTAGCAGCCATGGCTTGAAGTTTTGCTCAACTAGGAGGTATAACAGTGATTATAGGAGCAGTGATGGATATGATAGCTGATGTGCTGAAAGTTGTACTTGAAGAAATTGGTTAGGAGGCTGGTATATATATGGAACTACTTGGAAATAAAGATGTAGTGCTTATAAAAGTAGTGGATGCAGTGGACTGAGTGAACGAGGGGAATAATATCCTAGGCTGCACAGGCAACTTAGGACTAAATTTTTCGGTGGATGAACTTGCAGTGGTATCTAAAAATGAGGTGACAACATACAGAGTTGAATCTATTACTAGAATTATTGTTGGGTGCAATTGAAAAACTTGAGGCTTAATGTAAGATAATAAATGGGCTAATTTAATAGCTTCATAAATGTCTTTAATCCGTGTAACATTAATCCTTTCTACTTGACTTTGAGATTCAGATTTATCTGATTTTAGTTTTGCTGAACTAATTTTCTGTTTTGTATTCAAAAGTGAAGTAAAAACATGATCTATTACAATATCTTTTAAATCAGTTTTAGATTTATCTTTAAACAATGATTGTTCAAATTTGAAATCAAAATCTATATCAGTTAAGCTTACAAACTCTTTAGGTAAAGAAATAGCTTTTCTCAATGGTACTTCAGTCTCTATATTGACAATCTATTTTTTCTTTTTTCGAATCTGTTCTGGGTTGTCTACTATCATTGTAGGGTTAGGATCCGAATTAGACCTAGTGTAGTAGATTTTCCTAGAAGCCAGAATCACTATTTTTTAATTCCCACAACCTTCAAATATAATCTTAAAGTATAAAAGATAAAATAAAGATCTTCCTTCAAGATTAAATTGAAGACTAGAGATTGGTTAAGTCCCCAGTATGGTTGCCAGTATGTTATCACCCTAGTAATTTCTTAAGTTGTAGGATTTGAATTTTTATTCAAAGAAGACTAGGGGTAACCACAAACCTACTTTGGAAATCTAGGATCTAACCTTCCTAAATTTCAGAGAGGGCTCTCTCTTCATGATTTAACTTTGTTTTTGCTTGGTTTTTTAGGCTAGTTATGATAGAACAATTGGTTTTGGTTTTGGATTGGTTTGGTGGGAAAAGATCACTTAAAGGTAAACTAGGGAGGAATCTACTTGACCATTGGGCTAATGGAGTCTAAGTCTAGATAGAAGTAATAGAAGGCAAGGCCAAAAGAATGAAAATATAGTTAGGGCAAGATAGATAACCCTCAGAGCTTTGGGTAAATTTTTTTTGATGAAATGGTTTAATCAAGACAAAGGGCAATGAAGGATCCTTTGATCCGGACAATAAAGGAAGGAGGCAGAAATCAAATGGGAGTAGGAGAAATTAAGAATTCCTAACACCGGAAATCAGTTGCAAACATGTAAATGGTAACTTAGTTAATACATGGAGCCATAAGTTAGTCCTGAAGTAATAATCCTAGTTACTCATTAAGAAATAACAAACACATAATGGAATGAATGGAACTCAGAAAATAAATAATGACAAGAATTATGCACTTTACTCTTTAACTTATCATGAGAATCCTGAATTATGATGTCCAATTAACTTTGTCTAGTCTGCTAGTTCGAAATCAACACATGTAAGCCTCCAATGTATCAGCAAAAGTCTATAGTAATCTTAGCAATTTTATTCCACACTAAACACTTCAAAGACTGAAGTATTTATACAAAATATTATTTACAAAATATCCTTGAGGGATCTAGGAATAACTCTAGGAAAAATAAAATATCTTTACATATAAAGAGGCATAGCTGCTTTAAAATTTCACAAGTTGTCCTTTTATCCAAAAAATATAGAACAACTTAAACTAATCAGGGAGCCTTTATTGGCTCGTTGTCTTGCTTGCTGGAAAATTGGAAAATATATTTATTGGAGTTCTTTTGACTGACACTCTTCCTCCTGATACCCTTTCACACAGTACTTTCATCCTAATACTCTTTGACTCTGTTTATTTACTCTTTCGCTGCTGTAAAAAGAATATTTTCATCAGTAAAAATTAAGTGATTGTTTCATTCTTATGTTGACTGTTTCACCTGTATTTTCCTCATTGTTTTCCTTTTTTCACTACTATATTAAGTCTTTAAAAGCCTGCCATTGTTATGCACTTGGTATTTTTATAGTCTTGAGAATTATGAAGTTTTCATTAGCATATGTATACTTAGAGAAATTTGGTTTGAAGAGAAACATATGCTTGATTTCATTTTGAAGAAAAAATAAGTCTTTAATATATTGGAGAATAACCTTTCCTGTGGGAGAGCCCTATCGCAATGGCTTGTTGATCTATTCTTTAGCATAATCCCTTATCTTCTTGTCATACTCTTTTTGGTTCATCAAATTCTCATTGAAGACATGAACATCTGGAATACCATCTTGTCTCAGCATGGTGTATTTTGTTAAAAACTTAGTGATTGAAATATTCATGGCATCACACTTCTCCTCCAAACTATTCATTAGATTTATTTTTGTCAGAACTTTCTTGATTTGTAGAATGGTCTCTGTCCTATCCTGTATCTGCAATTATTCTAACTCTTCTCTGTTTTTACCATTCAAGAAAGTGATAGGCTTCAAGGCTTGTGCTGGTTTGTCTGCCAATTCTTCCTTTGTTTTTGGATTTCAACTTGAGCTACTAGAAGTAGGTCTCTTGGTTCATATATGATCTAGATTGATGGCCACTAAAGATGTATAGCCTCAATTATATTGGTCCATATGAAATTTCTTATGTAAGAAATTTGTGCAGTGAAAATCAAGTCTTTTTTAAGGCTTTTGATTTTCTCTTCAAGTCTCTTGGCCCTTTGCTCATAATTGTTGGCATTGATTAATGTTGTTTTGTTGGAGACTTCCATACTCTAAATCATTTTCTTCAAACTGTTAATTTAATTTTTTTTCACTGACAATTCCTCCATAGCCTTTACTATCTGCCTTGCATCATCTGTGTGTTGTAATTGTGTGGTTGAAGAATCGGTTGCTGATGTTGTGGCTGACTGTACTGGCACTGCAGTTGCCAATAACTCTTTTGGTGCCAAATTTTCTCCCAAAGTGGAAGCCACAACTGTAGTGACTATAGGTATAACTGTCGGGATAATTGGAGCTTCAGTTTCTTTGACAATTTCTTTCTCTTTCATAAGATGATCCAATTGTGTTTCCATTTCTTTGATTTGGGTAGTCATTTTGATAATCAACTGCATCATGGCTTCTTTCTTTGCCTCTTCTTGAAGAATTTCTTTAGTTTGAGGGTGCTCACTTTGAGGAAGATTTGGTTGTTTCCTCAAGGTTGCAATGTCCTCATTTTTCTTTTTAATCAATATTTTTTCTGCTGGAACATCTGAAGCATCAACTCCCATCTGCAAAACAAAGTCTTCTAAAGCTTTTATCCTTAAATATTTGCATACAAAGAACCTTTATCAAGTTTCATTTGGTCTTGCATGTTGATAATGGTATTCTGAAATTTAGTGGCACTCATATCCTTTGTTACCACGGTTGAATATAGCATCTCAGAGCTATGTTTGTGGAATTCTATTTGATCAAGTTCATGCACACTTTTAGTATCTACTTCAAACTCAAACTTTTTGTAGTCAGCCATTATTTTTGGAGTTGAAGTAGTTGGTTGTAGAAAAGACATGATCATCTTGTTTTTTGTATAATCAAAGGCACTAAGTAGCTTGTTCTGATTTCCTGGCTTCTGTTTCAAGAATTGAGAATAAATCTCACTCTTGATTTCTTCATTTCTTTATTTGATTTTCTTATATCTTTCTTTGATGTCTAGATCTTTTTCCTCCACTATGTGTGAGGAAGAGGCCTCCATGTTTTTCTGCCTTTCAATCATTTGAGTATCCTTTTCACCTACTATTTGATCTATTTGTATGTTTGCAAGTCTCTTTTATTATTTCAGTGGCCTCATCCTTGTTTATCTCAGGCTCATTTGTATTCTCAACATCAATGACTTTTTCTTTCACTATGGAACTGAATTTCAGCCTCTTATTGTAAATAAACTTGAATTTAGTCTCTGTGGTTGTTTCTGTTGTGTAGGCTCCCTCATCTCTGCTTCATTTGTTTGAAGATTCTGGCTGTTTTGAAGCTACCATGGTAAGTGTGGTATCCATATTTTGTGTGGGCTCTGCATTGATGACTTTATTTATCACTGTGTTCTCTACCCATTCTATCTGATTTGAAAATTTCTCAATATCAGGCTTGGGTTCATGTATGAAAGGAGGCAGCTTACATTTAACCCTTATACTGCTGAGAATACCTTGAGGGTCATAATTCCAAGGGAAGATTTTCTGAAATTTTAGCTCTAACAATATTTTTTCTATCTCTTTATCAACTTCTCTGTTATTCGCAATGAAAGCACCAATATGATTTTTCAATTTGAACTGGGTCTTCTTTTGGAAGCCATGACGTTAATGGCATCAGAATTCAAAACTTGCCTTAAATATTCTAATGCAAAGACTCTGATAGTCAAATACTTAGGCAATTTTTATGGCAGTAAATTGGACCCAAAAATCCTCAATTTTGTATGCTGTTTATACAAATACCAATCTCCCATCTTGCATTGTTCTGATAACTGCAAGATTCTCTTGATGTCCTCACTTAACCTAGGCTGATCTGTCTTGTACAGTAAATTCATAGCTGGCTGGATGAACAAATCTGGAAAGGCTGAATAACTGAACTCATTGTTTTCTTTTCTCAACAAAGATGTCCAATAGATAATGGATTGAGGTTTACCCTCTACATCTATTTTTTTTAATGTTATTGGAAAATGATCAGCTTGTGAAAACAAAAACAAGTGGAATAAGTAGGAAGAATATCTAAATACCCCTTCAGTGGGAAACTTGGTTAACTGATGATGGATGGAATCAGCTATAAACCTAGCATATTCAAAAATCATAGCAGGAGGTTGACCAAGAGATAAAGTAGATGAAAAACCAAGGATGGATTCACCAGTGAATTCATCAGTGATGTAACCTAGTATGAAAGATAACATTGAAATCACATGCCTAGAACCCTTAAGAAACTTGGAAGTGGAGTAGGGAGGATTTAGCTTTGGAATGTCTACATGAGCTGGCATAAATTTCTGGAAAATCATAAATCTCTTAGGGAAATCCAATCCCAAATATAACTGATTCAATGCTTCAATTGATTGGGGAACTGCCCTAGGGTCAAACTGTAGTTGGAACATTTCATTTATAGATTCTGTATTGATAGAAAATAGAATCTCCCTATCAGCATTCACAATTTCTCTTTTGTCTGGAACATAGTACTTTTGGCATAATCTTACTAGGTCTTGACTAGGATGTGTTACTGGGATCACATATTTGGGTAAATCTGTCTCCCAAATAGGAATGTCATCTTTATCTAGGAACTTTTCATAACACCAATTGTGAAATTCTAGTAAGCTGAATTCTACCATAGGGTCTACAATTTTATAATACACAACAGTGAAGGGGATGCTTTCTTTAGAAGATATTGGTGGCTGAAGGGGATTGACATATAGAGTAGTTTTTGCAGTGAGTGCAGGGGTGGATTTTGGGGCTTTTGCTACTTCAGACTTAGGAGGTTTGGATCCTCTGGGTTTAACAGGCCTAGAGCCTCTAGCATTAGGTGTCACTTATTTCTTGGTGATTTTTAAATAACTAAAGCAATATTAAATAGTTTTCCGTAGTTGGATTTATTGAAACAGCGAGAATTTTGAGCAATTTTTGGGAAAATCTAGCTTTAATGATTATTTTAATGCTCAATCGGGAATCTGGGACATATGCAACAGGTTTAAGACAGAAAACATAGGATTTCTAAATGAATATGACTGCAAAAGAGACTTTTTAGGTATTATGTAGGTTTTAAAACCTTTTCAAACCATAGAATTGATATTTCAGGGTTTTAGACCGAGGATTTGGTTTTTAATGAATTTTTTATGAATCAGAGAATTCTGGAGAAAATTTGCAAGGGTTTGACCTATTTTTTGAGTGTTTTGGACACCCTTGGATGCACAAATTCTCTAATTGTAGCTCAATTGGTTCCATTTGAAGGTTTAAATTGTGAAATTTGCAGGCTAGAATGTCGAAAAATACCTTAAATGCAAGCATTTTGATAGTCGGGAGGGTTTCTAGCAAGTTCTGCTGTTGAATTTAATCTCTGGTTCAGATTGCTGGAGCCAGGAAGGTCTTTAATGGTCTTCAAATAAGAAATTTGGAGTCAAATTGGAGTTTAAGGTAAAAAAATGACCAACACAGTTTAAAACCAAGCTTCGAAAGTTTTTAAAAGGGCTAGGCAAAGCTCTTTATCAGTCGGGAATATGCAAATAACATTAATATGAATCATAACAAATATTTCAACCTTTGATAAAAATCTTTAAAAACGTAACAAATGCTGGTCACATCGAAAGCAGGAAATGGTTTCGTTTTCAAATGCGAAAACAAGAAATGGTTTTCGTGTTGGAATGGAGTGGTAAGTTGTTTTTGTTAGGAATCTATAATTAGCAAGATTGGAAAATTCCAATCACAAAAACAACATTATTTCAACCACTTTGTGATTCTAGGATCTAGCCCTCCTGAATCTGGAGAGGGATCTCTCCAATAAGTGTAAATATGGATTTATCTTTAAGGATTTGGGTAATGATATTTGGCTAGTTATGAAGGCTGAGGGTTTTGTTTTGTTTTTGGATGGTTGAGCATGATTATGACTTGAGGGAAAATACTAAATGGAAATAGTTTCAAAGGTGAGAAGTTGCAAGCAATCAAAGTAAGCTTTGGCTAAAAAGACAGATATAATGCTAGTTTTTTGTCCATTGGGCTATGGAGTCATAACAGGGCTTTAATTGATCAACAATATCAAGAGTGATCCAAGTGGAAATTCATCTGTATCACAAGATTATTGAGATTAAAATGATGGAATGGAAACAATAAAGTGTTGGAGGGGTGGAAACTAATAATAATTTCAAAAACGATTTATAGTCAGTCGAAACAAGAAAAGCCTCTTAAGTAACTGTTTAAAACCAACCAAGGCCAGGGCTAACCATAGAGTTCTTGGGCAGGTTTGTATTAACGCAACTTAATTGACAAAAAATCCAGTATGCTTTCAGCCAACACCAAGGGAAACCTTTAGAATCTGCCTTTGGAGAAATAAAGCTAGAAAACAGGGCACACCATCACTTTTCTAGTCTAACTTTAATAAGAAAATAATGAAAATAACATTCAAGAATAATGTTTAAGGCAAACAGTAAGACGAGGGAACGCCAACATTCCTAACTGCTTAAACTGTATTGAATCATTCTTAAATAAACAATTTAGAGGAAAACATTGAGATAAAGCTTGACAATCAGAGAAGGGTGCTGGTAAACAGTAAATCCTAACTCTATAATTGTTGTTCTTTATCAGAGAATAGTGAACAACATGGCATACATAGAAGGAAAGAACAATAACAAATAAAGGGGCACTTCACCAGTGATATAGACCAGGATCCCAAGAAACAACTTGTTATTAATGTCAAACCAGTTATAGTCTTCAGGTCCAATGTTTTAGTTCAGCAATCATCTTCATTTTTCTCAGCCTAACTTATCTAATCACAAACAGAGCTTCAAGAGCCAATGAACACTATTTACAAGTAGGAGTTTCAAGCTCAAGTGTATTTCAAAGTTCAGCAACCAACATTTTCTCTTCTTCTACAACAGTATTTATAAAAGAATGAGGTGGGAGAGGATAGAAGATCTCCCAAAATAATTAATATAGATTAATGACTTCTCGGCCTTTGAGGGGCTCGATGAAGAATTTTATAGCTGTTATGTCTGTATTAATGTTTTACATTTAATATTTATGCTCGATGGGAGCTTTTGTGGACTTTTAGGCTCTACGTCATGCTATAGTAACTCTGCAGATATTTTTCTCATTAAATTCTTTCAGCAGAATTAACTCTTCGGCTCCATTGTGGAAAACATCTGATTTTGAACAATAACTTCGGCCTCTGTTTGAATGCTTTGAGGCATAGGTGGCCTTGTGGTAGCTGATAGGAATCAATTGGCCTCTGATGTGGCAGTCGAGGCCTTCTGTTTGATAAAAAACTTATGATTTTATTTAATTGTGTTTTAATTTGGAGGATTAGGCTTTTGATAATCAATCTTAGCCGTAATCCCCACAAGTCTGTCTTCCATATTATGTTCTGCTGTGTTTTGTCTTCGACACTGACACTCCTTTAATTTGATTTAAATAACATTGTGTCTTGTTGATGTACAGGAAGTGCAGGGCTCATATGGCATCAATGGCTCATGAAACATTAAAGAGACGTGGGGTTTGAGCCCTACGAATGGTTCCCTTTGATGAATCAAAGGCACCGGAATCGTCATTTCCAGCCTCCGGCTTTTCTTTTAATATAATGGAAAACCATTGAAACCTGCAAAAAACAATAAATATTAATAAAATCCTACATTTTGGGTTTGAACTGCTTCAGAGTTTGTGGTGAAAGAGCGTGGCCATTAGATGGCATCATCCAATGGTGGGGATTCGTGTGAAGTCAAATGGAAGTTGTTTGGATGAAAAAGAAGTGGAGAATTAAGGCAGATCCTTTGATCTTGGACAAATCAATGATTGGGAGCGATCTGGGAGGAAACAAAGTGAAGGGGTCACTTTATATGGAAATGGAAAAAATATGATGAGGTAAGGTTAAAAACCTTTGTTCAGAGGAAAATATGGTTTAAATTGAAGTTGGCGGTTCGGGATGATCATGGGCCGTCGGATGAGATCAGCCCAAAAGATCAACGGTGGAGAATAAATCAGGAATCGACGATGGGAGGGGGGATAAGTAAAGTAATTAGACACACCCAATGGAAAACTCCAATGCGATTAGATGAATACCATCGATCTACAGATCAGATCGATGGTGGGAGATGCATCAGGAGATCGCAATTGGCGGGGCAATAGACTTGGAGTGCGATGGAGCGATTGAGCGCTGGCCATTGATTTGAGGATCAGATAAACGGTGGGGAGTGAATCAGGAGGTTACCAATCAGGAGAGAGCTTTACAATTGGAATAAATGAGGGTCGTGGGATGACGGAAGGTGGGGGAAATATCAATGGCTCTCGATTGATTGGGGGATGAGCAATCGGGGGAAGAAATAAAATGCGCCCGATGAGGCTTGCGATGGGATGATGTGCGGGCCGTTGATCAGCTTAAGATCAACGGTCGGGATTGTTTCAACTTATGAACTCACGAAAAACCTTTAAAACATAGGAAAACCCAATTTAAAATGAAAAACAAAGGTTTTTATGCATCAGGGCGGGTTTATATATACGAAATGGATAGGTGCCAAACTGCTGGGCCTTGGTCTATATGAAATATAACAGGCCCAGGGCTTATATATGAAAAAGGGCCTATCACAATCGGAAGGCCGAGCCCTTGGAATTTTCAATCTAACCATTCAGAATTTTTCGATGTGATAAGCGCCAAGACGGGTTAGTACTTGCTTCTAGCACCAAGGCGTATGGAGGGGAAGTGGTTTGAACTTTTGCCCAAGGGAGCTTAACCCTGTGGTAAACAAACTTATTTTTTATGAAAATTTTCAAGTTTTTCAATGGATTTGGGGGGTTTGGCAGAGTTCAAAAAGGAGTTTTAAACTCTGTAAAAAGGATTTTATGAAAGGGGAAAAGGGGAAAATGAGAAAATAGAGGATTTTCATGAGAATGTAAGGGGTAGAAAATGAGGTTAGTTTTGAAGTGGAAGGAGGGGAAAATGGTGTTTGCAGCAGTATTTTCTTTCATGGAATCAACAGAATTTCTGATTTCTAAATGGAAACAATAGTGATTGAAACAAGGGCATGATGTCTTCAAGAGTCTTCAAGAGATAACACTTTTTAGCAGTAAAATTTTTTCCTTGAAGACTTCAAAAATGTTTTAGCCACTATTTGATATAACAAATTTTATAGGTGGCTAACAGTGGCTCCACTTGGGGATGGTGCCATCTTGAAGGCATCAAGAACTTTAGACTTGCATTCTCTGGAAGGCTGATTAGTGCCTCATCCATTGGGCTTCCCTTCCTTTTATGGGATGATTTTGCTCTGAAAAACATATTAGCAGCCATAAAAACAATGGATCTTTCATCAAGAAGCTTTCTACCTACCCAATCCTACTGATCTAACATTTTTTCTTCATTATAGTGCACTTGGATTGGAAAACTCTTTTACATCATTTTATTCTTTTGAAAGCATAAAAATAATCTAATTCTACTCCTTATCTCTCCATGAACTCAAATTAAACCATTGAGTCCATATGCTTCTCTACCTAATCTTTCAATCTGTCAGGATTAAACAGTCTAACAGATTTTTTATTCTCTAAATTCTACAACAGAAATTCAAAAGCATACAAGTCAGGATTGAACAGTCTAACTAGATGTTGATCTATGACATAAAAGACAAGCTGCACATAGATATTATTTTTCAGAAAATAAAATCAAAATGGAAGGCATAAGATCTGAAAATTCAAAGCACTTCCTTCATCCTTTTACAGCTCTATTTTTACTTATGTTTTGAGTTGTTCTTCTTTACCATCTGGTTCATATTTGAAGATGATTAGAACTAGTTTATCTTTGTTTCTAACTTAGAAAATAAAACATATTTGAGTCATTCTTTTTGGAAACTTAGGTTCAGATTTTGAGCGTGTTTGAACCTTTAATTTCTATCCTAATATTTCTACTGATAAACCAAGATTAAACAGTTTGGCAATTCGAATTCACTATCATATCAGCAGTAAATTTAAAACTAATTAGTCAAGATTAGGCTGTTTGACTAACTAGAAGTGTGTTTCTTCAGGAGTGGCATTTAAGCTTGCACACTTTCAGATTTTTTCTCCTTTTGTTGGTATGGGGTTGGTACCTTTATTGTTTTTACAATCTGCCCTCTTTTCTTTCTTCTTTTGTTTTTTTATTTTTGATTTTTCTAACTTTGAAAGCAATTATGGGTCAAATATTTATAATGGAAAAAAGATAAAAAATGCTTCAACACATGGCATGGATCAAGAGAAGTAATGTTTAAGCATCTTGCCATTGACGAGACCCCCAAACAATTATGCTCCATTCAATTCTTGCTAGAAAAATGAATTGTTACCAGCAGTTAAATGAATGAGATAAGGGCCAAGCCATAAGTTGTCAAATTTTCCATGCTTGCCCTTGTCTTCCCTCCTTGAGTCCCACTTTAAAACTCTGTCCGCAACATTGAAATTTCTAGCCTTTTGTTCTTCTGTCAAAAAGCTTTTTGATGATGTCCTGCTTCTGCAATGCTTTCTTGTAGACCTCCTCTCTGGTTTGCTAAAGATGAATTGTTTGATTAATCCTTCTGATCATGTCATTATCTTCAGTTTGAAATTCTTGAATCAACTTCATAACTGGCACACCAATGCTGGTTGGAAAAATTGCATCAGTGCCATACACAAGTTGGTAGGGTGACATTCCAATATATTTCTTCAATGTTAATCTGTCAGCCCAAAGTGCATGAACAAGTTTTGTGTGCCAAGACTTATTGTTGACCTCCAACAGTTTCTTGATTATGTTCACTAAAATCTTGTTTGAGGATTCTGCAAGTCCATTACCTTGTGGGTAATAGGATGTGGAATGCCCCAATTTTATCTGATACTTGTGACAGAACTCAACCATCTTCTTTGATCCAAATGTTGTTGCATTATCAATTATGATCTTGGTAGGGCAACCAAATCTAGAGAGAATATTAGTTTCCATGAACTTTATAATAACAGAGTCATTGGCTTGCCTACAAGGGATGGCTTCTATCCATTTAGTGAAGTAGTTTGTGGCAGTGAGAATCCATCTATGCTGGGCAGAGGATGGTGGATGGATTTCTCCTATGAAGTCAAGTACCCACTGTTGAAATGGAGCTTCAACAGTGATTGGATGCAGAGGTAAGGGTAGCAGCTTCCTTTTGCCTTCAAAAAAATGACATTTATGACAGGCAATTATCATCTTGTGTACATCATGAAAGAGAGTATGCCAATAGTAACCAGCCCTCAAGATTTTGTTGTCTGTTGTTTTCCAGTATAGGTGGCCTCCGCATTCCCCTTCATGGAACTCATGCTTAACCTTCTCTGCATAAAACTCAGGCAAACATTTAAGCAATATAACACTTGCATTTTTCCAATACAGACATCTATCTATAATGCAATAGTTTACAGCTTTCAACTTTAGGAACCTTGCCTTTGTTTTTGTCAAAACAGGAGGTGTATTTAAATTAAGAAAAACATAAAGAATATCAGCATACGAATAGGAATTCATAAAATGGTTTTCAACAATGGAAGTTGAGATTTCCTCTTGATCATCTAAAGCATTAATCATATTAATATCAAGAACTTCGAAATTGGATTCAGCGATTACTCTAGCTAGACCTTGGACTTTGATCAGCTTAGTGGGTTTTATCTCTAAATCATATTCAAGGATAACAACAATCCACTTACCTCTCTTACCATCTGGGTCCTATGTTAGAATGTCTTTCACAACTGAATTTCGGACAAAGGCAATGATGTGTGAGTGAAGGATGTATACTTTGAAGTCTTTCAAAGCCTTAACCAAAGAAAAGGCTTGCTTTTCCATAATGTTATACTTCAAAGGAGCATCTGTCAAAGCCTTGCTAAAGAATGAAATAGGCTGCTCTTGTCCTTGTGGATTTTTCTGTAAAAGGAAAACAGCTATGGTATGTTCTAATGCAAATGAAAAAATATAAAAATCTTTTGAAAAATCAGGACTTATTAGAATCGGTGTTTTGGTTAATGCTTGTTTCACCAGCTCAAAGGAATTCTTTTCTTCCAAGGTCCATTTTACCCCTTGCTCCTTCAACATGTTTGTGATATTTCTAAGGAGCTCAGCTAAGTTGGGGATGAACCTTCTCAAAAAGTTAATCTTCCCAATGAAAGACTGTAACTCTTTGATGTTTCGAGGATGAGAGATTTGCAATATGGCCTCAATCCTCTTTGGATCTATCTTAATACCCTCTTCTGAAATAATGTGCCCAAGAAGTTTACCTTCTTGGAGACCAAATAGTGTTTTCATAGGGTTCAAAGATATCCCAAACTTTCTGCATTTCTCGAAAACTTTTCTTAAATGTTCTAAGTGCTCTTCATCCATTTTTTAAAACATAGTGAGATCATCAAGGTATATAATGATGAAGTAGCCCAGTTCATTCAAGAATTCTATGTCCATGGCTCTCTGAAAAGTTGCTCCAACATTCATTAGACCAAAGGGCATTTTCACATACCTGAAAGTGCCCCATGGTGTAGTAAAGGCTGTCTTTAATTGATCAACAGGGTTAACTAAGATCTGATTGTACCTTGAGCAACCATCAAGTAAAGAAATTCTTCTAGACCCTACCACCCTTTGTAAAATATGGTCCATCTTGGGCAAAGGGTAGTTGTCTTTCAATGAAGCTTTCTTTAAGTCTATAAAGTCTATACAAAGCCTAATATCTCTTGTTTTCTTCCTGACTGACACCAGATTAGACACCCACTCAAAATATCTAATAGGGACAATAATACCAGCATCGTACATTTTCATGATCTCCTTTTGAAACAAAGGCAACTGAGCAGGGTTTATTCTTCGTAGTTTCTGTTTGAATGGATTTTGGTTTTCTTTAAGAGGGATTTTCTGCTGTATTATTTCAGTGTCATAGGATTTCAGATCTTCGTAACTCCACGCAAAAACATCAGAAAACTCTTTAAACAGCTATATATATTTGATTTTAATGTGAGATGGTAGATTCTTAGACAATTTAATCATTTTCTCTTTTTTCTCACTGCCTATATTACACTCTTCTACTTCAGTATCTACAGGTTCCATTTTTGGCTTCTTGGCCACATCGTTAAAATCAAACAGCTCTTCTAAAGGTGCCAGACCCTTTGGAAAACTTTCATCATTAGACTGCAGGGTTTCTAACTCCTATGTTTCTAACTTTGCATTCATCTCTGTTTCATTTTCAAGTTTGCTAGATAATAGGTTCACATTAGCAAGTTGAGGATACCTTTCTTCTTCATCAAGAAAATTTTCTTCACTAGGGCAGTCGGATTCATAATCTGAATTTGAACTTGGTAGTTCGAATTCGTTTCTGAACTGCATGAAGTCTTCTATTTGTTTGTCTCCGTCAAACACCTGCCAATATTTTTCGTTATCAGGAACGGCTGGTCTGAATTTTATCTAAGTTGTGCAGTCTTTAGTTTCATATGGTGTTAAGCATGTTATGGCTGCAAAGGCTAAACCGTGGGCCGCAATATTTCTTTTTCTTGGGAAAAATATCAGTTGAGATTCCTCGAAAGTTTTTAAAAGGTCCACAACATCATTTCGGTAGGCCCTAAGTCTGGGATGATTTGCGTTATATTCCCCATTGACTTGCCTAATGACTAACTCTGAATCCCCATATGACTCTTTTGGCTCCTAATTTTTTCAACAAATGTAAGCCTAAGAGAAGGGATTCATATTCTGCTATGTTATTCGAACACTGGAAGTTTAATCTACAGGAAAGGTTTTTTGTGTGGTTATTCTCAGCGTTGCGAATCTATACCCCTACACCAGCATTGTTCCTAGTGCGGGCTCCGTCGAAGTTCATACTCCACAGAGGATTAGTTTTGGGTTCGACAGTTGGGTCACTATCCTCCTCAATAAGTGTGCTTTCAGTTTGTTTTTGAATATCAACGCTTAGTTGAATTTGTTTTAATTCCTTTGGTTTCTCGTTAAGCCGAGTAATGTTTTCTTGACCATCAAGGTTAAAAAATGATGAACGCATGATTTGTAGTTCAAGACCTGCGTTTGCTTTGATAAAGTTCACGGGTTCAAAAAAATGTTTAGAAATTTCTGTGGTGTTTACCTCCTCCTCTCTATCAGTCATTAACTCTGTTAAAGTGACTTGTTCATCCAATATGTCATCATTAAAAAGGATAAATGAGTCAAGGTCTATGTTTACAGAATATAGGGGAGAGTTTTGCGGTCTGTCTTGACTAGTAACCATGTACTGCATATGGGACTCCCTGTAAAGTCTTCTTGATTGATTAAACACAGGGATGGTCACATAGGTCATATCTATATGCATAGTCCCTTGTAACTTAGCCCCCCAAGATCTAGATAATAGCATTCCATACTTTGGGGGCACATCAGCCACAACTATATCCATGACCAAACATTTGGCTGGAATATGGGCTAAGTTAATGCAGAGGTCTTTAATTAAACCCGAACATTTTACTCTGCTAGAGACAAAAGAGTACAGGTCTTTATAAGGTCTGGTGATTTCTAGACCCAGGCTCTCCATTACAGATTTTGGCATTAAATTGTGATAAGCTCCTGAGTCATGCATAGCATTGTGCAAGATCTTGTCATGAACATTTAAAATTATATAAAAGGGAGGAACCGGTCCCTCTTGAAACTTACCTTCAAACTTAGGACCAAAAATAAGCTCTGGCTGGTCATCATTAAGATTGACTATGTCATTATTCTCTTCAATGTTTAAAGCCTTCAAAATTTGGGTCCTATATACATTTTTGGCAGGTAACTCAGTTAGGGGAATAGAGATTTTGATTTTGGAAATTTCCTGCTCCAGGCTAAAAGGAATTTGACTCTTTAAAGCACTTGTCTCCGCCTTATTAACTGCCATTCTATCAGCAACATGTGTCTGCTAATTTGTTCTATTTACATTTGACAAAAAAAATTTCACAGGAGTACCAACTGAAGTGTTAGTACTGCTAAGGTCTGCACTATGTTTTGCAATGTTTTGAGTGCCTTTCTCTTTACCTTTATCAGAATTAACAGCTACAATTTGTCTTTTGGTTTTGAAATTTTGGGCTTACTTACAGTGTTGTTTTGTGAAATTTTTTCAGAGTTTTTGTTGTTGGGGGTTTCTGGATTTTTCTTGCTTTTAAGGTCATACTCCTTTTGAGGCTCTATGATAACATTTTCCATGTCTTGATAATAACTTTCATCATCATCTCTTTTGTCATCATAAGGTGTATAAAGACCTTGTTTTCTATCATAATGGACTTCAAAGTCATCATTATCTACTCCCAACATATTTATGTCCTCGTCCTCTACTTGCTCATCTATTTCTTCAACCTCACTCACATAGTTTTGATGAAAGGTAGTAGTGATCTGTTGATCATCTTCCCTTGGTCTATTTTGAGGTTGGTTTCTTTTAAAATTCTGATTTTGGTTCTGATTTCTATTTTAAGGAGAATTTTGGTTTTGGCTTGCTTGTGTTGTCTTAATTATGCTCATCTCTTTCATCATCTCTTCCATCATTCTCTCCATATTTGAGTTGGAAGTGGGAGGTGTGTTTTCTTCCCTGAAGGATACTCTCTTCTCATTTTTCATTCTTGCTCTTTTCTCCATCAAGTTGACTTCCACAGCAAGAGCACCTTTTTGCATCTATTCAAGAGTTGCAGGATCTCTCTCTCTCAGTTGATAGGCCATCTCAGGGTCAAACCCTTCAAGAAACTTGTTTAGAGCTGAGCGTTATGGAGGCTTTATATCTGAGGAAAGTGCATTGTACACACTATTAAATCTAGTGCAGTAAGCTTGCACACTTTCTCCAGTGTTTCTATGGAGGTTCTTGTAATAAAAAAGGACTTGGAGAGGATTCTTTTTCACTTCCCATTTTTTTAAGAAAGTTTGATGGACGGCTTGGAGATCATTGATACTATGGGGGGTTAAGCCTTTAAACCATTTTCTTACTTCTCCCCCTAAGCTCTAAGAAAATAGTCTAAGTTTGATAGAATCATCATCAATTTCATTTCTGTCAAAGTAGTCATTCATCTTATCCACATGTTGATATGTCGTTGTAGCATTACTAGCATCATATAATGGAATTTTGGACTGATATTCGTGTGGAATATTGACTAACTGAATAATAAGGACTAAGGGAGCATACCATGCTGCCATGATACGTAGTGGAGGTGGATTTACAAGAGGTAGATTAACAAAAGGTAAAGTGGGTTGAAGTGGAGTGGTTTGGACAGTGGATGTAGGGTGAAGAGATGTGGATGGACCAGGAACAGATTGTTGAGCTGATCTTGGATGAGAGACACCTAAATTGTGAAGGAAATGTATGTCAGGAGGTGTTGCTTCTCTATCACTAGGATGTTCACTTGTTTTCGAGGATGACAGTGAAGACTCAAAATCTAGCTGAATTATATCATCAAGTGACCTAGTTCTAAATGGATTTCTTAAGTCGACTTGTGATTGGTGTAGAGCTGTAAGATTTTCAGGAACTGAATTAGCTCTCAAGGGTGATCTGAAAACAGTTGATAATTTAATCCTAGGAGACTCTCTAAGGATACTTTCTAGGTTATCAACTATATCAGGTGAGTTTGGGTTAGGGTAGGCTCTAGTATGAATCTTTCTAGGAGCCACTATGTTGTGTTTTTCAGACCCTACTAAACAAGAAAAGTTCAACCATATATGACAGAATTTAAGAGGTCAACTAATCTATTTCACAAATTCAAATCCTTCAGTCCTCTAACTGAGTTTTAAAAAATGTTATAATGAAAAAGGTTCTTCCCAGTGGAGTCTTACGGTCTGTTAACGATTGTGGAGTCGCCAAGTGGAGGTTTTTAGCTCTTTTGGAGGTAGAAGCTTTTATGGTCCACCACCATGTTTATTAAATACCAATCTGAAATATTTTTGGGTTTTTTGAGTTATTTTTTAGTTGTGTGGTTTCTAAGAGTATGCTAAATCTGTTCCAAAACTTAGCTATGGTTATGAGACAAAGACAGTGTACTCTTATGGCTAAGCCTGCTGATTTTTCAAGGTTAGATAAAATCTTAAGAGAATCCCAGGGTTTACCTATTTTGTCACTGATTCACACAAGTTTTACCATGATTACCATTACTTGGTAGTGCTTGAAGAGGATACTTGTACTCACAAGGTTTTATGAAGTGTTTAAGGGAACTTAACCAGAGATTCTGGGTTCGATTCCCCAGTCGAGTGACCAGAAATGTTAGGAATATGTAATTAGAAATATTGGTAAAGTCCAATCATAGAAACAACATTATTTCAACCACTTTGGGATTCCAGGATCTAGCCCTCTTGAATCCGGAGATGGATCTCTCTAATAAGTGTAAAGATGGATTTATATTTAAGGTTTTGGGTAATGATATTAGGCTAGTTATGAAGGCCGAGGGTTTTGTTTTATTTTTGGATGGTTGATCATGATTATGGCTTAAGGGGAAATCCTAAATGGAAATATTTTCGAAGGTGAGAAGCTGCAAGAAATCATAGTAAGCCTTGGCTAAAAATATATATATAGCGCTGGTTTTTATTCCATTGGGCTATGGAGTCATAACAGGGCTTTAATTAAGCAACAACATCAAGAGTGATCCAAGGGGAAAGTCATTTGTATCACAAGATTATTGAGATTAAAATCATGGAATGGAAACAATAAAGTGTTGGAGGGGTGGAAACTGATAATAATTTCAACAAGGATTTGTAGTCAGTTGAAACAAGAAAATCCTCTTACGTAACTGTTTAAAATCAACCAAGGCCAGGGCTAACCATAAAATTCTTGGGCAGGTTTGTATTAAAGCAGCTTAATTGACAAAAAATCCAGTAATCTGCATAATTACCTTTAGAAAGCATGAAAACACATAAGAGAAACAAAGTGCAACTTTAAGATTAGATAAGGTACTTTTAAACATAGTCTGCTTTCAACCAACACCAAGGGAAACCTTCAGAATCTTCCTTTGGAGAAATAAAGCTAGAAAACAGGGCACACCATCACTTTTCTAGTCTAACTTTAATAAGAAAATAATGAAAATAACATTCAAGAATAATGTTTAAGGAAAATAGTAGGACGCGGGAACGCCATCATTCCTAACTGCTTAAACTGTATTGAATCATTCTTAAATAAACAATTTAGAGGAAAAAATTGAGATAAAGCTTAACAGTCACAGAAGGGTGCTCGTAAACAAAAAATCCTAACACTATAATTGTTGTTATTTGTCAGAGAATAGTGAACAATATGGCATACACAGAAGCAAAGAACAATAAAAAAGAAAGGGGCACTTCACCAGTGATATAGACAAGGATCCCAAGAAACAACTTGTTATTGATGTCAAACCAGTCACAGTCTTCAGGTCCAATGTTTCAGTTCAGAAATCATCTTCACTTTTTTTAGCCTAACTTATCTAATCATAAACAGAACTTCAAGAGCCAGTGAACACTATTTACAAGTAGGAGTTTCGAGCTCAAGTGTATTTCAAAGTTGAACAACCAACATTTTCTCTTCTTCTACAATAGTAGTTATAGAAGAATGAGGAGGTGGGAGAGGATAAAAGATCTCCCAAGATAATTAATACAGATAAATGACTTCTTGGCCTTTGAGGGGCTCGATGGATAATTTTACAGGTGTTCTGTCTGTATCAATGTTTTACATTTAAGATTTAAGCTTGGTGGGAGCTTTTGTTGACTTTTAGGCTCTGCGTCATGCTATAGTAACTCTGCTGATATTTTTGTCATTAAATTCTTTCAGCAGAATTAACTGTTCTACTACGTTGGGGCAAACATCTGATTTTGAACAATAACTTCAGCCTCTGTTTGAATTATTTGAGGCACAGGTGTCTTTGTGGTAGCTGAGAGGAATCAATTGTCCTCTGATGTGGCGGTGGAGGCCTTCTGTCTGATAAACAACTTATGATTTTCTTTAATTGTGTTTTAATTTGGAGGATTAGGCTTTTGATAATCAATCTTAGCCGTAATCCCCACAAGTTTGTCTTCAATCTTTTGTTCTGTTGTGCTTTGTCTTCAACACTGACACTCTTTTAATTTTATTTAAATAACACTATGTCTTGTTGATGTGCAGGCCACGCATGGCTCATATGACATCAATGCCTCATGAAAAATTGACGAGACGTGGGGTTTAGCCATGTGAATGGTTCCCTTTGATGAATCAAAGGCGCGGGAATCATCATTCCCAGCCTTCAGCCTTTCTTTTAATATAATGGAAAACCATTGAAACCTACAAAAAACAATAAAGATTAATAAAATCCTGCGTTTTGGGTTTAAAACTACTTCGAGAGGTTATGGGGAAAGAGCGTGGCCATTGGATGGCAATCATCCAATGGTGGGGATTCATGCGAAGTAAAATGGAAGTGGTTTGGATGAAAAAGCGGTGGAGAATTAAGTCAAATCCATTGATCTTGGATAGATCAATGGTCGAGAGTGATTCAGGAGGAAACAAAGTGAAAGGGTCATTTTATATGGAAATGGTGAAAATATGATGAGATAAGGTTAAAAACCTTTGTTCAGAGGAAAATATGGTTTAAATTGAATTTGGTGGTTCGGGATGATCGTGGGCCATCAGATGAGATCAGCCCAAAAGATCAACGGTGGAGAATAAATCGGAAATCGACGATGGGAGGGGGGCAAAGTAAAGTAATTAGATGCACCCGATGGAAAACTCTGATGTGATTAGATGAAGACCTTCGATATGTAGATAAAATCGATGGTGGGAGATGCGTCAGGAGATTGCAATTGGTGGGGAAATAGACTTGGAGTGCAACAGAGCGATTGAGCACTGGCCATTGATCTTAGGATCATATCAATAGTGGGGAGTGAATTGGGAGGTTACCAATCGGGAGAGAGCTTTGCGATTGGAATAAATGAGGGTCGTTGCATGACGGAAGGTGGGGGAAAGATCAATGGCTCCTGATTGATTGGGGGATGACCAATCGGGGGAAGAAATAAAACGCGCCCGATGAAACTTGCGATGCGATGATGCGTGGGCTGTTGATCGGCTTAAGATCAATGGTCATGATTGTTTCAACTTATTCACTGGAAAAAAACCTTTAAAACATAGGAAAACTCAATTTAAAATGAAAAACAAAGGTTTTATGCATCGGGGCGGGTTTATATATACAAAATGGATAGGCACCCGACTGCGGGGCCTTGGTGTATATGAAATATAATAGGCATGGGGCTTATATATGAAAAAGGGCCTATCGCAATCGGAAGGCCGGGCCTTCGGACTTTTCAATCTAACCATTCGCAATTTTGCGATGTGATAAGCGCCGAGAGGGGTTAGCGCTTGATTCTAGCACCAAGGCGTATGGAGGGGAAGTGGTTTGAAATTTGGCCTAAGGGGGCTTAAGCCTGTGGTAAACAAACTAATTTTTTATGAAAAGTTTCAAGTTTTTCAATGGATTTGGGGGTTTTGGCAGAGTTCAAAAGGAGTTTTAAACTCTGTAAAAAGGACTTTATGAAAGGGGAAAAGGGGAAAATGAGAAAATAGATGATTTTCATGAGAGTGAAAGGGGTAGAAAATGAGGTTAGTTTTGAAGTGGAAGGAGGGGAAAATGGTGTTTGCAGCAGTATTTTCTCTCATGGAATCAGCAGAATTTTTGATTTCTAAATGGAAACAGCAGTGATTGAAACAAGGGCATGATGTCTTCAAGAGTCTTCAAGAGATAACACATTTTAGCAGTAAAATTTGTTCCTTGAAGACTCCAAAAATGTTTTAGCCACCAGTTGATAGAACAAATTTTATAGGTGGCTAATAGTTTTAACCAAATTGAATGTGACGCAATAAGAATGTGACACATCACTGGAGGTGGAAATGGGAAAACCACCCATTTCGCGTCCATTTGGGCATTGGGCTGTCGTTTTGTTTATGAATGCGAAACTCATCATCAGGCATCGGATCTGGAGGATCGGAGCGAACGATTGAGATCAACTGTAAATTTGTGGTGAAAAGGTTGGGTAGGGCGCAGTTGACTTATGCGATGGCGCATGTAATAAAACTTTATATATATGCGTTTATAACCAAAGTTTTAATCAAATGGTTTTATGTATAGACGGGGTCAATACATGTTTTTTGAAAGGGGTTTAATGTGAATGTTATATATATAAATAAAGTTTATATATATGGTTAAAAAATGTGCATGAGGCGGGGTAAATTGGCAAGTATATTGTAAAGGCCTGGGGGATGATTTTTTTTTCCAAAGACATAAGATTTGCCTAAAAATCATATTTACATTTTTATTTTATTATATATTTTAGACCATTTGAAGGGTATATAACCATAGGGGGTGGGATATTTAGTTAAAGGTATCTTTTAGACGAAAGGGGTATAATTTTGGATTTTATTTCAGCACGTGGATAATAATTTTGGCCTAAAATCTTATAATAGTTCGTTTAAAAGGGTATTAATAAAAAGGGAGTTATATTAATAGGAAAAATGTCATTTTAGGGATTTAATATATAAATTAGAAGTTAATATGACAAGGGACAAGGTAATACATAAAAAATACAATTATATGACTAAGTAGAGTGAAAATATTAAAGCAAGGCTTTTATCATTTAGAATTTCACCACTTTTAACTTAGGATATAATGTTTTTGAGGGTTTTTATGCTATGTGTGATTGAAGGGAGTTAGTCAAATGGGGAATTTCATATTTCATTAAGTAGAAAAGGTACTTATGAGATTGAATAGTAATGAGTGTATGAAGGGTAAATAATGATAGTTAGGGATTAATATAGGCATTCAACACTTTTAACTTATCAGTCATTGAGCCTTGGGTCCGGTCCCAACAAAATTCAAAGAAATGCTCTGAGCCCCTTTGACTAAAAGTCTAGAATTCAGAATAACTATAGGGGAGGAAAAATTAGTGATTATTTTTTCCCGGTGATGGATATGTACATCCTTCTTCCCTACATATTTCTACCTACCAAACTTTAATCTAACATTTTTTTCTTCCATTTTGCAGGTGCATTTGAGCTTGATACCATGAAACATTTTATTCTTTTGAAAGCATAAAAACTCTCTAAATCTACCTTATATCATCCAAGGGCTCAGATTAAACTGATGAGCTCCTCTTTATTCTCTACCTATCTACTAATTAGTCAATATTAAACTGTCTGACTAATCTTTATTCACAATTCTACAACAATAAAATTGAAATCATGACAAGTCAAGTTTACACAGTTTAACTCATAATGGATTAAGGCATTTATTGACACTCTGCCATAAACATCAGTAAAAAAGTAAAAAGTAGTGGAATTTTGGCTTGCACACTCTCATGTTTTATTTCTTTTCTTTTGGGGTCTATATTTTCTTTAAGTCCTTTCATCTTTCTTTTAGGACTTTTAACCTCCTTTTTTATTTTCTATTTTTTTTTTTTTAAATATGGGAAAACAACTTGTAGAAAGCAAGGCATGTGCATATTTTACAAGACTATAATAAGTCAATTCCAAATTATGAATCCTATACTTATAGGACCCTAACACCTTCCACCATCTTCATTCTGTCTCTGTCTCCATTTACATCCCATAGTCAATGTCCTTACATTAATGTTGTGAGGTGACATATTTCCAGGTACTCTCCCGAAATTTAAATGGGAAGTAGAGGATTTCCCCTCTTACTCCCGTGTTTCTTTCCTTTCCTCCCATCTAGAGCTTGGCTCCTCTTTGCTCTGCTCCTTCTTCAGATCCAATGGTTTCATGGTTTTGCAGATGAAAAGGTGTAGCATCCCTACTCCAAAATAATTTAATTCTTCCAGTATGCACCAGGACATGTTGACATGTATGAGGATAAAGCAGGACTAGTTCACTTTGGGCAGTGTTTTGGATATGTGTGCTAAACATGCAACTCTACAACAAGTTAAGGATGTCCATGCCCACTTTATACCTAGATTTGAATCAGGTGTTATCATGGTAAGTGCCCTTGTTGACATGTATGCAAAATGTGGGCATGTAGAGGATTCACTGAAGGTTTTTGAGAAAATTCTTGAAAGAAATGTGGTTTCATGAAATTCCATAATTATTGGATATGCTCCGCATGGTTGAGGTATAGTTCTCAAATTGTTTGGGTAGATTATGCAAGCAGGAATATTTTCTGATTATGTCACCTTTATAGGTGTGCTCTGTGCTTGCGTCCATGCTGGTATAGTGGAAAAAGGTTGTAAATATTTAAATTTTATAAGTACAGAGTATGGTGTCATTACTGGAGTAAATAAATTTGGTTGCATGGTCCACCTTCTTGTCCATGCTGGGCTCTTGGATGAGGTGCAATACTTTATCAAAAAAATGTCAGTTGAAATGGATCCTCTTGTGTGGGGAGCATTGCTAGGTGGGTGAAATTTTTTTGATAATATGGAAATAGGTAGACATGTAGAAAATAGCCTTCTGGAATTGCAACTACAAAACTCAGAACATATGTCCTCATATCAGATATTTTTGCTACCAGTGGCATGTGGGATGAAGCAAAAAAGCTAAAAACAATGATGAAAGGGAGGGGCTTTAAAAAGTCACCAGGATGTAGCTGCATTCAAGTCAAAAACCAAATTCTCGTATTTGTTGCAAGAGATAACATGCATCCACAAAAAAGAGGAGATTTATTCAGAGCTGAAAAAATTGGTTGGGCAGATGAAGGCAGAAGGACACGTATTGAACCGTGAATATTAATAATGTGCTTCACAATGTGGAGCAGGAGAAAAAGAAGCAGATTCTCTGGAAGCATTGTGAGAAGTTGGCCATTGATTTTGGACTCATAAACACATCGCCTTGAATAACTAAGACTCTTGAAGAACTTATGTGTTTGTATTGACTATCACACCATTGTCAAGTTATCTCTAAGATGGCGAGGAAAGAGATTGTTTTAAGTGATGAAAAATATTTTCATCATTTTAAGGATGGGCAGTGCTCTTTCACATATTATTGGTGATACCAAATGAGAATAGCATTCATATATGATTTTTTTTATTTGGAATAAATAATTTCCTTCGTCTAAAAACTACTAATAGCTCAAGAAAGGCAGGGAGTAGATATAAGCATGTCAAAATGCTAATTCAACTAGTTTTTAAGTTTTCTACTAGCAGGGGTTCAGTTAAACAATATTATGAAGAAACCGACTCTTTCAAACCTTGGTGTGTTCCAGGAACTTATTTGAGACCCCATTGGCCTAGAAAACCTTAGGATTGTCCCGCAGGACCTATGAACCATTTTTCTTGCTTTACATTCAACCTCCATCCTTGACCTGGTCTTGTTAAGATTTTGTAGGACCCTCAAACAATATTTAACTTTAGGAGCCACACCAAATAGATGTGTTTCTCTATGCCAAACACATAACTACATGAATAAAATAGAGTATTATATAATTATTTGAAAAGAGGGTTGGGCCTTTGATTACTTCCCTTATCTCCATAAAACAATGGAGATAATTTACCCTTCCATGGCTATTTCTAGACATTAACTAGAAACTATTACCTTATCCGATATGATTTGTATATACTTAGTAGGCTTTATTAGCACTAAGTTACATTTACTGAAGCTTGTGTGAGAAGAGTTATCTTTGATAAGTCATTCTATTTTGGATAGATCCATGAAAAGAGGAAGATCCATTTGCATATTCAATCTCCAATTATGATATGATTTGGTATGCCATGTTATTATTTAATGCTAAAATAGCGAACTCAAATGAGTTAGCTCTCCAAATTCCTCATTTTCTTTGTGGGCTCATATTACTCTAGGTACAAAATAGCCTTGATGACTCAAATGTGACACAACTAGAATTATCAAGTAAACTAGTCATTGAACACCAATGTCTGGGCATTACAAAGGTGTCAATTATAATGTAAATTTTTATGATGGATAAATAAATCATGCATCTTATTAGGTATGGGAAACATGGCAGATCATACAATGGGATTCCTCTGCATATGATAGAGAAATGTAACTAGGTTCCACAAAAGTGACTCATTAATTTCCAGATAAGCAGTACAGTTTCTTTCAGTTATAGGAAAATCTTAAACAAGAAAGATGATATGTGGTGACTAGTCTTATGGATTTTTCTGCTTTTCTTGTTAAAAATAAGGAGGAAACTCAGAAGTATAGAAAGATATGCCAAAGAAACCAAACTCCAGACCTTATTAGCCCCAAGAATGTCTAGTCTACGCACAAGGAGGCACCCAAAAACATACACCTACATTTCTGATAGTTTTATTCATTTTGGATTGGTTTGAATTGTTATTGTTACCAAGAAATGGTACGATTGTTGGGAAGCCTTAGGGAACTCACTTATAGTTGTGTAGGTAATTCAATAAATAGATTGTCAAAAACATTTTTATTCCTAGATGAAGTAAATCTTGGATGCATAGAATGTAGAATGTACATGCCCTTCAATCAAGGGTTAGCCTAAAACTTGTAGAGTATTTAGGTCCTCGAACCAAGGATTTGGCGTTAGATTTATGGAGTGACAATACAACGAAGCTAACTTACAAATTTATCATATACAACAACATTTTTTTGTTCAGTGTTCTTCGCATCAACAACCATTACATAAATAAGAATTACAGTAAAATAATTTTTTTCATAACAACACCTTCCGTGTTAGTTTTTTGGAGTGAAAACACAACAACAACATCATTTTGTTGACTATAATTGGCATGATAAATCATTACATGAAACATAATTATATTAAAATAAATGATTTCATAATAGCACCTTATACCTGGCAAGGTGACACCTTATAAGTATGCAAGAAGTTCAATTGGAGGCCACAGAGGTTGTTTACAAAATATTGTTTTCATATAGAGGAGGCCAACCATGAGTACATTAGTTAATTTACTTTCATATTTTTTTCTTTTTGTGAAGAAGAAACTAACAAATATGTCTACAGTTCAACACTAGGAGTATGCCACCCCAAACTTCTACTTGGAACCTCCCAAGGAGAAGGTTATGGTAACTCTAGTTTATCTGATACTCAATGAATTGAGGTGGCATAGTTAATATAGTTAAGATAGTTGAAGATATTTTACAAAATATGCTTGGGAGTGAAGCATTCCCAGAGACATTCTATACACATATTTACATTTTATATATTATGATGCATATATTTTCAATTAAAATGGGCTTGTACAATAGGACCTATCTCATTGGTAAAGCAAGGGTGGTGATATTCCCCCCACCCCACCCATCCTAATTATAAAAAAAAAAAACCATTTTAGCCCCTTATAATCCACCATGGTTGTGAACATGGAATGAATATTATGATAAATAGAGTTCCTAGCATTAGTGCCAACACCTTCAAAAAAAATGTGTAGAATTCCAAATTAGTTGTGGAGAATGTAGACCATAATGCTAATAATAGGCAATATGATATTATTAAGAGCTTAGAAATGTGATTCATATTATATTATGAATATCAAGCATTTAGTATAAGTCTCAAGAATTTGTAACCAGTGGTAAACTATTTAGAAGTTACAAATTCAAAAGAAATAGCATGAATTAAAATAGGAAATGAAATTGAACAAAATAACATCAGTTATTTTGCAATTACAAAAGTTATGAACCAGATTGGAAGGTGTAGAATATGAAATGTAATAGGCCTTTGTCACCAAAGAGTTATAGCTGTATATAGTAATGTTCAAAAGATAGTCCATGTTCCTAATTTTTAAAATAGATACTGGAAACTTAGAAACTAATAGAGTTGAAGTCTATGACAAGTATTGAAAAAAAAAAAAAAAAAAAACAGAAACAATTCTACTATCTATTCTTGATTTTTCTTGCCATGAGAAATTATCAAAACTCTGATAAGCAATGAATGAAATGATTCGATCACAATTGGAATAATAAAATAAGATGGATTGGATATTTTATAAGCTCTAAACCATCCTCCATAGTCTTTGGGGCCTACTAGGGCCTTCACATAGTCCACAATATTTTTAGAAAAGGGAAAATAATTAGTCATCTTTAAAACATATGGGGAGTGTGCCCATGAGTGGTAGCAACATTCTTGGGAGCACTTGGAAGTGTATTTTCCAAAGTCAATCAAACACTCCTACAACACCATATCAAGCACAAGAACGAGAGGGGTAAGTGAACTCCCATGTAATATAGGTTTCTAATAGGCCCTCTAAATTCCCCCCCTGACAAATTGTTCTTGGAGGCTCCAATGAAATTGAGCCTCAAAAGTTGACTTTAAGGCTTTCTCCAAAGGGTAAAAAACAACATATGATAAATATCCAATAATACTCCCATGAATAGATTATTGTATTACATATGAATTTCTAGGGTTGGAATTTGTAATGATGTCCTAGAGGTTTTGAATATGGACAAAAAAGCCAAATCACTGTAAGTAGCAAAAGTTTTCCTTACAACTATTTTGGACAGCGGAAATAGTGAACAACTTGATTGGATGAGAAGAAAGAATTTTTACCTTTATATGCTTTTAAATCCACAAAAATAAATCATTCTGAGATTTATATGTTTTTCAAAATTCAAAACCATTTTCTTATTGTTTATTGCCTTGATTATTATTGCGATGACACAAATTCCATTAAACAAGAAGTTGTCCATGTGATTTATCTTTTTTTTGTTGCAAATCCACTTGCTGAAGTTGCTTATGTATTGATGCATGTTTTAGTTACTAGAACATCTGGGTAGGAATAGCCAAATCTACATGTTTTTCTTTCACGATGTGGACTTTTGGAAAGGAGATACTAACATGGATTCTACAAAATATATGGTATTGTGAATGTTGAAAAGTATCGAAGGAATGGATTCCTTGATATGTGCCTTGATTCAAGGAATCAAATTAGAGATATTCGTAGTCATGTACGAGTTCCAGTGACCAAGACAAGTTCAAGAAGCAGTTTGAATAGTGCAAGTTTGTCAAGGATGAGTTATAAAATTATATGTCCTCTCATGTGAGTTAAATTGGGTACTGAGTGAAAAAGTGGAGTTAGTCTCCTAAATTTTAGGAGGATCCAGTTAAAGTGTGTTCACATTTGTTACTAGAAAATTTTGAGTTCAACTACTAATTTAGAAAAATCAATAACAATAGCCTAATCAAAAAGATTGTAAGCAGATCGAAGGCACACAACCAATCAGACAATTCTTGGGCACGATTTTTTGAGCAAGAGAGCTTTTGGAGGAACGAGCCAAGTGTTCCTTGTTTGAATTATTGAGGAAGGAAAATTTCTCTTTGGAGTGCATATAGAAATAGGGGAAATCCCTATTTAATAGGAGCTAAACCAGTGTTAGAAAATAGGAGATTATTTCCTATGGTTTTGTGCTGGAAAAATCAGAGCTTCTTGTGCGTATAGGAGGAGGAAGTAGGTCAGCGATCAGGTAGAGGTTTTAGGCCTAGGATAGCCAAGAAAAAACTTTTATTTTTAGATTCAAACCAGCTTGTATGCATATCATATTTGTTGCTCAATTTTCCTTAATAAAATTTTGAAGCAAGCAAGGGTTTTCCCTGTTGGGTTCCCTAGAAAAATTGTGTTTTGTTGTGTGAATTTTATGAAATTTTTTATGTTCTATTCTGTTGCTATTTGGTAGAGAAATATTTCTTCTGTGTGAAAATAAAATTTTATTTCAAATTGTTCATTACATCAGATCAAAATTTCGTTGAAAATCTACATGGTATCAGAGTTGTGAACAGGAATCAATCAACATAAGAATCTTCAAGTTTGCAAGATGAGAACTCACACATGATTGCGATTGAGAGAGCATGAAGAGGATGATAGATTGGATGGCTCCTCAAATTTTGGCTTTTGGAAGGTCCATATATTGTTCTTGATGGGCGAGTATGGGCTGAAGGAATTCACCGAGAAAGGTGATGGAGAACCTTCAGATCTAGACAAGTTGAGGCTCTTCCAAAAGAAGATGGCCAAGGAAAAGAGGATGATACTGGATGGAATTTAGGATCATTTCGTCCGTCATGTTGTAGTCAAAAACATAGCCAACGAAATCTAGAATGCCTTAGTATAGCTCTACCAGAATTCTTTCGAGAATCGAAAGATGGTCCTCAAAGAGAATCTGAGGACAATCAAGATGCATAAGGGTGAGAGAGTCACTGCCTATCTCACCAGAGTTTGAGAAGTCTGTGATGATCTAGAAGGTATTGGAGAGAAGCTTATAAGCACAGAGCTAGTGTATGTGGGTCTGAATGGGTTTACCAAATATTGGAATACTTTTTTTCAGAGTGTTGCTGGATGAGATAAGTTGTTGAATTGGGAATGCCTATGGAGTGATTTGTTCTAGGAGGAGCTAAAGCTCAGGCTATTTGAGACTTCTAGCAATAATGGCAAGGGTTCCAAGGTCAAGAAGGAGGAAGATAGTCTTGTTCTTGCAAGTAAAGTCAAAGGCAAGAAAGGAAAAGGAATGAGCAAAAACAGTCAAAAGGGTGACAAGAAGAAGATAGATCCAAGTAAGATCAAATTATTCCATTTCCATAATTTTGGATGCTATGCTTCCAAGTATCCTAATGGGAAGAATAAGGGATCGAATAAGGAGCATGTAGTTGCATCAGCTAAGGTAGATGAGTTTGCCTCTCATTTTGAGAATAACTTATCATTGATAGATTCCAAGTAAAGCTTTGTAGGGAGCAGTACATGGTATATTGATTTAGGAGCCTCTTTCCATATCACTGGAAATCGAGAGTATTTCAGCCAGTAGGATGATAATTATATGCAGGTAAATATCGACCTTGGAGCTAATGGAAATTATGCTACTAAGTGAATTGGTATTGTCAGCTTTGAAAAAGAGTCAAGTAATATTCTTCATCTCAAAGATTTTCTCTATGTTCCAGGGTTGAAGAAGAACTTGGTTTCAGTATTTATCCTTGAGGATAAAGGATATGATGTCACCTTCAGTAGGGTTAAGGCTTACCTCTAGCACTTGGCTTCTGGATGTAAGAAGTAGATAGGTGTAATGGTGAAAAATATCTACAAGTTACATGCAGATATTGGTGCAACCTTGAGCAGCAAGGCAGGATGTACATATGTATGTGAATTTTGGCACAAATGCATGTGACACTTGCATTCTTCAACAAATTGCCACAGGCTTACCAATGAGAGGCCTTCACAAGAGTGGAGTGTGCAAGGGATGTAAGCTTGGAAATTATGCCAACTCTTCCGTCCATGGTCAGGACAATATGGCCAAATGTATTTTGGAGTTGGTGCATTCAAATGGATGGGCCCTTCTCTTTTGTATCACTGATGAGATGCAATGATTATGTTACCTTCATTAATGATTTTTCTTAGAAAATTTGGATATATTTTATGAAAAATAAAGATGAGGTCTTAGACAGTTTCATGGATTTTAAGGCCTTGGTAGAGAAGCAAATCACGATGAAAATCAAGGCAGTGAGAAGTGACAATGGTGGGGAATATATCTCCAATGCCTTCAAGGGTTTTTGTGCCAAGGAAGGTATTACGAGAGAGTTGATAGAACCTCATAACCATCAATAGAATGGGATGGATGAGAGGAAGAAAAGGAGTATTGTTAGAACAACTATAACTATGTTACGTGATCCAGATTTTCCTAGGTTCTTGTGGGCAGAAGCATGTAACGCTACATTATTTCTACATAATAGGAGTCCACACAGGGTGCTTGGACGAGAAACACTAGAGGAGGTCTTCACAGGAAAGAATCTTGATGTTTCACACTTTTGAATCTTTGGCACAAATTTCTACTGTCATGTGTCCAAATATAACAGGAAGAAGTCAGACTCCACAAAAAGGAAGGGTATCTTTGTGGGGTATGACAAGACATCTAAGGAATATAGGGTGTATCTTCTAGGATTCAAGAAAAAAATTCTCAAGAGAGATGTGAGATTCCAGGAGGATAAGGATCTAATAGTTTCCTTAGAGCGTGAGCAGATTATAATACCTGAGGAGGAGCTACTCACTCTCAAACAATAAGCGCAACCAACACCTCAAATTCATCCATAGCCACATTCTAGTGGCAAGAGGGTAGTGCAGTAGGATGAGGAGGAAAAACCAAGCCGAGAGAAAACAGATCAGCCAGAGCCAACCACCACACGGAGGAAAAATGGAAAGTGGGTCAAGAGGCTAACCCAGAATGCTAAAGAGCAGGTTGAGGCTCCTAGCACAATGTTTAGGCGAAGTAAAGTTTAAACAACCACAAAGGTACACATGTTATATGGCATTGATGACAAATTTGGTGGACAGTGAGCCTTATTCTTATGAGGAGGTAGCTTCTCAACAGGTTTGGTGGAGGAGTATTCCTCTATCATGAAGAATAATGTCTGGGAGGTTGTTCCATGACCTGAGGGGAAAACCATAGTTGGATCTAGATGGGTGTACAAGTTGAAGCATGGAGCAGATGGGAGTGTGGAGAAGTTAAAGGCCAAGTTTGTGGCCAAAGGCTTCTCACAAATTAAGGGCATAGACTGTTAGGATAAATTTTCCCCAGTAGCACAGTATTCATCCATCAGGACTATTCTAACACTTTTATCATAGATGGGGTGGAAGATCCACCAGATGGATGTGAAGACAACATTCCTCAATGAATTTTTTTAGGAGGAGATTTATATAGAGCAGCCAAAGGGGTTTTTGCAGTGCAATAGAGACACACATGTGTGCAGGCTAAAGAGATCTATTTATGGGCTCAAGTAAGCTTTGAGAGCATGGTACACTCAGATTGGAAGCTACCTTTGAGGATTGGGCTTCACTAAGAATGAGGCAGAAGCTACTACATCATGGTTGGAGGGTTTCCGCTCATTCTAGTTCTCTATGTTGACGACCTTATATTCACTGGAGATGAGAGCTTGATCTGGGATTGTAAGGAGGACCTTGCAAAGGAGTTTGAGATGAAGGATATGGGTCTTGTTCACTATTTTCTTGGCTTGAAGGTTTGGTAGGGTGATGGTGAGATCTTTGTGGGACAAGGCAAGTACACAGCAGATATTCTCCAGAAATTTCATATGCAAGATTGCAGGCCCATGGCCGCACCTCTAGTGACAAACTGGAGGAAGATGGGTACTACTACAACAGAGAAAGTGGATCTTAGAGTATACAGGCAACTCAATGGATCGTTGATGTACTTTGTCAACACACAACTTGATATTTGTTTTGCAATCAACCAACTAAGTCAGTTCATGGTTGAACCAACCAAAGTGCATTGGGTTGTTGAAAATCATGTGTTGAGATATCTCAGAGGCTCAACAGACTATGGATTGTGCTAAAAACAGGTTGACTAGGTCTTGAGAGATTCATCGATGTATATTGGGCAGGGAGCTCTACATATAGGAAGAGTACTTAAAGTGGAATATTCAGCGATGGGTCAACTACGAAGTGTCTTAGTACGATAGGAAGAAGTGTGGTTGCACTACGAGTTAAACGGTAAGGATGGTGGGGTCAAGCAGCTTGCAAGGCTATTTGGATGAGGAATTTACATGTGGGACTTTTCAGACAAAGGATGGAGCTTACCATGATACATTGTGATAGTAAAAGTTGCATTAAACTCTCTGAGAATCCAATGTTTCATGATCACTCAAAGCATATCAAGATCTCGTATCACCATCTTAGATATTGTGTGCAGAAGGGGATAGTCAAGCTACAATACATTCCAATAGGGGACCAGATGAAAAACATCATGACCAAGTCATTGGAAAGAGGTAGTTTTGTTCATCACAGAGATAAGTTTGGAGTTTTACAAAATCCCTTCCTCTCTAAGAGGGAGTGTTGAAAAGTAGCGAAGGAATGGATTCCTTGATCTATGTCTTGATTCAAGGAATAAATTTGGAGATCTTCTTAGACATCTATGAGTTCTAGTGATGAGTACGAGTTCAAGAAGTAGTTTTACTAGTGCGAGTTTGTGGAGTATGAGTTATCTATCCTCTGGTGTGAGTTAAATTAGGAATTGAGTGAATAAGTGGAGTTAGCCTCCTAAATTCTAGGAGGTAGCAATGAACTAAGAGTGTTGACTTTTGTTAACTAGAAAAGCTCAAGTTCAACTCATAATTTAGAAAACTCACTAACAATATCCTAATATAAAAGCTTATAAGGAGATCAAAGGCACACAATTAATAAATCAATTCTTGAGCACGAGTTTGTGAGCAAGGGATCTTGTGGAGGAACGAGGCAAGTGTTCCTTGCACGAATTATTGAGGAAGGCAATTTTCTCTTTGTAGTGTGCATAGAAATAGGGGAAATCCCTATTTAATAGAAGCTTAGCCAACGATAGAAAATAAGAGATTATTTCGTAAGGTTTTGTGGTGGAAAATCAGAGTCTCTAGTGCATATAGGAGAAGGAAGCAGGTCGACTATCAGGAAGAAGTTTCAGGCCTAGGACAGGCAGGAAAATTCTTGTATTTTTAGATTAATCCAACTTGTATGTGTATCATATATGCTGCTCAATTTTCCTTAATAAAATTATGAATAAAGTGAGGGTTTCCCTGTTGAGTTCCCTAGAAAAATTATGTGTTTTATTGTGTAAATTTTGTGAAATTATTTCTGTTCTACTTCGTTGTTATTTGGTAGAGAAATTTTGTGTCAGTGTGAAAAGAAAATTTGTCTTCAGATTGTTCATAGTATCATATCAGAATTTTTTGCAAAATCTAGATTGAATGCCACATTAAATAAATAAATAAATATGATAAACTACCAAGAAAATGAATCCAATTTGATCTATTGGTTAAAGGGGGTATATCTTTATCCCTGAAAAAAAAATCATTCATTTGGGAAGTTCTAAAATGTACCGATACTTTATAAGAAATATCTTTGTCTGAAATAACCCAGACTGTGAATGTTGTCAGGATGTCAAGCCAGAGACTCAAGAGTGCCTATTTGATGAAAGGGCAAAAAGTTCAAAATACTATCAGTTATGTTCCGGGTTTCTTTGTAGCATACGTTTGTATAAGTGTGACTCCACGAGTTAGTAGATGTCCATGCCATGTCATCAACATTGATTGATATGATAACATGTAGGGATTCCTTAAAAAGGCTTGCTACATTAACAATCATTTTTTGAAAAATTGACTTTGGTGAAACTTCAAAGCTCTAATAGTGCCATCCCATAAATTGTGTCATTACTCACATTGTTATTATTGTTTTATTTTATTTTTCAAAACTGAGATCTTATAATTTTCACATTTCTATATTGATATCATAGTTACTGTAAATATATTTTGGTTATGCTAGTAATATTCAAATGCATTGTAACACCTCTTAAGTTCTATGCTTTTCAAATGAGACATTTGAACATAAATCCAAAGGGGAGTGGACCCCAAAGGATGATTATTGTGTGAATGTGGTTAATTAATTAATTATGGTGACCAAATAAAGACAGGTATGCACACTGACCCGTATGAGAAAATGAGATCATATGCCTAATCCATGAGGTGATGAAAAGGAAAAAGACTTTCCCAAATCTTTCAAAAATCCTTGAAAGAAATTATTTCTGTAATTTAGATTTTGAGGAAAAAAATCTAAATTTCCCTAATGAAGAGGAGTAGTTGGGAAGAGGTGAGAAAAAGCCGGAAAAGTCGAGGGAAAATCTTAAAGCAATTAAAGAGTCCTAATGGGAAGCCTAGGCTAAAATTGTGAATAGCATCCTCAAATTCGACACGACCGAACAACTTAGGAAAGCATGCCTTAAATAGTCGCTTCCGGTAATGTATCGTAGGTTAGTCTGTTCTCGGGAGGATCTCTGCTCGGGGGTGAATCCCGGGATATAAAGAGGATTCTAAGGTTGGGAGGATGGTCATAGTAGAGGTGTGCATGCATAAATTTGGAGATATCTGTAAGTCTGTGTTAATCATATCCCTGTTTTATGAAATTGTGATGTTCTATTCCTTTATTCAATTTATGAAATTGTGATATTATATTCCTTTATGCAATTTATGAAATTGTGATGTTATAGTACATTATGGAATGTATGAATTGTTATGTTATGTTGCATTATGCAACTGTTAGATGGATTCATGGTTCAGTAACTTATGTAATTGCAACTACAGCTATTGACAGAAGAGACAAATGGTTGGGTGTAGAGATGAGTACATTGAAATAATGAGGTTTGAGATGATAGAGCAATTTAGCAGCCAATATAATAACTATGTATAGGTATAGATGGCTATCCTTTAAATGAGTATTTAATTTCTGTGTGTGTAAACAGAAGATGTTAACAAACCAGTACCCATGAACATTAAGTTCCAAACAACTAAATCTATCATAACAGTACTGATAGTACAGAATTCACTGTGATCAATAACAGAAAGTAGGGAACAACAACCCTTAGCTGTGTTACAAGGGAAAGAATTGTAAAAAAATTAGAATTTACAGTATTCTATTAAATGTAATGGTACACCTATGGAAGTAGAAGTTGAATCCTAACTAAGTACGAGGATCTAACACTAGGGATTCAAAACTATCCAATTCAGTATTCTCTCCTTCCCTTGGAGTGAAGCAAGAGGAGCTGTTTTCCTAGTTTCCATGGAACAGCTGAAGCTGTACCATAGTGTCATACATGCTGAATGGTTATAACCGACAAATAAGGGGGGAAAAAGCCTATTGCAAAATCTATTGTGTAATAACAGTCTGTGTGAGGGAAGATTGTAAGCATGTGTAACATACCATGAACAGAGCATCTGGTTACCATCCATAGAACTACTGGGAAAGTAGTGGAGCAATGGTGGTGAACTGCGTAGAGATAGATGTATGCGAGGAGGCATACATCTATACTTTGATGCTGAAACTTTAACATATTGAAAATATTAGCAGGCCGACAAACTGGGAAGTTTGATTAAGGGCCTAGTGATCATCCTGCACAGAAAACCTGAGACATACAAGGTAAAATATGTAGATATATAAGTCTACTATATGAACTGAGAAGAGGGGAGGTTAAGCCCAAAAATCCTCATGGAAATTCTTGTATTCCAGGGCTGTCTGTAAGTACTAAAAAGAATCTAAACCCCGGATAACAGTCTGCATTGTAGGTGATGCAGTATAAAAACTATAATTGTTATCGACGCATAAAGCGGAGAATATTAAGTTATGTTATATGGGTAGCACTCATCATAGGGGTGATGAATATAGACATATTATGAATATAGACCTTAAGAGAGACATGTTGAATCTCATTCGGAGTAAAATGAACCACTTATAGAGAGGAGTTAAGAAATTTAGGAGGAGTAACCATGAGGTATAATGGATGTTATTAAATAATAACAGAATCCCATGAAAAATGGGTTTATGCATTCGGTTTGAAAATACAATATAAAAATCCTACTACTATAAAGAATTTGGAACAAGCAAGTAACACAAAAAAATATGTACAGAAAAGAATAAAACCACAAATATTGTTAGATGTGAGAAACAAACATGTACTGCATCTAGCAAGTTCCCTTAATCTTTGTGAAAAACTCCACAGTGCATGAGGGGAAAATCATTCTAGGGACGAAGCGCAAGAGCTTCTGCAAAGTGTTCAAATGCCTTTGGAATGAGACCTTGTATTTAGAGACAAATTCCATTTCCAATGTGAGCCTCCACGGTGAAAGGATCTGTTTCTAGAGAAATTTCATAGATACCAAGTGCATTTGCAAACTTATTCCATCTCACTAAATAATGACTCACTGCCCGATCGGCATTCGAAGGTAATGATCTCTGCGAGTGCCAATTATTTCTTGCAACATCCCCACTCTCTTCCAGCATTCACTATCTAAGACTGAGGAGACTGACTCACTACTCCATTAGCATTAGAAGGTAATGGCCTTTGTGAGTGCTCATTGTTGCCTGCGACATCCCCACTCTCTTCTAGCATTCACTGTTTGAGACTGAGTGAATTGAGGTTCCATCCCTGTCATAGCTAGATCCATTCCACTCTTCAATGCCCCCAGTTTTCCATACTGCTCCACTTCACAAACCTTCTTTACCAAAATGAAAAGCATGTGCATAGTTACAAAACTATTTAAAAAATTCAATCATATAGTAACCCCACTAAAAACCATTACCAACGATGGATTAAATCCTCCAGGAACACCACACGTAACTTTATTAGAACACAACACATTCAAAATAAAGACCCTAATTGAAATATAGTAAAGGCATTCAGCATTTGGGATGATTACCTTACGGTCGGGCAGAACAGAGTCCGATAGATGATTATCCAATTTACAGAAAGAAATAAGGAGATTATTAAAGGAAGCCAAATCTGGTGATAAACAAAATTTTCCCATTTTTTTGAAAGTTTCGATCGCCTCCTTATCCATACATTCCTTGGCATATCACTTGATCACCAGAGAAAATGCTTCTTGGGTCAAAATCCCCTTGCCTTTCATATCATCTATTACAACCCATATAAGCTCAAAATTCCTTATCCTTCCTAGACTGACAATAATAATGTGATAAGCCTCAACACTATGTGTGTATCATTGTTGTTTGTCTACCCATTTAAAAAATGTAAAAGCCCGCATCCCTGCATTTTCAAAATTTCTCAATACTTGTTCTACCAATCTTCATGAGAGTAAAGGGCTCAATGCCAATCTTAGAGTAAGAAATGAATATTTTCAAAGTTTTTTCAGGCTTTCCATATTTTTATCATTACCGTATTAAACAAGGAGCATTCTCAGCCATTTTGGGCGAATAAATTTAGCAAAGCCACAAGTATAGATTTTGGGGTTTTCCAGATCATTGGTAAAGGTTTTGCAAGTATTCATAGATATTCCACGATTTTGGAAGTCTATAAAACCCAAGAAAAAAGGTGTAGGTTGTGTTGCAATGGAAGTTGGAAGAGATTTACACACCTTGAGTGATCTGTTTCTGAAAATTAGATCCATTTCTAGTTGTTATAACAGGTTTTTAGCTGCAATCGAAAAAGACTTTCAAAGCATGAAATTTTAAATTCCCACCAAATTATTAAATGTGTAGACTTTGAAACCATGAAATTTTAAACTCATTCCAAACTAATAAATGGGCAGAGGGAAATATAAAAGAAAAAATCAAAGTCCGTGAAAAAAATTGAAGAGGGAAACAAGGAGGGATCTTAATTGGGTGGGAGATGGAAAATGAAGAGAGAATGTTATAGGTTATAATAAGGAAGATAATTTTAAATAATTTTTTTATTTTTTATTCATTTTTCTAGTCTTTTGTCTTAAAGAGGGTGGAATAGGTTGTTAGAAGGAAGAGATTATTGATCAAATTTATTTTAAATAGTCTTTCTATTTTTTATTCAATTTCTTTTAGTTTTCTTTTTTATGTTTTTATTGAATTTTATAAATTTTTTATTATTTTCTATGTTATTAGAAAAATTTAAGTAGATAGTTAAAATAAATTTTTCTAAATAAAAATGATTAAAAAACAAAAGATTAATAGATATTGATATAAAGGCATGGAAATAAATTCTTGGACAATTACAAGAGGAGGAAACGACCACATGTCAGAGTGTAACATGAGAAGTGGACCTTAAAAAGCACATAGGTCTTCTTTAATGGATACTTTGTCTTAAGTCGGGATATGGACACCATAGGAGGTATTTATGATCAGATGTGGGAGTTAGTAACTATGTTATGGTTAGGAGAGGAAAACAAGGGCCTTGGTCCCTAAATAAATCTTTCTCATGCTCAATTGCCATGAACAATACCTCTAGCTAGGAATATGGTCATTTAGTATGTTTTGCCTGATAAGAATGGGTCTCATGACCTTTACTATGGCCAAGGTAGGATAAAAAGGACTTAAGTCCTAAATAATCAGTGACCACATTTCAAAGCACCGCATTAGTTATATTCTCAAAGGGATATTATATGGCCTCTATGAGGGATCTATCTACCATTCAAAGGTTTTGCACACCACAATTGATTCGCAGAGCCTTGTCATTAAACCTTAATGAAATTAGGAGGCTTTAAAATCACATATGATGCTTACAAGTGAATAACAAGCACATTTAACTAGGTTTGAGGGTAAATTTTATACATATCATAATGTATATGAGAGGGAAAATGGTTTTCAGTGCTATTGATCTAGTTGCACAAAAAACCCCATAAATTTGTGCTTTGGGATATCCCCAAGATTAAATAATTAATCCAATGTGAGAGGATTTGCTGCTAAGGTACTGACAGTGGAAACAACACTGTAGATGGATTCAGAGACCTCTTTGTCTCTAAATTTGAACACTACATATGGATTCAAAGACCCCTGTAGTGAAATGTGACACTTCGGTATCAAAATTGCAATTTTCCATTTCCGGAGTGAAACAATTAAAAATTACTAACATAAATGACTAATTTGTATACTTGTCATTTAGTCATAAATGTACTTGTTGTTTGGTCATATTTTTATTCTTGGACTATAATAGTCATTTATGTTAATCATTATTATTTTGGTCACTTATATCTAGTCATATATTCTAGTCCTACACTAAATTAGTCATTTAAGTTAGTCTCTTTTAGTTTAGTCACTTATTACCTAGTCATAGACTAAATTAGTCATTTAAGTTAGTCATTTTAGTTCGGTGACTTAAAATTTCTCATTTTTAGTAGTAAGTCACTTTAAATAATTGTTGTGACTAACATTTTTAGTCACCCAGTCACTAATTTCATCCTTTTCTACTAGTGATACATCATTGTGAGTTTAGACTATTGAGTGTAGGGTAAGTAGACATGATTGCGGATATAGGAGGTCTATCTTCCATAGTTGAAAATAATACATAGGTTCAGTTACTGATGTATGTGAACACACAAAGGTGATGACAAACATTAGAGTATATATGAAGCATGGAGGAGTGTTCTAAAGAGGTATATAAAATTTGTAGATCAAATTCACATTGATGAAGCATATATTGTTTCGAGAGCATTGTTGATGGATGATATTTTCTTTGTTGGTGATTATATTGTCCAAATTTGATTATTTTATTCTAACCACTATTTGCGTGAATATAGGGTAAGTTTTTTGTGGTGTTTTTTATTATTTATTGTAGAGGGTCTTCTTGCTGAGATCGTATTGCATAGATAAATCAATTTGAGAAGAGAGTATTGGGATCTAATATGAAAATATGTGAAATGAGGTCTACATAGAGTAGAGTAGTAGTGACATTGTGAGCGTGGAGAAGTGGCTCCATAGCATCTATAAAAGGAATAAGTTTCTCCATCTAATAGGTGTTGGATATTCCAATCGGATTTGGGAGAGGATCATTGATCGTGGTGGGTTGTAGCAGATGGTTGTTGATAGACCCAGGCGAGAACAAATTCTTCCTATATGATCAATAAAATCAAGTCTCCTAGTTCATGGGTGTTCTCAAATTGTAGATGAGGTCCAGTCTCCTAGTTGATGGGAGTAAAAAAATCTATATAAAATACTATTTATTGACATAATAGAGACTTAGATCAGCGCAACAACAACAACGATGGTTTTCCTCTAGGACGGGTTTCCACTAGATATCTTTTGTCTCATGTGTGATGATGTGTTTGTGTTTTGTTGTGTTGTGTATTATTGCTCTCATTTTTTTTTGGTTGCATTGTCTAATTTTATGTGAAGGTTTATTAATTTTATGTTGGTTAATATATGCATGATTCATTAGGGAAGTTTAAATTGGTGAAAATTGATAAGAAGAAACATTATTGATTCACCCCATCTCAATAACGTTTAACGTTTCCAATAAGTTTTAATATCATTTATTAAACTTGTTAAAAAAGGGATATATTTATTAGTATTAGAATCCACGAATGGATACACTCAAAATTCTTAAATCGTATTGTGCATATTGTAAAAACACAAGACATGACATGAAATGATATTAAATATCATAGTCTATGTATAAATTTCTAGGGTCTCCTTACAATATCAATACATACAAATGCATTGTACCACATATCATTCATTAATTGTGAACACGAGACATTGCATTACAGTCCGTGAATGTACAAATGAAAAGAGGAAAAGAGATGAAATAAATAATTAAAAACAATAGGAAAAAGGAAAATTTGTTTAAAAATATTTATGAATCACTTGGTGCATTCCTCGATCTTGATTGAGTACACTGAGCGTTTGGGTTCTAATGAAACTCAACCTCTAGTTTGAAAATATTCCAAATTCCACCCTCTCTGCAACTCTAATTTTAATTTCCTAATAGCTAGTAGATATATTCATAATTTCGTGTAATTAAATTCTAAAATTAGAGTTCCTTGGTGAGGTTCTTTGTGTGAGATACATGTTAAAAAACAATTTGACGAGGTTGATTTGTGTAAGATATATCTTAAAACGTTTTTTTTCTCACTTTTTTAATTATATAATGAATTTTCCTTTTTCCATATTTTATTAATTCTTGTATTTAGAATATTATGCCAATTATCCCATTAAGCATTTTTTTAATGGTTTTTAAAAATTGACATCATGTTATATATCAATATTTGAACCCATACAAGAATTCCATCTACCATTTCTCTTAAACCCTACACATAGCTAACCGGACTTGCTCATAATGATGTAAATTGAAATAAGCTTGCAATACAACGAGTATTCTTTAATCATTAGTAGTTTGTGTGGTTCACACAACCAAAGGAATTCAACTGACGAGGAATACAAACCATATAACTAACCAGGAATAACAACCATATGGTACTCATTGATAGTGAAGCTAATATCCTCCACATATGACATATTTAAGTATCCATGGCTTTAGTGACGAAGAATATTTTGAGTTTCAAATTATAGTTTTCATAGGGAATTAAAATAGATATCATTATTCCAATGGGCGCAGCTACTAACTTAGGTAACAACATACCTTGAACCATGTTATATTTTAATTCAACCATTATAATGAAATGTGATAAATAACAATGAATTGTCATCCAATTTACAACTCTAATGTCCCATTTTCTATGAAGTAATATTTTATACATATTCACGTTAGAACTGCATTTTATTTGGACAGAACATTTTACACAATGCCACAAAGAAATTTACTGAAATTGAATAGGGTTATGTTGATGAAGGTTCATGAAAAAATTCTTTCTTCACATATTGATTCCCACTAATTATTCTTTTAAATTCTTCTCATATAATTTGACCTATATAAATGTTAATGGTTTTGAATGCAAAGTTCCTTCTCATATAATTTGACATGTATAAATGTTAATGGTTTTCAATTTTCTTTGCATTCAATGCATATCATATTGGGGTTGTTATAGAAGGCCTAGGTTCTATTTTTTTTATTTGGATCAATCTCATAATGTTTCTAGTGGTTCATGCCTCTTGTTCAAGAGTAAATGTCGATGAAGACGGGATACCACAATTTCTCTTTAGTGGTATAAATTCAACCATTTACAACACTGACAGCAAGCAAAGTTCCAACAATTGCATAATTATGAGTTATTAGAAAAAATTGTCCACTAGATTGGCCACTCTCGGTAACCAAGTTCCAAATGAGTAGATAGATGTTTATTCACAATATCTTAGGTCATAACAAAAGATAGTAAGTGTATACCAAAAAGAGATTAAGTCAAGAACTAGTTGCTTGGTGAGATAGGCTTGAGAGCTCAATTAGTTGAAGTTTGATCACTTGTTTGGATGATCACAATTTGAACATATGATAGTTGGACCATTGTTTCGTTTTTATACTAAAAAGGGTGGGATCGTTTTCATTTGATTTCCTTCAAAAATAATTGTAAGTGTTTCTCCCAACAGAATTCATTTTTTATAAAAATCATAAAGTACGAGACATAAGCTTCTACTGATGTGAAAAGGTAAGATTTATCATTCCCTATGGTTTCCTGAAAATCCTCAAAATCCTTGATTCAATCTGAAACAAATTATCAATCTTTTTTTGCATGAACAAACGAGAAGTTATTCTTATCAAGAATATTTCATTAATAAAACATTATCCAACATAAACGTCAATGGACTTGTTGAGTATGGACTGTTGAGAGGACATACACAACCATTGATTGGAAGACAAAAGAAAAAGTATTTTTGAATTATAACTCTAAAAACTTGCTAACTAAGTATTTTTATCTATTCTAGATTATGTGTAGGAACATAGTCAACATCATTTTTCCATCGTCAAATTTGGTACTGAATATTTTAAAAATGTGAGTCTAGTGTTAGGATTTATTACTTCAAAACAAATTCTATTGGTGTGTTGAATATTTTATGGAGATATGCATTGTAATTTTTGTGGAGTGTGTTGAATTTTAGTTGGAGATGATAAATTAACCTCAACAACATTTTATCCTAGATTAAAATGATGTGCAATTAAATTGTTTGTAGGTCAATTCCTGGATGAGATAGTGTATGCATATTTAGTAAAAAACATGAAAATATCGATCTGTTGTGTTAGGTTATGATGTTCTTTTTAATTATTTTATTATGTCATCAATTTCTTGGTTGTGTAAGTTTTTACAATTGTCAAATTATTTTGGGGTGGAGTGTGACAAGGATTCTGGGGAAAAATCACAAGAGACAAAAATTATATATAAAAGTGTTTTTATCATGTATAACATCCAATCCTTATCATGTATCACATCCAATCCTTTCATCAAAAAATTGACCGCATTTAGGATATATGCTCTATTTCACTTATTGATAGAGTATGAGAGTGGTGAAGATTATTAGAGAACACTATCGATCGCTAGGGTGTTGGAGAGATATATATATTATTAGTCCCTATCGTAGGCACAGGGACTATAGTAATCGAAAATGTCTATTTGACATTAGTATGCTTCAGTTAGAGTTTGGCATAGTTAAATTTAACCAAATTTTTAAAACATTTTAAAAGATGACAACGTATTTTTCTTTTCATGGCTCTGCCCTTTTCCCGAGGTGGAGAGGGCTGTAACCATATAGTATATTGAATTTATTTAATTTATATTTCGCACTGCTAAACTAATGCTGGCATTAGTTCCATGATTTAAATGTTATTTGGTTGTAAATATTTCCTTACCTCATGTTCTTCATCTTTCTTGTACAATTGCCAATTGCAACCTAGACAGCCATGCAAGGCAATGAATAGACAACTATCAATATATGTGTTGGAAAACACGTTGCTACCATAATATTTTCCATGTTATATGTTCACTCCCTGTCGGCTATGTTCACTCTGCTCAGAATCCTTCATTCACTCTGCTCACGATCCTTCACTCTGCTCAGGATCCCTTTTTGGCTCTGTCTGTTATGTTCACTCTGCTAAGGGTCCTTTTTCCTTCGATTCTGGGGAAGAATACAAAAATTAAACAACAAATTATGCTATAGATCCTTTTTTCCTTCTATTCTGGAGCAAAACACAGAAGGTAAACAAAAATTTTTGCAGTGTTTGCTCTGCTTAGGATTCTTTTTCCTGCCAAAATGCCAAAATACAGAATGTAAACAACAAATTCTGCTCTATCTTCTCTATTCACTGTGCTCAAGTTTCCTGCCATTCTGGAACAAAATACAATAGGTAAACAACAAATTTAAGTTGTTCCAATGCAATTATATTTATATGTTCTTCCAATGCAATTATATTTCTTTAGATTATTGGCCCTAGTTTAAAAAAAGGGCTCAAGATGGCTGGAAAAGATGTCAATTGCTAACAAATATGCTGATGCAATTTAGATAAAGACTGCAAAGAAAATGACCAGGCAACGAGCGGTCTTACTTTTTCTGATGCTGCAAAAGTTAGCTGTTGTAAATCTGTTGTAAAGCTTCCTTAATCAAATTTTGCTCGCTTTGTTTCATTCTAGGTATCTATTTAATTCTATGTATTTATTTAAGAGTGTAGATCTTCTTAAATTTCTTTTTTACATTTTATTTATTCATTTACTTCCTCTGTTTCTTTTTTATCGGTGTCTATTGATGTTTGTATCTGTATCTATATATCTTCTCTTGAATAAATTGAAGAAATATCTAGCATTGAAGCAAATTTATGAAAAGAAAAAACCAAATAGAAATAAAACCAACTTAGCCAATAAAATAAATATAATAAAAAATAAGTGCACTTGCCCAAATAGTAGCAGGGTATCAAATCGGCTTGTGTCTCTTGATGTTAATGGTCACCCATCCCTACTTCTGAACAACCCTTGCAAAATATTTGTAATTTTATTCATGGAGAATATTGATGCAGCCGCTCCCTTAAGCCTCATCTTTCATTCCTTGCTTTGCAGAATCCCTTTCCTTGCCTTTTAGAATCCCTGCCTCATTTCTCACTTTGCAGAATCCATGCTGGTTAGTGTGACTCATGGAACACCACAGACAAACACTTCCAGCGATAAAGAAATGGAGAGAAGGCTATGGTGTGTCCTGAAATATTAAAACTTGGTAATGGTCGCTTGAGACACTTGGCAGTTATGCAAGTTAAATTTACTTTATTTGTTATTTATTTATTTTTACTAATTTTTTTTTTTTTTTTAAACGATCATTAAATTCCAGAGATTAAATTTGAAGGAAAAAAACTTTCACCGGTTATATATAATCGATCTTTACATCACGTTGGATATTGGCTTCTGCCATTGGATACTGGCTTCTGGCATTGCCCGTAGTTCATCAACGTAACTCTTAAAACTGACTTGTAAATTAAAAAAAATTGTTCACAATGCTTATACAGAAAAATATAAATTTATAAATATAATATCTTAGTTGTGAGTAATTACAAGACGGTTAATTTAGGCACCATTGATTAAAAACGATCTAAAAGTATCACCTCAACATTCCATTCATGTATAGAAAAATCAGCATTCTTTACTTTACTAGATTAAGATCATTGTAGATTGGTTAGTGGATGGCTTGCAGAGCAGATGCACATCTTTATATGGGCTAAGTTGTCCATGTGATAGTGCAAATGATACATTAACACTGCTTATTGGAAAGTTGGGAGGACAATTTGAATTCACCATTTTCTGTGTTGATTCGCCTGTAGACAAAATCCTTTATGGTTATGGTATTATTAGCATAACAATGTTAGAATTTGGTAGATCTATAATGCATCGATGTCTAAATGCATATCTACATTTAAAAAATAATGATATTTTTAATATTTTTTTCTATATCAATGGGTATGCAAGTTTAAAATAAATAAATAAATTGTGGCAATTTTACATGCCAAGTTTTGATCGGACTGGACTGCTACAATAGTTATCACTAGTTTTAGCCTAATAAATTACGTAGAAGTAGAGCAAGGTTTCTACTGGAGTAACCAGAGCATGATTAGGTTACATTTGGTTTATAGCTATTTATTCTTTGGTATATCTCCCACAGGTCTATAAATCTCCAAGGATTCTCCCATAGAAGGAGATCATGGATGGCTTTTTCGATATCCTTTGACTCAATAATTATATTGTCCAAGCAGAACACAAGATAGACATTACTGTCAATTCTCAAATTTAGGAGGCTCTCTTTCCACATTCTTCTGCTAACTTGGCCAACAATGTCATGTTCTCTTTGCTAGAGAGGTTTCTAACTACAGATCTCAACGTTCACAAGTCATACCTCACTTGGAGGCCCACAAGTCATACCTTATACTTTCTAGTTGCCCCATCCGAGAGGAGAAAAAATAATATTAAAAGATGCAAGATACATCTAAACTCAAATTGGTGAGACCTCAAGTCTCCTCTCAAACCCCACCACGGGAGGTTGACCAACTTTTCCTCAAGACCCATGAGATCCTATATATAGTCCCAAATCTCAAGACATACACCATCATAATAGCAGACAGATCAGCTCCGGGCACCTCCAGAGTGGAGCTCCCCCACATCAACACACTTTTGCTACTACTCACCAAGTTCAGCAGAATATTCCAGACCCTATCAGGAAATTCTTCCCAATACTACATATATCAAGAAACTCTATAGCCACATTAAAAAACTAGTGTTATATCATGATATTGTCGATATTGTCATGATACATGCAACAATTATTCTTTCCATTTGCCTCAAATTTATTCATTTTTAAACTGTAATTGTGAGATTTGTATTAATCAAAACAAACTACAGCAGACCTGAAGAATAATTACATCTTGATATGTTTCGAAGTTGTCATACAATAAAAAAATTCCATAACTCTCTACTAGCCTGTAACCGAGCCTAACGATGTATAGGGGAAAAATTTTGTAGCACTTCTGAGTGGTGTATATTATAAATAATAAACCTGAAAAACTAAGAACTTTGTAAAACATGAAAACTAGCAAAATGCATGCCTACTGGTCACTTATTCCAATGTTGCATTGTCTAATTACAAGGATGGCTTCTTAATTCGATCACATTGTCAAACTGGTGAACTGTCTCTTCCTTGGTCAGTCTTCCACAACTTCAATTCACAGATTGAACCTGATTCGAGACTCATGATTGGTCCCCCTTGCTCAGGCTGATAACCATGTTCTGAAGCATGTTTCATTCAATCTCGAGCACTGCCATTTGACACCTATTTTGTACAAGTGTGCCCATGAATATTGCAACCTCTTTAAATAGTTGCCATAAAGATTGATATTGTATTGTCATGAATGGATTCTTCATGGTTTCCTAACACCCTCCTGATGTTTCTCAATTCTGGATAATCAATAATGAGATGATGGCAGAGGGGTCTTCTATCCAACTAAAAAAAGTAAATACACCACTTGGCAAGCCACATAAAGACCATGCAGACTTCGAAGCACCTAATAAGGAAAACAAAGCTCCAAAGAACCCAACCAAAGGAACCTGGATAGAATTGCAGAGAGTCCAGAGAACAAAATTCCTCTAAAAGAAAAAATAAAGAGACCATTTCAATCCCCAGAACATAAAAATAGCATTGAACTAAACACCCTCTCACACCAAAAAACTCAACGAGTGCAATTTTCTTCCACTGAAAAAACAAAGCTGCCTTCCCAAAATGAAGCTCTATACATAGTCATTCCAAATCGAGACAAAGGAATAGACAAACACCCAAAGTTGAAACAAAGACACACCTACTGAGCTTCCATTAAAATAACCGAACTCAACAAATAAGAACTCCCCTACATTGGATGACAGGGGAGGAAGTTCAATGATACTCAGAAACACTAACCCAAGCAAAAACACCCCCAGTGAGCAGACATACCTCATCAGGGGTTGGACTGTCCCTTTGCAAATATGTGTAGCAATTGGCATCCTTTTTTCCACAGTTGGATGGGCAGCTATTCGAGGTTTGTTCATCATCTTTCTTACTCTCATTCTAAACAAACACACCTTTGTAAAAAACCCTCTAGAAGTGCCAAGATGAGTTCATGACTGCATAGGATGAAAGACTCAGAATAACATCTGAAATTATTAATAGTATGAAAATAATCAAATTACAAGCATGGGAAGAAGAATTCAAGGAGCTGATAGAAAATCTCCGAGTTGTGGAATTCAAATGGTTGTCTGTTGCACAGTTTAATAGAACATATGGTAACAAGAAAAATTCAAGCAGCTGATAGAAAATATCTGAGCTATGGAAGTTGATAGAAAATCTTTGAGCTGTGGAGTTCAAATGGTAACATATGGTACCATACTATACATGATGTCACTCATCGTTACTGCATCTATAGTTTTTTTCGAGTGTGCTATCATAGGTAGATCGGGTGTGCTATCATAGGTCATCCACCGTTAACTGCCACAACCATATTTATAGTGCTTGCAACATTCCGTGTGATACCAGATCTAGTGAGAATGCTAACTCACATCAGCAAAACTTATCCCCTACTCAAGGCAGGGACTTGCTTCTCTATAGCCTCCCTTGTTTATTCTGTATATCTTCTATTCATTCCACTAATATTTTCTATTCATTCGACTAATAGCCACAACTATGATTCATAGTGTCCACTATGGGTTAGAAACCTACCTTGTTCTAGGGATTCATAAGGGTAGTAGTAGCCCCTAATGTTTTTTTGGGAGGGGATTTTTTTCTTTTGTTTTTGGTGTTTTTTTTGGCACATAGACAACGCTTTTATAATTTTGCATGCATGGTATTTAAATCCATGGTTTTGTAATTTTGGTTAAGCAACTTTAGTTGTATTTTAGTTCAATATTGATGGATTTGGGATTTATGGATGTCTAGACATATACATATTATATTGTAACATTGTAAACATATAATATATTGAAAAATATTTCTAGCTTACCTAATTGAGATTCTAAGATAAAATATCTGTGTTAAATGTGAATGTGAATCATTACATATTTTCTATATTTATTGAGAATAATTTGTAACAATTAAATATAAAATGTTCAAACCAGTATTAGGTGTTAGAGTAGTTTGAATACAATGTGACACCCTTGTGGCTAAGAACTTTGATTTGGACAAGTGGAAAACCTTGCTACACACTGAGATCTAAGATATTGATTCTTGCGGAAAAAAATAAATGGCCATAAGTTTAAAGGTGGTTATCGAGAAATTAAATGGGTAGAGTCTTCTGTTCTAGATGCTCAAAATGGAATATCTTTTGGTGGAAAATGATCAGCGGATTATTGCAGATATTGGTATTACACTAACTAGGATTCTAATATAAAACAGGATCAAAAGTTCAAGAGTCAAATTTAGTACTACTAAATGTTTCAAGAGAATTTAAAATAAAGGAATTATGGAACAAGTTTGGGGTTTTGTATCAATCTATGTCCTTGGTGAAAAATTTGTTAAGCAACTTTTTGTCATTGATGACAGAGGAATTGTAACATATATATATATATATATATATATATATATAGATATATATATATATATATCTTTGTGTGTGTTTGTGTGTAACAAAAGAGAGTGCACATGAAAAAAAATGAATGCAAAATTTACATAAAGGAGTCAAAAGGTGAATTAGTAGTTTAAATCCGTGGTTTTCGAAGCCCAAAGTATTTTCCGATGGTATTTGGAAAAATAAAATAAAAAAGTATTAACTACTTTGTTTTGTATTTCTCAAATCAATACATATATTCATGAAGGGTTATGATACCATGTAAAACAAGGAAACTTGAAAGAGTTAAAAATGTAATATTATTATATATAAAGAATGACATTTTTAGAAGTTAGTGGAACAAAAATTCAATATTATTTGTGCACTAAAAATTGAATGTCACATGTTTTTTAGCCTCACTATCACATAAAAATGATTAATAAGTCCAAAATATTCAAAATAATTAAAATTCTAAATATTGGATTAATTCTTACTTATCTATTCGAGAATGTGATTGTTCCTCAAACTTGGGAGTTAGTTTAGGTCCTTGTGGTTGAGAGATTCTCTACAACTAGTTAGGCTCTTAGATTAGTGTATGGTTGAGAAATTTACTCAACCAAAGTGATTGAATGTCCAATATAGACACACTATATTGAGATACACTCTTGATATATTAATATTGTATCATTCTCATTATTGTTTTAGAGAGTGTGTGTGAGACAATATACATTAAGGCTTTAGGACTTTTCCGCCATGTCTCTAGTGTCTCTTTCTCATGATATAGTCTATCATTAGTTTTTAATATTTATTAATTGGTATCAGAGCTTGGAGATTGTGATTCGTGTTATAGTCTTCACTTACATTCCTGTTGTACGTGGTGTGGAGTGGACTGTTGCATGAATGATGCATAAATTTATTGTTTAATGAAATAGAACATGGTATGGGGATTGTTTGTTTTAAATAAAATGTTGAATTGGACATCCAAGGTAAATCCTACAGAGAGTCCAGATATTTTTTGAGCTTAGAGGGTAGAGTTGTGTTGAGCCACTCACTGGAGATCGTGTCGATTGAAAGGTTTCCCTCAAGCTTTGTGAGGTCCGATAAGAGAGGCCGACTGCTGGGAGATTACATTGGATTTCTAGATCTACTTACTGAATGTTGAATATTCTTATATACTACATTGGAATGTCGAATTTATGCGATATGCCAGATTTGATCTCGCATGGTGATATCAAATATCTAGATCAGTTCTATGTTTAAGTTTCAATGGATGTCGATTCTTGAGAATATCACTGTGTATACCACTAACTGTCACACATGTGATTTATTTGGACTCTTGGAGAGTGCATTGAAACTTTACAAGTTTGGATAGTGAATGAAATAGTTGTCTTAAAGCTTGTGTTGGCCATTGTAAAGTTGACACCATTTTTGCTTGTACATGAGGGCATCTTCTCTAGGTGATGATTTATTGACAGTCTAGATGTTGATGGTTTAATTCCGTGTGGGAAATTAGTTAAGTTTGTACAACGTCAAGTCATAACCAACATACTGTGATATTGGGTAACTCTTTCCATTTATTTGTAGCACTGGATCACCTTCTCATGCCTTGTGTCAATGTTTATGTGGCTTGTTGTAAGCTTGTGAGGACACTGCATAGGAATATAATGTCGAAGAAGGAGAATCATCCAATATCATGTCCATTTCTCTGAAAATTGTAGAGGGTAGAGGCTCTATCACAACGGGTACATAATGCGAGCGAAAAATTATGGATTTTTTCAACTTCAATGGATCTTTCAAGTGTGACGAATTTGTACAGGTCTTGTTCGGAGTGAGAAACGGAGAAGAGAATAGTGGACACGGTTCTCTCAACATTTGATGAGGATTTGAGACCCACAAATGAAGACCATTCCATGAATCATAATATGTGAACATAAATAGAATTTACTTTCAATTTTTTGTCTCTAGTTTCCATCACCACTAATTTTGTAGCCCTCACATGCGATGGGTACATGAAATGTGTAAGAACTCTCCATAATTGTGACTTGAAAAGTCACCACTAATCGCCATCTCACATTTGACGACGAGATTCTCGAAAGGAATTATAAAAATTGGGGTCCCACACCCTTGTGTGATCTCTTAATACGGACATTGAGAGCCTCAACGGTTGCCACCAGTTTGTTACAAACATTGAACTAAAAATGCTTGATAGAATATTTCATATTAATTTATGAAGAGGCTCACTTGATCCTTAGTTGATTATCCACTGGGTCCTTTCTTCAACTCTGTTGTTCGAATTTTTCTTGTCCATTCAACATGAAAGACTCACGAATTCACCAACTTTTTTCATGGAATCCAATGAAGCGCTACACACGCGAAGCTCAAACTTTGCATGAAACATGGGATGAAATTTCTCATCAATAATTGTATCTTCCCATTCTTCTTCAAGAGGAGTAGGCGGTGTATGAAGCTTGACCATGCAGCTGTGAGGCATATCTATGGAGCTTCTCGAATCATTTCCATGATTAGCACTGGGAAGCTTGAGTTCGTGAAAATCCTTGGGGTGGAGGTGGTCATCGATTATACAAAGAAAGCCTCGGTTCAATCTCTTCTTGAACGAAATGAAGAATTAGGTGTTTATTAATGTTTGTGAGCTGATATGAAATTGAATAAAGTGTGCGGTTACTTCCTACATTGTTGAGCACATGAAGAGTATGTTTTCTTTTGACTTGTAGTAAGATTGATTTCTTGTTTTTTTTTCTTTCTGAATGTTTTACATCTATTTTCTAATGTACGTTTCTTATTCTATGCTAGAAAATTTTATAGCATGTGATCTTGACCTCTAATTGACTAAATGGTGGATTGGTGAAATGTATGAGGAGGCCACTATGTAGACTTTTGCATAGTTGTTTTTCTTGAGAAATAAGTGTGTAGTAGTGTGGAAACCATTGCACAATGAAAGCATAAACCTTATTCTTCCTAGTTTAATGGTCTCTTCCATTTTCTCGAAAATTTCCCTAAGATCATTCTGTGTCACTTCCTTTCGAAGAGTTATTGAATTCGTTGCATGATGCATCTCCTTATATAGTACATGGAGGTGACAAATTATTTTCTGGGAAAACTTCATTTATGATTCCTCTATTCTTCACTTATTGCATTGTGTTATCACCAAAAATTGATCACCTAACAATTTCTAACTAGGTGGATCGAAGTACACCATGTAAGACCAATTTTACCATAATAAAATTTATTTCACTATAGGAAATAATTTAATAAACTATATTTCATTAAGTTATTTATGGTTAAAACAAGAAACCCCATGATGAATAATTAAATAAGTCATTATTTCTTTGATTTTCCTTTACGAATAATTAATTAAACCATTGTTTATCTAATATTCCTTGTGAGATTTGACCCAATTATCATAAATAATTAGATAAATCATTATTTTTCTTATTTTTCTCTAGGACTAATTAATTAAATCATTATTTAGTTATTATTCCTTGTTAAATTTCACTAAATCACCTAGAAATAATTAAATAGATCATTATTTGTTTATTATTCCTTAACCACATTCTTGAAATGATAAATAAATCATTTATTTGTTTATTATTTCTAAATAAAGGTATTTAACCAATTTAAATATCTTTTCCCTGCAACAAAATATAATAAAATATTCCAAACATTTAGATCTATATTATGGTTAATAATATTTTATTATTCTCCATTTTCGAGGACAACACAATAATTATAAATAGGAGGGTACTTCCATTCATTATTCACTTTGTTCATTCTCCATGTTGCTACCATTTGTTTTTTCCATATGAGCTCCCATTTGAGGTCACCACATATTCTGGGTTTGCATATCATTGAGAGAGAAAGACACATGAAGTTGAACCCTTGAGGACAATCAAGAACCCATCCCATTTTAGGGGGACTAGTAACCACATACTTGTTTCCTCCACTAGCAGGGAAAATTTTAAGGATGGAAGTTTATCTTAAAGTTTAGAAACCTTGGCAAATCTTACTAGTCCCTAATATGAAAATTGTAAAAAAATTGGTGATATTTTTGTATAAATATTTAGGTTTCAAATGATTTTATATTAGTTTATACAATATTTTGGCGATTTTTAAGGTAAAATAATGGTGCACTATACAATTTGGGCGAATTTTTGGAAAAAAAATGGAAATTGGCAATTGTTTTTTGGAAAAAGCATGGAAAATTAGCCCTGCTACAAATATTAGCCCCTAAAATTTTCCCTATTCACTAGGTATTATATCATATTGAAATTATTATTTAAAATTTCCTTGTATATTGGTCATTAGAGTTACTTTTACATTAGTTATTATTCCTTTTTTTGTTTAGCTGCATTTGCTACATAGATCTGGGTTTTTGCAGGATTAGTTTTAACTTTCAATTGCAGATTTAAAGGGTTGACCAACCATTTCCATTGCTATGGCTAAAATACATTCATAACTTAAGTAAGGTATTTTTGGTATACTTTCCAAGAGATTATACTCTAAGAAATGGCGACTGCACCGTTGTAATTCAGATTCCTAAGCTACCATTAGCTTCCTCAATCAGGGTTTCACTTCAGTTGTTTTCAGTCTCTTGATGTTGTTTTCTTTCATTTTTTCCATAATTCTATCAAAATTATAAATTATGAATGTTTTTTGGTGTTTTCCACTGCTCACAAGTACTAACCGCACTAGAGACAACACTTTTTCCTCAACCTGCCACTTGAGAACTTAGTAGCATAAATTGCAGTTTACATCTCAAAAAGTGGGATTTATCCTGGAAATCGCACTTGTCTCCCCAAAAAGTGTGATATCACCTCTTTCCAAGTTAGAATCTATGCTCTGGAATATTTTTCTATGTTTTTTATGAAGCTATCACGGTTTTCCAAGAGCATTGTTTTGGGTTGTCTGAGCTTTGTTTCAAATCGTCTTAGGCCTTGATATGCTGAATTTGTCTCCTTGAAGTAGAACCAAGCTCCCTAGGGTTTCAATACACTTCTACCTTTTTTGGAGGAGTTGAGCTGAGTAGGTAGTCTGAGATTTGCAATGTTTTCAGCCATTGTTTCAAGGTCTGAGACATCATTTTTTCATATCTTTAATATAGGTTATTGTTTCATCAAAAACTCCCTCTCAAGTTTTGTTTGTTATTTCCCTTACAATCCCTTATTTTCCCTCGATTTTTTACCTTGAGCCCTATCTTGTACGACACTTTTCCCCTCTCGTTTATTGTTGTTTTCTGTGCCATTCCTAGCAGCATAAAGTCTTTAGATCCGAGTCCCATCGACATTAGATTTTGTGGCCATTTTAGTGTGTTTTGTGTCAATTTTCCCCCCATTTAGTATGGTTTTAGAGAGGCTTGTTTGGGTTGGATTTATGCATGATTATTTGTTTATTTTACTATCATTTCAATTTTATTTACAGTTTTCAACATTTTTCCTTTTTTAAGAAATCGTTTGGGTTTAATTAAAATAAAAAAACTTATTCCACACACTCACACCTAAAGCAAAGAGTGCTTGGTTTACACTGCCAAGCCAAGACATAAACATCATAATTTAATTGATATGCCTCACAGAGCCTTGTTTTTCACTCTTCAACATTTCCTTGTCAGTTGTGTATTTCCATTACGGTGCCCCCAAGGCATCTGTCATAGACACTCCATGGTCTTCACCCTCAGTTTTCATTAGGACGTATCACTCCCCCCCTATAGGGTCCGAGTTAGTCCTCCCCAACTCCCCATTCTCACTCTGTTTCTTCTTGTTCATCGGGTTCTTATTCAAATTCTACTTCTTATCAACCTCATATAGTCACCATTGCAAGTGCCAATGAAAGTGTGAGAAACCAAACCGATCATAGCTCTGGCCCTAATCCTAGAGTCACTTCTAGAAGAATTGCTACAGGATCCATCCCATCTACTCCTTGCTACCTTTCATGGTTGGTTTAAGCCTTCCCGATTTTTTCCAGTTAATTAATGACCCCTTACACCATGATGGAGGTTGGATAGCTATTTCCTTCTGAAATCCCTATGTTTTATGGAAATAGTGGAGAGGACTCCACTAATCATGTTCACTCCTTTCATATGTGGTTTTCGTCTAATTCCTTCATCAATGACTCCATTCGTCTTCTATTGTTCCAACGAACAATCACTAGAGAAGTTGCAAAGTGGTACACTAATAATATTTTCACATCTCATACCTCTTTTTTGACTCTTGTTAAAGCATTTATGTCATATTTCCAGTGTCCACTCCATTATGATACCGATATCGAATTTTTCAATGGATTTCGTTAGAATTCTACCACTCGCCTTTCTGACCATGTCTAAGAATGGCGTAGAAGGAGGATCATTTGTAGAGCTCCTACATTTGATGACTGTGTCTATATGGATTTGTTTCTTAGAATGCTCTTAGCCCCCATATATAAAGATGTTGCATATTATTTTCCTCAAACCTACTAAGAATCTCTCTAGATTGCTTTAAAATATGACTTAATATACACCTAGTCGGGTTATGTTATATTGTTTTATGAGACCTTCCTAGAATTGGTGCTGCTGCTACACTAGGGGCATCTCACGTTGCCAACTATATCGCTGGATCCATTTCACACCCATCACCATATGATCCTCCTCATATGTGTTATAGTCACTGGTAGGAGGGGACGAATTCCTCCAACACTTATCCGACCTCCAAGAAACTTGTATCCCAGTCAAAGCACGTCTTATGCATTTACCCAAACACATAAGCTGATGTCATGGCCATCTCTTTCTCAACCTATTTACAATAATGTTTCCCTAGCTCCTTTTTATCCTTATACACAGCCCAATGCTGGAGCCCCTCTAGCGTTAGCACCCCTGCCTCCCACGCCTTCTCAACCTCTACCACAACAACCACCTCCTCCTAAAGGTCAAGTGTATGCTCAATAGAGCGCGACTAATCCTCCAAATTCCAAGAAAAATAATAAGGGGAATGGAATCCAGAACCAGCAAACGCAGGGTAACCAGGGTCTCCAACGTACTCCACCAAATTCAACCTGTGGGAACCAGCCAAATACCACAAAACAAAAAAAAGGTGATCAACCCAAATAGAACAAGGAAATTTGTATGAATAATCCTTGTGGATGTTGTGGTGTATATTTACATTACACTCATGATCGTCCCATTTTACCTCAGTTGTGTCAAATTTGGGATGCCCAAGTAGTGTCTCGAGGAAAACAACCCATGTTATTGCTTCCTACGAACACTGCTCCAACTCAACCGACTGTGTTCACTAATCCTTTCCCTCAATAAGGATACATTTCCACCCAACCAGCATAGGGTCAAGGCACACCTAAACCTAAGAAATATGGTCCCACTAATTACCAAATTCTCATTACGAACTCTGATGTGGTCAATATTGCTAATGTCAACCTTCAGACCTGGTCGTGCTAATATGACAAGAAACTTGCTAGGTTTGCAACCAACTCCCAAACCAAAGTATCCATAGAGTCTATTCCGACACCAAATGGTCCCTTATAGATCCCTCACCCTAAGTCATAGGTCATTCCCAAGGTCCCCAAAGGGCCATTACGATGTAATCCTTCTTCTTCCAACATTGACCATACATATAGCATAGTAGATGATCTGGCACCGTCTCCTACCACCATTTCAACGCTAGAAGTTCTCCATATGTGCCCATCTCAAGGAAAATACATATTACCTACTCTGGGAATTGTGGAACCTTAATATGATCTTTTTATCATATTTTATGTTGACAAGTCTGAATATCCTCCTTTACCCTGATCCGTTGCTTTTAAAATGCCAATCGCCATTTGAAATTACATTGTCCAACAGTGTATCGTAGACGAAGGTGCATCCACATGTGTGATGTATGCCACTGTTTGGAAACAACTCGGGTCAGCTGATTTTTCGCCATCCACCATCACTTTACACATTTCGAACGATCATCCTTCACATCCCCTTGGAATTTATCGCAATTTCCCTGTCACAATTGTGGGAAATTTTTTTTTTTTTTTGACATATAAGTTATCAATTCCATCTCAGATTAGAATATTTTTTTAGGTCATAGCTACCCCTATGTGATGTCAACTGTCAGACCTTCAGTTCACTGTAATATGTGATTTCCCCATAATGGAAATATCATTACCATCGATTAAGTGACATATTACGATCCTGAAGTCTCAGACATCACCAAATTACACCATCTCATCGATGATTGAAAATCAACCTGTCTCACCTCTCACTAATGTCTCTCCAGGAATCTAGAAAGATTCCATATTTCTTCATTCATTTTATGGTCGAGTACCTACCCTTTCTGAGCGTAGCTCATCAAGTCTTTTCATGTTCCAAGCATCACAAGCTAGCCACAAGAAGTCTGGTATGACTATCGCATAGCCAACAACTTCAAAATCTATTGTTGTTCACTCAACACAACCATAAGTACCATCTCCTCAAGAACCTTCTCCTTATGTTGGTTTCTCTCCTTATCTTTTTCAACGAGTAATAGTTCCCCCAAGTATCAACCATGAGGGAGCCATCCCACCAGGCCATTATCGTTTAAGTCAGATACTATTTTTAGCTCCCCCATGTGGAGTCTTTTTTGTACCTGCAATGGTTACGTTGAGTTTACCAAATTTAACCCTAGGGATCTCAGTCTGGTACATTGACCCCCAAAAAAAGCACTCCCACCCAGATCAACCTCGAACCCGCCTTCTTTGACCCTATTTCAACCAGTCACGATGACCCCTCCCTTTGCCTCAGTTCCACAAAAACCTCAACAAGAACCCATTCATGTTGCAAAAGCATCAGGTGAGGGGGGAAAAGGAAAAGAGAAGGAACTTAAGGAGAAGGCTCCCAAAACAACTCCAACTCCACCTAAGCCTCCAAGGCTGACACTTTGTCAACTTTGTGTGATGTTTTTGGGCATGCCACCAATAAATGTTCTAAGATCCCTCATCTCAAACCTGTGGTTGATGAAACTTTTCATGAATCTGACATATCGGAGGTCAATGTTACCTTACCTGATTCATCCAAGGAAAAAAAATCGTTACACAAAAATAACCCTTGTGCTTTGTGTGGAAACCATGACCACCACTCTCATCACTTTCTTCATCTCAAATATTTTCGCGATACCCGTCAGGAACTTCATGAAATAAAGGTTGCTCATAATGAACCCACCACTTCCTTACATGCAAGTTATGGCACCATTGTTGAACCTGAACAAGAACCACACATTTTGATTCCTCCTCCTCATATCGAAATGACAGACATCATTACTACCATTCTCTACCTTTCTTCGTCCATGGGATCCTTGTTTAGAGACTCTTTTGGAGTTATCCATATTTATTCGATCGAACCTGCTTCGGTGGATACCAAGGTATGAACATCAATAGATTTTCTATCTACTATTCATCCGTCCCATCTTGTTTTGGATGTGAATGTGAACCTTATCTCTCATGAAGATGCTTCAGGTAGTACCTCCACATCAAGTTGTATCCCTTCCTCCAATCCACTAATATTCCATTCAGATGAATACATCATGGAAGCCATAACCACACCTGATTATCCTTGGGGATGATATGCACCATCGTGCATATTTCCTTCCAGAGAAGACCTGTGACCAATATGCTGTGGAGTCAAAATACTTAATCCATAGTGAGGTCAGTTCGTTCAATAACCCTTTACTTCAAACCCATGCATTCGAACCACATACACCTTGCTTCTATTACATTGAAATCCAATGTTTGGGTAAGCTCGTATCCACTTTTGAGAGTCTAGGAGAAGCAATTATTCCCAACCCTTCTAGTGAATATGGTAGTGAGGACTGTAGTACCATTATTCTTCCCCATTTAGAAGAACCTCTAGAGTTTCATATCACTTTAGATCACTCTAGGGATGATACACTTAATCATTACTTCCTCTTACATAAACAACCCAGTCCCTTAGACATTGTTGTTGACCAACCACAATGTCTTATAGGTGAGTACCAGTTCATTATCTCTAAAGCCACTATTTTGTATAGTGAAACAATGTATGTGAACCCAGAAATGTAGTCCATTTGATTCATATATGGAGTGTCAAATGATATTGGTAATCCACTATTTCCTTCCTCTAATTGTATCTATCCATTCTTCCCACATGAATACAACCATAACATAAACAAATGACGAACCACATTATAAAAATGTGTTTAGAGTCCACTATTCTAAATACATTTGGCATGCCCATAGCATACATGGGGGGATCCTATGCCCCTATATCTCCTAATCATCCCTTAGACGATATTGTGCCATTTGGGCTAAATGCTTGAATCCCTTATTTGAGTACTTGGAACATCATGGTGCTCCACAAACTCCTCTACATAGGAGAATCATTCCCACCTTTAGCCTACCAAATCACTCTCGTCCCTCACATACGCTTGGGGGAAGTATCCCATCCTTGGGGGCATGATCACACATTTGGCCACCTTCTCATGTGATTAACATAAGTCTCAGCCTAGACTCCAAATTTATAGTTATGGTCAATTATGCTTCCATTCCTTGGATAGTTTCTCCTACCAGCCTCTCTGGCAAGCCATATACATCCATCGCATATAGTAGACGCTTGATACCATATTTTCAAACATTCCACTCTATGTGATACCACACTTACCACTTTGTCTCCATGTTTGACTTGGTGGGCGAGGATGATTCTAGACCTTCTCTAGTATTTCATTGTTATATTCCTTTCTTACCTTACTTCTTCACCAGGAACCATCATTCCAACAAGCATTAAGGAAACCTTTAAACAAGTAAGACCACCTACTTGAAAGTTGTGGATCCTGATTCTGATGGTCGGTTTTTTTGCTACGATCTCCAAAATATTTAGGGCCTTATCCTCCTCTCTAAATTCACCATATCTCACTTAGAAAATGAATTGAAATTGGAGGAAAAAAACCCTTTTATAGTAAAATCCCTATTTTTTCCATCACCCATTATGACCAAACCATAGCTCATATTGATGAACCGTTCACACCATTGGAAATATCTCACTGATTAATAGAATGGGTCCTTCTCTATTTTTGGTAATTTGACACTTCACCCGGAAGCCATTTTTTCCATGAACTTTCACTTTTCCACCACTTCAAATCGAATTTCTTCATATGAATTTCTTGTACTTTGGCACTGCTTTTCCTTCACACTTGTCACCTCATGTGTTCATTTTCATCGTCGGCAAAAACTATTTTTTCATGTTTTTTATGGTCCCCTTGGCCTATCCTGTGTGGCAGCATCATCGAGTCACCCGTGTTCATAGAATTCGAGTTGATTCAACCTCACATTTATGGAGTCTTTCCCGAGTCCCTCTATATTATATCATAGTATTCCATCAATATCTACATTTCATTCGTCACATGTTACCTATTTTTCCATCCATTCATACTATCCATCATCCTCTTCAGAGTCAATTCCGTTGTTGCAAGGTCAACCATGCTTTTTTATGCTCTGACAAGGGAAGTCAACAGTCTCCCTCTCATTTTCCCTCTTTCCATCATTATACCTGGTGTTAGTCCATTAGTCACTCTACTATGATCCTTCGCACCTTAATTTACCATTCCTCATTGCCTCAACTATGCTAAGCCCTATTCTGTTTACTTCAACACATTCATTCTAGAAGAATGGTCTAGAGGGCAGTGTGCCTTGGTTACATCTTTCACTATTGTTAGGTACCATGGATCAAGAAAAGGGAATCACTATTTCCCTTTGACTTGGTTGTTTCTCATGTGCTCGACCCGAGCTCATTATCACACAATTGACAATCACACACTCAATGGCCTGGTGATCCAATAGATTGTACCAGTGATTCCTTGGTGTGTGTGAGATGTTTCAGACCTCATGAGGGGGTGGCCCTTCACATAGGCCCCCACATGCCCAGATGACCTCAAATTATGCTACAACCTCATATGAAGTTCCGTAGATTTGATGGGTTCAGTTCGAACAACTTGAAGTGCACATAGCATGCATGTCTCATTCAGATGATCCATTCAAATTTGCAGAGCCCTTTTCTCTTCAACAGGGCTTCTTTGGTTGTTATACCTACGCCTCCTGCCATATGATATTGAGGAGTATTATATCTCATGTATGCAGATACTATTTCTTTCATGTTTCTCTAGGCACATTATGTATGTGGGATTCATTGTATTATTTTTTGGCTCGTTGATGCCAGCATGTGATGTACAATTTATCATGTACTTAGTTATCTTGGCAGGTATGGTTATGCCTCCCCAGCCTCATTAAGATCATGTACTACTATCAGTTCATAGGACTCACACCCTTAGTTCCTGTCCTCTCTCGCATCGCTTCATTTATGTTTCTCTCTCTCCAAATCCCCTTCGTTGTCTATTTATTGTGTTCTTACAACATACTTCAGTCATACGATTTTCTCCTAACACTCGTACATTGGGGGCAATCTGCTATCACCAAAAATTCATCACCTAACCATTTATAACTAGTTGGATCGAAGTACACCATTTAAGACTAATTTTACAATAGTAAAATTGATTTGACTATATGAACTAATTTAATAAACCATATTTTATTAACCTATTTCTAGTTAAAACAAGAAACCCTATGGGGAATAATTAGATACATAATTATTTATTTGATTTTCCTCTACGAATAATTAATTAAACCATTGTTTAACTAATATTCCTTGTCACATTTGACCCAATTATGAGAAATAATTAGAGAAATAATTATTTATCTTATTTTTCTCTAGAAATAATTAAATAAATCATTATTTAGTTATTATTCCTTGTTAAAATTTACTAAATCGCCTACGAATAATTTAAAAAAAAAAAACATTATTTTTTTATTATTCCTTAACCACATTCTTGAAATGATAAACAAGTTAGTTATTTTTTTATTATTTAAAAAAAAAATGTATTTGACCAATTTAAATATAATTTCCCTCCAAAAAAACATTATAAAATATTCCAAGCAGTTAGATCTAGATTATGGTTAATAATATTTTATTATTCTCCATATTGAAGGAAAACTCAATATTGTGTTATAAATAGGAGGGTTTTTTCCATTCATTCTTCACTTTGATCATTCTCATTGTTGCTACTATTTTCTTTTTTCATCTCAGCTCCCACTTGAGATCATCACATATTTCGGGTTTCTGAATCATTGAGAGAGAAAGAATCACAAAGTTGAAGCATTGAGGACAACCAAGAATCCATCCCATTTAAGCGAGACTGGTAACCACATAGTTTTTTCCTTCACCAGATGTTATATAATATTGAAATTATTCTTTAATTTTTCCATGTATATTGGTCATTTGGATCTAGTTTTGCATAATTTCTTATTTCTTTTTTATGTTTAACTTCTTTTGCTGCATAGATCTGGGTTTTTGTAGGTTTTGTTTTAAATTTCTATTGCATATTGAAAGGGTTGAGTAGCATTTCTATTGTTAGGGCTATAAGTCATCCATAGCTTAAGTAAGTTCTTTTTGGTACACTTGCCGAAATATTTTACTCTAACACATTGCTTCTTTTTCTACGAGAAGAAGAAAGCAGGGCCTTGCATGGGTTTCATGTGGTTGATGTGGAAGTTCCAGAACAATATTTTGTAGATAAGGAGATTTCACTCGACCATATAGTGAAGTTGGATAGAATTGGGGTCGATTTTCCTATAGTGCGCAGGCATGGTAGTAGATTTTGTTCATTGGCCATAGTTGGTTCTAATGGTTGATTTCGTGTCTTAAAAAAGTTGTTTGATAAACACAAGGAATGAATATGCATACATCTTTCATGTAACACTCCGATCATTATACTTTTCATGTTTGGTCACAGGTTCCCATGGTGGAGGATGATTTGATGTATAGTACTTTTGGGAAAGTGACTTCATTTAAAAATTTTAATGGAACTTTAAAAAAAGATTATTATTAAATATTTTTAAATGGAGAGATAAGGTGTGTTTAAATTTTTAATAGTGAAGTAATAGGGTGTATTAATTTGTTTTTTGGAAAAATAAGAAGCATGTTTTTTATTTGGAGTGATGAGTGATTTTTAAAATTTTGGAGTGATAATTTTGAAGTGTTTGAAAATTCATTTCGTCAAGGGTTGGAATTGAAATCCTTTGTAAGAATGTGATTCAAGTTCAAAATCATTTGCTAATGTAATGAAATCATCCAAAGTCAGAAGTTGGTTGTAATTGGGTGCATTCTCAGTTGAGCTAGACACCCAATCCTTGAATCATTATGTCAAATTGATAGGGGCTTGTAGAATTTTTTTTTCATCATTTTATTGTAAAAATTCTTTACGGTGCATTTTCAATGGTATCTGACACCCTCATCCAATTGAAGAAAAATAAAGCGATTGTGATAATTAAGCGAATGAGTACAAGCGAGCGTGTCAAAGATCAAAATGGGTAAAGGAGGAAAATGTCTTCAAAGTGGAAAGCTACAAATCAAAGAATTGAAAGAGTGTAATCATGAAGTACACAACACAATTGAGGTGCTTGAGTGGAAGTTAAAGAAAAATAAAAACTTAATCGATCAGTTGACCAACACATTAGAAGAAACAAAATATTTTCAGAATGAAGTAGATATAAAAAAACTCATTATTGCACTCCAGATTAAATTAATTGAAAAACAATATCTACTTGATGGACAATGTATAAAAAATATAGATGCAGTGTGTGACACAGAAGACATCATCTAAACAACAAATGCTAGTTGTAGAACAAATGACCTCATTCGACATGCTGATATAATTTGTGAAATAGATGATATAATCCACAAAGTTAATGAAATTTTTGACACATATGATATCATCTAGCAAGTTGTGCTACTATATGATGCAACTAGTAGTATTGAAGTTCTAATTGACAATTTTGATGAAGAATGCAACACAGATGAATTGTTAATAGAAATTATTGATGCTCAGTGTGATATAGGTGACTTAATGAATCAAGCAAACAATATCAACAAGAGCAAAAAGTTTGAAGAACAACAAGTGTGAAGATAAACCAGTAAATGTTCTTTCCAAGAAGGTGATCAGACCTTGGGAAGAAATTTCTTTCAATAAAGATCAACATGGATTGGGATACAACATAGAAAACACATTTTATGTTCCCTATTTCTCAAAACCGGTTCAATTTGTAAGTACATGTTTTCTATAAAATACCCAAAATCCTTCTAGGTGTAGCCATTGTAAGAGAAATGGTCATATGGAGACTATATGTTTCGACCTCCATCATTTTCACCATTGTGACAAGACAAATCATCTATCAGAGAAATGGTGAATGCAAAAGAATACTAAAGTGATAGTTAATTATGGCTAGATAAACCCTTAAAGATAGAAAATAGAAATGAAGAAACTGCATAAGTCCTACAATCTACTTAAGACAAAGGTAAATATAAAGTTTACTCAAAGAGAAACTATCCTACACCTTAAGGGGGGGAGTTCAAAAATCAGATGCAGATAATTGTCTCTCCTTTTAACTTACAAAGGGGGGGAAGTGATATTGGAATTGAAGGTGGATGTGAAATTAAAAGTTTCAACAACATCAAAAAATTTGTTAGTGGAAGGCATCATCAAAGCAACTAGTGGGAATCATCAAATATTCTAGTGGGCACCAACAAATCAACCAATGGGCATCATCAGAAATAACTAGTGGGCAGTTCTGACAGCATCAACAAATCTATCACTAGGCATTGTTAAATTTTACACAAGGAAAGAGATTGGGAATATGAACTAAAATAAATTCACTAATGGGTGTCATCAATATTTTTTTCAATGGAAAAGCGGTTTAGATGTTGCTTGAGAACATTTGTGGACTTTATTTTTTTCACTTTGATGGTCTTTGTACCAAGCAAAGGATAGATGGATCCTTTTACATTGCAGCTTCACATTTGATGGATTTGTCAAACAACTTTCAGGGATGTATCAAACTTGCAGCTCATTCATGTTTCTTGGTTTCTTCTCTCCATATTGGAGTTTTCAGCATCTATTTTTGACATTTTTTTAGGCATTTTTTCATTAAGGATCAGCTCAACAATTCCAGCATGAGGACTTGTAGATGGTTTCAAGTTCTTACTTGGGAATTATGATTGAAGGGGGAATGTAGCCTCACTCTAACATAAAATCAAACAATAATTCCAAAGTATTCTAAATAATTAAAATTGTAAATCTTAGATTAATTCCTACTTATCTATTCTAGAATGTCATTGTTCCTCAAATTTGGGAGTTTGTTTAGATCTAGTTGGTTGAGAGATTATATCCAACTAGTTAGGCTCCTCTATTATTGTTTGGAGATGAACTATCTTGAGACATACTCGTGATATATTAATATTATATCATCCTCATTATTTTGTAGAGAGTCTGTGTGAGACAATATACATTAAGGCTTCAGGCATTTTCCACCATGTCTCTGGTGTCTCTTTCTCATGATCTAGTTTATCATTAGTTTTTAATATTTATTAATGTGAAGCGAAAATTGAATTGCATTAATAGAGTGACACATGAATATCATTCACGGAGTGGCTATAAAATATCATTTGATGAGCCAAGTTTTTTTCTTTGGCAAGTAAATATAATGAAGATATATATTGATCTAGTGAAATAGTGAGAAGATCTAAAGAAGCATTAAATATATCGTTAGAGTAAATCATTTTTTAAAAAGATATACACATATCGTTTTCATAAAAACAAAAAATATTAGTGTCTCTTGCTATGTTGGTGCTTTGTGGAGTGGATATTTTTAACTAAACATTTTGTGTTTTGATGTAAATCTTGTGTTTTAAGCTCTAGTTGTTATATCCATTATCTATTTGTTTTCATAGGGTTGCTAACTATTTAAATAAGTAAAAACATATTGTTTCAACCATTTTATATTATATTTATTATTTATTTTCAGAGGGTTAATAAATGTTTAAATAATTAAAAACATATTGTTTCAACCATTCTCTATTATCTTTATTATTTTTCCAAAATATTTTGGTTGTAATCACATTGAAAAGAAATTTTTTGACACATTTCGAACCAACTAGTGTGGTTCATCTCCATGATGAGATGAACCACACTAGTTGGTTTGAAACGCGTCGACAATTTTCTGTCGAATGTGATTACAACCAAATTTTTTTTGGAAAAATTACTATGATCTTATAAGCATGAATTCAAATATATTTATTATTATTATATGATTGTAAGCATGAATTCAAATATATTTATTATTATTATATGATTGTAGTGTATGATTTATACTTGAAACTATATGAGAAGAAATGAACTAAAACTGAAAAAAATAATATTCTCTTCCACAAGCGGAACTACATGAGAATGCTCAAACAAAACCTTAGTGGATATCAATCATATAAAATGGCCACTAGAAAATGTTTAAAAAAAAACATGCATTTAGGCTATAAAGTCTCTAGTTTAAATAAATCAAAATTTTTGTCCTATATTAAAACATAGTATGGAATCTATTGATTATTACTTTACAAAGATATGTAAACTAGTTAAGGTTGATATAATATATAGTGACATTGTTTTAAATCTTAGATTTAGACCTGGAATGACTAAATTCCATTAAAAAATTTAAGTTGGAAAAGGATAAAATTTATGTTTATATTGAAAAAAGAAAAGTGTTTGAAATAGATATATTAATATGTATATGTATTTATTAAACATTTTATTTTAATTTGGTGAAACTTTTCAAGTTGTACACATAGAGAAAATATATGAAAACATTTTATAAATAGGGCAGCTTCACACAAGCTCAACTAATAATTTGATAATGTAATGGCATCCTCGATTTTTAAAAAGCTAAGTAAATATCATACATCTATACGTTAAAAACCCAGAATTTTAAAGCTACAAATTATAGATAATCAACTATATGTGTACTTTTTGAATTTTTTTAAAGCTCAATAAATATCAGGGAATGTTTACACTTTTACAAATGGTAAACCAGAAATTTATGTAGAACGCAGTAGATCACAGTAAACCCTAGGTCAATACGAACATGTTTACATTTTACAAACTATAAATTGGAAATTTATTTAAGAAACAGTAACTCACCCTAAACCTTACGTCAATTATATTTATATATATATATATATATATATATATATATATATATATATATATACAGCAGAAATTGATAATAGACACATATCTATATTTCAGTTAGATTTTAGTTATTTTCTGACAGCTACTTCAACCCATACGAATCTTCAACCTCATAAAATTGACTATGACTTTGCCCCATGCCAATCTTCACTTAATTCAGATATCGACAGCGCCTTTGGCTCATACGTATCTTCAACTCAATTCACCCTCGTGAAATCTGGTCTCCGTACCACAATCTCCAAATGAAAGCAAATCCCAATTATCCTTGGGAAATGATTTCAGAACAAATATATAAGTGGCCTTTTCTTGGATTTTTCTTTTATTGTTTGGTAGTTCCATCTTCAGCATGTTTTTTCTATAAAGTTTGAATTTGAGATATGATAAGGTTAAATCAATAGGTTCCGTTTTCCTGATGAGGTTTGAATTTGAAATATGATAAAGTTAAATCAATAGTTTTTGTTTTCCTCGTGCTTTTTTTTTTCTATCAAGTTTGAATTTGAAATATGACAACGTTAAATCAATAGTTTTTGTTTTCCTGGTAGAAAGAGATTATAAAGTTTAAATTTAAACTTTCGATAAATTAAATTTTATAATTTAGATTTTATAAATTGAAAAGTTTCTATATTTATATAAAAAAGTTAATAAATTAAGTTATTTTTCTCATTTTCAAAAAATATAATATTGAAAAAAAACCAAAAAAAAAAAAATATCAGATGCAGCTGTTATTCACCAAAAAAGCATAATATTGACTCGGAATGAAGACTTTTTGAAGTAAAACTAATCTCCCATATTTAATCATGTTTGGTCTTCACTGGTATATTCATTTTGGGTTCCATTCATCTCGAATATATATTGATTGATGGCACAGTAAATTAATAAATTCATTCCTAAAATTAAGAAAATTGTTTTTTATTTTTAAATTTATATAATTTTATATTTATATTTATTGAAAAAAAGTTAATTATATAAATAAAAAAATTCTTATTATATATAGATAAGAATTGAGATTATCTATTATGTTAAAAGATACTTAGTTACTCACTTTAACTTTAGATACATGATTTACTTAAATAAGTCAAAACTAATGAACTAATGAACATGATAGGAATGGAGTATATGCAACCATGTTGTAACAAATGTCACCATATATATTTATTAAAAAAAAAAAAAAAACTAACAATGATACAACCATTCCTTTATGTACAAGGATAATTATGGTAATTTTTTATGTTTGTTTGAATTTATTAATTTTGATGCAGTTGAGGCACTTTGTATAAAGCATATTTGTTATGGTTTGTATGGTTGTATAGCTCATTAACATATGCCTTTTAATGCTCTGAATGCTTGGCTAACCTTTATAAATTTCATAGTATGGGCAATATATGCATTGCTGAGAATCCCCATACGCCTAGTTGTGATCTCCATTGAATGATTGTTTGGTGGTCGTGGTGGTCTTGGGCTTCTCTCGTCGAACAGTCTAGATGATGTCGTCAGTGGGACAGATGGAGAACCTTCAACCCTTGATCTTTCTAGGGTTGAATCGCACAACTCTATGTCTTGCCCGTTTTGTTTTGGCAACGACCCACTTTTGTAGGGCATTCTCTTGTCGTTTCACTCTTCCTCCGATCCGAATTCTGCATTGGACTGCTAAGGTGAGGGTTTTTCCTTCTGGATTCCTACAAACATGGTAATTCCTCCCGAAAACAATTCCTAATTCTCATGGCTTCACTTAATTGTTCCAATTTGAATTATGTCAGACTAATTTATTTTCCTCCTTCGAACTTAACTTGACATATTCCTTTGTGATCTTTCTAGAAAATTCTCTTAGCAGACTGGCTATCTACTTCAGCGTGGCAAGTAACCATCACATATTATTGCCGCACATTTAGCTTTTCTTTTCCTTACATTTCTGGAGGGAGTTTAGCTCTCATTATATGTTGTTTGTCTTTCACATGAGACAGGTGCATGCTCCACTTCTACGCAGCCAGAAACATGTATTTAAGCATCATAACTTGATATAAATTTTATCAAACGACTAATATTTTATATGGTATGAATTTCTTGTTTCCCTTTAACTCGAAAAGGGGTTTGAATTTCCAGAGAGTCTCCTAGGGTTTACGCTATGTATATAGGTCCTTCCTTTTGTTTGAGTAGCTAGAACACTTACAATCAAAATTTATACATTAGTTTCTCGGCTCCACTAATATATTTTTGTCTTACACAAGTGAATTTACTCTTTTGTTTCTTGCTCCTTCTAGAACATCTGAGGTTATCGTTTTCAAGAAGATACTTTACCTTAGGATTTTCTAAGTACTCTTTGAGGTTTTGTAAGTATAAATTTCGATTTGGATTTTTATATTTTAATTGTTGGAATTTTTGAACAATTCCCTAACACAAAGAGGAAATAAAATTTCTCAACTCAATACAAAGATTTAATTAAAAATGTGGACAGAGAGATGGCATAAAAACTTCTATTTCATTAAGAAGAAAAAAAACTTTGTTACAAAATAAAATTATTCCGAATTGCAGCGTTCTGGATTTACAAAAAAAAACTTACTGCTGCTACAAAACACAACTCTTCAACTTTTGGCATATGCTGCTACACACACTGTTCTTCGAAAACTCATTTAACTGCCCTCTTTGTCTTTTTCTATTTTCCACTACTCACACAGTGCTCTCTGTTTTGTTTTTTTGCCTTCGGACATTTTGTCACAATACACAGTCAACTAATACACACACGGCATATTATATTTCATATATATATATATTACAAATATTTCATATTTATAATATATATCAAAATATATAGCCAAAGTTAACCCAAAGTTAAAAGTTAAAACATACATTTCCGTAAATAAAAAAATTAAATCAAAAAATTAAAACAAATGCTCCTTTATGCTTTTTGTGGGGAGCTTGGTAAACGTTCACTCCAACTCTCTTACCCCCCATAATGACTTTTAGTTGATTCAGAGAAGTGATGACATCACCATCTCCGGTGGGTCATCTTCCCCTTTAGATCCACATACCTTCTACCCCCCGGAATGTGTTGCTAGCTTCAAACTCAATCCAAGTGAAAAAAAAAGGTTGGTGCTGAACTTATTACTGGTGGATAAAGAGTTAAGGCAGGAGGTGACAATGGTGCGTGAAGATTAGAACTGGGGATTTGCTGCTCTTGTAGTCCTTCAGATTTCCCATCAGACTTTAATTTTTCCTTCTATGCTCTATGTTGAGTTGGAATTAAATTCCAAAACTCCCCCTTAATTTCAACTGCTGGACTTTCTTCCATGCCCAGACATTTTCCCAAATAATTAAAATTTTTCTGCCTTAATGGCTTTGTTAAAATATCAGTGAACTACTCCTCTGTTTTACAATGCTGTAAAACAATTTCTTCATTGCTCACTAATTCTCTGATATAGTGATACTTGGCATCAATGTGTTTCATTCTTTTGTGAAACAATGAATTCTTTGATAATGATATGTTGAGTTATTATCACAATAAATTGTTGTGCCTTTTACTTGTTCATGACACAAACTCCTCAACATTATCCTCATCCAAACTTCTTGGCACGTTGTTGTTGTAGCTACCACATACTCTGCCTGTACTATTGATAAAGCCACAATTGGTTGTTTCTTAGAAGCCCATGAAATGGCTCCTAAACCCCTATGAAAAGCATAACCAGAGGTGTTTTTCCGGTCATCTATACTTCCAGCCCAATCATTGTCAGTATATCCAATCAATTCAAAATTTTCTGAAGTTGTATATAAAATTCCATACCTCTGTGTTCCTTTCACATACCTCAGAATTATTTTTGCTTGCCAATGTCTCTCCTTTGGCCTTTCCATAAATCTGGAAATTAAACTCACAACATTCATAATATCCGGCCTAGTTGCAGTCAAATACATGAGGCCACCAACTATGCTCTTGTACAAACTAGGATCAAAATCATTGCTGCTATTTTCTTTGTTGAGTTTCAATCCCATCACTGTAGGGGTAATTTTTGCCTTGCAATCCTGCATGTTAAATATTTCCAAAGCTTCATTTACATATTCGACTTGAGAGATAAAAATTGTATTTTCATTTTGTTCTACTTCTATTCATAAGAAGTATCTTAGCAATCCCATTTCAGCTATCTCAAATTCATCCTTCATGACTATTTTAAAATTCTCGATGAGGTAAGCATCATTACATGTAAAGATCACATCATCAACATACAAAACAACAATGAACATCTTACCATATTTCTCCTTGATGTATAATGTGGGTTCTCCTTCACATTTTTCAAACCCATTTTCGAGTAGATAGGCATCTATCCTACTGTACCATGCTCTTGGTGCTTGTTTCAGCCCATAGAAATATTTATTCAATCTTCATACTTTATGCTCTTGGCCCTTTTTCTCATAGCCTAGAGGTTGTTAAACATAAACCTCTTCCATCAATACTCCATTTAGGAATGTTGATTTCACATCCATTTGGTAAAATTTCCACTTGTGTTGTGCTGCTATGGACAACACTACTCTTACGGTTTCCATTCTTGCAACGGGTGAAAAATTTTCCTCATATTTTCTTCCTTGTTGCTGCATATAGCCTTTGACAACAAGTCTGGCCTTGTACCTTTCAATCTTACCTTCAGCATTGCTTTTGGTTTTGTAGACCCATTTCACTCCAACTACTTCCTTACCTTTTGGGAGATCAACCAATTCCCATGTCTTATTTTTCTCTATGGCTTTCATTTCTTCATCCATAACATCTATTCATTTCTTGTCTTTTACCGTTTCTTCAAAGTGAATAGCATCCTCTACATGACAATACAATGCAAATAAAGAGTTCATACCTTCATTTGCTGCCTATTTATCATAAATATCATTCAAATTTCTAAATTTGGTTCCTCTTTCACTTGGTGAACCTGTGCTTGTAGAAGCACTCAAGTCTGCTCCTTGTGATGTGCTTGGAGAAGCACTGTTCTAACTTCTGAAAGGTGTTTTCATACTTGCTTTTGGTGTCCATTTATTTCCTTGTGCTGGTGGAGGTGGTGCTGCTAATGAGGTGTTCCTTTCATCCATTTCTTCCTCATCATCATCATGAGACAAACAAATTTTAACATTCACTATTTTCTTTATGCTTCCATCCCAAGCTTCTTCCTTAATGAATTATACATCTATGCTTATAATAAACTTCTTGGTGGATGGTTTATACAATATATATGCCTTGGATTCTTCACTGTATCCAATAAATATGCACTTCTCCCCCTTACTGTCCAACTTCTTCCTTAGCTGATCCAGAATTTGTGCATAAGACACACAACCGAAAACTCTAATTTGGGTGACATGCTGCTTTATGCCGCTCCACGCTTCTTCAGGAACTCTGTTTATTACAGATTTGGTTGGGCATCTATTTAAAATATACATTGCACAATGTATAGCTTTAGCCCAATATTCATTTGGCAAATTTTTTTCCTTCAGCATACTTCTTACCACATCTATGATGGTTCGATTTTTTCTTTCAACAACTCCATTTTGCTGCGGTGTATACCTTGCTGTAAATTGTTTATTTATCCCATTTTTCCTACAAAAACACAAAAAACATTTTGACATATATTCTCATCCTCTGTCTATTCTAAGGAATTTAATATGCTGCCCACTTTGATTCTCTACAAGAGCTTTAAAGTAGCAGAATTTCTCAAACACTTCATTTTTAAATTTAAAAAAATATACCTATGTTTTTCTTGTAAAATCATCAATAAAAGTCATTATATAATGGTTTCTTGCTAGTGATGGTGTTTGCATTGGTCCACACAACTCTGAATGGACAATTTCTACGGGTGTCTTTGCCCTTATGTAAAGCTTTCTCTATGTTGTTTTCCCAAGATGCAACATTCACATTGGCCGTCTGGTTTCTCAATCAATGGTAAACCCTTTAACATTCCTTTCCTATGCAACAAATTCAGAATTCCAAAGTTGAGATGTCCAAATCTCAAGTGCCATAACCAGTTTTCATCCTTCACTTCTCTTTGGAATGTCTCTTGTGTCACTGTTGCCATTTCAGCTCCTTTCTTCAAATCTTCTCTCATTTTGAGAGGGAACGTTCTGTTCCTTGGCATCTTCACTTGTGCAATGCATTACTTTCTTGGTGGCTTATCCATGATGGTACATACATGATCTTAAAAGAAAAAAATTTACCCCTTTTGAATGAGTTGTCAAATGCTCAAGAGGTTACACTTCATACCAGGCACATAATAAACATCTGATATGGATCTTCTTTCTCCTTTCTTTGTAAAAAAAATTACTTTGCCTTTTCCCATGACAAATACCTCACTGTTTGTCCCTAATGTTACTTGAGACTTTACATTTTCATCTAACATGGAAAACATAGAAACTTTTCCAGTCATATGGTTTCTATATCCTCAGTCTAGAAACCATATAACTTCAGTCTTTTTTTTCAGCCATATTACATGCTAAAAATAATTTCTCTTGACTCACATTTTCCTTAGTAAATTAGCACTGGGTCTATTACCCATGTCACTCTGTTTCTTCCTACATTCATTAACATAATGGCCATATTTTTTATGGTAATGGAATTGGACTTGGAACTTTTAATACCTTTGTCCATGTGCTTGATTTTTTCCACCTTTCTCACTGCTACCTTGGCCTTCAAGGTTCTGATTTTGGTTTCTGCCCCTTTCATTTGTATTTTTTGGGTGTTTCTTCCTCCTCGGTTCTAGCTCTTGCCTCTACCTTTTCCTCTGTAGTTTCCTTTGCCTTGACCTCTTCCTCTTCCAAAGGACATTTGGGTCTTAAAGGCATGCTCCAAACATGATTCTATTGTTCTGCTCAATCTTTGTTCATGTGTCATCAGTGATGCATGAATCCCATCAACTGTAAACTTTGAGAGATCCTTTATCTCTTGAATGGTTGTAACTATCACATCCAACCTTGAGGGTCAACTTATTAATACTTTCTCCACTATCCTTATTTATTCTACTATCTCTCCATGAGATCTCATTTGGGTAACCAACCCAATCAGTAGAGTAAAGAATGATTTTATTGTATCAAACTCCTTCATGCAAATAACTTCAAAATCCCTTCTCATTAATTGAAGTTTTGCAGTCTTCACCTTTTCCATTCCTTGATATGTTGTCTGGAGGGTATTCCATGCATCCTTAGACCTCTTAGCTACTGCTATCCTTGGAAATATGCTTTCATACACTGCTTTATAGAGATAGAAGAGGGTTTTTTAGTCCTTCTTCCTATTTCTCTTCAGCAAATCCTTCTCTGCCCATGTTAAGGCATTAAACGCTTGTCAATCTACTGGTTCTTCTAAACCATCTTCAACAAGCTCCCATAAATCTTGAGAGGCCAACAGGGCTCTCATTGTGATTTCCCAATAGTCATAGTTCTTCCCATTAAACTATGGGATTTGAGTATTTCCAATACTCGTGCTTGTGCTAGCTTCTACCATAGCTAGCTTACTGAAATATGCTAAAAACTTGACTATGTTTTTTCTTAATAAACTGTCTCTCTACTGAGAAATAAGCTTTGTCTATAAAAACTCTTTAGACTTCTCTTTTACAGCTTTCTGGACTGTAATATTAACAATTAACAATAAACTTTATTTTGTAAAATACATGGTCTTTTCTGAGCCTTCACACTGCTGGTCGAGTGCTTCAACAACACCTTCTTCCTTCAACTTCTTTGACAACTTCAAAGAGCCTGGACTAGCTCTGATACCATGTTGAAATTTATGAAAAATTCATTAACACACAGAGGAAATAAAATTCCTCAACTCAACATAGAGATTTAATTAAAAATGCAGATAGAGAGATGGCATAAAAACTTATATTTCATTAAGAAAAAAAACTCTGTTACAAGATGAAATTCTTCAGAATTGCAGCGTTCCAGATTTACAAAAAAAACTTTCTGCTACTACAAAACACAACTCTTCATCTTCTGGCATATGCTGCTACACACACAGCATTCTTCTAAAACTCATTTAACTACCCTCTCTATCTTTTTCTATTTTCTTTTACTCACACAGTGCTCTCTGTTTTTTTTTCTCCCTTCGAGCTTTTTTTCACAATACACAGTCAACTAATACACACACAACATATTACATTTCATATATATATATATATATATTATAAATATTTTATATTTATAATATATATCAAAATATATAACCAAAGTTAAAAACTAAATGTACTGTAGAAAATAAAAACATTTGACCCAAAGTTAAAATTTAAAACATACATTTCCGTAAATAAAAAAATTAAATCAAAACATTAAAACAAATGCTCCTTTATGCTTTCCATGGGGTGCTTGGTAAACGTTTACTCCAGCTCTTTTATCCCCCGGGAATGAATTTTAGTTGATACGGAGAAGCGATGACATCACCATCTCCGGTGGGTCATCTTTCCCTTTGGCTCCTCATACCTTCTGCCCCTCGAAATGTGTTGCTGGCTGCAAACTCAATCCAAGTAAAAAAAAAAAAAAGTTGGTGCCAAATTTATTGCTAGTTGGTGAAGGGTTAAGGCGGGAGGTGACATTGGTTGCGTGAATATTAGAACTAGGGATTTGCCGCTCCCGTAGTCCTTTAGATTTCCCATCAGAATTTAATTTTGCCATCTTTGCTCTAGGTGCAGTTGGAATTAAATTCCAACATTATTTTTTATTTAATTCCCTCGCACTCATGAATAGATAAATTATTGGGCTCAAGTTCATCTTGCCCTTAATTTCATGAATTTCCCCTCTCCATAGTGCTAGTTTTTTTTTAAATTATGACTAAGTTGACTATTAGAAATGTTGTAAGTTAATTTTTATCATTGTTGTGAGTTAATTGTGAAGGGTTTCGGCCAAACATGATTAGTTTGTAATGATGTTTCTTTGTATATGTTATTGTTGTGAGTGCTAAAATTGCGACTATAACATATTTAGTAAATAGTTTCTTTCTTTGTTGTAGGATCTGAACATTTTCTTCATTTAAGAGTTCTTATGAAAGATTTTTAATTAATATTCAACCTTCAAAGATTTTTTTCTATTCCTCCTATGGTTTTATTTGGGAAAAATACATATTGTTAGATCCTAAATTCAATGAGAGAGTCTTTCGACTAGAGTCTTGGGTGGTTGAGTTACATCGGCTTGACCTAGGACTCCCAATGATTCCACTCCCTCCTTTCTGGCTAAAAAAATCCAGTCAACCCCAAAATATCGTTTTACCACTTCCTATTACTCTTTCAGTTACAAAGAAGGAATTAATTAACAATGAATACCTCGACCCATTGAAATTTAGTAAAGTAAATATACTTTTATATAGAAGTTTCATGCCATTTTCTTAACACGACCCTTTCTAGTTAGGTTTTTTTAACTGTTACTTCGACATTCTGGGTTCTTTCTTCACCTAGTTTATAAACTTCGTGTTTTCCCTTAGTTGCTATGCACTTAAAAATATTGTTTCCTTACAGTAATTTTCCGAGTGCCTATGTATTAAGGATTACATTCCTTTGACCCTTCAACTTCCTCCTTAGAGATGATATAAGTTTCTTTTCTGGTTTTTCCATGTAGGTTTTCTACAAAAGAATAAAAAACTCGGCATGTTTACAACAATCTACAACATTCATCCAAATGTAAAATAGCTAAAGAACTCTTTGCAATTTTTTTTACAATATCAGGTACTACTTATCTGTCACAATTTATACAAAATATCAAGTACTACTTATCAATCAATATTTTATAAAAAATATTAGGTACTACTTATCTGAAAATTCAATAGTCCTACTATTTACTGGGAATTTTGACCTTTTTTGTCCCAGCCATGAGTTCGGGAATTACGTCTCACCTCCCCGCGAGATTACAACCCACAAAATAGTAAGAAAACGAAAACCACTCAAGTCTAATCTAGCCTTACAACCACATGTCCATACATATTATGAGATTCAACAAGGTCTCCATCGTTATAAAAATCATCTCTACAGTTCACAAAATTGACAGTCTGCTGCCAGGAATTACTTCTCTGTCACAGAAAATGCAATTGAGAGGATGAAACCTTTTTCTAACTGCCTGATGGTTTTTCTTTTGTTTTTTGTGCCTCTCCCATCAATACCAAGTATTTCTATTGACACATTTCTATTTTTTTCTTTTAAAATAATTAAATACTAAGAAAATAAAATGATTCAATTGATCTTCCGCATTTTCAAAACTTGCTTTCTAAAATTTACCAAGTATGAATAACATTGTAAATGAGGAATTGTTCACAATACTAGGGGTGTTACATCTTCCCCACCAAAGACAAAACACCAACCTTGGTGGTCAATCCTATGTCAAAAAACAAACCAATATATTCTATATGCATAAGTTCAACATCTTTCCAAGTGGCCTCCTCTGGGCTAAAGTGCTTACATTGCACTTTAACTTGCGTTATAAATCGCTTATGTAATGTTGTGTCTCTCTGCTCTATAATGTGTAGAGGTTTTGCCATAAATTCTCCATCCATATCAACCTCTCAATAATTATGCAAGTATTATCCCTATTTTTTTTGGAAATTATAGAAAAATAAACTTTTAACATTTAAATGGTCTAGATGTGTCTGTGAAAAAATTGTCCTACACTTACGTATACTTCCTAATAGTTAATAATGTGTTAAGGATAATACACATATTTCTTCAAGAAAGAAATATGAAATACATTATGAACTCATTTGTGGCTAGGTAGAGCAAGTCAATACGCTACAGGCCCAATTATTTCTAAAACACAGAAAGGGTCGATGTACCACGAAGCTAGTTTTGTGAAACTAACCCATCTTAAATTACTTTTCCTTGGTTTAATCCTTACATAAACATGGTATCTACTCTAGAATTACTTGTAATTCCTTTTTCTATTAGCATATGATTTCTGTTTATCTTGAGAGGCCTTCAAGTTTTGTCAAACTCTCCTGACAGTGTGTTCCAATTCTGCTAACATATCCAGCCCTAGAAGAAACTTATCTTTGGGGTTACTCCAATTGGGTGGTGGTTTATACCTCCTACCATATAGTATTTCAAAAGGACTAATTTTCACTCACTCATGATAACTATTGTTATACACAAATTCAACCATATGAAGGCAATCCTCCCATTTTTCTTGTTGTTGCATCACATACATTCTTAACACATCCTTGACTACTTTGTTCACTCATTCAGTTTGTTCATCGGCTTGAGGGTCATAGGCAGTTGGATTTTGGTACCCATTCCTTCAAAGAGTATCTTCCATAACACATAGGTAAACCTCACATATCTATCTGAAATAACCACTCTAGGTATGCCATGCATGCGAAATATGTCTTTCATAAAAATGTCAGCAATTTGAACAATTTTGTATGTAGATTGCACAAGAATGAAATATGTTGTTTTACTAATTTTATTGATCCATATTTATGCAAGAACACAATAAAAGACATAGATAAACATAAACTCAGAGATGCAGTGGAAATAAAACTTCATTTCACTAATATCAAGTAACTGAAATATGCTTACATATAGAATGGACATAAACTAGCTAGGGTGATCTTTGCGAGGCGGTGTGGGAGGTACATGTCTCTAAATTGTGTTACAATGAGGCTCGATGGCCTATTTATTATTGAAAAAAACTGAAAATTCCTAAACATCCAAAAATCTAACACTAGGAGATGAAACGCCAAACTATGGGCCCCGTTGGGGTAAGTTGGTACATCAATTTCTCGAGGTCGTAAATTTGGCATGCAATCTTCGTTTGACTCACAATATACCTCATTAGAAAGATCTATTCGAGGAATACAACTAGTAATATTAAATATTGAAATAAAAACTCACATTTTCCACTAGTGATTTTCTAAAAAAAATGTCATTTAGGGCCTCAAAATGGCTCTGGAAGTTCACGACTCGAAAAACTGCCAAAAATAGTAAATTGTACTACAATTAAGGAAACTGGAAAACAGAAAGAAAAAATGGTGGGGTTCCAAGCGTAGTATATGAGTTGCCACCAATATACACCTATATCACTTGTCCACAACTACCATAAAAAATTCGTTGTGTCTTGTTTATTTATGTAATCATGTTATAAAATCTAGACGAATAACATCCCATTTCCATTCAGAAAAGGGTAAAGGATGCAATAGTCATACTCGGTGTTGATGCTCATCCTTAACATGCTATAAATATAATCATTTTTCTAAGTAATCTTGCTATATCCCTTCTCGTTTCAAGCCAAAAATAAATTTTCCTTATTTATGTAAATATTTTCTGATATACGAGATTGGTATCATATGAAATTTTATGGAATTCAACCAAAATTAGTTGCTTGATAGCTTTTTGAATAGGAACATAAAATCTACTTTTATAAGTTAACAAACCTTCCTTATTCATATTGTATTGTGTTTTTTTTATAGATTTAAGTTTTATTTGGGTTTTCTGCCATAAAAATTCATATTCAAGGTCCCTTGATGCAGCCTCTTTAATCTGATCTAAAAAATTAATGTCCACCTCCCTGTACAAAATTTCATATACGCAGTGCAACTTACTGCTTCAGGCATCATCCAGTCTATTTCCTCCCCCCAGAGATATTTTATATCAAATTCAAACTCACTCAAAAAAGAGGTTGATCTAACCCGACGAGCGTTAAGGTTAGGTTTCTTAAAAACAATTGTCAGACTGTTATGGTCGGTCATCAAAATATTTTTTTTCCCTAGTAGGTAATGTTTCAAAGTGAGAATAACAACAGTAAGTTCTATTTCATAAGCAGAGTATATTTTCTCATGTTCCTTTAAATTTAAAGAATCATACGCTATATCTTTACCCTCCTGCATCATAACCCCACCAAGACCTTCCTTGCAAGCATCTATGTATACTATAAACTGCCTTGAAGTATCAATTTTTTTTTTATACAATAGTTGTAGTTAGTAGGATCTTTAGTAGATCAAAGATCTTATTACATTCTACTATCCACCAAAATTTCTATCCTTTATTCTGCAATGAGGCTATAGGATATGCAATTTTAGAAAAAAAATTGATAAAGAGATCATAAAATCCTGCGAAGCCCATGAAAGACCCAATATCTGACACATTCTGGGAACAACCAAATCCATGATAGTCTTAACCTTCTATGGTTCTATGATTATTCCCTCAATTGAAATTATATTTCCTTAAATACTATATCTATATTTTGTGTGTAGATGGTGATCTCCCAATATTTGTAACACTGTCTGCAAACGTTCTTTACGTACTTCCAAGTTTACGAATATATTAGAATATCATCAATAAAAATTAAAAAAAAAATTATCTAGATATGGGCGAAATATTCCATTCATTAAACTCATGAAAGTTTTTTCGGCATTGGTATGTCCAAATGGAAATACCACAAATTCATAGCGATCATATCGACTTAGGAATGTGTGTTTATAAACATCCTCATCTTTGATTCAAAACTGATGATAACTAGATCATAAATCAATTTTTGAGAATATGGTGGTACACTTCAGCTGATCAAACATTTCATCAATTTTGTGTAAAGGATATTTATTTTTTACTTTCAACTTGTTCAATTTCCTATAATCAATACATAATATCAAGGTGCCATCTTTCTTTCTTACAAACATTATGGGAGCTCCTCAAGGTGACACAATCGAATGAATATATCCTTTGGTTTGAAATTCTTGCAGTTGTATTTTTAATTTGGATAACTCTGGAACGCTCATCCGATAGGGGGATATCGACATTGGGGATTCTCCTAGAATGAATTCTATAGTAAAATAAATTCTCTTTTTAGCCGCAATCGTGTAATTTCTTCTAGAAATATGTTGGAAATTTTTTGAACAATAGGTAAATTTTTGAGGGTAGTTGTTTTTTTCTTAGTATTTGAATATTCGACTTGTATAGCATAAATTAAACAACTTTTTCTAAGACATTTACCTAGACGAGTTGCTATAATTGGTCATAACTCAACGACTCTCTTTATTCCCGAAACTTCTAGACTACAACCATCTTTAGAGAGAAATCCTATAGTATTCTCTTTACAATTCACTAAAGAACAATTATTTTCTAGTTAGTCCATTCCAATTAATATGTCATAAGATCGTAAAGGTAATGTATTTAAATTCACATTGATCTCATGTCCCGCTATCTCAATAGGAAAAATTGTCTACGTTGGCAATCACCCTTCTCTTAGCTCTTGTGGCTAGCTATAATATCCAGGGGATTTTAATTTTAGTAATTTTCAATTGACATGACTCAACTAACTTGGGGCTAACATAGCTTAAGATTTCTACTGGATCTACCAAAATAGAAATAGTAAGGTTAGATATCATACCTTCTAACTCAATCATTGAAGGTTGATATTCCAGTTGGTGGTCATCTAAATAAGCGTTGATTCTTGGCATACTTCTTACTATCTCTCCAACCATGGAGGCCTCATGAATTTTAGAAATTGGCTCGGTTTTGGTGCGGTGAGGAAAGTTCTTATAGTAATGAGGATATCCACATTGCAAACATTGCAAGGGAGGTTTGATATATTAAATTGACTCAAGTTTTCTGGCAGCTTCATCTTGTTGAGATTCACCTTTTAATTTGAATTTTTGGTGTTTATTTTCCAAATGTCATATTTTGCTTCAATTTGCACATGTTTTTAGTTGCAACAGTTTTCAGATTTCTAGAATTTAAAAAAAAATTGTCCTTTTTTATTTAAAAAACTTCTTCCACCTTATTTGTTGTGCTTCATTTGTTGTTAACATGATAGATATTTACAAGTTGCTTCATCCATAGTCCTAGAATTATCAAATTCCAATCTTTCCTTCATAAAGGTCATCATATTACTAACAAAACATTGAAGCTTATATTTTTCCTCCCAAATCTATGGAACATAGTGCAACAAGGAAGTGAACTTAGTTACAAATTCATTCATGGTTAGTTTCCCTGACATGATATCATGGAATTCCTTAGTTTTCTCATCATAGAATCGTTCTATCAGGTATTTATCCTTAAAAAAAATTTGAAAAATTTCCTAAGTTACTTCCTCTTCATCTATTCCCTTAACTATTTTAACTTCTTCCCACTATAGAGTGGACTTACCTTGAAATTAATAGATGGCTAACCTAGCTTTCAAGTTATCACTGTATTCATAAATACGGAAGTATTTGTTCATAATAATCAATGAGGCTTCAACATTTTCTTCAACCTGTCCATCAAAAGTTGCGGGTTTTATTTTTTTAAATCCCCCATAGAACTTGGTCTTCTATCTCTTTATTCCCTTACCAAAAAAAAAAATTATTAGATCCTTCTTCATCATTATTATTATTATGATCTCCCTAGAATTCCAGACTATCCTTTCTTTGTCGATTGGCTTCTACTATGTTTTCTTTATCAGGGGCACAGTCAAAATTCCTTCGATTTTTCGTGTCAGAAAGGGTTTTTAAAATTATTTCCAATTCCACCCTCATTCTTTCATTTTCAACTATTAAGGTGGCCATTTCAGTCACAAATGTTGAACCCTTTCCAACAACATTGCATTCATATTACGGGATTCCTCCCCCAACAACATCCACATCTCTGGTTCCCTTCAGTCATGGCCCTTCATTCGCCTCCAACCATTGGTGGTTTAAACCCTACTCATCTTCTCAGTTGATCACCCTTGCTTCCTCTGTGCAACATTACACATTTTTTAATTCATGGTGATCCTAATCAGGCCGTATTGTTGAAACCTCGTTATGATATCACTTGTAACAAATATCACCATATGCAAAAAATAAACAAAATTAAGCTCTATTAACACCAACAATAATACAACCATTCCTTTAGGTACAAGGGTAATTATGATAATTTTTTATGTTTGTTTGAATTTAAAAATTATGATACACATTGGGTACACGTATAAACCATATTTTTTTATGGTTTGTATGGTTGTAGAACACATTAAAAGATTCCTTTTAATGCTCTAAATGCCTGGATAAAATTTATAGATTTCATAGTTTGTGAAATATATGCATCAGTCACAATACCCATATGTATTCATCTGATCTCCATTGGATGATTTTCTGGTGGCCTTGGTAAGTTTTACAACTCACATCTTTGGATTATTTTTTCGAATATTCTAGATAATGTCGTCAGTGTGACATATGGAAAATCATCATCCCTTGACATTTCTAGTTTTTAATTGCATGACTATGTGTCTTTGTTGTTTGGTTTTGGAAAAAAACCACTTTTTTCTGGCATTCTGTTGTCATTTTAATCTTCCTCTAGCCTGAATTCTGCACCATACTCTTGGTGGAATTTTTTTTTCATTCTATTTTCCTACATGCATGGAAATTCCTCTCGGAAACACATCCTAATTCTCATGGATTCACTTAATTGTTCCAATTTGATTTTTTTAGGGGTAATTTAGATTCTTCCTTTTAATTTAACTTAATAACTTCCTTTGTGATCCTTCCAAAAAAATATCTTCAAGGACTGGCTATCTACTTTAGCATGGCAGGTAACCATTGAATTTTATTTCCAAACGTTTAGTTTTTTATTCTTAAATTGCGTTCTAGAGGGATGTAGGTGAGATCATGGTATGGTGAGGGTGGAGGTTGTTTAACCTCTAGATTCCATTTTTTTTTTTTGGATTGGTTTATCCATGAGATCCCACATTCATGCTTGTAATATTGCAAGAGAGTGACTGGATGAATGAAATATTTTGTTCAGCCATGTATATGGTCGGGTGGTACATGGAAGTCCTGAACCTAGTTGGCTCTTGCCTATGGTTAATGAAAGTTAATTTCTCTTACTTTTTTTATTGTATTTATGTGGCTCTAATGGTTCTTATATTATGGTTATTTATGTAGTTATATGTTGGTTATAAGCATGGTTATGTCACTAGTTTTAGTCATGGTTTATTTCATGTTTTTACTTGTAACTGAAAAAATAATGGAGGAAAGACCTAATTAATGATAAGCTAGATAATGGGAGAGGGAAGTGGTCCTTATTTATAATTTTAAAATGAGTTTCCAGTCCCTTATGCTCAATATTGTATTCATGACCTAAATATTTCATTGTTTCCAAGTGTTTAACATAATTTCAGTCCCAGTTGGGCATTGTGAGGCCTAGTCCTGGTATTATTTTTTAGTTTATGAGCATTTTATTTGTCTAATTTATAAATGTGAAAGGTACAGGGATTTTAGGGTAGAGGTCTAGGCCCAGCCCTATAATATAGCCTTAAAATCCACATTAGTTGGCGCAAAACTAAGTGAAAAATTCCACAATTGCATTAATGTAGGATTATGCATGCAACTAAGAGGTGAAATTCACACTTATGCCTTGTCAAGGGAGCAACTAGGGCTAACAATCATCAAAAATTCTAGTTGGCTTAGGGGATGGATAACTGGAGAGGTTGGGTTACTCCTGGAGGGTCCTGCGACCCTTGAGGGAATTCCATAAGGTTATTTGTCGACTCCATTTCCTTAAGGTCACCTAGGAGGTTGAGTCTGGTCCTAAATTCCCCTGATCTCATTTTTACCTCGGTTAAGACAATGAAATTGGGTAGATGTGAAGGGAGGTGTGTGTTACAAATCACTAGATCAACCCTTAAAATAAAATGAAAAAATAAAGGTAGCAAATAGTTTCAAATAAAATAACTGAGGTACTTTTCAGTTACTATGTGCTTGTAGTCCTTGAAAATGTAGATAAAAGTAAGGACACATAATGCATTAAAATAATCAACACTAGTTAACTCTTATTTTGGATTTTTTCTATCTAAGGATTACAATATCTCAAGATGCTTTCCATGTGTTTATAGGAATGATTAAGTGAAAATAATGCTTCATGAATCTCAAACCCCTTCAATTCATTTACAGTAGATTAAATTGTTTAAAAAATCATTTAGACAATACATAAGTAATTATAACTTAATTATGTGTTGTTATTATTTATGCATGGTTGCATATCAAATTTTGCATGCCATATGTTTGATAAAATATGTAAATCGGATTCGAGGAGTTAGAATATTTTCTAGTTTAAAAAATTGCATCCTTGGGTGGTTTCGTAATTACTGAAGTCCACATCAAGGGGCATCTATACCAAATGGACTTGTAACCACCAATTTGACTCCAAAAATAATTTTTAAGAAACTAAATCATCAATTTGGGCAATTTAGCAGATTGTTGATGTCGACTATGTTTGGTTTTTATCAATTTTTTGGTGAAATATTAATATGATTTAGTCCCTATCTTAATATGCTGACATTTGAAGTTTCAATTTATGAATTTTATGAGATAAATAGGTTAAGGAACAATCGAGATTCAGGTTAGCTAATTTTTGTCAAAATTTCCTTAACGGATTATGGATTTCAGGTGTTTGAAAAATGCCTCAACGATTGTAGATTGCATGCTTGAAAACTATTTGTCAAAAATCATCAATGGTTGTAATATTATCCACATATAGTCTTAGAGAAAATGTGTTAATAATTATATCTTTTATTTACTAAAAAATTAGGAATAGATTATTCAATGCATGTAGCTAACTATATCTGCAAGTTTTTATTTGAATGTGAAAATGAATTTAATAAAGTTGTTGAATTGTGAATAGAAAATATTTCGGTAGTACAATTGTTACTTTTATCATCTAAATATATCATGAAAAAAAGGGGTTTTTGTTGTAAATAATTTTACAATGACCAGTTTTTTAGGGTTTAATTACTTGCGCAAGTGGGCATAAAAAGTTTCATCTAAGTTTCATGTATTCATGGGTGCAATCTTATGCTTTAGTGATTGTAGGAAACAGCTATATGTGCCCAATTTTGGTGGGACCATTATTCTATTCAGATTTTTTTGAAGAATAATATGCTTTTGAATTTTTAACAATGTTTTCTCTTTCTACAACATACGAGTCTTATGATTTAAGCAATGTCATTTTGAAAATAATTTTTTTTCCTTAATAATGAGGATTGGAAATATTTTGTTGATGAATTTGGAAATGTTGTTGGGTCAATATATTTTTTGTTTCCATTTTCCATTTCATAAACATATCATACTTATTATATATTTGTTTATGAAGAGAGGCATATTCCTCCTTCATTTACCTTATTACTTGTAGGTTAATAGTCATACAATATATTATATTTTTTTGATAAGGGAATAAAATTTTAGGTTCTTGTGGCATAATTTTGTGGTTATGATGTCAAGGGTAAATAAGAGGAACTTATTTAGCATAATATAGAAGATCATAATCCTCGACAATGGAATTATGGGGGATTTTATTTCCAATATTAATTACAGCTCACGTATAAGAATGGAAAGAGCATGTGCTTCTTTTAAACTTGACGAGAAATGTGTTTTGGAATTGGTTTTATGAGAAATTTATCCCAGGCGTCTAATAATATTAATGTTATATTATTAGATTGACATGTAAGAAGGAATATAATTAAATATGATAACTAAGTTAGTCATATTATGAAAAAAATAATAATTGAGTATTAGTATTCAATGAGACCTTTACTTCTCTATATTTTTATGGTTGGCATGGTGGGACCTTATAGAGGAAATGTAGGGATTTTCAGGGTCATGCTACTTGCTGATAACTATCTGGTAGGAAGGGTGCATGGTCACTAATATTGAATTCAAACTCTCAAGGCACGGGTTCGTCAATATATTGTTGTGGTTGTTAAGTTCCCTCCAGGGTAGAATTGTTAGAAAATGGCTGGATTCATGTACACTTCTCATCTATAGCTCAAGCATAGGCGATCAAAGCTAGGGTTTTGAATATTGATTCATCACCTGTAATGTTCAAATTTTGGTCTCCATATTTTAATGTAAAGAAATGTATTTCGAGTGTGGTCTCGATATTTACCATATAGAATATTTTCTATAGACTAAATTATAGTTCTAATGGACCTTCGAGGGAGGATTCCAAATGATATGGAGCTTTGGTATGGAGAAGAAAATATTCAACAGCTTGATTATGAAGGCATCCCCTGAAAATGTCACAGATGCCACAATTATGGTCACCTTGCTCAAAATTCCACGATGGCTCATGGAGCTTCGAGGGAAGAAGGCCCTATTTTCTAGATGGATTTCGGTATTCCTAATGGCCCCCCCATCTTTTAATGGGGATTTGAGAAATCCCACTAAATCTTTGGAGGAAATGGTGTCTATAGTTGTATCTCCTCGAGTGGATCCTTCAATTGTCTATGACATCTCTCTGGATCCCTTGGAGCTTCTTGGTCCGCGTATTTATTTACCTGCCTATTTTTATTTTTCATGTATCAGTTCTACCTTTGGTGATTTTTGCATCTTGTATGTCCCTCGTCAACATTATTTAACTATTTGTGGTCTCACTCTTAACAATCTACTACCATTTCTCTTTCCAAATAATTTGTCTCCATTACTGATCAATCATGAAACCTATCACTCCTAACACATCCCCTTCATACCCCCACTCTTGGTCATTGGATGGGGCATCTACAACTTATAACCTGCATCCATGATCAAATGAGTTTTTTTCAGGAATTAGTCAAAATTGGCATTGGCGGTTTCCATATTCCATGCATGGATTCCCAAGGAAGGGGCCATAAATCATATATTAACAAAGAAATAGAGGGAGTGATAGCTTATATTCTAGTTAGTCTTCAAGATTATATAACTCGAATCCTTAGAGCGAATGCCCCATAACCTGTTGTGTGCCCATGAAACTTTTTTGTTTCAATTGTAGGGGCTTGGAAATCCTTCCCAAAATACTTGCTCTAAAATATATCATTGTTAATTAATCTCCACGCATCATATTCGTTCAAGAAACAATATAGTGTGGACAATCTATTGTACATAGCTTCAAGAAATTGCTTTGTGGTTGAAATTTTCAAAGTATTGATGAAGAGGGTCACTCTGGTGGTGTGGTTATTATTTGTTTGGGCCAATAGTTTAAATTATTAATGCTTGGAGTATTTTTTCATGCATTGGTGTGCAACTTCAATCTAAAGAACTGGAATTCTCCTTTAATTGCCTAAATGTCTATGGTTTAGTTCAAAACAAAACGGTTTCTTGAGATTCATTCTTTACTAATTCCCTCATAAAAAGACATATTATATTAATTCGAGGAAAATTTAATGTTTCCTTGGGTGTTGCGGAATATTGGGGGAGCTAGAAAATGTGAATTTTATTTAAAAATTCTCCCATGACTGTCCATTGGAAAAATCCCTCATATTCTCTACTTAGGGACATAACTATGTCAGCCCATATCATATTTCCAAATGACTATATCATTTTCTTGTGATTGAAGTCATAGTCAACCAATTTCCCTGCATCAAACAATGGATTGGGTCATGTGGTATATTACACCATTCTCTAATATTCTTGGAGTTCAGACGACACTTTCAAAAACCTACAAGCCCCTATAAGATGTAGTCCTCTTGGCTAAGAGATTAGTCATTTATTGAAGTGCTAAAAGAGCACTCAGAGAATTTTAAACCTTTATCTGGTGCCTCTATTAGCATAGATTATTTTTGGAAACTCTAGAAAATCAAATGAAAATATAACGAGTTGTAGCGAAGAAGGAAGCAGATAATGAAGAACTCAAATATTTGTAGGATAATTTAAACACAATGGCTTCAATTGATCATGAGGGCTATGTTTCGGAGGAAATTAAATCATCCCTCATTCAGTGGGAGAAAAAAGGAATTATCTTCTCCACCGAATGGAAGAGGAATGGAGACTATGGAGTAGGAATGTTTTGCCTGGGAATGGGGATAATAAAACCAAATTATTTCATTAATTTGAAAAGGTTCACAATATGTCGAACACTATATGGCCTTTAAAAGATCATTTAGGTAGGCAGGTATCCTACTTACCTCATTTAGAATCCCTAGGTGTCCATTGTTCCAAATATTTATTCGATTCCCAAGAGGAGGCCACCATTGAAGAGATTACTCAGAATACTCTTTCCATCCCTCTTTTTTTAAATCAGGAAGAGAACAGAGACCTCATAGCTAAAATCACAGAAAATGAGCTCAAGGCTACTTTATAGAGCTTTTAGAAAGAAAAAAGTTTCGATTAGGATAGGTGGGGTGTTGAGTTATTTTCACACCTCCCATTTTACTTCCCAATTTTTTTATTTTTATTTTTTTCATCTATTCTAGCTAGTTCTAGCAGGGGATTATGCTAGTCTTTTGTCGATTTGATTTGTTCAGAATGATTTCCCCAATTTCTAATTGTTTCCATGTATTAATTATATTCCACTACTCATGAATAAATTTGATTTGTAACCCATATGGAATTTAATTAACTTTGTAACACTCTTAAGTCTTATTGTTTTAACCATGAATGGGTTTATATATATATATATATATATATATATTCCACCCCTTTATATGTCCCACCTTGGATTGTAATGGTTTGTCATAGTCGTATGCTTAAGGGATATAGACAGAAATCATTTTGTCCCACATGTTAACTATGTTTGTGTTTGTTCATGGAGCTTATATGCAATCACTTCGATTTATAAATCCACGTTTTCACTTGTGGATGGCGTATGTCTCATGGGGAAATTGACTTGACCTATGTTATTATTCTTGCGTACATAGTACCCCGTCGACTTAATTTCCCTCTCGTCCTCGTTCCTATTTCAAATTGGTTCATTCATGGTGTTGGCCTCCACGTAATCCAAGTTTTGTAAATGGATTCATCGTGTATGTTAAGGGAGACGGAACGTCAGGGTCCACGCAAGCTCACACAAAATGTTTAGTCTCCGTCGCATAGATTGTAACAGTTCTCTGTCCATTGGTGGTCACGTGGATTCGGTCCACGTCGTTATGGGTTCCTCTCGTCACCCTACCTTGTCGCTGAAGCGAAATCTATGACACAGTCAGCCCGATTCAACATTAAATTGCATTACTTGTTAGGTTATACCTGGAACGAAGGATGTACCTTGCGCATTAATACATCGATCCGTGGCTTCTTCCATCAGATCTTGCCAGTTGGACGACGCAGATTAATTCTAGGCTTTAGGGTTATATTGATTCACTCCGGATATAAATTTTCTAGGTTACTTCGTTCAGGAGTTATTTTTCCTTTCGGCGCGTCTAGGGTGTTGCTTGACAGAGAATTTTTTTTTTTTTTTGACGCCATAGCCACTGCACAGAACTCGGCTCTGCCCTTGGCGTGTCTCCAGAATAGCGTGGAAAAATTAGGTATGAAATTGTTGTAGATTTGGAATTTTCCAGTTCGGCTCTTATTATTTAACATGGCTTCACTCTTCTGATTGAAATTTACGCTCCTTTCTCTTTGAGCCATTGCTGTGAGTATTGGCCTTAGATGAACCATATGCCATCGTATTGTTCTAGGTTTATTTGCATCCCCCACTTGTTAAGACTTCTCCGCCTCTCTCATTTTACTATGTTGCTTTGCAGAGAATTGGGTTATTTCACTTTCCAAGTTTTCGATGGTGCGCGGGTTGAGTTTATGCGATTGGTATTGTCTTCTGCGACTTCTCCAGAGTTCGCTCTGACCGACTGCTCTGGTCTTCAGAAGTTATTCTCTACCTTACACTCGTCGATGGTTCCTCGGGGTTATTACTCCGACGCTAGAGCGACGCTCTGGTTTGTTTTTCTTCTTGACCTGTGTAGGGCGCAACTCCTACTAATTGGAGAAGGATAACTTCGTTATTCGATTTTGAACATCAACCTTCATTATTTATTTACTGATGACAATTTTCTATTTCCTATTTATGCGTAACAGGCTATGGATGGATTTCAATTTATACCTCACTAGGTACTATCATTTTTCTCAGTCCTCTTTTTGTCCTAGCGCACATTCATCCTACTTATTACATTTAGCGTTGAAACTAACTTGGGTTGTTGACCTGTGCAGGTAATATAAGATTTGCGTCTTGCTCTCTTATATTGACACAGAGAGTAATAGCGGCCTTTGACATTAACGTTGGCTTCGTTTCCCCCTTGCAGGTTGGTATTCACCGAACACTGGTTAAAGGGAATCCGTATAGCTCTGTAGTGCTTGTTAGACAGCTTAAAATTTTTATTAATGAATTTGTATAAGTTTGGACAGTTCAAACTGTTAAGTCTCAACTTGAATATTTATTTATGTCTGCTCCGGTGGTTTTTTGAGACATTCCTCAAGCCACAGGGATTTATACTCGTTTAGATTTTTGTATATATGTATCTCGGTCATGATACCCACATGCTAATCTCATATATTTATATCACTTTGCAACTTTCAAATCATGTCTTCGTTTACGAACCTCGGGAGTTGTACTGTTTTCTTTCCATATTTGAATTCAGTTGCATGTATTCTTATTCCTAAATTTTATTATAGTGTTCAGTAATGGTTTGGTCTATATCCTTCTTTGTATTTAAGAAGGCTTTCTTGTACCATGCCTTGTGTATGAAATTCTCATACCACACTAGTGTATAGTTTTAATAGTAGCAGTAGCTAGGTATCTTCAATACTTCTTGAAAATAGTACAACATATCACCATTTCTATTTTATACCCTTGTTATAAATTTGCACAGGATATTTGTCTAAATTATCTACAGGTGGTGTATGAATATGTATCTCTATTTTTATGTTTAGAAGACATTTGTATTTCTAATCCACTATTTTACACCCTTGACTTGAGTGCATATAATAGACTAGGATACATATACTTCAATATGCCATGTTGTGGTGCATATGCATGTTGGTTATTTACGTAACTATATTTTGTCTTTTAATTTTGTTCTCTAGTATTAGAATGGTTCTATAAGATAACTATCAATGAGCAGTCTCTTGCAATTCCATAGTTGTTTTCTTTTGCTATAGTATTGGCTGCTTACATGCAAAATAAATTGATCATTGAGTTCTGGTTATGTATGAACGATGTGCTGACCCTAAAATCAGTATATACAATCTCTATTTTCATTCTTTAATACACAGTGAAATTTAAAATTCATCTCCTGCTATTTCCCAATATAGTACAGGAAACTCAGATTTCTCTCTCCTATGTTTATATATTAGAATCATTCTACGAAATAGAAGCAGATTAAAGCTAATTTACAAATTTTTCCTGTGGAGAAATAAGTATCCTCAGATTTAAACCAACACTGGTTTAGAGATTCTGTTGGATTCTACTCCACAGATTTAGTTCTACAACTATGCAAAATTTTCAAGGGTGCATTCCTTATGATTGATTATGTTAAATGTAGAATTTATATTCTAATATACAGTTAAATTTTATATGTAATCAATTCATACTATATGAAGTAAACACACCAATAAATTTAGAGACATACCACCCATGCAATTGACCAACCTCCCAACCTTAGAGTCCTTCTGTCTCCCAAAACTCACCCCCGAGCTGAGATCCTTTCCTATATCAGATCAACCTCTAATCTATTTAGGAGCATCTTATTTAAGCTATTGGTCCCCAAAGCATGTTTCTAATTCTGCGTCCAGAATCTCAGGATGCTTTTCTTCCTGTTTGCCTAGGCTTCCCATTTTAGGGATTCTTTAAAGCTGTTTTAAGCTTTTCCTCATATTTTCCAGCTTTTTACCTCTTCCCAACTACTTTCCTCATCATTGGGGAAATTTAGATTTTTCCTCAAAAATCTAAATTTAAAATAATTTCTTTCAAGGATTTCTGAAAGATTGTGGGGAAATATTTTCCTCATCCATCCTCATGGATTTAGCAAGTGATCTCATAAATCTCATTTTGGCCAATCTGCACAACATCATTTTTATTTATTTCCTCAATTAAATATTTAATTACATTCACAATTTATTTATCCTTTGGGGTCTACTCTCCTTAGGATTAAAGT